>JAZDUA010000039.1:4382500-5850121 GCA_038098605.1 Gryllus longicercus | reverse complement strand
CTCGCGGGCCGCCCCTGATACGCCTGGGGTGTGACTTTTACTTTCTCCACCAGATGTCTGTCTTAGTTAACTACATCCGTGCTCTCTGGTTGCGAGAAAGTGACATCTCGTTTGAGCGGGATGTTGTCGGAGATATTTAATTTCGCCGGGCATACCGCAAGGGCTCTTTTACATGCCACTTGTGTGCAATGGCTACTGTGGATTTTTCTCCCTTAAAAAATCTCAATCCGGGGGTCGAACCCGCGGATTGGGGATACAGAGGCCAGTAAGCTAACCCTCACCCACCGAGTCCCTTCCACACACAACTCACACTGTTGAGAGTTAAGATCGGCAATGGTGGCTGAGACCCCTTAATGCTACTGACTGGGCGGACGTGGGCAAATTTGCGACATGTCCCTTAGCCTTTCTTGGGCTTTGAGAACATCCGGAGTAATGGAGGATATGAATAAAAATGAGATATTGCTTCTTTCTCGTGTTTTCAGAGCAATTGCCTCACACAGTGTGAATAAAGATCGTGAGCAATTGATTTTATCTTCATTGATGAGGAACTGCTCGGCCGAGAGGCAAGTGCTTCCTTTTGAATTAAATCGAGAATTTGTTTCTAGTGCGAAGCATTTACTTCGAATTTTCGAGCTACCTCTGTAGATGACTCGAATCTTATTGAATGCATAGAAAAGGTTATACGCGATTGTTGTGAGGTTTTAGGTAGTGAGTGAATGAATTATGGAAGATTTCCTATGATTTCGCCAACAATGCACGAATACCGTACCACTTAACCTAACACGATCGTCACCATCAGGCACAAGCCATGCATCGCGAAGAATCGTAGGCAAACATAACTCTAAAATGGACCAATCACAACATCAGTTACAGAGCAATTACTCGGTGAACTAATTCTCCATTTCTCGAATCCGTATTTCATATGAAAATATGCAACTGCTTATGAGAAGTAATAGTTTCTACTTGTACTCGTGACCAATTGCTCTGGAGTACATACTCATTTTATTCTTAACGCCTAAAGAGTGTATTGTAAATCTGTTGCCTTACCACCTGTAGGCTAACAACGCTGGCTTCTGGAAACACTCATCGTAGCTTCACTATGCTAAACGTTTTCTTCTGCTCTCTTTTTTCTTGCATTGGCAGGAATACAGACGGAGTGTGGGTTGCTGATTTGTTATCAATCTAAGAAATCAAATATGTGGTTCGTTCGTTGATGCAAACAAGTTTTCTATATTGGAAAATATCTAATTTTCAAATGTTTCCCTACCTAGCTTTGTCGGAACTTGTATTCATCATTCAACTACGCAGAGAAAAAAGGGAGGACTGAAATAATTGATGGTTCCGGGCACGACAACTTTGAAAGGTCATTAGTCCCGTAAGATTAATGAATGTTACGACAATGCTTACCAAGTTCCCCTCGCATGTACGGACCGGGCATACGAATGGGCGACATGCTGGAGTTCCTGGGCTACAGCACCGCAGGTTCGTTAAATCCACAGCGGACATAGGGGCTACTGATGGGTTCCTGCCCTACGGCAACCAGTCATGAGCTGCAGCATCCAGTCGTGCTACAGTGCGAGTTAATCAAGTCCGCGCCGAACATACGGGCTAATGAATTTTTTTTTGACTCACGAAATAGAGGGCAGTTATTTGAATAACTATATTACTCACAAAACGTGTGGAGACAAGTTACGTTTATTTGCAGAAGCAAATTAAGGGGCCATCGGGGTATTCTCTCAGTGAAAACGTTTTACAGAGAGTGGTAATGCTGCAAGCTGTATCGATGTTTGACGAAATTTCGAATTCGTTTCGACTGAAGCATTCATTCACACGCAGCAAGCGAACGTATTACTCGCGCAAGATTTCTTGATACACGAGCTCCTAGTCCTTACTCAGCGCTGAATAGCACAGCACGTTGAGATAATTTTGTTCGCCTCGGAACGGCACGTACAATTTACAATGTTGGCAACAAGCACCTCGTACTTTCAAAACAATCGTGGCATTACTCGTGGCTCGCTTTGGCGAGTTAAGTTCATGCCCACAGTTGGTACGCCCTTTTAAGCCATGACGTAGCTAGAGCCCTCCTCTCCCCGCACCACCCGTTGTGGAATATCTAGGAAACTTGCGCGTATGGTAAGCACCGAGTGCGAGTCGTGGTCCGAATCGGAGTGGTTCTCGTGGCATCCGCCAGAGCGCTCTCTCCGTCGGCGCGTCCGGGCTTGCGCATCCGCACACTTTCGCTTTGTGTGAGCAACGGCGCGAGCTTGCGGAGGAGGAGGGAGGGGAATACGCGGAGCGCAGCGGGCGGCGTGTGTCCGTGCGCAGCCCCGTGCCGGCCGCCGCGCCGCGCGCCCCCGTGCGCACGCGCTGCTGCGCGTCGCTGGCGGACGGGGCCGCGCCCCGCCCCCGCGCGTCCGCCACGCGCCCGAGGGCGGGGGCAGGTGGTCGCCGCCGCGGGACAGCGCCAAGCGAGGATCAGGGGTGTCAGGAGGAGGGGGCGGCGGAGGAGAAGAAGAAGAAGAAGGAGACGAATCAGAGCGAAAGAAGAAAGAAGAAGAAGAAGAAGGGGGAGCAGAAGAAGGAGGAGAAGAAGGAGGCAGGAGCAGGCGAAGAAGAAGAAGACAGGAGAAGACAGAAGAAGGAGGAGGGAAGAAGAAAAGGAGGAGGAGAAGACGAAGAAGAAGGAGGAGCACGCAGAAGAAGAGGAGAAGGAGGAGACGAAGAAGGCGGAGAAGAAGAAGACGGAGGCGAAGGAGAAGAGAAGGGACGGGAGAAGACGAAGAAGGAGGAGGAGAAGAAGACAGAAGGGAGAAGGAGAAGAAGAAGGGAGAAGAAGAAGCAGGAGACTAAGAAGACGGACGAAGGAGAAGACGAAGAAGGAGCCGAAGAAGAGAGGCGCAGAAGAAGGAGGAGAAGAAGACGGAGAGACGACGACGGGCAGGAGAAGACGAAGAAGGAGGAGACGAAGAAGAAGGCGGAAGAAGAGGAGGCGGAGGCGAAGGTGCGAGAAGGTCGGAGGCTCAGACAGACGCCGCAGCAGAAGCCGGCGCGACGGAGGTGAGACAGTCTTCTTTCTTCTTCTTCTCCTCCTTCTTCTTCTTCTCTCCTCCTCCTCCTTCTTCTTCTCCTCCTCCTCCTCCTTCTTCTTCTCTTCTCCTCCTCCTTCTTCTTCTCCTCCTCCTCCCTCCTTCTTCTTCTCCTCCTCCTCCTCCTTCTTCTCCTCCTCCTCCTCCTCCTTCTTCTTCTTCTTCTTCTCCTCCTCCTTCTTCTTCTTCTTCTTCTCCTCCTCCTCCTTCTTCTTCTCCTCCTCCTTCTTCTTCTTCTCTTCTTCTCCTCCTCCTCCTTCTTCTTCTCCTCCTCCTCCTTCTTCTTCTTCTTCTCCTCCTCCTTCTTCTTCTTCTCCTCCTCCTTCTTCTTCTTCTTCTCCTCCTCCTCCTTCTTCTTCTTCTCCTCCTCCTTCTTCTTCTTCTTCTCCTCCTCCTTCTTCTTCTTCTTCTTCTCCTCCTCCTTCTTCTTCTTCTTCTTCTCCTCCTCCTTCTTCTTCTTCTCCTCCTCCTCCTTCTTCTTCTTCTCCTCCTCCTCCTTCTTCTTCTCCTCCTCCTTCTTCTTCTTCTTCTCCTCCTCCTTCTTCTTCTTCTTCTCCTCCTCCTTCTTCTTCTTCTTCTCCTCCTCCTTCTTCTTCTTCTCCTCCTCCTTCTTCTTCTTCTTCTCCTCCTCCTCCTTCTTCTTCTTCTCCTCCTCCTTCTTCTTCTTCTCCTCCTCCTTCTTCTTCTTCTTCTTCTCTTCCTCCTTCTTCTTCTTCTTCTTCTTCTTCTCCTCCTTCTTCTTCTTCTCCTCCTCCTCCTCCTCCTTTTTCTTCTTTTTCTCCTCCTTCTTCTCCTCCTCCTTTCTCTCCTTCTTCTTCTTCTTCTTCTTCTCTCCTCCTCCTTTCTCTCCTTCTTCTTCTTCTTCTTCTCCTCCTCCTCCTTTCTCTCCTTCTTCTTCTTCTTCTCCTCCTCCTTCTTCTTCTTCTCCTCCTCTTCTTCTTCTTCTCCTCCTTCTTCTCTCCTTCTCCTCCCTCTTCTTCTTCTTCTTCTTCTTCTCCCTCTTCTTCTTCTCCCTCTTCTTCTTCTCCCTCTTCTTCTTCTTCTTCTTCTCCTTCTTCTTCTTCTTCTTCTTCTCCTCCTCCTTCTCTCTTCTCCCTCTTCTTAGGGCGCAGCACTCCATGTGTGAACTTGGGCCTCCTTCAGTATCTCTTTCCCGTGCCTTCCTCCTATGCGGTTCGGGTCTTCCTCACCACCATGCAGCCATCTTTGGCCGCGTGAAAGTCAATTCTTTACACGTAGTTGATTCAGGCAAGCGACAGATATAACCAAGCCACCTTAGTCTAGCCTAGAGACAGATTACAAGGGCGTTAATTTTCTTTTGAGACCGGCAGTGCCTCTGACCAGGAGGTCGGCGAGTTCCATTCGCCACGGTGTTCAGCTGTTCAGCCGCGGCCAGGAGGAGAACCCTGGTGGCTGGCTGCTCTGATCAGCCGATTCCCGTGGTTTCTGCGACGAAATCCAGGCAAATGCCGGAGCAGAACCCTAACGAATGGGCCACGGACTGCCCACGATCATTCCTGCGCCGTCCTTGCCATATCTTCACCCCGTCTACACACTTACATGCTCTGCACTACCACACATGCCGGGAGACCGGGCGGGAGCTTAGAGATAGTCCGGATGGGATGGTGCCCCGCTGGTGGGAGATACCGGTTTGGGAAAAAAAAACCGCCAGCCGACTAGCTGAGCACTGGGTCCCACCATCCAGCGGGGGAAGATCACATCCTGAATAAAAAATATGCACTAGACAGTAGACGCGGCCTGAAACACGGCCTAAGCCGCCATCCTGATTGAGGTTTTTCTGGGTTTACTCAATCGCTTAAGGCGTATGCCGGGATGGTCCCTCGATTTGTTCTCCCAGACGTAAATGTACAGCTTGTCCTCCCCTCTTAAAATGTTACTACTCTAAATGTATGTAAATTCAGTGGTTAGGCGGAAGAGCAGGCCCTATGGCCTGAGCCTCGCCATTAATAAAGACATTATTATTATTATTATTATTATTATTATTATTATTATTATTATTATTAAACACGCAATAGTAACTTTCACCGTCGAAGTGTGTTGCGTGTGAGACGCGTGCGTTGCGTGCAGCGCACGTCTGACTCCGGCACGGGGATGGCGCCGGGGGACACGCCCGAGGAGGCGGCGCGGAGGGGGAGCAGGTCGGAGGAGGAGGAGGAGGGCCTGCCGAGCCTCACGACGGAGCCCAGCGGCGGCGGCGGCCAGCAGGCGGACGAGGTACCATGCACGCCCCGCGAGCGCAAAAAAACAAAATTATGGCTCTGTTTCGATTGGTGCACATTGAATTCAATTGAATTGAATTGATGCCTTATTTTACGTGGCGAGACGCGGGCCATCAGACCCGCGCTTCCGTCTGACCACGCAAATTTCTCTACGCTCCTTTCACCAACTAGCGGAGAAAGGAGGTAACAGGCGATTTAAATTTAGCTCAGAGGCTACGTCATTTAGGCTTGAGAATCTTTTACATGCGAGTAAATCTACTAATATGGGACAGCCGGCTTTACTTTCCCTCCGAAGGAAGGCATACGAAGGATTTTTTCGCCCTTGAAAATCCACGACATCGATCGTACTTACAACAGTCCGGTACGTTAACCGTTACACCATCGCCGCAGATTAGGAGATCTTACGGCTGTTCAGTCGCACATGACAGTTTGAGACGCAAAACTGTCAAAAAAATGATTACTGCCGATTCGATGGCCGAGATCGCTAAGAATGTAGTGCCGTGGCGATCTCGGACCGAAGGATCGACATGGTTGTATTGTGTTGGTCATTTCACCCCCTTTAATCATTATATCCAGTCATTCTCACAGTTACTATACCGTTAAAAGCAATAATGGTCGCTAATGACCTAGAAGTTGATGCGACCTTCAATAACAAAAAATATTACTCTTTGTTTATTACTAGTGCAGTCGCCAATGCTTCGCTAGTGCAATGTATTGCACATCAAAAGCTAGTGGTCATGTGATTGTTAATCGTCTTGCGGTACGGTCAGCAAACATTTTAATAGATGAAAGACTTTCTCGCGAGTATGGGGTTTGTTCAGTGTCATGATTTGTACATGGTTAAGAATCCTTGTGCAAAACGTTCTCCCTCACATTTGGGCATGTGTTCGCCATGACATTATCTTTGAGAAATTTGAATATTTTGTCGAAGATTTAAGTAATAATTCCTGCCGATATTTCACAATTGCAGGGGCAGCATACGTGTGTACAGTGAATAGTCCTTGACTCTGCGGCGGGATGCATAGGGCAGGGGAGCTTGAGTCGTCGTAAACGAATATATCCACAAGGGCCTCACATTTCCGATTTAATTTAAGTTACTCTATAAACACTCCCACTACTAACAACAAAGTGTAAAAATTTCAGCAAAATCGGTCGAGTAATTTTTGCGTCTATGTGCGTCACATACGCCCATCCCTTTTGTTCATATATAGATTATTTTATTGCGAATTTAAAATATCGGAAAGAGTACTATTTTTTGTAAAGAATATTCGCGTCATCAACAAAATTAAATATTATTTCGTTTTTAATGAGCAAGGGCATATTTATATAAAATCAATGTTTGTTTGTGTTTTGGTTGGTTGGTTCGTTCATGCTTAATGAGTTGCCGTACCGTTCATCCGAAAACTTCGTCAACTTATTGCTCGCACATTCTGTTAGATGGCGCTGCAGCACAGGATGACGCTGCATTTAAATGCAATTCCCAATACACCTGTTGTTCGTTATTGCTGAGAGTCCCCGTGTGACGTGGGTCGAGGCGGCTCAAGAATGAGAGAAAACAGGGAGGGGAAGTGAGAGAGGGGTGAATTACTTAACTCTTAAATACGAAAAAGAACAAGATTTAAACGATAAAGTTTAAAGTTTCAAACGACATTTCCACAGTTATTTCTTCTCCGGCAGCAGCGCGTCGGGTACCAGCTAGACGATTATAAAAAAGGATGAGGCAAATGAGCGAACCCTGCGAGACTCCCTTTGTTCAAACTGCAAATAACAGCAAAGAATAGTCAATGAACACGTAGGCTTCCGCGGCTCGAGTTCATGGCTTCTTGGCTGTCCGGGAGACGCCGCGCTGTTGGCTCAGAGGACGCCTGTCGTGTCGCAGGCTTCTTCAGGGTAGTGACTACAGAAATATGACAGGCGAAACGTCGGCCTCTCAGCCACCGACGCGGCGTCACCCGGACAGCCGAGAAGTCGCGAATCGACGACGTTGTTGTGCCGCGCAGGCGCCGAGGGCTGGCGCAGAGGCGGAGGCGCGGGAGGAGTGGGAGGCGTGCAGCGGGAGCCCACGGCCAGCGAGCGGCCGCAGCGACGACACCTCGCTGCTCTCCTCGCTCACCGTCTCCGATGCCACCCCGGTGAGCGCGCTCTCCGTTTAGGCTACTCGACACACAGCGAGGAGATATGGCCGACTGGTCGAGCATAGCGAGGAGCCATGGCCGTCTGGACGAGCATAGCGAGGAGGGATGGCCGTTTGGTCGAGCATAGCGAGGAGGGATGGTAGACTGGTCGAGCTAGCGAGGAGGAATGGCCGTCTGGTCGAGCATAGAGAGGAGGGATGGCCGTCTGGTCGAGCATAGCCAGGAGCCATGGCCGTCTGGACGAGCATAGCGAGGAGGAATGGCCGTCTGGTCGAGCATAGAGAGGAGGGATGGCCGTCTGGTCGAGCATAGAGAGGAGGGATGGCCGTCTGGTCGAGCATAGCGATAAGGGATGGTAGACTGGTCGAGCATAGCGAGGAGGGATGGCCGTCTGGTCGAGCATAGAGAGGAGGGATGGCCGTCTGGTCGAGCATAGCGAGGAGGGATGGTAGACTGGTCGAGCATAGAGAGAAGGGATGGCCGTCTGGTCGAGCATAGCGAGGAGGGATGACCATCTGGTCGAGCGTAGCGAGGAGGGATGGCCGTCTGGTCGAGCATAGCGATAAGGGATGGTAGACTGGTCGAGCATAGCGAGGAGGGATGGCCGTCTGGTCGAGCATAGAGAGGAGGGATGGCCGTGTGGTCGAGCATAGCGAGGAGTGATGGCCATCTGGTCGAGCATAGCGAGGAGGGATGGTAGACTGGTCGAGCATAGCGAGGAGGGATGACCATCTGGTCGAGCGTAGCGAGGAGGGATGGCCGTCTGGTCGAGCATAGCGAGGAGGGATGGTAGACTGGTCGAGCATAGCGAGGAGGCATGGCCGTCTGGTCGAGCATAGAGAGGAGGGATGGCCGTCGGGTCGAGCATAGCGAGGAGGAATGGCTTTCTGGGAATCCTGGTCACTAACGGGACCCGAGACCCTGGCCGATGAGATAACAGGAAAGGTCTGCGACGATACGAGACAAAAGGCGAACTTAAAATTTATATATACAGATGAAACAACTAAGTGATAACACCCCTTGTATCTCCTCAACCATGAACCATACGAAGGTGCCGTTTGGACAATAGATTGAATAATCGGGCTACTTAATTACAGTATCCTTGTGTTTGCCCCATTTGTATTACTAAGATATAAGGTCAACTTTGTTTTTTTAAATGGAGCCCGTTGCTGAATTTAAGCGTCCTTCAGACAAACGCTCTCATTTATTCAAAAGCAGAAACAACTACTTTCTTCGATACTAAATTTGCCGAAAGATGATTTCGTCCAAGGAAGACACAAAGATATTATCACTTGTTAGTATTTTGAGTTTAAAATTAATTTTCTGACATGTGTTTTTAAATTAAACGGACAATATTTCGTGGAGCAGCCATCGCCACTGTCGCATTCTGGGAGGTGGACTTCGAGACTGTTACGGGGGGACTTTTATGATTAATTTAAAATCACTTGTCAGAAAATTAATTTTAGAGTCACGTTAGTATCAAAATACTAACATATGATACATCATTGTTTTCCTCTTTTTATGATGTATCCATCGGTGAAAAGAAAAATGTGTAGTTGCATTTAAAAAACCAACGATTAAATTTCTCGCAAAAGGCACTTACAAAACAGCGTCTTATTTTCCTTAACCTCTCCTATTTTTCAAAAATTAAAAAGAAGTTAGAAATAATGCGAGAACGTAAGTAGTGATGCGCACTCGTATCACTTAGTTTAGTTAGTTCAGTATTGAAATATAAGATTTTCCTAAAAAGGGTCTAATTTAAAGAAGGAAAAAAATTAATAAGCCCTGCGCGAAACGCGGTTTCTCGTGCTAGCTGTCCGTGTGCGATACAGCTGACATTTTTCACAGAGTGCGACTCATCGCGAAGCGTGTGCGAAACGTCTATAACGATTCGCAATTGTCTTTCGTCTTGACGACGTCTTTGTTTATTATTTACAAACAATAGTGTTACGGTACTGATCGGAATCCATGTACTTTTGTACAAGTAGGGTATTTCTAGTTATTTAATATTTAATTTAAATTTCTCTACTTGATGCATAGCGTTTCGCTCACGGCGTGTTTAAATATAGTATACGTAACACGGGCGTGAGTTGATTCCCGCATCTGTCTCTTTGTCGTCCGAGCTACGCTCTACGCTCGGACGACAAACTCGACTCGTGCGTGAATCACTTGTTTCGCGCCCTTGTTACGTTAACTTCTCTAGTGCTATTCCTCCTGTTCTCACACTGCGCGTATCGACTGAATTCTCATTCTCAACGAGTCACTGTAAATGAGAGATATAGAGAGATTACCGCAAGAAGGGACGGCTACTGCTTGGCCGCTGTTGGCAACATAACTGCAGGTTACGTCCAAGCACTAATTTCGCCAGTGCGTTCGTTTACAGTTAGCTCGTGTGTAAATGGCTCCACTACTATCTTTTGCAATGCTGTCGCTCTTCATGACGTTTATGTGGTCCCCGACCTGTCGAAGTGATCCCTTCTTAGAGCAACTCCTCTATACCCGGCGTGCCGTGATAGCAAGGCTCCAAGGAAAAGGTCATTAAATGTACCGTAGCGGGCTGCAGCGGAGGGCGCGTGTGCGTCGTGTGCGCAGGGCAGCGAGGCGGTGGGGCTGGCGGCGGCGGTGGAGGCGGCGGAGGCGGCGGCGGCGTTCGCGGAGGCGGCGGCGGCCGCGAGCCCGGCCCACGTGGCGGCCGCAGCCCTCGTCGCCGCCTTCGCCAAGCAGGTAACGCGGCGCGCTAGCCAAGCAGGTAGCGCGGCCAGCTAGGTCCGATTCAGTCGCTGTCTGATGGAGAAGCGACTAGCTGCCGACTGCTCTGATCGATAGTTTTCTTGGATCAACTTCAAGCGAATGCCGGAGCAGTACCGTAACCAACGGGCCACGGAACGCGCGCGATCTTTCCTTCCTCTTCCTTGTCCTACCCTCTCCCCTTACACTAGCATGAACCACACTCCACACATGGCGGGAGACCGGTGGGGAGCTTAGAGCTCTTCCCGGCTGTGATGGTTAAGATCAACACCAGGCGAATGCCGGAGCAGTACCCTAACAAACGGGCCACGGACCGCGCGCGATGTCTCCTTCCTCTTCCTTGTCCTATCCTCTCCCCTTACACTAGCATGCACCACACTCCACACATGGCGGGAGACCGGTGGGGAGCTTAGAGCTCTTCCCGGCTGTGATGGCTAAGATCAACACCAGGCGAATGCCGGAGCAGTACCCCAACAAACGAGTCACGGACCGCGCGCGATCTTTCCTTCCTCTTCCTTGTCCTATCCTCTCCCCTTACACTAGCATGCACCACACTCCACACATGGCGGGAGACCGGTGGGGAGCTTAGAGCTCTTCCCGGCTGTGATGGTTAAGATCAACACCAGGCGAATGCCGGAGCAGTTCCCTAACAAACGGGCCACGGACCGCGCGCGATCTTTCCTTCCTCTTCCTTGCCCTTTCCTCGCTCTTTACGTACAGAAACTTCCACTTACAAGACTACACTACCACACATGTCGGGAGGTCTGTCAGGAGCTAAGAACTTGTCCCGGCTGGGGCGGTGCCACGCTGGTGGGAGATACCTGGTTGGGGCAAACCCCGCTCTTAGACGGTAGGTCGGCGCCAGATCTAGCCATCCAGCAGGGGAAGATCACCCCACCTTCCAAGCAAAAAAGGTACTACACTTACGGAGCACTACTCTTAATGAACTAAAAAAATACTACACTTAATGACCTCTACAGTTGACACAGTACACAATCAGTAGACAAACAAAGATGCATTTCTCAAAAACAAGTCTCATTTTCGTTGAACTTCCTTAATTTTCAGCAATTACAAAAGTTAAAAACAATGTAAGAAAATAAGTGCTGTTGAATCACCAATTGTGTCCCTTGCCGTAGTCTAATGTGTCGATCCGTTGACAGCCGTTTGTCCCGAAGGTCGTGTCTATCAATGAAGCACTACAATAACTTTTGTTTTCTTCGCAGGCTTTGGAAGATGCACACGACTTGGATGGGTCTCACAACGTCAAGGTGAGTACTTATTTTTAACCCATGTTTTACCGTAGTAAAAAGAAGAAAACGTTCCGTTGTGTCTAAATCCACCTAAATTTGTGTCTAAATCTAAAACACTAAGTGTTTTCTGCGAGTACAATTTTTCAAAATATTAATTCCTAGCTTCTGCATAATTTTCAATTATATCTAATGAATGTTTCCCGTGCTTCTCTGCTTAGTTTATTCATGAGTGTTTTTCTACTTAGAGCTGAAATCTTAACAGGAATGAAGGTCAATATTATAATGATACATTACCATTACAAGTGTTACGAAATCGCCTCACTATGTACACGTTTTGTTGAGCTCTCCTTTTGCCGTTGTTGCAGTAGAGCCGGAATGTGATTTGATATTTTTTAAACAATATCATAAACTAAAATAAGTCGGTCGTTTACATATGTAAATACGTTTTCTGAAGTTCGTGAGTGAAAAAGGAGGGGGTGGAGAGGGGAAGAGAGAGAGAGACACACTACAAAAATCTTTGGCTATCCGGAAAACGCCGCGTCGTTGGCTGGGAAGCCGACGTTTCGCCTGACATGTCGCAGGTTTCCTCAGCACAGTGAGGTCGCCTATCGTCGCTGCCCTGAGGAAGCCTTCGACATGTCAGGCGAAACGTCGGCCTACCAGCCAACGACGCGGCGTCTCGCGGATGGCCCAGAATTTCTGGCTTCGAGACGCGAAAGCTTACGTGTGCACCGAGAGAGAGAGAGAGAGAGAGAGAGAGAGAGAGAGAGAGAGAGAGAGAGAGAGAGAGAGAGAGAGAGAGAGCTGAGACGCCTGTGAAATGACGTTTGGTGCCGGGGACCCTGTGCGATGCAGGGTTGAATGACGTAGCGTGTGCGCGCAGAGCCCCGAGGAGGCGGAGCCGTGGGCGCGCGGGCGTCGCCTGCGCGCGCAGTTGGCAGCCCTGCTCCGCGGGCGCTGCCCCTCGCGGGCCTACCAGGAGGAGGAGGAGGGCGAGGAGGAGGAGGAGGAGGCGGCGGAGTGGGAGATGGAGGATGAAGAGGAGGAGCAGGAGGCGGTACGCGAGCTGGCCAAGGAGCTGGCCGTGTGCCTCAGAGACGCCGTGCGCTTCGAAGACCCCGCTCGCCGTGCGGCCGCCGACCCCAGAGAGGTAGTGCGCTCGCCGACCCCAGAGAGGTAGTGCGCTCGCCGACCCCAGAGAGGTAGTGCGCTCGCCGACCCCAGAGAGGTAGTGCGCTCGCGGGGGGCGACGCGGGGTGCGTTCGGAAAGGCCCTCCTCAACCCCAGGGGTATGCACTTGTATCAGCTTGGAGACGCGTGATATTAGAATGAGTTAGGCGAAATAGTATTTCGTCCTGCACTCGCTGGGGCACTACGGAGTGCGTTCGGAAAGTTCTCCCTAACCCCAGGGATAACATATACTCGTAGCAGCTTGGAGACGCGTGTCGGCAATGAAGACCGGAGGCGGCTGGAGGAGGTAGACTGCGGGGCTGCAGTCGCCCACCCCAATTCTTGTCAGAATTATTTACTTTCTCTTTGATATTAGAATGAATTAGGCGAAATAGTACTTCGTACTGCACTCGCAGGGGCGACGCGGAGTGCGTTCGGAAAGTCTCTCCTCCACCCCGAAGAATATCATGCTCTCGTAGCTGCTTGGAGACGCGTGACGGCAATAAAGACCGGAGGCGGCTGGAGGAGGTGGGTGCGGGGGTATAGCCGCCCCAGTTGTCAGAATTATTTAATTTCTCTTGGATATTAAAATAAAATATGCGAAATAGTATTTCGTACTGCGCTCGCAGGGGGCGACGCGGAGTGCGTTCGGAAAGGCCCTCCCTAACCCCAGGGATATAATGATCTCGGTAGCAGTTTGGAGACGCGTTTCGTCAATGGAGACGGGTGGCGACTGGAGGGGCAAGCACTAACACGCATTACACGACCACACGTGATTGAAGACGTGCCGGGAAGATAGAACTTGTCTCGACAGAAACGATGCCCCGCTGGTGGGAGATACCTGGTTGGGGAAAACCCCGCTAGTTGACGGTAGTAGGTCGGCGCCGGATTTCACTAATCAACAGTGTAAGATCACCGCCACCTACCGCGGTGAAACATGCACTACACTTGTACACGTAGGCTTCCGCGGCTCGAGTCCATTACTTCTTGGCTGTCCGGGTGACGCCGTGTCGTTGGCAGATAGGCCGACGTTTCGCCTGTCACGGCGCACTTGCGTTACTCGACCCCTAAGCTGAAAAAGATATAACACCGGAGGCGGAACTTTACTGTGTCACTACCCTGAAGAAGCCTGCGACATGACAGGCGAAACGTCGGCCTATCTGCCAACGACGCGGCGTCTCCCCGACAGCCTACACTCAGTAATGCACTACACTTACGGGTCTAACGCCATTAGCAGTTGGCACTCCTGGAATCACCAATCCCCAAAGTCCCCGTGGTCTCGCAGTTTGTAACCTGATTGTAACGACTTGAGTAGCAAATGTCATCTGCTAGGAGATGCCAGTAGGCGGTATGAGCGTGCGTGTGCATGCGTGTGTGTGTGTTAGGAGATCCTGGGCGTGCTGCGCGGCGCGGGCGGGGGGCGCGGAGCGGCGCGGCGGGCTGGGCTGCGCCTGGCGCGGCGCGTGCTGCTGGCGGCCGGCGCGCGCGACCTCACCGCCACCTTCTCCGCCTGCGCCGCCACCGTCCCCGCGCCGCACGCGCCGCTCGCCGCCACCCCCGCGCTCGCGCAGGTGAGCCTCGCGCAACCCCGGCGCGACACAACAAAGTGGCGGCGATGGCGCAACGGGTAGCGTATCCATCTGTTACACCCACGGGCGTTGGCGGGTTCATACATACATACATTTATCAGAACTGCAATTGGGTATAACCCGGTGCCAGTTAATGACAATAATTGCAAAAATTATAACACTTACATTAATAATAATAATACTAAGAATGATGATGATAATAATAATAATAATAATAATAATAATAATAATAATAATAATAATAATAATAATAATAATAATAATAATAATAATAATAATAATGCCGCACAATACAGTACAAGACGAAAAGCAGCATTGAAAAGTGCATTGATCACGTTCACCGCACTTCACTTCACTTCACCACACTACACTTTTTTGCTTTGAATTACACTGACCAGCCCTTCACAGCACTTCACCGCACTACACAGCACATACTCGTTTAATATCTTGTTCTAATTTGTTTCTAAAACTTCGGACACTGAGAGGAAAAGCTTTGAAAATTGCTGCAGGTAAACTGTTCCAATCTCTAATTGTTCTGTTACAAAAGGAAAACTTCCAAAGATCTGAATTTTGTTTCCTTTCTCGAATTTTGTGGGTGTGATCGCTTCGGCCGAAATAATTTGGTTTTTCTAGTCTAATCTGAATTTCCTTCCAAGCTGGTTGATCAGCTAGGTTCAGATCCTAGCTAGGTTCAGATCCTATCGAAGCCGTGCATTTTTAAGGTTGAAAAAAACCCTTCCTTCGGAGGGGAAGCAAAGGCGGCTGTCCCATGTTAGTGGGTTTACTTGCATGTAAAAAGATCCCCGGCTTAAATGTCGCCTCTTAGCAAAATTCAAATCGTCTGTTCGTTGCCCAAAAAAATACCTCCTTTCTCCGCTAATTAGTGGGAGAGTAGCGAAATTTGCGTGGCCAGACGGGAAAGCGGGCTACCTGATGGTCAGATTCTCGTGACGTAAAACAATGCATCATCAAATCAATTTAACCCCACTTAGGCTAATAGATCTAGCGAGGAGAACAAGGGTTAGGCAAAGGAACCCAAGGACACTGAACAGTGAGTACAAGATTGAGGAGAAATGGCATGAGAGAAGGAACAAAACACAAAGAGGAAGAATTGAAGATAAACAAAACTCTTAGAGGCTCAAATAAAAAAGACAGAAGACAAAAAGTAAGAGAAAGGCAAAAATGAGACACAAGCGAAAAGGCAGAAAACAAAAGAACTGAAGAAGCTGAAGTGTCTCTTCTGTAGAACGGGAACGACATGCTGGCCAGTTACCTGCACGTCTTTGCTGCTTGAGTGCCAGCCTCTTCGAAAAAGAATGGGACCACACCGTGCAGAGGAAGGTCACGCACATTGTCTGGCGGCGAAAATCCCCACCCTCGGCAATTCTGTGTTCGCCTCACCCGTCAGAAGAAAATCTCATGTGTCTCATCTGTCCATAGGACGGGCCAAGGCCACACCTCGCCAACTTGAGTCCTTGCGAGAAAGTGGCGAGGGAAGTCGCAACATGTTGTGCGTCTGGTGGTGCAAGCGCCTGTACGATATGGATCTTGAAAGGATGCTATTTGAGAATGGTTCGAAGCGCCGTCCGTACGGTGGCCTACGCGATGTTCAGCTGTCGGGACTCAGCGCTTGAGTTGCGTGCAGCGTTTGCGCCCGAAGCAACAGTCACCTTTTCGTCAACCGCCTGTGCTTTCAGCGGCCGTCAGACTCTTCCCGGAGATACACCTGGTTCCCCACTTGATTCGAACTTGAAAGCAGGCGCAAAAAGAAAATCCTTCCATAATGATACTCCTTGAATGTGAAACTGATATTTTACGTTTTCTACATGAACCTACAGAGATATTTTCTAAATTAAAAAAATACCACCATCGTTTTTTATTAAATTTTCTTTATGTATAGAATAAAGCACGTTTTAAAATGCTGCAGGTGTCATGTTCACTGAAAACTCATTTTTCGAAAATTGCAAAAGTTGAACTTTTTCTGGCATCATCCTACAATCTACAATGATGTACATGGTTTTCTTCACTTAATGAAATCTGAAATTCTTAAAGATAGACTTTCAATGATAAATTACTAAAGATATTGTCTGGTATCAATACAAATAACAACAATAACAGAACATACAATAACTACAACCTGTTAATAATATTTGTATTTCACATTTTAGCTCTGAGGATGATCGCAACGCGATCGAAATGATCATAAGCTGATTAAAAAGTATTGATACCAGACAATATCTTTAGTAATTTATCATAATAAAAAGGTATCTACATCACCAGCAATCCAATTAATAATAGACTTTCAAATTTGGTCAGGTACAATTTTGAGTTCTTTTGGAGATTTCTGCGTGAGAACACGTGCGAGAGAGCGTGTGCCGTTGCGCGGCGCGTGCACGTGGGGCGTGGGCGCAGGAGGCGGGCGGCGGGGCGCGGGCGTGCAAGAGCTGCGGCAGCGTGGCGTCGGCGGAGGTGGCGGCGCTCACGGCCTCCTTCGCTCGCGGCATGCTCGGCCACGAGCGCCTGCACTGGTCTCGCCTCCGGCGCCGCCACGCCCACTCCGCCCACCAGGTGAGCCTCGGGGCCACCGACGCTCGCCGCGGTAGAGGAAAGGTTTCGTCGACGACGAACAAAAGAAAATGCAGCAAGTAAAACGCCGCGGAATTTGTCTCAGTGGGAGGACCTCAATTTAAACCAGTGCTTTACCGCCAGCCGCGCTGCTGTGTCCCTGGCAGGAGGCGACGTGGGTGTTGGGGCGGCTGAGCGAGGCCAAGCTGCTCTGCGACGCAGATCACGTGCGCGTGCTGGCCATTTAAACCAATGCTATGCCTTGACATTAAAACCAATGCCAGCTGCGCTGCTGCGTCCACGTGTGTCGTCCCTCGCAGGAGGCGACGTGGGTGGTGGGGCGACTGCGCGAGGCCCTGAGCGAGGCCAAGCAGCCCTGCGACGCGGAGCACGTGCGCGTGCTGGCCGAGGAGCTCGCCTCGGAGGTGGAGGAGGCGGCGCGCGCCGACGCCCGTGGCCCCGTCGCTCAGGTCAGGCTCTCTGCTCCCTAATTCCAACCCTCGTCACCTTTAAAGGCCGGCCATTTACAGTCCGGCCATTTAAAGTCCGGCCATTTAAAGTCCGGCCATTTAAAGTCCGGCCATTTACAGTCCGGCCATTTACAGTCCGGCCATTTAAAGTCCGGCCATTTAAAGTCCGGCCATTTAAAGTCCGGCCATTTAAAGTCCGGCCATTTAAAGTCCGGCCATTTAAAGTCCGGCCATTTAAAGGCCGGCCATTTAAAGTCCGGCCATTTACAGTCCGACCATTTAAAGTCCGGCCATTTAAAGTCCGGCCATTTAAAGTCCGGCCATTTACAGTCCGGCCATTTACAGTCCGGCTATTTAAAGTCCGGCCATTTAAAGTCCGGCCATTTACAGTCCGGCCATTTAAAGTCCGGCCATTTAAAGTCCGGCCATTTAAAGTCCGGCCATTTACAGTCCGGCCATTTACAGTCCGGCCATTTAAAGTCCGGCCATTTACAGTCCGGCCATTTACAGTCCGGCCATTTAAAGTCCGGCCATTTAAAGTCCGGCCATTTAAAGTCCGGCCATTTAAAGTCCGGCCATTTAAAGTCCGGCCATTTAAAGTCCGGCCATTTAAAGTCCGGCCATTTACAGTCCGGCCATTTACAGTCCGGCCAATTAAAGTCCGGCCATTTAAAGTCCGGCCATTTAAAGTCCGGCCATTTAAAGTCCGGCCATTTAAAGGCCGGCCATTTAAAGTCCGGCCATTTACAGTCCGGCCATTTAAAGTCCGGCCATTTAAAGTCCGGCCATTTACAGTACGGCCATTTAAAGGCCGGCCATTTAAAGGCCGGCCATTTAAAGGCCGGCCATTTAAAGGCCGGCCATTTAAAGGCCGGCCATTTAAAGGCCGGCCATTTAAAGTCCGGCCATTTAAAGTCCGGCCATTTAAAGTCCGGCCATTTAAAGGCCGGCCATTTAAAGGCCGGCCATTTAAAGGCCGGCCATTTAAAGGCCGGCCATTTAAAGGCCGGCCATTTACAGTCCGGCCATTTACAGTCCGGCCATTTAAAGTCCGGCCATTTACAGTCCGGCCATTTACAGTCCGGCCATTTAAAGTCCGGCCATTTAAAGTCCGGCCATTTAAAGTCCGGCCATTTAAAGTCCGGCCATTTAAAGTCCGGCCATTTAAAGGCCGGCCATTTAAAGGCCGGCCATTTACAGTCCGGCCATTTACAGTCCGGCCAGGTAAAGTCCGGCCATTTAAAGTCCGGCCATTTAAAGTCCGGCCATTTAAAGTCCGGCCATTTAAAGTCCGGCCATTTAAAGTCCGGCCATTTAAAGTCCGGCCATTTAAAGGCCGGCCATTTAAAGGCCGGCCATTTACAGTCGGGCCATTTACAGTCCGGCCATTTAAAGTCCGGCCATTTACAGTCCGGCCATTTAAAGTCCGGCCATTTAAAGTCCGGCCATTTAAAGGCCGGCCATTTACAGTCCGGCCATTTAAAGTCCGACCATTTAAAGTCCGGCCATTTAAAGTCCGGCAATTTAAAATCCGGTCATTTAAATACCGGCCATTTAAAGTCCGGCCATTTAAAGTCCGGCCATTTAAAGTTAGGCCATTTAAAGTACTGCTGTTTAATGGCCGGCCGTCTAATGGGAGAAACCGCGGAAAACTCCCAAAAAGAGCCCCTATAAGGATTCTCCTCCAGACTGAACTCGACCTAGCCGCTGCGTGTCGTGCGCAGGCGCTGTCGGAGGCGCTGGCGCAGCGCGCGCAGCCGCGGAGCGGTGGGGCGGTGGCGCGTCTGGGCGCGCAGCTGGCGCAGCGCATCCGCTCGGCCCCGCGCGCAGCGGCCTTCGCCGCCCCCCGCCCCCGCGCCGGGGCGCTCTCGCGGCAGCGGGTGAGGCTCTGCCTGCCTCCGCCGAAAAGAAGCTCTTACGTTATGCACGGCCGGGATTTGCAAAATCGCGCGAAAAAAATACCAAAATTTTCGAAAAATTTTGCATGTCCTTATTTCAAAATCTATCTTGAAGGAACGGATTTTATTACGGGGAAAATCTCTAACCTTACCGTACTTGAAGGAAGACTCCGAAGCAAAGTTAAACTTGTGCAATTTTCGAAAAATCAGCTTTTTCAATAAAAAAAATGAGACTGGCATCATTCTTTTAAACGTCCTTTTCACTCTTTAACAACAAAGTTTAATAAACAAAAGTGAAGCCATATTTTTGGAAACGTCCAAAGCCCTCATGTGAAGTACCCCCCCCCCCAAAAAAAAATAAAATAACTGTTTCAAATTCAAGGCATCGCTACATCAGCCAGATCGATAGGCAAATATTAGTTTTGAAGAAAGTCGCCTGAATGGTTTTTGCACCCAGCGTTGTTCACGGACGGACAAATGTTTTGCCGTCATTCGATTTTTCGGTACCAAGGGCCCCCAAAATATGGATTCTGGATACATCACGTGATAGAATATTTTCTTCTAAATGTAGCAGTTAGATTCATTCACTTTTTCGTTGCCAGAGCCCTGTGATAAGAATTTTTATGCCGTAAATTCGCCGTTTTTCGCTCCGCATTACATAACAATTCTTTACTCCGTAGCTAGAATGTAAAAAAGTGATGAAAGGAATGAGGTGTACCGTGAGCTTAAGAGCCAGCCGGAGGAATATCACTGACATAACTTCAAAGGTCTAGACTATGGGACATCGCGTGTTAAAATGACGTATATCGGATGCACACACACACACACACACACACACACACATATATATATATATATATATATATATATATATATATATATATATATATATATATTGGCACGTGCACAAAGTGTATTTCACTGGCTAGTCGCACAATGAAGTTCTCAAATAAGAGTTTTAGACACTGGGAGAGGGGGGAAGAGGTGGTGGAAGCTTTCGTCACTAGTCGGCGACTCGCATGTGATCTCGGGTAAAGAGCCGGAGGGCCGAAGCGCAGTGTGGCCGTTGCGCGCGGCAGGAGGAGCGTCGGAGCAGCGACAGCGAGCGGGAGCGAGGGCGGGGCGGGGAGGCGTCTGAGCCCGCTCCTGCGCCCGCGCCGCCGCCCACGCCCGAGGGCGTGCGCTCCCGCCCGCGCTCCAAACCCAAGCCCTCGCCCGCGCCCTGGCAATCGCCCACGCCAACTCGCTCCAAGGTACGCGCGTCGCCGCCGCAGGTGAGTGCGGGGCGGACAGATGAAAAATTAAAATCTTTTCTGCAGCATATCTGGCTCTATACAAGTACAGACAAAAAAGAAAGTAATGTTAATTTTAGCAATGTAATTTTGAACCCCGGTAAATAAGCTGATCGGTCATGGATGCCTAAATTTTAGAGGAGAACCAAAAAACCAACTTTCTGCTTCAATGCTTTCAAACGAAACCCACCCACAAATAGTTTATTTTCAATATCACCTTAGTTTGAATGTCATTAATAAATGATTTACTTCAATTAAAATATGTTTTTGATCTACTGTAAAATTTAAGGATTCATGACTTACCAGTTTATTCGCGGCGGTCAAAGATTTAAAGTTATAATTACACTGCATAATTTTAAACAACCTACAACAAATATTTTACTTCAGCTTCTGGGACAATGACCCCATCTCGATCAGGTTTTCGTTCAGTTTCTCTGATGCCTTGAACAAAAGCTGAGACGGCGTCTTGTTTTGCTTTTGGACTTAAATATAACTCCGTTATCAGTGCACATGTACATTTCTGTTGGAAATATACTTACTCAACTAATAATTATCCATGTTGTAGTGGCAGAAGTATATTCCTTCACGAAGAACAGGATGAGGTGCGAGAGCCCAAATCTACAGCTGAGTTACCGTTGAAAATTTATTTTATTAAATAGCGAATGTTTTACTAACAATTCTTTCCAAAAATGCTCACTTTATTGTAGATTCGAAATTTAACTATTACCTGGCTTAGGGTAGAGATCACAAAATTATGAAACCGTGCCGCCTGGAGATCGACAACAGCGACAGTTGTCAATAGCTGGTGATTGAGAGCAATCCACAAAGTAATTAGCCACTGTAAATTTCATTTATTTCATGAGTTTTTATTTGAAACCATCGATGTTTCTGAAGAAATATATCGATGTAAACAAAACATCGAAAGCAAAACATCGACGTCACAATATCAATGATTCTGATTGAAAATATAGACGTTTTAAAAACATGGATGTTTTACCACCCGTGGATACTCGCCATGAATTCCTGTCTGGAAGTCGCCGGCTGTTTGTGTGCCTGTATGTGTGTGCGTCACGGTGGCCCACCGAGTAGCTTAATATGTGAAGGCTTCTAGAAGGTCTCTGAAACTACACGCTACGTGTGAAGGGGCTGGACGCTTTTCGGTGGCGCCACCGAGGGACTCCGCGTGAAGGCTGCCTAAATGTCAGTCTTCGCACCAGAGGCGCCACGGCACCGCAGTTTGCCTGCTTAAAGCCTTTCGAACCGTCTGAGCTCACAGCGGTGTGACTCTCGCATCCTTCTTCTCCGGCGGTCAGTGACGCTCGCCAGTAGCTGTGTGTGAAGGGCTCGGTGGCGCCGCCGAGTGGTGCCGTGTGAAGGCAGCCCAAAAAGTAACGGCTTTTGCGTAGGTGAGAAGTGTGTTTGCGAGCCCTTGTGAAGCGCCCTGGATGCTTTTGTGTTGTTTGTCGCAGGCGAAAGCACGCGACACTTCGAGCGACACCTCGACGACGGAGAGCTCCACTTCCGTACCCTCCCGCGCCCCCGCCCCCGCCCCCGCCCCCTCGAAGCACCTCGGCCGGGCCACCCCCACGCCCCCGGAGCGGTACGCCCACACACACACACACACACACACACACACACACACACACACACTCACCACTCTCGCTCTAACCACCACACAGGGCAACGGCTCGACCTCTTTCTTGTGCTGTCCTCACGACTTACTTACACACTCTTAAGGCCCATTCACAATGCAAACGTAAGCATAAGCATAGCGCATAGACATGAACATTAACATAAGTGATAAACTCAAGTATTCAAAATGTCTAGCTTAAAGTAAGCGAAATATGAGTTTCTATTGGCTGTGAGACACTCTGGTTTACTATTGGTTGGATGTGAGATTCGATTTCGAGGTATCGTCTGAGTTAATGGCCCATATGGCTTCTATCAACTATAGCTCTTCTATCGACTTCGCTCCAATTTTGATTTACCGTTCTATGATTGGTTCATTTCTCTTGTCTTACCTAAGCATAAGCACCGAAGCTTGAAGCCTGCAAGCTTTTAAGTTGACGTCTTACGTGTTATGCTCATGCAAACGCATTGTGAATGAGTCCCCTTATGGACGTAGTCCTAACTTTTATGTTAACGTCATGCTTTCATTTACGTTTGCATTGTCAATGGGCCTTTACACTAACGGATTCGTTTACTACGCTCGGTGAAGCAACGGAGGTTAAGCAGCTCAAGGAGTCGCGAGTTCCTGGTCGGGGGACCGTCTGGGAACCCCGTGATCATCAACGTATATTTTGCATTACTTACATTCTTGAAGACAACTGTCTTTACGATCGAATTTATTTCCTTTGTTCATAAGCCATTCCTTTGTTCATAATTCATTCATGTTCATCTTTCTGTCTTGTCATTTGAGCCGAACCGGTTAACTTTCTTTCACACACCATGCTATCCCACCACTTACCTTAAGAGAGAAAGTAACACTTGACTTTGAAAACACAACAGCACGCTCGCCAAATTGCGCAGATAAACAAGATAATACGAAACTGTCAATACCACAGCCTTCGAGAGTCAGTAGTTTCGGAACTACGTGAAACCATGGAACTTCTGAAACGTCAGCCAGCCTGTGCTGATACGCATTCAAAAAGCAATAAAATAATTTTTAAAAAACAACAATTTTTATATCAAAAATAAAATTAAAATTTTGATTTAATAAAATTAAATCAAAAATAAATCAAAAGTTTCAGAAAAGTCTATAGATTATTTTCAGATAAAAAAACAAATTTGATATTTGTCTAATTTTTCGGGCGGAATGCCTCCTTGAAAAAAGGCGTCCGTGGCGTTTAGTGTGCGCAGCCGCGAGCGCAGCGCTGCTGCGGCGCCGTTGACGGCGGGGGCGGGGGCGGGGGCGGCGGGGGCGATTCCGATGCCGAGCGGGCGCGACCCCCCGCAGACGCCCGCCCTGGACAGCCTCTGCCGCGCCACGCGCAAGGTGCGGCCTCAGGAAAACACTTCACATTTGACTAGTACCTACATAGATAGATCGATAGATAGATAGGTAGATAGATAGACAGACAAACAGATAGATAGATAGACGGATAGATAGATAGACGGATAGATAGATAGACGAATAGATAGATAGACGAATAGATAGATAGACGGATAGATAGACGGATAGATAGACGGATAGATAGATAGACGGATAGATAGATAGACGAATAGATAGATAGACGGATAGATAGACGGATAGATAGATAGACGGATAGATAGATAGACGGATAGATAGACGGATAGATAGATAGATAGACGGATAGATAGATAGATAGACGGATAGATAGATAGATAGACGGATAGATAGATAGATAGGCGGATAGATAGATAGACGGATAGATAGATAGACGGATAGATAGATAGACGGATAGATAGATAGACGGATAGATAGATAGACGGATAGATAGATAGACGGATAGATAGATAGACGGATAGATAGATAGACGGATAGATAGATAGACGGATAGATAGATAGACGGATAGATAGATAGACGGATAGATAGATAGACGGATAGATAGATAGACGGATAGATAGATAGACGGATAGATAGATAGACGGATAGATAGATAGACGGATAGATAGATAGACGGATAGATAGATAGACGGATAGATAGATAGACGGATAGATAGATAGACGGATAGATAGATAGACGGATAGATAGATAGACGGATAGATAGATAGACGGATAGATAGATAGGCGGATAGATAGGTAAACGGATAGATAGGTAGACGGATAGATAGGTAAACGGATAGATAGATAGACGGATAGATAGATAGACGGATAGATAGATAAACGGATAGATAGATAAACGGATAGATAGATAAACGGATAGATAGATAAACGGATAGATAGATAAACAGATAGATAGATAAAAAGATAGATAAACAGATAGATAGATAAAGAGATAGATAGATAAAGAGATAGATAGATAAACAGATAGATAATTTTTTTGTAGTCCAGCATTATAAAAAAACCTTTTTTGTTGCAAGAAATAGTTCATAATCGGGCATTTTGCAGCACAAATGATGACGTATTAGATTTTATGTCACGAATGATTGCGTCCTCACACATTAAGCCAATCGTAGCGAGAGAATCGGGGGGAGGTAGAGCTAAACGGAACAGCCGACCACTGTTTACTCGCACTATGTCAAATACCCGAGTCGTCACAGGGAAGTTGTTTCGCAAAATTAAGTTTGATTATCTTATAAATGTATAATGCTGTTATACAAAAAATATAATGTGCAACTCGATTATATTGTTGCTTTATTACATTCGTACAAATTTGAAAACTCGCTCCTAAAGTCGCTCGTTTTCAAAACATGTACTCGTGCAATAAAGCTTAACATTATAAACTAATTGCATAAACTACTACTACTACAACTAATTATTATTATTATTATTATTATTATTATTATTATTATTATTATTATTATTATTATTATTATCATTATCTCTCCGAGGTCCAGTTGTATTCTATCCTGGAGAGATCAACGTGTGGAGATATCGGGATCAGCTTTTCGGCTGCTTCCCTTGGTTAACGTGACGTGACGTGTCCGAAAAAAGTAGCCTTTTTGCCTCGGCAACACTTTGGCACAAAATTGACAGCGCTTTGCCTTCTAAAAGCACAATTTTGAAAACAAGCCTGTAAGACGATTTTAAGCATATTTTGTCTCATGAACTCCTTATATATTCCGAACGTCTGGGCCGCAATAGGCACTCAAATCTTGGTTTAAAAAAGTACTTTCTATGAAAAAATTAGCATTTCAGAAACATGTAAATTGTGTATTATTTACAAAAGTAGTTAATATATTTGTGGATTAAAAATAGTCGAAAATTAGTCGAGTTAATTTGTTTATTAATTTATAATTGAAATTTAATGAAAAACAATGTTAAAAGCCGCCTCTCCATGTGCGAAATAGGAAGTAAATACCAGGACATCAGTCTCGGGCGATTGATGAAGGTAGTACAAACGGCGTTCCTTTGGATTTAACACACATGAGTGGTGCCAACTTTTACACAATTGTGGTTATGGGAATATTTCATTCTCAAACAAAACATCAATAAGGAAAAAACATCGATATCCATGTATAAATAGGTGAAAACCAGAACGGTGTAAGTTAAATTTTATAAATTCAGAGAAATCTGTTTATATAAGTTAATATTACTGTAAAATCGTGGTGCTTTGTTTCATCATTTAAACTACGTCCTTTCAGTTGTTCATTAAAACCACGAAAATGCATTGCCACTGATATATAGCCTAAAATAAACACTTTTTTCTCAGAATTGATGAAATGTCACTAATATTGTTCTGGTTTTCAACCATTCCTATCGAAGTTTAAAACATCAATGTTTTCATAGAAACAAGGACATTTGGAAAACATGTGTTGTCTAGGCTATCCGAGACGAGCCGCGTCACTGACATGGTGGCTAACGTTCCGGCCAGCTTATTGTTGCCTTCTTCAGAGCGAACTCATAGGTACAGTCATAGTACACTTCATCAGTACACTCTGAGGAAGAACACAATACGCTGGCCGAAACGTTAGCCACCATGTCAGTGACGCGGCTCGTCCCGGATAGCCTAGACAATACAACCTCCGGCCGCGGAAACCTACGCAACCATATCGTTTGGAAAACGTGGCCGCGGATGCCGCATCGCTAGTGTGTGCGTCGTTGTGTGGCAGGTGACGTTTGCGGAGAGCGTGCAGGTGGTGGCGCTGGAGGGCACGGCCAAGGACCAGGTGCGCCCCCTACACTCGCATCCATCACGTGACAGTACCAATAGCTCAATAGAAACAAAAATGACGTACATTTCCTATTTTACAACTTACAGCTCGTAGACTTCTAGATCACAAAAAATAATTGCACGAATAATGAGAAAATCCCACCCATGTGATTCTTTATTAATCTAGGTATTTTACCATTGCCTTGTATCTTCATAAGAATCAGTGTTTTTTGTCAAACATGATTTACGTCAGTGCAGGAATGTATATATTCAGCAAACGCCGAAGTCTACAACTACAACACGCAACGTAGTAATCATATTCATAAGGTGACAGTATCAACTTACGCAGTAGAGAGAAAGTCATGTACCGCTGCACATGAAAATGGCGAATCTTCGGCAGAAAACTCATATTAGAGGGCCCTGGTTACGGAAAAGTGGATAAATCCAGTTGATAAATTCAGGGGGGAAATCCTCTAACACGTGGTATAGCCAGACTTAATGTCGCGGCCCCTTGAATTTCTAACCGACATTTTAATTTTGGGGTTTACTTTTCATGAAGCGCTGGGGCATTTTCCTCATTTTCAAAAAAATGGCTCCAACGTTTTTGATAAAATCTTACCAGGTAGAGTAAATAGACACTTATGAAAATGGCGCAGGTCTAATTTATGTTGAAATTCAATTGCAACAGCAATACTTAAAAACTTAGAAACTCTGTGGAGAACATTTGTTGTGTCTCGTAAATATTATTTGAAGCAAGTAAGATTAAAATGATACAGATGTCGATGAAATAGACGAAAGAGAAATCGATGAAATCAGCGTAATATGCATTAAAAATAATGGGAAAATGTAAATATGACTTATTAGTCGAAATCGACGAAAAAGAAAAAAATGAGTAATTTTCTTTTGCCATAACTTAAAATTAATGTCTACTAAATAAAAGGCATTGTTCTAAAGTGAAATGAAAAAAGATGATATTTCATTAAAATCCGCCACTGGTTATAAGTTTCCATGAATACGTACTAAATAATATTGAACGAAAGTATCTTCGTTATATTTACTAGAAAATGCCAGACTCTGTTCCTATCGTTGCTTTGCCCGTCAGAATTTCATTCATAAGCCCAAGAGTCAATTTCTGAGCTAGTTAGGTAAACAATTATTTTTTTATTCCTGCATTACAAACTACCTTTTTGGTTGCAAGAAATAGTTCGTTAATTGACATTTTATGGCACGTATTTTTTGCCACAAAATTGCATCTCGCATTCTGCCAACTGCAGCGAGAGAATTTTGTTTCCGATCGATCATTAGAAAACTTATAACGCATTTGGTGTACAAATAACTATTTCCAAAACGATTCTTGCTCTCCCATCTGGTATCGTATTTATCCTACAAGCACGTTCATGTAGGTTACAATCGATAGGTACGTGGTAAATGCCAACCAGTGTGACTGAAAGAAACTGCTTGTGAATGTTTTGTGACGGTGCTGCTAGTCTCGTGTCAATTGTTTTGCTGGTCGACTAACACAATGCTTTGGCGCGCGAGTGCAGGTGAAGGCGGGCGCAGGTCGGCGGTCGCTGTCTGGCAGCCGTTCTCGCAAGAAGAGCCCTGCGCCGTCGCCCGCGGAGGCAAAAGGCAAGAGGGCCAAGGCGAAGAAAGGGGAAGCGGAGGCGGCGAGGCCCGACGGTGCTGCTGCGGCCGACTCGGAGGCCAAGGAGTCGAAGTTGATGGCCAAGGAGGCGAAGCCAAATGAATTGGTGTTGGCCAAGGAGGCGAAGCCAAATGACATCCAGTTGATGACCAAGGAGGTGACGCCAAATGTCATCCAGTTGATAACCAAGGAGGAGAAGCCAAAGGACTTGGTGTTGGCCAAGGAGGCGAAGCCAAATGACATCGAGTTGATGGCCAAGGAGGCGAGGCCAAATGACATCGAGTTGATGGCCAAGGAGGCCAAGCCAAATGACATCGAGTTGATGGCCAAGAAGGAGAAGCCAAATGACTTGGAGTTGGACAAGGAGACGAAGCCAAATGACATCGAGTTAATGGCCAAGGAGGAAAAGTCAAATGACTTGGAGTTGGACAAGGAGACGAAGCCAAATGACCTCGAGTTGATGGCCAAGGAGGCCAAGCCAAATGGCGTCGAGTTGATAGCCAAGGAGAAGAAGCCAAATGACTTGGAGTTGGACCAGGAGACGAAGCCAAATGACATCGAGTTGATGGCCAAGGAGGCCAAGCCAAATGGCGTCGAGTTGATAGCCAAGGAGGAGAAGCCAAATGACTTGGAGTTGGACCAGGAGACGAAGCCAAATGACATCGAGTTGATGGCCAAGGAGGCCAAGCCAAATGGCGTCGAGTTGATAGCCAAGGAGGAGAAGCCAAATGACTTGGAGTTGGACCAGGAGACGAAGCCAAATGACATCGAGTTGATGGCCAAGGAGGCCAAGCCAAATGGCGTCGAGTTGATAGCCAAGGAGGAGAAGCCAAATGACTTTGAGTTGGACAAGGAGGCAAAGCCAAAAGAAATAGAGGTAATGGCCAAGGAGGCGAAGGACATAAAGCTAAATGACATCGAGCTGGAAGCGAAACCAAATGACATTGAGTTGGTGGCGATGGAGTCGAAAGACGAGACGAATTTAAATGTCATGGAGTTGATTCCCAAGGAGTCGATCGAAGACACAAAGACAAACGGCTTCGCGTTGATAGCAAAGGAGTCGAAGGAAGACACGAATCCAAATGGCATCGGATTGATTCCCAAGGTGTCGACGGACCCGGAGCCGAACGGCTTCGAGCTGATAGCCAAGGAGTTGAAGGACGAGACCAATCCACATGGAATCGAGTTGGTCCCCAAGGAATCGATTGAGGACACAAAGTCATATGGCTTCGCGTTGATAGCAAAGGAGTCGAAGGACGACACGAATCCAAATGGCATCGACTTGATCCCCAAGGAGTCGACGGACCCGAAGCCGAACGGCTTCGAGCTGACAGCAAAGGAGTCGAAAGATTCGAAGCCTCGTGGCGCCGATCTGGAGGCAAAGGAGTCGCAGAGCGAGGAGGCTGTTCGCGAGATGGAGGCGATAGCGGAACCGCAGGACGAGGAGAGCTGTAACGCTTCCGAAGAGAACGGTGAGATAGACAGTGTAGAGCAAGGTTGTCCAACTGGCGGTGCGCGGTGCCGTTTATTGTGGGCCGCAAAATGTTATTAGTCAAATGCGAATATTCCTTGCGTCCATGTTGGGCGAGAATATTGCGTATAACGCACGCGCCCTCTAGGGGGTCAACGCCCCTTTAATGTAAAGGTTGGTTTAGTTTAGATTTAACGTTTTTTTGTCTAGGAAATTCGGAAATGCATAATCATCCCAAAGCGTTTCACTGCGTGATGCATGGAACGGCCTGGTTCCATTCGTTGGACACCCCTGCTGTAGATGAATACACTTTGTCTCTGAAAGTATATTTTTAACATGGTGGCTGGCTACAATAATTTTCATTCATTACAGCTAAAGATATATTAATACAATACAACTGAAAATTTGTTTTGAAATAATAACAATAATAATAGTAATATCAAAAACGTTACATGTATATATCTAGTCCATATACAATATTTAAAACAAAACATGTCATTAATCATACAACTAGAATAATAATAAAATTAAATATTAACATTAACTCGAAATACATGTTGTTCTTGATTATACTCATATAAGCGTGCTGTAATACTCTGCCATTACATCTACTTAATTCAACGAAACAGGGACGAAAGTGGCCGCCTGTTACGAACCCTACAAACAAAATGGTAGCTAAAGGTGTTAGAGAAATGGATAGAAGAAATGTTATCTTGTGTTGTACGAAGGGAGTAGAAAAAAGCCAGTTACAAGATTTTCATAAGTTATTTTCATTTATTATATAAACAGTATTGAAATTAATACATTTAAAAACAATTATTAATATCAGATATGTTGGTTTTTGTTTATAGGTGCCAAACAAGCCACTAGTTTCTGTGAATTTAGAGACTCATATTTTTCTTAAATAAATCTGGAAAAGAGGATTTCGGTTCTACCCAACGCGATGGACGAACCACAATCTGTAAAAAAAATGTCCAATATATGTCGAATTATCTATGTTGATTGAAAAATAAAAAAACATTGTAATAACATTGTGAATTTAAATTTATTTAATAAATAACTAGCTTTTTCGCGAATGTCTGTGAAATCTGATGTTTCAGAACGAAACTACTATAACGGAGACCCCTGTAAGTCATTCATGCCGGGCCTTTCGTTGTACAGGCAGGCTCAGAATAAACGGTAAAGCCGTGTAGGGCACATTGAAGGGGAATAGTATAATCCCTTTTTTACTTTCTTGCAACGGAGTAGGGAGAAAGTTATACAATTCTGTGCGAAAAACGGCGAATGTTCGGCAGAAAACTTATTACAGAGTCCTGGTAACGAAAAGGGGGATAAATCTAGTTGCTACATTTAGAATAAAAATTCTCTTCTTACGGGGTGTAGCCAGAATACATGTTTTGGAGGTTCTTGATGCCGAAAAAATCGAATGACGGTAAAACGTCCGTTTGTGTACCCGTCCGTCTGTGAACAACGCTAGCGGTTAAACCGTTCGGTCGATTTTCTCCAAAATTGATATTTCCCTATTGATCTAGCTGATGTCGCGGTCCCTTATTATAGTTATTATATATATCGGCTAAACCGATATTTTTATTTTTGGGGCTACTTTCTATGAAACCTTACATGGGGGTACTCTACATAAGTGTATGTAACAGAGTTACGCGTGTCGCCCTGATTGTTTGGCAACTTTTGATTTTTAGAAGGTTACGATTGGGCACAGACAAGTTTACATGCAACTGCATAGTATCTGTGCATTCGAGACTGCGATCAGTGACAAGTCTACATTTATAAATCTCCTTTATAAGCAATTTTACACAGCAGTGTTATTGAGAAAAATACACTTCAGTCTGCCTTAGAAGTTTGTACCATATCTTGTGAGACACCCAATATTAGGTGAGAGTCAAGGTTTAAAGGTCTCATCAAGTGATGGTAGGCTGAAAGAAGAAATTTCACACTGGGTCTGGAAGGTGAATTTCCCACGTACACGAAAGAAAGAAGTTGATGGTTGTTGCCCCAGTTGGACAGAAGAATTGGAAGGCTTTTTCGGGTGAGTATTCATCTGAAATACAAACCGAAATCCTCTTTTTCATTTAATCACGTGTACTTACCGTTTGTAAAATTCCTGATTTCTACCCTGTTTACATATGCCATAATTCATTACATTTATATTTTTACATGAGTTTAACTTTCAGTTCCACACTCTATGGATAGCATTATAGTGCTATCATGAGTGACTATACACATTTTATATTCAATGCTTATTGGAAATATTAGATTAATAGTACAAAATAGGTGTACGTGATGAACACTAATTACAATTTTGAATTGCAACAAACTACCCTAGACCACTCTTCGCGAATTCAACCTTGTAAAACGGTTTCTATAGACGAATGTGGTTAATGGCAACGCTGGGTACCTTAGCTAGTGAATAAACATGACTGAGACCTCTATTGCAGCGATCCCTGGAGGCCAATATGGGAGACACAGAACAGCCGGTGAGGCAATTGCTACAATCCTCTACATCCCCCCACGAGAATACACCGGTTTAGGTTGCTCAGGGCATCATTTGATGTCACTGCGGTGCCATTGACCAAGTCCTAGGGTTCGAGTCTGGGTAATGGCAGGGTTTAAAAGACAGAAGACGGGTCGAGTTTAGCCACTGCTATCTGGAGAAGAATCCTGGCGACCGGCTGCTCTGATCGGTAGTTTTCCACGGTTTCTCCGATCAGCACCAGGCGAATGCTGGAGCAGTTCCCTACCAAACGGGCCACGAACCGCGCGCCAAATTTCCTTCCTCTTGTCCCATTCTCACCCCCTTACTCACACTTACACTAACATTCACTACACTACCCCACATGCCGGTAGACTGGTCGGGAGCTGAGAGCTTGTCACGGCTTGAGCGGTGCCTAGCTAGTTGGAGATACCTGGTTGGGGAAAGCCCCGCTAGCGAACGGTAAGTCAGTGCCGGATCTCGCCACCCAGCGGGGATCACCTCCACCTTGCGAGGAAAAGCATGCACCACACTTACGAGTCTAATGACCATACTAGTTGGTGCGCCCGGAATCGATCAGTACAAAAACGCCCGTATGTGGCTGATGCACAGACCGAATAACAAAAAAGTCGGATAGGCCTGAGTTCTATGTACTCATTTCTTTGCCTCACCGATATTAGAAGAGAAGGTTTTTATAAGAAAACCCACTGTAATAATTATACTTATTTTTTCACTTTCTATTTAGAAGTAAGGCCTCTATTAATCCACATTTATTCACATACATTGTGAATGCGGCCCCATGAATCTTAAAAGCAGTTGCTGGAAATGTGTCGAGGTTACGTACTGCACTTCTCGTTTCAAGCACTTTTTAGAGAAAAAGTTAGTTAAAGACTTTAATCTGTTCGTATTTTGACGTAAACTCCGTAATGCCTAACTTAAACGCAGGAAACACGAACAAAACATTAACGTAAATCACAGGCGTAATTATTAAGAAAATTGGTTCAAACTCATTTTATTTTGCACGTGACACGTAGGAGGATCGTAGCAGATGTCAATTAAATTTGTTCATCATTTATTTACCACATAATAAAATTGGGCCGGATAGTCGCGAACCAGATACTCGACTGTAATGGTCGAAACGCGTGGATAAAGGGGGCGTAATTGCTCGAGTGGTAAATTCAAGAAAATGAGCGACGATAGGAGCCAGATTTTGTGTTTGCGCCGAGTGCAATTACTCCCCTTTATTCACGTATTACGTTCAATATTTTTTCGTTTCAGTTTAAGAATAAATCAAATTTCGTGATATTCATGTACATCTTTAGCATTTGCGGCGTATATTTTACGACGTTGTGTGGTTTGTTGAAAAGATATATCTTAGTGGACGTTGCATTGTGTACTTATGATCAGTGTTGGAGGACAAAGAAATGATTGCAAATGAAAAAATATCGAACATATTCCTGATGAAATATTAGAAGCTGACAGTCATGAACACATTACTTTCTACGAAAAATAAACACATATGAGAGAGAATGCAACATGTAAAAATGTAGGAAGGTAAAAATATATATGTTTCTAAACAATTAGGGACTATAGTGACTATCAAAAAGAAAAATAATATTTATTTTAACAATGATATATAACATATTTTATTAAATAATTTTAAAAATTAGTTAATATGTCTGTAACAAGTAACATACATCAGCTTCTGGGCCAAATACCCCTTCTCGGTCATTCTTTTCTCTCCAGTCAGTTCTTTTCTCTGATCCTTTGAGCAAATGCTGAATGAGATCTTTTGATCTTCTATTGGTCATAAATGTAGCTTCACATGTGCCCGTTTTATACAGCTCTTCTTTTGCTAGTTGTGGTACGATTAGTACTATTAAATGATTTCTTTATTTCATTTATCGATGCAAACAAGTTTCTATAACTCGGAAGCAAGAATGTATATTTTCAAATGTTACTGTCCTTGAATTGTTAGAACATTTATTTGTCCTTTCAGTGTATATCGCACCTCCAAAAGAAAAGTGACACAAGTGCGAATTTCTGATTTTTCAGAAATTGCAATTTTAAGTTTCGTAGTTCTGCGATACTCGTTATAGATTGTACCAAATATTCACCGTGTAGCGGACAGTAATTGAACTAATTCAAAATCAACTTCAGAATAGTAGCAGTATAGTACACCTGATGGTAACCTCTTATCAACTATTAGCTGAAAAACGACGATTTCGCACTAGTGTCACTTTTTTATTGGAGGTGCGATATGGTTGAATGGTGGGGAAGAGCTTCTGCAGCTCAAGAAAACATGCGCAGATTGCACGTCATATGCTGTTTATACCGTTCATTGGCCACATAAACGAAATGGAATGCGTGTGTGCGTCCTGCTTTCAAGCGAGTTGAGTGTGAACGTCTTTCGCAGGTGGTCGCGTCCAGGGAGTCGACCTGGCCGAGGACACAGTTGAAGTTTCGGAGGCGGCAGAGGTGGCCCCGACGCCCGCAGACGACACGTAAGGAGACGGTTCATTTGTAGTTTGTTCTTAGTTGATTAATCAATATCAATCAATGAATCAACGTGCCCGTCACTGACTTCATCTCCCTGTGACGTGGCCGCGTTGGCTCAGTGGCAACACAGTTGCTTCTGCTGTACCGCTGCCTGGGAGGTTCTTGGATTTGAAAGCAGACAGTGACAGGATTTTAGGTTAGCTAGGCCGAATTGTGGAGGAGAATTGTAGCGGTCGGATGCTGTAATTAGGAGATTATCGTTGTTCCTCGGACCAAAACCAGGTGAATGGCGGTGCGGTACCGTAACAAGTTGGCTACTGACAGCGCCTGATATTTCCTTCCTCCTCATTGTATCCCCACCTCTTCCTGACGCAGTCTTACGTGCCTACACTAACACACCACTGTGTCGGGCGCGGCGGTGCCCTGCTGGTGGGAGACAACTGGTTGCGGAAAATCACGCCAGTCGACTTGTAGCGATAAAAACATGCACTACACTTCACAGGACAGGCGGAAACAGCTGTCGGAAATAGAATTGTAGCGGCGAATGCCGGTGCAGTACCCTAACAAACGGGCCACGAACCGGGCGCGATGTTTCCTTCCTCTTCCTTGCCCTATCCTCACCCCTTACACTAGCATGCACCACACTCCACACATGGCGGGAGACCGGTGGGGAGCTTAGAGCTCTTCCCGGCTGTGATGGTTAAGATCAACACCAGGCGAATGCCGGAGCAGTACCCTAACAAACGGGTCACGGACCGCGCGCGATCTTTCCTTCCTCTTCTTTGTCCTATCCTCTCCCATTACACTAGCATGCACCACACTCCACACATGGCGGGAGACCGGTGGGGAGCTTAGAGCTCTTCCCGGCTGTGATGGTTAAGATCAACACCAGGCGAATGCCGGAGCAGTACCCTAACAAACGGGCCACGGACCGGGCGCGATCTTTCCTTCCTCTTCCTTGTCCTCTCCTCACCCCTTACACTAGCATACACCACACTCCACACATGGCGGGAGACCGGTGGGGAGCTTAGAGCTCTTCCCGGCTGTGATGGTTAAGATCAACACTAGGCGAATGCCGGAGCAGTACCCTAACAAACGGGCCACGGACCGCGCGCGATCTTTCCTTCCTCTTCCTTGTCCTATCCTCTTTCCTTACACTAGCATGCACCACACTCCACACATGGCGGGAGACCGGTGGGGAGCTTAGAGCTCTTCCCGGCTGTGATGGTTAAGATCAACACCAGGCGAATGCCGGAGCAGTTCCCTAACAAACGAGCCACGGACTGCGCGCGATCTTTCCTTCCTCTTCCTTGTCCTATCCTCTTTCCTTACACTAGCATGCACCACACTCCACACATGGCGGGAGACCGGTGGGGAGCTTAGAGCTCTTCCCGGCTGTGATGGTTAAGATCAACACTAGGCGAATGCCGGAGCAGTACCCTAACAAACGGGCCACGGACCGCGCGCGATCTTTCCTTCCTCTTCCTTGTCCTATCCTCTTTCCTTACACTAGCATGCACCACACTCCACACATGGCGGGAGACCGGTGGGGAGCTTAGAGCTCTTCCCGGCTGTGATGGTTAAGATCAACACCAGGCGAATGCCGGAGCAGTTCCCTAACAAACGAGCCACGGACTGCGCGCGATCTTTCCTTCCTCTTCCTTGTCCTATCCTCTTTCCTTACACTAGCATGCACCACACTCCACACATGGCGGGAGACCGGTGGGGAGCTTAGAGCTCTTCCCGGCTGTGATGGTTAAGATCAACACCAGGCGAATGCCTGAGCAGTACCCTAACAAACGAGCCACGGACTGCGCGCGATCTTTCCTTCCTCTTCCTTGTCCTATCCTCACCCCTTACACTAGCATGCACCACACTCCACACATGGCGGGAGACCGGTGGGGAGCTTAGAGCTCTTCCCGGCTGTGATGGTTAAGATCAACACCAGGCGAATGCCGGAGCAGTACCCTCACAAACGGGCCACGGACTGCACACCATCTTTCCTTCCTCTTCCTTGTCTTATCCGCACTCCTTACTAACACTACACTACCACACATGCTGAAAGACCGATGGGGATCTCAGAGCTTATCCCAGCTGGTGCGGTGCCTCGGTGGTGGGAGATACCTGGTCGAGGATACCTCCTTCAGCGGACGTTAGGTCGGCGCCGGATCTCGCTATTCAGACGAGGAAGATCGCTGCCACCTCCCGCGTTACAAAAAATACATGCTCTATACGTCGTGACTAATGACCCCAGTAGAAATAGCTAAACAACCAGTGAACGAATCTAAGCGGCCGCGTGCGCGTGTGGTAGTGGCGGCGGCGGCAGCGGCGCGCGGGAGGCGGAGGCGGAGAGGGAGGTGGAAGAGGAGGCCGCGGGCGACTGCGAGATGGCGGCGCTGCTCGCGTCCTCGACGCTGCTCGGCGCCCCGGGCGCAGCGCCCCCGCCCGCAGGTGCGTCCCGGCCACCGCCCGCCAACGCCCACGCCAAGTGGAAGGACGGACATAGACACTCACACAGTCAGAAGACAGACAGACAGTCAGACAGACAGTCAGACAGACAGTCAGACAGACAGTCAGACAGACAGTCAGACAGACAGTCAGACAGACAGTCAGACAGACAGTCAGACAGACAGTCAGACAGACAGTCAGACAGACAGTCAGACAGACAGTCAGACAGACAGTCAGACAGACAGTCAGACAGACAGTCAGACAGACAGACAGACACAGTCAGTCAGACAGACAGACACAGTCAGTCAGTCAGTCAGACAGACACAGTCAGTCAGTCAGACAGACACACAGTTAGTCAGTCAGACAGACAGACACAGTCAGTCAGTCAGACGGTGGGACGGACGGAGGGATGGACGGAAGGACGACGGACGGACAACTTGCCGTCAATCGATTTTTGGAATGAAGGACGCACAAAACAAGGATTCTGGTTACACCATGTGTTAGAGGACTTTTTTCTAAATTTAGCAACTGGATTAATTCAGTTTTTCGTTATGAAGGGCCTATAATGAGAGTTTTCTGATGCACGCTTACCATAGTTTCTCTTGTTACGAAGAAAGGGCGAGGAGAGTAAAAGTGTGCCAACTGTCGCAGCACCGGCAGCGCCCTCCGGCGACAGCGAGGGCGGTGCGCAGGGCGCCGCCCACAGCCGCCCCCCGCCCCCTCCCCCACCGCTCGGGGGCCCAGGGGCGCAGGCAGAGCTCTGCACAGACAGGTATTATCAGCCGCCATGAAGGGCGATGGCATTGCAAGAGATAGAAGTGGAGCCATTTACAAATGAGTTTACAAATGACTGTAAATGAACGCACAGACGAAATTAGTGCTTGGACGTAACCTGCAGTTATGTTGCCAACAGGGGCTGTCCCTTCTTGTATTAATAATCTCTCTCTCTTTCTCTCTCTCTTCATATATGTGTGTGTGTGCGTGTGCGTGTGCGCGCGCGTGCGCGTGCGTGCGTGCGCGTGTGTGTGTGCGCGCGTGCGCGTGCTCGTGCGCGTGCGCGCGCGTGCGTGTGCGTGTGTGTGTTTTTAACGACGGGGGAAATGCATTTACGCACTATCGACCCAGACTCACATATCCGGGCCGATTCGTGTGGGACTCATCCGTGGATAATACCCACTAAAACCCTACGTCCTCCTTCGCCCCACCTACGGAACCGCCGTCAGGCATTACTTCGTTAGGGGGGGGGGCTATTCTAGCCATCCTCCTTTACGCCTTTAATGGCTTTCACTTCTCGCACGCTCTTCAGTTCTGAGGCGTCGCATGACCCGGGCAGCGTACGTCGCAATTGCGGCCCATCTGTCTTCCGTGATCATCATCAATGGGATGGTGTTCTCCGGTGTCAGGCGCTGTTGCAGGATTTCCTGCAGCTGGTCTCTTTCTCCTGAGAATCGCGGGCAGTTGTACATCACGTGCTCCACATCCTCCTCCTGTCCTGGGCAAGCTGGACACGTCGGGTTGTCATCGAGCTTAAATCGGTGCAGGTACGCTCTAAAGCATCCATGCCCCGTCAGCAACTGTGTCACGAAGAAGTCCACTTCTCCGTGAACCCTCGACGCCCACTCGTTGATCCGTGGGATTAGACGGTGGGTCCACCTGCCGTTCAGCGTTGCGTCCCAGCGGTTTTGCCACTGTCTCATCGTTTCCCTCTTCTCTTCTTCCAGCGCAGCGAGGGCTTCTATTCGCGAGCCGTGTCTTCCCTGATAGTAGATCCGTCGGCGCTCGTCCGCCAGAATCTCTATAGGCGTCATTCCTGCTACTACGCATACGGCGTCATATGACACCGTGCGGTACGCACAGACCACTCTCAGAGCACTCCGACGGTAGACGGATATGGTCCTCCTGGCGTATGCTGCTGTTGCCAGGGTGCTGGCCCAAATGGGCGCTGCATACAACAGGGTCGAGCTAACCACGGTCGCGAGGAGCTTCCGCCTGCTTTGCCTGGGGCCACCGGTGTTCGGCATAATGCGCGACAGGGCAGAGATCACACCATCCGCTTTCTGGCTGACGAGTCGAAGATGTTCGTCGAAATGGAGACGCGCGTCGATCCATACGCCGAGGTACCGCAGGTGTGGCCCGGACTGGATCTTGTGTCTCCCCACTCTGAGGGTGATGGTCTCCCGTGTCTTCCTGCTGGTAATCAGGACTGCCTCAGTTTTGTGATCGGCCAGGACCAGCCCGACCAAAGACAGCCACCGGCGAATTATCGCGATGGAGCGGTTGGCCACGAGGGTAACGTCCTCCAGGTGCTTGTCCACTACGACGAGCGCCACGTCGTCAGCGAAGCCAATGGTCTCCGCGCCATGTGGTAACTCCAATCTCAGTACCGCGTCGTACATGATGTTCCAAAGTAAGGGACCCAGAACCGACCCCTGTGGAACACCACCCGTCACGTCATAGCGCCTCGGACCGTCATCTGTGTAGTACAACAGGACTCGATCTTTGAAGTAGTCGCTGATGATTGTCCTGATGTACACTGGGACTTCCAGGAGATGAAGGGCATTTAGAATGCAGCTCCACCTCGCTGAGTTGAAGGCGTTTTTAATATCCAAGGTCACGACGGCGCAGTACTTCTTAGTGCCCCTTCTCCAGCGTGCTCCTGATATGGCCTCTCTAGCAATGCTCACCACTTTACCAATTGCCTCCACTGTTGAGCGCGCCTTTCGGAAACCGAACTGATTATCGGAAAGGCCGCTGTTGCTTTCGACGAAAGTCTCAAGTCTGCTGCACACAATTCGCTCCAGGATTTTACCTGCTGTGTCCAACAGGCAAATCGGGCGGTAAGATGACGGATCGCATGGTGGTTTCTTGCCCTTAGGCAAGAGCACTAGCCGTTGTCGTTTCCAGCAGCGCGGGAAGGAACCTTCCCTCAGACATCTGTCTAGAACGACCAAGAAGAGGTCTGGGCGAGCTTCGATGGCAGCCTTCAGAGCCGCATTTGGTATTCCGTCCGGACCCGGAGCTTTAGTGTCCCGGATCCGGCGGCAAGCATTCCGAAGTTCATCTGGGCTGACTGGGGGCACGTCCGTGGGTCGATGTATCGGGGCTGCGTAGTTCGTCTCCGTCTGGGACGGGAAGAGAGTGGCCACGATGTTCTGCAGTAGGTTTGGACAGGTCGGGGACATGTTGACCGCGCCATTCAGCTTGGTCATAACGATTTTGTACGGCATGCCCCATGGGTCCTCATCAACCTCTCGACACAGCTCACGCCAACAGAGACGTTTGCTCGCTTTGATGGCCTTTTTCAAGGCGTTGCGATCATTCCGATGTTGTTCCCGCAACCTCTCAGAGTCGGGCCGGCTCCTTGCTCTTTGGCACAGACGTCTGCTCTTGATGCATTTCCTGCGCAGTTGAGCAATTTCTTCGTTCCACCAGTAAACCGGTGGTCGGCGGTCGCTTGGTGAGCACCTCGGCATAGAGGCATCGCATGCATTGACAACATGCGTCATGAGTTCCTCTGCCTGCTCTTCCGGTGGTCCTTCAGATATGGTCACATCTTCCATCATGGCGACGAGGGCCTCCGTGTCCAGTTTTTTTGTGCTCCACTTGCGACTGGGCTGGTGCAGTGTCCGACGTTTCTCGGGTTTACCCATCTCCATGAGAATAGCATGATGGTCACTATGCGTGTATTGGTCGCTCACAACCCAGGTTAGACCCGAGCGAGCAATGCACTCGCTCACGAATGTCAAATCGACTATGGAGCTATCGCCATTTCGAGAGAAGGTTGGAGAGTTCCCGGTATTTGCTTGTGTGTGTGTGCGTGTGTGTGTGCGCGCGCGCGCGCGCGTGCGTGCGTGCGTGCGTGTGTGTGTGTGTGTTACAGTGACTCGTTGAGTATGAGAATTCAGTCGTTACGCACAGTGTGAGAACGGGCGGAGTAACACAATAGTTTACGTAACAAGGGCGCAAAAGAGGTGATTCACGCACGAGTCGAGTTTGACGTCAGAGCTAACGATAACGACAAACAGACGAATTACCCCGGGCCCGTGTGGTATGTACTATTTTTTAACACCTCAAGAGAGAAAAGCAATGCGTCAAGTAAAGGAATATGAATTAGTTATCAAATAACTACAAATAAATTACTTGTTCAAAAGTAAATGGATTCTAGTTTGTTTGTAAATAAAATCAAAATCGTCGTCAAGACAACAGACAATTGCGAATCGTTTTGGACGTTGCACACAAGCTTCGTGATGTTTCGCATACTGTAAAAAATTTGCTGTTTCGCACACGGAAAACCTGTACCAGAAACCGCGTTTCGCGTATGGCGTGTTAAAACCACTCGTATTAACCTTGAAAGGAAATGCATTATCATACTCCACATTTTATATCTTAGATTAAAACCTAAGAAATATCACCGTAGTAATAATATACTTAAATACTGATATGTCTGATGCCTCAAGGCCTATATTGTGCTTCATGTAATCTACGCCTTGCCGTAACTGTGACATTTGCTTATTATACAGAATGCGTCACGTAACGTTAGCACCTCCTGTAATTTGTGAACGGTTGAAGTTATTGGAATGCAGTTTCCACGGAAATACATGAGGAAAGTAGGCTAATTGATGCATATATATTCATTTCAATTAAATCGCTTTTATTTTGTGAGATATTGAACTTTTAAAAAAATGAAACTACGTATATTTTTAGTATTATCAGGAGGAGCGTAAAACGACGAATCGAATTATATATATATATATATATATATATATATATATATATATATGTCATCTGTTATAAAAGCATTTTTGAATAATTTTGATTTTTTGGGACTAATGTTTAACGGATATTTTGAATGTAACAGTTCATCCTCCAAGGCCAAGCAGCACTATCCCTGCTAACAGGCGATCGGGGCGTTACAATATTCGTTAATAACGAATTACAAAATTTCTCAGTTTTTTTAATCTTATGATAATATGTATATCATTGGATTCGTCTCGACATGATATACAAAAACAATGTATGCATCCATTTGAAACAAATGAAGTTACCTCAATATCTCGTAATTTACAAGTGATCAAATGGAAAGGAATTCATGTATAAACTAGCCCCATTTTCTAATGCACTTCCGTGAAAACTGCATTGCAATACCTTCAACCGTAGAAAAACTGCCGTCGGTGCTGAAGTTAGGTGACTCCTCTGCATGTTAAATGGCCTGCCATTGAGACGTTGTGGGCGTGGTCGTAGGGGCGTGGCGCCTGCTTTGGTGGTCAGCGGCGGTGCCTCCCTCTCCTCTGAGCTACAAGCAGAACAACAAGAAGAAGGGGAAGAGGAAGGAGAAGAAGAAGAAGTCTACACAGCCTCCGCCAGCGCAGGTCTGTGTGCGTTTCTTGCACACCCACGAACCCACATACACAGTGCCTCCGTTTTATAACTGTGGCGGTCGCGCGTGGGTTTGGCTTCGGCGAACAAGGCCACGGGGGGATGACGGGGAAATCAACGCGGGGTGGTCGGAAGCACTGAATTGAATTGAATTGAATTGAATTGAATTGATGCCTTATTTTATGGCGGCCGTTGAGTGCGTGGGGGGTTGCAGGGGCGGGGAGCGCGTGTGGTAAATGATGACAGTTTGTGAGCAGTGGAAGGTTATCCCCTCCCACGAGTCGATGGCGGCCGTTGAGTGCGTGGGGATGGTGGTGTTGGGTTGCAGGAGCGGTGGCGAGCGAGGGCAGCGGGGAGAGGCGGCGTGGCGCCGGACCACGTGACGCGCTGGCCCACGACCGGCAGGTAATCCTTAATTCAGTCCGCTCCAATTCGACCATGCATTGTTTTACCCGGTGACACTCACGCCAATAGGCCTGCTCTTCGCTCTGTGCTGTTCTTTGACTCGACAGCCCGCTGCTGGCCTTGGCCCACCAGCGGTTACCCTGCCCGTCGGCCAGGGTCCGAGTGGGGTTCGTGTGGTTAGCTTTCAGACATCCCTTCACCGTATACTATGGTCTCCGTAACCTTAGGGTGGACTTTCTCATCGTCACACAGCAATAGATATTGAGACATTTCTAAGGAAAGCGCACAGTTATTATTTTGCCTTAACCGGGAATCGAACCCGGGAAAGCAAGCACGGTAACCAACGAGCCACCAAGGGCTATGCTCTTCTCTCTGACCACGCAAATTTCGTCTCACTCATTTCACCAACTAGCGAAGAAATACGGAACCACTCTTGGGACCAAAGGGGTGACTCAAAATTTTGCTTATTTTACGTGGCCATAAGGCCTGATCTTTGGTCTGACCACGACTTCAGTCAGCTCGTCTCCGCAGGCAAGCGTACGAAGGATTTTTTCGTCTTTAAAAATCCGTGGTTTGGATTGGATATAACAGGTTGAAAACTAACTTGCACGTGAAAAACAATGCCATTCTGTAGCACCATTTTTCAATTGAGCCCACGTCTAAAAACTAAGTCATAGGAATAACCCCCAAAAATGTCGGGTAAAAAGTAAACTGTCGCATTAATAATTAATCATGTGTATATTTCTTAAAAACAAATTGCAAAGAGACTTGTTGTTTAACGATTGCTTTATTATGTTATCCATAAAATTGAGCTGCAAAATACTCTCATCAAAAACCTTATGAATGGACACTCGTTATTGTGTTTTCCTGTCCCTAGTCGCGACGCACAAAACCAATGGAGCGGCCAATCAAAATCGGTTTAGAGAATTCTGCCCGATGTACTTTTGAAATTCAAATAAAATGCTAAAATGATTCATGCGTTTGCCGAAATTTTGGTTTTCTTTAACCATATATCAAAACTCAATAGATTAGAATAAACAAGGTTATTTTTTTAAAAAATTGTTAGTCCTAAACGTTCCTTCTCTCCCATAGCCGTATTAAGTGACGTGTATTGGCTTCGAGAAAAATATTTCTGAAGAAATAATGAAGTTGAATTTCATGCTTAGCGCATGATAAATAATGATTGTGAGTTTCATGCTTACCGCTGTCTCAAATGAACGCAGCGACGGGCAATCTGCGGTCAGCAGTTAGCCCGACGCATCGCAATACTCGCATTCATGTACGCAAACACACATGCATGCAAACACACATGTATGTGTGTACATTCATGTACGCAAACACACATACAGGAAGAGTCATTTCAGGTTGCTAGTCCATTTATTGTTACATTTGGCCGCACAAGCGGGCCGTGCGTTTGCAGGAGGCGCCGGCGACTAAGCGCGTCGCCGGCAGCATCGTCGGCCCCACGTTGGGCGCCAGTTTGAGCGGCGCCACGCTGCCCGTCGCCCCCGCCGCCCCCTCCGTGCGCGACGGGGGCAGCAGCAGCCTGCAGGTCATCTCGGACGCGCCGCCGCCGCCGCCTCCGCAGCAGCCGTCGACGTCCTCCGGTGCCGCCCGCCGCCCCGGCACCCCGCGCCGCCGCTCCCCCGCCCCCGCACCCGCCCTCCCCGCTCCGCAAGAGTACGCATCGCGCCAGCCGGCCCACGCACTTTCCTTGAATTGAATTGAATTTGAATTGAATTTGCCTTATTTTACGTGGCGAGACTCGGGCCATCAGGCCCGCTCTTCCGTCTGACCACGCAAATTTCGCTACGCTCCTCTCCCCAACTAGCAGAGTAAGGAGGTATTTCTTGGGCGTGAAACAGGCGATTTTGAATTTAGCTCAGAGGCGTCATTTAGGCTTGAGGATCTTTTACATGCAAGTAAATCTACTAACATGGGACAGCCGGCTTTACTTCCCCTCCGAAGGAAGGCGTACGAAGGATTTTGTCGCCCTCGTCGCTTCGATCGGGTTTGAACCCGCGAGCTTGGGTATAACAGTCCGGTACGCTAACCGTCACACCATCGCCGCCGTTTGTTGTCCTATCCTCACCCCTAATACGTGGGATTTTATTTCAAGGCGCGCGAGGCCTTGTCTGCACGATGAAATATCACGCGTCTTTCTCGTTCGTGCCGCTAGATGTCGCATGATCGCCAGCACTACTCGAAACGATCGCGATCATGCGACATCTAGCGGCACGATCGAGAAAGGCGCGGAATACTGTGAGATAGTCATCGTGAAGGCAAGGCTTCGCGCGCCAAGAAATAAACATTCCAAGTATACTTACATTTATTCGCTCTTAGTGCACAACACTACCACACATGCCGGAAGACCGGTCGGGAGCTTAGAGATTGTCCCGGCTTGTTGAGACACGTGGTTGGGTATGAGAGCGGAGTCGGTATTTAATTGGCTGTCCGGGTGACGCCGCGTCCATGGCAAAAGGTGCCGACGTTTCGGTCGCCATTCTGCGACCTTCCTCAGGGCGTAATGCCGAGGAAAGTTGTAGAATGGCGACCGAAAGGTCGGCACCTTTGCCATGGGGGACGCGGCGTCACCCGGACAGCCTAGTAAATAGCTGGTTGGGGGATAACCCGCTAGCTGACGAGTAGGTTGGCGCCGGATCTCGCCATCCAGCGGGGAAGATCACCGCCGCCTCCTGACCAAACCTTGCTTTACGCTTACCTTAGCAGTTGACGCACCCAAAATCACTGGGCATCTGCTGACGTCACTGCAGTGCCTCTGATTGGCAGGTTCTAGATGATTCGAGTCCCGACGGGGGCAGGATGTACGGCTAGCAACGTAGTTGGGTGGAATCGAACTGTTGTCTGGGGGAGAAGTCTTGTGGCCGGATGCTCTGGTCCGGTAGTTTTCCCTGTCAGTTTGTCGATCAACGCCAGACGAATGCCGGAGCAGTACGCCAACGAACAGGGCATGGCCCGCGTGCGATCTCTCCTTTCTCTTGTTTGTTCTATTCTCCTCCTTATGATCCCCGCTACCTCCCGCAATAAAAAAATACGGTACAATTACTGAACTAATAAACTTAGCGGTTGACACGCCCGGAATAATCAATCAATGAATCATTTTTTTTCGTTAATGTCTGCTGATACACAATTTTAATTCCTATTCAATTTCAAGAAGTATAGAATTGACTAGCCCTCTGTGGGTTTGATGCTTCTGCCATGTCTGCGTAGAGAAGAGAGCAAATGGAATTAACTAGTAAGGTTAAAAAAATTGCCTGCTTGCTCGGTCTGTTTCTTGTATGTAAATGTGAATAGTAGTTATTATATAGGCATTGTACAACAAGTGACGTAACCGAACGTCACGGCAAGACAAGACATCACAGTGACGTCACGGTGGCGTCACGTGACTGGGAAACGGGCAATGGCGGCCGAGGAGGCGACCCGTGCGCGTGACGGGTGCAGGACCTCAGGAGGTCGTGGGCGTAACGTGACAACTATCGTTAGACACGACATAAACTTATTAATAAACGCGATAACCTTCCTCGCTCGTCGAGTGAGTGAGTGACTGAGTGTGTGTGTGTGTGTGTGTGTGCGCGCAGGGGGAAGGCGGCGGGGGCGGGGGAGGCGGCGTGCGCGGGCGGCGCGTGGTTGGTCGAGTGGCGGCCGCCAGAGCGCGTCGCCTGCGCGCTGCACGTGGCCTACGGAGACCTCTCCAGGTGGGCAAGAGCGCAACACGCGAACAGCAAACATTCGCTTCACAAACGCACGGTACTAAATAAACACAGCTCACATTTAAAATCAATTTATTCGACGCTTAATTACACGTTACGTATTAAATACACTTTAACCACGTATTATCTGCACTGTGCTGTATTTCACTATACTTTAAAAATAAAATACGCAAATAATGTTCTGTGTCGCCAACATTTGGTTCAGACTTCCTTCTTTCTAGATCGCAACTCTGATGTTAATCGGTATTATGAGTCGGAAATATTATGAAAAAGAAGTATTATGAAAAGGATATTTCGAGATTTCAACGAAAATACACGTTTTGGGAGCCTCTGTTGCCGAAAAACATTTTTTTTCAAAACATCCGTGCGTCTCTGTCTGTTTGTCCCTCCGTTTGTCAGTATGTGGACAATGGACAATACCCGGTCGATCTGGCTCCACTTGAGGCGCCTGGATTTTGAAAAACTTTTATCAAAATTTTTGTGTACGTTGCATAAAGCCCCCCAGGCATTTTCAAAATTTTCTCAAAAACAGCTTCAATTTTTTTCTTTAAATTTCTTGTAAAAATATAGTACAATACACTTATAAAAGTGGCATTGGTTAAATTTTGACGGCTAATTGAATTTTCGAAAATTCCAAAAATTTGAATTTTTTCGCGTGTTCCTAAAACTACAAAATTGAAGATAAAGATTCTTCCTTCAAAAGAAATTTGTTTTCCATAGTGAGTTATTTCGTTAAGATTATTTTGATTTTTTTGAAAATGTTAGTAGTTTTCGCGCAATATTGCGTGCAATTGTGAAATTTTAAAACATTGTTTTCTCAAAAACAGTTCCGATTTTTTTTAAGTTGGGTAAGTACAGCGGGAAGTCTGTGCCGTGCTGTAGCATCACTAATCATAGATATACAGTAAAATCTTTCTGAACCGGAACCTCTACAACCGGATATCACACAGCATAAAACGAAACCTGTTCAATGCGTATTCGGAATGTTTTTTGTGTCTTACAGAGAGAAAATAACTTTATAAATTTTCTGTGACATTAATGGAATTGGCAAGGAGATATTCTCAATGAAATGACTGCATCTGCAAGTCTGTTTGAAATTATCAATCGTTGCTTTAAATTCTCTAAGTTGACGCGCCGGGAATCTCTAATTAGTCAATAAATCTGCACCGAATGTCGCCATCCAGCGGGGAAAGCCATCACCCTCACCTCCCCAGGAGAAATACGCAATACACTTACGGGACAAACGCGCTTCGCCTTGACGAGCATCGCCCTGGGCGCAGGGAGGCAGCGGGCGTGCCCCGCTGCGGCGACGGGGCCCTCCGCGCGGACGACGAGCAGCCCCCGCCTCCGCCCGGCCCCCCGACCTCGCCAACGCCGCGGCCCCCGCGCCCCTCCTCCGGCGCCGAGCAGGTTAGACGCAGCGGGCTCGCATCGTCATGAAAATCAGAGGAGCCGCGGGCAGCTTTAAAAGTTCGATTCGGGGCTCTGCCAAGCAATTCCCAGCACCTTTCTGCCGTCTAACGTGAAATTCGTAACGAAAACGTTTAATTTCGTCTGGTCAGAGGTAACCATGACAGTGACTCTTCAATACTCATCACTTCTTTCTGCAAAGTAACAATGTTTGTCAATTACGTAACTTTCTTTCCGAGAACACTCTCGTCTGATGAGAACTTTCGCTAGAAAAGGCGATGTTCGTTGCACTTTCCGTTAATGCTCTCCCATTTGAATCGTTCATTTCAGAAACCCGTCAAACGCCGAATTTCTCATTCCGAGAAAAGTGAGAAAAAGTCTCCCAATTTATCTGATTTCAAAATATATTTTAATTATTAAAGCAGTTAATAAATAAATATTTTTCTTATAAATATGCACTAAACTAGAGGATGGACTCTCTTGTAACAATAATCCGCGTGTATTAGATTTCGGTGTTTGACGTGTTTCTGAAATGAACGATTCAGTTTATCTGAGCAACATTTCGCAGCCTCGACGAGAGTGGACAAGGGGGGTTGGGGGTTGCGTGTGCGCAGCGCGGGGGCCGCTGCGCCGTGGCGGCGGGCGGGGGCGGGGCCGGGGGCGGGGCCGCGCGGCCGTGCGAGGACGAGCCGTGCTCTCGCGCCGTCTCCTGCGCCGCCCCCGACGGCCGACCGCCGCAGGTGAGCACAGGCGGTTGCACCAAGCGGTGTTACAAGGCGCCGTCTGGCGCGAAGCGCAGGTGTCGATTAGGTCGGTCGACTGTTCAGTCGCCGTCTGGAGGAGAATCCTAGCGGCCGGCTGCTCTCGTCGCTAGTTTTCCGTGGTTTCTCCGATCAACGCCAGGCTAATGCCGGAGTAGTACCTTACCAACGGGCCACGGACAGCACATCTTTTATTCTCTTCCCTGATCTATCCTCACACCCTGACTTATACACACACTAACATTCAGTACACTACCACACATACCGGGAGACCAGTCGGGAGCTTAGAGCTTGTCCCGGCTGGGGCGGGGCCCCGCTGGTGGGAGATACCTGGTAACGAGAAACTCCTCCTCCCGAGGAAGAAAATATGCTCTACACTAGCACAAAGGCCGGGAGAGCGGTCGGGAGCGTAGAGCTTGTCCCGGCTGGGGCGGTGCCCCGCTGGTGGGAGATACCTCGTTGAGGAAAACTCCATTATACGACGGTAGGTTGGCGCCGGATCTCACCATCCAGCGGGGTACGATCACGACCACCTCCGAATGAAAACACTTACGGGACTCACGACCTGTAGTTGACCGAAATCACTAACAACCAACCAAGAAGGGACGCGTCGTCGAAGGCGATGTTTTCAAAACATCGATTTTATATAAAATCATCGATGCATTGAACCCGATGTTTTTTGAACATCGATGTATTTTGATCTTCGATGTTTTGTTTATGGGAAAAAATACCATACTGACAATTTTGTAAAAGTTAAAAAAGGAAATAATAACTTATGATACCGCTGTCTGTAAATGTTTTAACGAAACTTCTGCGAGTGCTTCCTTTGCACAACCAATTTATTTCCTTGTATTTTGTACATAAGGAGGCGTTCTAAAATTTTGTTTTCAGTTAAATTTTAATTATAAATTAATAAATACGGCCTCTGTCAAATTAAATTTTGTTGCTCCCTTTAATGTTTCGATGTTTTAATTTTGAACATCGATGTTTGGAATCATCGATGATTTGGTGTTGATGTATCCCTAGTATTAACGACAGTTGGGTGAAGTTGGCTGGACAAAACTATCGTCTGTTTGACTCGCGTTTCTTGCGCATTTCCTAATCAACGGCGAGAAAATCATTTCCAAGTCGTCGCCTTTGATTGGGACATGTACCGTAGCGGGCTACCGTTGTCACTTGCCTCCGTAGATCAACAACCGTTAAAGGTGGCTCAGTACATGGCGGCGATGGTGTAACGGTTAGCGTTTCGGACTGTTGTACCCAAGTTGGCGGGTTCAAACCAGATCGAAGCCGTGGATTTTTCAGGGCGAAAAAATCCTTCGTACGCCTTCGGAGGGGAAGTAAAGCCGGCTGTCCCATGTTAGTAGATTTACTTGCATGTAAAAGATCCTCAAGCCTAAATGACGCCTCTGAGCTAAATTCAAATCGCCTGTTTCTCGCCCAAGAAATACCTCCTTTCTCTGCTGGTTGGTGAAAGGAGCGTAGCGAAATTTACGTGGTCAGACGGAAGAGCAGGCCTAATGGCCTGAGTCTCACCACGTAAAATGAGGCATTAATTCAATTCAAATCAATACATCAACTGATGTTACTGTAGAGTCTGTGAGCGGGGGCGTTTTGAGGTTCCACTTCCGACGGTGGTAAGGTTTTCCACTCGCTACGTAGCTCGACACTTGATGACTGGATGGGGCACGAGACGGATATCTCTATCCAGCACCATTCACAACACCTGCTCCCAAAATATAATATGCGTCACATAACACTTACGAGACTAGTTGATGGGGTCAAAGTATTAGAGGTCTGAGCCACATTTTTAGAAATCAGAGAACAATCAAATTTAAGTTACATAGTTCGCGTTAGAACGAGTTGTGAATAACTGAAGAGAAGTATAGTGGTTAGCTCTTCCGTCCTACCACACAAAGAAAGAAGGGCGATGTATGGCGATTTTTAATGTGCCTCAGAGGCTTATATTAGGTTTGAGGAGGCTTTACATGCAGTAAATCTACAACATGTGTGAGCCGGCTTTACATCTACAAATGGAGGATTCAGCTCACAGGTTTCTATTAGGCTTAATGACGCTTTACATGCAGAAAAACCAACAATGTGGGACAGCCGACTTTCCATCTCAAAAGGAAGGATTTAGCTGAGAGGCATCATTTCGACTTCACGTTCTTTTACACGTAAATCTACAGCATGGGACTGCTGGCTTTACTTCTCCGAAGGAAGACGTACGAATGCTATTTTTTTTGCCCTCGGAACGTGAACTTTTGCGATTTTTGCGCTTGGATCGCGTTTGTTAGGATTCAGCTCACAGGTTTCTATTAGGCTTAATGACGCTTTACATGCAGAAAAACCAACAATGTGGGACAGCCGACTTTCCATCTCAAAAGGAAGGATTTAGCTGAGAGGCATCATTTCGACTTCACGTTCTTTTACACGTAAATCTACAGCATGGGACTGCTGGCTTTACTTCTCCGAAGGAAGACGTACGAATGCTATTTTTTTTGCCCTCGGAACGTGAACTTTTGCGATTTTTGCGCTTGGATCGCGTTTGTTAGGATTCAGCTCACAGGTTTCTATTAGGCTTAATGACGCTTTACATGCACAAAAACCAACAATGTGGGACAGCCGACTTTCCATCTGAAAAGGAAGGATTTAGCTCAGAGGCATCATTTCGACTTCACGTTCTTTTACACGTAAATCTACAGCATGGGACTGCTGGCTTTACTTCTCCGAAGGAAGACGTACGAATGATATTTGTTTGCGCTTGGATCGTGTTTGACCCGGCCGTGCCGTGGCCGGCAAAGGCGTGTGTATGTGTGTGCGTGGCAGGCGGGGTGCGGCGCGGCGTGCGAGGAGGCGGCGGTGCAGCGGCGCGAGCGCGAGGTGCGCGTGCACGAGCAGCTGTCCAAGTCGCACCCGCGCATGCGCGCGCTGCCGCGCCTGCCCGAGGCGCCCTCGGCCTCCTGCCACACCGCGCCCTCGCAGGTCGGTGCAGCCGCGCCTCCACGCGCCCACACACTCGCCGCACCACACGACATCCATCGGCTCGACCGAGGAAGACGGGAGATGTTGACTTCAAACTATTTTATAAAAGAAGTGTTAGTATGATAGTAGTTAATGAAACTAGTGAATGAAAAGGGTATGATGCGTGAGTGGTATGTTCAAGAAAAAAGCGACGATTGGAGTATGTTTTCTTATTTACCACGAGTGCAATTATATATCTTTATCTAAGTGTTAAATTCAATATTTTTCCTTTTCTATTTAGATTTTGCAAAATTTAAGTACACCTTATAATTCGAGGCATACTTTTGATAGCTTCCAGGATAAAGAAATGTTTGCAAACAAGAAGCAAAGCCGACAACGCCATGGAAACATTACTTGTCACGAAAAGTAGACAGGTATGAGGGAGAATGCAACGTACATTGTTGTTGGAAAGTAATAAAAAAGTCACTTGTGGCTCACGTTTTACTGGCGTACTTTTTAAAAGTGGTAAATGCTACTCGTGCAAGTTTTCTTGATACGATTTCGAGCTTACTAGACCTCACTCAGCGCTGAATAGCGCGGCACGTTGAGATACTTATCTTCGACCCGGGACGGCACGTACCTGTTACCTGAAGACAAGTCTTCGCGAGACAAGAAATAAAATCCCTAGTATAGACACATCGCACCGCTCGATACGGTCGCGATCACGCGACATCTAGCCGCTCGACCTAGGAAGACGTGAGACGTTCCATCGTGAAGACTAGGCTTCTCGCGACAAGAAATAAAAACCTAAGTATAGACGTATCGCACTGCTTGATGCGGTCGGAATAGTCCGACACCTAACGGCGCGATCAAGAAGGACGCGACATGCCGTGAGATATTAGGGCCGATATAGAGATATAAATACATGCCGTGAGTGTAGGGCTGTGTCACACAAGCGTTGAACTCACGCGCGTCATGACATCTGCTGCGTCCATGCCAGCACATGAACACATTCGGTCTCAGCATTTTAGAAATGTAAAAAAATGAACGTCAGTTGTTCTATCTAAACAGGAACCTGTACTACAGACGCAAGCTTTCTTGATATTTCGCAGCGGGGGGTGCGGGGAGAGGAGGGCTCTGGCTAAGTCACGGCTTAAAAGGGCGTACCAACTGTGGGCATCAACTTAACACCCCAAAGCGTGCTATGAGCAATGCTACAATTGTTTTAAAAGTACGAGATGATAGTTGCCAGCATTGTAAACAGGTACGTACCGTCCCGAGTCGAAGATAAGTATCTCAACGTGCCGTGCTATTCAGCGCTGGGTGAGGTCTAGTAAGCTCGAAATCGTATCAAGAAAACTTGCACGAGTAGCATTTACCACTTTTAAAAAGTACGCCAGTAAAACGTGAGCCACAAGTGACTTTTTTATTACTTTCCAACAACAATGTATGTTGCATTCTGCCTCATACCTGTCTACTTTTCGTGACAAGTAATGTTTCCATGGCGTTGTCGGCTTTGCTTCTTGTTTGCAAACATTTCTTTATCCTTGAAGCCATCAAAAGTATGCCTCGAATTATAAGGTGTGCTTAAATTTTGCAAAATCTAAATAGAAAAGGAAAAATATTGAATTTAACACTTAGATAAAGGTATATAATTGCACTCGTGGTAAATAAGAAAACATACTCCAATCGTCGCTTTTTTCTTGAACATACCACTCACGCATCATACCCTTTTCATTCACTAGTTTCATTAACTACTATAATACTAACACATCTTTTATAAAATAGTTTGAAATAAAAATCAATTTCATTCCAAAAAGTCATTTTCGTCCCGATTTATGCTGCCCATTTTAGAAGTTATCACGTATTTTTTCCGTCTTTTATAATCCTATTTTAGGCGCTAAAGCGGGGTATTTTAGAGCCTAAAAATCCGATGACTATTGACAACAACAACAAAATTTGCACGTTTCTCTGAGCAAATTCATGAATACGTGCTCGCGGGCAGTGTGTGGCGCAGCGGCAGGCGAGAGGGCCTGGCGAGAAGAGCGTGGGACCGGCGGAGGGCGACCTCGTGGCCGACGCCCCCGGCGGAGACCTCAAGAACAGCGCCGGGGAGCTGCAGCCACCAGGTGCGCGACGCCCAGGGCCTTGTTTTCGAAACATCCAGGGCTTTTTTTTGTATCAATAAAAGCGTATCTGGCGGTCGGATGGGCGAAGACTAGTATCGTAGCGGTCTCGGACCAGAAGATCGCGGGTTCGACTCCAGCTTCGGGCATGGGTGTGTTTGTATACGTCTGTATGTGTGTGTTGTCCTTTCATCCCTCACTATGTGTCATTTCAGTATCCATACTCCCAGGTCTAACAACCTGGGGTGTAAAATGGAATCGGTGGAATTGCTGATCCTCCCTAATAATGTTTCGTGCAAACACCCAGGAAAAAATAGGACTGGTCCTTGATGGGTATAAATGTATGGTCGCGTGGCCTGTAGAAAGGCCAATTCGCGACGAAAAAAAGCATATCCATTGTAGCATGAAGTTTAGTAACTTTATTGCTTACATCATCAGGTTACTGATCACGATGGAAAAACTTATTCCGTGGCGTTACGTCACTGAAATAAAACAGTTCGAGGACAAATGTGAAAAATTCCTTCGCAACTGACCATAAAAGTGTTACTAGAAAACTGAATGCTTTTATTCATACAATTTTTTTTATTTTTTATCTGCAAAATCCATGTTTTTTTAAAACATCGATAAGACTTATTTCTTTAAGGCTATGTTTCTGTGTTCAAAGGTTTTACGTGGTTGATATTTCATTCTTTAGTGAAAAGAAAGTACCATCATTATAAAAACTTTGAAATATCCGTAAATTGGAAATTATTCAGATCAAGGTTAGCTAGGATGTGATGTGCAGTGCAGTGTGGTCTTAATTGTACGAACATTCAGAGTGGAGTTAGATTATAGCAGTTCGTGTTCCTTTATGTAACTTAATGTTTTATGAATCTGTCTTTACATTATTTTTATTGTTATTATTTTACCATCTTTCTTATTGTACTAGTATTAGTATATAATTTGCTTTTTAGGAATATTACCTTCTTTTGTGTGCTGCCGGCGGGTTATACCCCAATTGCAGTTTAAATAAATGTATCTTAAAACTGCTCGAGCGCACTTTGCGCAACGCGTGCGAAACAAACGTGAATCATTTTTAGGTGTCAGTCACCGACCACGCCCCCCACTTTGATCCAAAAGTCAGTCACGTGACTGTGCGCTCTGCGCTTGGAGACCGTGCAGGGGCGGGGTGGTGGCGCGGGCGCGGGCGTGGGCGTGTGGCTCGAACGTTGGTTTGTTCTGCTGTAGGCGCGCAAGAGAAGATTGGCGAGGACGTGAAGACGGCGATGGAACCGCCAAGCCAGCCACGCAGCGACCCTCCCAACGACCCGCCAAATGATCGTCCTAACGATCCCATCAACGACCCGCCCAGTGATCGTCCCAACGACCCTCCACACGACCCGCCCAATGACCCTCCTAGCGACTCTACCAACGACCCGCCCGGCGCCCCGCCAGCTGACCGCCCGCCGCCGCCGCCGCCAGACGGTGAGTGAGGCGGATGCACGCGCTGGCCCTTTGAAACATTTTATTTTACGCGGAAAACAATTAAAAACTGTGTGACGTGCTACGGAGAGAACGATACAAAGAGCGGTAACGAGAAAGTAAAAGCATGTGCATCAGAAAATTTGATGATTTTGGGTCGATGTATTAATTTATTTTACGTGGAAAACAGTAGTTAAAAACTGCGTGTGACGTGCTACGGGGAGAAGTGTGTGCACGTTTCATAATTCTGTTATTCCTACCATAAGCCATATTCTAGTTGAATTTCGAATACAGAAATAAAATGAGGGCTTTTTAGGATTGTTAACAAAATAATCTCACCGATGTAATAAAATATATTTTCAAGGATAAATTAGCTATAGATTTGGGCTCTTATCCCCCAGTATGTCTGTTCCAGTATGTGTATCAAGGACTAACACTTCCTGCTGCGACAACATGGGGAACGATAATTTGAATAATTATATTTCCACTGAATTCTAGAAGATGTGCACAAACAATAAAGTTACATCTATGTCCAAAAGCAAAACAAGGGTCCTTCTCAGCATTTGCTCAGAGGATCAGAGAAACTGGACAGAAAACCTGATCGAGATGGGGGTCATTGACCCTTTGCGCTTGGGCCTCACCCCAGTCAGCCTTGCCCTCGACACCTTAGCCCTTTTGCCAGCTCATTTCAGTGCGATGGACGATGTTAGGGCGTTATTTGTTACATCATATGGCCCCTCATTTTATTTCAATTTCGCGACTAACCTAGAAAACAATTATAAGTCCTCCTTGGCATAAATTCGAGCCAATATCGTGCATTTCTTAAATATCCCTCTGCGAAGATAGTTTATTTTTCTATACGATCCCGCAAACCCCATTGCAGAAACTAAAAAAAAGCTCAAGGAGTATTGACATGTAAAATATCACATTGCAGCGTTCCTAACAGGGTGTAGCACGCAAAAGCCATAAAGATTCCGAGAAAAGCCAATTAAATAAATATGTCGTTTCGCATGCATTATTGAATCGTGAACAGAACCTCACTGAACGCTTACTGCGCCGTATTCTTTTCAACGTCTGTATCTGAATTTTCTGAATCACTGCTTGCTACATAAATGCCCATAAATGCCTTGAGCCACAGAACCATCACTACGTAAGTTGAGATAAGACACATTCCCCTCATCGAATTTATAATAATTCTTGTATTAATTTCTTTATTAATTTATATTATTTTCATTGAATCGGTAGGTTTGGTAATTATATTTCGTAGTACATACATCACAATAGGTTACATAGTATCCCTGTAGAAGTGAATGAGGTTAGGATTCCACGAGGCGCGGCGGCTGTCCTGCCGCCTACGTAGGACACCCCCCGCGCGGCCAATGCAGCTTATCGCATGTCGCCACAATCTTATGAGAATGTTTCCTTCATCAGTGACTAAAATGAAAGAATAAAGATAAAAGAAAGTAAACACGGATGTCAAGTTCTCAAGTGCAGGATAAAAGGCGAAATAAAAAAAACAAACGTTTGTGTCAGAGGCATTCTAGAATTAATTCAACTCGTAGTAGACTAAATTTAAAAAAAGGAACTACTGAAGCATATAATATTTCTTGGAGAGGACGATTTTAAGGGTACTTTTCTTGCATTCTTACGAGGTGAATCCATTGTTATCAAGTGAATAATCTGCGTTTGGCAGAATGACATAAATAATAGGGAGAAATTAACGGAGGAAGGAATTAACGCACGAGTAACAAAGAAAGTGATTTAACGAAAGAAGGGGTTTAAGCTTCATAGTGAAGCGATGTGCAGTGCAGTGTGGTCTTAATTGTTCAAACATTCAGGGTGGAGTTAGATCACAGCAATTTGTTTTTCTTTATGTAACGTATTGTTTTATGTTAATGTTTTATGAATAAGTCTTTATATTATTATTATTATTATTATTATTATTATTATTATTATTATTATTATTATTATTATTATTATTATTTTCGTTAATCGCCGACTTTATTTATTGCTTGCGACAATTTTGGGGGGGGACCAGCATTTTTAGCTGGATCCGATTTTTATCCCCCACGGTTGTTAGGCCCAAGGGGTATTATCACGGTGGCAGGTGCTTGCGACAATTTTTGGCGGGGACCAGCATTTTTAGCTGGATCCGATTTTTATCCCCCACGGTTGTTAGCCCGGGGGTATTATCACGGTGGCAGGTTCTTGCGACAATTTTTGTGGGGGACCAGCATTTTTAGCTGGATCCGATTTTTATCCCCACGGTTGTTAGCCCGGGGGGATAGGAATGGATTAGGAGGCGATAGGTGATCGTGGACTTTTTGGAACCATCCCAGCATTCGCCTTTATGACCGAGGGAGAACCACGAAAACCCCGGTCAGGATGGCCGGCCCGGGAATCGAACCCGGACCTCCCGATTACGAAGTCAGTGCGCTACGCACTGAGCCACTTCGCTCGGTTATATTATTATTATTGTTATTATTATTATTATTATTATTATTATTATTATTATTATTATTATTATTATTATTATTATTATTATTATTATTATTATTATTATTTTACCATAAGTTAGATTCTAAGCGTAGTCGCGCGGGGCGGGGCGGGGCCTCACGGAGGGGCGCGTTGCGTGCGTGGGCGCAGAGGGCGCGGGCGAGGGCAGCGGCGGCGCTGGCAACGGGGGACGACGAGGTGGCGCGGGTGCTGGCGCTGCTGGGAGGGCGGCGCTGCGACTGCCCCGTCAGCCCCGAGGGCGACGACCTCTGCTGCTGCGCCGACCCCCTGCTCGCCCCCGCCCCCCGCCCCAGCTGCGCGACAAGGCCTCCGAGGTACGCCTGTTGCTGCCTCTCTTAGACCCCCCCTCGACGCTACCCCCCCCCGCGGGTCGAGCTCAGCGACCATCTCCCCTCAACGGTAGTTTTCCCTACTGTCGAGGCGGCGAAATACTCGAAGAAAAAGTTGGGTGAGCAATTAGTAGAAGCTGCAACGACACATCACCTCTTCTATCTTGGCGGCGGCGGCGGTGTAACGGTTAGCGTTTCGGACTGTTGTACCCAAGTTGGCGGGTTCAAACCCGATCGAAGCCGTGGATTTTTAGGGCGACAAAATCCTTCGTACGCCTTCCTTCGGAGGGGAAGTAAAGCCGGCTGTCCCATGTTAGTAGATTTACTTGCATGTAAAAGATCCTCAAGCCTAAATGAACGCCTCTGAGCAAAATTCAAATCGCCTGTTTCTCGCCCAAGAAATACCTCCTTGAGCGTAGCGAAATTTACGTGGTCAGACGGAAGAGCAGGCCTAATGGCTTGAGTCTCGCCATGTAAAATAAGGCATTAATTCAATTCTATTCTATTAGTATTTTTTTTGTCAGATAAGCGTGTTCTGGACGACACACAATAGACAAAGACTCTTACTTGGAGAACGAATTATGGAGTATTGAAGAAATTGTGAAAGTTAGCTCTGTCCAAACGAAATGTAACCTTTCTTTACGAATTTCGTCGTTTTTTACTTCATGTTACAACTGCATCCAGTGCCTGGCACATCCTGAATCGAACCTTGAAGGCGTTCAAAACGTTTTTGCTGCACTTCGCCTCTGATGACAATGCTAGCTCGTCAAGTCTAACATGGAAAGCGCGGTATTCTGGGATGTTGACAATGCTTCACATGGTTCGAACGAGGAGCTGCCCAGGAAATGATGCGATCTTTCTGTGACACTCGAAACCAACAGGAAGCTGCTGACAATCTACGTCAAGGAACTTTATACGAAACAAATGAGTATTTGGTCAACAAAGAAGAAATTCGCGCTGCTTTTTTTGAGAAAAATTAAGGCTTTCTCCGAAGTGCCAAGTTTGAAATGTATAATCCTTTCCTCTGTAACGCACACAAAAAACATCAAAAATGGCCTATTAAAAAACAAGGCGCCAAATTTGAAGCAATTTAGCGGTCAATGTGCCAACACCCACTCTCCGACCAACAACCGACTGGAACGGACTGCAGGACAATTGTAGCGACCGGCTGCTCTGATCGGCAGTTTTCGTGGTTTGTCCGATGAACGCCAGTCTAATGCCGGTGCAGTACCCTCACAAACAGGCCACGGACCGCGCGTGATATTTCTTGTTTTATCCCACAGCAGCGCGGAGATCCTCACCCCCCTTACTTATACATACCTACACTAGCACGGATTACACTACCACGCATGTCTGGACACCTGTTTGTGCCTTAGAGCTTGTCTTGACCGAGACCCCGCTTGTGGGGGATACCTGGTAAGGGAAAACCCAGCTAGTCGAGTATAGGTCCGGCGCCGGATCTCCCATCCAGCTAGAGAAGATCAATACCTATGCCGTGGACTAATGGCCTTAACAGTTAACGCTGGGAAACTGACGCTTGAAACACTAATCAATGATAAATCCTCATTCACTTCCCTTCTCTTGTTATTCATTCCTTTTTTGTTATCCGAGTCTCTCGCTCCTCTCTCTCCTCTCTCTCCTCTCTCCTCTCTCTCCCTCTCCTCTCTCTCCTCTCTCTCCTCTCTCTCCTCTCTCCTCTCTCTCTCCTCTCTCCCTCTCTCCTCTCTCTCCTCTCTCTCCTCTCTCCTCTCTCTCCTCTCCTCCTCTCTCCTCTCTCTCCCTCTCTCTCCTCTCTCTCCTCTATCTCCTCTCTCTCCTCTCTCTCCTCTCTCTCCTCTCTCTCCTCTCTCTCCTCTCTCTCCTCTCTCTCCTCTCTCCTCTCTCCTCTCTCCTCTCTCTCCTCTCTCTCCTCTCTCTCCTCTCTCTCCTCTCTCTCCTCTCTCTCCTCTCTCTCCTCTCTCCTCTCTCTCCTCTCTCTCCTCTCTCTCCTCTCTCCTCTCTCTCCTCTCTCTCCTCTCTCTCTCCTCTCCTCTCCCTCTCTCTCCTCCTCTCTCTCTCCTCTCTTCCTCTCTCTCCTCTCTCTCCTCTCTCTCCTCTCTCCTCTCTCTCCTCTCTCTCCTCTCTCTCCTCTCTCCTCTCTCTCCTCTCTCTCCTCTCTCTCCTCTCTCTCCTCTCTCTCCCTCCTCTTCCTCCTCTCTCTCCTCTCTCCTCTCTCTCCTCTCTCTCCTCTCTCTCCTCTCTCTCCTCTCTCCTCTCTCTCCTCTCTCTCCTCTCTCTCTCCTCTCTCTCTCCTCTCTCTCTTCTCTCACTCCTCTCTCTCCTCTCTCTCTCTCTCCTCCTCTCTCTCTCTCCTCTCTCTCTCCTCTCTCTCCTCTCTCACTCCTCTCTCTTCTCTCTCTCCTCTCTCTCCTCTCTCTCTCGCTGTAGCTCTCTTTCGCAAAGTTATCTCCCGCGCGGGGGCGGTGGGTGAGTGTGGGTGTGCCGCAGGGACCGTCGGAGTCTGCAGCGCCCGCGGGCGAGCCATCGCCCGCGCCGACGCCCCCGCCCACGCCCGCGCCCGCGCCCACGCCCGCGCCCACGCCCACGCCCTCCGCCCTGCCGCAGGCGCCTGCGGCCGCGAGCCCCTCCAGGTGCGACGACGCCACTATTACTACATAGATTAATGTAGAGCAGGCATCTCCAACTTTGCAAGGAAGGCCTGAAGGGCCACTACAAAAACCCTTAATGTGGTTGCTGGCCGTATTTACAGGACTCGCACCTGACTTCCACGTATTGCTCATAAGATAAATAAGATAAGATGAGTTTAGTTAAACTGCAAATGGGCATAACCCAGTGGCAGCTAATTACATAAACAAGATAATACATCTAACATGCATATTATATAATAATAGAATTAATAATAATATTGACAATAATAAAAATAACATTAATAATAAAAATAATAATCATATAAAACTAATCATAAAAATTTAAAAATACCATAAAAAAAAGAAATATTATAATCAAACTCCGCACTGATTTTTGTTCAACTGCACTTCACTACACTTCACTATGACCCTTTAATCTCTTTCTAAATTATGTCTCTGTTCTGCACGACACCTCACTTCACAATATATTACTGACGAATAGCTCTATAACCTTCTATTGTCAGCTAATTCCCTCATTTATTTAGTAATACCCTAAATTAATATCCTAAATTGTTGTACGCTACGAGGAAAGAGTTCAAAGGTTTTGGCAGGCAATGTATTCCATTGTTTTATCGTTCGATTTGTAAAAGAAAATGTCCCCACATCTGTTCTCTGCGGTCTTAAATTTATTTTGTGCCTGTGATCCCCCCTACTGATGTATGTAGGAATACTTAGGGTATCGGCACTTTGCCAGGCCGCTCTGAAACAGGAAGGATAGAACCATGGGTTATTACCGAGGCCCGTACCATACGTAAAACCATGAATCACACAGGAATGATTTTGAATTCTGAATTTGCCAAAAAAAAAAGTTAAATGTAAATGTAACCTATATTACATTAAGGAGCTGTTCTGTTGTCCCCAACGGTGCGCTAGGCGTTCGCGCCAGACAAAAAGATACTTTCACTTTTGACTGATAACGTTCAACGGGCCACAATAAATGATATCGCGGACCACCAGTTAAACATCCCTGATGTAGAGGGTGATTCAAAAGGAATGTACGTACAATCGTCTGTACATTCATACCTTCATATATCCAACCTGACGGTTCCTTCGATAATATTCATTATATAGACACTTCGATGTATAAAAATAATTATGATTTTTTTGAAAATGATTTTTTTAATAATTTTGAAAAATGTGGTAAAATCGAAAATTCAAAAATAATTATACATACACTATATATATGTAGCACTGTAGCACTATGTTTTAATATTTCGCACCACATATTAATGATAAGTAGTATGAAATTAGTATTGCATACCTACCAAAACGTTGAATTTAAATTTCAGAAAACAACTCTAATGACTTGTTGCACTTGTTGCACTCCGTTCAAAATGCTGTTCACACTTGTTACCCACTTTGTCTCAGACATTTTGTCTCAATCCAAAAGTTTGCCGAATTGTTGAACATAATTTATGTTACGTACTGTACATTTTTATTTCGTAGAAAAACTAGTCAATTAAAAAAACGAGTTTGATACATGGAGGTCTGACAGTATTTAAATAAGGTATATTTTGGAACATTTAAGTACTACAATTACCAAAATGTTGCGGTCTTGCTTACAAATGTTCAATACTTCCTACACCGGCTACACGGCAATTTCACAGCTATTCTTTAATTCCCTAGTCACTAACGCGGCAGCACTGGCGATTCGATCTTACAGTTCATCCAGGTGTTGTGGGAGTGGTCATTCCTAAACAAGATCCTTAGTTTACCCTCACGAACAAAAGTCATAGGGAGTTAAATCTGTTGACCATGGTAGCCAACTGCAAATAGCACCAAACGCCTTCTGCTCCTGGTTTGCTGTTTTGGCGCGAACTGCTCAAAAGGCTACAAACACTGTACATGCGATCATGCGACAATTAATTGAAACTAGACCAACCTTCTTTCAGTCAGGCACCACTACGCTGTTCTAAGATAATTTAGTTTTGAAGGCGTATTTGTGTGAAATTCGTGTAATGTTTTTTAATCACTCAGTACTTAACATTATATGTACATACATGCATTGAATATTTACAATAACTGTGTTGTAATTTTCAGTTACACATTACTTTCTGAAAAGTGGGTGAAGTAAATTATGTGACTTGTCTGGAGGTAATTACGCCGCCTCACTGCCGTACGTCCGAATGAAGTGTTCTCTTTAGAGATGGCAGCGTTGCTTTTACCAAAGTACTGTATACTACCTCCGTAATACAGAGGAAGTATTCTAATGCTTCAGCGGAAAATGACGAGATTTCGACCGAACAAATCGTATTGTTTCTCTGATACCGAAAAAAATGATTCTTGCTTCTAAATATTGTAAATAAAATTGTCCAATACGTTATTTGGTCGGAAAACACATTCTGCTGATACCTAACACCTAGGTATTGTTTGATGGTATCAAACACAGTCTGTCCGTCCGCCTTTGAACCAACTAACGCCTAAACCGTAGGCAGGGTTTTCACCAAAGTTAATATTCTCCCATCGATCTAGTTGCTGCCGCGGGCACTTGAATTTCGAAACGATATTTTAATTTTGGGGAATATGAGACGTCTGGGACATTTTCAGAATTTTCCAAAACGTGGCTCCATTGTTTTTGATTAAATTTTGTTGTTGGATAGTGTGAAGGACATTTAAGAGAATGGTGCAAGTCTCACTTTCGTTAAAAACTCGAATTTTTCGAAAAGTGCAATTTTTTTTGAGTCTTCCTACTACTAAAGTTTTAAAGATACAGATTTTTCCATTAATAAAATCTGTTCCTTAAAAATATATTTTGAAATAAATTAATGAACAGTGTTTGGAAAATTTGAGTACTTTTCGCGTAAATTTTCGTGAAAGTACGGAGGAGAAAGCACGTTCTGTTTTAGCACCACTAGTTTGTTTTTTTCAGACGCCGTGCCATTGCCAACCGGCGGGCGCGGAGGAGGAAGTGGAGGCGGTGGAGGCGGCGGAGGAGGCCGTGCAAACGACCTCCAGCCCCGTGGTCTCGACCGTCGTCGCTGCTCCAGCGGAGGTAAGAGATTGGCAGGCCCGCACAGAGTTATGCACTTTCACTGACCTCGGGAGGCGCGCGCAAGCCAGTCGAGTGCAAGGCCAGGAAGCTAAGAAGGGGTGGGAATGAGGCCCATTCTGAGAGCGGGAACCACTAATAAGAATGCGCAATTCGAACCGTACAGCGTAAATCGGAAGAGCGATCGACAAGATGACGGGCTGTTAAATAAAGTTCAAGAATATTGCCGTTTAAATTGTATTGGAAATGTTAGTTTTCAATAGATGACAATATGATATATGAATATAAAACGAATTAGACATACCTATTTGATTTGCACACCAAATATTGCTTGTAGGACTATTCACTATTGCTTGCAGGACTGATAATGTAATGCTTATGTAATCACAAATTTAGTTTTATGCTGCAAAATAATTGTAATATTGAATCGTTTTTGTTTAATGGTAACAGTAATACCAAGGTTTTCATTACCTATGTTCAATTGAGCAAGACGTTTTATCAATGCAACAAGAGATTGTTTAGAAAGAATCATGATTACTTTTTACACTAGTTTGACACAAGATAACATTAAATATTTCTAAAATAAAATCAACCAACTACAATAGTTTTCGACATTTTATAAAAAAGATTAAGATCTTTGTATTCTATTTATCAACACCCGAAATAATCTCACGATTGCTCGCAATATATCGTCAGAGTCGTTTGCTCGTTGGTATTTCTTATTTGGATTTGTAATAGGAAAATAGGAAAAATGATTTTCATTACCCTTCTTGTTATCGCCTATATTCATTTTTATATATCAACCTTGATGCGAGAGATTACTCTCATTAAGTAATTAGGCACATTTTTGCACAAAACAAATTTTAGAGGAGTTCGAAAAGTTAAATAATTGCGTGGTGGTAGCAGATAACTTGTTGTAAACCATAATATGGTAAAGGAAATAATCGTCCACAAAAGGTTTAATAATTTTTATTAATTATTACCCAGTGTTAACTTTCGGGAAACACTTTTCCCATCCTCAGTGGGTCTTGCCCAAGCAACTCATAAAGGTTCACAACATGGTGAAAAAATATGAAAACTGCAAAACATGCTGGTTACAGCTAGGTCGCCGCCATCTTTTGGAATCCCCTGTGCAATGGCTGCGAAGGCGTCTACCCCCACTAGTTTAACTTTCGCCGCTCTCGCGGGCAGAGTACTCTTGGAAATAGGCGTTGTGCACGCCTAGTCTGAAATTACGGCCACACTGCAACCGAAATTCGCTCTCTACTAGACGAGTGAATGTTCCACACAACATCAGCCGAATATTTCCCATAATGCCACGCCTCATTATTTGAAACACTTGTCAGACGCACGTTCAAGATCTGCTACATGTGTTGAAGATGGTGTTGCAGACGAGACTACGAAACACAGGTCGTTGAAATGATTTCGACCCCCTTGGCAGGCCCACAGACCGGCACAAACCCACAAAAGGACTTTACCGGTCTCGCAAATGGCGTCTGTTGAGGTTTCTTTTCCTTTTGCGATACTTCCGAAAAGCAGAATATGAAAGAAGAAGAGTTTGGCAATAACGAAAGACTGTACACGTAATTTGTAAAACTTTCTCTAATTGTATGTGACGTTCGCTCTATTGTATACACTCGTGTGCAGTACTTAAACGGTCGCCGGTAACCTCGTCAGCCGAAATGAACGGTTGTTCCAATGCAGGTGGCGGAGGCGGCGAGCGTGGCGTGCGCGGAGGGCGGGTCGGCCAGCCCGTGCTCCCTGGAAGGCGTCAGCCCCTTCTCCAGCGACGCCTCGCGCGACACCACGCACGAGCAGCCACGCGCAGGTGCCCCTCTCTCTCTCTTTCTCTCTCTCTCTCTTTCTCTCTCTCTCTTTCTCTCTCTCTCTCAGGCCCGTCTCCCTCTCGCCTCATCTAATTCTTTCTCTCGCTCTCGTCTCTCTCTCTCTTTCTCTTTGTCTCTTTCTCTTTGTCTCTTTCTCTCTCGCTCTCTTTCTCTCTCGCTCTCTTTCTCTCTCGCTCTCTTTCTCTTTCTCTCTCGCTCTCTTTCTCTCTCGCTCTCTTTCTCTCTCGCTCTCTTTCTCTCTCGCTCTCTTTCTCTCTCGCTCTCTTTCTCTCTCGCTCTCTTTCTCTCTCGCTCTCTTTCTCTCTTGCTCTCTTTCTCTCTCGCTCTCTCTCCCCCTCTCGCTCTCTTTCCCCCTCTCGCTCTCTCTCCCCCTCTCGCTCTCTCTCTCGGGCCCGTCACCCTCTCGCCTCCTCTATTTCTTTCTCTCGCTCCCTTGTCTCTTTCCCTCTTTCTTTTCACTTGCTCCGAGGCGCTACTGTTTTCACAGCAGCGACTGTGTCACCAGAGGCATGTCTCGTGACTCCAGTCGTGGCTTCTGTGGTGGAGCGGTTACGTTATCGGACTGTTGATCCCATGTTTTAAATTCAGTGGTTAGGCGGAAGATCAGGCCACATGGCTTGAGCCTCGCCATTAATAAAGACATTATTATTATTATTATTATTATTATTATTATTATTATTATTATGTTCGCGGGTACAAAACCGTGGATTTTTAAGGGCCAAAAAATTCTTTGGAAGAGCAACAAAGCCGGTTGTCTCATGTTGTTGATTTACTGCATGTTAAAAAGATACGCAAGCCTAAAGTTTATTCGCTTGTTTTGTCAGCCAAACGATACCTTCTCCTCTAGACTGTGACAGAAGCGTAGCGAAATTTGCGTGTTTAGACTGAAGAACGGGCCTGACGACATGAGTTTCGCCACGTTAAATATAGCATCTTTGAATTGAGTCGCGACGGCGGCTGATTTTCCAGAGTAAATAGCTAGGTCGAATTAAGTCGCTGACTGGGGAAGAATTCCGAATAGAACTCTACAAAACTGAATTCCACACCAAACTCTAGAACAAAGCGAACAGATAGTGCAGTTACCTTTATGTCCAGAAGCAAAACAAGTTGGCCATCTCAGCATTCACTCAAAGGATCAGGGAAACGGCGGAAAATGCGATCGAGATGCGAATCATCGACCCAGAAGCTGAGGTACAAAACTTGTTACAGGCTTACTTAGTTTGTGCAATAGTTCAAATGCTAATTCTTTTACCAAATATGATTATTAAATTAAACTACATCATTGCTTTTCTGTAGCGAAGAGCGTGTGTTTGCGCGTGTTCCCCCTCCCTGCAGTGGGACGAGCAGCGCCGTGCGTGCGCGTGTGTGTCAGTGTGTGCAGGTGTGGGCGGCGCCGGGTCGAAGCTGGCGCTGCCGGTGGTGGTGGCCAAGGCGCCGTGCATGCTGTCGCCGTCCGCCGCCGCGGCCGCCGCCGTCTCGCGGACGCACTCGTCGGGGCTGCGGGCGCACGTGTGCGGCGCCGGCCTCCCCGCCCCCGCGTCCGGCGTCATCACCCTCTCGGACGCGCCCTGCCTCGCGCCCACCCCGCCGCCTTCGCTACGCGGTGGGCGTCACAATATATATATATATATATATATATATATATATATATATATATATATATATATATATATATATATATATATATATAACTGATATACTGATTAAGCCGGAATCGATCGGAACACAAAAAATTCCGGTTTAGGGAGGTTTCCGGTGTTTATAGACTTCCGCAGAAAATACTGATTTTTATTAACCACTCAGAAATAATCGACGACGCTCAAAACCACTCAAATTACAGTCGGAAATAAAATTTTTGCGATTACAGCGCCACCTATCACAAATCAGAAAAAATGTTTCAGACAAAACGTATGTATTTTTGTCCGTAGAATCCAAATCTGAAATAAAAAATGGGGGGTTTCTATTTAAGATTTCATTGTTGCCCACCACCCCACTCGCTGGGGGCAGGGGGTGCTGTTTTTAGCATAGAGTGATTCCCCCTTTAGAACTGTTAAGATTTTGTCTCGGCTCAATTTTTCGTACATCACGTACTATATATATATATATATGATTATATAAACATATATAAAGTTCCGGTTTAGGGAGATTTTCTGGCCTAAAAGCAGTAAATTACACGACTTTATTATAAATATCAAAATACATTAACATATAACGTAGTTATGGAACAAATTACAAATACAAACTTTAAACACCTTTCGTTGTCAGCTTCTGAGTTGAAAAAAACACGCACCTTGCTGTCTGTAAGCGGACTGTTTGCTGACTCTTTCGCAATGCGTTACAACCCAGTACTACGACTTTCTTATTCTCTCGCGTGGCCTTCAGCAACGCGTTTGCGGTTAAAGAAGTTATGGTTTTGCATAGATTTTTGAATAGAAGACATGCCGCGTACACCTTCCCACGTTCTGAGAACCGGGAGAGGGAATTCCCCTGAGGCCTACACTTTGAAGGACGAGCGACCCCAAGTGCGAATTCTACGCTGACACCGGAGGTCGCTGCTTCAATGTCCGACTGCCACGACTAAAGCGCGATACACAGGGATAGATAACTTAAAACATGCTTGTAGATGCATTAATTTCATTAAGAACATCTCGCGTCTCTGCCAATTGAACTAAACTCATAAGAATTCCGTTTTATAAAGATTTTCCTCGCTGCGGGACATAGAATGACCGTTTCCTGCAGGACATGATGATCTGTTTCCGTTTTGTAGAGGTTCCGTTTTATGCAGTGTAAAATTTCATTTAGAAAATTAAAGTTTTCCGGTTATTGCAGGTTTTCGGTATAGTTTTGTTGCAGTTTTAACGGAAGTGCGTTGAGAGAAAGGGGATAATTGATACGTGTGTGGTCTTCTATTATATCACTCGTTTTTTCTGTGCTCAGCTCCCCTTCCCCGAGCGCGCGTTGGCAGCGAAGTGTGCGTGACCTCGGGTGCAGGGCTGTTACATCCAAAATATTAGTCAAACGCGAGTTGCAAAAAATCAGAATTACTCAAAACAAATGCTTATCTAACGTATGGCTTCGTCTTCTTCTCCTGCACTTAAGGGATTAGGGGGCCTTCACATATCAAACCATCTTCTTCGTGGACTTCCGACACTCCTCCTTCCTATCATATGCCAGTACGAATAACATTAAATGCGCTTTCTAACGCTCATCATTATAGAATAAACATTTGCATATTTTTGAAACAAAAACAAAGTTATCTCAATATCTCGTGAAATTCAAATGATAAAATTTAAATGAATTTGAATATATGCAATATAAACGAAATTAATCAGTTTGATTTTTAATTCAACCAACTTTCGTATATCAACGTTAAATATTTTGACAGTTGACTCTTTGTTCTACGAATGCAATAATCTTATTAGTAAGAAACGAAACTAGAACAGAATTGAACTGGCCATCTCTTAGTACGTGGTTTTCTAATTTCTTTGTCCTCGGCTGTTTTTTCGGTTTTGCCTCACCTTTTTTTGAGATACAATAAATTGGTACCCGAAGTATTGGTACTCATTCTTTTTACTTTCAATTTCTCTGATGGTAGAACTGAAACATGACTCTCAGACTACTACACAAGAGTACACCACTTTGATTGAGTGATTGTTTGAGTGTTGATTGTGGAGAGATTGAGATTGAGATTGTGTTGAGATTGATTTGAGTGTTGCGTGCAGGGACGGCCGACGAGGAGTACGAGGAGGAGGCGCGGCATAAATTCCTCTCAGCCGAAAAGGAGCAGGACACCTCCACCACGGTCGCCTACGTCCTGCACCCCCCAGGTAAGGCACCGGTTTCTCTTTTCTGCGTTGGATAGTGTATGTTCTCGCTCTTTCTCTCCCCCCCTCGCTCACTATCCCTCCCTCCCCCACTCTCTCTCTCTGGCGCGCGCTGTCACTGCAGTGCCTCTGACCGGGAGGTCCTGGGTTCGAGTCCCGACGGTGGCAGCATTTTCCACACTACCTACACAGGTAGGTTACGAGCGAAGTTACTGGGAGAGGTGGCTCAGGGCATCAACTGATGTCACTGCAGTGCCTCTGACCGGGAGGTCCTAGGGTTACACTCCCCACGGTGGCAGCATCTTCCACACTACCTACACAGCTAGGTTACGAGCGAAGTCACTGGGAGAGGTGGCTCAGGGCACCAACTGATGGCACTGCAGTGCCTCTGACCGGGAATTCCTAGGGTCACACTCCCCACGGTGGCAGCATTTTCCACACTACCTACACAGCTAGGTTACGAGCGAAGTTACTGGGAGAGGTGGCTCAGGGCATCAACTGATGTCACTGCAGTGCCTCTGACCGGGAGGTCCTAGGGTTACACTCCCCACGGAGGCAGCATTTTCCACACTACATACACAGCTAGGTTACGAGCGAAGTTACTGGGAGAGGTGGCTCAGGTCATCAGCTGATGTCACAGCAGTGCCTCTGACCAGGAGGGCCTAGGGTTACACCCCCCACGGTGGCAGCATTTTCCACACTACCTACACAGCTAGGTTACGAGCGAAGTTACTGGGAGAGGTGGCTCAGGGCATCAACTGATGTCTCTGCAGTGCCTCTGACCGGGAGGTCCTAGGGTTACCACCCCACACGGTGGCAGGATTTGCCACTCTACCTACACAGCCAGGTTACGAGCGAAGTTACTGGGAGAGGTGGCTCAGGGCATCAACTGATGTCTCTGCAGTGCCTCTGACCGGGAGGTCTTAGGGTTACACCCCACACGGTGGCAGGATTTGCCACTCTACCTACACAGCCAGGTTACGAGCGAAGTTACTGAAAGAGGTGGCTCAGGGCATCAACTGATGTCTCTGCAGTGCCTCTGACCGGGAGGTCCTAGGGTTACACCCCACACGGTGGCAGGATTTGCCACTCTACCTACACAGCCAGGTTACGAGCGAAGTTACTGGGAGAGGTGGCTCAGGGCATCAACTGATGTCACTGCAGAGCCTCTGACCGGGAGGTCCTAGGGTTCCACTCCCCACGGAGGCAGCATTTTCCACACTACCTACACAGCTAGGTTACGAGCGAAGTTACTGGGAGAGGTGGCTCAGGGCATCAACTGATGTCTCTGCAGTGCCTCTGACCGGGAGGTCCTAGGGTTACACCCCACACGGTGGCAGGATTTGCCACTCTACCTACACAGCCAGGATACGAGCGAAGTTACTGGGAGAGGTGGCTCAGGGCATCAACTGATGTCTCTGCAGTGCCTCTGACCGGGAGGTCCTAGGGTTACACTCCCCACGGTGGCAGCATCTTCCACACTACCTACACAGCTAGGTTACGAGCGAAGTTACTGGGAGAGGTGGCTCAGGGCATCAACTGATGTCTCTGCAGTGCCTCTGACCGGGAGGTCCTAGGGTTACACTCCCCACGGTGGCAGCATTTTCCACATTACCTACACAGCTAGGTTACGAGCGAAGTTACTGGGAGAGGTGGCTCAGGGCATCAGCTGATGTCACTGCAGTGCCTCTGACCGGGAGGTCCTAGGGTTACACTCCCCACGGTGGCGGCATTTTCCACACTACCTACACAGCTAGGTTACGAGCGAAGTTACTAGAAGAGGTGGCTCAGGGCATCAGCTGATGTCACTGCAGTGCCTCTGACCGGGAGGTCCTAGGGTTGCACTCCCCACGGTGGCAGTATTTTCCACACTACCTACACAGCTAGGTTACGAGCGAAGTTACTGAGAGAGGTGGCTCAGGGCATCAACTGATGGCACTTCAGTGCCTCTGACCGGGAGGTCCTAGGGTTACACTCCCCACGGTGGCAGCATTTTCCACACTACCTACACAGCTAGGTTACGAGCGAAGTTACTCGGAGAGGTCGCTCAGGGCATCAGCTGATGTCACTGCAGTGCCTCTGACCGGGAGGTCCTAGAGTTACACCCCACACGGTGGCAGGATTTGCCACTCTACCTACACAGCCAGGTTACGAGCGAAGTTACTGGGAGAGGTGGCTCAGGGCATCGACTGATGTCACTGCAGTGCCTCTGACCGGGAGGACCTAGGGTTGCACTCCCCACGGTGGCAGTATTTTCCACACTAACTACACAGCTAGGTTACGAGCGAAGTTACTGGGAGAGGTGGCTCAGGGCATCGACTGATGTCACTGCAGTGCCTGTGACCGGGAGGTCCTAGGGTTACACTCCCCACGGTGGCAGCATTTTCACACTACCTATACAGCTAGGTTACGAGCGAAGTTACTGGGAGAGGTGGCTCAGGGAATCGACTGATGTCACTGCAGTGCCTGTGACCGGGAGGTCCTAGGGTTACACTCCCCACGGTGGCAGCATTTTCACACTACCTATACAGCTAGGTTACGAGCGAAGTTACTGGGAGAGGTGGCTCAGGGCATCGACTGATGTCACTGCAGTGCCTCTGAACGGGAGGTCCTAGGGTTGCACTCCCCACGGTGGCAGTATTTTCCACACTACCTACACAGCTAGGTTACGAGCGAAGTTACTGGGAGAGGTCGCTCAGGGCATCAGCTGATGTCACTGCAGTGCCTCTGACCGGGAGGTCCTAGGGTTACACCCCACACGGTGGCAGGATTTGCCACTCTACCTACACAGCCAGGTTACGAGCGAAGTTACTGTGAGAGGTGGCTCAGCGCATCGACTGATGTCACTGCAGTGCCTCTGACCGGGAGGTCCTAGGGTTACACTCCCCACGGTGGCAGCATTTTCACACTACCTATACAGCTAGGTTACGAGCGAAGTTACTGGGAGAGGTGGCTCAGGGCATCGACTGATGTCACTGCAGTGCCTCTGACCGGGAGGTCCTAGGGTTGCACTCCCCACGGTGGCAGTATTTTCCACACTACCTACACAGCTAGGTTACGAGCGAAGTTACTGGGAGAGGTGGCTCAGGGCATCGACTGATGTCACTGCAGTGCCTCTGACCGGGAGGTCCTAGGGTTACACTCCTCACGGTGGCAGTATTTTCCACACTACCTACACAGCTAGGTTACGAGCGAAGTTACTGGGAGAGGTGGCTCAGGGCATCGACTGATGTCACTGCAGTGCCTCTGACCGGGAGGTCCTAGGGTTGCACTCCCCACGGTGCCAGCATTTCCCACACTACCTACACAGGTAGGTTACGAGCGAAGTTACTGGGAGAGGTGGCTCAGGGCATCAGCTGATGTCACTGCAGTGCCTCTAACCGGGAGGTCCTAGGGTTCCACTCCCCACGGTGGCAGCATTTTCCACACTACCTACACAGCTAGGTTACGAGCGAAGTTACTGGGAGAGGTGGCTCAGGGCATCGACTGATGTCACTGCAGTGCCTCTGACCGGGAGGTCCTAGGGTTGCACTCCCCACGGTGCCAGCATTTCCCACACTACCTACACAGGTAGGTTACGAGCGAAGCTACTGAGAGAGGTGGCTCAGGGCATCAACTGATGTCACTGCAGTGCCTCTGACCGGGAGGTCCTAGGGTTACACTCCCCACGGTGGCAGTATTTTCCACACTACCTACACAGCTAGGTTACGACCGAAGTTACTGGGAGAGGTGGCTCAGGGCATCGACTGATGTCACTGCAGTGCCTCTGACCGGTAGGTCCTAGGGTTGCACTCCCCACGGTGCCAGCATTTCCCACACTACCTACACAGGTAGGTTACGAGCGAAGTTACTGAGAGAGGTGGCTCAGGGCATCAACTGATGTCACTGCAGTGCCTCTGACCGGGAGGTCCTAGGGTGTCACTCCCCACGGTGGCAGCATTTTCCACACTACCTACACAGCTAGGTTACGAGCGAAGTTACTGAGAGAGGTGGCTCAGGGCATCAGCTGATGTCACTGCAGTGCCTCTAACCGGGAGGTCCTAGGGTTCCACTCCCCACGGTGGCAGCATTTTCCACACTACCTACACAGCTAGGTTACGAGCGAAGTTACTGGGAGAGGTGGCTCAGTGCATTAGCTGATGTCACTGCAGTGCCTCTGACCAGGAGGGCCTAGGGTTACACTCCCCACGGTGGCAGCATTTTCCACCCTACCTACACAGCTAGGTTACGAACGAAGTTACTGGGAGAGGTGGCTCAGTGCATTAGCTGATGTCACTGCAGTGCCTCTGACCAGGAGGGCCTAGGGTTACACTCCCCACGGTGGCAGCATTTCCCACACTACCTACACAGCTAGGTTACGAGCGAAGTTACTGGGAGAGGTGGCTCAGGGCATCGACTGATGTCACTGCAGTGCCTCTGACCGGGAGGTCCTAGGGTTGCACTACCCACGGTGGCAGCATTTTCCACACTACCTACACAGCTAGGTTACGAGCGAAGTTACTGGGAGAGGTGGCTCAGGGCATCAGCTGATGTCACTGCAGTGCCTCTAACCGGGAGGTCCTAGGGTTCCACTCCCCACGGTGGCAGCATTTTCCACACTACCTACACAGCTAGGTTACGAGCGAAGTTACTGGGAGAGGTGGCTCAGTGCATTAGCTGATGTCACTGCAGTGCCTCTGACCAGGAGGGCCTAGGGTTACACTCCCCACGGTGGCAGCATTTTCCACCCTACCTACACAGCTAGGTTACGAACGAAGTTACTGGGAGAGGTGGCTCAGTGCATTAGCTGATGTCACTGCAGTGCCTCTGACCAGGAGGGCCTAGGGTTACACTCCCCACGGTGGCAGCATTTCCCACACTACCTACACAGCTAGGTTACGAGCGAAGTTACTGGGAGAGGTGGCTCAGGGCATCAACTGATGTCACTGCAGTGCCTCTGACCGGGAGGTCCTAGGGTTGCACTCCCCACGGTGGCAGCATTTCCCGCACTACCTACACAGCTAGGTTACGAGCGAAGTTACTGGGAGAGGTGGCTCAGGGCATCAGCTGATGTCACTGCAGTGCCTCTGACCGGAAGGTCCTAGGGTTACACTCCACACGGTGTCAGCATTTTTCACACTACCTACACAGCTAGGTTACGAGCGAAGTTACTGGGACAGGTGGCTCAGGGCATCAACTGATGTCACTGCAGTTCCTCTGACCGGGAGGTCCTAGGGTTACACTCCACACGGTGTCAGCATTTTTCACACTACCTACACAGCTAGGTTACGAGCGAAGTTACTGGGAGAGGTGGCTCAGGGCATCAGCTGATGTCACTGCAGCGCCTCTGACCGGGAGGTCCTAGGGTTACACTCCACACGGTGTCAGCATTTTTCACACTGCCTACACAGCTAGGTTACGACCGAAGTTACTGGGAGAGGTGGCTCAGGGCATCGACTGATGTCACTGCAGTGCCTCTGACCGGTAGGTCCTAGGGTTGCACTCCCCACGGTGCCAGCATTTCCCACACTACCTACACAGGTAGGTTACGAGCGAAGTTACTGAGAGAGGTGGCTCAGGGCATCAACTGATGTCACTGCAGTGCCTCTGACCGGGAGGTCCTAGGGTGTCACTCCCCACGGTGGCAGCATTTTCCACACTACCTACACAGCTAGGTTACGAGCGAAGTTACTGGGAGAGGTGGCTCAGGGCATCAACTGATGTCACTGCAGTGCCTCTGACCGGGAGGTCCTAGGGTGTCACTCCCCACGGTGGCAGCATTTTCCACACTACCTACACAGCTAGGTTACGAGCGAAGTTACTGAGAGAGGTGGCTCAGGGCATCAGCTGATGTCACTGCAGTGCCTCTAACCGGGAGGTCCTAGGGTTCCACTCCCCACGGTGGCAGCATTTTCCACACTACCTACACAGCTAGGTTACGAGCGAAGTTACTGGGAGAGGTGGCTCAGTGCATTAGCTGATGTCACTGCAGTGCCTCTGACCAGGAGGGCCTAGGGTTACACTCCCCACGGTGGCAGCATTTTCCACCCTACCTACACAGCTAGGTTACGAACGAAGTTACTGGGAGAGGTGGCTCAGTGCATTAGCTGATGTCACTGCAGTGCCTCTGACCAGGAGGGCCTAGGGTTACACTCCCCACGGTGGCAGCATTTCCCACACTACCTACACAGCTAGGTTACGAGCGAAGTTACTGGGAGAGGTGGCTCAGGGCATCGACTGATGTCACTGCAGTGCCTCTGACCGGGAGGTCCTAGGGTTGCACTACCCACGGTGGCAGCATTTTCCACACTACCTACACAGCTAGGTTACGAGCGACGTTACTGGGAGAGGTGGCTCAGGGCATCAGCTGATGTCACTGCAGTGCCTCTAACCGGGAGGTCCTAGGGTTCCACTCCCCACGGTGGCAGCATTTTCCACACTACCTACACAGCTAGGTTACGAGCGAAGTTACTGGGAGAGGTGGCTCAGTGCATTAGCTGATGTCACTGCAGTGCCTCTGACCAGGAGGGCCTAGGGTTACACTCCCCACGGTGGCAGCATTTTCCACCCTACCTACACAGCTAGGTTACGAACGAAGTTACTGGGAGAGGTGGCTCAGTGCATTAGCTGATGTCACTGCAGTGCCTCTGACCAGGAGGGCCTAGGGTTACACTCCCCACGGTGGCAGCATTTCCCACACTACCTACACAGCTAGGTTACGAGCGAAGTTACTGGGAGAGGTGGCTCAGGGCATCAACTGATGTCACTGCAGTGCCTCTGACCGGGAGGTCCTAGGGTTGCACTCCCCACGGTGGCAGCATTTCCCGCACTACCTACACAGCTAGGTTACGAGCGAAGTTACTGGGAGAGGTGGCTCAGGGCATCAGCTGATGTCACTGCAGTGCCTCTGACCGGAAGGTCCTAGGGTTACACTCCACACGGTGTCAGCATTTTTCACACTACCTACACAGCTAGGTTACGAGCGAAGTTACTGGGACAGGTGACTCAGGGCATCAACTGATGTCACTGCAGTTCCTCTGACCGGGAGGTCCTAGGGTTACACTCCACACGGTGTCAGCATTTTTCACACTACCTACACAGCTAGGTTACGAGCGAAGTTACTGGGAGAGGTGGCTCAGGGCATCAGCTGATGTCACTGCAGCGCCTCTGACCGGGAGGTCCTAGGGTTACACTCCACACGGTGTCAGCATTTTTCACACTACCTACACAGCTAGGTTACGACCGAAGTTACTGGGAGAGGTGGCTCAGTGCATTAGCTGATGTCACTGCAGTGCCTCTGACCAGGAGGGCCTAGGGTTACACTCCCCACGGTGGCAGCATTTCCCACACTACCTACACAGCTAGGTTACGAGCGAAGTTACTGGGAGAGGTGGCTCAGGGCATCAACTGATGGCATTGCAGTGCCTCTTACCGGGAGGTCCTAGGGTTACACTCCCCACGGTGGCAGCATTTCCCGCACTACCTACACAGCTAGGTTATGAGCGAAGTTACTGGGAGAGGTGGCTCAGGGCATCAGCTGATGTCACTGCAGTGCCTCTGACCGGAAGGTCCTAGGGTTACACTCCACACGGTGTCAGCATTTTTCACACTACCTACACAGCTAGGTTACGAGCGAAGTTACTGGGAGAGGTTGCTCAGGGCATCAACTGATGTCACTGCAGTTCCTCTGACCGGGAGGTCCTAGGGTTACACTCCACACGGTGTCAGCATTTTTCACACTACCTACACAGCTAGGTTACGAGCGAAGTTACTGGGAGAGGTGGCTCAGGGCATCAGCTGATGTCACTGCAGCGCCTCTGACCGGGAGGTCCTAGGGTTACACTCCACACGGTGTCAGCATTTTTCACACTACCTACACAGCTAGGTTACGACCGAAGTTACTGGGAGAGGTGGCTCAGGGCATCAGCTGATGTCACTGCAGTGCCTCTGACCGGGAGGTCCTAGGGTTACACTCCCCACCGTGGCAGGATTTTCCACACTACCTACACAGCTAGGTTACGAGTGAGGTTACTAGGAGAGGTGGCTCAGGGCATCAGCTGATGTGACTGCAGTGCCTCTGACCGGGAGGTCCTAGGGTTACACTCCCCACGGTGGCACCATTTTCCACACTACCTACACAGCTAGGTTACGAGTGAGGTTACTGGGAGAGGTGGCTCAGGGCATCAACTGATGACACTGCAGTGCCTCTGACCGGGAGGTCCTAGGGTTACAGTCCCCACGGTGGCAGCATTTTCCACTCTACCTACACAGCTAGGTTACGAGCGAAGTTACTGGCAGAGGTGGCTCAGGGCATCAGCTGATGTCACTGCAGTGCCTCTAACCGGGAGGTCCTAGGGTTCCACTCCCCACGGTGGCAGCATTTTCCACACTACCTACACAGCTAGGTTACGAGCGAAGTTACTGGGAGAGGTGGCTCAGTGCATTAGCTGATGTCACTGCAGTGCCTCTGACCAGGAGGGCCTAGGGTTACACTCCCCACGGTGGCAGCATTTTCCACCCTACCTACACAGCTAGGTTACGAACGAAGTTACTGGGAGAGGTGGCTCAGTGCATTAGCTGATGTCACTGCAGTGCCTCTGACCAGGAGGGCCTAGGGTTACACTCCCCACGGTGGCAGCATTTCCCACACTACCTACACAGCTAGGTTACGAGCGAAGTTACTGGGAGAGGTGGCTCAGTGCATTAGCTGATGTCACTGCAGTGCCTCTGACCAGGAGGGCCTAGGGTTACACTCCCCACGGTGGCAGCATTTTCCACCCTACCTACACAGCTAGGTTACGAACGAAGTTACTGGGAGAGGTGGCTCAGTGCATTAGCTGATGTCACTGCAGTGCCTCTGACCAGGAGGGCCTAGGGTTACACTCCCCACGGTGGCAGCATTTCCCACACTACCTACACAGCTAGGTTACGAGCGAAGTTACTGGGAGAGGTGTCTCAGGGCATCAACTGATGTCACTGCAGTGCCTCTGACCGGGAGGTCCTAGGGTTGCACTCCCCACGGTGGCAGCATTTTCCACACTACCTACACAGCTAGGTTACGAGCGAAGTTACTGGGAGAGGTGGCTCAGGGCATCAACTAATGGCATTGCAGTGCCTCTTACCGGGAGGTCCTAGGGTTACACTCCCCACGGTGGCAGCATTTCCCGCACTACCTACACAGCTAGGTTACGAGCGAAGTTACTGGGAGAGGTGGCTCAGGGCATCAGCTGATGTCACTGCAGTGCCTCTGACCGGAAGGTCCTAGGGTTACACTCCACACGGTGTCAGCATTTTTCACACTACCTACACAGCTAGGTTACGAGCGAAGTTACTGGGAGAGGTGGCTCAGGGCATCAACTGATGTCACTGCAGTTCCTCTGACCGGGAGGTCCTAGGGTTACACTCCACACGGTGTCAGCATTTTCCACACTACCTACACAGCTAGGTTACGAGTGAGGTTACTAGGAGAGGTGGCTCAGGGCATCAGCTGATGTCACTGCAGTGCCTCTGACCGGGAGGTCCTAGGGTTCCACTCCCCACGGTGGCACCATTTTCCATACTACCTACACAGCTAGGTTACGAGTGAGGTTACTGGGAGAGGTGGCTCAGGGCATCAGCTGATTTCACTGCAGTGCCTCTGACCGGGAGGTCCTAGGGTTACACTCCCCACGGTGGCAGGATTTTTCGATACTAGCTAGCGGCCAGATGCCCTTATCGGTATTATCCATGGGTTTCTCCTATCGACACCAAGCGAATGCCAGAGAAGTACCCTAACAAAATGGTCACGGACCGCACGTTATCTGTTCTTCCTCTTCCTTGCTCTACCGTCATCCCTCAAGTACACACACTTACACTAACATTCATTTACACTATCGCACTTGCCTGGAGAACACTCGGGAGCTTAGACTTGTTCGGGATTGGACGGTGCCCCGATGGTGGCAGATACTGATGTTGGGAAATCCCCACCAGCCGACGTGCAGGTTGGCTGATTTTACCCTCCAGAAGCGGAAGATCACCAACACCTTCCGCGATTAAAACATGCACTACACATGCGGTACTAAGTATCTGTGCAGTTGCCTTGCCTCGAAAAACTAATCAATCAACTCTCTCTCTCTCTCTCTCTCTCTGTGTGTCTCTTTCTCTGTGCCACCATGTTTCCCTCTTGTTACCTCTTCCCGCCTCTCACTCTGCACAAGCTTTTTATCACTTTTTTTAGTGATAAAATGCATAATAGTATTCACCTTCGCCCTCTTTCCCCGATGGTGGATCTCAGAACGGCTGTGGGCGGTTGTGTTCTTATTCTCTTGTAGAGCCGTGACTTCCTGGGCATCCCTACTGTGCCCTTTCTATCGCTAATGACGTGAGTAGCTGGAAGATATTAGCGATGCTTAATCTTCACCAGAACCGCTAGCTGGTGGTGCAGAATATGTTACAGACGATCGTCTCCCCACTGCACTAACCTTCACACTACAGACGTAGGTATCCGGATGGCGAGTGGGCGTTTCGTGTCCCCCAAGAAGGAAAGAGCTCTGGCGTTGTCACTATAGACGTGGGCATCCGGATGGCGGGTGGGCGTTTCGTGTCCCCCAAGAAGGACAGAGCTCTGGCGTCTCTCTCCTTTGTCACTATAGACGTGGGCATCCGGAAGGCGGGTGGGCGTATCCTGTCCCCCAAGAAGGAAAGAGCTCTGGCGTTGTCACTATAGACGTGGGTATCCGGATGGCGGGTGGGCGTTTCGTGTCCCCCAAGAAGGACAGAGCTCTGGCGTCTCTCTCCTTTGTCACTATAGACGTGGGCATCCGGAAGGCGGGTGGGCGTATCCTGTCCCCCAAGAAGGAAAGAGCTCTGGCGTTGTCACTATAGACGTGGGTATCCGGATGGCGGGTGGGCGTTTCGTGTCCCCCAAGAAGGACAGAGCTCTGGCGTCTCTCTCCTTTGTCACTATAGACGTGGGCATCCGGAAGGCGGGTGGGCGTATCCTGTCCCCCAAGAAGGAAAGAGCTCTGGCGTTTTCACTATAGACGTGGGTATCCGGATGGCGAGTGGGGTTTCGTGTCCCCCAAGACGAACAGAGCTCTGGCGTTGTCACTATAGACGTGGGTATCCGGATGGCGGGTGGGCGTTTCGTGTCCCTCAAGACGGACAGAGCTGCGCGCAGAAGTCTAGGGTCTTAGGCAGGCGGGTGGTCGTCGGCTAACCGCCGCTGCGCAGTTGCGCAGCCGCTGCCCCGGCGCCGCGCGCCGCCGCCCGCGCCCGCGCACCCGCTCGACGCGATCTTCTGGAGCGGCGCCGCCCGCGGCCCCGCCCTCGCTCCCGCCCACGCTCCCGCCCCCGCCTCCGCGCGCAAGGACGCCCGCGACGACGCCGACGACGAGGACGACGACGAAGAAGACGACGACGACGGCAGCCAGCGTCACCTCTGCTCGCTGCAGGTGCCAACTCACACACACACACAGACACACGGGAGACGTGGAGAACGGCTCAGTGTACCGCTGAGCGGGAGGGCTTAGGATTTACGACACTAATTGCAGAGATTTTGATTTAGATTTAGATTTATTCAGGCAAATAATTGTATGTGACGTAGGGGGGAAAGATTATCTGCGCACGTGAGAGCGTAGGCTTCCGCGGCCGGAGTCAGTATTTACTAGGCTGTCCGGGTGATGCCGCGTCCATGGCGAAGGTGCCGACGTTTCGGTCGCCATTCAGCGACCTTCCTCAGGGCAATACGCCAGGGAAGGTCGCTGAATGGCGACCGAAACGTCGGCACTTTCGCCATGGACGCGGCGTCACCCGGACAGCCTAGTAAATATTATCTGAGCACGTTTTCTTGAGTTCCAGAATCATTTCCCCTCATTTTAACTGTAAATAAGTGAAAGATGAGTATAAGTTTAGCATAAATAAATAAAAAATAAATTTTAAAAGTCGCAAAATTCGCAAGATACGGGAAAGTCTGTGCCATTTGTAGCACCACTAGTTACTTTCCCACATACGTAGTACATATAGAGACGGTTATGTTTTCCGCGGAAAATCGATTTTGAGTTTTTAAACGAAAATACACGTTTTGGGGGTCCCCTAATGCCGAAAAAGTGGTTCTTTTCAAAATGTCCGTCTGTGAACACCATTAGCGCTTAAACCATACTTAGGATTTTTTTCAAATTGAGGTCCATACGGCTCGAGTCGAATCTTTGGAAAACATTCTTTATAATTCGGGGATACTTGACTTGAAGCTCTCCAAACATTTTCAAAATGTTCTCAAAAATTGTTCCAAATGTGTTTTTTTTAATTTCATGCAAGCATAGAGTCAAAAACACATAAAGTTTGCTAATGTCCGATTATCAGGTGTAACTATGAATTTTAAAACATTTCAAAATTTCATAACTTTTCGTGTCTTCCTACAACTACAAATTTGAAGATATAGAGTTCAAATAAAATTTGTTTTTCATAAGTGAATTCTTTCATTTAGGTCAAGTTCATTTTTTGAACATTTTAGTAGTTTTCAAACAATATTGAGTGCAATATTTGTCGTCAAGCAGCAATTGCTTTACATTAATGTATTTATGGCTACATGTGTTTTAAATAATGCAGATAAAGTTTCCCGAAAACTCATGTTTTCTGTGAAAATGAGATGATTCCTCATTTTTAGAAACACTCAAACGCTATTGAGAATTGTTAGTGAAAATTTTCCCACAGATACTGCTAATTGAACTTTTTAAGATCACATAGAATTAATTTTGCTGTATTTTTTTTCAAAAATCACAAAATGTAATATTTTTGAAAGATCTCTCACACCTTTAATTTGCACATTTCTAGCGATTTGTAAACACTATTGTATATGTGACTGGAAGTGCTAAAATGACGTTATATGAAGTTTTTCGAAAACTCAATGGTTTTGTTTGATTCATTGCTGTGTAAATAATAAACAATTTACATGTTTCTGAAATGTAAATTTTGAAAACATCTTTTGGGTGCTTATTGGGACTCTACCATTCTGAATATCTAAGGAGTTCATTAGACAAATTGTGCTTAAAACTGTCTTAGGGGTTTATTTTCGAAGTGTTGAGATTTTCTTTATTTATTTATTTACGTCAAAAAACTGCATGGCGTGCTATGGAGAGAAGTTAATTTGAAGTTACATTTATGACCTTCCAGGACATCCTAAGTTTTATAGTATAATGTGAATAATACTACGCTATAGCCGACCCGGGGCCGCGTTTATTAAGGCAGTAGTGCCGTAGCGATCTCAAACCGAAGGTTCGGTGGGTTTGAGTCCCGCTACGGGCATGTCTGTATTGTGTTCATCCTTTCACCCCCTATCATCATCATTTCGTGTCATCCTCACAATTACCGTACCGTTACAAGTAATAGTGGGCACTAATGACCTAGAAGTTGATGTGACCTTAAATAACAACAAAACTACTACGGTATAAATTTGAATTGAATTATTGAATTGATGCCTTATTTTACGTGGCGAGACTCGGGCCCGCTCTTCCGTCTGACCACGCTAATTTTGTTACGCACCTTTCACCATCTAGTGGAGAAATACGGTATTACTCGGGCGACGATACAGGCGATATGAATTTTGCTCAGAGGCTACGTCACTTAGGCATGAGGATCTTTTACATGCAAGTAAATCTACTAACATGGGACAGCCGGCTTTACTTCCCCTGCGAAGGAAGGCGTACGAAGGACTTTTCTCGCCCTTAAGAATCTACATACGGTACTATTTTGCTTAAAAAGTGTATTTATTTTATATTGCATCCGTAAATCTACTAACATGGGACAGCCGGCTTTACTTCCCCTGCGAAGGAAGGCGTACGAAGGATTTTCTCGCCCTTAAGAATCCACATACGGTACTATTTTGCTTAAAAAGTGTATTTATTTTATATTGCATCCGTAAATCTACTAACATGGGACAGCCGGCTTTACTTCCCCTGCGAAGGAAGGCGTACGAAGGATTTTCTCGCCCTTAAGAATCCACATACGGTACTATTTTGCTTAAAAAGTGTATTTATTTTATATTGCATCCGTAAATCTACTAACATGGGACAGCCGGCTTTACTTCCCCTGCGAAGGAAGGCGTACGAAGGATTTTCTCGCCCTTAAGAATCCACATACGGTACTATTTTGCTTAAAAAGTGTATTTATTTTATATTGCATCCGTAAATCTACTAACATGGGACAGCCGGCTTTACTTCCCCTGCGAAGGAAGGCGTACGAAGGATTTTCTCGCCCTTAAGAATCCACATACGGTACTATTTTGCTTAAAAAGTGTATTTATTTTACATTGCATCCGTAAGAGGGAAGGTGACGGCGAGAGCCGTGCCGTGCGCGTGCGCAGGCGCTGGCGGCGCGTGCGGCGGGAGCACGCGCACGCGGCTGCGGGCAGCCCAAGAGCCTGCGCTTCCTGTTTCCCGGCGGCGCAGAGCCACGCTCCCGCGGCTCCACCACCCCCGCCCTCTCAGGTGCCCCTCTCTCTCACACACCCAGACACACACACGCACACGAAAGCCCACAGAGCCACGCCCCCGCGGCCCCACCACCCCCGCCCTCTCAGGTGCCCCCTCTCTCTCTCACACCCAGACACACACACGCACACGAAAGCCCACAGAGCCACGCCCCCGCGGCCCCACCACCCCCGCCCTCTCAGGTGCCCCCCTCTCTCTCTCACACCCAGACACACACACGCACACGAAAGCCCACAGAGCCACGCCCCCGCGGCCCCACCACCCCCGCCCTCTCAGGTGCCCCCCTCTCTCTCTCTCACACACACACGCACACGAAAGCTCACAGAGCCACGCCCCCGCGGCCCCACCACCCCCGCCCTCTCAGGTGCCCCCCTCTCTCTCTCTCACACACACACACGAAAGCCCACAGAGCCACGCCCCCGCGGCCCCACCACCCCCGCCCTCTCAGGTGCCCCCCTCTCTCTCTCTCACACACACACGCACACGAAAGCCCACAGAGCCACGCCCCCGCGGCCCCACCACCCCCGCCCTCTCAGGTGCCCCCCTCTCTCTCTCACACCCAGACACACACACGCACACGAAAGCCCATAGAGCCACGCCCCCGCGGCCCCACCACCCCCGCCCTCTCAGGTGCCCCCCTCTCTCTCTCTCTCACACACACACACACGAAAGCCCACAGAGCCACGCCCCCGCGGCCCCACCACCCCCGCCCTCTCAGGTGCCCCCCTCTCTCTCTCACACCCAGACACACACACGCACACGAAAGCCCACAGAGCCACGCCCCCGCGGCCCCACCACCCCCGCCCTCTCAGGTGCCCCCCTCTCTCTCTCTCACACACACACGCACACGAAAGCCCACAGAGCCACGCCCCCGCGGCCCCACCACCCCCGCCCTCTCAGGTGCCCCCCTCTCTCTCTCACACCCAGACACACACACGCACACGAAAGCCCACAGAGCCACGCCCCCGCGGCCCCACCACCCCCGCTCTCTCAGGTGCCTCTCTCTCTCACACACACACGCACACACACACACACACACACGAAAGCCCGCAGAGCCACGCCCTCGCGGCCCCACCACCCCCGCTCTCTCAGGTGCCTCTCTCTCTCACACACACACGCACACACACACACACACACACACGAAAGCCCGCAGAGCCACGCCCCCGCGGCCCCACCACCCCCGCCCTCTCAGGTGCCCCCCTCTCTCTCTCACACACAGACACACACACGCACACGAAAGCCCACAGAGCCACGCCCCCGCGGCCCCACCACCCCCGCCCTCTCAGGTGCCCCTCTCTCTCTCTCTCTCTCACACACACACACACACACACACACACGAAAGCCCGCAGAGCCACGCCCTCGCGCCCCCCCCACACACACGAAAGCCCGCAGAGCCACGCCCCTGCCGCGGCCCCACTACCCCCGCCCTCTCAGGTGCCCCTCTCTCTCTCTCTCTCTCTCTCTCTCTCACACACACACATACACAGACGCACACACACACACACACACACACACGAAAGCCCGCAGAGCCACGCCCCCGCGGCCCCACCACCCCCGCCCTCTCAGGTGCCCCCCTCTCTCTCTCATACCCAGACACACACACGCACACGAAAGCCCACAGAGCCACGCCCCCGCGGCCCCACCACCCCCGCCCTCTCAGGTGCCCCCCTCTCTCTCTCACACACACACACGCACACGAAAGCCCACAGAGCCACGCCCCCGCGGCCCCACCACCCCCGCCCTCTCAGGTGCCCCCCTCTCTCTCTCTCACACACACACACACACGAAAGCCCACAGAGCCACGCCCCCGCGGCCCCACCACCCCCGCCCTCTCAGGTGCCCCCCTCTCTCTCTCTCACACACACACGCACACGAAAGCCCACAGAGCCACGCCCCCGCGGCCCCACCACCCCCGCCCTCTCAGGTGCCCCCCTCTCTCTCTCACACCCAGACACACACACGCACACGAAAGCCCACAGAGTCACGCCCCCGCGGCCCCACCACCCCCGCCCTCTCAGGTGCCCCCCTCTCTCTCTCTCACACACACACACACACGAAAGCCCACAGAGCCACGCCCCCGCGGCCCCACCACCCCCGCCCTCTCAGGTGCCCCCCTCTCTCTCTCTCACACACACACACACACGAAAGCCCACAGAGCCACGCCCCCGCGGCCCCACCACCCCCGCCCTCTCAGGTGCCCCCCTCTCTCTCTCACACACAGACACACACACGCACACGAAAGCCCACAGAGCCACGCCCCCGCGGCCCCACCACCCCCGCCCTCTCAGGTGCCCCCCTCTCTCTCTCACACCCAGACACACACACGCACACGAAAGCCCACAGAGCCACGCCCCCGCGGCCCCACCACCCCCGCCCTCTCAGGTGCCCCCCTCTCTCTCTCTCACACACACACACACACGAAAGCCCACAGAGCCACGCCTCCGCGGCCCCACCACCCCCGCCCTCTCATGTGCCCCCCTCTCTCTCTCACACCCAGACACACACACGCACACGAAAGCCCACAGAGCCACGCCCCCGCGGCCCCACCACCCCCGCCCTCTCAGGTGCCCCCCTCTCTCTCTCTCACACACACACGCACACGAAAGCCCACAGAGCCACGCCCCCGCGGCCCCACCACCCCCGCCCTCTCAGGTGCCCCCCTCTCTCTCTCACACCCAGACACACACACGCACACGAAAGCCCACAGAGCCACGCCCCCGCGGCCCCACCACCCCCGCCCTCTCAGGTGCCCCCCTCTCTCTCTCACACCCAGACACACACACGCACACGAAAGCCCACAGAGCCACGCCCCCGCGGCCCCACCACCCCCGCCCTTTCAGGTGCCCCCCTCTCTCTCTCTCACACACACACACACACGAAAGCCCACAGAGCCACGCCCCCGCGGCCCCACCACCCCCGCCCTCTCAGGTGCCCCCCTCTCTCTCTCTCACACACACACGCACACGAAAGCCCACAGAGCCACGCCCCCGCGGCCCCACCACCCCCGCCCTCTCAGGTGCCCCCCTCTCTCTCTCACACCCAGACACACACACGCACACGAAAGCCCACAGAGCCACGCCCCCGCGGCCCCACCACCCCCCGCCCTCTCAGGTGCCCCCCTCTCTCTCTCTCACACACACACGCACACGAAAGCCCACAGAGCCACGCCCCCGCGGCCCCACCACCCCCGCCCTCTCAGGTGCCCCCCTCTCTCTCTCACACCCAGACACACACACGCACACGAAAGCCCACAGAGCCACGCCCCCGCGGCCCCACCACCCCCGCCCTCTCAGGTGCCCCCCTCTCTCTCTCACACCCAGACACACACACGCACACGAAAGCCCACAGAGCCACGCCCCCGCGGCCCCACCACCCCCGCCCTCTCAGGTGCCCCCCTCTCTCTCTCACACCCAGACACACACACGCACACGAAAACCCACAGAGCCACGCCCCCGCGGCCCCACCACCCCCGCCCTCTCAGGTGCCCCCCTCTCTCTCTCACACCCAGACACACACACGCACACGAAAGCCCACAGAGCCACGCCCCCGCGGCCCCACCACCCCCGCCCTCTCAGGTGCCCCCCTCTCTCTCTCTCACACACACACGCACACGAAAGCCCACAGAGCCACGCCCCCGCGGCCCCACCACCCCCGCCCTCTCAGGTGCCCCCCTCTCTCTCTCTCACACACACACGCACACGAAAGCCCACAGAGCCACGCCCCCGCGGCCCCACCACCCCCGCCCTCTCAGGTGCCTCTCTCTCTCTCTCTCACACACACACACACACACACACGAAAGCCCACTGGAATGGACGAGGAAAGTTGGAGGCTGAGATTTTGTTTTACATGTGACAGTTTATTCAGTTGTAATAGTTTGTTCAGGGCAATCTCGTCTACATATGACAGTTAATTCAGTTGTAACAGTTTGTCCATGGCAATCTCGTCTACATATGACAGTTAATTCAGTTGTAACAGTTTGTTCAGGACAATCTCTTCCGCCAGAACATACTAAGAGATGCCGAAGAAGTCCAGTTGCCAAAACAGAAAATACACGAGTCCTCGCCGAGTTTAGTGCCGGCCAGAAGAAGTGCTAATAATTGCCGATTCACGGTGTATCCGGGAACAATCACAGTGCTTAGGCTCGGTCACGTAACTGTCACAACACACACACACATTCTCACCGCTGCAGCTCTGGCTCCATCGCTTCCGGGAACGCCCACGACGTGAGCCCCTAGACATACGCTGCGGATAGGTATCAAACGAAGCCTGGGTTGCAAATACAGCTACGGCTTGCGGTACACAATAGCTTTGAGAGGTTCTTAAATAGTGAGCATCGATCTGCAAAATGTGTTCTCCCACCGGTCAAGTGAAATGGAGCGCCAAGTGTTAATGCCTCATTGTATCAGTTTTCTTCGCGCAGTTGGAATTTGGCACCTATTTCCACAAATGATTTACCTTGTTCCAATATCGTTACTAAAATGATATTGTAAGAATGGATACAAATCACGTCGAAAAACGTACGAGAATACATATGCGTGTGAATGATGTCATCCAAGGGATGTAAATGAGAATACGTGTGCGTGTTGAATTAAGTCATCAAAGGAATGTCGACGGAATTTAAATTCACAGTAGGCTAAATTTAAATCAAGTAATTACGCATGTAAATATTTATTCTAAAAGACGTTTCAAAGTGTACTTTTCTTGTTTTCTCTATACATAAATACTTCGATATCATGCTAACATCCTCTCGCAGACAATGACAAAACTATTAGACAGTAAAGCTACTGCAGCTCAAGTTAGTGAATATTTGCGAAAATAATATGAAACCTTTCTAGGCGTTAACCTCCGACTACGCCCATTTGCTTTTGCGAGTGTAAAAATGATTGTAAAAAATCGCTTCATTGACTCAACAGTCCAATACGACGTATTGATACATTCTTTTCTGCGTCACAAAATGTGTATGGTCAACTCGGAGTAACTGGAGCGAAATAGAAACTCCTTTATTTTTAATTTATTACAATCATCATATTATAGTTTAAGAATATACTGCCAAAAATATTTTTTGGATACGACGTTTCCAAGAGTAATGAAAAAATCAAATGTCAAACGCGTGTCTATGAAATGTGGTGCTATCGAGACACCATCTGGCGCTAGAATTGAGTAGATTCACAGCGCCTAACATTTTTCTGACTCCTCAAAAATTTCAAAAGTCTTCTGAGAAACCAATATATCTAATTTTGTATACACGCGTATTTGAATTTCGAGAACGCTACTGTGCCAAAAGGACAATTATCAGTGACACTTAAATTGGGTTCCTCCGTAGCCAACAATTGCAAATGGCCCAACGTTTCATCTGGTGGCCTTTCCTAAAATTGCTTCGTGTACCCTTAAACTCCGATTTAAACGTAGTGTCTCTTCAAGGTCACGAATTGGAGTGGAAAGAGGGAGACACTTTGATCCAATTGCGAACATCGTTAGGACTAAAATGTTAGCTATTGGAGCTTGCGATCGTGACCCTCTGGGTAGTATAGGATCTTCGATCTGGAGGCCCTGATGCAGAGGCCCTGCAGGTTCAGGGAGGTTCGATTGACGAGAGATCCAGGGAAATTTTCACTTTAGGACTGGGACTGTCGCGAGGTGCACTCGCTTCATGTGTATGAGTTGAGGAGCTACCTAATTGCAGATGCAGATGCCCTGCAGATGCAGTACCTGATGCAGAGGCCCTGCAGGTTCAGGGAGGTTCGAGTGACGAGAGATCCAGGGAAATTTTCACTTTAGGACTGGGACTGTCGCGAGGTGCACTCGCTTCATGTGTATGAGTTGAGGAGCTACCTAATTGCAGATGTAGATGCCCTGCAGATGCAGTACCTGATGCAGAGGCCCTGCAGGTTCAGGGAGGTTCGATTGACGAGAGATCCAGGGAAATTTTCACTTTAGGACTGGGACTGTCGCGAGGTGCACTCGCTTCATGTGTATGAGTTGAGGAGCTACCTAATTGCAGATGCAGATGCCCTGCAGATGCAGTACCTGATGCAGAGGCCCTGCAGGTTCAGGGAGGTTCGATTGACGAGAGATCCAGGGAAATTTTCACTTTAGGACTGGGACTGTCGCGAGGTGCACTCGCTTCATGTGTATGAGTTGAGGAGCTACCTAATTGCAGATGCAGATGCCCTGCAGATGCAGTACCTGATGCAGAGGCCCTGCAGGTTTAGGGAGGTTCGAGTGACGAGAAATCCAGGGAAATTTTCACTTTAGGACTGGGACTGTCGCGAGGTGCACTCGCTTCATGTGTATGAGTTGAGGAGCTACCTAATTGCAGATGCAGATGCCCTGCAGATGCAGTACCTGATGCAGAGGCCCTGCAGGTTCAAGGAGGTTCGATTGACGAGAGATCCAGGGAAATTTTCACTTTAGGACTGGGACTGTCGCGAGGTGCACTCGCTTCATGTGTATGAGTTGAGGAGCTACCTAATTGTTGCGTCGTCATTGGACTAGTGAATCCAGATCAGGGTGAACGGGAGTGGGCGCGCTGACCGGGCTGCGGCTGTGCCGCGACTCTTCACCAGACGAAGACGATGACCCTCTCACCGGGAGGTCCTAGGTTCGAGTCCCAAAGATGACAAGATGTTGCACACTGGCCACTTTGCTAGGTCGACTTCAACCGCTGCCCGGAAGAGGAGGATTATAGCAGCCGGCTGCTCTGATCGGTGGTTTTACGTGGTTTCTCCGATCAACATCGGGCGAATGCCGGAGCAGTACCCTCACATACGGGCCACAGACATCGTAATCTTCCCTACCACTTCCTTGTTCTATCCTCAATTACATTCACTTATACACTCTTATACGTACCTTCACTACGCTATCACACATGTCAGGAGACCGGTCGGGAACTTAGAGCTTGTCCCGACTGGGGTGGTGCCCTGCTAGTGGGAGATACCTGGTTGGGGGAAAACTCGCTAGCCGACGGTAGGTCGGCGCCAGATCTCGCCATCCTGCGGGGGAATATAATCTCCACCTCCCGCGGAAGAAAACATGCACTACACTTCCGTGACTAATGTCCTTGGTAGTTGAGGCGCCTGGCATCACTTAAGCAATCACTTGAATGAGGCTGTGGAAGTGAAGGAGCGTCTTCGTGTTGCAGTGTCGAGCGTGTCGCTGTCGACGAGCGACAGTTGGTCGTGGATGAGCGCCCGCAGCCAGCGCCCGCCCTCGGCCGGCTCCCGCCCGCGACCGCCCGCGCCGCCCACCCCAGGTGCCACGCCCACTCCGCCTGCCCCCTGGCCGCGCCCCTCGCCTCGCTTCTTGACGTCTCTTGCCTTCCCTCTGTCTCTCTCCTGCCTTGCCTCCTGGCCGCGCCCCTCGCCTCGCTTCTTGACGTCTCTTGCCTTCCCTCTGTCTCTCTCCTGCCTTGCCTCCTGGCCGCGCCCCTCGCCTTGCTTCTTGACGTCTCTTGCCTTCCCTCTGTCCTTCTCCTGCCTTTTCCCCGGCCGCGCCCCTCGCCTTGCTTCTTGACGTCTCTTGCCTTCCCTCTGTCTCTCTCCTGCCTTGCCCCCTGGCCGCGCCCCTCGCCTTGCTTCTTGACGTCTCTTGCCTTCCCTCTGTCTCTCTCTTGCCTTGCCCCCTGGCCGCGCCACTCGCCTTGCTTCTTGACGTCTCTTGCCTTCCCTCTGTCTCTCTCCTGCCTTGCCTCCCACCCGCGACCGCCCGCGCCGCCCACCCCAGGTGCCACGCCCACTCCGCCTGCCCCCTGGCCGCGCCCCTCGCCTCGCTTCTTGACGTCTCTTGCCTTCCCTGTCTCTCTCCTGCCTTGCCTCCTGGCCGCGCCCCTCGCCTTGCTTCTTGACGTCTCTTGCCTTCCCTCTGTCTCTCTCCTGCCTTGCCCCCTGGCCGCGCCCCTCGCCTTGCTTCTTGACGTCTCTTGCCTTCCCTCTGTCTCTCTCTTGCCTTGCCCCCTGGCCGCGCCACTCGCCTTGCTTCTTGACGTCTCTTGCCTTCCCTCTGTCTCTCTCCTGCCTTGCCTCCTGGCCGCGCCCCTCGCCTTGCTTCTTGACGTCTCTTGCCTTCCCTCTGTCTCTCTCCTGCCTTGCCTCCTGGCCGCGCCCCTCGCCTTGCTTCTTGACGTCTCTTGCCTTCCCTGTCTCTCTCTTGCCTTGCCCCCTGGCCGCGCCCCTCGCCTCGCTTCTTGACGTCTCTTGCCTTCCCTCTGTCTCTCTCCTGCCTTGCCTCCTGGCCGCGCCCCTCGCCTTGCTTCTTGATGTCTCTTGCCTTCCCTCTGTCTCTCTCCTGCCTTGCCTCCTGGCCGCGCCCCTCGCCTTGCTTCTTGACGTCTCTTGCCTTCCCTCTGTCTCTCTCCTGCCTTGCCTCCTGGCCGCGCCCCTCGCCTTGCTTCTTGACGTCTCTTGCCTTCCCTCTGTCTCTCTCTTGCCTTGCCCCCTGGCCGCGCCACTCGCCTTGCTTCTTGACGTCGCTTGCCTTCCCTCTGTCTCTCTCCTGCCTTGCCTCCTGGCCGCGCCCCTCGCCTTGCTTCTTGACGTCTCTTGCCTTCCCTCTGTCTCTCTCCTGCCTTGCCTCCTGGCCGCGCCCCTCGCCTTGCTTCTTGACGTCTCTTGCCTTCCCTCTGTCTCTCTCTTGCCTTGCCCCCTGGCCGCACCACTCGCCTTGCTTCTTGACGTCTCTTGCCTTCCCTCTGTCTCTCTCCTGCCTTGCCTCCTGGCCGCGCCCCTCGCCTTGCTTCTTGACGTCTCTTGCCTTCCCTCTGTCTCTCTCTTGCCTTGCCCCCTGGCCGCGTCACTCGCCTTGCTTCTTGACGTCTCTTGCCTTCCCTCTGTCTCTCTCCTGCCTTGCCTCCTGGCCGCGCCCCTCGCCTTGCTTCTTGACGTCTCTTGCCTTCCCTCTGTCTCTCTCTTGCCTTGCCCCCTGGCCGCGCCCCTCGCCTTGCTTCTTGACGTCTACCTCGCTTCTGCATTGCCTTTTACCCCATCTCTTGCTTTGCCTCCTAGCCTCGCCTTTCGCCTTGCTTCTAGCCTTTCCTCTTTCATCTTGCCACACTTAGTACATCTGGTTGGAAAGTGTCTTCATTGTATGTTTTGTGGAGCACTTCTTCAGGTTGTTGTGGTGCTCAAATGTGCACGCATAGTCTTTCGTCTAACGTTCTTCGTGTCTCCCCAATATAACGGAGGCGCCGTAGACAAAATACTACGCGAGCACATTCGTGACTTTAAATTTAAGAAGAACCATCGCCCCGCCGTAGCTCTCCACACATGGGAAGCCATGCGCGCCAGAGAGGACAGGTGGCAGCCTAGACGGATGAAAGAAGCATTAGAGATCGCTAAACATCCCCAGAACATCAATGGGGACGCGAAATTACGTCTTCACAATGCGTGGCTCACACCATTGCGGGGTACGAGGTCGCGTGAGGCCTTCGCCCGGACCGCCCCATGCCGTCCGATCCCTGAGCGTTCCTTGCCGTCCGACTCGGGACCGCTCCCGCCCGTACATTCCCCCGCCTCCTTTCCGCATCCACCCGGTCGCACCCAATTGGCCGACACCTCAGCCTACCACACGCTGACCGAGCCGCGCCTGATTGGCCGGTCACCTAAGTCAATCAGAGCCTGGTAATCTGGAGCGCACAACTCCCTGGCGCACTACAGCCCTGAAGAAGGCCGCGATACACAACGGCAGCTCAGCCTGCAACGCGGCGTCACACGGACCCAGATCATGATTCTGGCCGCGGAAGCCTACGAGATCAACAAAACAGTAAATTATAAAATCAGATGAAAGGGTCTGTATTTTTGTCTTAGTTAATAGTCGTGGACTCTGACGAACAAAACTTTTAAGGAGCATGCTGCCCCCAGCCATATCCCAGTCCCCCCGACTCTTACTCAAGCTTCCATTGCCTCGCATGGAACTTCTACGGACGGACTTTCGATTGTCCACGATGTTACCCATTTCAAAAACATAAAAATTAAAACTAAATTCGTTCTCAAAAATTGCGCAGGTGGTACGCACAAATTAAACGTGTCGATTTATTGCTTTAACACTCTCTGAAACTTTCCTCAGGTTGTTGTTTTTTACTGGGGAGGAGCTCTGGAGCATCCGTCAATGAACCAGAGACAGCCTACTGATGTAGAATTCCCCGCGCTGCGGCTGATTCTGCTTCGTGTGTTTCAGAGGACGGCCGCCCGCGCGCCGTGGTCGAAAGGGACGACGAGTCCTCCACCACAGACGTAAGCCAAACTCCTTGTTGTCAATCAGGGCTAGGATTTGCATGCAATCTGTTTTACTATGATACATTGATAATCTACGGAGTGTACATTTTATCGTTCGTCGAAGATTCTGGCCGCGTCGCCCGGGGAGTCGAGAGCGCGCTCGCCCAGCGAAGCGCTGACGCAACGCCCGTGCCGACATACGGGGACTACCACTGTGCGACGTGGTTGTCTTCCGTGTGTGATATAGCTATTTTTTCATTGTAATAGAAACTCTTAAAGACATTCTAAAAGAAAACATTCTTGTAACGGGGCACAAGGCATCCAACTTCAGTAAGCAAAACTACATATTGAAACCTTTCAGAAAATAATCAGAATTCTGAAAAATTAAAATATGCAGTAATAACTGGTGATATTGTACGCGCATATTTTCTCCAGCCACGGAATACTTACCCCCCCCACTCTTTTGCTAAAATTTGTTGTAGTATTAAGAATACACGTTAGAGGCGAGCTTTATTGACAAAATCTAATTTCTAGATGTGACCGCTAATAGAAACTATTTAGCAAATAAAAACGATCTAGAGATTTGATATAATAGTCCTATCGTCAAAATAACCAATTACCTACTCCTCTCGCATCTAGGAAAATTAGGGCTCATGAAAACGTGCGCGGATAATACACCTGTCTGCGTATGTGGTTGTACAACATAAACGCGGATTGCACTATCTAGATGAAGCAGACAATCCTCACCTACGGTTTTTGATTTCCTGTTATTTCCTTCGTCTGTCGTATTTCGCACTTGCGGAGGCTTTTTGATTTTGTTTTCAGTTAAATTTTAATTATAAATTTTTAAACACGGCCACTGTCATATTAAATTTTACTCCTCACGAATTTAATGTTAGAGGTAACTAAACTAGCTGTAAAACATCAATGGGTTGTGCTCGATGTTTTTACATAGGCACACAAAATTTTAAAAAAATAGTTGTCAGACCCAAAGACTTCACCCATGTTTCTCTATGAATATCTGTGCGATGAATCTGAATCTGAGGCCGGAAACGCACCTCAACTTTTTTATCCTTTTTATTGCGAAAAAACGCGAATATTTTAATTTTTTTTATTTAAATTATTATTTAATTATTTTAATTATTTTATTTTTTATTATTTATTTATTTTAATTATTATTTTTTATTAATTTAAATTATTTTTTTATTTTATTTTTTTTATTTTTTTATTATTTTATTTTTTTAACGTGGAGGGTGATGGCTCAGTTCCGGCTTCAGATTCGGACTCAGCATGTGGACATACATAGAGAAACATGAATCAAGTCTTTGGGTCTGGCAAGTTTATTCACAGTTGGTTACAAACAGAAGTTTAAACCATTTTAAGTTCTACTAATCTCATGCATTTTCTACTGGTAACCAATATCCGTTATTAGTCTCGACTGAAGCTATCATTTGGGTTTGTAGGTCACCGAATTTTTGGAACCAAAAAGCTTCCACTGTGGCTTTACATTTTTTTCTTTTTGAATTTCTTTTTGCACAAATAAAATAGAAAACGGTGGTCTCTCGGCACTTGTTTGAGCGGTGGGCGCTTACGTGAGCGCTGAGTACCGATTCGCGACGTCATGGAAGCTCTCGTGTCTCGGAGGGCAAGGCCCAACTTCCGACATTGATATCTGTCCATACCAGATGGCCTTCTGGTACGTGCGCCGTGTAAGTCTATCTCTGCCCGGCGTGAGGTGCGTCTTCATTCTGCCCGCAGTTGTCTGAGTTGTTCACTACCCGAAGTACTTCATCAGTGCCTTAAGTAGAGTAAAGATTCCAAAGTCTCTCACTCCCTAATGTTTCTTCAATTGTCTATTATTTAATGTTATATTGTATTTTTGGTATTGGCTAATTTTAGATGCAAGAGCTGTGTAATATAGTCCTGTTTTTAAAGTCTTTTACGGTGCCTTTTTTAGTGCCATTTTAGCAGTATAAAACGTAAGTTTCGGTGCCTTAAAACCCGATGTCTGGTTATTGGTTGTTGTCGCTGTCGCAGAGCTTCATGACGTCGATGGACCTGGCGGCGGAGATGGAGTCGCAGCTGAACACGGATGCGGAGGAGGAGGAAGAGCAGCCGGAGTTCTGAGCAGCGACGACGGCCTCCCCTGGCACACGACTTTCGCAATAAAGTTCCATACTCAACGTTCCATCCATTCATTGACTGACTGACTGACTGACTGACCTTTCTGGGCACGGGAAGGGATGGATCTCTACTCCTGTTCGTCTAATTCAATTCCATTAGATGTTCCTGGGCACATTAAGTGACGAGTCATTACTCCATTGGCCTATTTCAATTCGATTAGATGTTCATGGGCACATAAAGTGACGGTCCATTACTCCCGTTAGTGTAATTTAATTCGATCAGATGTTACTGGGCACATAAAGTGACGGTCCATTACTCCCGTTAGTGTAATTTAATTCGATTAGATGTTTGTGGGCACATAAAGTGACGGTCCATTACTCCCGTTAGTGTAATTTAATTCGATTAGATGTTTCTGGGCACATAAAGTGACGGTCCATTACTCCCGTTAGTGTAATTTAATTCGATTAGGTGTTTCTGGGCACATAAAGTGACGGGTCATTACTTCCGTTGATCTAATTCAATCCAATTCTATTACATTTTTCGGCACTCGTGAATTGAAGCATTATTATTTCCGTTTCGATTCAATTATTTATTTGATTTACTGGGCACGTGATTTGACGCCCTTTTTGGATCTAGCATTTTGCATTTTAGAAAGAAGCGACAAATTATTTTCTTTGCAAATATGTCACGCAATGGGTGGCACGCATTGCAACGCAGAATAATAGAGGAGAATAATTGCATTTACATATTCCTCTAAATAATATTCGTTTAATATATATATATATATATATATATATATATATATATATATATATATATATATATATATATTGAAACACATAGTGTTTCCTTATACTAATTAGAACATTAGCATAAGTAATTAGAATCTACTTTGGACTGCGTGGTACGCACGAAAGCGCGGCGAACAGCGGTGGGGAGCAAGCAACGGTCGCCACCGCCTCCGTCGCCGCCGCGAGGGGTTCGTGGGAACGGCGGTTAAATAACCTAGCGCGGCGCGGCGAGCGAATTCAGCGGTTACGGCAGTTGGGTCGAGTCGGCCGTCGCCGAAGGATGTGGCCGGCGGGCTGCCGGCGAGAAAGAGTCACGGAGAACGCGTGGCAGAGGACATACGAATAGTTATAGACAGAATGAACCCCTGCTAATGATGAGAAGCATTTAATAGTATTACGAGTATCATTATTGATTAGAAGCTGATGATTTATAGTGTAGTAGTTGCGAGAGAGAAGTAGAACGAAACCAAGGAGGGGCGCAGTAACAAATCACGCGCGTGGTGTGAACGTAACGGACATTTTCAAGACCCAATAATTACGCGTGTGTGAGCGAAGGCGAAAATATCCGAGGGTGCGGCCAAGGGACTTCTAGCGCCGCTTCTGCAGACCAGCACAGCACGTGTCTACGTCATCAGCAGCCCAAGGACGCCGAGCCGCGGCGGAGATCGACCGTTGCAGTTGCCGGGGTGAGGAATCACCGCGACCGAATTGTTAATGGGGCCCCAAAGGTATGACAAGATTACACGGTTAACTAAATCTTGGTACCAAGTTAAAGAGGTTTTTTTTGTAATTAATCAAGTGTATTGAACATTCCATTATAAATAAATTGTACTTGTTTGCTTATACAAAATTATCATTTTAACGCACCAATATAGTACCAAATTCCTCAGATGACCCATTCGCGAGCAAGATACCCGACCTTTAGAACTTATAAATTTGTAGTGAAAAGTACCAACCAACAGGTGCGTCGCAGCTGGCGTCCGATCAGTGTATGCACTGATAAGTACTTCACAGCTGAGGCAGAACCAGGTACGTCACAATATATATATATATATATATATATATATATATATATATATATATATATATATACACTATTTAAAAATATTACAAAGTATGTATTTTTTAAATGTTTTCTCAAAATTCGATGTAAGCGAGAGAGCAGAAGAATATGCTTACCATGAAATTTGAAAATTCTAAAATTTTCGTCAATTTTTCTACATATATCTCCGAAAGTTTAATCATATACTATTTTTAATTTTTTAAACAATGTTTAACATTTTAGGAAGAGTTTTCATGGAATGTGATCTAAATGAGGCAGCACAAGGTTGTGCCTTCTCCGAAATACGCATGTTCTAAATGTGGTGTCAATGCTTTTATATATTTCTCTGAAATAATTATTCATATTACATTAAAATAAAAAATATATAATTTTTAAACAATGTTATTCTTTTTTAGATGGAGTTTTAATAGAAATTAATGTAAACCAGGCAGCACCAGGTTGTATCAACCCCGAAATGTCCAAGTTGGTAATGTTGCGTCAATACGTTTACAAATTCCTCTATCAATTATTCATATTACATTGAAATATACTAATAAACTAGTTTTTATTTTTAAACAAACTTTTACTGTTTAGGTAGTTTTCATTAAATGAAATGTTTGCGAGGCAGCGCTAAGTCGTGCCTACCCTGAGGAAGACCACGACAAAATGGTCGAAACGTCGGCAAAGCAGCCTTCGACGCGACGTCACGCGGACAGCCAAGATAATGCATTTTTTTAAAATTTGTCCGAAAGTACGAAAACATTTTTAAAATTAGCTTCGGCTATTTTACTTGGGAAAAGAGATTCACCAGATGAACTCTTTAAAGCAGATAAACGTCGTTTTGAGATCAAAAATAGAGTTGTAGAATAAAAGAACTCGTGCGTATACTCCGCTCATTTTTTACGGTATTTGACAGAGGAAGATCTTAGACCAAGGTGGAGTGATAACAGAAGACCTTAAAGTAAAATATATCTAAAATAAGATGTAAGGAGATGGAATAATGCGGATATGTACACAATTAGTTCCTTTTAAAAAAAAAAAATTGTTAAAAATCGGAATCAATATTTTGAGTAATGCATCAAAAAATTTTAAAATGGTATTCGAAGGAAGACGGCAATATGTAAAAAAGATAGTTATGTACTACTGTTACAGACCGTTTACCTCGGTCTGTAATAGTAGTATAGAATCTCTAGTTTGATATCCGTGGAAAAATAGATTGAGATGCAAAGTGACGAACGCATAAACCGAGTGTGTGGCTTGCGTGTCCCGCAAGTACCGCCTCCTCCGTCCGTCCGTCGGGGCTGGCCGCACGGCACCGGGCCTGGCTGTGCCACCGCGCTGATTTTTGGAAAAAGGTCATCGTAGCGTAAATTCTATTTTAAAAAGGCGTCAAATGCCGTTTACAAATCGAAAATCGAATTATTGATTCAGACGTTATCCGTAAAGTAAATTCCCCTGTGATAGTGCTGCGATCTATTGAATTTTCCTACCAGTATTTTTCGGTGCATTTAGCCTTAAAATTGATGCAGCCACATGAAAACGACGCTAGCGAATCCTGTAGTCTATACTCTCAAACACCTGCTGTTGTATAATTCTCCATGCCGAGGGCGAGGTAGATATGGTCAGAGCAAAGAGGTTGATCCTGGTAACATCTGCTCTGTTAAATAAAGCTGCAAATAAAACTAAACACACGAGTGGTCATCAACTTCGCGCATAAAATAAAAATAAAATCCGTATATGGTTAATAATAATCGACCCTTCATCATCAAACTTCGTAAATCGCATTAGCTACAACAAAATGGATATAAATCAATATCATAACATGATATAAAATTACACTGAAAACCAGCAAATAGTTTCTATGAATTATACAACGGCACCGCAGGAAATAATATGGCACATTGCAATTGTAAACATAGTTGTAAAATTTTAATCAAAACTATTGAAAAATTGAAAATTGATCATGGAGTTTAATAAAGAAAGCAAAAATAAAATAGGGGAATTACAGAAAAAAAATATTGTGATGACCAGAAGGAGTCAATGATTACGATTTTTTTCAAGTTAAATATAAAGCTTTATACAATGTTGGAGAGAACCAAACAGTTGATCTTGTTATTAAGTAATTGAATAATTTATGTTTTGTCCTACAATTGGTGTTCCCCGTCACGCTCGACTGCCTCCCCTCGCTCGCACAAGGCAGCAAGCGTGTCGTGAGTCAGCGCGCGGACCTTTCCGGAAGGCAGAAATGCAAACTCAACCGTTTCAATTTGAAAAATTTAAATGGCAGTTAACTGAGTTGGGAATTGAACGGTGACAGGACGGTGAGGGCAAGTTTCAGCGGTTTTTGCTCATGTCGATGTCTGGTTTGTGTATGCTGCGTGTATGTTTTTTGTGGTGCTGTGATAATTCTGCCGTGTGTCAGTTGTGGTTTGTGATATTACTTGAATTATTTTATGCTATCATCTACTTTTTCGTTATGATTATTGATATATATTAAATTATCTTGTTTGTGGAGAGTCACCATGGCTTTTTCCTCTTATTTTGAGGTGAGGTTTACGTTTCTTGATGTTTTTGTTACGTACGATACTAAAGAATTATGTATGATTCTTATGATTCAAAAACTTGTAACAGGTAACGCCTCCAAGAAGAAGGGACTCTGAGGACAGTGATGAAGTACCAATTCTCAATTTTCGTCCTTTTGAAAGTGCACCTAAAGTGTTTTTTAAAAATGTTGCGATTGGAGAAAGAGTTTCAAAGACGCTTCTTTTGCGAAACTCGCAGACCGAAGCACTGGAGGTAGATATAAAAAGGATGTCAGGTTTTTTATTTTGATAACCCAAAACCTCAATTTGATCTGAATTTCTTTACTTATGGCAATTTATCTTAGGTTGAATTATTGAAGCTACCTCCACCTGATAGTGGTGTAGAGTTTAGCTGTAAAAAATGGCAAATCAATCCTCATTCAGAAACCGCTCTTGAAATAATTTAGCAGCCAACAAAAGAAGGAAAATCAATACACTCAATACATCTGAAGACAAATACAAACGCTCCGTTTTTCTTTAGTATTGTGTGTGTTAGCATATCAAAGAAGGTAAGTTATATAGAATTTTTTATACTTTACCATACATTTTTATTTACCCTAGAAAGCATAAGATGAGTCCAGTAAATTCATGGATAACAACACTGTATAAGATGTTTAAAAATCAATTTTCTATGTTCATTACATTAGATTACCCCCCCCCCCCCATTTTTTAAAATTATTTTTATTTCAACTCTATGGGAGTAATATAAGAAACTAAATACATTTGTTTCAAAAACCTTTATTTTTCTACACCTCCACTCAAACAAACTTCCAGTATTTAAGAGTTCTGGGCCTACAATGTTTCAAGAACGGAAAGTTAGTGTTTATTTTTTAACTACATTGAAGACCTTTTTGTTGACTGAGAGAATATTTATCACACACATTCTTTTCATGTAAGTTACAGGTTTGACACTGCTTGCTTTCTCTTTTAGGATTGCACAAATAACAACTTTTTTTTATTTTCACTCTTGAATGAATGGGAAGTTGCTCAGCCTGCTAAACTTGTATTACCAGGGCCATCAATATACGCTGCTGTAAATCTGTTTTTGGTCTTCTTCAGATTTTTCTTATCCAAAGATTCAGCCATCTCTACTAAAAGTATTTTTTCTTATTTGTTTTTATAGACTTTGATTTCCAATTCGCTTGTAAAGTTGTCCATGTGACAAGAATCGCAAACTGTGACTCAAAAATCAGATGTGTTGGCAATGAGTTCGCCTATGTTGATTGAATATACATGAACCACCTGATCCAGGGTACCTATGCTACCTTTCGTTTTGTTGTAAAATAAAATATCTTGCTTGCTATTTCTTTCTGCAACAGTAATGTTGCAATGACACACACTAGAAAATAAAACAATAGCTTTCTTCTATTCAGGAACATAGGACACTAGTGTGCTTAGTATGCTTGCTTAACCAAAATATGAATATTTTCCCATTTTTATCAAACAGGACAAATCTCTTGCTTTTTCTGACAGTGGCCACGGTAGTAAGACTTCAGCAAATTTTTGCTTACTTCTAGACTTGTTAAAAAATTATGACAAGTTATATTGTGTAATATAGTTCAGCTGATTTCATAACAGTAGAAGGACTCTCATTTGTTGTTTTAGTGTGCCATTGTTTTCCAAAATAAAGAACCCCTTCTAGAGGATAATGTTTTGGTGTAGACTGTCTAAATAATTTTCATACCATATTTGCCTGGTTTGGAGCACATATATCGTTGAAATGGTTAACACCCATGAAAGGATATAAACTGTTCATTGAGCATCAGAAATGCTCCCAGGGAATAATTGATTTGATTTTTACATATTGATTCCCAATTATCATGAGTCTTTTTCTCTAAATTAGTACATTTCTCATCAAATCTGATTTCGATGAGAATTTCTTTCAAACGTTCAAGACTCGCTATTGCTTGAAATATAGGGGACCATACTTTTTATCTCATGTTGCTCTTAAGTTTAAACTACTTATTTTCATGTGCCTGGCAGTAATCAAAATACTGTAAACAGCTTCTAATTCAATTTAATCAGTGTTACCATGGGTCCTTAATAGTGATATCGGGAAAGATAAAAAAAAAATTAACGTACACTGGGATTATCTATGTAATCTTAAATATTATTCTTATAATATCTTAAATAAAAACACAAGAGTCCAATGGACCCACCTTGCGTATTTAACACAAGGTGTCAAAGCGTATTTTTATCAAAAAATAAATTAAAAGTAATCCACTTTACATTTTGAAAGTATATGGTGAATGTGATAGATCTTCAGGGACATTCTTAAGAACAGAAGAAAACATATTACAGTTAAAGAATAGTTAGTTAATTCCTTATTTTACGTAGTGAGACTCGGGCCATCAGACCCATTCTGTCTGACAATACAAATTTCACTACATTAATCATCTAGCGGAGAAAGGTAGTATCAGGTGACCATACAGGTGATTTTGAATTTAGTTCAGAGGCTTCTTTTAGGTTTGATGTTCTTTTATACACAGTAAATCTACTACATGGCACAGCCGGCTTTACTTGCTCTTCGAAGGAAGTCATACAAAGGATTTTTCGTTCTTAAAAATCTACAGCTTCAATCAGATTTGAACCCTCTAATTTGGATACAACAGCCTGATATGCTATCCACATACCACCGGACCTGCAGCAAAGTATTGTATTAAAGAAGGCTGTGAGTTCATTGGACTCACTTTATGCTTTCTATGGTTAATTGCTTTCACCTTCAATTAGTGTTGGTAGTACCTGATACTACTTGCAATAATTTTGGTTGTTATTATGCCAAACTTGTAATAATTTTCCATGATAAATATTTGCAATTGTTTTAATGAAAGATGTTTATAATAAATTAAAAATATCATTAGTTGTCTAAATGGCTGATATTGTCAACCAAAAGCAGATCTCTGTTCTCTTGCCTAAAGATGGAGACTAGTTTTGTTGAAGAATATCCTTCGACCTGGCAAGCAATTCTTCACATTTAGAAGCTCAAAGGATATTTATAAAGTTGAAAGTTGTGAATGATTGCGCTGAAAAAGCAAAATCATTAATGCAAGATTTTCATGCACTACGGACTATAGATGAGGAGTGAAAGCAATTGATATAGGGTTGTTCCAGAGCGTTGTTCACTGTACCCACATTACAAGGAAGAAACACTGAAAAAAAGTACCCACAAGAAAAGTAAACACCATAACTCAGTCTAAGAAGTGAAAATAATTAAAATTATATATTACACATGTAGTTTCCCTCTCAATTAACACAACAAAACCAATCATCCCTAACATTCAAATTTCACGCTCATGTCAGCACATGTTAATATCGACCTTTTGAGATAATATTTTATTTTTGAGTAAATGTGATGGCACCGTAACAGCTGATTTACTTCAACGGATCCTGTTTTGAAGTATGCAACAACTCTATTGTTTACAAATGAGAAAACAAAAAAAATTACAAGTTTTTTTATTAATAGAAAATTTCCATAAGTTGTTGTTGAAACAAATCAGATTGAAAACTGTATTTTATCAATATAAGAAACATTTGTTAGAAAACAAAAGTTTGATCTGTATTAGTGGTATTAGGAACATTTTTATGCTACATTAAACGATTACATAAAATTCTAAGTTATCTGTATTCAATAGTTATTTGTAAGTGCTATCTATACTAATGTGAGTTACTAAAAGCTGCATCTTTAAAATAAAAAATTTATTTATAAAATAGTTGCAAAATAGCTAGTGCGTATGTGCATGGGGTTTGATCCTCAACCAATCCATGTAGAATTTGTGTAGGAGAAAGTGAGTTCTCGTCAGGTTTTCTCTGGGTTCTCCTTGTTCCTCTGTTTCTTTATCATTTAACTTAACACACGTACATTAGAACTTTACTCATGGCTCTCAATGACTAGTAGTTGAAGGGCCTCTAAACCACAATAAGTTTAGAATTCTTTATGAAGTATTACCTCAAAGAAATCATTTTGTAATTTAGTTCTGTAATTTCTGAAGTCTTGCAATTAAATTTGTAATTAGTTGTTTGTTTGTCGTTTTGCAGCCTCTGAAGAAAAAAGGTAAAATATCTCAAGTGACGAGTTCAAATCAACGTGTAATTTTGAGAAGTAATCAAAGTTTTAAAAAAGAACAATCAATAGTTAAAAAGCCTTCTTTGAGTAGAGTATCAGTGTCTTCAAAAACTAAAGTTATTTCTAAAGAGAATATATATTCTAGTTCAGCAAAGACTGACATAAATTTGACTAAGGTATCCATGTCAAGTAAGACATCTTTCAAAAGTGAAGTTGGAAATACAGTACCTTGTGAAGATGATTTGAAAAATTGTAGTTCAGAGACAAATGATGTGATCAGTCCTGGTCGAAATTTGTCTTTAGAGGTCAATGAAGCTGCAAGTGCGTCAGTTTCCACATTTGGTTCTACTAAGGTCCATTGTGTGAAGAAAGAAATAAACATGTTTGCTGACATGGTTCTTAGTCCCATTCTGCCATCACAGTCATTCAAACCTCGAGAAGGTTCAGCATGTGAAACATATGTTTTATCAAGACCTCTTGCAAGTGTGTCAGAAGTTGACAAAATATCTTTTTTGAAGTCTGGATTGAAAGTATCCACAGTAGAAATAGGCCTTTCATGTGACAATAGTTCGTTCAAAGATTCTTCAGTTTTCAAGGATAGAATAGAGCACAAAATGTTGAATACACCTTTATCAGCATCTTCTCAAATAAACTGTAACATATCTAGTGTTAAAAAAGAGGTTCCAGAGTTTCTGAATTCTAATTTTTCTCCTATAAAAGAAAACACTGAAATCAATATATCTGGCATTTCTGAAATAGAAAGAACTAATCAGCATAGTTATAATAAGGCTACGTTGGAAAGATCTGTCCCACCTTTTACACCATTGCAAATAAATAAACACAGCAGTGGTTCTGCTATTGCTGAGAAGACCTTGAAGAATACAGACATTATGGACATATCTGGCATATCAGATATTGATGGACTATTAAATCAGCCTCCTAACAGTGCAAATACATTTGAAATATCGCTCCCACCTTTTACACCATTGCAGGTGAATAAAGATGGTTGGATTTCGTCTAACCATGAGAAGCCTTTCAAGAATTTGGATTCAGACATTGACGTATCTGGCATATCTGATATTGTTGAACCAACCTCCTATTAGTACCTAGTTAGTATAAACCAACCTCCTATTAGTACCAAAACTTTTGAAATATCTCTCCCACCTTTTAGACCTTTGGAAATAAATAAACATAGTGAAATTTCTTCTAATGCTGGGAAGATGTCGAAGAATTGCAGAAATTTAAAAGCTGATTTTTCTATTGAGAGAATTAAAAAGGCAGAAATGTTAACTCCTCATATATCAGTACACAGTAAGTACAATTGGTTTTAAAAATAAATTAGTTAATTTATATTATTTGAAAGGGGTGCCATTATTCTTTTCAGATTTTGAAATAACTCCATTAGTTAGCAAGGGATTTTCAAGAGATGACCCTTCTAGGATTTTACGTTCAGAAAACTTGCAAGAACCAATCGAAAGAACAGTTGTAGCTGACTGTCCTAACAAACTTGTGCAACCAAATGTAATAGATGACTCCATTGAATTTAAAACTTGTGATCTGTACTCTTCTTCAACAAAGAGAGTTAGAGGATCAGTCTGTGAGTCTTTATCCTAATTTGGTTTTGTTATTCCTTCTGTTTGGTAGCAATAAAAACTTTACAAATTGGTGTTTTTACAGCAACTCAAGTGATGCCTCTGAAAAAGAAATCTGAAATGCCTGTTTCCTCGTTTGTTCATCTTGCTCCAAGTTCAATTGAAACAAATTATCTAATGTTTTCTCCGCCACAAAGAATTCCCAGCTCCAGAAAAGAAAATATACCTCCTCAAATTAAAAACTCTACAACTTTCAGAAAACTATTGAATGAAAACGTACCTTTGAGTGTGAACAAAGGTATTTGTGTGTGCATGTGTGTGTGGTTGCTTTTTCAGTTACATTTACTGATATTGTGTGTTAAGCTCAATTATTTTAATTATCTTTTCAGCAAGCTCTCGTGAACCAAAAACAACCCAGGTGAAGAAAGATAGTACTCATGCTATCCGAAAGCTTATCTTGAGTGCTAAAAAGAGGACTGTGGAAAAGACCGTTACTCTAATGGATACTGAGAAGATTTTGGCTGAGCATGCTAATCCATCCTATTGTATTACAGCTACAAATGTAAATCCATTTATTAATAGTGCAGTATTCTGCGATCAACGTTGGTTTGATGAAAGGGAAAAGGAATTTGTTCGCTGGCTAAATGTGCTGCTTACACCCCCGGAGCAGCTCAATAGCTCAGACGAGTTACCGAAAGGTAATTTTAAACGTGAAAGAATATTTGTTGAAAAAACGCCCACTTTACAGAATTCGACTGTTTTATTTCTGGGTTAATTTTTCTTTCTGAGAATATCTAAAAGTTAAATAATGAAGATGAAGTTATTTCGGTGTAATAATTTTAATTTTTTTTTTTTTATGTAGTGGATGTTGCTGACCTCTGGAAGAAGTCTTGTAATTCTGAGTTATCACTTGCTCTGAGTCGAGAGACTGTTTCTTCTCGCTACCTTGTTAACCACAGACTTGATTCAGTGCGCCGAAAAGCATGTGCTATGTTTCGTTTGCCTTGTGTTGCACAAGTGTTGTCAAAAGTTATTGTACAGATTGAAAAAGGAATAAGTGTTCGTAAAGACAGAAATATTGTTCGTGATATTAGTAAGTACTTTTAACTATCTATTGATGCTGAATCTATTTGCAGTGGAAAATAATTCAAATTTTAAGATCATCAATATAGTTCATTCTAGCATTTCATTGAAACTCAAATAAGTATACCAGTGTGAATTTGTTTCTCATAGGTTTGAAAACAACTGCTGTCGAGCTCTTGCTATGTTACAACCCTCTATGGTTGAGAATTGGATTGGAAGCAATAATGGGAAGAACTATTCCATTAGAATCAAATTCGGATAGAGTAGGATTAATTGGGTTTATTGCCAGAAACATTCTGTCAGATCCTTATTTAGTTGAACGTTATGCTTTCACTGGAGTAACCAACGTGTTTAAACCAGGATTTGTAGAAGCTATGAAGAAACATATCTTAGAGAAATTTTTACTCTTAGTGTTTTTTCTAGACTATGCGAAGGAAAATAAACTAATTTTCCACAACCCTGGTCTCTTTTGCAAAAACGCTCAATACAAGGTAAGTGATGTAGTCACAAGTAGTATCTGAATTTCTATAGTTATTTAATTAGCTTAATAAATCGGATTTATTGTTTACAGAAAAGCTGTGATTTGCTTCTGGCCTTTGCAAGAGAGTTATTACCTGGTATTGGTGATATTACTAAACGCCTTCGAAAGTTGGGTTACATTGTTAAACACAAGCAAACTTATCTTGACGAGTTTAATTATGCTGTTAGACATCTGGGATCTGATTTACAGGATGGCGTTAGATTGACGTGAGTATTTTCACAAATGGTATCAAAATGCTGACAATTTTTCTCTTATCTCACAAATTTGCTGGTAACATTTGTGTTTGTGGATAAAATACACAATGTGATAGCATGAGGTTTTAACTTAGCAAGAGAGGAAAAAATGTTAACTGCATTCAAATTTGTTGAAGTCTGGTTTTTGCAATTCTTATATTTGAAGTTTGGCAATGTTGTCTGTTACCCTTATTTACACACTAGAAATAATTTAATTACTGACTTGTGTGTCCCTAAAAAACATGAAACTTATGTAAAATATATTTTGACATATATTAAAATGAAATGTTATCATTTAGGTTCATGAGGATCCAAGTGCTAAGAGCAAAATTTCTAGCAAAAGTAAAAAGAATAGAGAACTGTGTTAAGAGGTAGACTCGGCAACCTCTTGAAATTTTTTAAAACAAATACAGCTTCCGCTGACCCACATGGCAAATCATTGCCCACAATTCAGACCCTTTGGCAAATCATTGCCATGGGCTCGTAGATCCATTTAAAATTCAGCTCAGCTCAAAAATCATGGTTTTGGCACTTAGACCCGTATGAACCTAATTAACATAAACTTTATTTCTCTTAACGTTTTTTCTGTGTGTCTTTATTTCTCGAACTTATTAATTTTTTACATCTCAGTATGAAAATTATAATATGATAAAATACTATTTAAACAGTTAGCTGACTTCATGATGGTGCATGTATTCTGTAAACTTGGGTCACTTCATTTTTTGCTCCCCAAATACCTCAATTAATTCTTCACTCCACTGAAAGATTCCAATTCTAAGTGACAAGTGATGTTTGTGGTTGCTTTCCGGAGAAAATGTTTTGTGTTTTGGCCTTTTATAAAACATCTTTTAATTTTTTTACAGTAAAGTGACAGAAATTATTTTGCAAGAATCCCTGTCTCCATCCCTGCACACTCCTGCAATATCTAAACTTCAGAAAATGCATAATGTTAAATTGGCCCTGACTGCTTTGAGTAAGGCAGGCCATTTAGAAGGGGATATAACTGCAGAAAACATTGTAGAAGGACATAGAGAAAAGACTATGTCATTGTTGTGGCAAATAATTTACAAATTTCAGGTGAAGTATGCTATTTAATAATCTTGTTTTATTTTCAAACAGACAGGTTTGCAAGATAGTTCTACTAATGTTTCTTCTTTTATTGCAGCTTTCACGTTTTGTTTGTGCTGCAAACACAATTCAGAATTGGTATAGATCTTTGCACATTTGCATTTCAAGAAGAATTTGGATCAGAAAAGATGCCGCAAGAAGAAAAGTTATTGAAGATAGAGCTAGCATAATGATTCAAAAACATTGGTGACCCTACATAGCTCGCAAGCAGTATAAAGTTAGCATTTCCAGTGTTTACAAGATTCAGAAATGGTACAAATCTTTGATGATGGTGAGGGAACAGCAGAGAGAATATCTCAAAATGAGAAGTGCTGTTATCAAAATACAGAAAAGCTCAGATATTTTTTGCAATTTTTCTTGAAGTAACACATCTACTACTGTAGATCCAAGATTCTCATCTGAAATAAAGAATGCAAGTCATGTAATAGCCGTAAATTGAGAGGATAGAACAAAATTTTTCCCAAGCAGTCAAAGCAATTTTTACTCATTGGCTCGTAGATCCATTTAAAATTCAGCTCAGCTCAAAAATCATGGTTTTGGCACTTAGACCCGTATGAACCTAATTAACATAAACTTTATTTCTCTTAAGCTCTTTTTTTCTAGGAAGAAAATATATAGTCTTTTCTCTATGTCCTTCTACAATGTTTTCTGCAGTTATATCCCCTTCTAAATGGCCTGCCTTACTCAAAGCAGTCAGGGCCAATTTAACATTATGCATTTTCTGAAGTTTAGATATTGCAGGAGTGTGCAGGGATGGAGACAGGGATTCTTGCAAAATAATTTCTGTCACTTTACTGTAAAAAAATTAAAAGATGTTTTATAAAAGGCCAAAACACAAAACATTTTCTCCGGAAAACAACCAAGAGTTAACAATTCTTCTTTCTTTCTCTAATATGTGTCCTGCTCAAAACACTAACACATGTTTTGCGCCATCCTTTGGGCAACCAACGTGTTCTGGAGGTAATGAAAATGACATCTGATTCTTGATATATTAATATTAAAATGATTAATTTGCAATAAAATAAACAAATGTGTGTGTATTTCATTTGCAATGAAATACAGACTCAAAAAAGAAGTCAATGTAATACAATACAAAGATATAAAATTGACTCTGGTTTTAGTTCACTTGGATATAGTGAAGTTAGTTGAGTTGCTAGTCCTGTTTCACTAACATTACAAATAAGCATAAGAAGTTTGTATTTCCTAGGTTCATTATATCAGAGTTCACTATAACAAAGTCCTGAAAATTAATTTCTTCCTAGAAAAAAAGAGCCTGATTGGCTCGTTGGGCATCTCACAAATGTCCACATAGAAAGTATTGGGTAATAACTGATTGGAACAATTTACCTGCTGCAGTACTGGCGACTTTTCCCACCAGTGTGCGTTGCTTCCGGAAACGCCTAGAGAATTGCGTGTGATTCCAAATAACTGTGTATGTTAGGTCTTAGACATTCTCCTTAGTATTACTTTCGTTGTACTTCAGTTGTACTTTTCATATTATATATATGTAACTAATGTATAATCATATTATATATATGTAACTAATATGTAATTCATATGTGCTGTAAAACTCTGCCACCGACCGAAAGCTCATTAGCAGAAAAATAAATATTATTATTATTATTATTATTATTATTATTATTATTACCTTTCCAGTTCATTTGTCATGTTCGTATATGAGCATGCATGTTTTGACCAATTAGTAATTAACTAGTAATTTAACTAAATCATACAGGAAATGTTAAGGGCTTTAAACTTTTCATGATAAAAATCTATATTCTGATACTGATGGTAGTAAAATCTCAAAATAGTTTTCAAATAAATTACCATATTTGCCTGACTATATGTATTGACCTTATGGCTCATTGGTTACTGTGCTCGCTTTCCACGGCGCAACCTCAGGTTCTATTCCCGGTCGGGGCAAAATTTGATTGTGCTCTTTCCTTGCAAACCTGCAGTATCTGTTGCTGTGAAAGCTCACTTCGCAGGTTGAGAAGACCAGAATACTGCTTAGGGATGGCTATGTGCTAACCACACACACCCCTTAACCGTGGCTGCAAGGCCGGGACACTTCTGGTAGGCCTTAGCTCGTAAAGAGCTGTTGTGCCAAAGTACATACATTCCTGAATATATGTCAACTCCCTGACTTTTGAAGAGGTCTTGCGAGAATTTTTTTCTTTTTTAACTAATGATTATTCAGGAAAAGTAAAATAGCAAATTGTCAAATTGGTTAGTAAGTAGTCTTGTTGATAAGAATTTAAAATATTTTTGCCTGAGCTTCTATTTTCTTGATAATTAAATTTATTGTTTGTGTCACTCTTATCACGCATATAATTGCTTACTTTGTCTCTTTATCCTATTTTTTCTCTCTTTCTCTCTCTCTCTCTTTTTTTTTTCTTCTCTCTTTTCATATTCTGTTACTTTCTTTGTTAGGTGGTGAACCGAAAGTGCGTGTGATCTCATTGATCATGCAACAAAATCTCAACAATAATTTGAATTCATTTTACATTGCTTTTCATGTATTGCAATGTCATTTGCTTAAGATTCTCTCTTTACCAGCTCATTCAACAATCAGTGTGAATTGGTTGAGAAAATCTGTGGTGAACACCAAGAATAAGTGGAAATATATGAATTAGATAGTATGTGCATATCATTTTTTATTTCTTTATTTTCTTTTGAGGAAGAGATTTTGATCACAGCTTCCAACTTAACATAATATGAAATAACATAACAGTTTGACAGTAGTGCGTAAACTATACCCAGGATTTTATGCAAAGAGAATATTCTGTGATAGGATATGGTAATTAGTTAACCTGTGTGTGTTTGTCCAACTGCCACCCGTGCCCATCTAAGTTAATTGTTTCATGTTGTCAATTCACAATCATTGTCATAATAGCAAAAAGTTTCATTCTATTGTGCAATTCTTCCTCCAATACTCATGAATGATACAATCACAAAATCACTGATACCCTAAAGATTAATGTTAGTGATAGTGAAGTACCATAGACTGGGGTTATTGTGATCGAAACTTCCTCCTGCGTCATATTTATTAATATTTTGAGTTTCTGAACACTTATTATTTTTTTGCATTGTTGGTAGCACTGAGTCTGACTTAACAATAAGGCAGCTGGTGAAGCCAATGGGAATGTACAGTGAATTGAAATTTCATTTTAAACATTAGTAGTTATTTGAGTGAATTTACAACACCTACAAAACATCTAGGCCACAAAGGTATTATAATTTTCATAGATACATTTATTTGTCTGAAAAATATCAGACAATAGGTTTGATCTTTATCCAATTTTGTTATATTTTATTTACCTATCCTTAGATACCAATTATACCATGGGATGTCATTGACACAGTACATGGAGTTCAATTGATCACTAATCAATCTCACCCCACAATGAAACAATATCGAAGCAACATTTCATAAATTTATGCTCTACTTTTTTTAAGTAGATATGACACATGGAAGGAAAGCATCCAGAGATCTGAACTGCTGTGACAAGATTGACGTTGCCGTTCACAAGGTTTAAGATTCAACAGAACTGTCAGTGACTGAATAGATTCAGTCACATTCAGACATTGGTTCAAAACCATTTCTTACCACATGCCAAAAGGTTGCCATGAAAAAGAGCTGTGATCGGAGTCTACTCTTTATTGCATATCGATGATCAGGTCTTAAACATTTGTCAAGAAAACAACATAGAATGCTTGGTCCCCAATGCCACACATCTTACACAACCCTTAGATGAGGCTATTTTGTCCAATGAAATCAGCGTGGCATCAAATATTGACTTTACGGAAAGTACAAAACCAGAGATTAGCAACTGTGTCTAAAGATACTTTTCCTTTGTCCATATAATCAATGACTTTTGATATAAGATAAAGTGGCTCCCAAGCATAATCAGGCATACAAAGACAATCTTCAGGAATAAAACGAAACTTCACGAGTGGATTCTGTGACACAGGCATTTACTCTTTAAGCAGAAAAATGGTCTCAACTGATTCCCAAAAGAAAATGATGATTATTCACAGAAAATTGAGAGTTTTTGCAAACTGTTTGAAAGAACAGCAGTTTGGGAGCACTGCCAACCTGCCTGCAAGTAGAAAGTAGTATCTGGCTGTGGCTCCAGACTTAAGGATTGCGATAGCCGGAAGAGAACAAGCCGATGAGGAATTTCTTGGTGTTAAAGAACCCACAGATGATATTCAGGCAACATCTAGTCAAGATGGAACAAAATGAAGAGAATGAAGTTCCAACTGATATTGATGAACAAGAACCTTCAGTGATGGAAGAGGATGAAAAATTGGACCGAGCCGATATATACTCTCTGGACCAAGCGCTGAACTCGAGCTCTTAATAATTATAATTCCTTTTTTTGTTAAAAGGAAGGACTTTTTCAATTTTGTGACGTTCATTTTTTATGTGTATGAAGGTGTGTTGAAAATATATTCTGACAACATACACCATATAAATCAAAAATTATCTTCAGGTAATAGAAAAATATCCTTCCTTTGAATAAAAAATAACTAGAAATGAAGATTTAATAAGAAGTTTTATTACTTACTAAGGAGTATATTACTTATGAAATAAGTATCATAAGACATCTTAAAAAGTTATCAAATTACACAGATCGGGTTTGATAACCTATCAAATGTTTTTATATAAGATGTTACAACACAAAATATTGTTAATTTTTTAAATTTCCTGTGTATAATTTGGTGGGAGAGTATTCATCAGTATTTATCGGAGAGTGATGCGGTCTTCGGCCACGCTCATTTGTTATCGAAGCTGTCAAAATCGGTGACCGCCGTGCTGAATGCTCTGTATGTAACTTTTCGCTTTCTACAAGCCACTACAGGCGAATAGGGATTAACAATGGATCCCATACAATTGGTAGAAGTAAGTAAACCTTTTAAGATATTATTTAATAAGTTTTAGTATTCTATAACTGTGATTTGACTTCACAGATACACGTTAATGTAGAAGAGTCAAATACATTACTTAAGTTACAAGTTTTTGTATGTATGTATCGCTCCTTCAGTAGAAAAGTGTCGTAACTAAAAAAAAATATATAATTTTGATATAAATACATTATTTAAAGTGAAATTCTATGCCCTTGCGTCCTAGAACAGTGTCTTTTCTTTTAGGCCTAGATCATTATTGGTTAATTTGATTTTAAAGCGCTCTCCTGAAAAATCACCTTTTTTGAGTAACTACACTTTTCTAGTGGGTGTACATATTTCTCGATACAACATTCATCAAATATGTCACCTATGTAACACTAACCTAAAAATAATTTATTTCATTGAAAGTACTATCTGAATGTACAGAACAATGGGGAAGAACAATGTTGATAGCTCTTGAATTACACGCATACTAATATTTTGTGTAAGGTAGTTATGAGAAATTTGGAATTAAAATGGTAAGGAAGTATTTTTTTGGTGAAGCCAATGCTCGTTGCCTGTGCTTCTCCTTTTAGATCAAGCAAGAACCTGAGGAGCATGTTTGGAATTCACAAGTATGTATTTCCTCAATGCTTTTCTTGTAATAATTTTTTTAAATTATTATTATTATGTCCCATAGTCCTTGGAATTACATAGTTTTGAAGAATCATCATAAATATGTGAACATTTTAAATCATTCTTATACATAATCTGTCATACTCAAATAATTATCTTATTTTCACACATAAACTTTTCAGTTATTTATCGTAATATTATGGCTGACAAAACCTGACTAATTCGTGAATTAGCCAGTTAATATTCACGTTGCTCAAAATGGATGGATAAAGTCTGATATAGGTATAGCTTCAAAGCATACTTCAGACTTTATGCAAATGAATTAGCCAGCTCAAGGATGCTATGGTAGATGAAGTACATTATGATGTCGAGGAATAGCAAATACTATGTACAACAGAAATGAAACTGCTAAGGGTAGTGAGATACAAGTTGTGTAGTTTCAAATTCCAAGTTTAAGATAATCGGATTTGTTTTTCACCATTTCTTCCAAGATATTAATATTTAATCAAAATTGATTCTAAAACAAATTGTGATTTATTTATTCCAATTTCACTCAAAGTTTTAGAGATTGAGTCTGTCTTAATCTTCAGGTACAAATTGTTAGTTAGAATACAAGTTAACATACATTAATTATTTTATAAATTATATTATACGAAAATGTTTAGACACAATAATGAAAAATGTGTATGCAAGCAGAAGAATAGGCTGATTCTTTCTTTGTCATCAGTTTAAGTTATTTCTATGAGTGGTGATCAATACATGGTGTTATTACAATATTAGGTGTTGTGAATAATTTAGGATCATAATTCCACGTCATTGACATAATCGAAGCAGTGTTACTCATTGGTAAGGTTACACATATTTAAATAAGTATCTATCGAAAGCTGGTTTTGATGGTCAGACTGTTATTGCCAGATTTATTTCTCCTCAAACGCAGGAACATGAATGGGGTGGGGGGCAGGGTAGAGGCGATAAGAAAGGTTTCATTTACAGTTTTTAATTCTATGAATTATGTTTTTTATGCAAATTCTTAAAATTGTTGTATTCTTCAGTAAATGCACTTCAATTTCATCATTTGTATACAATAAAAGATTTAAATGAGAATGAATTTACTTAATGTAAAATTGTAAATTAATCTGATAAGACCATAGTGGTGTTCCTGATTCAGAAGCCACAAGTTCATATTAAGCAAGTTGTTCATACGTAAGTTATTAAAATGTCTTTTTACATATAAAAAGTACTTTATATTTCTCTCCGTGAAGCAGTGCTGTCACATATGAAACACATTTTCTTTGTAAGCTCATGTCCTGTTTTTTTCTTCCATGTTTTATGTTCTAACAAAATCTCGTAACCTAGGCTAATGTCAACATTGAAATGATCCATTAATAGAAATAAAATAAAGATATGATCGGTTTATCATTATTCATGCAGCTTTATCCAAACTATCTGGTTAAGGAGTGAATTATCTGGCTAATTCACCAATCGGTTATATTTCTGATTTTTATCAATAATGTAAATGAATTTATTCTGCAATGACATTGGCTGCTTTTTGCAATGACATTCACATCAAATCCTCAAAATCAACAATTTCATATTGTTAACTAGATACAAACTCATTAACTTAAGATTTCATTTTATTTAGACTGAAACCTCTCATAAAGCTATTAGTCGATTATAACATACGTATATACAATACAAACATTTTTATGTAACAGAAAATAAACAATGGTATCTGTGAACGCATGTAAGGACAATTGTAATATTTTTCAATATTTAAATTTTAAAATCATGGAATTAATTTCACAATAAATTAAAATAAACATGTGTTTACCATTCTAGGAGGATGCAGATGATTCACATGAACTTGAGTCGAAGAATTGTTCTGAAGACCATGATGAATCTCGGGTACAGTTCTGTTCATTGAACAAATATTCACAAAATGAGCTAGAGTTATTGTTGGAGTTAACGACAGGGTGAAACAACCCCTTGAGGAGAGTGTCTATCGATACGTCGAGCATGACTGATGCTCCATGTTCTCTTCGACTAGAGCTGTACTGTGTCAGTGACCATCGAAGAGAACGTGTGTGGCTTGGTGTGTGCTAACAGTGTGTGGTGCGTCACGAGTTGTAATCCGCCTGTAATCAGGGAAACATCTGTGTCGAGAGAATGGGGTGGGTGCTGTCCATAATTCCAACAGTTATCTGTATGCTTTTGAATATTGTCAAGTCATGTGAGCAATTTTTTTATGCTTATTGATGCCAAACCGTGTTGGAGGTGTTGTTGATGATTAACATGTAGAAATGATTTACATTTATTTCACAAACAATGGCTAACTTGTGTTTGTGCCCTTTTAGTTCCTAATTTTATTTTTTTTCATTTCACCAACTGGAGAATGTTTGCACAAAATCATTGTATTTATGTCACTGGAATGCCAGAAAATTACACTATATTATATATTACGCAATATTATTTACATGCATAATCATGTGATGTTAAATGCACTGAATTACATGATGTAATCACCATTTTTATAAATTCTTTTGATTTGTTAAAAATTGCACAAAAGTAATTTTATAAATCTCTCCTTTGTTAACACTTTCAGTCCTGAACTTTTAACATTTTAATTCCAGAATGCTGGCAATTTTGAGAATTCTTTTAGTGATAAATTAGAGATAGGTCTAGCTGATAAAGGTTTCTCTCAAATGCAACAATTATGTAAGCTATATTGTCATTTGCAGGTTATTTCAGTTGACATGTCCTTAAAGAGTGAAGTGAAAATTGAAGATCATGATGTTGATGGATGTGGCGAGGACGAAAATGGCGATGTTGATGAGGTGAGCTGTTGCTATCAAATGCCTCTGTTTATTTTTCTTGATATGTTGAGATTTTGTTTTCACATCATACAATATAAAAACTAAATACATTAGTATATTTCTACTGGATTGTACAATGCTAGGTAGGGATTGAAAAACCATTGATATCCAGCTACTAGAAAGTTGGAAAATTTCCGTTAGATTGCAATGTCACCCTCAGATTGTTGAATCTGGGGCTATTGTTCCGAGTTCAGACGGTGCACGAAAACAGCTTCTTGCATACCTCCTGCACCACAGTCACTTCATAATTGAATGCATGAATTTGAAGTAATGACCACAATGTTTGGCATGTACACTAGACATACACTAATGTGAATAATTAGATGAAAGTTCTTACCTCTGGCACTGATCTAAGATGATATTGGGAAATTAAAGTTGTAACACACACACACACATAGATATATACATACATATATATATATATATATATATATATATATATATATATATATATATATATATATAGATATATATAGATATATATAGATAGATAGATAGATAGATAGATAGATAGATAGATAGATAGATAGATAGATAGACATCTTTAAAGAAATCAGCGCAAAGATAAAACCCAAAGAGGGTGGGGCTGATTTTAAGATGGTGAGGAAAACTAAGAAAGGCGAATACCTATTCGTCCTTCAAGAACAAGGAAAAACCGAAGAATTCCACCATGCATTCAAAGAAACCCTGGAAGGAAAAGCGGATGTAGCGGTCCTAACTAAGCAGTCGACCATCGTCGTTAGAGACGTAATGGAGTTCTCCACCGAAGATGACGTGAGGGAAGCCATCCGAAAAGAAGCGGGGATACCAGATCTGGAGATGGCCTGCTACCTAAGAAAAGGGTACGCCGGCCTACGATCGGCAATAGTCAAATTGCCGCAGAACTTGGCCGCAGCTCTTCTCCAGAAAAAGAAAATAGCGGTAGATATGGTATACTGCAGTATCACTGTGCGGAAGGAGGTGATCAGATGCTACAGGTGTCACGCGTATGGCCATATCGCCAAACGGTGCAGCGGCCCCGACAGGAGAAAGCTCTGCTGGAACTGTGGAGGTGAACATCAAAGAAAAGATTGCACTACGGAGACTGCCTGCCTATCCTGCAAGGACAGCAATGTCAACAACCAACATCGCCCGGGCAGTAAACTTTGCACGTCGTTTCAAAATGCGCTAACTAAGCAAAAGAAACAATGGAGCTAAAATTCCTGCAAATAAACCTAGGGAAAGGCAGGCAGGCACAAGACCTACTCCTGCAAACGGTACAAGAAAAAAGAATCGATATAGCCATAATATCGGAACAATATAGGAAGCCAGTCTCAGGAACATGGTACCAGGATCTATCAGGCAAATCAGCTCTCTACGTCGCCAACCCAGATCTGGAAATTCGAAGGGTGGAAGAAAAGAACAAGGGCTTCGTATGGATCGAAGTAGGGTCCCTTCGAATTTATAGCTGCTACTTCTCACCGAACGACCCCTTTCATACATTCGAAACAGAAGTGCACAACCTAGAAGATGACATTCGTACCGCTACTGGAGAAGTCTTAATAGCCGGGGACTTCAACGCGAAATCTTCGGAGTGGGAGTCATCAAGAAGCGACAGAAGAGGGTCTCTCGTCACAGATATGGTAGCTAGGAGAAACCTCGTGGTGCTGAACAACGGAGGAGTAGCAACCTACGAGAGATACAACTCGAGATCAGTCATAGACCTGACTCTGTCCTCAAGGAAAACTGCGGGACAAATACACGACTGGACGGTTCTGGAAGACGTCTCTCTCAGTGACCATAATTATATAGAGTTCGGCATACAAAATATAACGCAGAGAATTAAAGTACGGGAAAAGAAGCTGAAACCCTCATGGAACGTGAAAAAACTAGACCAGAAAGCTCTAGAAGAGTTCCTGAAGGAACAAGCGACCCTGGACGAATTAAACTGGAGAGAAGGCCCAGGAAACAAACTACTGGGTCTAACGATTAATACAGTCAAGGAGGCGTGCAACCGATCTATGCCAAAGAGGTCAAATACCAACCCCACTCGGAAACCAATGTACTGGTGGACGGACGAAATCTCAGAACTGAGAGAAAAATGTAAGAAAACGAGACGTCAGTACACGCGCTCCAAAGGATCGCAGACATTAAGAGATGCGCTTCAACAATGCAGACAGGAACTAAAACACGCCATCAACAATAGTAAAAACCTCTGTTGGACGGAGCTATTAAAGGAAATAGACAACGACCCGTGGGGCAAACCGTATCAAATTGTGACAAAAAAACTAAATTGCAGGCGGAAATCACCCGGATTGGATGATCCTACATGGGTAATCCAAATCATAAAGAATTTGTTTCCATCGCATCAGAAACCATCGATTGAACAATGCCAGCCCTGTAAAATTACAGAAGACCAAATGTTTTCTCCAGAAGAGCTACAGAAAGTATGCAGTACTCTTAAGAACAAAAAGGCCCCAGGACTCGACGGGGTACACAATGAAATTCTGAAGACAGTGGCAAAGGTCCATCCCCAACTTCTTCTGAAAGCTTATAATAGATGCTTGAAGGAAAACGTTTTTCCGAGTGTATGGAAAAAGCAGAAACTTGCTCTCTTCTTAAAAGGCAGCAAACCACAACACGAGCCCACATCTTACAGACCAATCTGTCTACTAGACACGATGGGAAAGGTATTTGAGGGCCTGATCCTGCAAAGACTACAGACATGGCTACAGGAAACACACGGTCTGTCGGAAATGCAATATGGCTTCCGAAAATGTAGATCGACAGTTGACGCTATCAAAACAGTCGTAGAAAAGGCAAGAGAAGCCAAAGAGGGAGCAAAAAAAGAATTCTGTGCCCTCGTAACGCTCGACATCAGGAACGCCTTTAACTCGGCCAAATGGGAGGAGATTATCAAGGCTCTGACAGAGAAGAACACCCCAGAGTACCTCATCAGAATGATACGGAGCTACCTAAGCGACCGAAAGACAATTTACGAAGGTGCAGGAGAACCTATGGAAATCGAGATGACCTGTGGTGTCCCTCAAGGTTCAAAACTTGGTCCTGTCTTATGGAATATTATGTACGACAGCCTACTGGGCATAAAACTCCCGCAAAATGTCTCAATAGTAGACTTCGCAGACGATGCAATAATAGTGGCAACGGCGGAAACATCGGCCCTACTAGAGGTCATCGTAAACGACACCCTGAGAAGAGTGATGAAATGGCTGATGTCCAAAGGGCTGGAAGTGGCAGCCCATAAAACGGAAGCATTGCTTATCACCGAAAGACGTTCCTACTCCAACCCAACATTCCTAATAGGCAAGGAAAAAATACAATGCGGCAAGAGCCTTCGCTACCTAGGAATGGAAATTGACAGGAAGCTAAGTTTTGGACCACACATTAGTGAGACGACGGAAAAAGCCCTAAAAATAGCAGCAACGCTTTCCAGATTGATGCCGAACACCAGGGGCCCCAGCGACAAGACGAGACGAATTTTAATGAGTGTGATGCACTCGAAAATGCTCTATGCAGCACCGATCTGGGCAGAAGCTCTTCAAAACAATAATCTGAGAAGGAAAATGCAGTCTGCCCAGAGGAAAGGAGCTCTACGCATAACATCGGCGTATAGAACTGTATCCGGAAGTGCTGTTCTTCTGCTGGCGAACGTCCCTCCTATTGACCTGCTTGCTCTAGAAAGGAAAGAAGTTTACAACTACTCCCATGAGCAAGAAGGCAACGGAAGGCGAATGCAACAAGATAAGGATAGCGCAATTAAAAAAGCGAAAGAAAACGTGATGTACCGCTGGCAGAAACGTTGGGACAGAGAGGAGACCGGCAGATGGACTCATAGGCTCATCCCGAATATATCCAAATGGATAAGCCGCAGACACGGGTCCGTGACATACCACTTAACTCAGGCATTCACAGGGCATGGATGTTTTAAGGCATACCTTAAAAGATTTAGCAAGACAGAAGACGCGGTATGCTTCTACTGCAGCCATGAAGTAGAAGACGCCGAGCATACGCTGTTCCTTTGCCCGAGATGGGACACGCTAAGGCATCACATGATATGGGAGGTCGGGTGTAATGTCTCACCAGAAAACTTGGTCACACTTATGATCTGTAACAAGGCGAAGTGGACAGCAATAGAGAAATATATCACCGCCATTCTCAAGAAGAAGGAAGAAGACGAAAGAAACCAGTCATAGCTGAATCTGAATAACACCTCGAAGTAATACAGCTGGCACCATCCTGAAGTAATGCATAACTGCGGTTCCAGGGTGGATAACGCCAGGAACACAAAGGGTTTGTGGTTTTAGTGGGTAAAAATCTCACACTGTTGAGGAGTGCGGGCTCCTCTTCGTCTTTTGAAGATTTCCACAGTTCCCCTCGTAAAAAAAAAGATAGATAGATAGATAGATAGATAGATAGATGTGACTAAGGTGATCTAAGGTGACCGCGATTCCGCGTGAAGGAAATAGTCGAGAAGAGGACCAAGGGACCTCGAGCCTTTTGGCCAGCCCACTGAACGCCCATGTTAATGAAAATGCCGGGGAGGAATGCCCAGCCATAAGAACCCTCAGTCAACAGACTGACCTTCTTAGAGACATGGGGGAAACAATCTCCGAAATAGGTAAAAGACTTGCGTTCATGCATTCTATCGTTGCCGACGCGCGCAATATCCATAAGCCCGTGAAAGCGGCACTAAATGAGGCCATGGCACTATTCGAAATACTGATGGAGAAGAGCAGTGCTATTATAGAAACGGGATCAGTTCGAGAAATAGTGTGCAGCTCGGAGACGCACATAGGCAAGAAAATAGAAGAAACCGTGCCTAAAAAGAAAAATAAGCATGGCCAAAGGAAAAAAAAGTCACCTCGAGAGGACGGCCAGAGAAGGGAACCTTCCGAATCCCGCACAAGGGAAATAGATGAACCCAGTGCACACGGAACAAGCGAAGACGAACATCTCCCTCCCGAAAGCGAGCAAGAAGAAGGCTGGCAAGAAGTCAGAAGGAAACAAAAAAAGAAGAAAAAAGAAAGTAAAAATGACGCCATCAAAGTGGCAGCTAAAGTGGGTACGTCATACGTTGACATCTTTAAAGAAATCAGCGCAAAGATGAAACCCAAAGAGGGTGGGGCTGATTTTAAGATGGTGAGGAAAACTAAGAAAGGCGAATACCTATTCGTCCTTCAAGAACAAGGAAAAACCGAAGAATTCCACCATATATTCAAAGAAACCCTGGAAGGAAAAGCGGATGTAGCGGTCCTAACTAAGCAGTCGACCATCGTCGTTAGAGACGTAATGGAGTTCTCCACCGAAGATGACGTGAGGGTAGCCATCCGAAAAGAAGCGGGAATACCAGATCTGGAGATGGCCTGCTACCTAAGAAAAGGGTACGCCGGCCTACAATCGGCAATAGTCAAATTGCCGCAGAACTTGGCCGCAGCTCTTCTCCAGAAAAAGAAAATAGCGGTAGATATGGTATACTGCAGTATCACTGTGCGGAAGGAGGTGATCAGATGCTACAGGTGTCACGCGTATGGCCATATCGCCAAACGGTGCAGCGGCCCCGACAGGAGAAAGCTCTGCTGGAACTGTGGAGGTGAACATCAAAGAAAAGATTGCACTACGGAGACTGCCTGCCTATCCTGCAAGGACAGCAATGTCAACAACCAACATCGCCCGGGCAGTAAACTTTGCACGTCGTTTCAAAATGCGCTAACTAAGCAAAAGAAACAATGGAGCTAAAATTCCTGCAAATAAACCTAGGGAAAGGCAGGCAGGCACAAGACCTACTCCTGCAAACGGTACAAGAAAAAAGAATCGATATAGCCATAATATCGGAACAATATAGGAAGCCAGTCTCAGGAACATGGTACCAGGATCTATCAGGCAAATCAGCTCTCTACGTCGCCAACCCAGATCTGGAAATTCGAAGGGTGGAAGAAAAGAACAAGGGCTTCGTATGGATCGAAGTAGGGTCCCTTCGAATTTATAGCTGCTACTTCTCACCGAACGACCCCTTTCATACATTCGAAACAGAAGTGCACAACCTAGAAGATGACATTCGTACCGCTACTGGAGAAGTCTTAATAGCCGGGGACTTCAACGCGAAATCTTCGGAGTGGGAGTCATCAAGAAGCGACAGAAGAGGGTCTCTCGTCACAGATATGGTAGCTAGGAGAAACCTCGTGGTGCTGAACAACGGAGGAGTAGCAACCTACGAGAGATACAACTCGAGATCAGTCATAGACCTGACTCTGTCCTCAAGGAAAACTGCGGGACAAATACACGACTGGACGGATCTGGAAGACGTCTCTCTCAGTGACCATAACTATATAGAGTTCGGCATACACAATATAACGCAGAGAATTAAAGTACGGGAAAAGAAGATGAAACCCTCATGGAACGTGAAAAAACTAGATCAGAAGGCTCTAGAAGAGTTCCTGAAGGAACAAGCGATCCTGGACGAATTAAACTGGACAGAAGGCCCAGGAAACAAACTACTGGGTCTAACGATTAATACAGTCAAGGAGGCGTGCAACCGATCTATGCCAAAGAGATCAAATACCAACCCCACTCGGAAGCCAATGTACTGGTGGACGGACGAAATCTCAGAACTGAGAGAAAAATGTAAAAAAACGAGACGTCAGTACACGCGCTCCAAAGGATCGCAGACATTAAGAGAGGCGCTTCGACAATGCAGACAGGAACTAAAACACGCCATCAACAATAGTAAAAACCTCTGCTGGACGGAGCTACTAAAGGAAATAGACAACGACCCATGGGGCAAACCATACCAAATTGTGACAAAAAAACTAAATTGCAGGCGGAAATCACCCGGATTGGATGATCCTACATGGGTAATCCAAATCATAAAGAATTTGTTTCCATCGCATCAGAAACCATCGATTGAACAATGCCAGCCCTGCAAAATTACAGAAGACCAAATGTTTTCCCCAGAAGAGCTACAGAAAGTATGCAGTACTCTTAAGAACAAAAAGGCCCCAGGACTCGACGGGGTGCACAATGAAATTCTGAAGACAGTGGCAAAAGTCCATCCCCAACTTCTTCTGAAAGCTTATAATAGATGCTTGAAGGAAAACGTTTTCCCGAGTGTATGGAAAAAGCAGAAACTTGCTCTCTTCTTAAAAGGCAGCAAACCACATCACGAGCCCACATCTTACAGACCAATCTGTCTACTAGACACGATGGGAAAGGTATTTGAGGGCCTGATTCTGCAAAGACTACAGACATGGTTAGAGGAAACACACGGTCTGTCGGAAATGCAATATGGCTTCCGAAAATGTAGATCGACAGTTGACGCTATCAAAACAGTCGTAGAAAAGGCAAGAGAAGCCAAAGAGGGAGCAAAAAAAGAATTCTGTGCCCTCGTAACGCTCGACATCAGGAACGCCTTTAACTCGGCCAAATGGGAGGAGATTATCAAGGCTCTGATAGAGAAGAACACACCAGAGTACCTCATCATGATACGGAGCTACCTAAGCGACCGAAAGTCAATTTACGAAGGTGCAGGAGAACCTATGGAAATCGAGATGACCTGTGGTGTCCCTCAAGGTTCAAAACTTGGTCCTGTCTTATGGAATATTATGTACGACAGCCTACTGGGCATAAAACTCCCGCAAAATGTCTCAATAGTAGGCTTCGCAGACGATGCAATAATAGTGGCAACGGCGGAAACATCGGCCCTACTAGAGGTCATCGTAAACGACACCCTGAGAAGAGTGATGAAATGGCTGATGTCCAAAGGGCTGGAAGTGGCAGCCCATAAAACGGAAGCATTGCTTATCACCGAAAGACGTTCCTACTCCAACCCAACATTCCTAATAGGCAAGGAAAAAATACAATGTGGCAAGAGCCTTCGCTACCTAGGAATGGAAATTGACAGGAATCTAAGTTTTGGACCACACATTAGTGAGACGACGGAAAAAGCCCTAAAAATAGCAGCAACGCTTTCCAGATTGATGCCGAACACCAGGGGCCCCAGCGACAAGACGAGACGAATTTTAATGAGTGTGATGCACTCGAAAATGCTCTATGCAGCACCGATCTGGGCAGAAGCTCTTCAAAACAATAATCTGAGAAGGAAAATGCAGTCTGCCCAGAGGAAAGGAGCTCTACGCATAACATCGGCGTATATAACTGTATCCGGAAGTGCGGTTCTTCTGCTGGCGAACGTCCCTCCTATTGGCCTGCTTGCTCTAGAAAGGAAAGAAGTTTACAACTACTCCCATGAGCAAGAAGGCAACGGAAGGCGAACACAACAAGATAAGGATAGCGCAATTAAAAAAGCGAAAGAAAAAGTGATGTACCGCTGGCAGAAACGTTGGGACAGAGAGGAGACCGGCAGATGGACTCATAGGCTCATCCCGAATATATCCAAATGGATAAGCCGCAAACACGGGTCCATGACATACCACTTAACTCAGGCATTCACAGGGCATGGATGTTTTAAGGCCTACCTTAAAAGATTCGGCAAGACAGAAGACGCGGTATGCTTCTACTGCAGCCATGAAGTGGACGACGCCGAACATACGCTGTTCCATTGCCCGAGATGGGACACGCTAAGGCATCGCATGATATGGGAGGTCGGGTGTAATGTCTCACCAGAAAACATGGTCACACTTATGATCTGTAACAAGGCGAAGTGGACAGCAATAGAGAAATATATCACCGCCATTCTCAAGAAGAAGGAAGAAGACGAAAGAAACCAGTCATAGATGAAACTAAATAACACCTCGAAGTAATACAGCTGGCACCATCCTGAAGTAATGCATAACTGCGGTTCCAGGGTGGATAACGCCAGGAACACAAAGGGTTTGTGGCTTTAGTGGGTAAAAATCTCACACTGTTGGGGAGTGCGGGCTCCTCATCGTCTTTTGAAGATTTACACAGTTCCCCTCGTAAAAAAAAAGATAGATAGATAGATAGATAGATAGATAGAGAGAGAGAGTTGGTAGCACTGATCGTGCCGTGCGAACGCGCTGGATGTGAGGTGCCGCTTCAATCCGGAGATACAAGCGAATTCTGGGCAGGAGCGACCCAAGGTATGTTCTCGCAAATGACGAAAGCTATGCTTAACGTGTGGAAATAAGGGCATGATCCGGGATGATCGCGTAATCACTCAGACAGCACATAATATTTTCCTTGTCATCCACCTTCTTGTGCCGCCATTGAAGAGCGTGACCTTGAAGCGCCCTTCAAATCGGCAGCGCTGTGCGGGCGTGGGTGGAAACTAGACGTACAACTAGCGCTCCCTAGCAGTGGCTGACCAACAACTGCAACCTCAGCGCCCCCTGGCGTTGCGGCTGCCACACTGTAGACACTAGCGCCCCAAGGGAGTGGATGACCTACCATCCATGGCGGAAATGGCTGATAGCTCTAAGGTGACCGCGATTCCGCGTGAAGGAAATAGTCGAGAAGAGGACCAAGGGACCTCGAGCCTTTTGGCCAGCCCACTGAACGCCCATGTTAATGAAAATGCCGGGGAGGAATGCCCAGCCATAAGAACCCTCAGTCAACAGACTGACCTTCTTAGAGACATGGGGGAAACAATCTCCGAAATAGGTAAAAGACTTGCGTTCATGCATTCTATCGTTGCCGACGCGCGCAATATCCATAAGCCCGTGAAAGCGGCACTAAATGAGGCCATGGCACTATTCGAAATACTGACGGAGAAGAGCAGTGCGATTATAGAAACGGGATCAGTTCGAGAAATAGTGTGCAGCACGGAGACGCACATAGGCAAGAAAATAGAAGAAACCGTGCCTAAAAAGAAAAGTAAGCATGGCCAAAGGAAAAAAAAGTCACCTCGAGAGGACGGCCAGAGAAGGGAACCTTCCGAATCCCGCACAAGGGAAATAGATGAACCCAGTGCACATGGAACAAGCGAAGAAGATGAACGTCTCCCTCTGGAAAGCGAGCAAGACGAAGGTTGGCAAGAAGTCAGAAGGAAACAAAAAAAGAAGAAAAAAGAAAGTAAAAATGACGCCATCAAAGTGTCAGCTAAAGAGGGTACGTCATACGTTGACATCTTTAAAGAAATCAGCGCAAAGATAAAACCCAAAGAGGGTGGGGCTGATTTTAAGATGGTGAGAAAAACAAAGAAAGGCGAATACCTATTCGTCCTTCAAGAACAAGGAAAAACCGAAGAATTCCACCATGCATTCAAAGAAACACTGGAAGGAAAAGCGGATGTAGCGGTCCTAACTAAGCAGTCGACCATCGTCGTTAGAGACGTAATGGAGTTCTCCACCGAAGATGACGTGAGGGAAGCCATCCGAAAAGAAGCGGGAATACCAGATCTGGAGATGGCCTGCTACCTAAGAAAAGGGTACGCCGGCCTACAATCGGCAATAGTCAAATTGCCGCAGAACGTGGCCGCAGCCCTTCTCCAGAAAAAGAAAATAGCAGTAGATATGGTATACTGCAGCATCACTGTGCGGAAGGAGGTGATCAGATGCTACAGGTGCCACGCATATGGCCATATCGCCAAACAGTGCAGCGGCCCCGACAGGAGAAAGCTCTGCTGGAACTGTGGAGGTGACCACCAAAGAAAAGACTGCACTACGGAGATTGCCTGCCTATCCTGCAAGGACAGCAACGTCAACAACCAACATCGCCCGGGCAGTAAATTTTGCACGTCGTTTCATAATGCGCTAACTAAGCAAAAGAAACAATGGAGCTAAAATTTCTGCAAATAAACCTAGGGAAAGGCAGGCAGGCACAAGACCTACTCCTGCAAACGGTAGAAGAAAAAAGAATCGATATAGCCATAATATCGGAACAATACAGGAAGCCAGTCTCAGGAACATGGTACCAGGATCTATCAGGCAAATCAGCTCTCTACGTCGCCAACCCAGATCTGAAAATTCGAAGGGTGGAAGAAAAGAACAAGGGCTTCGTATGGATCGAAGTAGGGTCCCTTCGAATTTATAGCTGCTACTTCTCACCGAATGACCCCTTTCATACATTCGAAACAGAAGTGCACAACCTAGAAGATGACATTCGTACCGCTACTGGAGAAGTCTTAATAGCCGGGGACTTCAACGCGAAATCTTCGGAGTGGGAGTCATCAAGAAGCGACAGAAGAGGGTCTCTCGTCACAGATATGGTAGCTAGGAGAAACCTCGTGGTGCTGAACAACGGAGGAGTAGCAACCTACGAGAGATACAACTCGAGATCAGTCATAGACCTGACTCTGTCCTCAAGGAAAACTGCGGGACAAATACACGACTGGACGGATCTGGAAGACGTCTCTCTCAGTGACCATAACTATATAGAGTTCGGCATACACAATATAACGCAGAGAATTAAAGTACGGGAAAAGAAGATGAAACCCTCATGGAACGTGAAAAAACTAGATCAGAAGGCTCTAGAAGAGTTCCTGAAGGAACAAGCGATCCTGGACGAATTAAACTGGACAGAAGGCCCAGGAAACAAACTACTGGGTCTAACGATTAATACAGTCAAGGAGGCGTGCAACCGATCTATGCCAAAGAGATCAAATACCAACCCCACTCGGAAGCCAATGTACTGGTGGACGGACGAAATCTCAGAACTGAGAGAAAAATGTAAAAAAACGAGACGTCAGTACACGCGCTCCAAAGGATCGCAGACATTAAGAGAGGCGCTTCGACAATGCAGACAGGAAGTAAATAGCCATCAGCAAAAGTAAAAACCTCTGCTGGACGGAGCTACTAAAGGAAATAGACAACGACCCATGGGGCAAACCATACCAAATTGTGACGAAAAAACTAAATTGCAGGCGGAAATCACCCGGATTGGATGATCCTACATGGGTAATCCAAATCATAAAGAATTTGTTTCCATCGCATCAGAAACCATCGATTGAACAATGCCAGCCCTGCAAAATTACAGAAGACCAAATGTTTTCCGCAGAAGAGCTAAAGAAAGTATGCAGTACTCTTAAGAACAAAAAGGCCCCAGGACTCGACGGGGTGCACAATGAAATTCTGAAGACAGTGGCAAAGGTCCATCCCCAACTTCTTCTGAAAGCTTATAATAGATGCTTGAAGGAAAACGTTTTTCCGAGTGTATGGAAAAAGCAGAAACTTGCTCTCTTCTTAAAAGGCAGCAAACCACATCACGAGCCCACATCTTACAGACCAATCTGTCTACTAGACACGATGGGAAAGGTATTTGAGGGCCTGATTCTGCAAAGACTACAGACATGGCTACAGGAAACACACGGTCTGTCGGAAATGCAATATGGCTTCCGGAAATGCAGATCGACAGTCGACGCTATCAAAGCAGTCGTAGAAAAGGCAAGAGAAGCCAAAGAGGGACCAAAAAAAGAATTCTGTGCCCTCGTAACGCTCGATATCAGGAACGCCTTTAACTCGGCCAAATGGGAGGAGATTATCAAGGCTCTGATAGAGAAGAACACCCCAGAGTATCTCACCAGTATGATAGGGAGCTACCTAAGCGATCGAAGGACAATTTACGAAGGTGCAGGAGAACCTATGGAAATTGAGATGACCTGTGGTGTCCCACAAGGTTCAAAACTTGGTCCTGTCTTATGGAACATTATGTACGACAGTCTACTGGGAATAAAACTCCCGCAAAATGTCTCAATAGTAGGCTTCGCAGACGATGCAATAATAGTGGCAACGGCGGAAACATCGGCCCTACTAGATGTCATCGTAAACGACACCCTGAGAAGAGTGATGAAATGGCTGACGTCCAAAGGGCTGGAAGTGGCAGTCCATAAAACGGAAGCATTGCTTATCACCGAAAGACGATCCTACTCCAACCCAACATTCCTAATAGGCAAGGAAAAAATACAATGTGGCAAGAGCCTTCGCTACCTAGGAATAAAAATTGACAGGAAGCTCAGTTTTGGACCACACATTAGTGAGACGACGGAAAAAGCCCTAAAAATAGCAGCAACGCTTTCCAGATTGATGCCGAACACCAGGGGCCCCAGCGACAAGACGAGACGAATTTTAATGAGTGTGATGCACTCGAAAATGCTCTATGCAGCACCGATCTGGGCAGAAGCTCTTCAAAACAATAATCTGAGAAGGAAAATGCAGTCTGTCCAGAGGAAAGGAGCTCTACGCATAACATCGGCGTATAGAACCGTATCCGGAAGTGCGGTTCTTCTGCTGGCGAACGTCCCTCCTATTGACCTGCTTGCTCTAGAAAGGAAAGAAGTTTACAACTACTCCCATGAGCAAGAAGGCAACGGAAGGCGAACACAACAAGATAAGGATAGCGCAATTAAAAGAGCGAAAGAAAAAGTGATGCACCGCTGGCAGAAACGCTGGGACAGAGAAGAGACCGGCAGATGGACTCATAGGCTCATCCCGAATATATCCAAATGGATAAGCCGCAAACACGGGTCCGTGACATACCACTTAACTCAGGCATTCACAGGGCATGGATGTTTTAAGGCATACCTTAAAAGTTTTAGCAAGACAGAAGACGCGGTATGCTTCTACTGCAGCCATGAAGTAGACGACGCCGAACATACGCTGTTCCATTGCCCGAGATGGGACACGCTAAGGCATCGCATGATATGGGAGGTCGGGTGTAATGTCTCACCAGAAAACATGGTCACACTTATGATCTGTAACAAGGCGAAGTGGACAGCAATAGAGAAATATATCACCGCCATTCTCAAGAAGAAGGAAGAAGACGAAAGAAACCAGTCATAGCTGAAGCTGAATAACACCTCGAAGTAATACAGCTGGCACCATCCTGAAGTAATGCATAACTGCGGTTCCAGGGTGGATAACGCCAGGAACACAAAGGGTTTGTGGTTTTAGTGGGTAAAAATCTCACACTGTTGAGGAGTGCGGGCTCCTCTTCGTCTTTTGAAGATTCCACAGTTCCCCTCGTAAAAAAAAAAAAAAAAAAAAAAGATAGATAGATAGATAGATAGATATAATTTCCCCCCCCCTCCAAAATAGGAAATGTCCTGACCATTATAAAGTGTAATATGACGATTAATGCAATAAAAGAGTGTAATTAGGTATATCAAATTTTCCTAAATTAAAAATAACCCAAAAAGAAAACTAAAATAATTTTTTAAACTATGAATTATACCAGCAATTAAACTTATTTTTACTGTAAGGTTGTTTTCATAATGGGGTCAGGAGTAGTAATTGTTTGAATATTTATGTTTCTTCTAAATGTTTACAAAAAAGTGTCTTTCTGTGTAACTTAAGAGGTAGGAATATTAATTTCTTGTTCACTTTTTAAATACCTCGTATTTAGTTACTATTTAAAAAATTTATAAAAATAAAAATCTAACTTGTGTTATAAAATGTAAATTTAATATCAAAAATTGTATAGCATTGTCCATAGCCAATGTACAGGTTTTCAGTCCAGATGAAATTCTAATTAGCCAACATGTACTTGTGTCAACAAGTTATTCAACATTGTCAAGTTAATATTTATTTATTGTCTTAAATCAATTATGTTAAAGCTTTCTCTCTCAAAATTTACAAAGCGAGTATTAAAGCTGAGAAGTGTTTATCTAATCCATGTTCAAACCTTTGTAGGAGATTAGGCCTCCAGAGGCAGTGTTTATAAAACAAGAGGTGGATTGGGAAGAAGAAGAAGACGAGGAGGAAGGAGAGGTAAGAAGATCAACTGTCGTTGTATTTGTACATTCTTTGATTCCACATACTTTGCACAATCTATTAACTGAAGAGTAAAAGGACTTATAGAAATTGAGAATTATCATTCAAAGAATGAGTAACCATCAACAGCTTTTCATTATTGAAGGTGAAAATATAACCCAATTGGAAGATTTTATGTTCTCTTCCAATGTCTTTGTCTAATTTTACTTTCTCGCCATACTCAAAATATCAATTAGTCAATAAACAAATTAATCCAGACAGATAAACTATTTTCTCCATGCTGAGATTTGAACTCGGGTCTTAGCGTTAACACGCTATTCACAGTACGCCTCTTCTACCAGCTTTACAACTAATGATGATTAGAATGTTGATTTGTTGCAGGCGTCCTATCCCATGAATGGGGAGGATTTCAATGAAGCGAAAGATGGAAGTATAGGGTTACTGGGTAAGTACATTCAAAAGTGCAAATAAGTTTTATATTACTTGGGAGGAAGAATGTGATGGTTTCAAATGCTGTAGGCTCACTTTCTTGGTACTTTTATTCACCATTTAACAATTTATAGGTTGTTTTTTTTATTTATTTTAAAGGTGGGGTAGGGATTCTGTAGTTCAAGAATACACACATAGATTTTACTTTTCTCCCATTTGTCATGTGTAGTTTTTTCTATTTTTTGACAATAAATCCATCTTCTTCACAGATGGAACACCCAGTCTGAAATTGGAGGGACCTGCTGGTAAACAACTTGTCTGCACCTGCTCTAACAACGTCTCCAACGATGAAAGCGGTGATTCAACCCTAATAAACCCAGGAGGAACGTCATCCAAGCATCATCCCTGTAAGATGTGTTCATCAGGTAAAACCTCGAAAGTTTCTGGGCAAAAGAAGAATAATCGGATGTACGAATGCTCCATATGCCATAAGCGTTTTAAACAAAGAGCATATTTGGCTGCACACACGCGAATACACACAGGGGAACGACCCCTTCAGTGCCATATCTGTCTAAAAGACTTTACGTATAGGCAGGGTTTGTATAAACACATGTTGACACACTCTGAGGAGAGGCCACACAGTTGCTCAGTCTGTCAGAAAAGCTTTAGGAAAAGGGAACATTTAGTTGGGCACATGCGCACACACTCAGAGGAAGCACCGTATCCTTGCACAAACTGTGAGAAGAGCTTCAAAAGGAAAGAACATTTACTGAAACACTTGAGGACACACACAGAGGAAAGACCGCATCATTGCTCGGTCTGCGAGAAGTCATTCAGAGAAAAAGCAGTTTTACTTAGGCACATGGAGTTGCATACTGAAGGAATGTACGCTTGTTCCATTTGCAAGAAAATCTTCAGAGACTTTGCTAAGCACATGTGATTTCACTCTGCCGAGAAAGCGTGTGAATGTCCTGTGTGCCATTTGAGCTTCAAAGTGAAAGAGTTACTCAACCACTTGAGCACACATACACAGGGGAAGGACCTCAATGCAAGGACAGTCTCACAAGAAGAGACCATTTAGATCCAAAAATTAGAAAATGTGGACAGTTGCTCCACGTTTCTAAATGACTGTGACAAGAGAATAGATTTGTGAGCTCTCTGCCTAGAATTGAATGTTTTAGGCTGGTTCTCACAATTCTTGCATACAGCGCTATGAATGACATCAGCCTTTTTTTGGCCAAGATGACAAACAATTTCAAAGTTTTGTAAGCAGCTGATGTCTGAAGTCATGTCATTTTTCAAGTGGTGTAGAAAGAGATTTGTAGTAATAATACATACTAACACTCTGATTTAAACACAGTGGTACTTGGAGGTCATGAGCTGGAAGGAGAGGGAGACATTGACACATCTCCAACCAGGAGGTCCAATACCAAATATTTAAGGATTGGATATCCGTGTCCCCTCTCCTTCCAGCTCATGACCTTTATGGGCCACTTCATGTTTAAATTGAAGTATAAAAATTATTTTTAGTATTCTTAGTGTAAGAATTATAATGCTCTGATATTTTGATAATCTGATATTTTACAATCAGTATTGTGAAGAACCGGCTGAGGTATTCACTACTTGTATAATATATGTTTGAAAACAAGCATTCATCCCTGGGTTCTATAATTCCTAAGTTCTATAATTAGCAGTCACTTACCACCACCACCACAACAACAACAATCCGAGTTGGTTTCTATAATTAGGAGTCACTTACCAGCACCACCACCACCACCACAACAACAGTCAAGAGTTGGTTTCTCCCAATAGCTTTATGGTGACATACCAATAAATGTTTAGACGTAAACAAATATACAATTATGACATATTCCCAGGAAAGGAATCCTCCCATTATCCTTAATTATTGTTTGAATGGGTAAGAATTGGAATCTGTATCTTTATTTAAAGTTCTTGGGGTCATTTTCAAATATATTTCCACGAGCAAATAAATCACTAAGCTTCATTAAAAGGATGATCATTGTTATTTCAAATGTACTAACTCTTCGGATATATTTTACATTAATTTGTTCTTTACTTTATATTCTTCTCAAATCTGCTCGCACTTCTATGTAACTCGCTGTAACAAACTTGAATCTTAACACACATTTTTAAACTGTGTGGCATGGAAACTTATGTATTATTCTCACTAGCAACAGTAAGATCATAAAAAGAGGAATGATATAACATTTGTTAATGTTTTGATAGTATTTTAACTATAAAATTATACTTTCCGATATGTGATTTTAACTTAAACATATTTCCTTAGCAGCCCTCGTAACTGTCACTTTTGGGGAAAGTGACCTTTGTGGCCTGGTGCCTCCTCTTCTTGCAAAAGTGCTGTGTCACCACGAAGGCCACCTACCCCAAAGACAACAGTAGGAAGGGCTGCTTCAAAAATATTGCATATTAAAATGTCATGTCAGAAAGTATAATTTTGTAGTCAAAATAATATCAAAACATTAACATGTGTTACATCCTGGCATTTCTAGCTATTGCTAATGAGAAAAATATACAGTTCCATTTAAAACAATCAAAGATGGTTAAATTTGTCAAAAACTAAAAATATTTCAAGCAATATCTTTACTCCATATTTCTTGACCCATGATTCCCCATTGTTGAGCGTAAACTCCATTTGAATGGAGTGAACTGTTTAGATCTAAACTTTAGAAGTTAGGAGATTGGACCATAGTTGGTGGGACACCCTTATGCTTATTCATTGCATGTTCCAACCAATTGGACAGCATTTAATAACTCTTTATTTTACAATAGGAGCCTGTTGAAGACCAGTTGCCATTTCCCAGCAACTCTCATGAAGCACTAGTCAGTCCCAAACGAAAGCATTTAAATGCTGCTTATATAAATCAAGGTTTTCTGGTAGATGCAGAGATAGTATGGGATACCAGTGATATAACTGATGAAGATTTATGTCAAGTGCCGATTGTTCAAGTGACTGCAAGTGCAAGTGATGAACATGCCAATGTAATTATATTTACAACTTCAGTTCTCCCTTCATTGCAGTTTATGACTTCTGATTTTACATTATAAGAATATACTTATTAATAAGGTGTGTACTCTTTTTAAGGAATTGCTGAATTTTTTGAACCAAAGTGCGCAAGGTTTAGGAATTATTGGGTTGCATGCAAAGGGGCTCCTGGACAACAGTGACCGCTGCACACTTGCACGAATGCTTGTTTGGAGAGAATATGGAGCGAACTGCAACACCCAGTAAGAAATATTTTTTTTGAAGCCTTGCATTGTTTTCAAATCTAGAAGTTGGAAAGTTCAGTCAAAATTTTAAGTCAATTAGGTCTTATAATGAGAACTATTTGATTGGGTTGTTATGATTTAGCTTTTTTCATTTGTTAACTCATGCATTGTTTAAGGCTTTATTATTTATATGTGCGGGTATTATTATTCATGGAATAAATGATCTTCAAGATATTTGTGGAATAGGTGTAATTGTGAATCAAATGCCTTTAACTTCTCTTTTTTTTTAATTTCAAATTTTGCTTTGCCGTGTGGTATGCCTTTTGTATCTGGTTTTTATTCAAAAGATTTAATTTTGGAGTTAAGATTAATAAGAAATTTTAATTTATTAATTTTTATGTCATTTTTTCTTTCTACTGGATTAACTGTTTGTTATACTTTTTGTTTAATGTATTATGTAATGGTGGGTGAATTTAATTTTAAAAGACTACATTGTGTGAGTGATGAAAGTTATGTATTTATTGGTCCTATATTTATATTAATAATTATATCTGTAATTGGTGGTTCATTATTATCTTGAGTAATGTTTAATACTCCTAGTTTTATTTGTTTGCCTTTATATATAAAGATTTTAGCATTAGTTGTTAGTTTTATTGGTGGTTGAATGGGTTTTGAATTATCGATATTGATAAATTATTGTAGATTTAGTTCAATAAATTATTACTTTGTAGGATTTTTAGGATCGATATGATTTATACCTTATATACTGACTTATATAATTAGATCATATCCTTTATATGCAGGTTTAAATATTGCTTGTGTGATTGATTGTGGTTGAAGAGAAGAACTTGGAGGTCAAGGGTTATTTATATTTTTATATAAGATAAGAAAAACAACAAAAAATAACAACATAATAACATAATAATATAACAAAAAATAATTGGTTTAAAGAAGTTCAGAATGATTTAAAAGAGCTAAATATTACAATGAAGCAAATTGAAAATAGAGAAGAAAAAAGGATTCTCAAGAACAAACAAATAAGATTGCCATTAAAAACTGTACAACGCAAACAATATGTCATATCTGATGAAGAAAGGGCAGCCAGGTCAGCCAGAATGAAGAGGTTTTGGGAAAGGAAGAAGATGATGCAAGCTAAATCTTCAGTTAATTCTTTATTAACATAAATGTATTTGGGCTTGATTTTGTGCTCCAATGTGGGCGTAAACTATGTAAATAAATAATAAGAGTTTTTATCAAGAGTATCAGTTTAATTATTTTAAATATTATTTATTGAGTTTATATTTTGGATGTTTGTTTTTATTATGATTATTTTGATTTGTGGTGGTAATTAGATTTTTTTAACTTAAATAGCTTATATGTAGAGTATAAAATTGAAAATGTTGTGGAGATAATTAATCTTTAGGTAATTGTATAATTAATTGAAAACAAAAAGTATATTATTGTTAATAATATCATTGTATGCAACTATGTGTAATCTATAATTTCATTTGGGCAAATAAGCCTGTTGTATAAATAAATATATAAAATAAATAACTTTTTGTCTGCAGAGCATCAATAAGCTGGAAAGCAGATTGCAGAGTATCCGAAAGACAGCAGAGGCCAAAGGAACATGCGTGCAACTAGTGCCAGTGGTAGTGGGCGACAGTCTGTCATCTATCACATCAAGCTATGTGGTGATAGGCAATCACCCTATTCTGTTGGAATCCCCTCTTAGGGCTGTGGAAGTGACGCTTAAAGCTTTTCATGCGTTAAACTGCAACTATCCCGTTCAAAGCAGTCGCCAGTGGGCGGTAATTGCTCAGTGTTTAATGGGAATTCAAGACACTCGGCATAGTGAAACTGTCAACTCTCCCACAGTGAAACACATTATTGAGAAACTTAGGTAATAGAGTTTTTACGAAATTTCATTAATGACTGTTAAAAAAATTGACTACCTTAGCTGGGAATTTTTTATCATAATACAGGGTGTCCAGGGAGGAAACAACGAAACTTCAAAAATAAGGTCTAAATAAGACAATTTTAAGCATATTTTGTCTACTTGGATTTTCTGAATGGCTGAGTTGCAATAAGTACTCAAAAGTTGGTTTTAAACAGAAGTTCTGTGCCTAAATTTGCATTGCAGAAACTTGTAAGCACTCCAGACACATGTAAATTATTTATTGTTTACAAAAGAAATGAATGTATTTGTTTACAAAGAAAAAGTAACACAAAAAAAACACCCAATTTACATAATTCTATTACTTTTTTATCTCTGTGTTCTTTTTTCTTTGTGATAAAATATATTCATTTGTTTTGTAAATAATAAACAATTTACCTGTTTCTGTACTGTATATATTTCTGCAATGCAAATTTTTGCATAGAAAATATTTTTTAAAGCAACTTTTGAGTGCTTATTGCGGCTCATCCATTTGGAACGTCCAAGGAGTTAAAATATGCTCAAAATTGTCTTAAGACCTTATTTTTGATATTTCTTCCCTGGACATTCTGTATATTTGACAAAATGTCTTCCTTTTCTCAATATTATGCACAATGTGGCAAGTAGCCCTTCATTTGAAAGTGAACCATGTTTTGGTGAAATCTACGTGGATTAACTTGCAGGGTAAACAGGTTATCCTAGAGACATTCAATATAGTCAGCATACAGAAAGCGTGTACAGATTCAGGATTGTTAAATTTCTTTCATTGTGCTGGAAATTCAGTGGAATGTACAACTGATGGCACTTGATAGAAGACAGACATACAGCATGTGATGTTGATAAACCTTCTGGGCAGAATACTACCCATAAAACTATTGACGTTATGGATTTTGCCATTAAACTGAATGTAATAGTTTGAAATTGTGGATTGATTTAGCCAATGTTACAACTGGTGTATTTTTGTAAGCTCTATGAGAATTACAAGTGGAATAGCTTCATGCTAATAACCTTACACTCAGTAGGTGATTAAATGCTTCTCTACGCATATATCCAAGATGAGGCTCCACTCTTTACTGTTGACAAAAAACATCATTGAGGTCTTATAATATATAATTTCCAGGCCGTATAATTTCCCATGCATATTTTGTTCCCACCCCCACCCCTTTTGTTTGAGCGTGGCATGTCCAAGTTCATAATTGAAGAGTATTTTTTCAAAATTACCTGCACTATTAAATGCAAAAGACATCCAAAACGGCTACACATTGTTTGGGCCATTTTCTGACCCATTTTTTTCATCCTTCAAATCAGGTTTTATGAAAACTCGACAATTTGTATAGAGAACTATAGTGTTAATCATTTAAAATCACAAGTTTGTAGCAAAAACTGATATAAATGCATTCTCCGCCTTCCCTTTATGAAAAACTATCTTTTACATTTATCGAGTTTTGATCAGATACTCCTCAATTAGGCTTTGACCTATGTGATTAATGTTAAATATCCTTGAGCGTGTCCAAGCATAATGATCATTAGTAAGATCGTCTTCGTGGACGTTACCATTGATGGAGTTGTACAGTATTTAAATACTTGTGTTTGAAATGCTTATTTTAAATACATACAGTTGTTTGAAAAACTATATTATCGAATATTTTGGATATGTATTTTGGAGATATTTAAACGAAAGAAAGAAAGATATCTTTAAAATATTTTAATAATAAAATTTGTGGATTGTATTTTTGCTTTCATTTTAAAGTTCATGGAACAATTAACAGTTACGCATGAAATATTTTTGTTTACTTCACTTGATATTTTTTGGTTTCATTTACGTGAAGAAAAATTATCTTAATGTAAATATAGTTTAAGTTTTGCAATACGTCTTTTCAGGGTTGGGTAGTATTTATATATTTGTACTTGAAATGCACCATTGTCTATATCACTGAAAGTAAATCATTAAAATGAAAAGTAATGTGAGAGTAAAATGTGAAAGTAATTTGAGTCATGCTTTGAATTCTTCTTGCTTATCCTTCTGATTCAATCTGCATTATTTTGCCCAAACCTGACCATGGTAAATATCTATCTCGACTAATCTCACTCACTCCACTGCCATTATATGCAGTGCTATGTATCCAAATCACTGTATGGTTGCCAAAAGACTTGTGCTAATTTTCAATTATTAGATTAGCAATAGTTTTTATCAAATGAAGTACTAATGCCTTGCAGTTTCCTTATAAGTTTACTTCTGCCAACAACTGTTTGTGTTACCTTAAATATACTTCAATGTCAAAATGTGTGTGATCTGCAAGCAGTATAAGAATTGTTTGAAAATTGTCTTCAAGGTGCGTTGTGGAAGAAGAAAACGTACATACATATTTGCCTTGCAAATGGTCACATTTTTATGTATTTATTTTTATGATTTTGTAATTAACAATCCGCAAGGCTCTCAAGCAGGAATAAAAAACAAATAGGTGTCCTTTATTATACCTTATGATGTTTGCCTCTGGATATGAGTTAACATCTGCAATATATTCTTTCTTTCTCTTCTAACTCAATTTCTAGCAAAATGAGAGTACTTTGATAATACACCTCATGGTCAACAAAGAACTTATGCTCCTTATTTTTGAAGCATTTGTACTGATCATAAAGATTGTATGATTGTTAAGATTTCAGTCACCAGATGAAATCTTGTGACTAAGACAATAATGTTCTAACTTTCAGTGTGATAGAAGAATGTGTTAAGAATTTTATGATATACCAATTTTTTAGTTGACTGGTTACAGGGTAGATGGGAAAATTGATTCAGATACTTAATGACATTGACAGTATATTATTTTATATAGCATCATAGGCTTTCTCGACCGGAGTCGGTATGAGAGAAGGTTCAGGGCTGGTAGGCTGTAGTCCAGTTGGCGTTCAAGAGCCAAACTTTTCTTCGACGACTATGGTGGACTTCCTACACTTGTCGTGGACAAAGCCTTTGGCCCTTCAACGGCAACTAGTAAAATTTTAAAATTAAACATTTTAAGGATTTTTGTCCTTGTGCTTTCTACTTAACCTAAGTTTATTGTCTTAGTATTTTATATTTTAACTTCCAAGATACTTGAAATAAGCTTTCTTACACAATACCCTGTTTCTTCCTCAATATTCTACAGAAGACAGTGGTCATAAAATTTGACAGTACCTGACAATGATATAGGACAATCAACCAATTGTATGTGGCATTGAGCCACAGCTGGTGGAGGTTAATATAGCTTTATGCTTGTATGGTCATTGGACTAATATCCCCCAAAATGTTTCATAAATTGCCTCTCTTTTATCCTGACAGATGGGCAGAAGAGCCCAGAAGGGCAGGGGAGGGGTGGCCAGCTAGGACAACTTAATTGGGGCTCCGGAAACTTTTTGCATTTAAAAGACAATAAAACTTGCTCAATGCAAAACATGTATAATTTGGAAATTTGTCCAATGTGAACATAAATCACAGTCCTGCCAAATGCAGGTTCTACTGAATTATATTGCATAATATGGAATCATGTCTAATATGGAAAAAAATACTGGTCCCTTTAAATTCCACCTTGAGCAAGTTTTACTGTATATAAACATGTATTTTCGTGTAATATGCATTAACTGCTAAAAGTTATTTTCGTTGCTTCGGAAGATGAATTCCGTTTGTGTTGAGGGGAGGGGCTCTTGTTTGAAATGAGGGGCCCCAAGGCCTCTTTTGTTCTCTGCAGTAGCGTAACGAAATGAGTGCAGGTCCAGTGGGGTCCCCTTTATGAAAGTGTACAGCAAACACAAGTAGTGTCAGTATCTTGAATAATAAAAATATTCAATAACAAATTTGTATTCATCAGTCTATCACACATGATGGCAAGCTTGAAACCTAAACAACAACAATTAAAAGACAGTTTGTGTGTCATGTTTATTGTTAACAATGGTAAAGCACTTATAACTAATAGTGAAAAATCTTCCTTTATTATTTAATTTTATGAAATTAAGACATCAAAACCTAAATGGATGGCTTAAAATTATTGATTTAGAAACAGGGTTACATAAGCTACTGAAGTGGAAAGATATGATTCTTATGGAAGTCGCTGCTTTAATCGTTGACTGTATCAACTATCGCAAAGTATCAGAGAAAGTATCAAGTAATTAATATTTTGTGCCTGGGCCTGAACATTATACTTCTGGTTCTCTGGGCACCTGTGCACTTGAGAGTCAAAATAAAAGCTCTCCTATTGCAGTGATTTTCTGACAGGCCTGCCGCTCATCAATAATAAATTCCTAGTTGCTGGACTCAATACAGGGAATCAAGGAAAAGATGAGTGATACCAGTTTGTGAGGAGCATTTAAAAGAAAACAAAAGGAATTTGTTGAATTTAACCTACACCTCTTTTATAATTCCATTGGACTTAAAAACTGTGTGCCTTTGTACACATGTTAACTCGCATATTCAATGCTGTTAAATAATTCAGTCTCAAAATTTCCAAACATTTTCAAAATAGCAAAAATAAGTTGTTTTTTTTAAGAAAGTGAAATTCAAAATGATTGGGCAATTGATATTGTCAGTTTTATAAAAAAATATTAGATAACAATTTTACATATATAAGAATGGAAACTTTTTACAGAAAAAATGCAAAAAATTTCAGACACTCATCATGAATTAACAAAATCAGAATCTATGGAAAACACAATTTTTTTTCATAAAGATGTTTATTCATAAATGGATAGGAACCATAAAATTTTTGGTCATTGACCATAAAATTTTGTTTTTAAAATTATCTTCATATGAAGTTCATAAAATTACTGAAGATTCAATATTTGGGTGGTTGCAAAACATAAACTTCTCAATTTTCTGTGACAAGAAATTCTAAAATGTGGCCAATTGGTATAAAAATGAGTTTCACAGTTTCAATTTGATCGAATAATGTCAAGATCTGCCACATCAGCTTAAAAGCGGCTGCAATCCACTTTGAAAAAATGCAGATTTTGTAAAAAGAAAGAAAAAATATTTGTTTGCAATAAAATGAGAACAGTTTTCCATAGAAACCTTTCCTTTTTTAGTTTTGCATAGCTTTATTCCAACTTCAGTTTTCAGTTTGACAACTTGTTTGACAAAGATACCATCAAACAGGTGAAAATGAGACAAAATTTTATTGATTTGTAAATAATTTGTAAAATATGCATCTTAGAAGGAACAAATCACACCAAATTGCCATATTTAACTTTTTCTTTCATTCTCTGTATCAGAGATAAAACAATTATCACTATGTTTGTAATGTAATGTAAAGATATCTGTTTTTGTGTCCCATTTTCATCCTGTCATGTGGGGTGAAAATAGTACATATAGTTTTTCAACTGGTAAAATACAAAATGTTGTACAACCCTCACCCTTAGGAGAATAGTTACAGAATTTCTTGTCATGCATTTCTCCATTGCTTTAACAAGTTACTAAACAAATATCTGTTGGATAATTTGTAAAATTAAATGCAGTGTGGTTAAATCTTTCTTCTCAGTTGCTGAATGTGTAGATATTGTTTTTGTTTTTTTTTTAAATTTATTTCATCGAAGGTAGTATTACATTACTTATCTACATAACTTCTAAATGTACTGCCATGATATCACAATATGTTTACATAGTGGCTAGGTATATCTGAAGAAACAACAACAAAAATGTTGTGTCTCAGTTTCACCCCACTAACTTCTTTTATTAACAATTTACTGTCAAATGACAGAGAAAGCTATTGTACGAAATCTTATTATTAATCTCATTACATTTTCCAAAGAAACATGGATTCCAAATTTCCCAACATACTGTGTGGTAATCACAACTATTATTACAGGGCCCTAGTAACGAAAATGTGGATAAACCCAGTTGATACATTTAGAAAAGAAATCCTCTAACACGTGGTGTAGACAGAACCCATGTTTTGTGTACCCTTGATACCGAAAAATCGATTGACGGCAAAACGTCTGTTCGTCTGTGAACACTGTCAGCTGCTAAACCGTTCAGCCGACAATCTATCAACCCGCGTTCGCTAACGTTGCCTCAAATTACCTTTCCCCTGAGTAATATTTAATTTTCCTAAGTATATGGACGACCCCCTAAAATTAATTTTGGTTTTCACTTTGAACTACATTCAAAAGCCCGCCCAGAGTATTGATAAGTTCTTACTTGGTTGAGGTTTGGTGGCGCCACGGTTCCTACCAGAACTCCTCCATAGAGTCTTCATGGTACAAAGACCTGCATCACTTTTCGTCCTTCGTCTTACGTCAATATGTCTTACATCTTGATCATGAGCTTGTTGGTTCCCACAATGATGCAAAATCTTAGCAACTTCGTACTACACTAAGATTTATTTAACCACGCATTAGAAGTAAATCAACTTCACGGTTTTATCCAGTCGGAATCTTGAACTTTCCTATTTTAACGTCACTGTAGCGACATATAAGCTTCCGATTGGATAAAGCGTCAACAGCTGATTTACTTCACATGCATGGTTAAATAAATCCTATGCACCATCACGTACTGATCATGGTGTAAATAATTGTTATTTCCACCATGGTACTAATATAATTTTGTGAACAAACATGTGAGGGCAGCACTGAGGCAAGATGTAATACATTTACTTCGTTAACCTTTAGATACAAACCAAAGGTTTAAAACAAACGTTTGAAGATAATGATGGACGATACAAATATTTTAGCTGAAAATATTATTAAATTAGAGGAGGTAAAAAGTTTTCGATTACTTAATATATTAATACGTAGACTAGGTTTTTCAAGTGAACATAATGGATAATATTAATTGTAAACCAAAGTGTTCAGGGTGTTCAGATGTGTTCAGGGAAGGCTTGTAATAATTTGAAGTAATGTTCTCATAGAACAAAAAAATTCAGTTTCTTTCAACGCAGATATATAACCATGATACTAGACAATTAAGAAATCTTGACGTTCCTCATGTTGAAAATACATGTTCCCAAAAAGTGACATCATACTGTATAGCAAACTCCGCAATTGTTTCTAAAAGGTATATTCAATTCGTATATTAAAAAAAATATTTACTCTATTTGTTACATTAATGTGGTCCCTTGATTTATTTTGTTTCATGTTTGATTTTCCAAAATATTGTCGGTGGGCAGAGAAGCTGGACTTGGTCCAGGCTTAATGATGTATTAAAATGTTTTTAGTTTACTCCCTCATTCACTTAAAAATTGATTTGAATTAGGCATTATGCTCTTATGTTAATGTTATTGTTATTGCTGGGCTGAATTCCAATTTTAACGTTAGGTTTTATAGGTGGCAATGCATACTTCGGTTTGTCGTACACAACTTGTGTTGTGATTGTGATCATGATCCTGTGCTGTGATGTGTGATAATGAACAAAATATAAAAATTTCATTCCTCTTTATCTGCAGGTGAAAGAAGAACAGATTGACATGGAAGAGGACTGTTGTGAAATTCCAATGTGAGTAACAGATTTATAGAAGTGTTGGTAACAATTGCTGAAAATTTGTGTTTGTTGTTTATCACAAACAATTTCTTTTCTTTTTTAATAAATTTGTTGCATCTACATAGATGCAATGCATCTCCAAGCTCCTTGAGGAGCATTGAGTGCTTTGTGCTTAGTCTACGTCTTACTATAGTAATATGGCCACATCTGTATGTGGTTTATATATTTAATTGCTTTTCTAGGAAAAACAAAATTGTGTAACCGAACTTTGTTAGAATTATTATAAACTTTAAAAATTCAAGGAGTCTTTGCCTTGACTTACCAGAATTAACTATATCTCATTATTTTGTTAACATTCGATTTTAAAATGCTAAAATATCTATAACTTAAATGGAGGTATCCAGAATTATTCCCATCTCTGCCGTTTTTGAAGCAAATTTGCCTACATTTTTTTCCCTGGTTCTGCTTTGTATTAATTTTCCTTTAGGTTTTTAACAGTTACTGAATTTTTTCTAAGATTTAAGAATGCTTTCCATGTCTCAAAAGATTAGGAATCCAAAACTTCATAAAAATTCCAAATTGATGAATCAATGAAAACTATGGTTGAAGCTTTGTAAATATTTGTAATAGATAAGAATATTAAGAATTTGCTTCTATAAATGCCTTATATTATTGTAACAGTTTACAATTCCTTATATTTGAAAATTATTTTCATATATGAAGTTTTCAGATAAGTCATTAAATTTTTATTGATTGTCAATCTATTCCTTCTTTTTATATGCCTGAATATTTCTGCTCACACGTATTTTGGGTAATCTTTCTGTTCTATGTTGAGAAATTGAATTTTATTTCCAAGCATAGAACAGAAAAATCACATAATTTCGATTTTAAAAATCCTAACATTCTTGACTGAGAAAGTAGAAAAGGAGCAATAATAATTTCAGAATTATTATTTATAAAAATTAACCAATCAATAAATTCCAATGTGGAATGCCAATATCTTGACCACAGTATGTGATGGAATATTAATAAAAATTAAAAATTCTCAATGATGATAAGATAAGTGATGCTGCTAAAGAAGTAGGCAAATCCATCTGTGAAACCTTGTGGCAAGCAATAAAACATTAATTTGAAATTTACTGCCTATAATTAATACATACTTAATCCAATACAAATATAATGCGTCTCATAAACGTGATATAGGTGTTTGCAGATCTGGTACTTGTCTGATGTGTGAATAAGTCAAAAACATTTGTGTTGACATTAAGTCTAGGTAAATAACATTTATTTTTTCTTTTGTTTTGTAAGATTAGGCATGTGGATAACTTTGATATTTTATTTATGAGAAAAAGGTATTTTATTCCTCGTGGAAGAATAGTTTCTTTGTAGGGTTGTTACTTTGGAAATTAGGCCTTTAATAAATTTAATGTGTGAATTCAGATAACTGTTAGATTAGATAAAATTATGTATTCTATTTATCTGGTTATAATGTAATGTGTTACATTCTAACTACTATTCTATTTATATAGTTATATTGTGATGTGTTACACTGCGTGACAATGAAGTTTGTCGCAGTACAAACATTTGTGATTGTTATGTAGTTGAGTGCTCTGACGACAGTGGTGAAAACCATTATTTGCTATGACCTAAACTTTCGTCTGGAAACGCAATTTTATATGCGCTCGTAGCACTGCTATTTATGTCGTGCAGCGCGTGTCACATTCTTTTGTCTTAGCGATATTATTGCATAGTGGTGGGAGTGCAGAGGGGAGGGAGAGATATTGACTTCGGGAAAGGAAAGAAAAGTTGCAGCATCTGACAATCGATAGTGAGAACACACAGTATTCTTGAAGTGTCTAAACTGCTTACGTGAAGACTATTGTTTGTGCGTGTTGTTGTGTTTCCTAAAATCAGTGATGTCTAGGAAGCGTGTTAATTCACCAAATATTTTCGTTATGTGTGCGGCGAGTTTACGACTAAATCTCAAACACATCCCACTTATCCGACCATCAAATAGGCGCACGAGTATATTTTGAAACAAAGGTATAGGGCGATTTTTATAAGAATGGGCCAAAGTGACAGTTCGCTAAACAAGTGAACACGTGTAATTCAGGAAAGTATCCCTCCGCCGCGACAGCTTACGCCCCTTCGTAGTGTTTGTTTACGTCTCCCCGAAGACATCACTGTACAGAAGTCTAATAGTTTCGTTTAGTTTTCACAATCGTGTCATAAATATATAAGAAATAAATATAAAAAGCAAAACATGGGACCACGAAACGCTCTCGAACACAGTTCGCCACCTTACAACGCAGAAGTCGCAAAAACATGCATCGTCACCAGTACGCATCTCACATTCAAGACTTGATTTTAAAACAAACATAATACTTTTCACATAAAAACTAAATTCTATGTAATGTTTCTAAAAAAGAGTTTTTACAGAAGAGCACATAGCTCTCCACTTCCTAATTTCAATTATTTCTCGTGAGGAACTATATTTTCGTCGGACGAGGACTTCACAAAAGGAAGCGTCGAAGCCATTTTCAAGTTAGCCAACTGCAAACAAACGAATGGAGGAAGGAGAGTCTAATAGGCTCAAGGACACAACGACCGCAGAACCTTCAGTTGTGTTGCCAGCTCTAGCTGACAAATCGCACCACTTATAAAAATCGCTCTTTATATGAGGGTAAATGTTGAGCACCACAGAATCGTTGCTCATGTTGCATACCATTTGCCATACCACAGTTATGGAGGGAACCTAGACACCACCTTACAGATTGCTACGTTTTTGTTTAACGAAAGTAAGAGGAATCTCAAGTAAATCAAAACACAGTTTCTTGTTCCACCTTGGAATCTGCAATCTGCGCCCAGTTCCGACTTCTGATTCTCTGCTAATTCCAAAACCACCAATGACTGGAAAGATAAAACAGACAATCTTACGATTTTTAAAATTTATTTAAGTTAAACTTTTACAGCTCTTACTCACTTTTAACTATTTATAATTAAAATGACGGGAAGGGATTCTGGAACTCAAGAAAACGTGCGCGGATACTCTTCTCCCCCATACGTCACATACAGTTTTTACTGCTTTTCTGACTGAATAAATCTAAATCAAATCTAAGACAATGGTGGCTACAAACCAACAGATCACGAAGATCTTGATTACACGCCATCTGCAGTACGAAAGCAACTACAGCCATTGTCGCAGGCAGATTTTGTAAGGTATATAAATCTTCAGAGAGACAATCAGGAATTACTTAGGTCTCGTGTTCAAGAAAAGAACCGATTACAACCAAACACTATATATTGTAATGACATACTGTAATGGTATATTGTAAATGGTCTGCTTCCAAAATTTAGGAAGATTCACAATTCGAAAGAATGGCGCCTAGGAATGCAGACTGGTTACACAAAATATTGCTGTTTCTTGTGTCACTGGGATAGTAGGGCAAGAAAAGACCATTGTGTAGTCAAAGAGTGGCTTTTGAGAAAAAAGTTCAATCGTGGTGAAAAAGATGTGTCGTATGAACTCTCTGTTGATACAGAATGCTGCTAGAACCATTCCATCTGAAATTGGGCTTAATGAAGAATTTTGTAAAAGCAATGGAGAAAGATGGTCCGGGTTATACATTTTTACTATCTACATTTCCTGCGATTAATACTGCAAACATTAAAGAAAGAAGTTTCATTGGGCCTCAGATCCGTGACCTGATAAAAGATCATACCTTTGAACAGTTGCTGACGGATACTGAAAAGGCACCTCGCATTGAAAGATGTATGTGACAATTTCTTTGGAAACGTTATGTCTGAGAATTACAAAGATTAGAAGGAGCACATGCTGAAATGTTACAAGGCTATAGGGTGCAGCAAATGTCTAAAATTACATTTCCGTAAATCCCATTTGGATTTCTTCCCACCTAATCTTGGAGATGTGAGTGACGAACATGATGAGCGATTTTATCCAGATATCAATAATGGAAAGTCGATATAAGAGATGATGGTTCACCAAATCTTGTGGCGAATTACTGGTGGACACTTCTGCAATAAGTTTCACCATCTCCCCACAAACGGAAAATTTTCAGAAATAATTTTCAACTTGTAAGTACATTTCAAGCTTTATTCAGTGTTCTCGTACCGTTTTCGTTTTATATTTTGTAATATAAACACTTGACTATACAAAAAAAATAATACAAACAATTTTTGCATTAGAAACTATTTTTGTTACTTGATCTATATATTAATCAAATATTACCCGCGCACCTTTTCTTGAACGATTACCTTGATCCCCCTCCCTTGTGCAGTAAACAGTTGAAGGCAAAAGCTCGCAGCGGGCAGTGATGACAACCTTTCAAGCATTAAAACTTCATTGGCGCGAAACAAGCTAGTCAATGCCAGTTGCTTTCATAGTGCAGAACCCCCGAAAGAAATGGCTGAGTCTGGTCCAGGGCCTTCGAGGGAATCCCGAAAAAGTTAAGAGGACATATCATTGCGACGAATGCAAAATTATTGAAAAAGTGGTGAATGCTTGTGAAGTGGAAAAGGGGAACAATGTTTTGTTGCATCCTCTGAGCCATGCTATAGATCGGGCTTCTGCTCACTAAATCAGATTTTGCACAAGTATCACCATCAGACTGGGAAGGTTATTGTAGACATGTACAAAATCTTGAGGTAGAATATTGGACCAAGGATGGCACTCTAGAAATGTCCATTGATGAAATTGTTATTAATACCTCTTCACGGTCCAGTGATGAGAGTGAAGATTCACATTCATCAGAAAAATCTCTTGTTCTGAATATCCGATTACGACACCAAACCCGGTCTTGACATTAAAAACATCGATTATGACTATATATTATACCCACATCGATGATGTGGGTATAGGAGAAATTTGCGTAATTTCTATGCTGTAGTTTTGTTTGTAACAATTGTAAGTTTTAAATTTGCATTCTTTCTTTCATAATTTAATGATATATCTGAGTTTCCTGTTAGATTTATCATACAAAATGGTTAATTTTAATAAATGAATAAATTCTCTAAAAATATATCTCAGTTTCTGTTTGATGTTCTAATATAAATTGTAATGTTATAATAGACTAATTCTGTCACACCATATGATCTTTTGACTATGGTTCAGCATTGCCTTGGGCCCAAAATTTTCTATCTCCAGCACTGATCACATCCTTTTGTTGATTTGAGAAAGGTCCTGATACTACTCTAAAATGAGGTGGATGTATGATTACTAATTACAATTATATTTTGAAGACATGAGAAGGGTTATGTTTTTTTTTTTATCTTACAATTAGGTTATTGATATGTTCTTGACTTTGTCTACAAAATATTTTCTTAAATTTGCTTATTGAAAGGTTTAAAAAGAACAAACATCGATGTGGTGAATTGAAACGCCTAATTGTTTCTATTCATTTTTCTAAGGAGAAAAAACACTCAGAGAATAAGATAAATTAATCCCCAAAAATATGTGAAGCATTAATTGCTTATAAAACTGTTTTTGGCCAAAGTGCCTTGATTGTTGCTACTGTCGGTTCAGAGTTTCCAGGAATCCACCAAAAATCCCTTCTGACTGTTCATAAACTGAGACTGAGGAACTTCTCCTCAATCTTTCTGTTAAACCCTTTTAACTTCTTTGTTCAGACAAGACCATTCTACTCTCTACGAGGAATTCCAATAAATAAAAATTGGTTTGTTCATTGTCTTTGACCAAGTTCCCTAAATTATTTACACCTTCATTTGTATGATCTGTACCTCTAACATTAAATCCTGCAAATACTACAGTTGTGTCTTTCTTTTCCATGTGCCAAAAGTGTTGGTGGTGTGATGGAATCTGTGGAAAAAAGGTTCGTATAAGTATATTTTTTTTCACAATTAATCATGAATGTACCATAATCATGAATATTCCTTACACATTTAAGCATGAGATAATTTTCTGTAGAAACAGGTCTGCGAATTGGACAGATGTTGAAATGAAAGCTCTGTTGGAAGAGGTGGAGCCGAGAAGAGACTTTTTGAAGTGTAAAAAAACTGATGTGGCGAGTATGAAAGTAAAGATTAAACAGTGGGAGGAAATAGAAATTGCAATGACTTCTAAGGTACCTCAGTTTGCAAGATCAGCGAAAATAGTAAGTAATGTGACTAAAAAACTTTAAAAAAATAGAGTTTTAGATTTATACAGTTCTCATAAACATTTAATCTATGACATCACTTATATGGTTGCACTGAAGCTCTATCAGGGCACAAGTGGTGTAATGGATTTATTATTGCACTAGATGCAAAAGGACTGTATAATACTAATTTTTGAAGAGAAAAGAAAGTTGCAATTAGAAAAATATGACTGTGAGCTAATAATGCTTTTCCTCATAAATAAATAGTAAAAAAATTTAAAAATGATTTTGTAATCATTGATGATACGCCTCTTGATAATAATGTATAATACTGTCATCACTTTTGTGCCATGAGGCATTAGTCAAGTTAGTATGATGATAATATCAGTCTTGTTTCTTTAATAACTATTACACTACAGAAGTTCCAGGGAGGTGCTATTCTTGGAATTTCTACTTTGACAATACTCAGTATTTGTTATTTTCACAAGAAAAGATTATGATCATCACATGTTCATTGTTGAAAATAATTTAAATGTTATTTTCTTCCATGGTAGTCAGCTCAAACGGATTATGGATTGAAAAATGTACATTTCAGATTGCAGATAAATGGTCAAGCATGAAAAAAGTGGCCAGAAAATGGGCCTCCGTTGAGAAACGCAATTGTCCAGATAGTGGTGGTAGTGGTGATGGTGGTGGTGCATTGATGACTGGCAAACCTTGGTGGGTAGAACGAGTGTTGAAGTTTCTGAAGGCCACTGATGTGGGCTGTCACATTCCAAGTGATGAAGATCAAAGTAAGTCAGAATAAATTGTGTAATAAAACAAGCTTCTGCTTGCAGTTAGATTTGTAAATGTGATATGTTAGTCTCAATTATTCTAAGATTCTCGTGACATGAGTTTCATAAGTAAAATAAAACTTGAGCAAAACTGAAAATTCAGAAGCGGATTATTAGAGGAAAAATGTGAAAGTACATTTTTGAAAACAAATTAATGAGTAATTCACATTCCAATTATTTATAGCATTTTCATAATACGCTCATTTTGGTCTATGTACCACTGGAATAATTGAAATAATAAAAGAGCCCTGATTACATATTCTTGCTTTGGCTCCTCACATTAAAGTTAAAAGCTCATAATTAAATCATTTGTAAATTTTTCTATTTTCATTTAAAAAATAATGTTAAGAAAACAAACGAATTGCAGATTCCAACCTCACAGCTCAAGAGGAGAGTTTGAGGAACGATGTGCAAGGAGACCAAGGAAATTTTTCGGAGAATAACACAGATCGGCCTGGGAAGCCTGTCTGCGAGAGTTTCACAGTTGATTTGATGCCTCTACCACCGGAGCTTTCTCAGTTTCCCCCTCTTTCTCCCGATGTTGCTGCCGCCGTCCCTCTCCGCTCTCCTCCAACCCCTACCTTCCCTCCGACCCTCCCAGTTCCCACATCTGGTGCCCCTTCCTCCTCGCCCACCACCGCACCTGTTCGGTCCACATCGACCCGATCACAGTGTCCGCCCCCTCGCCCTTTACCCAGTTCAAGGGCACAAACTCGCCGACATAGACACAAAGTTGACACGCTGGCGCAGAATTGTGAAGAATTTACCTATTTCAAGAGAAGATACTATGTAATGAGGAGCAAACTACTGGAGCAGGATAAGAAACTACAGGATTTAAAATTTAAATGGGCATTGCAAGACCGTGAGGATGAATTAAATATCAGGGAAAGAAAACTTCAGTGGGAAATTGAAGAAAGGAATTTGAAGTTAAGAAGAGAGGAGGAAATCCATGCAGCAAAAATGAAAGCATTGACATGTAAATGCCGAAATAAAAAATAAAAAATAAATAACTGTTGTTATGTTTGTCTCCAAAACTTTGAAATCTGATTTTCAACATTTGCTTCCTGACCCGTGAAAGTGGCGCTTTTTTAGACTAACTCCGCTATAATGTTGTGCTATAGTAGAGGTTTTGGGGTGGCAGCCCCTAAGTATTATTAAAGTAGTAATATAATAGTAGTTACAGTTGCAATAATACTTTTAAAGCAGGAGAATTTTTTGTAGAATGTGTTTTTAAATCTTGGGCATAAATAGTGTATGTCATTCACCACACAAGATTCAGGGGTGAACGAGTAAAGGAAGTCATGACACTAGCGAAGGAGGTCATGACTGAGAGGCCACTCAAACCCACGATTAATCAATTAGATCACGGGTTTCCAAACATTTTTTAATAAGCCCCCATCTGTCATGAAGAAAACTTCCACACCTTCTTACACACTTTTATTTGGTAATGAATAAAACAAATGTATTGAATAATAAAAAAAAAAATTTTTATTCTTTACAATATTACAAGTTAATTATGGTTTTTTGACCTTATGTAGAAATGTTTGTTTTTTAATTTTTTTTAGGTTAGATCAAAACGAGGTAGTATTATTTATGCCTAATTAACTCGTAGACTCCCTACCAAAGCACTTCAAGAATAAGCTTTAGAAATAGAACATTATTCTGCTGCAAAGTATGATTTTGATACAATGAACAAATCATCATTTTGGATTAAGAATTACAAAAAAGAGTGCCCCAGTCATATCACAGCGAACATTGCGATTGTTTCTTTTTCAAGCCCCTATTTGTGCAAGAAAGCATTTTTAACACTTGTTACAATTAAAACAAAGTTGCGGGACAACCTTGACGTTGCTAATTAACTTTGTGTGCTTTCTGATACTCAACCAAAGATATGGAATCTGATAAAAAAAATGCAAGCTTATCCTTCTCACTGATTTTGTCCCTTGTGTGATTTCAATTACAACTTGTATTATTAACTGAAAAAATCAAATGTTAATATGTAAATATTATCATCACAAATGTCAGCAAAGTATCTGTTGAATTCTTAAGTGATGTGCCCCAAATGGTTTGATGTTTAGTTTTTTATATATGCTTAAAAAATCTCCTTCAAGCATATTCCTTCATGGACTGAAATTAGTTTGGTAAAATAACTGCAGGATATGCCAATATCCAAAGTCTCCTAAGTTGCAGCTTTCCAATACGTCTTGATATCACAATGGTACTTGCCTCTCCACTCTGCAATTTTAGATTAAGGTTGGTCAACAAGTCAAAGAAATCAGACAAATAAGCCAACGTTATTTGAGCTCTTAGGTTTTTCATAAATTCCTGGCTAAATTCATTTTGTTTTTGATTTGTCCAAAAGGTGATATAGTTTTTTTAAAATTTGGTATCATCCTGCCTATTGATATTTTTTCTTTCATTTATATGTCTATATTTTTTGACAATTTTTATTAACATTTAAATCAAATGAATGTATTTTACCTAGCCACAATGAGCTCCGAAACCTGAAGTGATTTAAATGTTAATAAAAACTGCCTGTGCCTACACCAATGCTCGAAAGAGCGCCATCTGTGCATATGCGAATCAATTTTAGTAGTTGTAGCCAACTCTGTAGAAAATAAACCTCTTCTTTCACTCTTCTGTTATCAATATATCAAACATGAACTGTTAACTGAGAACAATTGGCAATTTCTGTATTCTCATCCAGCCATATTGCAAAAGTGTTGATTATTTAATTGCATCAACTACTTAATTTTTTTTGCGTTTTCAACCATATCATCAATGCGGTATATCACAGTGCTGTTAGTAAGTGATATTTGTGATCATTTGTTTTTACTGTGTGTTCCAAGAACATCAGCTATCTTCAACAGATGTGGTTTAACAAGCATGTCTCCAATAATACAGATAACTTTCTTTTTGTATTGCAATTAGAAGTTTGTATAAAGCGTCAAGCACTTTTTCACATGATTGAGTAACATATTCAATACTATCCATCTTCACCCTCAGCGTCAACCCCATGACTTGCCTCTGAGGCTGCGTTGGGGAGGCACCCTCTCCACTTTGGGAATATATGAATTAGATTCTTCCTCTGTTACCAATCACCTAAAAGTATGGTTCTCCCATGGCTTCACTCAAATAATTGTTTGAAACTTAGTCTTTGAGCATTGTTGTATATATGTTGGTCTTGGTTGTCCAACAAGCAACAATGTGCCGTATCTTCAAATGGCTATGCAGACACATTAAACCATGTAAACATAAAACTCCTTTTTATAATGTATTGTAAAATAGTACAATAGAGAAGTATACATTTTATTAATTTTTTAAATAGGTTAAAAAAAAACCAGCCAGATTTGTGTTTTGAGTTGTACATTCTGTGGGACTGAATTTTCATGTGGGTGAAGTCTGTTACCCCCAGCATGAGGGGCTATTTGTTGGGGTTGTAATTACTGCAACCATTGGCATTTGGATAAAACCATTACCTCTCCTAGTTGCAGCCATGCAATGAATGATTGAGTGTGCAGCAGAAACACTCCTACAAAATCCACCACAACTGAATAAATGCTCACTTACTAAAGATCACACTATTATTAGAAGTTTGGTTTCCAATGTTTTGTGGTTTCTGAAGAAAATAATTCAAGATTAATTTTGATATAATTTCATGTATTATTCAGAAATATTTTTCTGAAGTCTTGGTTTTATTTCTCAGTGCCCCCAAGGATCTAATGTTAAATCAACAATTTAGAAAGTCACAGTTGATCCAAAATGCCAATTGTTTCCGCATGTGATAATATTCATCACCAGGGAATGGATTTCTGGAATGTTTACTAAATAAGCTAATATTGATACTATTTTGTTTCTTTATTATCTTTGTTTCACAATGTGTTAAGTTGAAAAATGCTACTTTTATTTTCCATATTTTGGATTTTGGTACATTTTTTAATGGAAGTCTATATATTTTCCAATTTTTCTTGAAAAAATCAGTCCATATATTGTATTAAGATGAACAGTGAAATTTCATTAAATATTAAAAATACAGCTCAACAATAATAGCTTAAACATTTTTTGAATAATTTCTTAAACATTAGAGGTTTTTTTTTAATAAGGGAGAATTGACAATGGGAGAGCAAGTGAAGAAAATATGTGTAGAATAGATCCACTCTCCGACCCTGAGGCCGCGTTTCAGGGGGCTGAGTGCACCGAAGCGAGAAGGCGATGAACTGTTGGATTTGTGTGACAGATGACATTGAGACATCGACGGTCTGTGGGAAACTGTCCTCGTTTCGGTATCCTCACTACCCCACCTCCTTCCCTCTTGAGGCTGCCTCCCGAAAATCACATGGCACAGCGACTGGGACATCAGAATTCAACTTACGCAGCTCCTCGTCGTCAGTTACAATCCAGTAAGAATAGTGTTGGTTCAGTTCATGGTGACCACTTTCTGGAAAACACAGGGAATTTCAATTCCAGAAAAAATACAGGGGAAAAAGTTCTCACGTTCAAACAACTGATTGTCGATGTAGAATTCGAGCTAGCAATTATTTCCAATTATTGGCGAAATTAATTATTTATAAGAAATTTTATTAATAATAAAAATAATTTTTAAACAACTATTTTAAGTTAATTACACCATTTGAAGTCATAAACTATCAGATTACACGATACTCTATAAAACAATGTCTCATATATTTGAAAATTCGCCTTCGTATAAACTGTAACGCCGCTAGCCCTCTAAATATTGTGGGCGAGAGGAAAAGACACACAGCCAATGATTTTAAATATGCTTCATTGTGTTCGTGAAATTTGTGCCCACGTCGTTTCTTATAGAATCTGCACATGCGCACATCCTGCGAGCTACAACTGGCGTTCGATAATATACTTTAAACTGCAGGTGGAGAAAACCTGCCACCATAGTCGATTGAGGCATGCTTTGCTATGCCTGTGGGGCCAGAGCTACGAAGGTCGTTTAATAAGTCATTAGAAAAAAGTACAAAAAACGCTTTTTGGGGTAGATTGTTTTTTTTTTTTTTTTTAGTTTCAACATAAACTCCTTAGCTCTATACATTTTTCTAATCGTTTTTCCAATTTTTTTAAGTCGTCCAAAAAGTAGTATTGCGGAAGCTGCTCATAATAAGCACTTGTTTAGGCAATGACTTCCTCATTAGACATAAACCTTTGTCCGCCAAGTCATTTCTTCAGGTTGGGGAATGAGAAAAGTCACTGAGGGCCAAGCCAGGTGAATACGGCGGATGTTGTAATAATTGGAACTTTAATTCCATAATTTTGGCCAACCCAACTGCGCAGGAGTGCACCCATCTTGATTAAAAGAGGATCTTTTTCCTTGTCAGATAAGGGCGTTTTTCATTGATTTGTCCGCTGTGTCGGTTCAATAATGGCGCATAATACTCGCCTATTATCGATTTTCCCTTTTCCAAGTAATCAATGTAGATAATTTCGTGAACATCCCAAAAGACCGAGCCGGCCGATGTCAGAGTCTTCGCCTTGTTCCGTTCGCCTTAGAAAATCGACTGTTTTGATTGTTCTTTTGTCTCTGGAGTGTAGTTATGTATCCGTGTTTCATTAACAGTGATGTATCGACGCAGAAAATTCTCAGGATTGCGACGGAAAAGCGCCAAAATAGCCTCAAGAGTCGACCACACGGCTGCGTTTATTCTTTACTGTCAGCAAACGCGGCACCTGCCTTGCCGAGATTTTTTTTCACGCCCAATTTTTCGCGCAAAATTGAAGTGACTGTGCCTTGCGATATGCTCGTCGCCTCAATTATTTCCTGCACTTCGATTCGTCGATCACTTACAACCATGTCGTGGATTTTTTCCATTATTTCGAGGGTAGACACTTCCATAGGGCGACTGGAACGTCAATACAGAGAAACGGCAATGCTTCATTAGCCTCTTGTGCGTGATCTGGACTCTGGTCGCGGAAGCCTACGACTTCTTTAGCTTCTTGTAGGCTATGGGCTCAACTTAACCGTCAAATGTTGGTTTTTAAAAAAATTGAGAACCCTTTTTGTGCTGGGCTATTTTTTTTTTCGCTGGAGGTTGCGCTATGCTCGTTGCGACCTGGGAGCGTGTGGTGAACCCCGGAGGAGGCGATCGGCCAATACATTTTTTTCTATCAACGGAACACTACCGAAATGAAACGTTTAAGCTCCGCGCGCCAGCCCGCGGCGCTATCAAGTGCTCCGCCGCCCCGCAACAAATTGCTTCCTCAAACCGAGCATTCCGCCGGTCTTCTTTTTGCAGGGAACGGGGGCGTAATGGGCGAAAACGCGTCTTTAATTTCAAAAGTTGCGATTGCGCGCGAGTTAAAAACCGCTTGTTGGGGAGGGGGCAAGGATTTACGTATGCGTCGGTGCACAGTGCACGGAATTCCAGTACCACCCGGACGAAATTATTGAGTGTTAGTGATTGCAGGCACGTAAACTACTAGTCATTAGTCCCGTAAGTGAAGTGCATGTTTTTGTTCGGGAGATGTCAGTGGACTTTTTCCGTTGTATGGCGAGATCTGGGGCCGACCTACCGTCGACGAACGGGGTTTGCCCCAACCAGGTATCTCCCACCAGCGTGGCACCGCCCCAGCCGGGACAAACTAAGCTCCCGACCGGTCTCCCGGCATGTGTGGTAGGGTAGTGCAGGTTAGTGTGTGTGTGTGTGTGTGTGTGTGTGTAAATGGTACGGATAGGAAAAGGAAGGAGGTCTGTGACGTGTTTGGTAGGGTTCTGCTCCGGCATTCGCCGGGTATTGATTGGGAAAACCACGGAAAACTATACATCAGAGCAACCGACCGCGAGAATCTTCCTCCAGACAGCGACAGAACCTGATCTTGCTATCTGCCTATCCTGCCACCATAGAGATTCGAACCTAGGACCTCCCGATCAGAGGGATTGCACTGACATTAGCTGATGTGCTGAGGCATCTCTCCTTGTCGGATGAAATGAAAATTTTCTGGTTGGAAGCATACTTTTTATTGTATGTATTTGGCATTTTGGGGTCGATTGTCTGACTTTGTCGGTTAGTTACAGAGAGATTACTCTAAGAAGGGACCGCTTTGACATTACTGCTTGGCCACTTCTGGCTACACAATTGCAGTTTATGTCCACTCATTTTGTCTGTGCGTTCGTTTACAGTTAATTCATTGATAAATGCCTCCATCACTATATATTGCAATGTCATCCCCCTACATGACGTTAATTTATTTCCCGACCTGTTGAAGTGGTCCCTTCTTAGAGTAATTCCTTTATAACGGTGCCCTCCGTGCCTGGGTCTAGTTGAATGCTCACGCTTGGGGTAGTAGGAGAGACATGTGGCGAACATCTCGTATTCTCTTGACCGTAACTAGCAAACTCCGCCTGCCTGAGATTGTCTTCGTCACACAGTTACTGAATGAGTATTTTAATGTTCCTTCCAGTCGCTAGTAAAACACTTAACTATTTATCGCATCCATAGATTAACAATAGCTTTTTTGTAAATATAAACTACATTTAAATAATTATTTGTAAATAGTTAACCGAGAAGTATAGAACACTTACTGTAGAAAAACAATGTTTACTATTAAATTTATCCTTGCATGATTTTTCCTTTTCGTAAGCTGGCAATTCCTAATATACGTTAGGTTGACTTTGGCAACCGTACTTTTCATTCATTCTCTGTTTCCTATTAGTCCATTGTTTACATTGAAAATGAATTACCGTCAAATAGTATGTAATAAAATGTTATGTTTGGGTAGTTTTCTCTCCTGTCAGAAGGGAAACAGTGTTGACATTAGCATGATTTGTACAGCGTAACTTCTTATTTCAGTTTAGGATAAACTTTTTTGACTCTTTTTGTATGTAAAACTTTCTCATCTATAGCTTCACATTTTCTGCCAGATGGAACTTTTAATTTTTATACTTAACTCTTCACATTTCCAACATACATCCACCTGTGGCAATTTACAATTGTAACAACTGAGGTCCTGAACAAGTAATGTTTCAACACTAAAAAAATATATTTTAGTCACCATTAATTCGCACAGAGTGCATTGGGACATGATATTTATCCACAAAATAGACGTACACACAAGCTGTACATTTATATAAAAAATGAAAAAAAAACGTATAGTAGACATGTGATGTTTCAATTCTAATAGATTCAATTATGATAATAGAGATTTTTATCTTAATAAAACCTGTATCTTAAAGATACATTTTGAAAAAATGTCAAATGTTTTTGAAAAATTTTAATAATTTGCGTGAATATACGGAAGAGAAAGGATGTCATGTTTTCGCACCACTTATTGTATTCGATCTTTGTTGTACGAATTAATCTTTGAAGATATTGGACGTAATTTAATAAACTCGAAGGTATACGAAAAAACCAGATTGCTTAAGTGTTTATGGATTTTGTAGGATGCGATCCCCTGAGAGATAACTTTTCATCAGTTGATGTAATCGGTTTTTGAATTCTGTGTGAAGAGAATGTTTCACAAGAGAATCTTTGTTTCCCGCAGCTTTCATTATACTTTGATACTTGAGTTCACCGTATTCAATATTATTATCCATAGAGTTCACCACCTCTTGTTGCTAGGTGATTTCCGAGGTAATTATGGACTGAAGAAAGTTTATAATTTCCGTCTCTTTTTATAAATGTGAATAATTTCAATATGCCATGAGTGTGTGACGCTGTCAAAAACCTTCTAGTAATCATGTAATGTATACAGGCTATGTGAAGGTTTATTGTGTCGAATTACGAATGGCTGTTTCTGTTTGCAAATGACTGAGACTATTATTGTTAATTGTTCTTAACTTATTAAAACCTTGGAGCATTCTTTTTGTTCCTTTTACATAGTTTTGCTCGTACTTAAATGCTGATGTTTTTGGATTTAACGATTGTTGTGAGCTTACAGATTGTTGGGAGTCATGTACTTGGGCGATATTGGGAAGGATCATTGATAGTTGTCCTTTCGGCTTGCGATAGTTCCTTTCGTAAAAAAAGGACGATAAAATATCATTTTCTTTAATCGCTTCTATAATTTTGTCAAAAACGCTTGATTATCTTTATTCATAATTCAATTAGGTATCGTAAAATAGAGTAGGTATTTCGGAGCTGAAGGCAAGTGCACAGATTGGACTGTTCCCTCATGGGCCACACACATTTTTACTTCTTTTGACGTTAAATGAATAAATAAACAAAACTAGTGTTAAAACAGTATGTACTTTCACGCAAAATTACGCGAGACGTACTGAAATGTTTGCTAAAATGTACATGATCTTATTTCCAAATCTATATGTGAGAAACAAATTTCCTTAAGAAAAAAATCCATCTTAACTGTAGTTGTTGGAAGATGTCGAAAAAAATTTAAATTTTTGTTATTTTTCGAAAAATTAAGAGTTTTTAGCAGAGATGTGACCTGAATCATTGTTTTAAACGCCGAACATCAAAATTTAATCAAAAATGTTGGCGCCACGTTTTTGAAAATGGCCCAGGGACTTCATGTAAAGTACCCCTCTACATTAAATTTCAGTTTCAAAGTCAATGGGGCCGCGACATCAACCAGATAGGTTGGGTAATATCAAGCGTGAAGAAAACCGGCTGAACGGTTTAGTTGCTAGCGCTGTTCACAAGCGAACAGACGTTTTGCCGTCATTCGATTTTTTCAGCATCAACGACCCACAAAACATGGATTCTGGCTACACCACCTGTTGGAGGACTTTTTTCTAAATTAAACAAGTGGATTTAATAACTTTTTCATTATCAGGGCCAGAGGTGGATTTACGCATAGGCACAGTAGGCACGTGCCTACGGCGGCAAATTTTCAAGGGCGGCAAAATTTCAAAGGCGCAAATTTTTTCTTGATATTTTCTAAAACAAATTTAGGTTATGTAAAAACTATAACAGCATAAATCATATTTTTATTTTAAAAATATCATATTAATATTTAATACAAGCTATTTATTTGTCTACTTCATTAGAGTATACCTTATGATTTCAGAAGTATATGAATCTGAAACTAAGGCCCGTTGACGAAAGAAAAGATGTTGCAATTCTAGTTGTCATGTTTAGTTTCCTTTTAATGTTAACGTTTCAGTGTTGAAACGTTAATAATGTTGAACGTTACTTGCTATAATGATACAGTTTATATCCAAAATTAGCTAATCCAAAAAAAATATTTAATTTATGAAAACAATGTGCAAATATAATGTTACTTTTAAAGTTAAAACGTTTAAATTAATTAGGAATTGTTACTGAAACGTTACAACTTGAAATGTAACATTAATTTTAAACAGGGGGCGGCAAATTTGATGTGCCTGCAGGCGGCAAAAATATTAATCCGCCCCTGATCAGGGCCCTGTAAACACGAGTTTTCTGCTGCAAATTCCCTGCTTTTCGCGCAGCATGACAAAGCTTTCTCTGTAACGCGCGAGCGGTGGCGGGCAAGTGGAATTTGGGCCCGCTGGAATCGCAGACCCGCGCACTGCGCGCGTGGCCGTACTCGCGCCGCCCTGTGATCACGCGGCTCCGCCGAGTGCCGAGCCTTGCCGAGCGGAAGTTGCGATTGGAAACGCTCCGTGCCGAGCGGTGAGCTTTCTTATAGCGCGATTTTTACGGAGCTGCCTCTGAAGGGCCGTCTTCACCGTGGAATTTGTCACGTGATTTCGCGCCTTTCTCGGTCTTGCTGCAAATGTTTTAAAAATCGCTTAAGAAGTTTCAAATAGTATTTTTTTTATTTTTTTTTATTTTTCTTTTCTTCAAATTATTAGCTACTTTTAGTGAAGTGAAGTGCAGTTCCAGGGAAATTCAGCGTGATATGCGACATTACCAATGTTACAAATAAAATAAAATATAGTGGAGTGTAGGGCTATGTGTGTGTATAAGTATGTATGTATGTATGTGTGTGTGTGCGTGTGTGTGTATACGTATTTGTGCGTGGTGCGTGCGTGTTTGGGTGTGTGCACAGAGAGTTTGAGTTTCACATGTGTACGCGTGAAATGGAGGCTTTCTTGCTATGCTGGGGTATATATGGTTCTAGGTAATACATTATTTAAATTTTCATTTGTATAGTGTAATTAATTGGCTACCACCTGGCAAAGACGCCAATTGTGGCCAAAATAAATATTATTATTATTATTATTTTTATTTTTATAATATCGCGATTTTTATTCAGCCTCCTCCTCAAGGCCCGTGGTCACGGCGGTATCGACTAGAAAAAGACGCCTGATACCATGGACAATGTTGCGCAGACGCGACTACTGAAAGTGACGCTTCCGATGACTAGACAGGTATGCTGCCATAGCTATGTTTTATTTATTTAAAGTCAAGAGCTGAAAACTGTGTGCGAAGTACTAGGGGGAAGTTTTCTTGAATTATGGGATCCCCAATAAGTTGAATTGAGGATATAGATGGAAACAGTCTTTTGCAAGAATTGATACGAAAATATTCTCGACGATGTAATAAAACTGTTTGCAGAAGCAAATCGGCTGTAGAGTTGTGCTGTTATATCTCATCGTGCCTCTCGCAAAGGATTCAGGTTACCGATGCGACAACAGGGCAAACGATACTTTGAATAATTATATTCCCACTGAACACTCCAAAACGCACAGATAATGAAGTTACACTTTGACCTAAAGCAAAACAAGGGGCCATCTCAGCATCCGTCATGGATCAAGGGAACTGGACGCATAACCAAAACGAGATGGATCAAGTTAAAAGTTCGGAATGTGGCTAATCTTAGGAGTAATCCGTTAGTTTGCATATTAGCCAGACGGTATGGGTATAGCTGAGACACAAGGTTGCTTTTTACTTTCTCGCCCTTAACAAGTACTTCGTAAGAAGAGAAAGTTATGTAATGGTACGCCGGTAAACAGCAAATTTTCTGCAGGAAAAACTCTTATTTCCGGGTCTGGTAACGAACAAGTGGATACATCCTGTTGCGAAATATGGAAAAAAAAAATCCTCTAAACCGTGGGGTAGCCAGAATCCATGTTTTTGTTTCTTCACACCGAAAAATCAATTGATGGCAAAAGTCTATCTGTCTGTGGTAAATGCTAGCGCCTGAACCGTTCAGCCGATTTTCTTCAAAATTGATATTTCTCAATGAATGAACTCGAACCTTTGAGTTTCAAACGGATGTTTTGATTTTTGAGGGTACTTTATATGACGCCTCAAAAACCTTTTACAACATTTTTTGATCAAACTTTGTCTTCAAAGCGCGTAAAGGACTCTTAAATGAATGGAGCAGGTCTCATGTTCGTCGAAATTCCAGAGATTTTGAAAATTGCAATTGTACAATTTTTTCGGGTGTCTTCCTACAACTATAATATTGGTGATTGAGATGTATTCCTTAATAAAATCTGTTCCTTAAAGAGGGATATTTAAATAAGTTAGTGTTTAATTTTTCGAAAATATGAGTATTTTCGTGTATTTTGGATTAAAATATAGGTGATTTAAAAAATTAACATTTTTTCTCAAAAACCGCTCTAAATGTTTTCTTTACTTTTTCCCACGAATAGAAGAAAGGATGCTTAAAAGAATGGCGCTGGTCTATTTTTCGACGAAATCTCTAAATTTTTGAAAATTGCATAGTTATGCTAGGAAGTATGTACAGTTATAGATAGATATTTATCACTATTATTTTTTTAAACTACAATTTACGTATTGCAATTAGGGATATTAATACAACTATTTTTAAGATAATACGATAACAATAAAGACAAAACAATAATAGAGATTTTGTCAAAGAGAAAACGAAAACAAGTATGACTGTTACCACATTGGCGTTAGAATATGCTTTAACATTAAATATTGAATTAAATATCCGTATTACCAGTGACTGGGCGGAAGGAAATCGATTAAATTTCTTGTTTTATGCCATTTTTTTTGCGTGTATGAACTGAACAGTTTTTGCTCTTTTCTGACTCGCCAAACCGGCGAACTCATAGAGAATGTAGCACCATGGGCCTCGAAATTGAGACACATATCTTACATAAAAAATTTCACCGTTTCCCATGCAATCGATACTCGAGTATTTCTTCGTGTTTTACGAGAGAGAGGCCACATAGCTGCCCCGGCCGCTGATTTTCAGACAAAGGGTTCCCCCAGCTTTTCAGTGGAATGGAATGGGAATGCCCCACCAAGCTGGGGGGGGGGGGTTAAGCAGTAATTAAAAAAAATACAATTCAATTATGTGTTTTCTTACAAACATTTTACCACATTAAAATAATCTTTTGAAACCTACTTAACATTCAAAACATCAAATGTATTATTATAGTATGTGCATTACATTTTATATTGCTGTCATGTGTATTTTTTATTTGGCTACTCAGTTTTGGTCATGTCTTTGTGCTTAAAAAATCTTTTTTAATTGCAGTACAGCGTCAAGAAATATAAAAATAATATATAAATGCGAGTTAAGAAAGATGGTATGTAAATCATTTTATATAGTTTTATTTAATGTCTTGTGAAACAATTGAGTATGATTAACATTTTTTCAGAGAATCAAATTTAATGGATGATCGATCTTTGTTTCATTTTTACTTCTGAAAACAAGACAAAACGCGATTCTTCTATCCTTATTCTCTTAAACTACAGCTTTTGATTACGTACCATTTTATCATAAAACTTTGAATTTTTTAACTCCACTGTATTGTGAAAAACAAAAACAGAGAACATAATGTGCAAAAAGCGGACTGTCCGCCCAAATAGTGGCCACCGGCCAACCCTAGAAAGGAAGCAGCGTCTTCGAATGACGATAATGGAAGGGTTGCTTCTGCCATCCGGGGAGGTGGTGCGGTCTCGTGGCCATCTTTGAAGTAGTTCCAGGGAATTTGCTTAGGCAAATGATTATCCCTCTCTGTAATGAAATCGGCGGTTTTGGGGGGAAAATTAATTGGACTTTTTTTTCTCTCTGTAATCTAACCGGCAGTTTTTGAGGAAAAATTAATAGGAAAAAATTAATTTTTTTCTCTCTGTAATGCAGTCGGCGGGTTTTGAAGGAAAATAAGACATCTCAAGTGCATTGCGTTTGAAGTGTATGCCCTTTGTTAGTAATTAATCCCAAAAATTGTTATAATTCATAATATTCGAGGTAAGGCGCAAAATTTGAAAGAACTCGGGTGCCTATGTAGTCAATACCAAAATACCATTGATTAAAAAGCAATAAATGTTTTGTAATCAATGGTAAATGATCATTAACTAGATATGCATGTAACAAGTATTGCGCCTCAGCTTCTGGGTCAGTGAACTCCGTCTCGGTAAGGGTTTCCGCTACGTTTTCCTGGTGCCTCTCTTACCAGTTTCCCTTTGAGTAAATACTGATAGAGGCCCTTGTCTTTCGTTTGGACGTATCTGCACCTTCACTACCTGGGCGCGTTTTCGTCAGTTCAGTGGGAAATATAGTTTTCATACTTGATCAGTGGGAAATTATTAGTCATACTGGATGGTTTCACGAGACACGTAATAAAATTATATAAAATTATGAACATTATATTATCTTAAATAGCATTTACGTATTATGTTTATACTATACTTTTTTCTTAGTTGGGTAGGAATGTTTTGGAACACTCATTGTCGAATCATTTGAGGTTCAATAAGTACTAGCCTCAATATGTACAGCACGAATATGTTTAACCAAAGATTTCGTTGAAATATTATAAACATAAAAAATTAATATAATTTGTACTAATTTCTTAAAGTAAAATGTAAGTTAATATTTGACGTATTCTTGTTGTACCGTATATTTGATGTTTTAAGTAAAGTTTTGACGTAGTTATTTTAATACGTGTTAAAATGTTTGTAAGAAAATATATAATTTCATTGTATTATAAAAAAAATTCTTCTACTGACCTCCCCCCCCCCCCCACACACACACAGCGCTTATCGGTTACTTTTTGGCTTGAGGCCTGGCAGCGCTGTGTGGTGCGCTGCACTCGCGATCTGTCCTCTCGGGAGCTGAGCCCGGTGTGCGCGGGGTGGGGGTGGGGGCGAGGACGTGCCGCGCATGCCGAACGCGCTCTGGCGCCCGAGCGCTAATTAATCCGCTCGATGGGGCGATAGCGATAACTCGAGAGCGGCTGCGGAATTTTCCGAACGAGGCGGCGGCGCCGGCCGGCGTTCGCGATGTGGCACGACGCGACGGGAGGGGCTGGGGCGAAAGAAAGGAGAAACGAAGAGAAGAATAGAGAAAGGAAAGGGAAGGGAAAGGAAGATAAGTATTGAGGAGGGAACAGAAGACGGGGAGAGGAAAGCGAACAGTAGGAAAGGGATGATAATAGAAGAGAAGGAAAGAAATGAGGGAAGAGGGGAGAAGAAATAGATAAGGGGAGAGAAGAGACGAAGAGGGAAAAGAGAAGTGAAGGGAAGGGGTGAAACGGGAAGAGAAGACGAAGGAACGAAAAGAAGAGAAGGGATGAAAATGAGAGAAAAGAGATAAGAAAATGGAATGAGGAGGGAAGAGGAGCGACAGGGCAGAATGGGACTGGCTGTTAAGCGAGACGAGGAGCCATGTTTTTTGTTAAATGGGCGAGAACCCATTTGGAAGGGGCTCCCAATTTAGGGGTTCCCTATTTTTGTGGGATTCGGTTCTTGTGCTTCAGAATTTTATTTCCACTGTATGTAGTAAAACGTCTTCAAATTGTTTTCTGTATTATCAATCAAACACATGGGAAAACAAAGGTAACTTGTCGGAAACGACCTGTGGAATATAAAATGTGTGTCAAGCGTTAAATCACAAACAACACGTCTATTGTAAATATTTATTATGCTTCAGAGAATCCGAAAAAAATATATGTTGAATTTTTTGGAAAAGCAAAGATTTAATAAAAATAATGCATGTATTATGTGATTTAATCCTTTGTTGTGTATTCACAGAAGTGTGGAGAAACAATTTGTAATCGATTTTGAGACATTTTCTTAATGTACTACTTGTAGAATATTTTCAGAATCTGATTCGATTTACACGATATTAACCAAAATTTTAAAAACCGTATATACCAAAATGGTTTAATAATCTGCTGTTGAAGAAAATAATTATATTAAAAAAAATCTCAGTAGCTTGAGTAGTGCTGTACGGCTACGAAAAATAGTTAAACTTTTGCAACTTTCAGAATTTTGGAGGCTTTAATGTAAAACAAACTTTTACTTTATTTATAAATGCAGTTCCCTATTCCAAGAAAATAATACTGTGCTTTTAAAAATAATATTGAACTGTCCTTGGAACTTCACCCAACAATATAGAGATCCTTCTCCGTTCGCACGGCTCGCAGTTCGGTCAGATTGATCTGAGATAACTCACAGCCAGCAGTGTCTCTGCGGTGACTCGGACTGGGAGGTCCTGGGATTCGAGTACCGGCGGTGGCAGGACTTTAGACTCTAAGTAGGTCGAATTCAGCCGCTGTCTGGAGGAGAATTCCTGCGACCGGCTGCTCTGATCGCTTTCTCTGATTAGCACCAGCCCTGTGACGCCAATCAAGCAATCAATATTATTGATCTGAAATTATTGGATTTGTAGAAAGTACCTTCAACTATTATATTGAAAATATTTATTTTTTCCAAAATAAAATCTGCGCTTGAAAATTAGTGTACGTGTACGTGTTTCCAAAATATGACTGGTTTTCGCGTAATTTGCGCGAAATACAAGAATTTAACTAGTGATGCGTCAAATGGCGCCGACTTTCTCATGTGACGTTTCCTATTCTCTTCAATCTAGACTAGCTTCCCAGTTTTCTCCCTCCTCTTCGTAGCTGCTGTCTATCGGTACCCAAAAAGCCCTAGGAAGGCTTCCCGTGGGATCTTCCATTCCACTGCTACATTCACGGGAGGGGGGGAAGGCGAATAAGAGCCCCAACGCATTACTGCAACGCCGCGTAGCCATAAACTGTATAAATCTTAAAAAAATGGTTGTGAGACACATTCTTATCTTTACAATAGGCCTCGGACGAAAATATTTGACGATGATTTAATATATTTAATTAATAATTAAAATATATAAATAACCCACCTCAGAAGATAAAAACTATCAAAGCACAAATAAAAAGTTGGCCACAATCTCGCCGCTGCCAACGTTGCCTAAACCCACTCGCTTTCCAGCCCCCCCCCCCGTCGCCGACTTGGCAACGCCGCCGGGCGCGCTCGCGGAGTTAACCCGAGCTATCGCCTCCGCCATCTTAATTCCCGCGCGCGTAAGGCGATGGCACCGCGTTAATTGCTGTCTCCATCTCGAGCCACGAAATCGGTATCGATTTTAAGGAATCGATTGCCCCCGCCTTTAATTACCTCCGTTAATGGCGCTATAAATGAATTTGTTATAATTAGAAAAGGGTGAACTGAAAAGCTTTGCGCGCGAGCGTTATCGCGGGCGAGAATCGATCCCGGGCCGGTCGCTTAGCCACCAAGGTCTTAATTGCTCGGCCGGACCGCGTAATGAATTTGTTATAATTACTGGAAAATCGAAGGGAGTTCGGGCGGCAGCGCTACCGAGATGAAAACGTGGCGCCCAGCCGCCACGGGGCGCGCTCTGAAATTAATTCGAATGGCAGTCGTAATTCCTTCGCGCTCCGCCGCCGCGCTAGTTTCTTCCCACTGAGATCGATCGAGGCGATACGCAACCCGCAAAAGGCTAAGTAGTGTTGTATTAATAAAGGTAAATAATTAAACATAATGACCCTTCTGCCGGACGATCTGAAAGGTGCGACGAATCTGCGTGCAGGTATTTTGAAGCCAACGAAACGAAAATAAGAAAACGGAGTCGATTTCTTCTTATTAATGCTGTCGGAATTGAATAATACAATGCGCAATTTATGGCTGATAAATGAAGGAAATTTTTATCCGATCGGGAAGGCTTATCAAAGGAGGAGTAAGAAAAGTAAATCGTAACATTGATCTTGTTTTCAAAAAATGCGATTTAAAAAAAAAAATAGTGCAGCATTAATTAATTTACTTAACGTTAAATAAAGATGGAAACTGTGTGACGTATTATGGCGTGAAGAGCAATCTAAGCATTCTTGAGCTCTGGGACCACATCCTTCCCAAACAATACACATCCATTTTCCTTTCCATTTATATAGTATAGGATGTTAAAGTATTCTCCAATTCCAGAATTCAAAAAGCCCAGCAGTTCATTTCCCACGTTTTTACTTGCGCATATACGTACGTAGTATATGTGGAATAATATACGTAGTGTAGGAAAAGTTATGTAATGCTGCGGAAAATCGATTTCAAGATTTCAGAGGAAATACACGTTTTGGGGTTCCCTGATACCGAAAAAGTGTTTTTTTCTTTTTTTTCTTCTTTTTTTCTTTTTTTTTCTTTTTCAAAACAGCTTTCGTCTGTCCATCCGTCAGTTCGTTTGCTCGTCTGTCGGTCTGGTAAACACCACTAGCGCCACGATGTTTTCCAAAATGTATCTGCACCACTCGGAATTGTCGCGGCGGTAATACTTTTCTGAATTACATGTGATGTTCACTTGTTTAGCAGTCATTTTGGCTCATTCCTAGGTGGATTATTTTATTCTATTCTATTATCCCCATCTCGACCAGATTTTTGTCTAGTTTCCCTGATCCATTGAGCAAATACTGAGATGGCCCCTTCTTTTGCTTCTGGACGTAAATGTAGCTTCACTGTGCGCACGTTTTGTTGAAATCTCCTTTTGCTTGTAATGGTAGGAGTAGAGGTAAGAGCGAGTTGCTATTTTGTTAGCTATGCAGAAAAATCATACTTGCAATTCGTGTACCGATGCAAATATTTCTATAACTCAGAAACGAAAATGACTATTTTTCAAATATTGCTAATCTTGCGATTTTAAAAATTTTAATAAATTTATTTTATTTATGTTAAACTTTTACTCATCTTTCTACTATTTATAGTTAAAATGACAGGAAGAAATCCTGGAACTCAAGAAAAAATTCGCAGATAATCTTTTTCCCCTACGTCACATACAGTTTTTACTGTTTTTTCCTGAATAAATCTGAATTAACATAATTATTAGGGGTAGAATTTTAATGAAATATTGTTTTTCTTTTCACTTTAGAACAATGCCTTTTAGTATAGACATTAATTTTATGTTGTGCCAGTAGAAAATGACTTACTTTTATATGGCTTTTTTGCATTGTTCGACTAATAAGTAATTTGTTGCTTTTTCCCGTAATCTTTAAAGCATTTTTGCAGATTTAATCGATTTCATTATAATTTTAAGGACTTCAAATAATATTTACGAGATTCAACATATTCTTCACAGAATTCCTGAGTTGCGTAGTCGATCGATTTCTTCGCGCAAAAATTGTAGTGTCAGCCGTTGTATGTAATCTGAGGTTCCTGTGACGACTATCAGCGCCATTGTCGGTTCGGTTGATTTCGCGATAAATAAAGTCAGAGATTTATTGGAAAAGAACAGGAGTTGAGGGTTGGGAGTACACCAGGGCGCATGAAATATTTTTCGGATGAATTTGTTTTGAAGAATTTGTATTTTATTATTATGGGTTTTGGCAGCATTGGGACAGGTGAAGCAAGCATAAGTAGGGCGAATAACTGGTATATATTATTTTTGCTGAGTGAATGTGTTTAGGAGATTGATAGTTAATAAGGAAGTGTAATTTATGGATTTTATGATAGCTTTATATATAATATTTCTTAATATGGGCATTCCATTTAAGTTTAGTGTCCAAGATCCTTGATACGTGGGTTGGGTGATATCCAGGGTAAACCTTGCTTAAGAATTAATAATTCTGGAGAGCTGATTTGTTTACAGACTTTAGCGTGGCATTTATCCATGTTAATTTTTATTTTCTATTTAGTGGTCCAATTTGTATAAAGCAGGTCAGATTGTAGTCTAGTTTTGGCAGTTGTTAATTTTTTATGACTAATTAAGAATTCAGTATCATAAGCAAAGAGGGCTAATTCTGAGTATATTAAGTTTGGAATAACAGGTACTTTTCACAACTGAAGATGAAAACGTTTGCAATTGCCGAGGCGCATGGTCCGCCTCTGAGACAGCTGAAGAAGGCCACCCGTACTGTGAGAACATCAGGCCATGTTGAAACGTAGTAGACACGAGTCGAGACAGTCCGCAGTAATTCTGTACAAAAAAAGCTGATTTTGAAAATACTTATTTTCATTTTGAAAAGTAAGTAAAAAATTGGTAGAATAAAAAAATTTCTGAAAATAGTAAAATATGTAATATAGTCCTAAACATGTAAAAATATGTAATGAAAGATGGTTTTTGTGTTAGAGGAGCGATTCGCCAAGATTACAATTTTGAGAACGGTAACTAGGAAGACAAAAAATACGTAATTACATAAAAATCCGGTCTCTAATAATGACCATTATTCATATGAAAATTAATATTCATTTCTACTCGTCACATTAAGTAGGTGTAGTGAAATTTATTTATCGAGATCGGGGTTCTCAGAACGAACACCTAAATGAAGTCATCATGAAAAGTGAGTGGCTGAAATTAACCATTTACAATTAACAAATTATTGCTTGTTGCACTTTCTAATTACGAATATGGTGTCATTTTATTTTGTTTCTCTTGAAAGCAATTACCAGTGAATTTAATTGAAATGTCTATCACTAGAATGCATTTGCAGCAAATGTTAATTGGTAAATGAATCGATTATAGGTACATACTTTTGCATGATTATCTCATTATGGGAATAATCTGACACAATGAAAAATCTGATTAAATTTTATTATGATATTTATTTATTACGATATAAATATGAAATTGTTTCCTAAATTTTAAAATAATGTACAAAGTATATCGATTTTTTACATTACACAACTATGTACTTAAAACACTAAGAGTTTTCATTTAGAAATAATTTTGAACTTTCTAACTAAACAAATTCCGAAATGTTTGTTATAAATGAAAGGTGTTGGGCCCAAAATGTGTTCTAAATTGGTCTTATTAACGGTCTTATTATAAATTAAATACTAAATTTTATTACTTCTTTAAAATTAATTCAATGGACACTGATCTGCTGCCATTTGCCATTACGTCATATTGAAGTATTACAAAATTGAAGATAAAGATTTTCCCTTCAAATACTATTAGTTCGTCATAGTGAGTTCTTTCATTGTTATGTACATTTTTAATTTTCTTAGTAATTTTCACGCAATATTGCGTGCAATTGTGCAATTTGTAAAGAAATATAAAAACAAGTTTTTCCCAAAAAAGGCCCCAATTTTTTTAAAATTGTTGGTAGGGATTGTGTTAAATGCTTTCTATAAGATGACATACACGCCATATTACTCTGTTCTTTTGTTTTTTCAAAAATTACAAAATATTAATTTTTTTACATATCTCTCACGCCGTTGATTTTTACATGAGCGTCAATTTGTCGATATTGTTATATTTATGAGTACATATGCTTTAAATAATGTCATATAAAACTTCTCGAAAACAACCGTTTTCTGTGAAAACTAGCTCAAAATGCCGCATATTTAGACACGCTCAAACACCACTTTTTCAAAAGCAACTCCAAATTTTTTCTTCAAACTTTTCTTCGCTTAGTACAAATTGCACTGTTTAAATAGTCATAACCATTTTTCATCAACCATTTTTACTTTCCCGTATACGTACGTATATACGGAGTAATGTACGTAGTATATTGAAAGTTATGTAATGCTGCGGAAAATCGTTTTCAAGATTTTGACGGAAATACACATTTTGGGATCCCATGATACCGTAAAAGTGGTTCTTTTCAAAACGTCGGTCTGTCTGTCCGTCTGTGAACACCAGTAGGGCCTAAATCATGCGTAGGAATTTTTTCCAAATTGAAAATGTCCCTGTCCATCTGGCACGAGTCACAACTTTGAGATTTTGAAAAGCATTCTTTAAAATTTAGGGGTACTTTACATGAAGTCCTCCGGACATTTTCAAATTTTCACCCCATATTTTTCTTTAAATTTTTGGTAGTGGTTGTGCTAATGCACTCTACAAGATGACATACACGCGATATTGCTCTATTCTTTTGTTTTTTCAAAAATTACAAAACTTTATTTTTTTTTACTTGCGTCGTTAATATTTACATGAGCGGCAATTTGTTGACATTGTTATATTTATGAGTACATATGCTTTAAATAATGTCATATAAAACTTCTCGAAAACTCAACCGTGAAAACTAGCTCAAAATGCCGCATTTTCAGAAACGCCCAAACGCCATTTTCTCCATAAACTGCTCCAATTTCTTTTTTAAACTTTCAGAATGGACACTGCTACTTGCATGCTTTAATATAAAAGTAAAGTTCTTTCCGGTGATTTTTTTTTAATACAGAAAATTTTCAAAAATGTTTGAAAGATCTCTCAAGCCGGTAATACGCACTTTTCTAACAATTTGTAAACACTATTGCATTTGTGAGTTAAAGTGCTTCACATTAATTCTAGTGAAATCTTTCGAAAACTCAAAAATGTTCTGTAAAAAGGAACTTCAAATTTCGAATGCACAGTAGCGCTTAAACGCCATTTTCTTAAAAAGGGCTCTATAGTTTTCAAAGAAAATTGCCATTTGGAACAAGGTTCTTAATATTCTGTTCTTAAATATTCTTAAAATAGCATTTCCGTTCTAGTATTAGGAATCCAAAAATTGAGAAGAAAAAAAAAGTACTTAGGCGGTGGTAGATGTCAGCTGCCAAGAGTACGTGGCAAGTCCGAATAGCTAGCCGAGACCAAAGGAAATAGAAAATTAATAAGGGAAAGTCTATGCCATTCTGAAGCAGCACTAGTTAAGTCTTCTTACAGAGATATCGGTATTTAATTACAATAAACCCCTCGCTTTAACAAAATCAGTAACCTCTTAAATGAAGCCGCTCGGGTCATCGTGTCTATCATAGTCACGTAGTTCGTCGAGTTGCCCACAGATGGCATGCGCATACCGAGCGCAAGCAATGGAGAGGTGATAGGGCCGATGAGGGTGAATGTACACGACTACAGCTGTGCTTTTAACGAATTATAATTTTTATGTATTACTGAAGCCAAGGTGGTCAAGCAGTTGAATATAATTCGTGGCCTTTCTCCTTTTCTCTTTCAATAGTCTGTACAGACCAGTACTAATAAAATTTGCTAACAATTCGTATAACAACACAGCGCACCTCTTTCTTGACTAAGTATTCAAAATCTCGACCTTCAGGGGCTGTTTTCTTCAATAAACTATACCTGCTTTACGGGCGGTATAATAAAATATGGATTGCAAAGACATGGTTGTCAAGATCATTCGGTCTATGTCGAAAAGAGAACGGGAAAAATATGACAACGGTGAAGATCTTCCGAAACAACACGTATCATCAAATCCTCATGTACGTGCAGTTTCTTATGCATTTTTGAACAATGGTGTTTTCCCCCATTATAACCCATCAAACATTTTTGACCATCATTAACCCATCACGTCCTATCAAACCTTTTGGGCTTGAGGCCAATGGAGAGGTGATAGGGCCGATGAGGGTGAATGTACACGACTACAGCTGTGCTTTTAACGAATTATAATTTTTATGTATTACTGAAGCCAAGGTGGTCAAGCAGTTGAATATAATTCGTGGCCTTTCTCCTTTTCTCTTTCAATAGTCTGTACAGACCAGTACTAATAAAATTTGCTAACAATTCGTATAACAACACAGCGCACCTCTTTCTTGACTAAGTATTCAAAATCTCGACCTTCAGGGGCTGTTTTCTTCAATAAACTATACCTGCTTTACGGGCGGTATAATAAAATATGGATTGCAAAGACATGGTTGTCAAGATCATTCGGTCTATGTCGAAAAGAGAACGGGAAAAATATGACAACGGTGAAGATCTTCCGAAACAACACGTATCATCAAATCCTCATGTACGTGCAGTTTCTTATGCATTTTTGAACAATGGTGTTTTCCCCCATTATAACCCATCAAACATTTTTGACCATCATTAACCCATCACGTCCTATCAAACCTTTTGGGCTTTGGTTGAGAAAATCCAAACCAGACATTGAAATAATTAACGCATGCAAAGTGGGAAGCTTTCTCTTAAAAAAAGTACAAAGACGTCGATGTTCGAAATAAAGGTGCATATAAAGTAGAAGTGGTTTTTGATAAACGCAATGACGTTATTTTTTTCATTAAAGACAAAGATTTGCAGTCACAAGGTTTAGAGGCTTTTGTTCCCTGCTTTCGAAAGTACAGAAAAGAAATTATAAGGGAATTCTTACACAATTTTTCAACGAGGAAATTAAAGAAGGTTCCCAATCAGAGAATCTCATTTTAGAAAGAGATTGACCCGAAAGAACAAAGTGCTCAAGTGGTCAGTCGTGAGGGATGGATCCCGGGCCAAACAGTACTCATCTCTCTTGTTGGGCAGTTGCTTTCGACTGAAATCTTTATTTTCCGTGTTCGAAGTAAAGTGGAACCTTTTGTACCTCGACTAATACAATGTTTTAAATGTTTTTACTTTAGCCATATTGCAAAGTCCTGTAATGGTAAAGAAATTTGTTTTTGTTGTGGGGATCTTAAATAAGAGAAATAATGTACTTCCCAAACACTACAATGTTGCAATTGCAAAGGCTTACATAAATCTATTGATCCAAGATGTCCAATATATCAAAAATACCCCGAAATTAATAAAGTAATGGCTTACAATAATATATGCAATAATTATATTATGCAACCATAATGCCAATACATTTAAATTGCACCTGTAAGGAATATAGAATCATTACGCATAAAATCTATTTAAAAATAAAGTATGTGTACAGTTTTGTTGGTACGTGGGCCACCAAATTAATTCAAATTTGGCGCCACGCTTCGAACAGCTCAGTTTCGCTGCTCTTTAGAGCGGGCATTTAGAGAAGGCATTTTAGAAGAAAAGATCATACATTTCAAACATTCCTCCTCGGATATTAATCTTGCTCCAAAAACTGCATGAATTCCTTCCCAATTGGCCAAATACTCATTTTTGTACATAGCTCTTTGAAACAGATTTTAAACGGCTTCAGAAAATCACTAATAGTTTGCACCACCGTCTGGACGGCCGCGACGAAAGAGTTGCCCATTGTCAGATCAGAGGAACCCCGACCATTTCTGTAGTGATCGTGCCGAGGAGCTAAGCAATACGCATAGGGGGAACATTGAAAGTTTGTAGTACGTTAGCAGCAAACAATTATCGTATAGTTCCTTTGAACCAGCGCTCTGAGACGCGAAGCGAAAAAGCAGAAAGCATGAATGACATGAAATTTGTGAAGAGAACAATTATTTTCGTCCAGATAGAGGTACCCATGACATTCTCCTCAATACTCATTGATTCCTTCAGCAAAGTAATAATCTTTGTCAATTATGTGTCGCTTTTTTCCAGAACTTTCTCGTCTGGTGAGAACACAGAAGGTGATGCACAAAACTTCTCATTGCAGTTTCTGCTAACGCTCTCCCAATTCATCTAAGCAATATTTCGCAGCCTCAAGTTCATCTACGCCACATTCATGAGATATCAACAAAATTTAAGCTTTCGTGATTTTTTACCTCCTATATTCGAAGATTGCCGTCTTTATTTTCGCGTCTAGTAGTCGCGCTCAATTACGAGTAAATCTTAGTGCATAATTTGAAAACAAGTCACATGTGCATCAGTCATCGAAAGGAATTAACAGTGAACTCCGTTACAGATAATACAGATATCCGTCGACGGTTCCTCTAGTGGAACGCTCCTAACCTGGGTTGCCAACCGTCCTACATTGACGTCAATTGAATTTTATTTAAGCTTTATTTATTTATGTCAAAAACAGTTAAAAACTTAGTGTGACGTGCTATGAGAAGAAGTTAAATTGAAGTTACGTTTATGCCGAGAAGGAAAACAAGGGTCCATTTCAGCATTTGCTCATGGATCAGGGAAACAGCACGAATACCTGATCGAGATGGGGGTCATTGACCCAAATGCTGAAGTACAATACTTGTTACATATTCTTTAGAATTATACAATCCAAATGGTAAATAATACACTAAATGTCGTTAAAATTAATATTACTTTCCTTTTGGATGCTCGGTATAGTCTATAATTGTATAGAAACAGTTGTGCAGCAGAAAAGACTTTACTTAGGATTTAAACTTTTGCAGCGAATTTAATCGTTTAATGTCATCTGGCAAGGTGTTGTAAAATAATGTACATGTATTTGTGTGAATTTTTGGTAGTGAGCTGGTGATATTGTTACCTGATGAATATGATTTCCACGTCGAGTGTTGTAGTAATAGATATCAGCGTTTGCTGAAAATATATTCCCGCCCTTAAGTATGTCATTTTTAACAATTAAATTGTTCTCTCATCCTCCTTAGTGTTTTAAATGTTTTCCTTATGATACATTTTTAAGATTTGTTGACATTTATTTTATTGCATGACTAACATTTGCTATGTTGTATTGTTTATTGTTTAATTTAGAATAGAAAACATGAATATACTTTTTCTGAACGCAGACACACGCACGCATCATCATGTCTCTGTCTAGCAAATAAAAAAGAGACGCTCAGATCATCATCTGCATATTGTGAACGAATCTTTTTTGCTCGAATCGCAAATATGGAGAAAAGAAAGAAATAGGGCTGATATTAGTCTAAATTAAATATTGATAGAAATATATGTGTTGATATGTTTTGTTTCTTTTTTTTCATTCTCGTATTGTTTCTCTCCTTTCCACGAACATTGTTGGCAACCCTGCTTCTAAGATAGAAACGTGCCATCGAGGGGATTTCAATTGCTCTGACTTTCGTTAGCCCTCGACACGAAAGTCTACTCTAAATCCCTGAATTACAGGCAATCAAGGACTCAAGGGAAAATAAGTGGATTTATTTGCCGTTCCTTCTCCGTGATGAAGGTCGAAATGTGCAGTAAACTATATTAACCGATGTGCAAAAGATCAGGTATTTTTACGTTAACACGTGGCATGCTCTAATTACTTCGGATTTATTAATTTTTACGTCGTTTAGACGGTCGAATCTTGAAATGTAGATCTTATAAAACATCGGTTTATTGGCGACTATGAGACAACTCCTGTTGAGCGTGGATATTTATAGCGATCCTTTTTAAAAGTTTATTTTTGAAAGAACGTGATAAAAACCTAATTGCTTTTAATGCGTGTTCTTCATTAGGGTGAAGTTGTGTATACTAATTTTTAAATCTCGTGATGAATGTTACCATATTCGACATGCAGGAGTCATTCTGTTTTTAATTTGCCAAATCTGACTCAATCCTTTTTTCAAATGCTGTCTCATACAGGTTATGGCACAATTAGAATGTTAAAAAATATTTTCAATGGTTTAACAAAAAAGTTTTCAATGCAAAAACTAGTTGTGCTAAAAGCAGCAAGAACTTCATCAGTGAGGTACAGTCAGACACTGTTACTGACAGAGAGAAACGGACTGGGAGACGGACGTAACGACGCGACGGACAGACGGACGGACCGACAAACAGACTGGACAAATAACCTTTGCAATAAACCAATTTTTCGTTATCGAGGACCAACAAACTCGGATTCTGACAATGAAAAATGAACTTTTTTTTTTAAACAAAGATTTACGCAAAACTACGCTGGGGAGTACGTTGGCCCCCTTTGGTGTGGGATTGCTATTATTATTCTTACAGAGTCCTTTGATAAGGAAGTCAAACATCATTAATTAAAGTCCGATAATTTGGTTTCTAGTAATATGGTGTGCAAGGATATTTTTACAAACTCTCTACGGTTGATAGAGCGATAAACATTAAATTTGGTTTTTGCTGAAGAATTAATAAAAAGTACGTTTTACGCATTCATTTAATTTGTTTACTTACTACCAACAGATGTTCGTGTTTTGCAATAAAAGTTCATGTTTTTTTAGAAAAAAATAGTATCATAAATAAAAAATAAATAATCGGAACGTGTTGAAAATACGTAATATATACGTTTCATTAAGTATAACTTCCTTGGAATTTATGACCGGGAACGAAATATACACTCAACATGAACAAAATCGCTCGAAGCAAAATTTCCTGTTTTCCGCATGGTTGAAAAAGCATTTCTCAGCCCATCTGACGAAACGAAAGATCGAAAATCGGGAAGAATGCCGCGAAACTGCTTTTTGCGTGGTCCCCGCCGCTGGAATCGCACCGAAATTCGACACGTGGCAGCGCCCCAAGCGGCGGTCGCTGCGAGTTGAAGACGTCGGCAGAAATGGAGAACTCGTGAGCAATGTAGTGGCTCCCGGGTTGCGGGAACGCTACTCGTCAAGTGAGAACTGCTCACAACACAATCTCGGCCAAGGAGTGGAGGAGCCGTGCTGATCATTTTGAAACGTGGGCTTGTGCTTCCAAAATCGAAGAATATAATGAACGATATTTTTTGTACCTGGTTCGTTGCGATTGATAAAATGAAGATAAATTTATTTAAACTGCAATTGGGTGTAATCCGGTGGCAGCTAATTTCATAATAACGATCACAACGTCCTTCACCACCGCCTCCACCTCTTCTACAGCCGCCTACACTTCCGCATCCATCGCCACTTGGGTTGTGGCCATCACCCATTCCGTCGTCACCACCGTTCCACAGCCACAGCCTCCACCGCCTCCACCTCCGCCTTCGCCTCCGCTATGATTTGAATTGAACACCTCCGCCTCCGTCGTCTCCTCCCTCTCTGTGTCCGCCTCCATCGTTGTCGATTGGCCTAGGAGGCTCAGGGCACCAACTAATGACAGCCTCTGGTTTGGAGATCGTAGGGTTCAAGAATATCCACATTAACTACGTAGCTTGATCGAATTTAGCCGCTGTCGGGAGAAGAATTTTAGAGGTCGACTGCTCTGATCGGTATTTTTCCTTCGTTTCTTCGATCAACACCAGGCGAATGCCGGAGCAGTACCCCATAAACCGGGTGTGATCTTTCTTTCCCCCTCCTTATCCTATTCTCACCCCATACTTACATTCACTTACACTCTGATGAACTACACTATTACCCATGCCGGGGGCTTAGAGCTTGCAGCGGGTGGGGGCGGTGCCCCGATGGTGAAAGATATTTGGATCGCTTCGTGCATTCTCTTATGGGTCATCCGTAAATTACGTAACGGTAAAGAGGGGGGAGGGGGTTTGATGTAGCGTGTAACGTAACAATAACATTTTTTATACCTTTTTCATCATTTGCTGAAATAATTTATTTTTTGATTTCTATGCTAAAACATTAAAATATTAGCTAATTCGTTTTAAAACATAAATAAACTTAAGTTTTTTGTTGTAAATTGTTACAATAAATGGAAATATTTATTCAACTTTTGTTTTGAATCTGTAAGATTACGAAGAAAATATTCAAAACTGATATGAAGTATATTCTAGACTCCATCTAAATTGGCAGTGTATACTCTCACTCTTGCATCATCCAGAGATGAGTTTGTGATCAACCATTTATCATCCAAGTATTCTTCCTTCACCCACAACTTCACTCACAACAATCTTATTGTTAGGCGAAGCCAGCATCACCAACTAATTTCTACTTTAATCATCATTAATTACTTTAATATACAATACAAGTAAAAAATACAAATTATTTAAAAAAATACAAATTATTAAAAAAAAGAGCGAATTCCAGCGCGCGTAGTCCGTGCCTGGCGTTCGGGTGACCGCCTTCGGCACGCCTCTCCGCGATACGCTCGGCAGTCTTGAGGCCGCCGGGGGTGAAGCGGCTCGGGGCATCTCACGGGGCGGGCATAGGATTCTAATGCCCACGGCTCTTGCAGGGTTTTTCAAGCTAGTTAGGGTCAGTTCAGTCGCTGTCTGGAGGAGAATCCTAGCGGTCGACTGTTCTGATGGGTTGCTTTCCGCGGTTTCTCCCATCAACACCAGGCAAATGGCAGAGCGGGTACCGTAACAAACGGGCCATGGACCACGCCCGATCTTTCCTTCCTCTTCCTCGTTATATCCTCGCTCATTAAACACACATTTATATTAACATGCACACTACGAAACATGCCGGAAGACCGATCGTGAGCTTAGAGCTTGCCCCGCTTGTACGTTTTAGATACGTGGGAGATACCTGGTTGGGGGAACTCCGATAGCCGACGGTAAGTCGGCGCCGGATCTCGCCATCCAGCGGGGGTGAATATCACCATCATCTCCCGCGCAAAAAAAGCATTATACTTACGGCAATAATGACGTTAGCAGTTGACGCCCCCGGAATCACTAGTAATCAATCCGTCGACACTCCCTAGGTCGAGTTCAGCCGCTGTCAGAAGGAAACTATTCGACAGATTTCCCTAATCGGTAGTCTTTCGCGGTTTATCCGGGTCTTCCGTGGTTTATCAGGCGAATGCCGGAGCAGTTCCCTTACAAACGGCCTACGGGCCACGAACGATCATTCCTTCCTCTTCATTGTCCTATCCTCACCCCTTTCTTACACAAATATTTTCAATAACATGCACTACACTTCCGCACATCTCGGCAGACCGATCGGGAGCTTAGATCTTGTCCCAGCTGGGGCGGGGCCTCGCTGAGAGTTTCCTTGGTAATTTTAACAATGCAAAATAATATATTTAGAAATAAAATCGTGTATGTGACATGGGATTTACAAGACCTTTAATAACTCGGGAAAATTTCATCTCTCGTGAATAAAACTGTATTTACAACCCTTGTAATATAAATAACTATTATTCGTAGTCTCCAGTCATTAAGTTTGGTGTATTTAAGATTCAAACATCGAATGTAAATTAACGGTACCCCTATATTTGGTTTGGTTTTGCGTCTGCCCGCATTCAGTAAACACGTAATCGTACTTGACGACGTATTAATTAGAAATAAGTGCATGAATTGTGTTTCGAGAAATGAGACATAATCAGCATTTCAAAGGCAACAACCTTTCGTGCAAATGTGTGTCCGTGCGACGTGTCCTCAACATTCCCCGCGAGAAAAAAAAAGAGAGTCGCACATTATTTCATTTTTGATTCGTCCGAAGGAAAAGTTCGCTTGGAGCAGGATTTCTCGGGCAATTAACGAATCCACGGGGTCTTTTTCTCTCATGAGAGCGATTATACAATAAATAAAGATAATTTTATTCCGTGTCACGTCTTCACCTACTTTATGGAAGGCCGCCCGTCAGTGGGAGTGAGAGCCTCTAAATAACGGTCGACGCCGGCTGATTTAAATCCTCTAAATACGAGTGGAGGTGGAAACGACGCGGCGCTGCTAGTGGAACAGGTGCGATGTTGATGTTTTTTGTTTTTTTCGTTACTGCGTCAACCTCCCGGGCAAATTCCCTGGGAGTTGTTTGCTCCGAGGGTTGGGAGGGCGGAGGCGAAATGCAACGGAAGCGACCTCATTTGAATGCGTTGGTCAGGGGTTCTCAAACGTTTGGATCTTTGAAACTTTTGGACTAAAGTGAGTGAATGAAAATTGATGTGGGGCGTGTCAACTACTGAGGTCTTGAGATAAAAGATGTTTGGTATCAATAGTTTTAATTCTAAGATACGAAGTTCAGAACTTATTAATATGCTGCGAAGTCAGAACTTCGCTTTCCTCTCAGACGCTGCAATATTAGATCTGATGATGATTGCTAGAAGATCGAAAAGATCTTAAGAATTAAACATATTGATACTAGTTGATATATTATTTTTTTCTTAAATTATTACGAAGTATCAACTTCACCAGCAATAGTATCAATATTAACTACTGAGGACATTAGTCCCGTAAGTGTAATGCATGTTATATCCCGAGGGGTGGTCATATTTCTTCCCTATTGGAACATAAAATCCCGTGCCGACCTGCACTTCAGTTTTTCCGCATCCAGGTATCTTCACCACCTGATCCCCAGAACATGTTCTAATCTCTCCACTGATTTCCCGATATCTGGTAGGATAGGATATAAAAGAGTGTGTGTAAGGGAAGATGATAGGATAACGAAGAAAAAGGTCAGATGCCGGAAAAATTGGAACCTTTTTGAGAAAATTTTGTTTTTAAAATTACGTCCATTTCTCAAAAAACAACAACATGAAAACTACTCTATTTTTCAACAAAATTGTACATTGCATTGTTTACTTATCTATTTTTGTAGAAGTGGTTTGATTAATAAAACAATCCCCTTTTTTAATTCTGTTCTTTGTATATGACATGAAAAAAATAACTTTTGCAATTTTCGAAAATTTGGTGAATTTAACGTACACCGGTTATTTTGAGACATTTTATAACCATTCGTTGTTCTGTCCGATAAATAAATAATTAAAGAATTTGGAACTATTTTCGAGAAAATTTTCAAACAGTACTTGAGCCTAAGTGTAAAATACCCCCAAAATCAAAATATACGTTTCAAATTCTAGGCATCGCCATGTCAGCCTGGCCGTAAGGGAATACAAATTTTGGTCAAAATTATGTGTGAGGTTTAGCCGTTAGCGTAGTTGGCAGACGGACGGGTGAAGTGACGGACAGACGGGTGTTTTACCTTACTTTACTTACCATTAAACCAATTTTTCGGCATCAAAGACATACAGCACGTGGATTCCAACTATATAGCATATTAGAGATATTATTAACTAAGAGGGAATAGCTTTATATAGGAATAAATATCCGCTTTTTCTTTATCAGGGACCTACAATACTTTTTGTGCCGAAAACTCAGTTTTTGCTTCACTGTTACATAACTTTCTCAACTCCGAGAAAGTGCAAGTCGTGGATAAAAAGCGTGTATACTTATAGCTGTTCTTAGAACTGTGGCAGATTAAATGATTTTTGTAGGGAAGAGAGTTTTATTGTATTAGTATTATATACAAAACTCCAGAAAAGCACAGATGCTAGTAAAGGTGTTTTTTTTTTTTATTTTCGTGCATATTTCTCGTTTATTTTAGTGAAAAAGTGAGTGAAGTAGAGTGGTTTGGGGGCGAGGAAAGATCCTGGAGTGTGGTGATGCACAAGCTTTGACTGGCGAGGGCGAGTAAGACGGGACTATACAGTTTTCCTAAAATATTTTTAAAAGTGAAATCGGAAAAACGCCGTCCCTTCAGTTTGATATGTACATATTAAAATATGTTCAATATAAATGTTAATTTAATCGCACTTCATGTCTTTCACCTAAACCTTCACACTAATCTGTTAAAGTAAAGCATATTTATACAATAGCCGACAATGCAATGTACGCTAGCTATTGAATAGATTAACGAGATAAATAAATGTGAGTATTCAATAAATAAACTTACAAAAGTGTTTTGTTAAATATTAAATTTCCCGTGTTTTGAAGCATTGAATAGAATAATCAATTAGCTAATATTTCTCCTAATAAAAATGCTCAGCTATCACAAAGTGAAACTTAATTTTTAAGCAAATATCACTTACCTGACTCTACCCTTACCTCAGCCTCTCATTTGTACGTAGACAGCATCCTTGAATAAGTCAGTTTTGTTAACAATTCATGATTCGTAATGAAGAGGCACAACAATGTTAGGATTCTAAGCTCCATAAAAAGAGGCTACCAGGAATTGTTGACTACAAATTCGCTTTCCAGGAGGTTCTAGGGTTTGACTCCTGATGGTGGAGATTTTTTTGAAACTTGCTACATAACTAGGCCGAATTATTCGGAAAAAAGTTTTTAGCGGTCGGCAACGTTCATCGGTAAATGTTCTTCTGGTTTCTCCAATCAATAACATGCGAGTGCCGGAGCGATTACCTCAAATACCAATAGATACCGCTCAGTTTAACTAACTAGTGTTTCTACAGCAGTACATACTTTCTCGCATTCTTTCTAAACTTGTAGTTTTCGAAAATTGAAGAAGTGCAACGAATATGAGATCTGTGCCAATCTTTTAAGCCTTTCTTATTGTACGTGTGAAAAAGAAAGTGAAGAAACAATTTGGAGCGGTTTAAGAGACACTGTTTTCATAAAAAAATTACTTCAAGCACAAATTATATGAAAACTACTCGTTTCTTTTATAAAATGTACATTACCTTTTTAAACATATGCTTTTTTTGAACAGATTTTTGTTTCAGGTAAAAATCTCTATCTACCAATTTGAAGTTTTGACAAGTTGCCTTTTTGCAACTTTTTGACTTACCAAAAGTTTGCAGGAAATTGCCTACATTTGATGCACAATTACGCGAAAATTACTCGTATTTTCGAAAAATTGTACTGACATTATTTTAAGATCTGTTTTTAAATAACAGATTTAATAAATAAAAAAATCTCTATCTTCAATATTGTAGTTGTAGGAAGATGCCGAAAACAATTTTGAACTTTTGCAATTTTCGAAAAAGTACGAAAAAAAACTCAACGATAATGAGACGGATGTCATTCTTTTAAGCGTATTTTACACTAGCCGGCGACAAAGTTTACTCAAAACATTTTAAGACATTTATGAGGGAAGTTTGAATACGTAATTGTGCCTTAATGTAAAATATCCCCCAAAATTAAAATATTCATTTCAAAATCGCTGGACTGGAGTTCTTTTAAGTCAATTGTAGTATATCAATATTTTTAAAAAATCATCGGTGTAGGCGTTAGCATTGACCACCAAGAAAACCAAGAAATTACAGAAATAATTAAAAAATAATAATGGGAATTCCTATATAATAAATATAATATCGGAATTTAATAAATATTATATGGGAATTTGTAGTTTTTTTGTTGCTTAAATAGTTCCCCAAAAATTAATTTTTTTACTCTTTAAATAATACCAGAAATGCAATTTTCCGCCAACGCGGTGCTGTCAATGCACAAAAAAATCAAGAAATTACAGAGATAATTAAAAAAATAATTACTTTTCTTTCTAATGCAGCGCTAACTCGATGTCAAGTTACCCGAATGTTTAATAACAGGGTCAAATGAGGGTTTTTTTTGCGTTGCAAATTATCAACAAAAAGGTGATAAACTTTGAGTTTAATTTCAATATTTTTTGAAAACTTTGCTATGATACCTTTCCGGACCTGGCATTGATAACTAGAAGGGAAAAACACTGCTGGTCGGTTCCGGATGTGACGTCCCAGATGGAGATGAAGACCGCCACCTTCTCGGAATATAAGGGAAATAGCATGCACCGCACTTGCGGGGCTAAGGATCATGACAGTTGACGAGCACGGAAACACAATATAATCAATATGACGCTTCTGCGCTATTGCTTAGAGGCAGGTCTCGCATTCGTACAGTACACTACATACACATTTCGCCCTTCTTTCCCATTCGTATGTCTCCGGCGAAGCTCTACTCGGGCACAGCCAACCAGTTTAGCAACACACCAGTGTGACGCCGTGAGGCACACTTGGAAACCCCTGACAACTTCATCAAAAAATCTGAAAAATGTATGGGGGCAGGGAAGTAACTTCACATAAGAAGATGCGTTAGGCGATTTCTGTCTCTTAAACTACGTAGGGCGCGGCGCGACTGAATCATAAACAGTGTAATTTGAGATTTTAAAGACCACATTTATCGAAAATATCTGAAAAATGGTATTACGCAATGGATTAATTAAAATGGGATGAGATGGTAGTTGAATTCTGTCGTTCATGTCGTTCATTTCCTATAAATTGATTATTAAACGATGTTTGATCAGTGACTAGTTCCAAGTCAAGTATTGTAAATTATGTCGTGAAAGAGGCTAGAGAACAGAATTTAGTGGACATTTTTCAGACGCAGGTATTAAAAATAAGCATATTATTACAACAAGTTACAAATAAAGTCGAAATCTGAATCTAGAGCTGATTAACTGGACCTTGTTTGAAGGTTACTTGAAGCGACAAGAGCAATTTCTTACTTTTCTACAAATGTCTCAAATTAGATGCACACTTTTTAACATGAGACAAAGCTCAATTTTGCTTCCTTCCCTTACTACCTTATTAGTCGTGTTGTAGTCATGAACACAGAGATAGGAACATTTATTATACTCTTAAGTTCGAAAGAAACTGAAAGCATCGGATGTATTTATCTTTAATCCGCCTTAATTCATCTTAAACGTTAGTTTGATTTAACATTACTTTTACTTTCTCACTAAGGATTCGATTTATTTCATTTATTTATTTTATTTAATAGGTAATTATTACAAACAAATTAGCTTACTTGATCCTATGTGGATAGGCCGAAGGCCTTTAAGCCATTACAATACCTACATCCTTTCGCGTTCTAATCTTTCGAATTCTGGTATTCACCGCAAATGGTCTCTCCATTGCATCAAAGCCGCGGAAAAGAGACCATAAGGTACGGCTCAGGAAAAACCCCCTGAAGGGAGAAAAACCTGCCGTCAGAAGCCGAGTACATTCTAATCTATCCGACGTTTATTTTAACTATTTATTTTCTGGCGCGGGCGTCCCGCCGTCTCCTTCCAGTGCTTGGCCTCCTCAGCACCTGAAATCAAACAGCGCCACAGAAGATCGTCCGCACCAACGCCTCTGCCTTTATATTTTCGATCCCCCTTACCTTCCCTCCCCCCTAATGTGCTTATTACTATGCCATTACTAAGGATTAGATAGAAAGTTATGTTATGCCGGCGGTCCTTTGAATTTGAAACCGATATTTTAATTTTGGGGGATACTTTACATGAAGCCTCTGAGATACTTTCCAAATTTTCAAAAATATGGCTCCATCGTTTTTGATTATTTTTTACGGATAGTGTAAAAAGAGTTTAAGAGAGTGGTACAGGTCTCATACTTGTTGAAAACCCCGATTTACCAAAAATAGCAAAAGTTCAAAATTTTGAAAGTTCCAAAAAAGACTGGCAGATCTTATGTTTTTGAAATTCAGGGAAGCATTTACGCCTTGGTATTTTTTAAATTTGGGAAAAATTGAAAAAAAGAGTAATGAAAATATGATTTTTTCAAAATTACTTGTTATGAGCAGTTTTAGGCAAAAAATGTCAAAATAGTCATTAACCGTCCTTTTAGGACATTTTAAACACTATTGAATGCTTTTAGTGGATGTATTTTTTCATGATTCCTAATCATCTGCAATTATTTTCCACAACCTCCTAAAGAAAGTAAATAGCCTTTTGTCCTAAAATCCGAGGTCGAGTTAGAATAAAAATATAAAATAAAACAGAATATCCTAATACTTGAAACATGCTTTTGAGGACTCTGCAGTACCTTTAGGTGAGGTAAATTGTATTGTGAAGTATTGTTAACAAATAGATGAAGCCTGCGTATGGTTTTGGCGCTTGTGGTATTCACAGTGGAACAGACATACGTTTTGAAAAAAGCCAACAGTTTTTCGGTTCGGGGGACCCCAAAACGTGTTTTTCTGTTCAAATTGATTTTCCGAAGCATTATATAACTTTCTATATACTACGTATATTATCCGTATATACGTACGTTTACGAGAAAGTAAAAAAGGTTTTTAAAAAAAACATCTCTTTGTAGCCCCTGTCTGTCGAGAGGCTCAGACAATGGCCTAGAAATGCGTATTGGTTAATCCACCACTGCTTCTACTTTTAATTTTTACAGTATATTTTATTAAATAGAAATTTGTTCCCTCATTATTTAGAATGAACCTATGAACAAAATACGAGTATGTTCATGAGATAGCTCCTTCCTTAGAATCCAAAATATCGACAATTTTGATCTTCATTTACCGGCACCTAGGGTAGGGAGTGGGTACCCAACTTCCATCGTCATTAATTGCCATACTGACTACTCACTTAATCGCTTAATGTGGATTAGGTGATGGGTCTTGGCACTAGATTATTACCCTGCTGGGTGGCCGGGTACCCAGCAGGTCTCGTGTGGCCGGTTTGCAAGAACCGGGGTGAGCAACCATGGAAACACTTCTCGCAATTTGCTTTAAGTACTCCCACGAACTGAAGACATGACAGATACGACAACGGGCCTTGAACATGGATTTATTCACCTTTTTTGTTAAAGAGCACTAAATATACTTTTAACTAGCGGTGCTACACCACAGCACGTCTATCTCACATTTGTAGGTCTTGTAAAATAATAGTGGTACTTGAATATATATTTCTTAGTGCATTTATTTCTATCCATTCAAAAAGCTTCAAGATAGAACTATTTGGAGTGGTTGAATAAATAAAAGGTGTTGTGTGGTATCAAATATATGTTTACTTTGAAAATCATTTGAATAGCGTAGCTATCATCATCAGAGCTATCTTGCGGTGTCTGGACAGAAAAGGAACTTACACTAAGATGCACTACACTACCGTACATGTTGGGGGACAGGTCAGGGGCTTAGAGCTTGTCCCGGCTTGGATCAGAGCCACCTCCCGCGAAAAACAAAACATTTACTACACTTACGCTACTAATAACTTTAATTCTTGGTTCGCCTAGAATCACTAATCAACCAATACTGATCAGAGAAGCATGCTGCTACAATTCTGCAAAGAGCGACTGAATTTCTCACAGCTCTGTAGCAAGTTTCGAAATCCTCCTCCTTCGAGACTCAAAGAAAGACTCGTTGGATTATTAACTCTACTTATAGGTTAAATGTTTCTTTGAGTTTACGGTGATTCATTGAGAAAATTCTCAGATGGTTTGTTTGTCTAGGCGTAACTTGATTGTTTACCCTTTCTAGTGCCTTAGTTTTTACTTTTTGGTAGAAAAATAAACAATAAATTAATAAAATAATAAACACAATGTCTTACCAATTTGGAGTTGCGAGTTTTAAGAAAAACAAATTAGAATTTCTCAAAATATAATGCACGATAAAAGATTCCATGCTTTAGGTTTAATACACGTTTCAATTGTTTTTAACATGGTGTAAAGTTGCGTCTCACTCAAGAGTTTTTCTTAAGCCATAATTTACAAAAATGAGAATGTTCATTGCATTTTTGGAGGGTACTCTCGCCGCGTTGCACGAGTTATTATAAACCTTCAAAATTGGGTTCGAAATGGGGATATGTTTACTTTTAAAGTAAATATTTAAAAATAATCGGATGCTTACATTGGTCCATGTAGTCACAACTACATCTCCAACAATATTAGGTACAGCGGTTTTGTTTGGAAGTTGCAGCTGGTTCTGGGATTACAGTCGGCCATGAATTTAAAAAGTTGACAAGCAAAATAGTATTTATACGCATTAATGTTCTTGAAATTAATAAAAAATACTCATTTGCAATTTATTTACTTAGAATAGCTCTCAATCTTGCTTGATAGGTTGCATTACAAGCTGTGTTCTGATTTGCTTTATGACTTGAAAGCATTTTGATTCAACTTTTTAATTAATGCTCAGCTACTGAAACTACGTAATTTGGCGATCATTACTGTAGTTTACATTGTATTGCTTGTAGAAAAAACATCATAGTTAAATTAAGACATCAGAATGATGTCGACGGAAGTCACAGAACAAAACAACAACTTGGAATTATAAAAGCATCAATATAGCCAAGTCAAATTATAACAAAAATACGTGAGAGTTACCAAAGACATTCATGAAAACTTTGTAGGCAATTGATTTCATTACATACTTGAGTCAACTGAAATTATAAATAATAACACTTCGGTGTACCTTTCTTGAAACATTTCTTGAAAGGAGCAATCCCATCCATGATCACTGAATGCATGTTTTACGAAAGAACTATCGCGTATATCATGTACCTGGTCGCTTCAAAATATTACAATATTAAAAATTTTCTAAAATTCGCTTACAAATGAAGATAAGTGACACAATACTGAACATTGAAGAACAGTTTGTGGGTAAATTAGGATTGCGGGAATCGTGTACCGTGAGAACACTATCTTTCATTTAAAGCAAAAAGAAAAAAATGTTCAAATTTCTTTCTGAACGAAAACCGTTAGTGTTAAATATATAGATGAATAAAATGAAGCATTATCCTAATTACCTATTTCTCTATAAGCTTACTTCTAAGAGTAAAGACTGACTGAGTTTAGATACATAATCACATAAATTATATAAATGTACGTACGTTGCAATGTGAGCATGTTGACAATAAATTTCATTGTCGGTTCTTCAATTATCTTGAACAACAGTTGAAAGTGGTTGCCTTGGATTTGTTTAACTCAATTCGAATAAGACCCGGTAGTGAAAGCCACGATCGGTTACTTCGGAACGTAATCGTTTATCGGTTGCTCCGAATTTATATTTATTTAACTTTCTTACTAGATTTTACACCCAATTACCATAAACAATGCGTGAGATCGTTCACCTTCAAGCCGGCCAATGCGGTAATCAGATCGGAGCCAAGTTTTGGGAGGTCATTTCCGACGAGCACGGAATTGATCCGACAGGCTGCTATCACGGCGACTCGGACCTGCAGCTGGAGCGAATCAACGTCTACTACAACGAAGCGACAGGGGGCAAGTATGTTCCCCGAGCCATTCTCGTGGACCTGGAACCGGGGACGATAGACTCTGTGAGGTCGAGCCCTTTCGGCCAGATCTTTCGTCCGGATAATTTCGTGTTCGGGCAGAGCGGCGCTGGCAACAACTGGGCCAAGGGCCATTACACCGAAGGGGCGGAACTAGTAGATTCCGTGCTGGATGTGGTCAGGAAGGAGGCTGAGGGCTGCGACTGTCTGCAGGGCTTCCAGATCACCCACTCGTTGGGAGGCGGCACAGGGGCCGGCCTGGGTACGCTCATCATTTCGAAAATTCGCGAAGAGTACCCCGACCGTATTATGGTCACCTTTAGTATTGTGCCGTCTCCAAAGGTGTCCGACACTGTTGTGGAACCTTACAACGCTACACTGTCGGTTCACCAACTTGTCGAAAACACGGACGAAACGTTCTGCATCGATAACGAAGCGCTGTACGACATTTGCTTCCGCACCCTTAAGCTCACCACTCCGACCTACGGAGATTTGAACCATCTGATTTCGGCGGCGATGTCTGGAGTCACGACGTGCTTAAGGTTCCCTGGCCAACTGAATTCAGACCTGCGTAAACTGGCCGTGAACATGGTTCCGTTCCCGCGCCTGCACTTCTTCATCCCGGGATTCGCGCCCTTGACCTCCCGAGGCAGCCAGCAGTACCGGGCCCTGACGGTGCCCGAGCTGACGCAACAGATGTTCGACGCGAAGAACATGATGGCCGCCTGCGACCCCCGGCACGGCCGCTACCTGACGGTGGCTGCCGTCTTCAGAGGGCGAATGTCCATGAAGGAGGTGGACGAGCAGATGCTGAACGTGCAGAACAAGAACAGCAGCTACTTTGTCGAGTGGATCCCCAACAACGTGAAGACGGCCGTGTGCGACATCCCGCCGCGTGGCCTCAAGATGTCGGCCACGTTTATCGGCAACACGACCGCCATCCAAGAGCTGTTTAAGCGCGTGTCGGAACAGTTCACTGCGATGTTTCGGCGCAAGGCCTTCCTGCATTGGTACACGGGCGAAGGCATGGACGAGATGGAGTTTACCGAAGCCGAGTCCAACATGAACGACTTGGTGTCTGAATACCAGCAGTACCAAGACGCCACGACCGAAGAGGAGGGAGAATTCGACGAAGAGGAAGGAGATGAAGAAGCTGGTTAACTGAGAAGAACGTCTCTCCGACGACATCGTGCTATTTAAAGTGACAAGTGACGAGCTTCAGTTCCATTTCACAATGCATTGACAACCGTTATTAGACCACAACCGTTCAAAAATTGTCAAGATGTTCAAGCTGATTGTTTATGATGTCTATAATATAACCCTATTTAAGGTAATTTATATTAATTATACATTAAGATTGTAAGCTTATTCATTGTTAATAAATTATTTATTTTTGGAAATGACGCTTTTGATTTTCTAGCCATGGTGCTTCTGAATAGACCTCATTATTTGTGTACACACGTATATACGGAGTAATAAACGTAGTATAGAGAAAATTTTCTACTGAATGGCATTTCTAGACATTCAAATAACTGTCATAATAAATTACATAATTTCTCGACTTTTCTAGCATAAGTTATTGAGAAAAATGAGAAATTGTTCCTAAGGTAGCTTTTAACAAAATTTATTTTTGTTTTAAAATTTTGTATATGTTATGAGAAGAATCTGTTATTTATACAAACTAATACTTTTTTCAGAAAATAAAGCCCCAAAGCAAAATAGTTGGGTTTTAAAACAATTATTTGATATCGAACAATATTTGGTCAATTATTTCCTAGTTTTGTGTGAGTGTAGATGACAGATTTGAAAAAAGATCTGCAACGAGTTACATATTCCCTTTAATTTAAAGGAATGTTTTAGAAGGCATTGGTCATTACGTACGTACACTGTAAATTGATAAACACATGGTATCGTAGATGTCCGTTTCACTAAATGTGAACATTCGAATAAAATGAACCGTACATATACCTACTTATTACCCGAGGTCAGTATTCTTGTGTGAAATACTTTCTTTGTGAGATACTGTATTTTGTTTCGAAGTTGAATTTCGAGATTTGTTAGGTATTGACACTTTTAAGTTTATCTCGAAAACAGAATCACTTTTTTTTACTTTTGTCTCGTCAGAATAATTTTCTTACTTTAAGACAGCTGCCTACCCTAAAAAAGTAAGAGCTCTTAGAGATTAAATACTTTTTCAAAACATTTTCTATGTTTATAAATGGCCAAAATGCAGGCTACTTCCTACATACTTTCTCCACAAATTGATGTGTTATTATAATTCTTTTTGTAAATTACTCACAAATGTATGTTTTAGAAAATGAACTTATATGATAATGGTACTGTGAAAACTAAAGACTCAGGATTTGATTATTTCAGAAAAATAATTGTTTAAAAGTATATTCTGGACATTTCAGTTCATTTAACTGAAACTTTCAGTAGCACTAACTATTCCAGTGCATTCTCTAGAGTAAATTATCGGTTGCAAGCTGCAAGAAGAATTACGTATTTTTCTTTTATGTTAATTATCTATCAAATAATGAAACGTTTTTAATTAATTGAATAAGCTCATATGTGAATGTTTGCACATCGCGTTGTTGACGCCAGAAAGTTAGGGAATAAACACAGAAGAGAATCCATGTGCAGTATAAATAATATATTTCTTCTGTAAACAAAATATATCTTTATGGTATTTCGTGTTTCTGAATCAGGAAACTTTAAACACATTTAAATCATAAATTAGTGAAACTAATTTAATATATAAATAAAATACTTCATATGTATAAACATTTTAAAAGAGATTTAATATTTCACATTTTCACATTTCAGAGTAAATATTTAATTTCTGAGGAATAATGCAGATAAAATAATGTAAATAAGTTTTATTCATTTTTGGATTGCAAAATCATTTTGGTATCAAGGAGTATTTAGGGGTCACATTCTTCGACTTTTCATAATGTGTCAATCTGTAAATTTTCCTCAAATTACTAACGCAATTTTCTATTTATATACACCTCTAGAATACAAGGGTACTGTGTACTGTGTTCTGTATACCTCTAGAATAAATAAAAATCGTTTTGAAAATTAGTATACATTCAGTTTGAGTTGTATTAGGAAACAATAAAATCAACAAAAAAATCATCCGGAATGTTTGAGTAGTTTAAAGCAGTTTATGAATACTAAATATCTCTAACTTTGCAGATGAACAACCATTTCGAGCTCAATGTAGGCTTTAAAAGTCAAAGTACTCGCCAAAATCAACAGATGGCTGAGGAATGAGGTGAAGTAATTGACAACCTCCAATTGCGTACTATAAAGGGAAAATGTGTGTGAAAGTTGAAGACAAATCGGGGGAGGGGAGGGGGTACGTCGATGCGAAGACAGTGAGACTAAATCGAGGTGTACGAACGCAACATTGACTGAAGGTCTGTTTTGAGTGGCCATAATCTCAGAGTAAAGCTCCACTCAATACAAAACTTAAACATTAATGTAATTGTTTCTTCCTCTGTCCTACTACCTAATATAGGGAAACAGTTGTAAAGTTGCAATGAAAAATTTACAATCCCTTGCCGTTTTTTTCATCGGGAAATTCGTTTTGTCCTATTTTTTGCTCGTGTAAATAGTAAATTACTTGTTCTGACATACTGTGTAGTGAGAATCTACGTTTTTTATTGGAGTAATTTTTAAACTGTTGTTAAGGCTTCATGTATGTAAAGTACCCCCCAAAACCAAAATACCCGTTTCAAAATCACAGAGGCACGTGTTCGTCCAGATCGATCGAAAAATTCCAATTTTGGAAAATATTGTTTGAAAAATTTAGGCAATAGACCACCGAAAGAGAGAAAGAGAGAGAGAGAGAGAGCGAAAGAGAGACAGACAGTGAGGGAGAGAAAGACAGACAGACTTTTCCTAACCTCCCACTATAACTGTGAGGTTGGATGGAAGAAGTGTGTAATTCTGAAAACACAGTTTTGAGATTAGAAAAACTGTGTAGAAGCTGTATGTCTTACATAAATGTTTAAAAATACGTACATATCGCACAGAACATCGTACTAGTAACCGATTAAGCACTCAAAATGCTCAAATTTGTGAATTTACATTAATTTGAAAATGTTGATTTATGCCCTTATTCCATAGAACAAACTAATTTTCATATAAATAATTTTATTTTATAAAAATATGCATGTATTTGTTAATTTTGGTATTTGAGAATAATTTACATTTTTATCTAGGTTAATTAAGATTCATTAATTCTTGTTTTCTGATTTTCGAAAAAGTTTTTATCTTTATCTCCTTTATTTTTATCTTCAACACTATGTAAATCTGCATGACATGTTCACTATCATTTGCTAGCTTAAATTCACTCTCATTCGATGAAAAATCAGATATATCAGACAAATTCACATCTTCAGTATTCACAGCCATCCTGTCGATGTGCTAGACACCGGGAATCGAAATGATACAAGATCATACAAGTAACGATGTTACGAAAAAAGAGCGAATTCTGAAATTTCAAAAACCTCTCAGATGTCATCTATTATTGAGGTTAGCGGAGTACCATCAGGAGGGGTGACACGTACAAAATGTTTTGAAACGTTTTACGGATAAACGCCATAATTCGAGTTAAATTCTCCTTTCATCCAACCCCTCAACCCTCCACCACACAGTGACTGAATTCGACCTAGCTATTCTTAGGTTTTTATTTCTTGGCGCGCGAAGCCTTGTCTTCACGATGGACTATTTGGTACGGCATTTCGTGTCTTTCTCAGTCGTGTTGCCAGATGTCACATGATCGCGATTGTATCGAGCAGTGCTGGCGATCATGCGACATCTAGCGGCACGATCGAGAAAGACGCGGAATGATGTGAGATATTCCATCGTGACATGCCCTCACGCGCCAAGAAAAAAGAAAGAAAGAAAAAAAAGAAGCAAAGTAATGTATCTAGTGCGGAAAATCTTGCCCTCAGCCCTCCCGCTGAGTGGCACCGCAGAGCCATCAGTTACCGCCCTGAGCGACCTTGCACGGCGGAAGTTCCGTCTAGGGATGCGACGTCGATGACGATATTTTGAAAAATCCATGTTTCTATGAAAATATCAATGTTTTAAACATCCATGTATTGAAGGTGAGGTTTTTCGAACATAGATGTTTTATGCTCGATGGTTTAACGTTTACGATGTTTTGTTCGTGGGTTAATAATTTCCATAATCACAGTTTTGTAAAAGTTGAAATATGAAATAAATAGCAAAATATGGCGCCGCTAACGCTGTTAACTTTTTAAAAAATAGCTTCATGTGTAGAACATTTCTTTCATTTCATTTCGGTCATACCCAGCTTTGTTTAAATATGTTAATATAAATATCTGGCATGGAGTAACCAATGAATCGTAGTAGCTGATAATGTTATACTCCCGTTCAAAAGTTCCCAGCACCCAAAGGCCTTGTGTGTTACCTCCATATGGGATATGAACTGGTTTTATTGCAAATTCAAAATGATAATCGCCGTAACAAATACTTGCAGGATTTGATGCTAATAGTTAAATTTTAGCACTGCTACATTTTTACGCTCTTTTTGTAATATGCACAGCACATACCACATTTGCAATAGCACAAATGCTAAATGCGAAAATACAGATCATTACAAATTAGTTCCTAAAATTCTAAAACTACATCTTTTACAACTACATTTGATACTTCCCCGGATATCTTTAACACTTCCATACTTTTCTCCCCTAATTTGTGAAGAGATTAAAACTTCACACACTCAGTGTAATTTGTGTTCATATCTTCTGCAATTGCTCTTTTTATCGTTTTGTATGCGAATCGTGCGTTGCATGCCAATCTAACATTAAAGTGTGACTGTTTTGTATGTTTGTGGGAATAAGGTGTTAGTTAATTCGAATAAGAATAAGTTGTGGGTCACATTCATTTGAAAACGATTTTTGCACACTTATTTACGAACATTAAAGTGCGAAGGCGAATATAACATTCATTCATTCTCTAGCATTACTCACAGTTTTGTTTTCTCCATATTCACTTGAAGTTCTTAAAGTTCAATACGTTCCGAGTCAATACTGTTCGTAGGTATTCCCAAATTAATTTTGTTAAATACGATAATTCGAATCTAAATTGAAAATAAACTGCAGCGCGATTTACTTAAAGGTTACTAGTAATTCAATTGTTCACTTGAAGATGACAACATTAGTGAAAAAAAGATTTTGGCGCATTAAGCAAAAAAAGACACTTTGGGTTCTGGTATTTAATTAATGCAAACCTACATAGATCGATTTAGGAGGCGTTGGTTTAATTCCTGACATTAGCTCTAAGATCGCAGCGCCAAAACATGAAAAAACACGTTTTTGGAAATTTCTCTAAATCTTCTAGCGGTATCCGAAAACAAATTACCAGTTCCCCATCACGTGACCGAGACGCGTCGAAGGAAACCTCATTCGTCTCGACTGGTGCACGGGAAGTGGCCTAGACGCCAGTGACGGAATGGCAGAAACACACGTCTGCATGTCCTCGCACTCAAGAGCTTTACTGAAATACTTACTGTATAGTGATAACTGATAGTTCTACTGTGTATTTTTCAAGCCACACAAACGCGATATGTACTACCTTGATACTGTTATTTCTCGTTCGAGCTCATGATGTCCTAACTTTTCCTTGGCCTTTTCTTGCATTTCACGAGTGGAGAATTTTTTTAACCTCTTTTTCACGTAGATTTTAATTGTAAAATAAGATGGACGACCATTGTCAAATTAAAATTTGTTGCACATGAATTTAGGTTACTAAACATACGTTAAAATATCGATGTTCAAAATCATCGATGGTTTTTGATCGATGTGTTATTGATATCGATGTTTTGTTTTTGAACATCGATTTCAGCTAATATCGATGTTTTGGTTTCGATGTCGGCTCCTTACTTCGCCTCCTTTGCCCTCGCGCTGTACAGCCAGGGCCACTGCGCGAAAGCCGTGGGAAGGGGAGGGGGGGTGGCCCCCTCCTCCTAATTGAATAAGTGGGCGCCGCTGAGCGCGATTTATGTGCGCGGCCGCGTCGATTACTCAGATCGATGGGTCCGAGTCGATTACTGGCGATCGGAACCGGTCCGTCTCGGGTGGCGCCCAGCACTGCTCTTTTCCTGCAGCGCGCCCCGCCGCCACGCCACGCCACGCCACGCCACGCCACGCCATGCTCCCTCCACGCGCACGCACTGGCGAGCCAGACACGCTCTCTCTCTCTATCTCTGCCTCTATCTCTATCTGTCTCTGTCTCTCTCACTCTCTCTCTCTCACTCTCTCTCTCTCACTCTCTCTGTCTCTCTCTATCTCTATCTGTCTCTGTCTCTCTCTCTATCTGTCTCTGTCTCTCTCTCTCTCTCTCTCGCGCGCGCGCGCGCGCGTATGGGCTACTGCTGACCACGCAACACATTTCTCTCTCCGAGGCCCACTTGTATTCTAGCCTGGAGACATCAACGTGTGGAATTATGAGGATCAACCTTTCGACTGCAACTCTTGTTAGCCTTGAATATCACTTAGGTGGGGATAGAATGATATTATTATTATTATTGCTATCATCATCATTATTATTATTATTATTATTATTATTATTATTATTATTATAGGGTGATGATGAGGGGTGAAAGGACTAGGATGATGGTATGAGGGGTAGGTGGGGTAGAGGGAAGTGGGAGGACTTTGTGTTTCAGCAATCGTCTTGTCACTGAGGGAAGCCACGAAACTAAGGGAAACCGTAAACTGAGTGCTCGGGCATTCGCCTGGTGTTGATCAACCCTTTTTTGGTATTGAGGGACCCCAAAACGCGTATTTCTATTGAAATCGCGAAATCGATTTTCCGCAGCAAGTTCTCTATACTACTGTATTGATACGAGAATGTAAAAAAGAGAAAATGTAAAAAGGGAAGATGAAGAAAAAAGAAGAAAATGAAGGGACACGTTTCCATTCTTCACTGTAATCGTACATCATGTGGCATGCATCCATCATTATAAGTTATATTCCATTCACCATTCTAACATGAAATTTTCTATTAGAGAATTCTGACATAGAGAGTACTCGGGGAGTGGGGGTGGGGGCAATAAGGGCTTCGACAGGGCTTTCTGCGTCGTCATGAGAGAACTGTGAGAAAACTCGATTCCAACGCAGTAACGCCAATCAAACGAACTTGGATCGGATACACACATGATTAGCTCGGTTGGTGAATTCACGTTGAGAGGTTTATATCAATCAACCACGATGTGTCAGGATGGACAGTTCCCACGCACTCGAGGCAAGTGACAAGTTCACTCCACTTACATCTTTCTCTCCAGAAACGTGAAAGTTCTGTGAGAAAATCGCTTTCAATTTAGCAGTGCCAATCAAACGAACTCGGAAGATCGCGCACACACACACACACACACACACACACACACACACACACACACACACATGATTCTCACGTGCAAAAACGGAGAAAGCCTGAGGAGCGTGGAACCCCAGTGACACACGCCGTCTACGAACCCACGGGCTGCGGGATCGAGAGCACCTCGGAGAGCGGCTGTTCCGGTTAAGATGTTACCCACGTGACAAAAAGCAGCTTCCGGTGAGCGGACGTACGCACGGCGCCGACCGCATCCGCCCATCGGCTTGCTCTCTGTAAAAATCGCCGGAACAGTTGGAGTGACTTTCAGGCAGGCGGATGCAACCCGTCGCTTCGATTCGAGGATTCGAGAGAAAAACGCCCGAGAGAAAATGAAGCAGAACGTTCCCACGGACAGAAAATGGCACCATCTGACAGGTGCGACCACTTCATTGACGGAGAACGTTAAAAGGCAAGGCAACTTCATATCTACTTGTAAGTATTCATTATAACGATGTTAAGTTTCACATATCTGTTGATGCGCAAACCGTCTGAAGCACATTTTATTTACTTTAATTGCGCCATAAAAAGCAACAACTGCAAGTGGTGTTTAAAGGGAAAAAAATATTACATACTTTGTCATTAGGGAGAAACAAACGGCCAAAAGCCTATCGGATCAAAAATATCTAAAAACAGGGGACTTTTTTTTTGTTTTAATTATTATTACAACGGTGCTCTTTTTTCCATGCAAAGTAAGTACGATTTAAAGACGTCTATTTTCACTCCAATGTAATACGAATCGCAAAATCCATTAAGAGCAATGTGATGACCACTCCATCTAAACGCCTCGATTTTTGCCCTGACAAAATGAATGGAATGACTCAATTGCTCCCTGAAGACTGAATTTCCGTAAAATAATTTGCAGGTAGATTCATTCTATGGTAGACGTGCTTGCAGGTAGATTCATTTGCCGGAGGGAGCATGTCTCAGGATCACGTGTCTTGGCCTTAATTGCTACATGCTGTGAAAATTGCGTACACTTGCTTTTTCAAATAATGAATAAAATATGAATTAAAGTTTTTTTTATCTCTAGATGTAATCTAGAAAACAAAAAAGGCCGATCTTTTGTACAAATGACGTGCATCACTGTGTATTAATTAACCTTCTATTTACAAACTGGTTTAGATGCATCTATTGTAAAACCAAGTATTTGCGACCATGAAAAGTTTATACTTTTGATATCTGTGGGCTGATTCATGAGAGAAACCATGAGACCCATTCAAGAAATAGAATCTGTCAAACACGTTTGCATACTTATTTAAGTGAAAATACAATAATAAATAGAGTTTTAATAACATTATCCTATCTCCTTTGTAATTGATATTCAAGGCTAACAATCTTAACCAAGGAAAGCGGCCGAAAGGCTGATCCCCATAATTCCACACGTTGATCTCTCGTTGACGTTGACATGATAGAACACAGTTGTGTTGTGGGCCTTGGAGAGAGAAATATGTTGCGTGGTCAGTATTGGACCACTCGCTAATAATAATAGTAATAATAATAATAATAATAATAGTAATAATAATAATAATAACAATAATAATAAATTTGGAATAATATGAAATAATTAATTAGATTGCTGGTGAGGTAGATAACTTCTAATAATTAAAAATAATTAATGCCTTCTAATAATTTTTGATATCAGACAACACCATTAATTTATCATATTTAAATATAAAATAAATTAGTATAATAAAGTTTGATTCACGTAGGCTGGAGATGTGGTCTGTTATTTATGAATTTCCCTGCATTTAACCAAAATTAACAAATATTTCACATTGAAGATTAAAACCACCTGAATGGAAATACAAATCGTATCCTTAATGCATCCTAGAATTATTTTGCGGGAGGAGAGTTGCTAAAATGAACGCACAAACACAAAATTTACAACAACAAAAAACCGCATTTTCTTCGTTTTCTTGATTGCACATGATCACCCGATTTTCTCACACATTTCCGGCCGTTGCCGTGTCCACCGGTAGGATTGCAATGCAACTCAAAACATATTAGTATTTCCATTGCTACTTTCGTTCTTGCTTTTTCTACCCTTTCAGTCAAGAATCTCCGATAAACGTTTAGGTTGTAAGATCTTGCTTCTCGAATTCGCTGATTGACGCAAAAAAAAAAAAAAACTCATTGCTCTAATTCATCGGAATGGCCCGTTGGAAGGGCAAATTTGAATTCACTCGAGCAACAGGAGGACTATTCTGCATCATCCAAACAAACATTCGAAGGCTGTCCAAGAAGAATGAGGTTCATTATCTTACGCATTCCGATTTCGTTCAAATCCACAAATCGCCTCGTTCGGAAGGGTCGCTGGTTCGAACCCCACCGTGAGCGTGGTTGTATGTCCCTTGTCTTTCATGTATGTGTGTTTTTGCGGAAGGCCTGTGCTGACCACAGATCTAGGTGCCCGAAGTGTGTTAGAGCCTAGTGTAAAGGTTAATATGAGGCCCCATGAGGGACATAGTAGGTACCCCGGCGACTACGCCGTTCCGATGTTTAGCGTTCATCCAGCACCTCGTTTCCCATTTTCCAACTCCCACTAGCGCCTCCCGTGGGCTCCACCGCCAGCTCTGCGCTTCCCACTCGCCACTCGCGTGCCCTCCGTCGGCGGCGGCGCTAACCAGCGGCTTCCGGCCCGCGGTTCCCACAGCCCAGGAATCATTTCAATATGCTCGCCCGCCCCATCTCTCAGCACCGCTCCCGCCCCCCCCGCCCCGCACGCCTCGCCGCGTTCCGCCCCGCCCGGGTTCTCAGCACAGCTTCTGCCCCACCCCTTCCCACCCTACACCACCCCGTCCCACCCCGCCCCGCCCACTCGCCCCAGCCCCGCCCTACCAGCCCCGCCCCGCACTGCCCCACTCCGCTCCGTCCCTCTCCCTCTCCGCCTCCGCCCCGCCCCGCCCCGCTCTACCCCACCACGCCCGCCCGCCCCGCCCACTCTGCCCCACCCGCCCCGCTCCGCCGCGCCCTGCCCATCCACCCAGCCTGCCCCGCCCGACCGCACTCCCCGCCCCACCCCCGCTTTCAGCATCGCTCCCGCACCACCATTCCCCGTCCCGCCCCGCCCCGCCCAACCCTTCCCACCTCGCCCGCCCGCCCCGCCCACCCCACTTCGCTCACACGTCCCGCTCCCCCTGCCCCGCTCCCCCTGACCACGCCTCGCCCCGCCTTACCCTGCCACACCCCGCCACGCTGCGCCCCACCTCGCCCCGCCCGCAATCCCAGCACTGCTCCAGCCACCTCCGCCGCCGCCGGTCGCGCAAAAACTCGTTGAGCAGCCACTGAGCGGGGGGGGAGGGGGGCGTTGCTCTGCGCAAGTGGAGCGCTGGCTGCGGGCGACATTGGCTCTCGCTTGACGCCTGCGGTAGAGCAGGTGACGTCCCAACATCCACTCCCGACGGGCCCACACTGCCCCACGCCATTGGGCACTGTCTCATTGACTAGTGGTTCTGGGCCGCCGACTAACGAGGTCGTTAATCCCGTAAGTGTAGCCCATGCTTTTATTGAGGGGGTGGGGGTATCTTCCTCCAGTGGATGATGAGAACCAACGTTGGCTTTAACGTTGGCTAGCGGGGTTTTCCTCACCAGGTATCTCCCACGAGCAGGGCAAGCTCTTAGCTCCAGACCGGTCTCTCGGCACGTGTGGAAGTGTATGTGTGTGTGTGTAAGGGGTGACAATAGGACAAGGAAGAAAAAGGAAAGATCGCGCGTGGTACGTGGCCCGTTTGTTAGGGTTCTGCTCCGGCATTCGCCTGGTGTTGATCTTAACCATCACAGCCGGGAAGAGCTCTAAGCTCCCCACCGGTCTCCCGCCATGTGTGGAGTGTGGTGCATGCTAGTGTAAGGGGAGAGGATAGGACAAGGAAGAGGAAGGAAACATCGCGCACGGTCCGTGGCCCGTTTGTTAGGGTACTGCTCCGGCATTCGCTGGTGTTGATCTTAACCATCACAGCCGGGAAGAGCTCTAAGCTCCCCACCGGTCTCCCGCCATGTGTGGAGTGTGGTGCATGCTAGTGTAAGGTGTGCGAATAGGACAAGGAAGAGGAAGGAAAGATCGCGTGCGGTCCGTGGCCCGTTTGCTAGGGTTCTGCTCCGGCATTCGCCTGGCGTTGATCGGAGAAACCATAGAAAACTACCGATTGGAGCAACCATCCGCTAGAGTTTTCCTCTAGACAGCAATTCATTTCGACCTAGCTATCCAAAATCCTGCCACGGCGGGACTCGAACCTAGGACCTTCCAGTCAGTGGCTTTTCATTTCGTACTTTGATTTTCATCTTGCTTGTTTATGCTTCTGTGCTGGAGCGATATCACGAGCTCTGTTAAGTCCTAACAGTGACACAACTGAAATTAAAAAAAAATTGCAACCGCGCAGAGAAAACAATTCATGGTGCGAATATAATAATTGAAGAATTATGCCGAAAGAGAAATTGATGGCTGCGAAAAAGTTTGCTAGGCTAAAGTTGAAGACTTAAATGCCATACGAGGCAGATTATCTTTTATTTTGTTTCGGTATATATATTCTAAATTGCACCCTTCATCAACTACTTTTAAAAATCAAACAGCCGAAGTAAGAAACATAGTTTGCAAGAACAAGAGCACCCCTCGGCAATGTGCGAGGTCTTCAAAAGCAAAAGCAAACTTGTGCCCAAAAATCAGAATACTGAAGTTCCCAATAAGGACTGTATCCATTTCTAGGCTGATAAATAGGAAGTGATAATAAGTAGACCTAGAATTCCCTTTCGGACAGCGACTGATCTCGGCCTAGCTATCTAGCTGTCGAAACCGCCAACCGCTGGGACTCGAACCTTGGACCTCTCGGTGAGAGATACTGCAGTAACATCAGTTGATGCCATGAGATACCTCTCCGAGTGGGTGTCTACGAAAGAAGAGAAAAAATATACTCGTAGACGACAAAAAAGATACTGAAGCAGCATAATATTGGGCAAAATGATGTGACTCTGCTCATGAATATAATGAAGACCAAGTCTTGTAGGTGGGACAATAAAAAGGCGCACATTCTACATTTTATCGGACACAAAGACCATCCACTATCATCGATAAAAAAATACAAAGTTATTTCTAATTACCAAGAAATCTTTGCCTAATCCTTTTGATCTTTCCATTTAAATGACTTTCTTTTTATGACCGGCTGAATGCTGTCATTTGATAAAGCACAGGAAACAGTGGGTTACTATATTCCATTTCTATCTGCTCTACTTATGGTTCCTTTTATTTGACAAGTATATTGCTCCTCACCTAACAAAATGCTGTCTGTATCCTCTCTGCCTTCTTACGCTACAAAAACTCGCTCTCCAGAAGGCCTTGGGAGACAGATCTAAAAACGCTTCCGCTAAGTAGCATGGTGGAAGTCACATGCCGTAAAAGCATTTTTGCAAAAAGTTTTGATCGAATCAGTCACTCAGTAAGTGAAACATTTTCTTATTGAACTCTGAATCACGAAAAAATTCACTTAGTCAGGACGACGTCACAGAGGAGAAACCCAAGTAGCAGTTAATACGATTTGGGAGAGAAAAAAAACAACTCATTATTGAACACAAGATATGACGCATTTTGAGGAAATAACTGGTTATTATGTTGTTGTTTCATTCTTTAATCTTATAATAAGTTACTAATTTTCTTTTCTTTCCTTGGAATACAGAACGTTGCAGCAAATAGAGGATAGAGTTTTATCATGATACAATTTCTCTTCTGAATATTATAGTAAATTTTGGTGAAGTATATTTTTCCAAAAAAATTAACTTTTTGTTTGGGTTTCATTCTTTTTTGGTTTGTAAATCAGATCACTACGTAATCCGTTTTTTCATTAAAAATCCTTAAATTGGGAATTATAATGTATTGGCAAGATTTAATTGTGTTGCGGAGTTCATTGTTGCTGAGTTTTGAGATTTAAAATTATTAATTTAGGATAGAAAAGGTATCAGTCACAAAGTATATTACATTTTAAATCTAATATAAAGAATAATTTGCTTATATTATTTGTTAATTTGAAAAGAAATTATATTGTAATATACTTAGTTGTTGATACCTCCTGGATACTTAATTGTTAATCATTATGGACCATCACAATATTTCTGCTTTCCCCACAAAATATAATCAAAAATTAATTATGAATTAGTTATGTTCACACGTTCAAAGACCTTATTGGAATTAAGATAAACAAATGGAATCACCGAGGCAATGAATCGTAAATGTGTTGGTAAAATTTAATATTTTAATGTCAGTGTTTCATCAAAATTATTTCTATTCTTTTTATTTAAATCATCTTGGACAGATGTTTCGCCATCTTTCGGTTTTTCGATATCAAAGACCTATTTTACATAATGTTCTCTCTTCTGTGTAGTAAGAAAGTAACTAGCGAATTTTAGAATATTGATTCCTCCTTCAGAGATTGTTATCGGAGATTCTCCTCCAAATAATTTTGGTTCCGCCTCCAACAAAACGAGCTATATATTATACCACGTTTTTGAGGAAAAAATCTAAACAAAGTCAGAAATCGCTCTTTTGAATCTATTGTTGTATGATATGATTTTATTATTGGTTTTCTGGACGGATCTTGCGAGGAAGAGTATTTTCTCAATGTAATTAATTCCATCAATTTAGATATTGCAATAAATATACCTACACGGTCCACACTTAATTCAAAGAAGGCAACCGATCAAATAATATTTTTTAAAACACCAATTGATAGGAAATTGAAAAAAAAATGTGACCACAAGGCACGTATTCTTTCAATTACAACAAATGCGAGCACTACCACAATAAATAAGACACCAATGTGTCGGTTGTTTACTTAAATGATTAGGATGTGGCTGTTTGCTGTCTCGTGGTCGCCAAAACTTTCCTTCTGCCAGAAGCTACCGGGAAAATAGCTTCCACCGGCGGGCCCTCACTGACCACTTGCTGGGCGCCATTCATCATTCCAACCACCGCCCAGTCACTTTCGCCGTCGCACGCGGGCGGTCGCGTCTCATCGCTCCGCAGCCAGCGCCGCCGCTTTCGCGCAGGCGCCCAGGGAAACTAGAGCAAAGAACGCCGCGCTTAGGAAGATATTGGCTTGAAGAAAACGCATATTTTAAATATCGGATTTTAAGTCTAGTATTTTAAATCTCGTATTTAAGTCTGGTATTTTAAATCTTGTATTTTAATTCTCGTATTTTAAATCTCGTATTTTAAAACTCATATATTAAATCTTGTATTTTAAGTCTCTTATTTTAAATCTCGTATGTTAAGTTCCGAATTTTCAATCTGATATTTTTAATCTCGTATTTGAAGTCTCGTATTTTAAATCTTGTATGTTAAGGCCCGTATTTTCAATCTGATATTTTAAATCTCGTATTTTAAATCTCGTATTTTAAATTTTGTATTTTAAGTCTCGTATTTTAAATATCGTATGTTAAGTCCCGAATTTTCAATCTGATCTTTTAAATCTCGTATTTGAAGTCTCGTATTTTAAATTTCGTATGTTAAGTCCCGAATTTTCTATCTGATCTTTTAAATCTCGCATTTGAAGTCTCGTATTTTAAATCTCGTATGTTAAGTCCCGTATATTTAATCTAATATTTTTAATCTCATTTAGAAAATCTGCCATCGGAAATGATATCGAAAATGTAGTATTTTAAATGTTGTATACAAAATCTCATAAATTTGATATATTCAATTTTATACAAATAATATTTGAAATGCTATGTTTAAAAAATTAGATTAAAAATATTAAATCGAAAAATTGACATTTCGTGTTTTATATTTGAAAACTCATAAACGTTTCTTGAAATTTTAATTTGTTTTTATTTTTTGTAAGATTTTTCATTCAGTAGGAATTTCTTACATTTTTCGCGTTCAAAGAGAAGTGGCTACATCCCGAAAATAATCTAAACGAAATATGTTAAGTTTTAAAAGAATCAAAGTTCACAAAAAATAAGAATCAAAGAATTAAAGTTCACGAATATCTTCAAGAGTGTGGTTCAGGATAGTAAAGGAAACTAACCTGATATTTTACGAATATCTCCATTTCTATGTAACATATGTGCCCAAAAGACTTTACAAAAAGTATGAAGCAAAGAATTGGCTATAAATAAGCTTATATTTGTTCTTTCTAGTATTATTAATATGGAATTTTATAATACCAAGTTAATTTATATGGAATAAAGCAGGAGGCGAGCCCTTCAATTCACTTCACAACATACAAAAATAAAATTTGAGTGTTTGTGATTTCAAAATAATTCCCTTTTTAAATCTCTAACCATTATTCATGTGATATAACAGCTCATTCCATTGTTTTCTCATTTTTTTCTGTCTGTCCGGGGCCGATTTCCAAGGAGTTTTCGCTGAGAGGTAGAGTATTTTGTCGGACATAACGTAGGGTAATTTACTTCAAATTATTATTTGCTTTTATATCAAGAAGATGATTTATTTGCTTTTATACATAACTACAGTTATCTTCCGATCTTAATGTCATTTTTTACACGTGACCTTCAAACGTTTCTGTCAGTGTTAGATTTCATAAAAATTAGTATCTCTCATTTCTATCCCTTAGAGAATAATTTTTGTGAGTACACTTTCCATTTTTTTACATATCTCGAAAACCGTGAGTGAATTAATCAAAGAGAATGAGACGTTTGTAAAAGCCTATGCAATTTACTACTGAATGGATTAAGATTTTTTCTAATAACGCAATTATGTACAGAGTAATTGAAGGTCAAAATTGTTACTGCACGTTTGCAGGGAATATGCAACTACGCACCTGTTTACAGTTGCCCATAGCGACAATAATCGCAACAAACATGGGCGGTTCTCGGGGCTGGACATGTGAGGAAAGAGGGTTCAATTAATAAATAATCGGGCAACGGAGGACACTTAAGCTAGTTATTATATTAAAAATATATTAGTAGTAATGAAGTCGAATGAGTTTTTAATCATACAAAATTATTTAATAGTTGTTTGCGAAGGACGACAAGTAAGACATTACTAGTATAAGAGATCGGAGAATTTTGAAGTAAGGTTTCTAGAGACGTTTAATTACCAGTCGAGTATATAAAACGATATAAATATTGTGCGACCACCCAGTGAAAATGGCAATCTTTTGTGGTTAAAAAAATGTTTATTTATTGCGCGAAAGGTAGATGCTGATGGTAGTTAATCGTAAACAGTTGTTTTTATCACAAAACTGGTTATAATTGTTAATGGAGGGACGAAAATAATTAAAAAACTTGTGTTTTATGTGTTCATTTGGATCTGAATTTTGTTTTGAAATTGACTTTAGATAATTAAAGTGGCTAAATATTTCTTCAAGACATTTAAATTGTTTTTGTTTGAATATTGATTTATTATTTTGTGTTTCCAGACGCGTCAACAGCTACTGTCATTAATCCCATAAACATAGTGCTTCCTCGTGAGTAGAGATGTTCCTTCTCCGCTGGAGTGATATTGAATTGAAGCCTTATTGTACGTGGCGTGACTCGGGCCATCAAGACCGCTCTTCCTTCTGACCACGCAAATTTCGCTACGCTCCTTTTCAAGTAGCGGAGGAAGGTGGTATTTCTTGGGCGACGAAACATGCGATTTGAATTTAGCTCTGAGGCGTCATTTAGTCTTGAGGATATTTCACATGCAAGTAAATCTACGAACATGGGACAGCCGCCTTTACTTTCCTTCCGAAGGAAGTAGTACGAAGGATTTTTTCGCCCTTAAAAATCCACGGCTTCGCTCGGGTTTGAACCCTCCTACTTGGGTATAACAGTCCGATATACTAACCGTTACACCGTCGTCGCCGCGCTATCGCGCCGATATATCTGGCGCCTTCTTCATGTCAACTCGGAGGCGTTTCCCTCATCCTGGTAACTCCGCCAATACCACAGGCACACAAAAAGAAACCCAAAGACTTGACATATGTTTCTCTATGTATGTTGACACGCTGAATCCAAATCTGAGGCCAGAATTGCTCCACCACCTCCAATTTTCTACAATCACGCAAAAGCACAGAGCAATCGTCGAGTGTAAATTTGACGGCGGTTTTTGCAAGTCGCTGCGATGGAAAGCTGTCGCCCCGAGTCCCTCTGTGGAAGGGCCTCCGGGTGTCGTCCACCGCCTGGGAACCGCCCGCGACGCCGCTGTGGGAATCGAACCCGGACCCGGAACCGGCCCGCGCCAGCGCCGGCGCCGCCGCACTTAATTGCTCGGAATGCTCCTCCCCCCCCCCACGCCCCGCCTTCTGCGACCCACCCATCGCCGCCCCGTTTACAAGACGCAGCCCGCTGTTCTCACTTCAAGGCTCGGCCCACCCGCCCCGCCCCGCCCCGTCCTGTCCCGTCCCGCCCAGCGCCGCTCCGCCCGGGGCCGTCTCGCCCCGATCCTCCCCTCGCCAAGCTTCCGATTCTCCTTGGGCCGTCCCGTGCCGTTCCGACACGACCCGCCCCGTCCCGTCCCGACCAGTCCCGGCCAGTCCCGACCCGTCCAATCCCGACCCATCTTCACCCGTCCCGATCCGTCCCGACTCGTCCCGACCCGACCCGTCCCGACACGTCCCGACCCGACCTGTCCCGACTCGTCCCTCCTTTGCCGCGCACCCCGTCCCTACCTTCCTCATCCGCCCTTCCCCACCCAATGCCGTCCAGTCTCGTCCCGCTCCATCCCGTGACGTCACGTCCCGCCCCTTCCTATCCTGATCCTCTCCGCCCCGCCCCGCCCCGCTTCTCGGACGACTCCCCGCCTTGGCCATCACGTTCAGAACTAAAGGAAAAGGATAGACGCGAAGAGTGTTCTGTTGGTCCACCAATTCAGTACGAAATAGTTGCTAGCCATTGTCTTCCTGACGACGTCCTCTCGTCTCTAACGTGAAATTGCTGCCTCGTTTTCACACATGGTTACTTCATATAAAAATGTTCAATTTACTCTTCTTCTAAAATAATGACAGGTTTGAATTATTGTTTTGATACTTTTTTCACTCAGAAATAAAACATCGACAACATAAAAATATCGACCTTGGCACATTCAAAACTAACGCGCTATTAGAGCACATATTTTCTTGCATTATTTATTAATTGGCAATTTTCGAAAATTCAGTAAGCTTTACTAAAATGGGACCTGAGCCATTATTTTAATAAGACACAACACTAAGACAGAACCACACTTAGAGAAGAGTTTGATGAACAAATTCCTTGCAAAAATCCTTCCAAGCAAAAATACAATGAACCTAGGAAAAAAGAAAGTTCAACAATCCACAGATCCAGGCCCATCAGAACCGCAAGAGGGATATGCCTTCTGCCATTATAAAAAAACGTGAAGATAGAGATTTTCCCCTTAACGAAATGTGTTCCTTAAAGATAGATTTTGAAAGGAGGTCATTACAATTTTTCGAAAATTTGACTACTTTTCGCGTAATTGGGTACGAAAATACGAGCGAGAAAGATCGTGCTGTTTTAGCCGCACTAGTCTTAATTTAATCGCCGACTTCCCTCGCTCGTTCGTCTGTCGATCCAGCGTGCCCCGTTCGGTCGACACCGTTTCCACTCCGCTCGCTGGCTCGGAGATTCGCCTCGCCCGGGGGAAGCCCCGCGCCGCGCGCGCGCTCTGTCGCCGCTCGCCGGAAGCTGCCCGGACTTCCCGCCTTGGCGGCGCCCGCTTTCCAGCATCGCCTGCAATTAACGAGCGATGCGGACTTTTCACCGCAGGGGTGGCGAGGCGCTGGTGTGAACTGGTGATGGGAATTTTTTGCTCAGTGTGGTCCCATCCCACGGCAGCGGGAGTCGCCGGTTTGTGTGTATAATCCGATTAAAACATAGTGTTCCTTCAGGTGACGAGCTGAAAGGTAAGGGAGACTTCGTCATCCAGTTGGGCACTCATCTGCATACATCACATGCGAGTGCGTGATTGCTTCGTAGAAGACGAAGTCTGTTTAGAACGCAAACAAAACCACTCGCACTAACAATGAAAAAATCGTATTTGAGGGCAGCTCCTGGACAAACGCCTTGCACTTTTGATGTCCAGGTTCGATCCCCGCCAATACATGTGTAATTTGTGGTCACAAAGACAATTCGAGCCAAGTATTTACTTTTACTCTACCGCTCACGCAGTAGAAATTATGTAATGTGTATGTGAAAAAACGGCGAATTTTCTGCAGAAAACACTTATTACTGGACCCAAATAACGAAAAAGTGGATAAATCCAGTTGCAAAAATTAGGGAAAATTCTGTTACACGTGGTGTAGCCAGAATCCATATTTTATGAGCCCTTCATACCGAAAAATCGATTGATGACAAAACATCTGTTCGTCCGTTTATCTGTCTGTTTTTGTATATCGCTAGTGGCTAAACTATTTATCCGATGTCCCAAAATTTACATTTCACGATCGACGTGGCTGATGTCACGACCCCTTGAATGTGAAACCGTTATTTTACTTTTGGGAGATACTTTTAATAAAACCCTTGGATCATTTTCAAAATTTGTTTTAATTTTTGTTGTACTGTACAAAGAACGTTCGCCCCTTTTACAAAAAATGCAAACATGTACTATGTTATGACAAAAAATATATTTTCGTACTTTATAAAAAGCAATTATTTGGGCTGAAATGTTTGAGAACCTTTGACCGGATTATCACTTGTGTACCTCAATAATGTCAGCAGTTAAAGAACCACATCAATCTCAATATATAAATACATTAATTAGTTCATAACTAATCGTATCTGAGAACCTTCGTTCTGGTATTTCGTTCTGAACGTGAGGACTGTATTTTCCCATCTCTTAAATGAACCTGGTGTAGTAAAGTCATTAATATTTTTAAGCTCTATTTTTTTAAGTGCTCAGTGACATTTATTAGTAAAGATTTCTTCATTGAATTTTACTGCCCCGATGACCTCTGGAATGACATGCAATGAACGTTTGTAGAGCATTAAAAAGACGATTTTACGCGTTGATAGAGACAAAAAAGAGAATTCCGATCCCAAGAGCTGTTGTGAGATGTGAAGAATTACGATAATGGGAAGAAAATAGAAAGAGTAGAGGAGTACTTCATTAACAGAAAGATAAAAATAACACGAAAACTATAATGGATGTGTTGTAGGTAAAGAATAAAATATCGAGGCAACGAAGGTAACACACGAAACCTGAAATTGTTTACGTTTGAATCTTGCAGGTGCGATGGTGAATTGTTTAATTGATGTTACGGGGTTTTAAAAATACCATTTTGAAACAGTGTCGAAATCCCGACAACGTCGGAACTCAAACCCTAGGTCATCGCGCTGAGAGACCTCCTGCAACAAGTGTTGTCGCTCCGAAATCCGATGGTCTCTGAAGTCGTAAGTGGAGATAGCAACGTTACTATTAGCAGTTGGAAAATGAACCGAGATCAATGAAATTCTGTATTTCTAGACGTGAAGGTCCAACTTCATACAACTATGGATACAAAAAGCAGGCGACAAAAAGAGAAGGAAGAGGGGAAGGCAAAAATAAAAGGAGAAAATAGGGTGGAAATAAAAACAAGAAAAGAGTAAGGAAGTGAAAGAAAGCCAGGAGGACGAATATGAAAAGAAATACAAAGGCAATGGAAAAATCAAATAATACAGGAGAGGAAATAGACAAACAAGATGAATAAGACGATGAAGGAAAAGAGGGGGAAATATGAAAAAGAATTGGCACGTGCATCAACTTCCAGACGTTGAGATGCAGGCATTCAACGATTTCTGCTGCATTGGCCTGCGCCTGAATGCGCAGAGCGACGTTTGGCGTGGCAGTAGGGTTGCCAACTATCGTCATGTAAAAGAGGTGAATTTTGATGAGAAAAAAAACATTAATATTTATATGCCTATCTATTTCTGTCCTCTCTATTTGCGATTCAAGTGAACAGATTCGTCACATGAAGATGGTCTGAGCGTTTTTTTTTTTATTTTAGTCGCTAGACAGAGAGGCATTATCATGCATGCGTGTGTGAGCATTCAGAAAAAGGATATTCGTGTTTTCTATTCTAAATTAAACCATACAACGCAGGCAGGCGTTCGTCATGTGATAAAATAAATGACAACAAATGTTAAAAATGTACCAAAAGAAGGGAATTTAAAACTCAAAGGAAAGCGAGAGGACAATTGACGTCGATGGAAGACTGTCCTCCCAAATGGAGGACGGTTGGCAGTCCTGGGTGGCAGCGATCTTCAGCCCCTGCTCTTTTGCGCAAAATTTCCAAAACGTTGGCGGAAAGGCAGCTCATGCATCGGGTCTGACGGGTTCGGAGCACAATGCGCCCCTTGAAGCGGACAGGAGAAACTATGGGAATGGAGGGCAGGGGCTGGCAGCCGATGCTTGCGCTCTCCCGTTCCACTCCCACGGCCCGGCCCTCTCCACCCTTCTGCACGGCTACCGGCGTTTGCCCCGAGCTGGTATCTCGCATCAGTGGGGCACCGCCCCAGCCGGGACAAGCTCCATGCTCCCGACCAGTCTCCCAGCTTGTGTGGTAGTGTAGTGCATGTTAGTGTAAGCGTTTGTAAGTAATGGGTGAGGATAGGTCCGGGAAGAGAAAGGAAAGATCGCGCGCGGTCCGTGGCCCGTTTGTGAGGGTACTGCTCCGGCATTCGCCTGGTGTTGATCTTAACCATCACAGCCGGGAAGAGCTCTAAGCTCCCGACAAGTCTCCCAGCTTGTGTGGTAGTGTAGTGCATGTTAGTGTAAGCGTTTGTAAGTGAGGGGTGAGGATAGGACCGGGAAGAGAAAGGAAAGATCGCGCGTGGTCCGAGATGTGCGACGCGTGTAGCAGCAATCCTTTAAACATGACGGAAAAGGTTACAAAAATTACTTTTTAGTCGAAATCGACGAAAAATGCAAAAAAATTGGCCTATAAAATTGGTAATTTCTTTTTGTCGTAACAAAATTAATGTGTATTCTAAAATGCTTTGTTATAAAGTGGAAAAATAATGTTGCATTAAAATTCGCCCTTAGTAATCACCCAACCGCTGGCCATGCGAGACCTGGAACTCACCCACGCCTTCATTGAGAACCAGTGGCCTGACGCAAGACAAGCACACAGAAGGTGCTTTCGCATGCGAAGCAGATTGATTAGTGATTCCGAGCGTGTTAACTGCTAAGGTTATTAGTAACGTAAGAGTAGTGAATGTTTTTTATCGCAGGAGGTGGCGGTGATCATGCATGCATGCGATGCACGGGTTTGAACCCGCGATCTTGAGTATAACACTCCAATATACTAGCCGTTACACCATCACCGCCGCTTAAATGCTGGGTTGTCACTGTACAATCGAGATCGTATGGTTGAGATGCTTTCTATTAATCCTTTCATAACGTAATGAATAGAGAGAGGGTTTCTATGATTTTATATATTTTTGTACGTTGCTTCACGGCTTAGGTAAGGGAAATTTCTTGGCACTCGGTTAGAATATAACGCTATGTAGATTAAAGTGTTATTGTATATTTGGCCTATTTCTCCTGTTAGTGCATATTCGTGTAATTATAGGATATTTTGCATACTTCGTTAAAAAGAGACATCTGTAAAACGTTAAGTGTTTTCATAAAATCTATTTATTTGTGAGTGTTCATTGATTAGAAAGAGCTTGTTACAGTTTGTGTTTTTTTTATTTCTGTAGATGGTAAAATTCTTGTGCAAATGTAGTATATTTCTTGATATCATTATTGTTAAACCAGAGAAAAAATTAAAGAAGTATTATAATGTACTTCAGTAAGGTGTATAATTAGTTCAATTATTTCTCCCGTGAAGTAAGCTAGTTTATATTATGTTTTCACAAGAGTATCTTTTCATTCCAATCAGGCTTCTTCTGAATTTTCAAGAAAGGTTTTCATCAAGAAAGGTTTTTACAGGAAATTAAATATTGTTAATTTTAATTGCATATTAAACTGCATATTTTAGAATTCTTAGGTCATAAGTGCATATTTTTAAAAACATATTTCAAGCTTTTTAGGGCATAAAAATCATTTCCCTAATAATGAGAAATACATTATAAATTCTTAAATAAAATGAAGGAAGTTAATATCTCCATAAAGTTTACTTTTGCAATTAATTATACAAAATATTGACGGCAAGATAATTTGTATGCTTGTTGAGCCACATTATTTATTTTTAATTTCATTTGAAAATTCCGCCAACTTATTTAAGTTCCTGATAGTTTCCGATGAAGGCAAGAGAGCGCACTGTATGCGGTGCTCTGTGAAAACCTTTGCTCACGTAAATATAGGGAAGATTGTGTTCATGCTCTTGGCACAATACTACTCCGTGAATATCAATATACAGCTATCACGAATGAAACTTCACATTCCGGTGATGTTTCCGCATCATCTTCATCAGTGATATTAACTGAAGATGATGGAGTGTTTACTAAAGTATCTTATTCAGTTGACAGAACAATGGTACGTGTTTGATTCTACTAGTTTATAAAAACACAAGTGTTATGGTTCTTGTGCTTCTAGAAATGGGCTAGTAAAGTATTCTTTTGCCAGTGATTGTGTGTGAATCTTTTGCGAGTAGTTGTACACATAATTTAACTGAAAGCTCTTGAGAAACTCTTGAGAAAAATATTTCGTTTGCGATTTGAATTTAAGAATCTCTAGTGTGCTGTGCAACTAAACAACACATAACCTCTTCATCGTGAAGTATTTCCTACCTGCACTCGTAAGTATTATTCTTGTTGACATACTCATAAATTTAGCGTATGTTGAGCACATTTTTCAGTTTAATTTTGTACATCTTTGCCAAGATCCATGAAGTGCCCCTTCAAGTGTTAATGAATGTTTTCGTTCGGAGAGTCTCTATGTATGTCATTTAGCTATTCAATATGCATTGGATTCTCATTCTTTAATGTCTACCTGAACATTTGTTTTAACTGGTGTTTGCGTAAATACATTTGGTATGGAGTTTGCAGAATGGACGGTGCTATATAGGCGCAACAAGAAACTGATGTTACGCTCGCGAGATCCTTATTCAAATGTGTTTATGTTTATTGGTAATGCTTGCATTATGAATTTTATCACGGCGATGTTTATGAATTCAATTTTTAGTGACCATGCCTTCAGATCATGTCATATTTGCGCAATATTAATGCATTGTTAAGATTTACACATATTCAATGTAGTATCTGACATAATGTATGCTTGCTCATGTTTTCAGATTGAGTAGGAAAATCGAATATTTTCCGAGTTGTATATGTTTCAGAAATGCTGCATACCTTTTTCAGCGACATCTGTAGGTGAAAATTGCCTGAAATTGAAAAGGAAAGCAGCTTCCAATCTGAAAATTAATTAAGTTTTGTAAATAAAATTAATTATTATTTCACAATTTAATCATTAAAATGTTATACAAAAGCCATCTCAGGTGCATTAAATTTTTAAAAAATTCCCGCATAATCTACTTGAGGCTTCAACTATCGCCAATGGAGGGCGAGGTAGTCGCTTCAGACCACAACGCAATATTTCTATACCGCCGTGCACTCGATCGCGCAGCTGGGGAGGAAACAAAACAAAACAAAAGAAAACAAAACAAAATCTAAAATCGAACGGATCGAAAGCGCATTTCTTCGCGAGGAATGCCCATTTAACTGCGCACGAAGTGGCCGTAAGGGACCTTCTCGGCCGTGTGGGTTCATGGAATGTGGCCCTTTCCGCGGAGACGGCTTGTTGGCCGAAGCGGCCGGTAGCTTTTCGCTACTCATTAACAAAATAAGAAATGGTCCTTCGCTAATCGCGTCGAGAGACCGATAAATAAGTTAATTCGTGTTCCCAAACGACATACTTGGAAAGCATTTTACCGCGTTCATATGTGCTAATGACGGGATAAAAACTGATCGTGTAGTCGGCTCGAGGATCGTTTTGCGTACTGTGGGAGTTGAGAAAAGCGTCTCCCAGTCGGGTATGTCGATGCCCAGGCATACAGAATTATTGATGTTGGAGAGTAAATATTTAGTAGTTAGAATTGTTCTCAGAATGATTTTAATTTAATTTTGTTTGTAAATAAGTACATTCATAGTAATGCCGTCCTTTTTATTTGACATCGGTAGCCAGTTATGGGTCATGAAACAAGCGCCATAGATAACCGTTAGTAATGTGAAATTGATTTTTTAGCGTTCACTAGAAAAGTGAGTTCCCAAAGAGTGGAAAAATTAATGAATAAATGACATAAAATAACAAAAATGTTTATTTTATGACTCATAACTGGCTACCGATATCAAATAAAAAGGAAGTAATATTACTGTATGTATAGGATGAGTCATGCAACTTTAGCATCTCCTATAACTTTTGAACGGTTGAAGTTATTGCAGTGCAGTATTAACAGACGTACATGAGGAAATAGGCTAATTGATACGTGTATTAATTCCTATTTTATCACTTGTATTTTACGAGATATTTGAGCTAACTTAGTTGTTTTTTTTTTTCAAATAAAACTATTCATATTTTTGAGTCTATCGTGACGAGGGTAAAACGACAAATCTTATGATATACATATTGTTATATGTTAGCATTTTTTGAGTAATTTTGATTTTTTTTGTGACTAACGGATATTTTGAGTGTAACAATGCGCCGCCCAAGGTCATGCACCGCTCCCCCTGCTAGCGCGCGTCGGGGAAGGGAAGGGACCTTAGTATTTGATGAATCGAAACCTATTCCAAATATCCACAACACACATTGCAGTTTTTCCCTGAACTCTGCTTTCCATCCTTCTGTATTTTCATATTTTTTTTTTGTATGACTCAAAGATTGAAACTACGGATTTGTCATAAGTAGCATGTATATATAAATAAGGTTGTTGTTTCAACTTCATTTAAAGGAGTGTCATCAGAATATTAGTGGTATCTTGAAACAAAACACAATAAGAAGAAGTAATTCAGACTGTCCAAAGAATATTGCATATTTTGATATTAATATCTTGTAATATAACACCCCTTCATTTCGTGTAGTATAAGACCCCAAAATTGATTTATAGGATTCTTAGGATTTTCTCCATAATTGTATTCCTTGATGAATCTGGCCGAACTTGAGGTTCTGCGAATTTGAAACTTATATTTTAATTTTCGGTGGTACGTTACGTAAATATTCAACATTTTCAAAGTTTTGTAAAAAAAATGCCTTCATATTTTTTGATTAATTTCTTTTCACGCATAGAGCAAAGTTCGCTTATAAAAATAATGCAGGTCCTATTTTCGTTGAGATCTCTGAATTTTCGAAATATTGCATTTTAATTTATTCGGCGTTTTCCTATTACTTCAATATTGAAGAAAGATTTTTCTTAATGAATTATGTTCTTCGATATTAGATTTTTAAATAATAGCAAATATTTTTCTATATGAGTTCGTCTTTCTGTTTAACGCAACGGTAAGATTTCTAAGACCAAGTTATTTGGCTTAGTGAATATGCTTTTAGCTTGCTACATTTAAGTGAGTATCCTAGAGGAGGCACAATTTTTGCGGATCCAAGTAGTTTTATAATATTACGCAAACGTTACTAATAATACGAGAAAGTACAAGCTGTTGCAAAACCACTAGTTCATATTAAGTCTTGTCCGTTTCGAAAGTAAAGCCATTAAGTAAGTAAGTAAAGCCAAACTTACTAATATTAATTGCAACAAGTCATCTTTTGCAGAAAAATGTTTCCGATATCGATTGAACCCAACTGGCATATTTCTCGAAAGGAATGCTGTACTAACGAGAATCCAATGTCATTTCTCTGGAACGAAAAGCCCATAAAGAAAATTTCGAGAATTTGGGTTAATTATGCATCGTAAATGAGGGGATTATTTCAGCGTTTCATTAAGAACCTCCAAAATACCTATGTTGATGAATATAACATAGGTAAAAGATATTTATAATGATCATCGTTTATTACTGGGGCTTAATTCCACTAGCAGAATATTTTGTGTGCTACGTACTTCATGATTAACAGTACTGAAGTTCCTTGATGTAGATTGGAATATTGATATTTGAACCGAATGTAGGGAATGCAGACAGGGGCGTACTAACATTTGTTTCGACATTCCGAAAATCGCTGCACGCTTCGCAATTTGTGGGTTTATCGACGTCGACTTGAACGAGAAAAATACTGTTGTTTTTCGTGATACATCGATTCTAACAAATCGATCCCGGTGGGCGGGAATGCAGTCATGAACTCGTTTTGTTTATGCAGAGTCTTTGGAGTTCGTATCATTTCGAGACTGGAGAGGATGAATGGTGTATGTTGCATTGGCGTTTATTGTAATTGATCTTGTGCGGGGGAGTCAACTGGGAATGACACGACCAAAACGTATTTAAGGGGAGACATATTTGAAAAAGGAAGTAGGTGAAACAGTGAAGAAGAAGAACAAATAATCGTATTTTAATTGAATATTTGAATTTGTATAGTACACACGTAATATACAATTAATAAACAATAACAAGAACTTAAAGTTCTATAAATGATCTCACAACACCCAATGCGTAAGCGGGAGTATACATACGCATCGAACACCCATTTGCATGAATAAATGGTTCTGAAAGTTTGCTCATTATGCGCACGTTTTGTTGAACTTTCCTTTTGCTTGTAATGGTAGGAGAAGAGGTAAGGGTGAGGCACTATTTTATTGGCAATGCAGAAAAATCATACTTGCAATTCTTTTACTGATGCAAATAAGTTTTCTATAACTCGGATACAAAAATGCCTATTTTTAAAACAAATTGCTAATCACGCGATTTTTTAAAATTTATATTTATTTCCTTATGTTAAACTTTTACTCGTCTTTCAACTATTTGTAGTTAAAATGACGGGAAGGGATTCTGGAACTCAAGAAAACGTTCGCAGATAATCTTCCCCCCTATACTTCACATACAGTTTTTACTGTTTTTTTATTAAATAAATCTAAAATATAAATATAATCATGACTTGATGCCTTCTCGTCGAATTCTGGTTTTTAGTATGGCCTTCAGACGCACCGTTGACGAGTCATAAACGCCGGATGTAAATAAATTAATTTCGTGTTTCCAGGTGCGTTAAAAAGCGAAGCCCATTAGTCCCGTAAGTGTAGGTCATGTTTTAATTACGCGAGGTGGGGTGTTCTTCCGCAGCGAACCTTGAAAGGGGGTGACGAGTAACACGTTGACTAGCGGGGTTTTCCCCTACCAAGTATCTCCCACCAGCGGGGAGCACCGCCTCGGCCTGGGCATGATCTGAGTTCCCGAACGATCTCCCGCCATGTGTGGAGTGTGGTGCATGCTAGTGTAAGGGGAGAGGATAGGACAAGGAAGAGGAAGGAAAAATCGCGCGCGGTCCGTGGCCCATTTGTTAGGGTACTGCTCCGGCATTCGCCTTGTGTTGATTGGAGAAACCACGGAATACTATCGACCAGAGCAGCCGGCCGCTAGATTTCTTCTCCAGACAGCAACTGAATTCGACCTAGCTTAACAACTAGTGTCAAAAATCTTGCCACTGTCGGGTCTCTAACTAGGCCCAGAGGTACTGCCGAGCCCTGAGTGACTTAAACTGGCGACGGAGACGGGCAGGTTTGGGACTCCACATGCAAAGAGTCCTCGTTGCCTCAGAACCTGAGAACGCACCGCCCGCGTTTGCCGCAGAGGAAGAGGCGGCGGCAGCGGCGGCGGCGGCTGTTAATGAGGGAGGCCCGTAACCAGGGAGGCGGGGTTGTTTGTCTCCTTCGACAGCCGCTGCATAGCGCGCGTGCCTCTAGACGACCCCGATACGCCTCCCCCTCCACTCCCCACGCTCCTCGCCACGCATCGCTCCGCGCCGCTCGTCCCCGCCCCGCCGCGGCCCACGGACCGCGCGCGGGTTTTTTCCTACCTCGCCCCCCCTTACTGGCACGCGTGACTGACATGCACTACACTTACAACACACGCTTAAAAACCGGTTGGGAGTTTGGAGCTTGGCCCACCAGAGGAGATACCCGGAAGGGGAAATTCCGGAAGCCGACGCGCGGATTCCAGTCCGGATCTCTCGATCCGGAAGGAACACCACCACTTCTGGGATACAACTAGCACTACACCTTGGAGCTGGGGCGGTGCACCAATTGGGGAGAGACTCGATTGGGAAAAACCCCCCTGGCCGGTGGTAGGTCGGCGCTAGATCGGGGCCAGATCACCTCAGCAAGAAATGTGCACTACACTTACGGGACTAATGACCTTAGCAGATGATGCGTCCGGAATCGCTAATCAAGCTGTCAACAAAAGAAAAACGTATTTCAACAAATCGCAATTGTTTCTCAGCAAACAAACTGTCCTCCTGTTGGATGTAATGTACGCAGAGGGGCGTTTCTATTTTTTTTTCAATAGACAAGTAAGTGTTCTACGTCAATACGTAAATTACGCGATTCTGAGGTGTAACGTTTTCATCGTGAGAGGGTTACAGCAACGTCAATGACTTCCCGTCATTCGCTTCATTTTAGAAATGAGCCTCAGCAACAACAACAACAACAACAATAACAACATTTAGTTACAAGACTTCCGGCTTATACATTCACAACTCACATTAAAATCTAATTAAGTCATCCAAATACTATGAATTTATCACTGCTAATAACTTACGCAAAGCATGCACAATTTTGCATAAAACCCACCACTTGTGAAATCGAGCAGTCGCTTTAATCTCTGTGACCTTACAAAGCATTCTCCTGGTGTATCCACGATCTTATAACACGATGCCTCGTTGCTAGGTAGAGAGAAACGGCAATAATTACCCGTTTCATTACAGTTGGAACCATGGAGCTCCATGGTGGGAACAAGCATCCCATTCATTATACAACATGAAGCGTTCTATTGACCTTCATTTTTGATACAATTGACAGATATGCCTTTCATGCTACCAGTCAGTACTCAAGAATAGGTTCTTTTCAAATGTATTGTGCATTCCACTAATTGGAATTATTACCTACAGATACATTCTTTAGCTACATCGGAATCTTTACCTAAAGATAAAAAAAAGCCAATAAATGAGCATACAGTTCGACAATAGTAAAGTGGTTCTAAAACATTTAGAATTTGCAATTATGTGGTGCAATTATTGTGGTGAGTTTTCGTTGGCATTTACAATAAAATAATTATGTGAGTCGTCTCTCATAATTATTTCATTTCAATTATGTTTCAAGACAAAAGAGATATTTCCTCATGTATATTTCTTTGTTCAATTAATTTCATACTATTTTAATATTTATTTAAGTCCAGGCGGTTGCAGATTTTCGACACTAGCTTGTTAGCGAGGTCGAATTCAGCCGCCGACTGGACGAGAATCCTTACGGCCGGCTTCTCTGGTCGGTAGTTTTTGGTAGTGTCCTCCGAACAATACCAGGGGAATGCCGGAGTTGTATCTAAACAAACAGGCCACGGACCGCGCGCGATATTTCCTTCCCCTTTCTTGTCCTATCCTCTCCCCTTCCATACACACACTTAGTCTACAACCCGAATACCCGACCATTGTCTTAACCCATCGGTTACGGGCAGCGATAGCGCACGGTTTTTCCTTCTTATTTATCCCCTGCCCCCTCTCACTCACAAGTCTTAGACTTGCGGGCGCCTCACTGCCAGTCGCGAAGCCAGATCTTGGGCCCACGAAGGCAGTGGCCCACCAGAGGAGATACCCGGAAGGGGAAATTCCGGAAGTCGACGTGCGGATTCCAGTCCGGATCTCTCGATCCGGAAGGAACACCACCACTTCTGGGATACAACTGGCACTACACCTAGGGGATCAAAGACTATAGTGGTTGACGGAAACAAAAATAAATCAAGTAATTATTAATATTCCAAAAAACTTTATTTTGGCCTAGAAATTCCGATTATTGTGTCTTTGAAGTTTCACTTCTGTCGCGTTTGGGGTACGCAAACTCCGCATGTCTGGTAGTGTAGTGCATATAAGTGTGTGTTTGTAAAGCGTGAGGATAGGACAAGGAAGGAGACGTGAAGATGCTGCTCGGTTCGTGGTCGTTTGTAATGGTGCTGCTTCGGTATTCGCCAGGTTTTGACAGGGAAAAACACGAATAACTACCGCAGCCGCTCGCTAGAATTCTCCTCCAGACAACAACTGAATTCGACCTAGCTCTAGCTAGTATCGAAAACCCTGCCACCGTGGGGACTCGAACCTAGGATCTTGGGATCTCGCGGTACTACAGTGACATTAGTTGATGCCCTCCTCAGCAGGCAGATGATTGGTAGGTTGGAGTTAGATTCCGGCAGGAGGCCAGAAATAAGCTTGATATTTTTACCACCCAGGAGTTAATGTTGTCTGTGTCATTTACTTGGGTCGATTTCTCTGATCAGAGATAGCTGCGTTTTTTCTTGATGTCGCCCAGGCGAATACGGGAATCTATAATACGTGGCACGTACCAAATACGAACTTACCTCTCCCTTATATTGTCTTTCTATCCTATCCCTGGTTGCCAATGACCATAGCACTTGATCTTTGCCACACACTGATTACTGCGTAGGGTAGTTTCCAGATGCCCCTAGCGCCTTCTTGTGAGACTTATCAGTATAAGGTAGATTGCCATTGCTTTCCCTAGGAGCGCTAGTGCGTTGACGTTTAATTTGAATACCAGATAGCACAGGCCAAGATACAATATCTGCAATCTTATCTAGGAATTCAAATTGAAACTCTGAATAGTGCTAAAATGCTAGAGGATTTAATTTTGCCAGGATCGTCCAAGTGCTTTTTCTGGGGTAGAAATTGATGTCCTTTAAAATTGAAATCAATCAAAATTGTGTGATCATTGTGAGCTCTTCTTTTTCTTCTTCTTCTTCTTCTTCTTCTTTTTCTTCTTTTTCTTCTTCTTCTTCTTCTTCTTCTTTTTCTTCTTTTTCTTCTTCTTCTTCTTCTTCTTTTTCTTCTTCTTTTTCTTCTTTTTCTTCGTCTTCTTCTTCTTCTTCTTCTACTTCTGATTGTTATAACGCGTATTACTAAAAGAATGTCGATTTAATTTTATTTTTACCAAAATTTGAGGTGTTTCGAGATCATTTTTATATCGAAAAATTTCTGAATCAGAGACGGAAAAAGGTACTCAATACATCTCTCTTTTCTAAACATTGGTTGCCTACATTGTGAGTTTATGGTCCTGGCACGACCCTTATGCAACGTTACGTGCTTTAATCGTGCCGTGTAATATTGAGTCCAAAGAATGATAAACAATTTTGAAGAGAACTACGATTTCTATTTATTTTAACGAGCTTATATATGATTAACAACGAAAGTGGGATGGCGTTATTTGTACTGTAAGAGTGCTTATTTTTCTATTTAATGAATGTGATCTATGGATACAAAAACAGAAATGGCCATATATTTTTGTAGGGGCCGATGATTCTACGGCATACACAGTCAATTTGAATAATGAATACTTATTGGTTTATTAAATTTAAAAACACTTCAAATTTCAAAATCAGATATTAATTTTCAATAATTACTAAAAGATAGAAACTTTACACAACTGGTAACTACAAAAAACAAAGACGGTACTAAAAGGTCCTTTCAATATGTCTACATTCCGTTCATGCTTCAAGACGTATACTTCTTTGCTTATATTCCCAAGACGTCAACATCATCTATACTCCGAGACCTTCAACTCTCTTCCACATTTCATCGCAGCTCTGCCTAGTCTGTACTTAGAGACGTTTAATTTTCTTCTATATTCCAAAACGTATTCTACCTTTCAAGACATCAAACTTTCATCTATCTATTGAGACTTCAAACTTTCGTCCGTGCAGCATGGCGTCTATCTCTGTTCTGATTGTTTATTTCGTTCTACAGTCTATCTCGCCAGTCTCCGTAGTATTCGAACTGCCAACCTGTATTTCAGTCCTAAGTAGGCCGTGTATATTGATGTCTTCTTGATGTCACATATACATTGCATCTTAACTCGTTACAGTACTTTGTTTCTGACGTAGTTTTGACACCCCTAGACTTTAAATTTTCAGGAACGTTTTGCCTGAATATATTATAGATATCTTCTGAAATAAATAACTCACAACAAGATAAAAAATCATGAGCAACTCCATTCGTGTCAGATATCTTCGGTACGAAGAAGTTGAGTGAGCTTTCAAGCAAAAAGATATCCTTGTGTGTCCACTTACGGAGTATCATATTTTGATATGCACCAGTTAAAATACTTGTTCTTAGAGAAGATTGATCGTAACTAGGATTCCTTTGGAAGCCCACTCGCGGAAATTTGTTTCTGTCGGTCAATTTATTCATTTGTGTATCTTTGAAGAAGTTTAAGTGGTAGTTAAATACTGACAGCTGATAGTAGTTGTAGAGTGAAAATCAGGAAGGAAGACGAAGTCAGATTTTGAGGATCGATCTTCTTTACAAGGAAGTCAGCCTATTTCTTCTCGAAAACTCGTCATATACGTATAAATAAAATGTTTGTAAAGAGAACACATTTCTTTGAAATATTGACACGCGTGTCGTTTAGGGCAATTGAATCTGTTATTTTTAAAACCCCGCAAGTCAGAAATTATATAGTCGTAAGAAAACACGAAAAACTAAATAATTAAGTACAAATAAAACGTTATTTTTTTAAATGTCTGATGTATAACTCTTGATTGAGAATGCTGTGGAGAAATGTAATTTATTTTTATCAACATTAAAATAGTCATTCGACGTATTTAAAAGAGTATGACTTACGGCCTTTCAAAAACTACTCAGGAATTTTTTACCTAAACATGTAAATAAATACATATCGCAGGTTCAGTTTGTTATTTGATATATTTCTTACAATATTATGTGATATTACAATGTGTACCTACATTTTTCATATGACAGAAACAGTTTCTTGAAACATGTTTTTATGATAGTACATTGGAATAATTTCTAATTGAATACTCGTTTTAACCAATCGCAATCTCTTTGTCAGTGATATGTCTGTCATACACAGTGTACATACATACATATATACATACACTTTCCTATATACCCCGAAAGTCAATGACCTACAGATTTTCAAAACCAAACGAAAACTTTGCAAATGTCGTCACGGACACTCTATTAATCTGACTGATGTGGTTTACACATGCATTGCATCTAATCTTACAGCTTCTATTAAAAAAGCGAAAATGCAAAAGAGGGTGACTTATGGGGTTTCAAAAATAATCGATTCAATTATATCTGATACATAAATATGTTAAATTAAAGGTGTTGTCTGGTATCAAAAATGTATTTTGCTAAAGAGCAAAATAAAACAAATTATTTTTTGAAACCAGACAACACCTTAAATTTACCATATTTAATTATTAGAAGGCATCTACCTCACCAGAGATCTAATTATTATATCTGATGCGTTATAGTTTTAAGTTAAGGTGAATAGCAGAGTTACTTGAAGTTCACTAAAACATACTAAATGTACAGATCTTGGTAAATATAAATAATGTCCGTAACATTTTTAAATCGTGTTGAACACTGTCTTAACAGAGGAAGGTGATTGTATGTATGTAGACATTATAAACCTTCTTCATTTCATTAGTCTTTAAAAGTAGGTTCTGAATGTTATGAAACAATATTGAGGGTAGATTTTCTATTGTAACTTTCTTACAGTTCTTCCTAATTAGGCGACGGATCGCATAGATTGGGCAAGTTAAATATAATTTCTTAAAATAGTACTAATACATTATTTTGGCTCGCTTATAAACATACATTTTTTAAATTCTGTATTTTTCATGGAAAAATCGAAGAGATCAACAAATAAGGAAGAGTGACAACTCTGCAGAAAAATCTCCTGGCGAAATTAAAATTATTTATTTCTGCCAAGTGCAAAGGAAATAGTAGTAAAATAATATAGATAGTAGCTGTGTGGACAAACGAGGTGATTTCATAAAACCCTACCAACTGAAGATGATTTACAGAATGAATAGTTTTGGAGTTTCTAGATGTAGTTCTCAGAATATTCAATGTGAAGATGTTGAACCAAATAGAAATATTCTGGAAGCCAATTTGAAATGAAACACAGTTGACTCTGGATATAATGAACTCTGATAGGGAAAATGAACTATCGGTTATAGAGAACTGCTCCCGATCCACATACGTTGCAAATAAACCCTGGATGATTCGGGTATATTGAACATCGGGTGTACTGAACCTAGGAAATAGTGCAACTTGTAGTAAAAAACATACTTCACTTCAGGTCATAGAAAACCAATAACATTAAAAAATTAATGTTGGTCACATTATAAATGCCATAAAGAAGAAACAACTCAATAAAACTTCCATTATATTTACTTAAAAATGGCCACATATTTTACCAATATCAGTTGATCACAACAACTTACAATTATCAACATATTTCCCAATGATTGCAAGAACATGTAATTGCAAATACAAAACACTGTAGAAGGATTGCCTGCAGAATCCCAATATAGGCGAGTACAACGTATGCATACGGAAAACATTTACAAAATGGGATCATATCAAAATCTATATTTTAAAATCCATATACAAACACAAATGAATACAGAGATGTTTCGACTTTGTTTTCTAGGTTCTCGTCAGGGACACGACATATATTTAATGATAAATGATTTGCTGATGGTCAAGTTCTAAAAGCGAGTATTTTTTTGTTATCAAAAGAAAATCCAATGACACTTAAATGTTTGAAAGAGCCTCCTTGGAAGGAAGTAATTTTAACAGAATAATTAATGTAAATAGAAGATAAATTATTCTAGTAATTGTTGGCATAAAATTTGGATAATTATAAAATTGATTTAAGTTATTAGTTTGTATAGTAATATTAATAATTTTATATGTAAGGGGGACGGATTTATATATATATATATATATATATATATATATATATATATATATATATATATATATATATGTGTGTGTGTGTGTGTGTATGTATATATATGTATATGAAATAATAGTAGATGATTATTTGAGATTTTTGTAGCATTTATGACGTATGAAAGGGGTGAGGGAACGAATCATAGAGGAATTTGTCTCTGCTCATCTCTGGTAATCCTGTCGATGTTATAAAGTTCATCAATGCGGTTTGTGAGGCAAAAACAAATAACATCCCATCTGGCTAGAACATCGTAAATTCCCAAAAGCGTCTTCCATAACAGAAGAAAACGAATTTGAGGACAGAGAGTGATGCAAACAAATTGATCTCACAGTGCAGGAGTCATTCAATGGTATGAAGGTGGAAATAAGATATTTTGAGAGTGTGGACATTGTAGAGTCAAGCTTTCAGAAAGAACGGGATCTGGAAATTAATGTTAAACATTATTAATAAATTTCTCTACAAAGCAATCAGAAATCAACATACAATTTTAAAGATAAATGAAGATACTAGAATTTTTATTTTGCCGAGTTTGGAAATTTCACTGAACCCGTGACATAACAAAATCAGTCATGTGGAGATACTTATTTTGGCGTATCGGATGTAGCGAACCAATGATGTTGGTCCCCGGAAGGTTTAGTATAACAAGAGACGACTGTAGTTGGGTTCCGTGCTTGTATGTAACATAATACTTCAGATAATAAGTAACATAATACTTGAGATAAATTATGTTATTACTCGTTTTATGCTTCACACACGTGATTCACAACACTGATGTATCTCTTTGAATTGATTAACTTGACCGGAATAACATTACACCCATACATTTCGCAGACAATCCCCACGATAACGAATTATGTTCGGAGACATTTAGTGCTCCCACGAGTAACTCTGGACGTTCTCAGATTTATATTATCAACCTCCCGAACCCACCACTCAGGCCCTCTCATGAGAAAACAACAACTGCTAGATCGGTCAGCATAAATACTGCAGTCCGATGTTAAAATTTTAATTGCGTCTCAGAGAAAAGAAACCTGCCTGGATCACTTTCCTGCGAGAACCCAGCGCCGCAGCGATAAAAAAAAAGCGACCTATAAAATCGACCCGAAATCGATTTTATCGGAGGCGAAACCAAAGGAAAGAAACCGGCGCGACGCACACGCACACACACACAAAGAACGAACCTCAAACCAGCAGCACGAGTGTCGCGTTGCCCACTGGCGCTATCTACAGGCAATTTGGAGAAGGAGTCGTGTAATTGAGGGGATAAGTCATCCAGGCTGTGGAAGTCCCACGGTGAGGGGGTGGGGGAGGGGAGAGGGGGACGGGATGGCAAGACCGCACGCGGAGCTGAGAGGCGAAAAAAAAGAAGAAAACCGCGATTAGGAAGGAATCGGCGAAGTGCGATGAACGCGACGAAACGACGCAGGGGTGGCAAAAGTAGGCGAGACGCGGTTGGCGTTTTCAGCTGAAGGGTTTCTTACGAGAATCAAACTAGTCCATGGTCGATATTGTTCAGGAGGCAATAACAGTTTTTCCCTCGCCTTATGTCTTTCAATGTGTTTGCCATTTGCCGAAAGGAAATGCAGGTCCTAGCAGATAGCGCCAGTTGTAAGGAATAACTTGGTGAAGTATCTCAATATAAGGAATTTTGGACCAGGAGCAGTGGTTTAGGGTATCAACTGATGTTACTGCCGTGCCTCTGACCGGGAGGGCCTTGGGTTACACTCCCCACGGTGGCAGCATTTTCCACACTACCTACGCAGCTAGGTTACGAGTGAAGTTACTGGGAGAGGTGGCTCAGGGCGTCAACTGATGTCGCTGCAGTGCCTCTGACCGGGAGGTCCTAGGGTTACACTCCCCACGGTGGCAGCATTTTCCACACTACCTACACAGCTAGGTTACGAGCGAAGTTACTGGGAGAGGTGGCTCAGGGCATCAACTGATGTCACTGCGGTGCCTCTGTCCGGGAGGTCCTGGGGTTCCACTCCCCACGGTGGCAGCATTTTCCACACTACCTACACAGCTAGGTTACGAGCGAAGTTACTGGGAGAGGTGGCTCAGGGCATCAACTGATGTCACTGCAGTGCCTCTGACCGGGAGGTCCTAGGGTTACACTCCCCACGGTGGCAGCATTTTCCACACTACCTACACAGCTAGGTTACGAGCGAAGTTACTGGGAGAGGTGGCTCAGGGCATCAACTGATGTCACTGCAGTGCCTCTGACCGGGAGGTCCTAGGGTTACACTCCCCACGGTGGCAGCATTTTCCACACTACCAACACAGCTAGGTTACGAGCGAAGTTACTGGGAGATGTGGCTCAGGGCATCAACTGATGTCACTGCAGTGCCTCTGACCGGGAGGTCCTAGGGTTACACTCCCCACGGTGGCAGCATTTTCCACACTACCTACACAGCTAGGTTACGAGCGAAGTTACTGGGAGAGGTGGCTCAGGGCATCAACTGATGTCACTGCAGTGCCTCTAACCGGGAAGTGATAGGTTAGAGTCCCGACGGTGGTAGCATTTTCGACGTTAGATTGTCAGCCAGAGAGTTCAGTTGCTGTCTGTAGGAGTATTTTAGCGGCCGGCTGTTCAGATCGGTAGTTTTCCGTGGTTTCTCAGAACAATACCAGGCGAATGCCGGAGCAGTCCTTATCTATCCCTACCCTTACTCACACTTACACTAACATGCACTACACTACCACACATGCCGATAGACCCGTCGGGAGCTTAGAGCTTATGCCGGCGGGGGCGGGGCCTCGCTGGTGCGCGATATCTGGTCGGGGAAAACCTCGCTGGCCGATGGTAGGTCGGCGCCAGATCTCGTCATTCAGCCTAGTAGACCACTGCCGCCCACTTAGCAAAATATGCACTACACTTACGAAACTAATGACCTTAGTAGTTGACGCGCCTGGAATCACTAACAATCAATCTATCGAGAGTTTTAACGAAGCACTAAAAATTTCGTAGCGAAGACGTGCCTAGTAATGCATTTATGATGTTTCCCCGTCTTCTATCTTTCAATGTGTTTCGCATTTGCCGAAAGGAAATTTGCCAGCAGATAACTCGTTTTGTATGGAATAACTTGGTGAAATATCTTAATATATCTTAATATCGTTTCGTTCTTGTAAGAAAGCCGTCTTTTAATTTTACATTCTCGCGTCACTTCGTAAGAAGAGACAGTATTGTGATCGTGCGCCGCAAATCGGCGATTTTTCGACCGAAAACTTTTATTGTCTGGCCCTCGAAACAACAAAGCGGATAAATCCTGTTCCTATAAATGGCAAATTACTTTCTTCAACACGTTGTGTAGTCAGAATCAAGATTTAGTGGGGCCTTCATACCAAAAAAATGTATTGGCTGGAAAACTGTCGTGAATAGATTGGCTGTTCTGCCTGGGCATCAGTCACTCCGTCTGTGGCCATCGCTAGCACCTAGTTCAGGCGATATTCTCCAAAATTAAAGTTTTGAGATTGATGAGAACCAACTCGAGTTTGAAACGCATATTTTGATTTTTGTGTAGTTTACATGCAGCCTCAACATTATTTTCTTTTTAACACGCCGTGCGCAAATCACGGTTTCTCGTGCTTGTTTTCCGTGTGCGCAACAGCTATGTTTTTCACAGTGTGCAAAGCATCTGCAACGATTCGCAATTGTCTTTCGTCTTGACAACGTCTTAGTTTACTATTAACGAACAATAGTGATACGACACTGACTGGAATCCATTTACTTTTGTACAAGTAAGATATTTCTAGTTATTTGATATTTAATGTACATTTCTTTACTGGATGCATTGCGTTTCGCTCACGACATGGTCAAATATAGTACACGCAAAATGGGCGCGATGTGATTCCCTCAATCGTCTCTTTGTCGTCCAGGCGTAGAGAGGCCGACAAACTCGACTCGAGCGTGAATTGCCTGTTTCGCGCCCTTGTTACCTAAACTATTATTTTTCCTCAGAAAAAAGCTCCAATTTTGTTCTCTAAATGTTTTCCTCGCTTAGTGTAAAGAACGCTTTAAAATCACATAGATGTAATTTTCATAGAACATTCTCAATTTTCGCAAATATGGAAAGCTAGAAATGATTCGAGAAAGTATGTGCTGTTGTAGCACCACTAGTTAATTTTGTTTTCCCGTATATTCGGTAGAGATAACGATATTTAATGCTGCAGTACAAGATGATATATTGACGAGAAACATCTATGTCTCTCATACCGAAAACTTTGCAATTTTGTCCTTTTCGTCATATATTACTTTGTAGTGAATATATTGTGGACAAAATTCACATTTTGGTGTTATTTGCAACCGAAAAAGTATTATTTTTCAGAAAGTATGTTTGTCCTTCTGTGAACATCACTAATGCCTAATACAAACGTATTTTCCTAACAGACGTATCTGTCGCCTCTCCTCTAGTTTAAAACGAATCTTTTAATTTAAAATATTTGATGATGCTAATAATAATAATAATAATAATAATAATAATAAAGGTGATAATAATAGTAATAATAACAGAAACGACTCGAGGCGTTGTGTTATTAAATCCCCCTCCCAGCCTCGATCGAGGCGATGCGACCTTTGTATTCATATTAAGAGGGCCCCCTCGTGGACTGTCCATTACCCACACTTCCCGGCCAAGCAAACTCTTGGATGGGCGGCGCTAATGGGCGAATGCCGAGGGCGTGGGCGTCACTAAGTCCTCCGCTCTGAGTCCCCCTGGGGGGGGGGGCAGAGGCGTAATGGACGCGGGACCGCCCGGTGGGCCTAGCCTAAAAAACCGGTTGGTCCAAATCGATTGTCCTTGCTTCTGGTACTATTGAGAGTCGTAAGAAAAAATTATGAAGATAGAATTTTTTCTTAATAAAATATGTTAACGAAAAACATCTTCAAATCAGTTTATGTTGGATTTTTCAAAAGCGTGAGTATTTTTTATGACATTTTGTGTCAAACATAGAAAATGTTTATTTTAATTACACCATTTTTTCTCACAAACCACACAACAGTTTTTTATTAAATTGTGACAGTAGAGCATAAAGGACGCTTAAGAGAATGGTGCAGGTCTCATGTTCATTGAATTACCTAATTTTGCGAAAATTTAAAAAAAATCGGCGTCTTCGTAATTTTAATTTTTTTTAAATATGAGGGTTTTTTTTTGTAATTTCGTGACAAACAATAGACCACTCCCTATTGACTGTGCTTCGTGAACGTAATAGAGGTACTTCCAGCTTGATGCTTCGTAAGTAAGAATATGTACATTATTTCATATTTCTTTGTTCGTTTCGTACATTTGAGCTTTTGATATACGTTTACAAATTAATCTTTAATAATTTATTTAAAACCTACTTTGAATTGCCGTCTTTAATTGAGTTAAATGTGAAAACGAATAGATGATTTCGATTTACATAATAATACGTGGGAATGAAAGGCAATGCACGGAAAACCGAGTAGTTTTGATGAATATATCAATATTGTATTAATTAATTTAAAACTTTTGTATCCATTTTCATTTTATTGCTAGCAGTTTCAACAAGGCTAATTTGCAAAATATATCCCATACGAATTAGCTGTCATTGTTTCCTTGTTGCAAGACGTTGTTGTAACGCCTCACTGATAATAGGTGATAATGACTGCTGCGTTTTCTTTCGCCTTAATATAAACTAGGAGTTTTATTTACGTCTTAAAATACGCATCGCGCATCTTCGGTACATTTATGTAGAACGTGGATACTCTGAATTCAGAGAATGAAATCTATTTTCGTTTAAACTATTGAATTAAAAATATGTATTTTTCACGTTTTGTTTGTGTGGCAATTGACGTGTATGTAAGAAATTGTCATATTATGTTATTGCATAGCTATTAGCAATATTGCGAGAAAGTACGTACAGCTGCAGCGCCCCTAGTTTGTTTTGTAAATAGTTTTTATTGCACGGGAGCTTATATTTGCTTATCAATTTCCCCCCAAAACTCTCGTTTGTACCTGCATTCGTAATTCAATTCAAATATATTAGGGAAGAGATACCAGAATTTAAGAAAACGTGCGTAGAATATACGTCTCTCATTAGTACGTCAGACGCAGTTTTTAACTGTTTTCTGAGTTAAGTAAATAAATCAAGAAGTTAAAAAATCAAGAAATTAAAAAATCAAGAAATTAAAAAATCAAGAAGTTAAAAAATCAAGAAGTTAAAAAATCAAGAAGTTAAAAAATCAAGAAGTTAAAAAATCAAGAAGTTAAAAAATCAAGAAGTTAAAAAATCAAGAAGTTAAAAAATCAAGAAGTTAAAAAATCAAGAAGTTAAAAAATCAAGAAGTTAAAAAATCAAGAAGTTAAAAAATCAAGAAGTTAAAAAATCAAGAAGTTAAAAAATAGAGAAGTTAAAAAATCGAGAAGTTAAAAAATCGAGAAGTTAAAAAATCGAGAAGTTAAAAAATCGAGAAGTTAAAAAATCGAGAAGTTAAAAAATCAAGAAGTTAAAAAATCAAGAAGTTAAAAAATCAAGAAGTTAAAAAATCAAGAAGTTAAAAAATCAAGAAGTTAAAAAATCAAGAAGTTAAAAAATCAAGAAGTTAAAAAATCAAGAAGTTAAAAAATCAAGAAGTTAAAAAATCAAGAAGTTAAAAAATCAAGAAGTTAAAAAATCAAGAAGTTAATAAATCAAGAAGTTAATAAATCAAGAAGTTAATAAATCAAGAAGTTAATAAATCAAGAAGTTAATAAATCAAGAAGTTAATAAATCAAGAAGTTAATAAATCAAGAAGTTAATAAATCAAGAAGTTAATAAATCAAGAAGTTAATAAATCAAGAAGTTAATAAATCAAGAAGTTAATAAATCAAGAAGTTAATAAATCAAGAAGTTAATAAATCAAGAAGTTAATAAATCAAGAAGTTAATAAATCAAGAAGTTAATAAATCAAGAAGTTAATAAATCAAGAAGTTAATAAATCAAGAAGTTAATAAATCAAGAAGTTAATAAATCAAGAAGTTAATAAATCAAGAAGTTAATAAATCAAGAAGTTAATAAATCAAGAAGTTAATAAATCAAGAAGTTAATAAATCAAGAAGTTAATAAATCAAGAAGTTAATAAATCAAGAAGTTAATAAATCAATGAGTTAATAAATCAATGAGTTAATAAATCAATGAGTTAATAAATCAATGAGTTAATAAATCAATGAGTTAATAAATCAATGAGTTAATAAATCAATGAGTTAATAAATCAATGAGTTAATAAATCAATGAGTTAATAAATCAATGAGTTAATAAATCAATGAGTTAATAAATCAATGAGTTAATAAATCAATGAGTTAATAAATCAATGAGTTAATAAATCAATGAGTTAATAAATCAATGAGTTAATAAATCAATGAGTTAATAAATCAATGAGTTAATAAATCAATGAGTTAATAAATCAATGAGTTAATAAATCAATGAGTTAATAAATCAATGAGTTAATAAATCAATGAGTTAATAAATCAATGAGTTAATAAATCAATGAGTTAATAAATCAATGAGTTAATAAATCAATGAGTTAATAAATCAATGAGTTAATAAATCAATGAGTTAATAAATCAATGAGTTAATAAATCAATGAGTTAATAAATCAATGAGTTAATAAATCAATGAGTTAATAAATCAATGAGTTAAGAAAAGTTTAATGAGTTAAAAAATCAATGAGTTAATGAATCAATGAGTTAATGAATCAATGAGTTAATGAATCAATGAGTTAATGAATCAATAAGTTAATGAATCAATAAGTTAATGAATCAATAAGTTAATGAATCAATAAGTTAATGAATCAATAAGTTAATGAATCAATAAGTTAATGAATCAATAAGTTAATGAATCAATAAGTTAATGAATCAATAAGTTAATGAATCAATAAGTTAATGAATCAATAAGTTAATGAACCAATAAGTTAATGAACCAATAAGTTAATGAACCAATAAGTTAATGAACCAATAAGTTAATGAACCAATAAGTTAATGAACCAATAAGTTAATGAACCAATAAGTTAATGAACCAATAAGTTAATGAACCAATAAGTTAATGAACCAATAAGTTAATGAACCAATAAGTTAATGAACCAATAAGTTAAGTTAATGAACCAATAAGTTAAGTTAATGAACCAATAAGTTAAGTTAATGAACCAATAAGTTAAGTTAATGAACCAATAAGTTAAGTTAATGAACCAATAAGTTAAGTTAATGAACCAATAAGTTAAGTTAATGAATCAATAAGTTAAGTTAATGAATCAATAAGTTAAGTTAATGAATCAATAAGTTAAGTTAATGAATCAATAAGTTAAGTTAATGAATCAATAAGTTAAGTTAATGAATCAATAAGTTAAGTTAATGAATCAATAAGTTAAGTTAATGAATCAATAAGTTAAGTTAATGAATCAATAAGTTAAGTTAATGAATCAATAAGTTAAGTTAATGAATCAATAAGTTAAGTTAATGAATCAATAAGTTAAGTTAATGAATCAATAAGTTAAGTTAATGAATCAATAAGTTAAGTTAATGAATCAATAAGTTAATAAGTGAATCAATAAGTTAATAAGTGAATCAATAAGTTAATAAGTGAATCAATAAGTTAATAAATGAATCAATAAGTTAATAAATGAATCAATAAGTTAATAAATGAATAAATAAGTTAATAAATGAATAAATAAGTTAATAAATGAATAAATAAGTTAATAAATGAATAAATAAGTTAATAAATGAATAAATAAGTTAATAAATGAATAAATAAGTTAATAAATGAATAAATAAGTTAATAAATGAATAAATAAGTTAATAAATGAATAAATAAGTTAATAAATGAATAAATAAGTTAATAAATGAATAAATAAGTTAATAAATGAATAAATAAGTTAATAAATGAATAAATAAGTTAATAAATGAATAAATAAGTTAATAAATGAATAAATAAGTTAATAAATGAATAAATAAGTTAATAAATGAATAAATAAGTTAATAAATAAATAAATAAGTTAATAAATAAATAAGTAAATAAGCAAGAAAGTATGCGCTGTTGTAGCATCGCTAGTTTGGCTTTATTAAATTAAGGCAAACGTGCTTTAAACCGGAGCGGTTTGCTCCAACCAAGCTCCGGACGCTGGAGGTTTGTGCCCCGCGCCGCCGGCAGCGCCCCCGTCGCCGCGTGGCCCGAGGGGGGAGGCGTTCGCGCGCCCGTGGGAGTGAAGCGGCCCCGCCCCTCTGCGCCTGATTGAGACATCCCGCCCCGCGCAATTACGGGCGATTACGCCGCCTCCCTCCGCCCACCTGTTGCCCACACAGGTGTGGCAACGGGGAGATACCGTTACTATCGTTATTATTGCTGCTTTTATTTGTCTTTCGTCCAGAAGCTATATACCCACAAGGAGCGACCGTTATTATTCTTATCATTAATTATTTGTTTTTCGTTAAGCAACAATGCAGGCACGCGAAGTGTCCGTTATTGTTATCATCATTATTTTTATTTATTTATTTTTCGTTAAGCAACAATGCAGACGCGCGAAGTCACAGTTATTGTTATCATCATTATTTTTATTTATTTATTTTTCGTAAGGCGACTATGCAGACTCGTGTAGTGACCTTTATTTAGTTTTCGTTAAGAAACAATGCAGACTCGCGAAGTGACCGTTATTATTATCATCATTATTTTTATTTATTTATTTTTCATTAAGAAACAATGCAGACTCGCGAAGTGTCCGTTATTGTAATCAATATTTTCATTTATTTATTTTTCGTTAAGAAACAATTCAGCCACGAGTAGCGACTGTAATTGTAATTATTATCATTCATTTTATTTATTAATTTTCGTCAAGAAACTATGCAGCCAGGAAAGGCGAGCACTATTATTATTATTATTATTATTATTATTATTATTATTATTATTATTATTATTATTACATATTTTGCATCTAGAAAACTATACACACGAGGAAAAGTATAATTTGAGGACTTTTTCTAAGCTGCAGAATACATACGTCATCCTTTTATTAGTTGTAGTTGAATAAAGAATAAAAGTATATCATACGAAGCGTGGTTAACATTTGAAACCAACCAATGTTCCCCTCCAAGCTAGAAAAACTTACCTGCATCTGCAAAGAACTACAAATTGTGTCTATTTTAATTAAAACAATCTTCACGATATTGCAATAACATATCCAACATAACATTTCTTTACATTCAGTGAAAGAACACGTGATTAGGCGGAAGACCTCTTCCTTGCAGTAATGCTTTCTCATGACTTCAACAGTGAAGTAATTAGTAGTGGCGCAGTGGCGCAGTAAGTGACGCAAAGAATATGAGTGTACAGTCGCTACGCGCAGTTTGATAATACGTGGAAAAATACCATTATATATTTACACTATTTGTGAAAATAAAAACAATTTCCTTATTTTTAGATATACATGTCATGGCCGAAGTCTGTATAGTTCAGTTTCAATTTCATCGCGCATTGGAAATAAGTAATATAGATTCTACCAGAATACCTGTTTAATAATAACCACTTCCTGTCTACTTGATCCATTTAGCAGCGTTAACCCCAACGAAAATTTGTTTAGCTTGAGTTGTCGGAGCTAGCGCTTTCAGAAGAGAAACGAGGCTTTCGCTGGGAGCGCCACAAGCAACGAGGGGCGGTGCAATACATGTTCATCTCTCGCTGTCGCCCGCCACCTTATCCACCCAACACACAGCCCACCCACAACACTGCAAGCCTGTCACACTCACCGCCTCCACACTGTGTGCTCGCCCGCCCGCACGCCACAATCGATGCCCACCCACCCGCCCGCCCACCGCCCACGCCCACCCACCGCCCACGCCCAACCGCCGCCCGCACCCGCCACCCGCGCCCCCAACCCGCGCCCGCCACCCGCGCCCGCCGCCCGCGCTTGCCCACCTGCTCTCGCCAGCCCGCGCCCCCCCCGCCTGCACGCCACAATGCAGGCCCACCCGCCACGGTGCCCGCCCGCTACATCGCACAGTCGCCACGTTGACCGTCCTCTCCGCTTCTTAATTTCGTCACATCACTCAGATAGCACGTATGTGAGAAAAACCCTCGACGAGAAATTCAATGCAGCAAACCAGACTTCAATCCGACTATTTGTTTAGGAAATACGCGTGAAACAGGATTGTGCCCGAAGAGAGGAATTATGTGAAAAATTTGAAAAAAAACTTAATTTCGTCACTTCACTCTGAAATCACGTATGTGAGTACAACCCTCGGCGAAAAAGTCAATGGTGCAAATCAGACTTCAATCCGACTATTGGTTTCGGAAATACACGTGAACAGTATTGTGCTCGAATAGAGAAATTTAGTGAAAAATTTAAAAAAAAACTAATTTCGTCACTTCACTCTGAAATCACGTATGTGAGTACAACCCTCGACGAGAGATTCAATGGTGCAAACCAGACATCAATCCTTCTATTAGTTTCGGAAATTCGCGTGAAGGTGTATTGTGTCCGAATAGAGGAATTTGTTGAAAAATTTGGAAAAATCTTATTTTCGTCAATTCACTCTGAATTCACATATGGGACAAAAACCCTCGACGAGAAATTCGATGATGCAAACCAGACTTCAATCCGACTATTAATTTCGGAAATACGCGTGAAAGTGTATTGTGTCCGAATAGAGGAATTTTGTGAAAAAATTGGGAAAATCTTTATTTCGTCACTTCATTCTGAAATCACGTTTGTGAGTACAACCCTCGACGAGAAATTCAGTGGTGCAAACCAGACTTCATACCGACTCTTAGTTTCGGAAATACGCGTGAAACAGTATTGTATCCGACTAGAAGAATTTAGTGAAAAATTTGAAAAAAAAACTTAATTTCGTCACTTCACTCTGAAATCACGTTTGTGATTACAACCCTCGACGAGAAATTCAATGGTGCAAACCAGACTTCAATCCGACTATTAGTTTCGGAAATACGCGTGAAACAGTATTGTGCCCGAATAGAGGAATTTAGTGAAAAATTTGAAAAAAACTTAATTTCGTCACTTCACTTTGAAATCACGTATGTGAGTTTAACCCTCGACGAGAAATTCAATGGTGCAAACCAGTCTTGAATCCGACTATTAGTTTCGGAAATACGTGTGAAAGAATATTGTGCCAGAATTGAGGAATTTGTTGAAAAATTTGGAGAAAAGTTAATTTTCTCACTTTACTCTGAATTCACGTATGTGAGTACAACCCTGGACGAGAAATTCAATGGTGCAAACCAGACATTAGTTTCTATATTAGTTTCGGAAGTACGCGTGAAACAATATTTTGCTCAAATTGAGGAATTTGGTAAAAAAATTGGAAAAAACTTAATTTCGTTACTTGACACCTCAATCATGTATGTGGGTACTTTTTTAGACGATATGTTGAATGGTAAAAACCGGACTTTGATCTGACTATAAGTTTTGGAAGTACATGTGAACAATATTGTGCATGAAAATTTAATTTTTCCGCATTTATACATTTGCCGCAAAATGTGGAAAAACTTAATTTCGTGTCTTGACACTGAAATGACGTATGTGAGTACAACTTTCGACGAGACGTTGAATGGGGTACGCCGGACTTTATCACGACCATTAATTTTGGAAATTGACGTAAAATAAAATTGTGCCCGATTTCAGAAATTTGATTAAAAATTTTGAAAAAACTAATTGTGTCTCTTTTTTTGAAAATCACGTTCGTGAGTAGAAATCTCGACGAGATTTTTAACAGACTGAACCAGATCTCATTTTGACTATTAGTTTCGGAAATGCGCGTGAAACTAAATTGTTCCGAAATTGAGATATTTGGTGAAAAATAATAATTGCGTCTTTTCGTTTTGAAATCGCGTTTGTGAGTACAACATTCGAAAAAAAATTCAAGGAAGCAAACCAGTCTTCAATCCGACTTTTAGTTTTGGAAACGCTTGTGAAACAATATTGTGCACGAATTGAGGAATTTGGTGACAAATTTGGACAAAACCCAATTTCGTTTTTTTTTTAAATAACGTATGTTTGTACAACTCTCGACGAGAATTTTAACGGAGGAAACCTGACCTCAATCCGACTATTAATTTCGGAAATGCTCGTAAAAGAAATCTGTGAATTGAGAAATTTGGTGAAAAATTTTGAAAAAAAATTGTGTCGCTTCTCTTTGATATCACGTATGTGCGTACAACTCTCGACGAGAAATTCAATAGAGCAATTCAGATTTTAATCCGATTATTAATTAGGGAAATACGCATGAAACAAATTGTTCCAGAGGTAAAATATTGGTGAAAATTTTGAGAAAAATTAATTTATTCGCATCTTAAATAAATTCCGTATATAGTTAGGGGCTGTACTTAAGTTTGACAACAAAGATTAAAGTAATAACTTTTGAAAATTATTTTTTTCTCAAATTTTAATGCCGATAATAAGTTTTCTAAGCGAACGTTCAGAAGCTAGTTACCACATTATATTTGAAAAGTTTCCTGTATAGAATGTCAAAATGAAATATTTTCTGCCTTAGAGAGTGATGGTTGGGATTTACGAACTAATTAGCTCAAAGTCCAATATGTTCATGAGAAAATATTTTTTACGATGATACACTTATGAAAAACTACTGATGTTCCTCCTGACAAATTAATGTAAGTGTGAGAGCATTGGGTTTCACCGTCGAAGTCTGTGACAGCTTGGCTGTTGTTCGAGAAACTGACCTAAAGAGGCTCGCAGAAGGGTGCCGAAACGTTGGTATCTGAAAACGGGTCGTTACCCCTGGCAGCCAAGCAATTACTAACTACTTGACTAGTATCATGCTACGAAACGTCAGGACTCTAAGCTAATATGCTGACCTACAACTTTGACCGAGAAACAGCAATTATTTTGAAAACTGCAAACAACTTTCTGTTTTCAATGTCGAAGACATTTGTGGTTGTGGCCTATCTTGGCGATGCAGTTACTAGAGTTATCTAAGTAGGCGTAGCTGAAAGCTCTGTAGGCTTTTCGAGTTCGATGGAAGTCACGAATAGTCTCACGACGTTGAGCCTTGGTTGAATTTCTCAATCACCAATCGTGCACACCATCCAGTTTATATCTTGTTAGTAGTAAGTAGTAATGTGAAACATGTTTACAGCTGTCGTCATTTCTTTTTGCCTAATCTCCATTTTTTCCAAACTTCGTCTCACTCTGTATCCATCATTACTTTATCTACACTTTCTCTACACCTATTTACTTCCGATATGTACTCTCATGCTATCCTTGGCAATTGCTCACTGTTAACCTTTGAAGTGACCATACCACAGCAGACATTTTGTATCCATCATTTTCAAGATGGATTTTTCAGGTTTTTATCTACTTCTGATAATGATTATTCACTCCTCATAAACAGTTTTGTCGTTTTTAATAGAATGGTAGGCAACGCCAATCCGATACTGAGATCATCTGACCAGTAGAGGGTATAATCGTGTATGTCACCTCCATCACCAACGTCCAGAAACTAGTATGACATTCATCATCGGCATAATTTAGATGCCTATCATACACATTACACGATTGATTGATTGTTAGTGATTTCGGGTGCGTCAGCTGCTGAGGTCATTAGTCCCTTAAGGGTAGTGCAGGGAGCTGGCAGTGATCTTCCCCCCACAGGATGGCGAGATCTGGTGCCGACCTACCGTCGTCTGGCAGGGTTTTCCCCTACCAGGTATCCCCAACCGGCGGGGCACCGCCCCACCCGGGACAAGCTTGCTCTCCCGACGTATGTGGTAGTCTAGTTGCATGTTGTGTGTGTGTATGTGTGTGTGTGTAAGGGATGAGGATGGGACTAGGAAGGGGAAAGAAAGCGCGGGGTCCGCGGCTCTTTTGTTAGGGTACTGCTGCGACATCTGCCTGGTGTTGATTGGTTGATGAAAACTAGCCGCTGGAATTCTTCTCCAGGCAGCGACCAAAGTCGATCTAGCTATGTGGCTAGTGTTGAAAATTTTGCCTTCGTCGGGACTCGAACCCAAGAATCTCCCGGCCAGAGGCAGTAAAGTGACATTAGTTAATACATCGCGCTGGTGTAACGGTTAGCGTACCGGACTGTTATACCCAAGCTCGCGGGTTCAAACCCGATCGAAGCCGTGGATTTTTAGGGCGACCAAATCCTTCGTACGCCTTCCTTCGGAGGGGAAGTAAAGCCGGCTGTCCCATGTTAGTAGATTTACTTGCATGTAAAAGATCCTCAAGCCTAAATGACGCCTCTGAGCTAAATTCAAATCGCCTGTTTCTCGCCCAAGAAATACCTCCTTCCTCTGCTAGTTGGTGAAAGGAGCGTAGCGAAATTTGCGTGGTCAGACGGAAGAGCGGGCCTGATGGCCCGAGTCTCGCCACGTAAAATAAGGCATTAATTCAATTCAATTCAATACATAAAGCCACTTCCAGGCTACATATCACACAAATATGAAATTAAATACGTGTGTTAATTGATTGAAGCGGCTTTTTTCCATGGGAAGAATACTGAAAATTTCGAAACAAGTTAACAACTCATAATTTTACCGTGGATACGAAACCCTGCCGGCCAAACCAGTAGCAGCTCACAACAAATTCGCCTCCTGGAGTCATAAACCTTCTTGTGGCGATGGGGAGTAATAATGCGAAACGGCCAGCACACCGGCCGACTCGGCCCGCGTACATAAACTCACGAAGAAAATGGACCCCACAAATCCCGACTCGAACCAGAAACCGACGTTACATCACGTGAGAACAGGCGGTCTCAAACGATTCTGCGTCGGACAAAGCAATTTGCCACCCTTCGTAAGAAATTACGAATCCGCGGGCGGTTTCTTCGCCCAGGAACCAATTTGCTTGGAGCGCTCGGAAAACAGGGGAATTAAGATGAACAAACGGGTGCAGCCGACTCGCCCAAACGCGAGGCGTGAAACGTAATGCCTCTACACTGGGGGAAATCGGATCGAAAAGCGCGAACATTTAAAGAGAACTACCTTTTTTATGAATAATATTTTGGGGCCTGTCCGGCTTCTGATTTCAAAATTACTGCGTTTTTATAATCGCAGGATTATTTGTCGGATTATTGATTAATTGGTAGGCGAAAGAGTAGGCTTTACGACTTGAGCTTCGCCAGAAATAAACTTTATTATTATTATTATTATTATTATTATTATTATTATTATTATTATTATTATTATTATTATTATTATTATTATACATTATTCACAGTATCTACTGGTCGGTATGTCAACCACACACAGGAATGATGACCAGGTGTGTGGTTGCTTTACTGAAGGTTCAGATGGCTTCTGACAATACGGCATGTATTCAAAATTACACACTTTTGCATATTATATACATTCCTGGCATCCAAGTGAAGACACTCCAGTGCCCGAAGTGTCATTTTTGGGATCACTCCTGTAGCTGATATTATTATAGGCACAGTTGTCACTTTACTGAAGTTCCACTGAGATGCGACTTCATGGGCGAGATCGGTATACTTCTGGATCTTCTCTTGATATTTTCCCGATATGTTGTGGATATTGGGTATTGATATATCGATAAGGAAAACCTGCTGATGGTTTCTATCAATGTACGTTATATCGGGTCTATTGCCGCCGACATGTCTGTCAGTGATAATGGAGCGATCCCAGTAGAGTGTGTGCTCACTACTTGCAAGCACATTCTGAGGCACATATTTATAATACGGCACGGAAGTGGCGAGTAAGCCCGTTCTCAATGCCAATAATTGGTGGACCTGCTTCGCCACTTCATCATGCCTCTTTTTGTATTCCAACTGTGCGTGGCTGCTACATCCACTTGTCACGTGTTGGATAGTTTCGCTTGCAGCCTCACATCTTCCACACGAGTCGGAATGAATGGTAGAATCTCTCAGAATGTGTTTTCTGTAGTTCAGTGTTGGTACCACTTGGTCCTGGATAGCTATCATGAAGGCTTCTGTCTCCGGAAAGAGATCCCCGTGCTGGAGCCATGCGTGCGACGCAGAGATGTCGACTTCTGGTTTACTCAGCTCGTGAGGGTACCTTCCATGCAGTGCCTTCGCTTTCCATAAGGATATCTTCTCTTCCGCTTCAATGATTGGTTGAACAGGCGGGTCAAGCTTTTTCAAGTTCAGAGGACTATAGTTATTATCAACTACGCTCACTGCTTGCTGAACTCTCCCACAATGTTCCAAGAAGTATCTTCTGAGTGAAGCAATTTGAGAGCTGTGTAGATTTATGAGATCTACAACACCTCGCCCTCCTTGCGACCTTGGAAGGGTAAAACGCTCAGTACTTGAATGGGGATGATGTTTTCGGTGTTGAGTCATAGCGGTTCGAATTGTCCTCTGGAGGTTGTCGAGGTCGGTATTGCTCCATTTAATAACGCCAAAGGAGTATGTGAGCACTGGAATAACAAATGAATTGATGGCCTGCACAAGGTTTCTAGCAGAGAGTTGAGTTTTTAAGAGTCCATGCAATCGTTTACACACTTCAGTTGTTAGTATGTTCTTAGTAACAGTGTGTTTGATTCGGAGTGACTGTTGGAAACCCAAGTATTTGTAAGTTTCATGGGGTTCCATGAAGGTAATCTTTGGTTCATTATCAGTTTCCAAATTTATAACTTGCATATGACCCCGAATGATATTCACTTTCCTGCACTTATCCAAACCGAATTTCATCTTGATGTCGTCAGTGAAATTCTCCGTCACGTTTATTAGTTGCCGCATATGACTCTCAGTGTCTGCATAGAGCTTCAGGTCATCCATGTAAAGAAGATGTGAGACCCGGAGAAGAGCTGAGTTCCCCTTTTTAAGAGCGATTCCATAATTAGCTGAATTAAGTAGAGTAGACAGGGGATTCAAGGCTAAGCAGAACAATAAAGGGCTTAAAGAGTCACCCTGGAAAATCCCTCGGCGGATGTGTATAGTATCTGTGTGGACGGATTGTTTTCCATTAGAGAGATACAGTTTTGTATTCCATCGACTCATCGCGGTTTTCAGGAAGTTTTGGATAAACGGGTGGACCTTGTATACATCCAATCATTGAAGGAGCCAAGAATGGGGCACGGTGTCGAATGCTTTAGCGTAATCTATGTAGCATGCGTACAAGTTTCTTTGTTTTGCAAGCACTTGCCCCATAATTACAGAGTCTATAATGAGTTGCTCCTTGCATCCCTGAGATCCAGGTCTACATCCTTTCTGTTCATTTGCTAAGATGTTCTGTTCCTCAGTGTGTGTCATCATCATTTGTGAAACACAAGATGTTACGAGTTTGTAGAAAGTTTGAAGGCAGGTTATAGGCCTGTACATCGAGGGGTCTTTAGTGTCACCCTCCTTTGGTAACATGAATGTTCTACCTTCAGTGAGGAAGTAAGGTAGATTTTCTGGATTGTGAAGAAAATATTGAATTATATTAGCTATATGATGGTGAGTGCTTGTAAATTTTTTCCGCCAATAATTGTGCAGGCCATCACTGCCTGGTGCCTTCCAGTTATGTGCTTTGTTCAAAGCTGCTTGGACAATTTCTACGGTGATGATTGGTTCACCCATTAGTGGAATATCTCGGTGTATGTCATATTCCATTTCAATCCACGTCCTATCTGGGTTGTGGGACACAGCAGATGACCAGATAGGCTTCCAAAAGTCCTCTATTTGTGCCTTTGAGGGAAGCTTTGACTCTTTCATATCATTTACAAGCCCTTTACCCTTTGACATATTCCTGTAGAATGCTTTCTGGTTTCTGTTAAAAAGAGAATTCTGTTGCTTCCTCGTAGTGCAATTCCTGTAGCGTCGAAGGCGTTTTGTTAACGCCAAAAGCTTTTGTCGTAGGGTGTCAAGATGTTCTGTTATTGTTGAATTCAAGGGCTCGTGCTTCGTATGTATTTTTGTATTGATAAGGATGTTATTCACCTTTCTTCTCAGTTTTTCTGAGGTATTTCCTTTTTTAAATTGCGTGAGTCTCCCAATATCTCTCCTAATGCTTTCTATACAATTCACCAGCCGTCTTTCCCAAGGTGGCATTCTTTTTTCACTTCGATCATTGTGGGCAGTTGCTACGCGGCTGAAAAGCTTGGAACCGTTACATCTTGAAGCCACAACCGCAGCACAATAAATTGCTGTGTGTACTTCTTCGAAAGATGGTCTTTGTTGTAGATGTTGTGGCAGTACTTTCTCATTCAAGACGCTGATTGCTCTTGCTAATTTCTTCGAGCAATTTTGTCTGGGAATGAGATAGCGGTTCAGTGGGTCAGTTCCCTCAAATTCTGCAAGTGCGACTGCAAATTCATTGCGAATTTGCACTTCTTCACTACTCTTATCATCCATACTTTTTGACATGCTTGTCCCATTGTCATCCTGAGTTTGCACAGCTGATATCTCCACTTCCCTCAGATTACTAAGTTCTGAGGAATTAAGCATTTTTCTCACTTCTTCCTTGATTGCTTGCAAAACTGGTGCAGAGAGGAGATTTTTCTGAACAATTGCTCGACGCTGGTCCGCTATTCTTTGCTCACTAACTTCAGAATCAGGGAAACGGTGAAGAAATCTTTGATGTAACTTTTGTCGGTAGGCCGTAGTGTCAGTCTCCATTTTGGTAATGGTGTAGTATTCACGCATGATGAAGGTATTTATTTCTGTAGTCCACTTCATCCTTCTGCGTTGCCTGCCTGCGGCAGTGGTCTCTGGAAGCAATAGATTGCTTCTCTGGGAAGCACTTGCGGCAGGTGCAGCTGTAAGTGGAGATGGATGGGTGCTGCTATGTTCGGCTGTAGTATATTCGAGGTTATCCCCGATCAGGGCCCGCCTGTTCAGCTCCTGATCACCACCGGCTCGCATGCTGTCACCTCCAGCGGTGGCTCCAAAGGTGCCCCGGCGCTCCCCAGGCAGCGGCTGCTTTTCCGAGGCCTTACGACGCATATTTCGTGTCTCCATATCTATATGGGTGTGCCATCGCCCTGTTTGCCGCCAAATTTTCTGACGTTGCCCGTCTCCCACGTGGCTAAGTTCTCAATTGCTCGGACGTAGGGCTGGACTTTGGGAGACTTATTATTATTATTATTATTATTATTATTATTATTATTATTATTATTATTATTATTATTACTGATTGCGGACTGGTGAAGTGCCAAGGTAACTTTGGTGCAAGTTTTAGCCCGGTAGTAATCTCTGATGTGTCGAAATTAATGAAGCAAACGCCTCGTTGCGGATGATCTTTGGTTTGTGGTATTGGTCGGTCGGTTGCCAGAGCTTACGGGCCCGTCAATCACCAAGGTCGTTAGTCCCGTAAGTGTCGTGCATGTTTTCCTCCAGAGGTGACGGCGATCTTTCCCCGTTGGTTTGCGAGGTTTTTCCCATCACGGTATCTCCCACCATCGTGTCACCGGGACAAGATCTAAGACCCAAACCAGTCTCCCGACATGTGTGGTAGTGTAGTGCATGTGTGTGTGTGTGTGTGTAAGGGGTGTGGATCGGACAATGAAGAGGAAGGAAAGATCGCGCGTGGCCAGTGACCCGTTTGTTAGGATACTGCTCCGGCATTCGCCTGTTGTTGATCGGAGAAAGCACGGAAATACCGATCAGTGCAGCCGGCCGCTAGAATTCTCCTCCAGACAGCGCATGAATTCGACCTTCTATGTAGCTAGTAACAAATCTGAGCATCGCTGGGATACGCGTATTGCTGCTGGGAGGCCGATTCGCGAAACACAATAATAATAATAATAATAATAATAGTAATAATAATAGTAATAATAATAGTAATAATAATAGTAATAATAATAGTAATAATAATAGTAATAATAATAGTGATAATAATAATAATAATAATGCCGATCAGATGGCCGAGATCGCTAAGGCAGTAGTGCCGGAGTGGTTTCGGACCAGAAGATCGCGGGTCCGCCTCGGGCATGGATGTATTTGTGTATGTCTGTATGTGTTGTCCTTTCACCCCCATCATCATATCATCATTTCATCTTCCATACCCCCAGGGCTAACAACCGTGGGGGATAAAAATCGGATCCAGCTAAAAATGCTGGTCCCCCCCAAAAATTGTCGCAAGCACCTGCCGTGATAATAAATAAAAACTGAGCCACGGTAAATGCAGGATGCTTGCATGCGTGGTCCTAGTCGGCCGATTAACGAAATAATAATAATAATAATAATAATAATAATAATAATAATAATAATAATAATAATACTGAGCGAAGTGGCTCAGTGCGTAGCGCACTGACTTCGTAATCGGGAGGTCCGGGTTCGATTCCCGGGCCGGCCATCCTGACCGGGGTTTTCGTGGTTTCCCTCGGTCATAAAGGCGAATGCTGGGGTGGTTCCAAAAGTCCACGATCACCTATCACCTTTCACCAATATCCTATCACCTCCTAATCAATTCCTATCATCTCATAATTCACACTTCAAGGCGTAACAACCTTGTCGTAATCCAAGGATACAGCTGAAAAGCTGATCCTGGAAGAATTACACGCACGTTAATCGTGTGTAGCGTGGTCAGTAATGGACTATACGCCAATAATAATAATAATAATAATAATAATAATAATAATAATAATAATAATAATAATAATAATATGGAAGCCACGTGTGCGCCTGGGACCACCATTTAATACCACTGTGTTCCGCAGAACCAAATTAAACACACGAGATCCATCACGTGCCCTGGAGAGCGCGCCCAACCCCACCACAGGCCGCGGAGCGAACGCCGCTCGCGCAGTTGGCAGCAGTGGCGCACCTGCAGCGACGAGTTTGACCAGTGGCTGCTAATTGCTTTTTCTGGTAATTAACCGCCTCGAACGAGCAACTGCGTAACGACGGTGTCCTATACCACAAATAGTTGTAATTCGCTCCCAGAAAAATAGCGAAAGCACCTTACGCGTCTTAATGGGGCCCCGAGCGTGCTGCAAATTAGTTAATGAGCGAGCGGCGGGTACGTGTCAGGGAGCGAGAATTCTTGGTGACTTGGTGGGACTGTTATGGAGATCAATAAGACGTTAATTACTTTGTGCTAATTAATACTTGCAAAAGGTTTGAAAATAGATTTTTAGTATTCAGACTCTTGATGTTTAAGAAACAGTAAGAAACCTAAAAATAACTAGGCGTTGTGTGAATTATCTATAAAATAATTGTACTTTTATTAACTTTTCAATTAAAAATCCAACAATTATATTTTAATGCGCAGTTGAGACTTTTATTCCTCTGATTATGTCTCTTCAGTTGTGTGGGGATGCAAATTTTACAAGAACATATTTTTTTGAATATTCTTCATTGAAGACTGTGTGACGTCGTATAAGTATTATTACTTTCCCCTTTTCGGAGTAATATGTATTATACCTATTTTACCGGTAATAAACCGGTACTTACTGAGTTATTAAATTTAAAATGGTTCCAATTTTAAAATTAAATAAACAATAACATTTATTTACAATAATAATAATGATAATAATATTAATAAAAATATGATAATAATAATTAATAATAATAATAATAATAATAATAATAATAATAATAATAATAATAATAATAATAAACACTTCAATTTAAGACATTCAGATGTATTCCTTAATTATACATCACTGTAATTTAATTTCCAATCTACATTATAAGTTAAAATGACGTTTCGGCTATATCTTGCAGCCATCTTCAATTATCTAGTTTAAAGAAATAAATATGTACATTTTTTTAAAAATGGAGAGTCAGGACTACAGTCAAATCACAAGTTCCACTTCTTTTATACTCCATTATTTTATTATGTAAGTTGACAGTAGCTTACCTTTTTTTAATCGAGTTGGATTGCAATTAATAACTACTCTAAACTATTTACATTATTTACTATTTTATTATAAATTATTTAAAAATTTTAAAAAATGTACATATTTAATTCTTTAAACTAAATGGTTGAAGGAGGCTGCAAGATGTAGCCGAAACGTCACACCAACTTATAATATATATTAGAAGTTAAATTACAGTGATGTATATTTAGGGAATAAAGAATGTCTTAAATTGAAGAGAAACTGTTTTTTCTAAATTTTAATTTTTTAATAATAAGACTATACACATTCATCAGAAGGAGAAAAGTTTTAATTCTTCTTAATATTCTTGGAATGTCAAGAACTGTGTATACTGCATTACGGTATCCCAAAATTCGTGAAGATTGTTTTCGTTAAAATATATATTTAATTTATTGTAGGTTTTTTCGAGAGTATTTTGTGTGTTGTTTTTGAGCAGTGTGAGTGTTACTTTTTGGAACACTATTTTGAGTGGCTTTGTTCAGCAGAACTTATGTTAACTCCGTGGAGGGAACATGACTCAATCCTATGTCATCTGCAAGTGTTGCCCCAGCACCACCCGGAACGCACACGCTGTATCGCGTCTGTAGAATTCTGATTTAGGATGTCGCATCTTACCAATTAGCTCTACTTGCTTGTCGTTGTGAGTAGGTGCCAGTTGGGAATCGAACGATGTAGGAAGCTTCATTTGCAGCCTGGCAACTATTGTAGTGAATTAACTAATCTGAAATGAACCCACCTGTAGGATTATTTGAAAGGATTTAGGCGAATGTAGGTAAATCAGTAGAAAATTTGATCACAATGAAATTTGATTTCGATTTTCAAAGGATGTGTAAATTGTCTCGCGTTTAATTTCATTGTGTGGATATCGCATATCACGACACATTTGGATGCATTGACAATTCTATTAAATCTGTCTTTCACAACTAATCAGATATTGTTATCAGGAACATTTCCTCACCTCTGAAGATAATCTCGTCTTGAGAGATCCTCACAACGAAATACTAATCAAAAGGAATGTAACATTTTTACACAAAACTAATAATCAGGTCCAAATATAGACTCAAAATCTCGCAAACCATACATTTCTAAAATTTTCAAAGATTACTGGATTTGTGTCAATCAAATAATAAGCAAATATTCCTGTCTTAATTTAATTTTTAAAGATGACGGTGTTTTAATTTCAAAATGTAATTGAGGATCTTACATTTTGTGATTGAGACGTCTAACATAAAAAAAATTCTAGAATAATCGCATTACTATTTGAACGAGAATGTCTATTGAATCCATCAGCAAACAGATTCTGACGCAACATGTCGAAATATATACTGTAAGTAGTGCTGTTAATACTGACTACTTTTAAATTTCTTTAAATCAATAACGTTATCATATTAATCGTGTAGACGCGCCAACACAGCTGTGATCGAGAGCACCCAGCGCATCGATCGTGGCTGCGAATGACGACTACAGCAGACAGGGCGCGCTCCGTTTTTCTTTTTTTCTCCGAGAGGCCTCTGGCGGTGTGCTGCTGCATTCCTGGCGCCTTCCCGGCTTGCCCTGGGGCGACGCCAACGCCTCCTGGCGGAGGCCTGCGAACAAAAGAGCCGCGGGCGTCGCCGGCGGCGAGGGCGTGGCCGGGCGGCGCGGAGCCCTGTTAATCACCCGATGGCGGGGGGGGGGGGGGGGCACACACACACACACACACACGGACGGGTTGGTTGGCAGTGATCGCTGGCGCGTCAACTGCTGAGGTTATAAGTGACGTAAATGTAGGGCATGTTTATATCTCGGGAGGAGGTGGTGATCGTCTCCTGTGAATGGAGAGAACAGGCGCCGACCTACCGTCGGCTAGTAGGGTTTTTTCAAGAAGTAAGAATTTTCATTAAGCCAGACGGCAGCTGAAATGTATAAATGTATATATGTATGTATAAATGTATATATTAGATTAAGAAATAAATATTTGTGTTCAGGAATCTCCCACCAGCATGGCAACGCCCCAACCCGGGCAAGGTCTAATCTCCCGACCGGTCTCCCTGCATGTGTGGTAGTGTAGAGCAAGTTAAGTGTGTGTGTACAGGGTGAGTATAGAACAAGGAAGAGGTAGCAAAGGTCCGTGGCCCGTTTGTTAGGGTACTGCTCCGGCATTCGCTTAATGTTGATCGGAGAAACCAGGGAAAACTACCGATCAGAGTATGCGGCCTCTAGAATTCTCTTCCAGACACAACTAAATTCGACTTTGCTAACAAGCTAGTGCGCAAAATCCTGCCGCCGTGGGGAATGGAAGCCTAGGCCCTCCTCATCAGGCATCAGTTGCTGCCCTGAGCCACCTCTCCGGGCGTGTGTAGGGATGGAGCGTGAAAGCGCCTCATTCATTAGCGCGGCCGCGCCGGTGATTAGAGGCGATTTGGGCACCGCAAGAAGCCCTCCCCCCCCCCCTTCACTTCTTCAGAGGCGCCGCTGCCCGCCCCTCTCCCCCAAGTCACGTGCACCTTTTCATTGGCTCGTTAGGCCGCCTCGGCCCCAAACCGCGCAAACTCACCGATTCACCTCCTTCTTAAGAGACGGTTTGCGCAAATTACATTGCATTTTGACCAGTTTTTTGGATTGGTATAAACGCCGTTATTTTTTTTGTTTCGTTTTGTCGCTTTGTTTCTCCGGATGTTGAGTTACGTAAATCTTTGTAAATGTTTTGTTGAACAACGGTTGATTCTGTTTAATGTTGTTTATTTTAATTCCGTTTTCTTGACCTTTCGACACACAATTTTCGATCGTATCTTTTAGATCTGTTGTTTATTTCAGAAATGCCCTGAAGACATAACATTGCAGAGGGATTCAAAAAAGGTATTATTATTATTATTATTATTATTATTATTATTATTATTATTATTATTATTATTATTATTATTATTATTATTATTATTATTATTATTATTATTATTATTATTATTAATAATAATATTGTTATTATTAATAATAATAATGCTATTATTAATATTATTATTATTATTATTATTATTATTATTATATCTTGTAGATCTATAACGCACGGATTCAATGGGGGATACCGCCTACTTACAAGACTGTTTTTGCAAATTACATTCGATTTTGACCAGTTTTTTAGTGATATAAACACTTAATTTTGTCAATTTTTTCACTTCGTTTCTCCGAATGTTGCGTTACGAAAAGCTTTCTAAACTTTTTTTTCAAAGTACGGATGATTCTGTTGAATGTCGGTTGTTTCTATTCCGTTTTCTTGACCTTTCGACGCACTATTTTCGGTCGTATCTTTTAGATATGTTATTTATTACAGAAATGCCCTTAATATATGACAAAATATTGGCGAGGAATTCAAAAAATGTATTATTATATATTTAAGAAGGTATAAATTATCAAACGAATTAATATTAGTACTCAACATAGAGGAAGGTACAAAAAGTATTTTTTGACAATCACCTTATTATAATTCATTTTATTTAATTGATTATTTAACATGATGTTTCGGAGGAAATTTTGTCTCCTCCTTCTGAGACTGTAAAGTACATATATCAAATATAAAACACTTCATACAAAAACATTTTTTTAAACGTTAATGACAAAATTTGTTTTTAAAAATAACATGCGCATGCAATGAACAACTTGAATCTTAAAGAGGAAAAGAAATTCTCGGTATCATGGCCTGCTAGTAAAGCAGATGTCTGTAGTGATGCTATGATGTAATGATGAACATTTTTAAAGTAATGTGTACTTTTCTCAGTAATGTGTACTTCAGGAAACACATTAGACAGGAAATTTTCTTTGACGTATTTCCTTACACCACAAACTTACACATCTTTGTAAATATAAAAGTTTCATTTTCAGTAAGATCTTGAACACTGGATTCACAGTGAATGTACGTATGCACGTACTCGGCGCGACAGCCCGTGAACGGGCTCAGGCTTACCGGCGACATCCCTGCCTCGCGGCCTTGGGTTAAGGGGGGTACGTGTGGTTAGCACGTAGACATCCCCACGCCGTATTACGGTCTTCTTAACCTGAGGAGTGAATTTTCTCATCGTCACACAGCTACATATGCTGGGACATTGCAAGAAAAACACACACTATAGACGTGGCTCGACCGGGAATCGACCGCGCTGCCGCTCACAGGGAATAGTGATTATATTTTTCTAGAATGTGTAAACCTCCCTCATTTCATTAGTCTTCGAAGCTTAATAGTGAACGACATAAGACAATGTTTTGGGAGTAGTATATTTTACGCATTTTGTAATACGTAAAACTTTTCTCACTTGTTTACAATTGCATCCCACACATCTAATTTTCGGTCAGCATCCTTCGGTCAGCTGCTGGAATTTTAAGATATGCCCCAACTTTCCAAGCTATTTTTGACCCAAATAGATTCTTGAGGCCTGAATGTTTTCTGCATAATTTCATTTTGTTGTAGATCTTATAGAACGCCATTAGGCGTTCGTTACGTTGACGTTACATGAGCGTTACGTTGACGTTACATGAGCGTTACGTTGACGCGCGTTAAGTAACGGACGTCGTCATAGTTTGCATGTCACAGCATCTTATGGGAAACGGCTCACGAGCGTTCCCTATAAGATACTGGGTTAGTCTGCGACGCACGTTACTTATCGCTTTGAAACGCGCGTCAACGTAACGTTCGTGTGGCATAGGTCTTAATATATCTGAGTAATCGAGGGGTAATAACACTGAGACGAGGAAATGTTTTGGTATGCTGCACATTCCGACTACGTTCATCGTTCTCCTTTCGAATCCTACTCAAAAAAACATCTAAATGGTGAACTCTCAGGAAAGAATTTAGAACACAATATTATTCGAAGAAAGCAATACATTCACGCCAGTGAGTTGGAGAGAGGGAGTCATTGAGATAATCAGAAAGAGTCAGAAAGAGTCAGTGAGAATCAAAAGAGTCAGTGAGAACAGAAGGGTGAGAGAGTTAGACAGACAGAGAGAGAGAGAGGGAGGGCGGGAGGGAGATAGAGAGGGAAAGAGAGAGGGGCAAAGAGGGACGGAAAGAGAGGGAGAGAGAGGGAGGGAAAGAGAGGGAGAGAGGGAGGGAAAGAGAGGGAGAGAGGGAGGGAAAGAGAGGGAGAGAGAAGGAGGGGAAGAAAGGAAGGGGTAGATACGGAGGGAGAGAGAGAGAGAGAGGAAGGGAGGGACAGAGAGGAAGGGAGGGACAGAGAGGGAGTGAGAGAGGCGGGCCGACCGGTCGTCCGGGGCTACCGTCTCTGCGCACGGGAGCGCCACACGGGGCGAGGCGGCGGTGGCGGTGGAGGCGGCGCCGCAGAAGGAATGTGGCCGCGGCGGCTCCCGTCCGGGGCGAGAGCTGCCCCCGACCCGCGCCGAACGCCTCCCTGCGACTCGACTCGACTCCTAACCCCGCGCACACGCCAGGCGTCTCGAGAAGCCTCAAAGCAAGGCGAAGAAATGCACAAATACACAGCTATTTGGACGGATCTAGTCATGGATTTTTTCCGTGTTTCCAGGTGCGTCAATGTTTGCTAATCCCCTAAGTGTGGTGCGTGTTATAAGCGGTGGCGATGGTCCTGCTCGCTAGAACGTGAGATCTGGCGCCGGCCTCGATCTGCAGAAGACCCCTTCCAATTCTCGCAGTCAGCGACTGCCTCCCCTTTTAAACAATCTCTGAGCTACCGAGTAGTTTCTCGACAAGTCTCGTGGTGTAAGTTTGTGTGTAACAGAAGAGAAGAGGAAAACGCGGAGGAAGGAAAGATCAGACACGGGAGTGATATGGATCCATTTTTTCTCTAATGAATCAAATTCATTAATAAGAAAAAAAAACAACAGAAATATCCATTTATTTTAGGGCAGATGATTCTACGGTGTATGCCGTAGAGTTGAATAATACTAACTCACCGTTTGATTAAATTAAAAAGAATTTTCAAATTTCAAAATCAAAACAAAACAATTATTCACAATATTAAACAGTAATAAGAATAAAAAAGTAAAGAAAGAAACTTTGTAGTTAACAGTTAACTAGAGGAAAAATAAATCTAATCCTAATAGTTCTCTGAATACGTTTACAGTTCACATCTCCGAACATACACATTCTTGCTCTCATCTGCCAGTCATCAAAACATCATTTGTATTCCCGAATTCAAATTCCTCCAAGACATATATTGTGTATCAATACTTTAAAACATTCATCTCCTCTTTATGCTTCAACATATACGTCTTGTATTGCATAGAAACTTTGTCATCCACCAGACTCTGAACCATCCTCTTCTCCGTAAGACGTTCATACTCGATCTGCTCGTTGATTTTGCTTTTTCGGCGTATATTGTCCGTCACCATGGTGCCCGACCTTGCTAACCTATAACCAGTCCAAGCAGCGTCTTTTTGGTATTAAAAGTCTCTGACATCTTGACTCGTTACAGTCGTTGTCCGTCTGTTGAGGCTCTGGTATTTCTGTAGTATTGCATGGAGAAACCACGGAAAATTGCCGATCAGAGCCGCTAGAATTGTCTCTCAGATTGCGCAGTCGGAGTTCGATAACAGGAGTTCCGAACACCGTAGTTCGACAACAATAACAAACAAAATATTTATGTTACGAGTCGTAAGAGTGATTATGGCGTGTCGCATCCCCTGTTTTGCCTTACTGACTTTCCTTTTATTTCATTTCAAGTATACAAATAATTTCTTCTTGAAGTGCCGACTCCATTACTGAAGGTTGGCGACCACTTCTGCAAATTTTTCTCTGTTTAGTGCCAGATGAAACAACTCAGATGACTCGAAATATAGGACCATTTGTGGATGTTTGCAAGCCTGGACATATTCTTCCTGCCAACTTCCCGCCTACCCTGAACATTCCCCATCGTTATCACTTACATGATTTCATATTTAGGATTTATTAAGTAAATGAACAAGATACAGTGTTTTTATAATTTTAATCGTTTTTAACATCTCTCGGCAGCATATAGCATTTCTTTCTAGTATGTAGTCACTACGCACTTTATGAGTCCAGGGAATTTTCAACATTCTTCTCCACATCTCGAATGCATCCAGTCTATTAATTTAATATCACTTAATCGGACGAAATTAATTTGTATTCTTTCTTTCATTCCTAGTTATATCTGAACATTTGAATATCGTCTTACTTTAAGCACTAATGCTAAAAATTGAACTTTATCACTCTGTGCATGCTTATTCTAGTGTCTGTCTGTCGAAAAAAACCTTTATGCCACTGATCATGCTGTGTCCGTGGGAATGGAGTTCCGAAAGTTGAAAGAAATATAAAGCCTGAACAGGTTTTTGTGTCTCTTAGGCGAGTCGAATCTCTCCTCAGCATCTTGGGAATGGTCTGGTAGCTATTTGGAAGACTTTTCTATCGGTGTTTACGATACTAGTAATTAGAAAATACAATGTTGGTTATTTATCTTCGGCCACTAAGAATTCAGACATTCTTTTAGTTTGTTTTAGGAACTGATATAATTTTAAAACCCTTACATCACTGTCAAAAGTATTATGATGTATATTAAAACTATTCCCAGACAAAAGTATTTAAAACAATGCCTTTAAAGGCTACAGCAGAATAAAAGTGTAAAAAAATTCCCCACCTTATTTAACATGTCTACGTTGAATAATGAAAAACAGAAGAGACAAGTATTTTTTAAGTTTGTTCTCCCACATATTTTATTAAAATGTTTGTAATTCGTTGTTATTCGTCCTGCAAGAAATCTCAAACTAGTGAAATGAATGAGAAAAGCTACCTACATAAAAAAACACATCTTGAGGAAACTATTTGCATTCAGCGGAAATATTCAGCAGAATGATTTAGTTTAAAGAAAAGGAACCCAATTTTCGTTAGATGCCTAATGAGCCTTTTGAAGCACTGGCATAAATGTCTGATATGATTGAGATACCATGACAGAAAATTGTGTAGAAAGTCCTGTCAAGTGAAATAGTTTTTATTATTTTAATAAATGTATTCTATATAATAATAGAAATAATAATAACTAAATAAAATAATTAAAAATAAATAAATTTAGAGAATGTTCTTACTTGAATATCTGACATATTTTTACGTCTTTATGGCCAAGGTAAAGCGTGAAAGATGTGAAAACTAAACTTTACAGGAGGGTGAAACATGTTGACATTTTGTATTTATCTATATTATTGATTTCCAATTCGCGGATTGCCAATGCGTGCTCATTTGCATTAGCCTCTGTGTAACAAGTAATCAAATGGATTACTCGCAAATAAAAACTTTTTATTGGTCATAAATAATTAATCTACTAACCTTTGTTATTGGTTATGTGTAGGCACAGGCGTGCACAGTTTAAAAAAAGGGGAGACTACTTTTACGGGCCTCTCTGTTCTTTCCCTGTTTCCATTTTTCTTTCTTCTTTACATTTCACACGCTTTATTAGCAACTAATTAAAACATACTACAAGGCGAATGCAGTTATAACTTTAATGTTATAATAAGTAAATACATATGATGTTACGTTGAATCAAATACAGGGTTGCCAGAAGATTGCAAGAGCTTTTGTCTTAAAGGTCATGTTTCAATTTCCCCAAGCGATCAGTTTAAAACAAGGAAAATCGTTATGATCGTTTTGGGATTATGAATTTTGGAGAAAATGGTCTGAACTGTTTAGGCGCTGGCGGTGGCCACAGTCGGACGGAGGGTCTTCTGCCGTTAATCGATTTTTCTATTTCATTGACCCCTCAAAACGTGCATTCTGAATATACAACGTGTTCGAGGAAGTGATTTAGTACATAAAAGGGAACAGGGTTTATGTACTTTTTTGTTAGCAGGGACACACAGAAAGAGTTTTTTTGACGAAATAACGGACGATTTCCGACGCAGAATTACGTTTTCTCTTTTTTACGATCGGCTTAGGTGACTTCAATTGATGTCACTTCGGCGCTTCTGTCTTGGAGGTCCTAAGGTGGCTCAAGTCCCCATGGTGGCACGATTTTCGTCACAAGCTTCATAGCTGGCTCGAATTCAGCCACTGTGTGGAAAGGAATATTCTATCAGTTATCTAGGCTATCCGGGACGAGCCGCGTCGCTGACATATGGCTAACGTTTCGGCCAGAGTATTGTGTTCTTCCTCAGAGCGTACTGCTGCGTTCAGCAATACGCTGGCCGAAACGTTAGTCTCAATGTCAGCGACGCGGCTCGTCCCGGATAGCCTAGATATCACAAACTCCGGTCGCGGAAGCATACGCAACCATATTCTATCATCTGCTCTGATCGGTTGTTTTCCGTGGTGTCTCCAACCAACAGACGGATGCCGGAGCATTACCCTCACACACCTTAACACACCAACACACTTACAGGCACTCACTACTACACATGTCGGGAATCCAGTCGGGAGCTTAGTACGTATTCCTACTGCGCGGTGCCCCACTGGTGGGAGTGGGAGATACCTGGTTGGGGAAGACCCTGCAAGCCGACGTGTAGATCGGCGATAGATCTCGCCTTCCAGCTAAATGGAGATCACCCGCAGTTTCCACGATAAAAATACACTACACTTACGGGATTAACGACTTCAGCCGTTCACGTGCCCGGAAAAGCTACTGAATCATTTGGTAGCAGATCCCCGTAGTAGGAGTATCTCTTTGAAAAATCCTTCAATCTTCTCTTTGCCACGTGAGTAGGCAGTAGGGCGAGGGAGTACTAGGAAGGAGAGTGGCTGGGGCGAAGGGGGCGGGGTGGGCCGCGCTAACAAGCTATTGACGGGCGGAGGCGCGGGACCGGGATCAGGGGAAGGGGAAGGGAGGGGAGGGGAGGGGAGGGGAGGGGAGGGGAGGCTCGTTGGCCGTTGGAGTTATGAGCTGCCAGCGCGGGTACCCGGCCTTCGCCTCCCGCCTTCGCCCTGCCCCCGCCGGCCACGGGCAGGGGCCCACGGCACAAACTATCCTTCGAGGCGGCTCCACACATTCGGCATCCGCCGAGCAGCTGATGTGTTCGGTGAAGGTTCGCTCCCTTTAATGTGTCTTAAAGACCGACACGCGATGGGTAGAGTGAATACCGAATGTTCAGCGCTTGCTGCTCGCCCAATCCCGAGCAGCTGATGTGTTCGGTGAAGGTTCGCCCCCTTTGATGTGTCCCAAAGACCGACACGCAATGGGTAGAGTGAATACCGAATGTTCGGCGCTCGCTGCTCGCCCAATCCCGAACAGCAGAAGTGTTCGGTGAAGGTTCGCTCCCTTTGATGTGTCCCAAAGACCGACACGCAATGGTGAATACCGAATGTTCGGCGCTCGCTGCTCGCCCAATCCCGAACAGCTGATGTGTTCGGTGAAGGTTCGCTCCCTTTGATGTGTCCCAAAGACCGACACGCGATGGGTAGAGTGAATACCGAATGTTCGGCGCTCGCTGCTCGCCCAATCCCGAACAGCTGATGTGTTCGGTGAAGATTCGCTCCCTTTGATGTGTCTTAAAGACCGGCATGCGATGGGCAGAGTGAATATCGAAAGTTCGGCGCTCGCTGCTCGCCCAATCCCGAACAGCTGAAGTGTTCGGCGAAAGTTCGCTCCATTTTATGTGTCCTAAAGAACGACACGTGGTGGGTAGAGTGAATACCGAATGTTCGGCGCTCGCTGCTCGCCCAATCCCGAACAGCAGAAGTGTTCGGTGAAGGTTCGCTCCCTTTGATGTGTCCCAAAGACCGACACGCAATGGTGAATACCGAATGTTCGGCGCTCGCTGCTCGCCCAATCCCGAACAGCTGATGTGTTCGGTGAAGGTTCGCTCCCTTTGATGTGCCCCAAACACCGACACGCGATGGGTAGAGTGAATACCGAATGTTCGGCGCTCGCTGCTCGCCCAATCCCGAACAGCAGAAGTGTTCAGTGAAGGTTCTCTCTCTTTGATGTGCCCCAAAGACCGACACGCAATGGGTAGAGTGAATACCGAATGTTCGGCGCTCGCTGCTTCCCCAATCCTGAACAGCAGAAGTGTTCGGTGAAGGTTCGCTCTCTTTGATGTGCCCCAAAGACCGACACGCAATGGGTAGAGTGAATACCGAATGTTCGGCGCTCGCTGTTCGCCCAATCCTGAACAGCAGAAGTGTTCCGTGAAGGCTCGCTCCCTTTGATGTGTCCTAAAGACTGTCTCGCGGTGGGTAGGGCGAATACCGAATGTTCGGCGCTCTGCGAATAGCAAGCAACCCGTCCACACTATTTGGGATTCGGCGAGCGGTTGCTCGGGACTCGCCGAATGCCGCATGTGTGGAGCCGCCTTTACAGGCTTCCTCCACTCACATATCAACTCAGCTGGCACAGAAATTCAATTGATGCTTTCATCGATAGACTCTAGGGTTTGAGACACATCGGTGACAGCATTTTCGACAGCAGCTAGTACATAGCGAGGTCGAATTCCGAAACTGATTGGAGGAGAATTCTACAGCTGATTGCTCTGATCGGTAGCTTTCCATTGTTTTATCCTATCAGCACCCGGTGAAAGAGCCATACCCCAACAAACGGGTCACAGACAACCTGATCATTCCTTTTCATTTCTTGTTCTATCATAACCCCCCTTACGTACACACACACATGCACACATATGCACTACAGTACCATACATGTCAAGAAACCGGTCGAGAGCGAATAGCCTTTTGCTGCTTACGCGGTACCTCGCTGCTGGGAGATACCTGTTTGGAGAAAACCTCGCTAGCCGACGGCAGATCATCGCCGGATCTCCCCGCCATCCAGCGGGACAACATCTCCGCAACATACTGAGGGAAAACATGTACTACACTTACGGGACTAATGACTTCATGCCGTAGTTGCCGCGCCTGAACAAACAAACAAACATCCAATCGATGTCGCTGTACATCTTCGCGAATCAAAGTTTGAAGAATAATTTCGCGACTCGGAAAGATGAAAATGCAATGCCAAAAACTAGTGTGTTGCTCTGTATAATAGTTCGTTGGTGGGTTGGTAGTGATTCCGGCCGGGGCAACTACTGACGTCACTAGTCCCGTGAGTGTTGTGAATGTTTATATCGTGGAAGGTGGCAATGGTCTTCCCCCGCCGGATGGCGACATCTGGCGCCGACCTATCGTAACACCACTTAGATTACAAAGCCTGCGCCCTGGAGTTTTTCAAAGCCAATATGGCGGCTAAAGAAGGCCGACTTGTTCTAGTTGAGGCGATTCATTGTGTACGTTGTGTAGCACGTGTACCTTTCGAGTTGTAATGGAGATGTGATCTGATGTTGATAATAGTGAGAATCATGGTAAATAGGGGCGGTGTCTCCAAGTGGGGGAATGATGATAAAAAGTGAAAAGTGTAAATTGCTAAGTTCAGTGTTTACTTTCAGCTTTGAGAATTGCATTTGAAAAGTGGGATATTGAGAATAATTCGATATTCTCTTGTAATAATGGACTAAAATTCAGTTTTCCTTTAGAACATTCATGACTGTCTCGTAGAAATACGTATTCTTTGTTGCCTAATTGTCTCGATTACTTGTATCGCCCAAGCACTTCCTACAGAGAAAGTCCTCAAGAAAAGAAATTTCGTTTAGAATACGGATCGTCTTGCTGCTATTGAAGAAAGTGCAAAATAAAGCTTTGTAAGATTAACTAAAATATCTTTCAGTACTTTTGAAGAACTAAGACTCAAACTGTAGTTGATTTGATTCACCTGTAGCTTTTATGCTGGAACAAATAAAATTCATTACTAAGAAAATAAGTGCATATCAGTTCACGTAGTACCTGTACATGAAATCTGTGCACAGAACTTTCAAAATATTTTGAGAAAAATATATTGGGATTAAAGTTGTACTTCATGTACTGTGTGTTGTTATTGATAACAACAGTATTAAGAGAAAGTGTATGTTTTTTCGCCTTTTTATATTTATGTACAATCTTCCAGATGAAAAAAGGTGGCCTCTCTTGTTATTTGATAGTGTAGTTTATTATATATTTTCGTCTGGTAACCACAATTTTACATCGCATTTCAGTTTGTATGGTCTTCTTCGGCGGCCATCTTGAATGATTATTCAGGCCATGTATGTCTAGGTGGTGTTGCCTGTCGTCTGCTAGCGAGATTTTCCCCAAACAGGTATCTCCCACCAGCGAAGCACTGCACCAGCTGGGAAAGGCGCTTAGCTCCCGACCGGTCTCCCAGCATGTGTGACAGTGTAATGCATAATAGTGAAAGTGTGTTGACGGAATGAGTATACAGCAAGAAAGAGGTAGAAAGATCGCGCGCGGTGCGTGGCCCGTTTGTTAGTGTACTGCTCCGGCAGTCGCCTGGTATTGATAGGAGAAACCACGGAAAACTACTGATCAGAGCAGCCTGCCGCTAGAATTCTCCAGACAGGCTGAACGCGTCCTAGCTCTCTAGCATGTGTGGAAAATCCTGTCACCGTGGGGCCACCCTAGGACCTCCCAGTCAGAGGCACTGCAGTGACATCAGTTGATGCCCTGAGCCACCTCTCCCAGTAACTTCGCTCGTAACCTAGCTGTGTAGGTAGAGTGGAAAATGCTGCCACCGTGGGGAGTGTAACCCTAGGACCTCCCTGCCAGAGGCACTGCAGTGACATCAGCTGATGCCCTGAGCCACCTCTCCCAGTAACTTCGCTCGTAACCTAGCTGTGTAGGTAGTGTGGAAAATGCTGCCACCGTGGGGACTGGAACCCTTGGACCTCCGGGTCAGAGGCACAGCAGTGACATCAGTTGATGCCTGAGAGCCACCTCTCCTCGTAACTTCGCTCGTAACCTAGCTGTGCAGGTAGTGTGGAAAATGCTGCCACCGTGGGGAGTGTAACCCTAGGCCCTCCCGGTCAGAGGCACTGCAGTGACATCAGCTGATGCCCTAAGCCACCACATCTGGTATATTATTATGCATTTACACGTTTAACGCAACTGTGAAAATTAAACATATCTCATGATATTCTAGCCTTCCCGTTCTTGTTTCGCCTATGATACTCCTCACTCGCTCGAAATAGAAGAGATGAATAGATCACGAAAGAAATAATAAAGGTGTATGTTTGCGAAACTCGACAATTTTTAAATCACTGCTTATAAGCAAAACTGTCAGTTTCATAACAAGTTAAATGATTTATTTTCGAAAAATTAAACACATATTTCATCAGATTTCTATTTTAATACTCGAGGAATTTTCTCAGAATATAGCAATAATCGTTTATTACCTTTTGGCTGCCCAAGAAACTTCCCGAGCAATGAGATTCTTATCAGTGTAATAGAAGTTTTTTGTGACACTAATGAGATTGAAAAAGTTAATTACATCAACCAACGTATTTCTCCGAGAAGAAATATTACTTTCAGTCGTGATTACGAGCGTAGAAAATTTTGATACTTCATGAAATTTTTAAACTAACTGTATCACAAGTTGAATTGAATATTGTATACTAACTGTATCGCGAGCTGAAAAGTGTTGACGTATGCTCTAGTACGAGTAATTAACCAATCTGATTAAAAATAATAAATAGGTTGGAAATATGATCAATCACATGTGTTATTTATATCTAACATTATATAATTATTGACATACATGTAGGGTTGGTGCGAGATTTTTTTTTTAATTTTACACATTCATAAAATTTGCATATTTGATTACATAACAATATTTCATAAAATTGCTTTTTAATAATTTAAACCATTAAACAATAAATAATTTAACAAGCATGTGTTTAGGATTTTTATTGTCTTTAAAAAGGGTATTAAAAATGGTTGAAATTTTGTAGTGTTGAACGTGAGAGTTCATATATCGTTATTTAAATAAATAATCACTTGTTTAACATTAAAAAATCAATATTGTTGAAATGATTAAGGAATGAAGTTATTAAGAATTTTATGTGCATTTTTCCAGATTCATTTATGTAGTTTTCCGGATCCGTGCATCTTAGGGTAAATGAGGAAAATGACCTTCGAATTGATTGAAATATAACTTGTTTATTTTGGAATCAAACCGAGGTTAGTCCATTCGTCTATATGGTATATCGTATCCTTTCATCCTCGCATCATTTTTCTTACTCTCCACCTCAATTTCTTATCTCTTTCTATAATCAATTCTCAATGCTGAAATCCTCAAATTTTCTTCCTCCCCTTTGTTAATGTGCTTATTCTCTTTTTTATGAAGCAACTCATTTTGTGATCGGCTTTCTTTGGATACATTTTTACATTAATGGCAATCTACATTAACGGAAAATAATCATAAATTATTGTATTTGTGTATACAAGTATTACAAAAAGAGGATGTCTGTGTTTTTCATCGACATTTAGTTACAATTTCCTCTCTTTCTTACAGAGTTTATAGCTCTCATGATAGCACCATGAGGAAATAACGATACACAAGAAAGTGGCAAGATACTCGTACATCTGTTGCATAGAAAATCGAATCACTAAGACGCAATCAACAAAAGTTGAGTGTAATGCTGACCACCACATCCACTTTAACTCGCACAATAGCAATTTCGTACTGCAGGTCTCGCAAAAACCATAATACTCGTCCTCGCTTCCAGCCATCCGTGACAGGCCGTCTTGTTATTTGTCTCAATCGCTTTAAGCATAAAACAAAAACGGGAGCAGTCATCTGGACACTGCGCGGAACGCGGCATGTTAACTGCGCATAAACTAATTTCAGTTGATGGTTTCTTTTGCTAAAATGTATTGAATACGATACGGTGTTCATGTTATAAGTTAAATTTACCGTTTACTCATAAATTCTCGAAGTATACAATAATTTGAGAAATTCGTTGAAAAGCAAATGAGATTTGCTATTAATAGGAAGTCTTTCGTTTTAGCTCATGTCGTAATTAGGAAGACGCCGGAGCAAATCGTGGCAAGAGACCGGCTAAGGTGGCTTAGTATATCACTGTAGTATCTCTGATCGATAGGTTCTAGGTTTTCACTTCCAAAGGTACACAACACAACTTTTCTTTATAGTTAGAGACTATACTGAGCATCCAAAAGGAAAGTAATATTAATTTTTAAAATGACATTTAAAGCATTATATATCATTTGGATTGTATAATTGTAAAGAACCTGTAACAAGTATTGTACTTCAGCTTCTGGGTCAATGACCCCCATCTCGATCAGGTTTTCGTCCTGTTTCTCTAATCCTCGAGCAAATGCTGAGATGGCCTCTTGTTCTGCTTCTGGACATAAATGTAACTTCAAATTAACTTCTCCTCTTAGCACGTCAAACAAATAATAAATAAATAAATAAATAAATAAATAAATAAATAAATAAATAAATAAATAAATAAACAAACAAACAAACTAAGGTGGCAGGATTTTCGACACTAGCTCGTCTGATAAGTCGAATTCGGAATTCTGGCGGCCGGCTGCTCTGATCGGTATTTTTTCGTGATTTCTCAGGTCAACACCAGATGAATGCCGGAGTAGCACCCTAATAAACATATCACAAATGTAACGCGATCTATCCTTCCTATTCCTTGTCCTCTCCTCCCCCTCACATACACATTTACATGCACTATCGCACATGCCGGGTGACCGGTCGGAAACGTAGAGCTTATTCTGCTGCGGCGATGGTGTGACGGTTAGCATACCGGACTGTTATACCCAAGCTCGCGGGTTCAAACCCGATCGAAGCCGTGGATTTTTAGGGCGACAAAATCCTTCGAACGCCTTCCTTCGGAGGGAAAGTAAAGCCGGCTGTCCCATGTTGGTATATTTACTTGCATGTAAAAGATCCTCAAGCCTAAATGTGGCCTCTGAGCTAAATTCAAATCGCCTGTTTCTCGCCCAAGAAATACCTCCTTTCTCTGCTAGTTGGTGAAAGGAGCGTAGCGAAATTTGCGTGGTCAGACGGAAGAGCGGGCCTGATGGCCCGAGTCTCGCCACGTAAAATAAGGCAAATTCAATATAGGTCGGCAGGTGTCTCTCCTTCAGCGGAGGAAGATCAGCGTAACCTCTCACGAGAAAAAAAAAAAGCTTCTCATCAACGGGTCTAGTGACCTTAGCAGTTGACGCGCCGGGAAACGCTAATTAGCTCAATAATCCGACACCCGTGTCCTGCAAAGTAATTGTCTAAACTAATAAAAACAAATCTTGAATTGTTCTCATCTCGAGAACAGTTGCTTTAATGCTGCGACGTCAGACGGAACTGTGAAAGTCATTGTTTAAAAACGTAGCATTTCGAACCAGTATGTCGCCATGATGCGACAAAAAACTGAAGTGGAAATATTTGATCCTTTACATATTTCGTTAGACAAATAAAAGCGGTTCTTTCAGGGCATGCATGGCGCCCTAAAAATTTAATTATTAGCACAAATGTTGAAATTGACAAGTTGATAAAGTGTTTAGAAAAATCTCTAAAATCCACAAAGAAAACAAAATACTTTCGTCTAACCTCATCAGCCTCTACTGAACTTAATATATCATTATATGATTTGTATACTGAAATAAAAATTAAATTAAATACTGTAAGCTCCCTAAAAGCACAATGCATGACTCGCGTGGTAGAAGGGATTTTACTTTGCTTGTAGAATTGCACCACTTGGCCCATCAGTTTTTCATGTCACATTTACTACTCGCAAAATATGTCTCTTTTACCACTCGTAACATAAATAACTATTCTTTTGGTGCTTTGTGTCCTTGCAAAATCTTTGAATTCCATAATAAATGATAATGTACATGGTTGTGAAAATAAACTTGAAATTTTGAATTTTCAGGGGTTTTTATGCAAATCGACAATATTCAATTTTTTGTGTACTTCATTCAATTTTTAAGGCAAAAAATTAAACAAAATGAAGGAAAAATTCATCTAAATTTGGAAAAATATTCTGTGGGTTATTGTAATGTAGCCCTAAAACGTAAAAAAAAAACAAATTTAATTCCAACTCGCAGTCTTGTGTCAAGTCAGATCGATGTGGACATTTCTGTTTTGGCGAAAATTCTGCAAATAGTTTATGCGCTAGTGCTGTCCCCACACAGCCGGACAGTCGTTAAAACACATTTAATAATACTAATAATAAAATTAATAGTAATAATAATAATAATAATGATGATAATGATAATATTAATATTAATAATAATTTATTTTGTGTTAGTGAATTTTCGTTGGGTAGCAGTGTTTTTACAGAGCGTGTAAAGACATACAACTAAAAGTTAAGAAGATGTATTATTGGGAATATAATCTAATAATGAGTAACTACGAAAACATACAAATTTCTGTATGATATGCAAATCTCTTGGCGATTTCTAATTTCAAGAACCCCACAAAAGGTCTCTAAAAACAAAACAAAGAAAACTTGGGTATGTTCTGTACACTACGTAAACTACAGATTAACATTGTTCCATATAATTACGAACTAATATTTTTGCGTGTTTAGAAGCTCATGCTGCCTCCCCCTAACCCAAACTCAAATATCCGGCTCTGGCGGTGGAGGAAAGTTGGCAACAATGCTTGACCGGCGCGTCGTCGGTTGCTTTCTCTTTGATTGGCCTTAACTTGAGCGGACGGGCGCTAGCTGCTGGCAGCGCCTCTTTCAAAGAGGGGGGGAACAAAGTTCCCTCTGGCGGGGAACAAAGAGCCTCGGGCGCTTCTGGAGAGTCACCGAGTGATGTGTTGAGATAATTCGCTCATTATTTCTGTATATTGTGCTCTGCTTCGGCGGTTGGGCGCAAAAAGCCAGGCGCTGAGTGGCGCGCCGTCTCGCGCCTAATTGTCCAGCAGGAAAACGCGCGGACGATAGGCGCGTCACAATGCAGCGAGGGGGAGGGGCGCACGAGGCAGGGATCACGTGATTACGGTGAGCGACGGTGGAGGAAACCGGTGCTTTAACTCCACTTTCCGCTGATGGATTGATTGATCGTTATGTGATTCCGGCCACGTCAAAGGCTACACGTCATTGGTCCCGTAAGTGTAGTGCATGTTTTTCTCCTCAGCGGGAGAGGGAGATAACGGAGATAAGAGATTTGGCGGCGGCGATGGTGTGACGGTTAGCGTACCGGACTGTTATACCCAAGCTCGCGGGTTCAAACCCGGTCGAAGCCGTGGATTTTTAAGGGCGAAACGTACGCCTTCCTTCGGAGGGGAAGTAAAGCCGGCTGCCCCATGTTAGTAGATTTACTTGCATGTAAAAGATCCTCAAGCCTAAATGACGTAGCCTCTGAGCTAAATTCAAATCGCCTGTTTCTCGCCCAAGAAATACCTCCCTCCTCTGCTAGTTGGTGAAAGGAGCGTAGCAAAATTTGCGTGGTCAGACGGAAGAGCGGGCCTGATGGCCCGAGTCTCGCCACGTAAAATAAGGCAAATTCAATTCAATAACTCACGACGTTCGTTATCCGTTGTTTAAGGTGCAGTTCCTAAATTCCCGAATGATAACACGAAACGACGAAGACGACTGTTTGCATCAGTTGCCATTTCGGATTCTCAGCCAGGCTGAGACAGCGCGGGTCAGATTTTCATAGACAGAAAACGCCGCGGCTGATGCTCATGGTTTGTTAGACCTCCCAGACCATGGCCGAGACCGGCTGAAGTGGCTCAGGGCATCAACTGATGTCACTGCAGTGCCTCTGACCGGGAGGTCCTAGGATTCCACACCCCATGGGGGCAGCATTTTCCACACTACCCACACAGCTAGGTTACGAGCGAAGTTACTGGGAGAGGTGGCTCAGGGCATCAGCTGATGTCACTGCAGTGCCTCTGACCGGGAGATCCTAGGGTTACACTCCCCACGGTGGCAGCATTTTCCACACTACCTACACAGCTAGGTTACGAGCGAAGTTATTGGGAGAGGTGGCTCAGGGCATCAACTGATGTCACTGCAGTGCCTCTGACCAGGAGGTCCTAGAGTTACACTTCCCACGGTGGCAGCATTTTGCACACTACCTACACAGCTAGGTTACGAGCGAAGTTACTGGGAGAGGTGGCTCAAGGCATCAGCTGATGTCACTGCAGTGCCTCTGACCGGGAGGTCCTAGGGTTTCACTCCCCACGGTGGCAGCATTTTCCACACTACCTACACAGCTAGGTTACGAGCGAAGTTACTGGGAGAGGTGGCTCAGGGCATCAACTGATGTCACTGCAGTGCCTCTGACCGGGAGGTCCTAGCTCGGCAGCTAGACCGAATTCAGTCTCTGCCTGGAGGACAATTCTAGTGACTGGCTGATCGGTGGTTTTCCCTGGTTTCTCCGATCATCACCCCGTGAATGCCAGAGTAGTACGTTAACAAACAGGCCACGGACCGCGCGCGATCTTTCCTTCCTCTTCCTTGTCCTATCCTCACTCTTTACACTGAAATGTACTACACTACCACACTTGTTGGGCGACCGGTTGGGAACTGAGAGCTTCTCCCGAAGGGGGCGGTGCTCCACTGGTGGGAGATACCTGGTTAGTGAAAACCTCGCTAGCCGACATTTAGACTCCGGAGCTCACACTTCAGGGGGGAGAACACCGCCCCTCCCTTCATTAAAACGTGCACTACATGTACGGGAATAATAATCATACCATTTGATATGATGTGGTATGTACATCATATCATGTGGTATGTACGGCACATCATATCGAGTGGTATCGAGTGTCGTATGCACTCGCCAACACGAAAAAATCAATCAATCTGGTGGCTTCGTTGTATTTCCGTGAATAGAACGTTACGTATGTTTTTAGAACACCGTCCTTCTCAGAATCTCTCTATTATTGTTCTCAGATTTCATATATTTCTGTTCGTGTCAACAAACATTACGCTTTCGTTTCCAGTGTAGTTTCAATATAACCGTGTGAGATGCGGTATACCGCAGACCGATGTGTACTACATTTACAACTGATTCATCGTTCTGTCTTGTTTTTCTTATTGCTGTTAACCAATGTATGTTATAAAAAGTTTTAAAAATTTGATGCCAGTAAACGTGTGTTTATGTGTTTGTACCTGGACCACATAAAACTCCATTTGTGAAAGAAGAGAAGTTGAAATTTAAATAGTGTGTCTGTGAGATCACTGCTTGTATTCGAATATCATTTACCAGCGTGGGTGCCTCAGGATTAAAACAGTATCAGTAAGTTATAAATATCAACAAATACCTCTGAAACGTGTTGGAGTTGATTAGCCTTCTTGTTCTCATGTAAAGCTAGTAAAACCTTTTTTTTTTTGTATTTCCGCAGTATATACTACCTTTCTCGTTGCAAGAAATCGTTCATAAAATAACCTCTTATGGCACAGATTTTGACATATTTGCCGTCTATGACCCGAATAATTGTATCTTCACACATTCAGCCAATCGTAACGAGAGAATCGGGGGGAGGTATCGGTAATCGGAACAGCTGTGCACGTTTACTCGCGATGTCAAATACCCTTGACGTCACAGGATAATTATTTCCAAAAAATATCATTGATTCTCTGTTAAACTTCAGTGCTGCTATACAAAAAATGAGGAACCCAACTCGTTTAAAATGTTGCTCTATTGCATTCGTACAAATCTGAAAACTCACTCCTAACATTGCTCGTTTTCAAAAGATGCACCCATGCAATAAAGCAAGGTTATTTATCATTTATAAACTAGTTGCATAATAGGCATATTCCATTAAAGATATTTTATTTCTTTTATTTTTAGTCGTGCAATGATACACTCATAAATTATTTTCGCCGTGGCGTACTTTCCTAGTTGCGGTGATAGGAATACGTCAAGTATCTTTTACCCCCCGCTGAGGGAATTAAACAAGACCCAGATAAGGAGGACACTATTAGCTAGCGTGAAAAGCCATAGAGTAGACAAAAAATGACAAATACATACATGTTGTGCGTGGTCTTTTATATCTTAGCTTACTTTCTCGCTCTTCGATTTTATATTTCCTTTTTATTTCATAATAGAAAAATATCCTGATGCACTTATTGTAGAGACAAATCGTCTCAGGGGTTAAACAAATCAAACCTGATTTCTAAGTAGATTTTTATTCGCAAGATTCAACATCAAAAAAATGAAATTGATGTTCACGTATACCTCATTAGCGGGGAAGACTGCTCAAGTTGAATTATCGCACTAGAATTATATTGAAGAATTAGAGCACATCTCAAGTGATTCAATGCCTGAACTTTCACAGTTGGCATCACGGTTGGGCGATTCATAATCGTAAAGTGTTTCTCGGCGTATGAATTCAAAATGACCGTCACGAATGAAGAAAAATAAGAATATATTTTCATGACCTCTTTGTAGGACGTAAAAAACGTTTTTTAAACAATCAACGAAATAAATCGAATTTATTTCATGACAAAATTTCCTGTGTTTTTACTATGCAATTCCGTTGTATCTGTTAATGTGCATCACTTTTCTGTATGTAAATGATGTCGCTAGTAGCCTGTGTAGCTGATGCAACTATAAGTAAATGAAACAAATTGAAGCTTTTGCATTTGTGAAGTATATAATTTATGTCACTCAGATATAATAAAATACGTCTCGCAAAATGCAACAGTCTCGCAAAATGCAACAGTCTAGCAAAATGCAACAGTCTAGCAAAATGCAACAGTCTAGCAAAATGCAACAGTCTAGCAAAATGCAACAGTCTAGCAAAATGCAACAGTCTCGCAAAATGCAACAGTCTCGCAAAATGCAACAGTCTCGCAAAATGCAACAGTCTCGCAAAATGCAACAGTCTCGCAAAATGCAACAGTCTCGCAAAATGCAACAGTCTCGCAAAATGCAACAGTCTCGCAAAATGCAACAGTCTCGCAAAATGCAACAGTCTCGCAAAATGCAACAGTCTCGCAAAATGCAACAGTCTCGCAAAATGCAACAGTCTCGCAAAATGCAACAGTCTCGCAAAATGCAACAGTCTCGCAAAATGCAACAGTCTCGCAAAATGCAACAGTCTCGCAAAATGCAACAGTCTCGCAAAATGCAACAGTCTCGCAAAATGCAACAGTCTCGCAAAATGCAACAGTCTCGCAAAATGCAACAGTCTCGCAAAATGCAACAGTCTCGCAAAATGCAACAGTCTCGCAAAATGCAACAGTCTCGCAAAATGCAACAGTCTCGCAAAATGCAACAGTCTCGCAAAATGCAACAGTCTCGCAAAAGTCACAGATAATTTCTTTAACAATTCTGTGACACAAATGTGTACGTCGTATGACATTTTCATTTTCAGTAACAAGTTGTTGCTTTTTTGGAATAGTGATGTAACTAAAAAGCAAAAGTTGGGATTTTAAAGTGAAATGGTAAAAACAAAGTATTATGTGGAATACGTCTGAAATACACAAATTGCCTCTAGGTGGCAGATACATCGTTATTTCATTGGCAGATATATGAGATTTGCTTTATTAATTATGTAGCAAGTAGAAAGTCATCAGCGAACTGTAGAAGAGATAATTCGCATTCTTTTGTAGTCGTGTTTGTGTTTCGACGTTATATTTGTGAACAATATTTTAAGGAACACCGTTGTATTTCGAGTTGAGCTCCCAAAATGATTAACACTCTTGCTCCCAAATTACTATTTTTGAAGAGTAGTATTGTAAGTATAAAAAGTATCACTTTTGAAAATTAACAACAATTCAGAGTGTAAAAACCATTTTAATAAAGAAAAAACAAAGAGATAGGTAAAGTAGATTTTTATACAATTTGCCAAGTGATATTATTATGGAATGAAAAGCAAACGAAGTGTGGAAAAAATAAATTACACTCTTTTTAACAAAATAATTTTTTGCATTGCAACAGAATTCCAGAAAATCGAAAATGTGTGCGTGCATTCTACATCATCGCAGTCACAAACGCAGAGTATTTCCAAACATTTGACCTCTTAGAAAGACTCTGATGCTCTCGGCGAATAAACGCGACGTTAGCAATTTACATTCCAGCTGCGAGCGCGCAAAAACCGCGCGGGAGGCGCCTCGCAAAAAGGGTGATCTCGCACGTCACCGGTGACGCGTAATCGGTCATCGCGGGTGACGACTCCTCGCGAATTGCCGGCTCGCGCGGACCCGGTCGCGGGCAGTCGGTTTTTAGACGACCACGCGTCGTTGTAGGCGACGACACGGAACGTTTCTCACCCTCGGTTGGCGCTCTGGCGGTGGGATTGGGAATTAGGAGGGGTGGGGTGGGGTGGCAAGTGAGATTGCTGTGGATGATTTGTCGGTGGGCGCTGGGTAACTGAAGGTCTCCGGCCCAAGTGGTTTAGCCTTCAAGTGCGCGGTGTCGTCCTGGTGGATTCTCAACGAGATAGCATCGCGTGCCTTCCCAATATATTTAGTTTGATTTATATGTATATATGTGTGTATGTGTATATATGTGTGTATGTGTATATATGTATATATGTTCATGCCCAACATACGTAGTTTGGTATATACATCTTTATACAGGATGTCCAGGGGGAAACGTCGAAATTTTGAAAATAATCTAAGACAATTTCTCTTAACACGATCACACACACACGCACACGTACACACACACACACACACACACACACATATATATATATATATATATATATATATATATATATATATAGATATGTCTGTGTGTGTGTGTGTGTGTGAGAGAGAGAGAGAGAGAGAGAGAGAGAGAGAGAGAGAGAGAGAGAGAGAGAGAGAGAGAGAGGTGAGAGATTCATGAGTTGTCGCGGCAGTGTAACTTCTTTTACACTCTCTGGACAGAGCAAGTGAGGTGGTTCACCTGGAAGAGCATTGAGGTGCATGTTGTGATATGACGTTCATACAATTGTCTGTATTTGGTGTATACCTTTAAGTTGTACATAAGCCAAACATCTCCACATTATACGGCCCTCTTCGATGTTTGGCTTATGTACACCTTAAAGGTACGTTTGACTAGCGGCATAAACTACCTTTTTCCCAATTCCTTTTATTTTATTCCTATTTTTTTCGCTGTGTTTTCGCTTCTTTTAGTTAATTAATACTACATAAAGGCCAAAAACGCACGCGATGAAAGTACACAGACTGCGCAGTTCAGTTGTTTATCATCCTTCTAGGTCCTTTAGGGACGGCTTGTGGCGACTCGTGCAGAACTACAGACAGCGAAGTTTGGCTTTTATTCTTCCAGTTTGTAATCTTGAAATTTCTGTATAAAAACTGTATAAGAATCTGCCCAAAAACTGTACCGAGTATACCGGCCTTTAGACCTCACAGTCAAAGACGCTACAGTGACAACAGCTGTTCTCCCGACCCGTGACAGCCGACGAGGTGTGTATCTTCCCTCGTGCACTAACGATATGCTGTGGGCGCGGGGTTAAACCTCTCGTGTCGCAAGCGCCATGACGCAAACAAAGAACGTGTACGCGAACCGCCAACGAGCCACGTCCCATACACCGCGCGAACCCCGCATCCTCTTCGCCTCCTAACCGGGTGACGCCGGCGCCGTATAAGACAGTCGATTCGCGGGCGGCGAGTTCCCAAAGAGTAAGGACGCTAAAGACGTAGCGGTCGTTGGGACACGGACGCTACAAGGGGTCGCCGCTCGTCTACTATTCTTCCCCACTCCGCAGAGAGTTTTCCACTGGTTCAAACGAAGGCAAATGTCTCGACCTTTGGCACGGAACGTTCGTCAAGCGGCTAATGGAGCCCGCGACGGCGGCGTTTTGGAATAATTATCGAGTGGCTCTGACGTGTTAATAGCGTTCGCCATTTGCATCAGAAAGGAGACAGGTCGCGATAGTGGTTTTCCTTCTGACAAATGTCTAGAGCGAATGGATTAAACGGGCAGAGCATATGGATCCATTGACCAAACGCCGAGATGGACCCTTGTTTTCGAACTGGATGAACTAAACGTAGCTTTACTATCAGAGTACGTAAGGTTGCGCTGAAGGGAATTAGCGGGGAATATAGTTATTTTGTGATCAGTGACATAAAAGGATCAAGGGATAAAATCTGGAGCTGATTGGCCTTCACAATTCGTTTCTATTACATGAAAGCAAATATGTTTTTATCAATTCTATGAAAAAAAGCTTCATGCTACCTGTATTCATTAATATACACATAAATTAAGATAGAAATCTTAGACCTCAAGAAAACATACTTAATTACACTTCTACATATTGTACATCACACACCATTTCATTGTTTTTGACGTGAAATAAATTAAAAAACGAAAAATAACTGATCGTTTACCTTGATGTAGCGGAAGTTACTTACATTTCACATTTATATAATTGATGCGAAATATATTGAAACCCAGAATATGTGTTTCATTACACTAATTAAATCATTAGTGTAAGAAACCAATTGCTATTTTGAACTGCGCGGTGCGCGCGCCGAGCGCGGCTCGCCGGAGCCGGCGAGCGACCGCGGCCGCCGCCGACGGTGCCACCGCCGGGGAGACCAGCGTGTGAATTTCGGTGGGAACTGGGCGGCGCGCACGTGCAAAAGTTCGTTACGAGAATCGCGGACGAGAGCCGTTGGCAGAGCGCTGACCAAGAGACGCTAGCGGGGCGGCGACGAGTGCGGACGTGTCGCGAGAGCTCGCGAGTAATACATGGACACAGTCGACAGGCTACGCAACTGTGGAAATATCGAAAACTGTAGTAGATCACAAACGTGTAAATAGAACATTAGAAGTATCAGTATAGTGAAAGATTAGTGTTGGTAGAATAATTGATGTTGTTCTTATTAGTTGGCGCGGTGGAAACATTCTTGAAATCGCGCGGTACAGAACTGTGACCAGTATACAGAATAGGCGCGGGTTGAGTAATTAAACCCACTAACGGACAGTGATTCGAGGAAGGTGCGAAGCCGAGGTATCATGATCCTGGTCGGGGAAGAATTGCTGGAGCATCAGCCGTGGACGAGTACCACGCCATCCGCTGCTGACGGCCCGTGGCAGTAGCAGAGGTCGACAACCCCGTCGGCACGAGCGGCTCTACCAACATCATAGGTATTCGATCGGGGCCCCGAAGGTATGAAAGTTGTATTTTACTCTTAATCTTGGTACCAAGGCGGAGTATAAAAACGGTGTCTGATTATGTAAATAGTAACTTTGATTTAAAATAAATCCTGTCATAATTGTATTTCTATGTATGAATAATTTCCCCAACGTTGCACCGACTTATCCAAGGACCCATTCACGTAAAAGACACCCTCTCTTAGTGTTATATTGCAGTGAAGATACCCGGCACCACCAGGTATGTCACAGCTGGCGCCCGAACAAGTGGATAACGTATAGTTAAGAAATGTGGCCCTAGGGAAGTTGGTGAAATGTTGGAAAACAATGTGCATGTAATTGATGTATAGTAATGCAGGGTACAGATGAGAAGCAGGCAGTGTAAAGTGTATTATTATAGAGAACAAAAAGTAACAATACATGTGTTAGCAAAACATGCATAAGTCAAGTAAGCATAATGAAATGTTGATAATTACAAAAATGTTGTTGTGTAAGTAATTGTGGGCGGATATAGGAAATTATTTGAGAGCAACCTATATAAAGTTACTATTGTAGTACTGGGGTGATGAAAACCACACATATACATATTACAAATAATATAATGTAATAGAATTTCAAATTTTGTAAGATATATTAATAATATTTGAATTGCTTGGCAACTGTTAATAACATGGAAATTAAAGAAATGGGGAAGTAGTAATAATTCTTGTGAGAATATAAAGGTGGTTAATAGTGTTGTACAAATTGTGCACAAATTTGTTTTTCTCTTTGCTGGGAACATTCACTCAGTAGTGCATTATCTATTGGTGATGGTAAAGTTTGGGGAATTTAATAGAAAGATACCAGGTTGGGAAATATATACCAGCAGTGTGAATGTTTATTGTGAATATTTATATGATATTATTGAGGAAAATTCAGGGAGGAGATATGACATGTAAATGTGAATGATGATTATGTACATAATATAGCAATAAGTGTGTTGAAAAGTAATTTCAATTAATAAGGGATTTACTATAATCTGAAAGCATTTATGTAATAGTGTTAATGAGTTTATTGGCAGTGTATATGTGTAAATGGTAATAATATATGTATTGTAAGGAGTATGTTTATGCATTGGTAGGTGAGTGGAGATTTATATGGCTACTGACCTAGTGTTATTGTGTTTTTGGTGGTGAATGAGGGTTGTTCGTCATTAATTAGCAATTGAAATAGGAGTGAATTAAACCATTCACGAAGAATATACAGTATTGTGGCGGGTATAGTTAATTCATAGGATAACTGTGGTATCGTTGGTAGATGAGGCAAGTGGAAAATTTGTGCGGTATTTTCGTGAAGTGAGAATCGATCGGACAGTTTAAAGCAACAGAATGGAGGCGCAAAATGTAGTGCTGGACCGGGAAGAGAAGGCGGATGAAGTAGGGGAGATAAATGTAGGAATCGACAATAGCATGTCATCGGAAAGCAGGGATAGTGGTATCGGAAGTCGGTTGGATGATACGTCACGGGACAGCTTCAATAAAGATGTACAAGTTACATCAACACCGAGGATTCAGGCAGCAGGAAATTTAAATCAGGGGGGTGGAGAAGATGTTAATTCAGGCGCTATGCAGATGATGATGATGTTCGAACAACTGAATGGGAAGATATTGGAGGGACAGAGCAAAGCAGAAGAACGGGATAGAAAAGCAGAAGAACGGGATAGAAAAGCAGAAGAACGGGATAGAAAAGCAGAAGAACGAAGTAGGAAGGTAGACGAACAGAATAGGAAGATATTGGAAGGACAGAATGAACAAAAAGTATTCATAGAGGAGCAGATTAGAAAGTCGGCAGAGGAGCAGAAAATATTTACAGAGGAGCAGATTAGGAAGTCAGCTGAGGAGCAGAAAATATTCACAGAGGAGCAGAACAGGAGGTTAGCTGAAGAACTGAATAGGAAAGTAGAGGAACAGATTGGGAAGTTGGCAGAAGAACAGAATAGAAAATTAGATGTAATAGGGGGGCGAATAGGACGCGCCGAAGAACAAATTGAGTTAACGAAGAATGAGATGACTAAAATCGCGGAGCGGGTAGAAAGTCACGAGCAACGGACCGCTGAAGAATTAGGGAAACAGAAAAAGGAGTTAGAATCCCAAGTAATCAATCTGGGGGGAGAATTAGAAAATAAGCTATATCAGCAATTAGATGTTAAAACCGCTATGCAGGACGAGAAAATTGAAAGGATACAATCGATAGTCAAGGAAGAAATGCAGGTGAATAAGCGGGAATGCGAAGAGAAGGTTGTGTTACTGCGAACAGAGATTGAACAAATAAAAGAATGCAAGGCATCCCCAATTGCAGCAAGCGGGACGGTACCATTTACCCCCCCAAGATCATTAAAATTTTCAGGAGACGGGAAAGAAAATCCATGCATATTTATGAAGGCAGCAGAACGACATCTAGATGTTATCAATACTTCGGAAAGGTGTAAAATTCAATTATTATATTTAATGTTAGAAGGCAACGCAAGGATATGGGCCGATACATTCGATAAGTTTCCCGAATCAGTAAAGGCATTTAAAGATCGATTCCTTGAGCGGTATTGGAATGAGGAAATTCAAATTAATTTTAAAATCAGCTTAATGAATAATCATTACAACCAGTCAATGGGAAGTTTGCGGGAATACGCAACAAGGCGTATTATGGAATACAAAACGCTATCCCCACCGATGAGCGATCAGGAAATAATATGTGTACTGACGAGACAGTTCCCAGTTACGGTGCAGAATCTTTTACGTAGTGTGCAGCACACCGACCTGGAAAGATTCCAGAATGTGTTAGGAGGGTACGACTTGACATTTGCAGGCGTACCAAAGAACAGAAATGAAGGGAATGTTAATATGGTTAGATCGGAACGTAACCAGGGGCAAGGGAATGATAGGAGCAACGATTACCAGAGAAACCAACGCGGAAGAGGGGGAGACGGATGGAGACCAGAGCCGGGGAACCAGAGACCGGACTGGAACAGATCTAATTTAAACCGTACGGAGACGCGAGGCGGGGGCGGGAATGCACCCGACCGATTAGCACAGCCTAGCACAAGTAGTGATCAAGGACACTATTTAAACTAATAGAGTCCGCGGTGATAGGTGGCCCCATTGCGGACGCGGAAATCGATGACGTAAACGCGGTCTCCATAAACGCTATGCAGCCGGTAACCTACGATACCCAACCGTGGCGGAGATGTAAGAACTCAGCGGTCAGAATCAGGAAATGTCCCACGATATCGATAGAATGTGAAGGTATAATTAAAGAAGCTTTAGTGGATACAGGGTGCATGACTACAGTAGTATCAGAAGAAATGTATGAGGAGTTAAAAGCAACAGGAAAAGAAGTAATGTGTTTGCCTATGAATAGGGCGTATGTGATTGGGGCAACTCAGAAGAAGTCAAGCCCCATCACAAAACAAATCATGTTTCAAGCCAGGATTGGCAACCAAGTATACGAGATGGTGGCCCTGGTAGTCAAAAAATTATTGTATTCGGTAATCATAGGGATGGATTTTCTGGTCGATCACAGAGTAAATATAGATCTAGAACGGCAGGTGGTAGAACTGGGGAGCCAGGCGGTAGGATTTGACTTGGGGATGGACGAAGAGTACGAAGCGTGTACGGGCGTAATGGCAAAAGATTCATTAGAAGAACAGCTGAGGCAGCAAACGGAGAAGCAGATTGAGAAGTTTGCGGAAGAACAGAGCAAAGAATTAGGTAAACAGAAAAGATCCGAGGAGGAACAGAATAGGAAGGCGGAGGAACGGAATAGAAAACTAATAGAAGAACAGAACGGGAAGGTGGTTGAAGAACAGATTAAGAAGCCGGCAGAAGAAATGGGAAGAATCACAGAAGAACGGAATAGGAAGCTCATCGAAATATGCGAAAAACCGTATGGGAAAGCGGAGGAACTGGATAGGAAAGATGAGGTGCTAAAATTTCAATCATGCCATCAAGTAGATGCTAGGGTAGCGGTAACAGATAGAAACGAGGGGATGACGAACCAAATCCATGAGGAAGTCAAGACAGCGGAGGGCAAAACGGTGGAGGTCCAAATCGAGACCGAGGAGGATGTTTATAAAGTGAAAGTGAAAACGGAAGAATTGAAGTTAATAATGGAAGAAGAAATGGAAATGAAAATAGAAGAAATGGAGCGTATAGTAGAAGAAGAAACCGTGGAAAATATACAAGGGTGCGAAGAGAAAAGAGTACAAGAAGAGTTTAAACAGGAAGAAGACGAGAAAACGTCGCCAAGTGTCAAGTATGGGGTGACACAAATTATGCCTCCAAAGTCGATGAAATATCTGGGAGATGGGGCGGAAAACCCTAAGGTAGTTCTGCGAGCAGAAGAACGGCACCTAGCATCAAACAACATATTGGAAGGATACAAGATCCAGTTATTACACCCAATGTTAGAAGAGAACGCCAGGACATGGGCAGAGAATTTTGGTATATTTCCGAAATTTTTGAAGGAATTTGAAGACAAGATTTCCGTACGAAAGCGGAGCGAAGAAACCCAAATAAACATCAAGAGCGACCAGAGGAACAGCCATTACAACTACATTACGGGAAGTCGTAGTGAATACAGAACGAAGAGCATTATGGAACCAACAACATTATTTGCCCTTATAAAATATCAAGGAATTAGTTGCATGTCAACGCGACAGTATTTTGTTACCGTGCAGAGCTTACTGAGCAGAGCAGATCATACCGATTTAGGAAAGGGTTTGAAGATATTGGAGGGGTACAACTTCATGTTTGTAGACGCCCCAATGAAGGGGAGTGAAGGAGATGTAGGCAGGTCAAAGATGGAACGAAGTCAGGGGCAAGGGAAGAGTGATGGTATGGTCAACCATTGGTACAAACGTAGAAGAGGTCGTAGCTGGAAATGGGATGATACCTATCAAGATGTGTTCAACACGCTGGAAGCTATGTCCTACAACTGTGAGTTAGGAAATCACGGTCAGCAAAATGGGGATGAACTGTCGCACAAGAGACAAGACATAGTAGGACATTACAAGCTTCAAATTGGAAACCTGGTTCAACATGTATGGAAAACAGTGAAGTGTAAATAAGTGCAAGATTAGTGTTAATATAAGTAATTACATGTTAATTCGATTTTAGGTTATAAGTGTATATAGGGCGTCGAGCAATATGCAAACGAGTGCAACCATCGGCAGTGACGATGTTACTAGTGTGAATTTTTCCAGAAATGAAAAAATTCAAAAAAAAGAAAGGGGGGGGTGATGAAACCCAGAATATGTGTTTCATTACACTAATTAAATCATTAGTGTAAGAAACCAATTGCTATTTTGAACTGCGCGGTGCGCGCGCCGAGCGCGGCTCGCCGGGGCCGGCGAGCGACCGCGGCCGCCGCCGACGGTGCCACCGCCGGGGAGACCAGCGTGTGAATTTCGGTGGGAACTGGGCGGCGCGCACGTGCAAAAGTTCGTTACGAGAATCGCGGACGAGAGCCGTTGGCAGAGCGCTGACCAAGAGACGCTAGCGGGGCGGCGACGAGTGCGGACGTGTCGCGAGAGCTCGCGAGTAATACATGGACACAGTCGACAGGCTACGCAACTGTGGAAATATCGAAAACTGTAGTAGATCACAAACGTGTAAATAGAACATTAGAAGTATCAGTATAGTGAAAGATTAGTGTTGGTAGAATAATTGATGTTGTTCTTATTAGTTGGCGCGGTGGAAACATTCTTGAAATCGCGCGGTACAGAACTGTGACCAGTATACAGAATAGGCGCGGGTTGAGTAATTAAACCCACTAACGGACAGTGATTCGAGGAAGGTGCGAAGCCGAGGTATCAAGATCCTGGTCGGGGAAGAATTGCTGGAGCATCAGCCGTGGACGAGTACCACGCCATCCGCTGCTGACGGCCCGTGGCAGTAGCAGAGGTCGACAACCCCGTCGGCACGAGCGGCTCTACCAACATCATAGGTATTCGATCGGGGCCCCGAAGGTATGAAAGTTGTATTTTACTCTTAATCTTGGTACCAAGGCGGAGTATAAAAACGGTGTCTGATTATGTAAATAGTAACTTTGATTTAAAATAAATCCTGTCATAATTGTATTTCTATGTATGAATAATTTCCCCAACGTTGCACCGACTTATCCAAGGACCCATTCACGTAAAAGACACCCTCTCTTAGTGTTATATTGCAGTGAAGATACCCGGCACCACCAGGTATGTCACAATATAAACGCAATTTACACGAACATGCGCTACATAAAGGACAAATATAAGATTGGTAACTTTTGTTGCATGCAGTAATGCATGCAAGTGTAATGTGTAATGCATGCAAGTGTGTGTGTGTGTGTGTGTGTGTGTGTGTGTGTGTGTGTGTGTAGGGCCGGATTTACCTACAGGCGCAAAAAGCAGTTTCTGGGGGTCCCCATCCATTAAAGGTTCCGCGCTTCGGAAAAATTTTACGTAACAAATTTCATAACATAAAATGTATTTAACGTAATAATTATAATGTAAAATTGTATTTAACAATTAGTTATGAGTTTTCATTTGTATTTTTACAGAAATTACTTGTATTAAGATAACATTTTATTCAATAAAAATGGAACAATTGTTACGGACGGCAACACAATTTTCTGCTTAGAGACCCCACAATACTATACCGGTTCTGTGAATGTGTGCGGTAGAAAAGGGAAGTCGAAAAGAAGCAAGCGAAGATCATGTGTGGTCTGTAGTCCGCTGTTCAATGTACCGCTCCAGCACTCGCCTGGTGTTGATTGGAGGAACTACGGAAAACTAGCAATCGGAGCAGCCGGTCTCTAGAATTCTTCTCCAGACACCTAGCTAAGCAGACGGTGTCGATAAATGGCCGAAGACGTGACTCGCACCCCGCGACCTCCAGGTAACAGTCGTTGCAGCAGAAACAGCCCTTGCCCTGAGCATTGTCAGCCGGGAAAATGCGAGATTTAAATTCAGTTCCTCAATTTCTAGTCGAACTGGATTCCCGTTCCGGGCTCCCCTGCACCCCTCCGTATGTCTTCTGTGCTCGTCAAAAAAGCCCTTCCTTACTGGGATGACGGACGGCGTCGCCTTGATAGCAACGCGGATTTGCATCAGATTGAAGACGGGCCGCGGGGCAGTGTAACGTCGGCCCCTGTTGACCTCTGCCGTTTGCTCGAGAGGAGTTGACTTGGCGAACCTCATTTGCATTTGCCAATCTTCTTCTTCCTCTTCTTCTTCATCTTCTTCTTGTTTTTCTTCTTCTTCTTGTTTTTCTTCTTTTTCCTCTTCTTCTTTTCCCTCTTCTTTTTATCCTCTTCTTCTTCTTTTTCCTCTTCTGCTTTTTCCTCTTCTTCTTTTCCCTCTTCTTCTTCTTCTTCTTCTTCTTCTTCCTCTTCTTCTTCGTTTTCTCCTTTTCTCTTTATCTTTTTTATCTTCTTTTCTTCGTTTTTTCTACTTTTTCTTCTTTTTCCTCTTCTGTTTTCCTCTTCTTCTTTTCCTCTTCTTCTTCTCTTCTTCTCTTCTTCTTCTTCTTTTCTGCTTCTTCTTTTCTTCTTTTTCTTCTTCTTCTTTCTCTTCTTCTTCGCACTGGTGTAGGTGGCGCAGGCATCTGACCAAAGATTCCTGCGATTGAGTCCCTACGACGGCACGATATTCGACACTAGTTAGATAGCTGGGTCGACGTCAGCCGCCGTCTGGAGGAGAACTCTAGAAGACGGCTGCTCTAATCGGTAGTTTTCTGTGGTCTCTCCGATCAACACCAGACAAATACGGGAGCAGTATCCTAACAAATGGGCCACGGAACTAGCGATGTTACTTATTCCCATCCTCGACATACACACACATGCAACTCACTAATCGTCTGTCTGTGATCACCGCTAGCAGCTAAAGGGGAGTAGGGGAGTTTTTACAAAATTGATATTCTCCTATTGATCTGGCTAATGTCACGGTCTTATGAATTTGAAACCCTGGATTTTCTGAAATTATATCAGTTCAAACGTTTTTCAGTGTCCTCCTACAACTCAATAATACAATTATATATTTTCCCTTAATGAAATCTGTCCTTAAATATAGATTTTTAAACAGGTTATTAACAATTTTTATGCAATTTTTCGTTAAAATTACGGGCGAGAAAGTACGTGCTGTTCTAGCCCCAGTATTTTTTACCTGACATCACCCCAGTGTGTATGGTGCCTTTACACATTTGTGAGGTCTTGGAAATTAACAATGAGATAAGCAAAGTCACAAAAACTGGGTAGCTGGGAACACTACAGTAGTGCATACTGCCCAACACCCGGTCCAACTACTACACCTGCTTCTACTCCGTTCTAAAAACGTGCTATTCCGTCTCTTACGCCATTCATTGGCTTTCAACGCCCCGCCCCGTTTCCCATCCCTCTGTTTCATTCCGCTCCGCCACGATCCGCATCGTTGCGCTATATTCCGCTACATTCCGTTCCATTCCGCTTTGTTCCTCTTCGTTCCACTCCCTACCGCATCGTTCCACTCCCTACCGCATCGTTCCGCTACTTTCCGTTGCGTTCCGATTTGTTCCGCTTCGTTCCGCTCCCTTCCGTTGAGTTCCGCGTCGTTTGCTCCATTCCGCTCCGTTCCGCGTCATTCCGCTCCGTTCCGCGTCATTCCGCTTCGTTCCGCGTCATTCCGCTCCATTCCGCGTCATTCCGCTCCGTTCCGCGTCATTCCGCTCAATTCCGCGTCATTCCGCCTGATTCCGCTTCGTTCCGCCTCATTCCGCTTAGTTCCGCGTCAATCCCCTCCATTCCGCTTCGTTCCGCCTCATTCCGCTTCGTTCCGCATCATTCCGCTTCGTTCCGCCTCATTCCGCTTCGTTCCGCATCATTCCGCTCCATTCCGCGTCATTCCGCAAAGTTCCGCTCCCTTCCGTTGAGTTCCGCGTCGTTTGCTCCATTCCGCTCCTTTCCGCGTCATTCCGCTCCGTTCCGCCTCATTCCGCTTCGTTCCGCGTCATTCCGCGTCGTTTCGCTTCGTTCCGCGTCATTCCGCTCCGTTCCGCGTCATTCCGCTCCGTTCCGCGTCATTCCGCTCCGTTCCGCGTCATTCCGCTTCGTTCCGCGTCATTCCGCTTCGTTCCGCTCCATTCCGCGTCATTCCGCTTCGTTCCGCGTCATTCCGCTCCATTCCGCTTCGTTCCGCGTTATTCCGCTTCGTTCCGCGTCATTCCGCTTCGTTCCGCGTCATTCCGCTCCATTCCGCGTCATTCCGCTTCGTTCCGCGTCATTCCGCGCCGTTCCGCGTCGTTCCGCTTCGTTCCGCGTCATTCCGCTCCATTCCGCGTCGTTCCGCTTCGTTTCGCGTCGTTCCGCGTCATTCCGCTTCGTTCCGCGTCATTCCTCTCCATTCCGCCTCATTCCTCTCCATTCCGCCTCATTCCGCTCCATTCCTCGTCATTCCGCTCCATTCCGCGTCATTCCGCTCCATTCCGCGTCATTCCGCTCCATTCCGCGTCATTCCGCTCCATTCCGCGTCGTTCCGCTTCGTTCCGCGTCGTTCCTCTCCATTCCGCGTCGTTCCGCTCCATTCCGCCTCTTTCCGCTTCGTTCTGCGTCATTCCGCTCCATTCCGCGTCATTCCGCTTCGTTCCGCGTTATTCCGCTTCGTTCCGCGTCATTCCGCTCCATTTCGCGTCATTCCGCTCCATTCCGCGTCGTTCCGCTTCGTTCCGCATCGTTCCGCGTCATTCCGCTCCATTCCGCCTCATTCCTCTCCATTCCGCCTCATTCCTCTCCATTCCGCCTCATCCCGCTCCATTCCGCTCCATTCCGCGTCATTCCGCTCCATTCCGCGTCATTCCGCGTCATTCCGCTCCATTCCGCGTCATTCCGCTCCATTCCGCGTCGTTCCGCTTCGTTCCGCGTCATTCCGCTTCGTTCCGCATCGTTCCGCCCTATCCCTCCCTGTCCCTCCCACACCCGCCTTACACTTGTCTCGCCCTGCCCAGCCCCTCATCACTTTACCCTACCCTACCTAACCCTACCACCTCACCCTGCCCTGCTCTGCTGGCTGCCGCGAAGGGGGGCAGTCAGTCGCTTTGTGAGGCCAAAAACGGCGCTAGTTATTTGGGCCGGCCAGCTTGGCGTCGACACACAGGGCCAAAACCCGTTTAGATGGTCAGGGTATGACTACGAAATTAATTTTTCCTAAAAATATGAATACACGGATTTTTACAGTTGCTGATTACAATGGCGATGTGGAAATTAAAAAAAAGATATGTTGCAGTTCCAATATGTTGATTGAAATATTTGAAAAAAATTAAATAGAATATAAAATGTGAAATCCAAGTATTGAATTAGGACGTTATGAAATAGCGTAGCGAACATTAAGAGTGTGTAAGTCAGGGATGTGAAAAGGACAAGGAAGAGGAATGAAAGATCCCGCGTGGTCCGCGGCCCGTTTGTTAGGTCTCTGCTCTGGCCAAGTGTTGATGGGAGAAGCCGCGAAACACTACCATCAGTCCCCACAGCAATACTGAATCCGACCTAGCTGTGTAGGTAGTGTGGAAAATGCTGCCACCGTGGGGAGTGGATCCCTAGGACCTCCCGGTCAGAGGCACTGCAGTGACATCAGTTGATGCCCTGAGCCACCTCTCCCAGTAACTTCGCTCGTAACCTAGCTGTGTAGGTAGTGTGGAAAATGCTGCCACCGTGGGGAGTGTAACCCTAAGACCTCCCGGTCAGAGACACTGCAGTGACATCAGCTGATGCCCTGAGCCACCTCTCCCAGTAACTTCGCTCGTAACCTAGCTGTGTAGGTAGTGTGGAAAATGCTGCCACCGTGGGGAGTGTAACCCTATTACCTTCAAGTCAGAGGCGCTGCTGTGACATCAGTTGACGCCCTGCTCCACCTCTGCCGCTAACTCTATTTCGGCCGTCTTTCCAGGGCTTGCTCCCCACTGTGCGCGTCAATGGGCGGCGCCGGTGCGGGTTCGGCGCCGCGCGTCCAACAGCTGCACCGAGGGCCGCGTCGAAGCGAAGCGACAAAGCGCGCCTCAGTGCCTTTGCGCCGTCGATTCTCGCGCCTGAAAGACGCGCGGCCAGCGAGCAAGCGTATAAGCGAGCGTTGATTGACGCATAAATGACGCGGACGCACAAAGGCCAAAGAAATCGACCGGGGGGGGGGGGGAGGGGGGCGTCTGAAAGGAGAGCGCGGAGAGAGGTAAGTGAGGATCGAAAATCGATGCTTCGTGGCGGCCAAAATGCGATCACTTACGGCGCGTGGCTGGCGAAGGGGTGCATGTGTTCACACGCCATTCGAGTCTTCATGGCATGTATTCGATATCCTCTCTATATATTATAATACTTACGGGATCGATGCTGGTTTTGTATAGATTATTAGCTAAAAAACCGGCGTGGTCAGGGTTTTTTCATATTGAATACGTCTTTCTGTCTATCTCTGTCTCTCTCCTTCGGCCTCTTATCGTCTCTCTTCGTCACTGTCTCAGTCTGACTATCTCTATGTCTCTGCATTGTAATGTCTCCATCTGTCTCTCTCTCTTGACACTCTATCTCTCTGTCTCTCTGCTTGTTTTTCTATCTGTGTCTGTCTCTCTTTGTCTGACTACGTCTGTGTACGTCTGCCTCGGTCCACCTCTGTCTGCCTGTGTGTCTCTCTGTTTCTGCCTCTCTTTCTCTGCCTCTCTACCTGTGTCTCTGTCTGTCTGTATCTCTAGGTCTCTGTCACTGTCTGGTCGAGTTTAGTCGCTGCTTGGTGGAGATGTATGGCGGTAAGCTGCTTTGATCGGTACTTTTCCGTGGTTTCTCCGATCAACACCAGGCGAATGCCGGAGCATTCTTTCCGCCGCGATCTTTCCACCGCGCGCAGTCTTTCCTTCCTCTTCCTTGCCCTACCCCACCCCTTGCTCATACACCAACATGCACTACTCTGCCACACATGTCGGGAGCCCGGTTGGGAGATTAGGCCTTGTCCCGGCTTGGACACTGCCGCGCTGGTGGGAGATACCTGGTTGAGGAAACCCCTCTTGGCGGCGGTAGGTTGGCGCGGGATCCGATAGAGAGGGAAAGCTCCCAGCCACCTCGCGATCGAGAAGCATGCAGTACACTTACGGGACTAATAACCTCAGTAGTTGACACGCCCGGAATCCCTAACAACCAACCAAACAATCGAGAAAAAACATGCTCTACGCTTACAGGAATAATGACCTCAGTAGTTGACACGCCCGAAATCACTAACAATTGCAGAGTATTGTCTCTGTTGCATTTGTTACTTCTCTATTACGACCCGCAAGCATTGCGGGACACTCTGTGTCGACTGGTTCGCGCCGCGGTGGGATTAAACGCCCGTGCTCCCGCAGCCGCGCCGTGCCGCCTCGCCATTATCCAGAAGGCCTCGTCTGCATTCTCAACGCCAAGCGCCTCAACGACGCGTTATATATATAAAAAAAGAGGGAGCAGCGGGGGCAAGGAGGCCGTTTAATATTTACTAAATAACATAGGTTTTGTCGCCATTTGTGTGGAGATTAGGCGTAATTTGGAGAGGCGTTTTTTTTGTTTTTTTCTGTGTGTGTGTGTGTGTGTGTGTGTGTGTGTGTGTGTGTGTGTGTGTGTGTGTGTGTGTGTGTGTGTGTGTGTGTGTGCGCGCGCGCTGGAGATGCTCCTCTCCCCGGGCGCCCCTGCGTTGCGCTGCGCGAGAGAAAGTCGGGTTAATAGCGACGGCGGATGCGACCTGCATGGCGAAGTGAGCGAGATTCGGCGCCCCAATGCTGACATGGCGACGCGTTTTCATCGACGAATGTGGCTCAGGGCGTTATCCGCTGTCGAACACTAGTCGCCTTGTCAGTTGTGATGATTTGAGTGTACTACTATTTTACCTTCATATTTTCCCGTAGAAGGCAGATGTTTCTATCTTACCCCACGGGAAATAATTGGGGACAAATGACTAACTATAAATAGCTATCTTTTGTTACGGATTCATATGTACATTTTAATGTCAACAATATAAATGTACCTTGTTAAAGATAACTGTTTTGGTAACTTTGTTTTTTTCAATAACACGTTAGATGATTACCCAATCTTATCTTTCATCTCGGGAAACTTCCCATATTTACCTAGGTCCAATTTAGCCCATGTCTGGAGGAAAACTCTAGCGGCTGGCTTCTGTGATCCGGTTTTCCGTGGTTTCTACGATCAAAACCAGGCGAATGTCGGAGCAATTTCCTAATAAACGGGTCACGAACCGCGTGAGATCTCTCCTTCGTTTTCTTTGTCATATCGTCACCCTTAAAATCTATAGAAAAGTTTAAGTCCCAAGTAAAATCTTTTCTACTGCATAACTGTTTATACACAATTAGAGACAATAAAGAGCATCGAAAGGAAATTAATAGTCATTTTGATTTATTTTTAATATATTATTTGCCATTGGGACTGTATAATTCTAAACAATCCGTAACAAGTATTCCTCAGTATCTGGTCAATGACCCCCATCTTGATCAGGTTTTCTTCCAGTTTCACTATCTATACACATCTCTTGGAATTCAGTGGGAAATATTGTTATTCAAGTTGACGTTCTCTAGGTGGTTGTGGCAAAAGTATATTCCTTCACAAAGGACATGATAAAGGTTAAGAGCCTAAATTTATAGCTGATTTTTCCTTGATTATTACATCAAAACGAATATTTTCTTATCAATTCTGTCCAGAAACGCACATTTCTCTCCGTTTTTGGAATTCAACTAGTATATGGTTTAGGATAGGGATCCCAGAATTAAGAAAATGTACACAAAATGCAATTCTCTCTTATGCAATTCTCTCTTTAGCATGTCACACACAGCTTCAGTTTTTGACGTGAAATAAATAAAATAAACCTTTCGGATAATGAAATTGTAACATTAATGAAACAATTCATTAATAAACGAGTTTTTATTTAACTATTCGCACGTTTCCAAACATGAAATTATTCCTCAACTTTTTAGGTTAAAAGTGAGGAAAATCAGAGATTGGACATATTTACGGAAATAGAACAAATTATTATGGACTACGGAGCCCTTTTGGCCCTCGCGGTTTAGCTCATTGGTCAGTGTGGTTACGTCCTATGACGATTGGAAGATTTTACTAGGAGATTTTTCGACTGCGCCAGTGATTACATGAACTATGTAGGTAATCAACAAGATAAAGGCAACAACATTCCAAAACCATGTACGTAAATAAATACTATTCACTTAGATGAACACAATCCTGTTGTTTTCTTAATAACAATAATGTTCTCTAATTTTCAATTTCCATTTGATGTGTTCTTTTGACAGTGAATTATAAACCCGACATCAATCATGCGCTTGAGGATGGTAATTCCGAAGCAACCTCAGCTATCGAGCTACAGAATGCATGCTTATAGGGTACTATTATGAGTATCAGACACGTGTGGTAAAAACTTGTCTCAAATCTTACTATCAGAGTAATATAAATTATACATGATTCATCTAGAATATTGTCGCAAATTATTACAGATTCCTCGTGAGGGGAAGTTCAAGGATAGATAGCAGGTAATGTGTTTGTCAAACTCCATCATAATTTGTTTTGTTTGTTATTTTTTGCTATCTTGTTTCCCGAAAATATTACTACACTTCGTATTTTAAAAAAAAGTAGTATCACAAATAATTTTAAAAGTTTTTAAATTACCTGCATCATACCTATTTCTGGAATTTAATCTTATTTGATAGCAAATATATTAATTTCTTGAACATTAAAAATGATCCAGGAACGAACTGTTTCAAGAAAATGAGTTTGCTTTCGAGAGTAAAAAAGGCTTGTTCTAATGTTGAGCAGTCACTTATTAACATCTTTCGTAAAGTTCAGAAGATCTTAATGTCATATTGTGATAAATTCTTTTAAGGCAGAATCCAATGCGTCGTCGTTTTGGTAAATATTGGTGGGTAAAAACACTGGATTGAAAGCGCGGGAAGTGTCAAGAGATATACAATGGTTGAAAATGTTTTTTTTTTTAAATTTTCTCTCATAGTATTCGCATCGTACCACAAAGAGCGTTGAACGAATGTAATTGACAAATAAATGTCTTGAAGCTAATAGCTGATGATTTAAAAAATACTTATTTTTCATTGTGAAAAAACATTTCATTCCACGTTTTAATGATTAAAATTCATCTTTATGCATTTTTCTATCATTTCTCTTGAATTCGTTGAAATAAATCAGAGAAATAACGGACAAATGTCTACAGTTATCCGTCCTAACTCTCAAAAATGCAAATAAAAGCTTCCCAGATCGCTCAGGGTCTGAAAAATGTTAACAGAGGACCCTTTCAATCATTCATGTATTTAAAAAAATCTCAATATTTACCTTCTATAACAGGAGGAAAAATATCGTAGTTATTAAGGTAATTATGCCGACATGAAGCAAATAACGGGATGCAAGTGAAGTATGAAAAAGTGAAGCAATAGCCAAAGTTTATAACAAGTCAACATAGTTTTTTGTGACATCGATCATGGGACATTCAATCCTTCTTGTAAGAAAATATATATACCTATTTTCCAACGCATGCAGAAATTGAAATAAAATTAGTTCGGTACTGTGAGACCTGTCTAATATTTCGTTTGTGTTAGTCTAATGTCGTTTCGTTTGTCTAATGTTGTGTCTAATGCTCATCTAATGACGTGTCTTATGTGGCCAATGTTTGTGTAATTTCGTTTCGTTAACGTTCCCTAAGGTTTCCAAGAAGCTGGTAAAATACGTACAAAGAATGAATACCCGCTATACAGTTCACTCTGGAGAGTAAAAACCATAGAAGTTGTGCCAATAATTACACACAAAAAAATACGCAATCAATTGTACTGTTCAGGAATTTGCCTTGGTCTCGTCTCTCTCTCAGGCGAGCAGATGAATTGGATTCGATTTGATGTGATTTATTTACGTAAATCACCGTCCGGGTAGACGAGATCACTAAGGCAGTAGTGTGGTTGTCATCTCGCATCAAGGGATCGCGGGTTCTAATCCCGCCTCGGGCATGAATGTATTTGTGATCATCCTTTCACCCCTCATCATCATCCTATCACTTCATTAAAAGAAGTATTAATAATTCCCTGCTCAAGCGGGAGGCCCTTGCCCTTAATGGGATGTGCAGTTGGCTAACAATAATAAAAAGACGTAAATGAAAACAATAATAACAGCATGTAAAGTAATAAGTACAACCCGCACAAGTTTTCTTGAGATCGAAAATCTCTTACATTTAAGAATAATTTAAATTTTGAGAAATTCAGGCGTATGTTTACCATTACAGTCATACATTTGATGTCAACATATTGGTTCTAAAGAATACCTATTTTAGTGGGTCTTTTAGTGAGCATAACTGTTTCAGAAGCTTTTCTGGCGTGCGTTTTAGGTCGAATAAATACAACATTCTTTATACATTTGTAATATGCTAAGATCAAACATTTTACATGTAAAACATTTAATTTATGGTAATTTGTTCCATTAGTCAGCTAGTGTTTAACCAAAGTTTACTTCACCAATTTTTTTATATTCATTCGTTGTTTATTTGTTGTTGATGGACGTGATCTGTGATGTACATGTTTGTTTTTTATGTTTAATGACCGACTAGAAATACGTTGGCCTCATCTGTGTTTTAGTGACTTAATTAAACGACTGTTATATTTTTGTTTAGTAGTTGTAATGTTTAAATTGCACGTCACAGTGACGTTTTAATTGCACGCGTGCAATTAATATAATGATAATCAATTATTTTTCCATGGATTTAATGAGTATATTTAATTTACTAAACAAAACAAAAATATTTTTTATTCCAGAACAAAATAGGTGGTTTTCTGGGGTGTTTTTAAAGCATCTTTCGCACCCTAGACGTCGGTACAAGGGCTATGACTCACAGCGACCTCAATGCAGGTAGCTCCGAGAACCGAAAATTACTTCAAGAATATATATTTTCCATTGTTGAATATTTTGTTTTTCCGCGGCCCCCTCCACATTTTTGCGTTCCTCTACGCCTCGTGCAACGACTTCCCGCGAATACAGACGTCTCCTTATCTAAGCAGCCTCTAAGCACCGGAAAATCCAAAAGCACAGGGCGGCAAGTGTTGGCAACCATGTCATTCTTCGAACAGAAGTCTGCACTACCCTAATTTACTACTTTTTAAAGGAGCCACAGCACCTCGCCGAATTCCGATGCCTATCGACTATCGAGGTGCATCTCGATCGAGATAGTGCGAAAGCCGCAGGGGTAGTGGCCGGTCCAGTTCTAAGGGGTTGCTACTACAGAGTGACCCGAAATGTACGTTCCAAAACAATTAAACGTGTACTGCATTTGTGATTTCAGTTGCGGGGGAAGCTACCGTAGGGTGACTAACCTCGAAAAAAGCGAATGAGAGTTTTTTTATCTCTACTTCTGAAAAGAACTTGACGACATCTTCAATTGTTGACGCCAGACTTTAGATATTTCGTAGCACTTCCATGTCAACAAACTAAAGCGATAATTAAACAATAGCGACGTGAGTAACCGAGATCTAGCAGACCACTTTAGCAGTGTCTATATAAAGAGTAGGGATGATCCCACTTCGAGAAGGGATGTTTGTATTAATGTTGTCGCATGGGAAATGTATTTAAACTTCAACCTTTTAACATTTTCCCTTCCATTTGTGGCCATTTTGGACGATATTTTACCCTTTTTTAATAATATTAAAGTCATATTTCGGTTCTACTAAGCGAACAAATTAAATTTGTTTTAAAAAATTTACTTTGGGCTGCGATAGATGTCAGCTGGCAAAAGCATGTCTACTGTGGAATGTGGAAAGTCCAAATAGCTAGCTCAGACCAAAGAAAAAAACTAATACGAGAAAGTCTATACCATTCTATAGTACCACTAGTTTTAATTTGTTGCGTATTTTTCATGCATATGATTATCATTAATCAACAAATAATAAATATTATTTATCAATTCATACAATTATTATTAATAATAATTATTACGAAGTAATCAAAACAAAGAGACAATCCAAAATATATTTCAAACCCTGGACACAAGAATGTCATATCATCCCAGCAAAATTTCGCTTTAGAAATGGGATATCAGGAAACCTCTTCTGGAAAAGAGCAAAATCTGCAGAATCTGCTGGCAAAAAAAGAAACAATGGAACATGTAATTAAATGTATGCAAGAAGGAAAAAGAAATCAAAAGAAGATAGAGCAAATACTAGATGAGGGAGGAGATGGTGAGGCCATTTTGAGACTTAAATACGAAAGAAGAAATCGGGAACAAGGAGGAGTGTAAATTTTGTAGAATATTTTTGTATAATATTTTGTATTGTGCGTTTTGTATTTCAAGACGGAACAATTTTTTTCTTCTTGAAATTGGCGTCAAAATTGGCCAAAAATGCCCTCAAATTCAACTATTATTCCCCATCTCTGCAATTGTTTTAGTCTGATATTGGCAATAGAAGCCGAAAAAAACGTGAAAAATACGTTTTTTATTTAATCTCTGCAACGGATTGCAGTCATATATTTATTCCTTGCTTGATGCCAGCTTATCTTGTATGCAATTAACGATTAAAAATACTTTCATCAAGTAACCTCGCCAGTATTAATTAATTTATAAAGCCGTCGGTATTAAGAAATTGATTTAATTAACATAAATTATCATATACAGACACAACAATAAGTATACATACCAAAGCAAACGTCTTTGATGACAATCAAATGTTCATAATGACGTACATATCTACATCTACTGTATAACAACTACGTACACAGTTTTACAATGTAAATATGCAACTTTAAAATATATGTTAGGCGAAAATGTTGGGAGTAGAAAAAAAAATTGTCAATTTCGAGGGATTTGTGCGACACAATGAATTCATTGAGGTTTGTTCTGGCGATTGTACTTAGAACGACTTCACCATTTCATTTGAAATGGCTATTGCGGCGAATGAAACAAGAGAACAAAATAAACTCGTATTCCCACGCCACTCTCTCCATCATCGAGTCTTCCAAGTTTACGGTATTGCATATTGTATATACAGTACATATTGAATTAAAATAGGTGAAATACAGTATCAACTTTAAAAATAACTTGTGGGGTTACAGTATTGTTATGGAGCACGATGCAAATAAAATATTAAACATATACGTAGGTATTATACGCATTCTTTTTGGATGTGCTTTTTTGACGCTTTGCCAGTGGCTCAAGTGATGCTTAATACAGATGTTGCATATCGGGAGAGACGAGCTAAGTGCCATGAAATCTGAAAGTACCACCCGCTGTTAATGTAGAGATCGAATACACCGATTGGTAAAGTGCACTGTTATACCTCCCGAAGGAATGTTGTTTCATCAAAAACAACTTGTGAGTGTTTTCGATGCCCCGTAGTCCACCAACGATCGGAAGATACGCGTACGGGAACATACAAATTTTTAGTAAGAGATATTTATTTTCTTTTGAAAATAAGGACTACTGAAAGGGCCGATTCGAAAAGCTCCCAACGATTGCTGTACCTGTAGTTATTTATTTTCTTCTGAAATAAAAATATGGATTTTAACGTCCCGTTCACATCAGAAGAAGAAGAAGAAGGAGGAGAAAAAGAAGAAGAAGAAGAAACTAGTGGTGCTAAAATAGCGCGTAGCCTTATTTCAAAATCTATCTTTAAGGAACAGATTATATTAAGAGACAAATTGGTATATTTAATATTCTAGTTGTAGGAAGACGCCGAAAAAAATGTAAACTTTTGCAATTTTTGAAAAATTGGGGTTTTTAACGAGCATGACACTTACGCCATTCTCTTAACCGTCTCTTCATACTATCAACAAAACAAAATACTGAAAAAAGAAGGAGCCATTTTTTTAAGAGACCAAGGGGTTCATGTAAAGTACCCCTCAAAATTCAAATATCGGTTTAAAATTCCATGGACCGCGACGTCAGCCAGATCGATTGGGGAATGTCAGTTTGGAAGAAATATTTAGCTACCGCTAGCGTTCTTCACAAACGGATGGACGGACGGACAGACAGACAGACAGACAAACATCATTGCCATCATTCCACATTTCGCTATCAAGGACCCATAAAACTTTGATGGCTACACCACGTGTTGTGTTTAAATTTAGCAACTGGATTTATTCCCTTTTTCATTATCAGGGACCTGTAATAATAGATTTTCTGCCGATAACGTGCCCTTTTTTTCGCGCAGCATTACAAAACTTTCTTTCTACTCCGTAGCGAGAAAGAAAAAAGTGTTTTGAGGCGTGAATAAACTATAATCAACTTTACAACATTATGCCTCTTGTTAGATGAATTACAAAGTGTTTTACGTAGAACTGAACTCGCCATTTAGCAGTATATTACTGACACGTGATGTAGATACAAACGACGCATTTTCACTTGGGCTCGCAAGAGGAGATTGTCTTGGTAAGAAAACAGTCAAACGCCTCACAATGTTCAAACTGACAAAAACAAAATCAATGGTGTAAATTTCCTCACCTTACTTCAGAAGTGCTGTGTCGCTAATTATCTGTTCCTGCAGTGGTGTGCTGTTCTTTTAGCTACCTTGGTGGTTGCTAGATAATGCTCTTGAATAAATTGACTAGCGTCAATACGTATGATGGCTCGCGCTGTAGTTATTACCCCCAATTACTCCTATTGACTGCATAAATACACGTTTACCTTTATTATGGAGAACAAGCGATCAAAATACTCATATATAATTATTCCAGACATAAAATTCTTGAAGGTGGTTCTTAGAAGGTTTCTTATTCTGTTCTTGGAAGTATCTTCATTAGCTTAAATACATAGATATTCATCAGTTGTCCGACCCATAGCCATGGCAGGTTAACGATTTGAACAGATAATTCAGACACACTTCCGATACCTAATCCGATCCTTTAATTATATAGACATTCAATTCAATGATGCCTTATTTTACATGGTTAGACTCAATCCATGAGACCTGCTCTTCTATCTGACCACGCAAATTTCGCTAAGCGCCTTGCACCATCTAGCGGAGAAAGAAGTTATTACGTGGGCGACGAAAGATGCGATTTGAATTTAGCTACAAGATTCTGTTAGGCTTGAGGATCTTCTACCTGCAGTAAATCTACAACATTGGACCACTGGTTTTACTTCCCCTCCGAAGAAAGTCTGAAGGAAGGCATAGGAAGATTTTTTTTTGCTCTTAAAATCCACGGTTTCAGACAGGTTATCAACCTCGCGAACTTGGGTATAACATCCAATACGCTAACCGCTACACCACCGAAGCCGAATTTTTTGTTTTTCCTCCCGAGTAATAGGTAGAATTCGCTGTTTTGGTTCCCCAATTCGTGTGTCTATGTTCCACCTGGAGAGCTTCATATTTCGTTTTCTCCGTATTTAAGCTTCTGTTCTGCAACATCCATTCTTTTTCATGTACCCAATTCACTTTTTAAATGTTGACGTTGAAATTAAATACCTTCACGCATTGGTTTATTTCATTATTTCTCAAATGGTCAAATCTTGTTCAGACTTCTACTTTTAGGAAACTAATTCACGAATTCTGCGTAGGTAGTGTACGGAAAGAATTGTAATACTCCGACAAAACACGGCGATTTTGACTTTTTTGCCGATAAAAATCCGTTTTGTGAATACCTGTAACGACAAGTACATAGTTTCTGATCGTATATGTAGTAAAGTTCTTCCTTTAGTACCTTGTGTAGTCATAATCTACGTTTTGTGGTTCCGTGACATTGATTAACATGAAAAATGGTTTACTGCAAAACGTCTGTTTGGCCGTCAGTCTGGTCTGTCTGTTTGTCGACACTAGCGTCTAAGCCGTACACACGTTTTTCTCCGGAATTGATATATCACATTCAGTTTGGACGAAATCGATGCCCTCCAATTTTAAACGGATATTTTGACGTGTGGGCGTTCTTTACCCAAAGCCCCCTCGGCATTTTCAAAACTTTCTGAAAGATGGCTCCAAACATTTTTTCCCGTCAGAATGTTGAAAGCACGTTTATAAAAATGACGCATATTTTATTTTCATTGAACTCAATATTTGGAATTTGCAAGAGTTAAAACGTTTTTCGGGCGATTCTTTTAACTGCAATATTGAAAGTACAGTAGAAATATTCTCTAAGATTATAAGATAAAATGAAGCCATGTATAGTGTTTCGTAACTATTATAAGATTCTGCGTAATTTTGCATTACTTATGAACAATTTTAAACAATTATTTTCTCAAATTTTCATTCCAAATCTTTTCTTTATTTTTTCCGCTGACGAAACAAATGACGCTTAAAAATGACGCTTAAAAAACGTTTTAGCATTGCCCCACGCCCAAAATTGTCTAGCTCCCATGATGGCGGAGACATGACGTGATGTCCTGAGCCAGCAGAGCTCGTAGACCCTAATCGAAAAACATGATAGCTTCAGTAGCTGTAGTGGACAAAAAAGGAACGTCTATTTGGGGCAGAATATCCATTGAGGCAGTTACGTTTTTCCTTAGTTTGGATTATCTTCCTCACCTGCATTCGCTCAGTTCGTAAATACGTTGCAGAATAAATACCATGTAAGTCTGGTTCGTTACAAATCGATTTTTTGTGTTAAATGCGTGTAATTCATATTTAAAACTGTAATTCTTCGACATAAAATGGCGACCAATGTTTCAGTCGTGTCCCATTTGCTTCTCGTTGACGTGAAAGTACATCCGCGTGGCACGTGAATCAATAATGTGCGCTCTATTTGTGGTTTCAAATGATGGTTGCGGCAGAGCAACATTATCGTCTCTATTTATTTGCTACGTGGGGGGGGCAACGCCTTGTGAATGTAACCGCATGCAACCGCTGATCACTCTTCCTGTGCTCTCAGGTTATTAGTGGTTACTTTGTGCTATTGAATGGGTTAACAGTCTTTTTTTATGAAGCGTTTTTAAAAATTCATATAGTGCTCACGAGCTGTATCTGCGTTTAAACCCGTCATTAACACTAGAACAACCGACGTCGTCATTTTGACGGCTGCAACATATTCAAGTAACGTTATCTTTATTAAAATGAACGGTAAGCCATTGTGATTTCGTATCTCTAAATGTATTTATGATTTAAATTATTTGTGAAAATTTCTAAACTGTCTCTCGAATTGGCTATATCGATCGATTTATTTCAAACGCGCGCACAGCCATCAAATTGACTGCTTCCCAGTAACTGTGGGCTCCTTGTGTTGAATTGCTTTGTTTATATCACCTTGTATCTCTTCCGACAAACCATGGACGCTCTCTTTTCAACAGAGATTAGGACAATAAAACATTAGTGTTCATTGCATCTGAAGTGTCGATGTTAGAAGTCGGTGTTGAAATCAAACGCTATTGGAACTGTTAGCTTACAACGACAAGCAAATCAAGAGTGAACAGCCAGAATTCTCGTAATTATTTTGATTAAAATTCCATATATTAATCTTCTTACTGTAATCAATCAATAAAAATGTTAAAATAAGTATGTACAAAGTAAAAGTACAAATATGTGGTAAAGGAAATAATCTCGACAAAAGTTTTAATAACTTTTATTAATAATTTTCCAGAATTGTATTTACTTGATATTATTTGTTTGTTTTTCCACTAAATTCACTGTGCACCCCCCTTTTTTGCGTGTTCAACTTGTGTTAATGTTTTCATTTCTTGTCCTTGCTAGAGATCCACCGAGGATGGGAAAAGTGTTTTCCCGAAAGTTAACTCTGGAAAATTATTAATAAAAATTATTTAAACTTTTGTGGAGTTTATTTCCTTTACCATATTATGGATTACCACAAGATATCTGCTACCACCACGGAATTTAAAAGTGCAAAGTAAATTAAAAGTATGTATGTACAAAGTACGTATAAACAAGTAAATAAAAAAGTAAGTTTATACAAAGTAAGTTAAAAGAAGTATGTTTGTATATTTATTTGTGTATAAATTCCACAGAATCCAGAAATAGCCCATTAAATTCATGAGCCGTCAAAATGGCGGTTCGCGAGCATTCTCGCTAAATGCAAGATCCGGGTGTCCTGGAGTTAACTTCTAAATAAAGTGTGGCAATCGTTAGAACCGGATGCAGATGTTGGTAGGAAAACGAACAATGAAGACGTCTGAAATGGTTTGGTTCGTGATTAATACGATGGATTTTTGAGATAAAGTCTAACTCTTATTTTAATAAATTGCATGTAGAACTATAGATACAATTACAGAAAAGTATTTTCAGCTGCAGCGGTGCGTGTAGTGAATAAATAGATAAAGAAACGGTAAATATTCACAGAATGAAAATATTTGTTCATGGCAATGAAACCTCTATCCTTCACACAAGGTTTACTATACCAATTGCATTAATTACTTTCTATCCGTAGTTTGAGACAGATATGAAATTCTGAAAAAATGGATCACGATATTTTGATCAGAATGAATGTCTTGGGGGTTCCTGTTAACAAGCTGTCTTTTGAACTCGTTTCTTCCTTTCCATTTGTGAACAACACTAGCGTCCCTAAACCATGCACATGACATCCATGAAAATTGATGTTGTACATCTATGTTCGGTCAATGGTGGCTGATATCGCGGCCAATAATATTAAACAATTTTTTTTTCAATTTATGGAGTACTTTACGTAGAATTCCTACATATTCGAAATTCACTCAAACAATTTTTCAACTTTATGGCTTTTTGTTGTTGGGCCACTCAACCACTAGTGCCTCGCTGGTGGGAGATACCTGGTTGAGGAAAACCCTGCTAACCAGCAGGGAAGATCACCGCCACCTCCGGATGAAAACGTGCACAATACTTACGGGACTAATGACCTCAGTAGGTGACGCGCTGTGGCCAGAAGCTGTGGCAACCTACCGACCAATACCACAAACCAAAGGTCATCCTCTACGAGGCGCTTTCTTCATTAATTTCCACACTTCAGAGATTACTGGTGGATCGTTACTCAGCCAAATCCCAGCTTCCGATTCTCTCAACAGAAAGCGGTCGTTCGGGCTGGCACCCACTTAATGATAAGATTTCCTGACCAAATTCGCCCTAATTGGTTTTAAAGCAGGTAGTTGCCGGTCATAAAAGCCGGTAATCTGTGCCGGCAACGGCTTCTCGACTTGCGTTGCCTTCGGAGGTCGTTTTTGTACCCGCGCAGACGCATTTCCTGCTTGCGATGGATAATTTCAGATACGCGCTCGTCTTTCTCTCATACTTTGAAAACAACGTTCTGTAGCTGTGAAATGTTTAGTTGCTTTCTCGTATTTGTTGTGGAGGAGAATTATAGCCGCCGGTTGCTCTGGTGTGGAAGGATGTGCCATAATGAGCGAGGTGCTATTATTTTATTTATTACTTTTATTTATTGTAAAACATTTAAAACTATGCGATTTTTATTTTGGTGGAAGTTAAATTTGTGCATGTTGTCTCAGCTTCAATATCTCTACACTTTATAAAGTTGAATGATGAAAGAAGAGAGCAATGAGCGGTTTTTGCAACATTTGGGAAAATAATGATTAAATTATACGCTTCTTTGAAATTAACACTTTTTGCAAATGAGTGGATTGGTTATTATCCCGTAGCGTACTCCACGAAAAAAATCGTCTCACTCCTTCGGGAACGCAAAGAACAATATTTTGATGCTTCTGCTGACGAAATAATAAATATTATAAATACGAATACGAGACAAGAGAATTAATGTTAGCAGATGTTGATTTTCTACTATAAGTATTCTATAGAATAATTGTTTGGTTAATAAATATTTTTTGTGGAAGATTATTTCTTTCTCCCCCGTTTATCTATACAATAATAGAATTGCACAATATTCATGAACAAACCACCGAGTTTACACACAAACATTTATGTATATGCAGAATTTAAAAGTATATATACATGTTGGCGACAGAGAATGTGTTGTTTCCTGAGAGAACTCTTACCAGTTGCAGGTTTTGAGGGAGTTTTGAAAATCTTCGAACCTTTTGAATTTATAATCATTGTTTTCCCCAAATAGTAGTTACGGAATGTCTAGTGGGATTGAGTTTTTTGAAAATGTTTTCCATATAATATATTTGTATTCTATTATCCACGTACTAACTAATATTTTTTGAAAGAGGATCATCAGTTTAACAATGACATGACTGTACTGTTTGTTGTCTTCGAGTTAAACAATCGTTTATTGCAAGCTTAAGTATTTCTGAGCATTATGTCATTTAATTTTGTATATTGTTAGTTTGTAGTTTATTGCATAATTTGTATTTCTAAATTAGTATCTAGTGATGTGGTTGAGTAATGACAGACTAAGCTTCTCAGTAGTTTTTGTAGTACAAATATACGTAAATGGGATAATTCACTTGTTAAATATTAAATAATTATTATATTAAACTAAGTTCTTAATTTCAAAGAGAAACCAATATTCTTTCGTTGCCCTAAGTATACAGACACGTTTTAGCGTATTTTTGGACCAAATAAATACTAGTAATGACTTGAAATGCGTAATGTACAACAGTTTCTGCGCTAATGCCAGTACAGTTGCAGTTTCATTGCTGTTCATCTCCTGCCTCTCGGAGCGGTTGCTGGAAGATAGAATCTACTGGCGAGGGGAGGGCGTGGCCCCGATCGGGCCAGGGACCATGCACGCTCCGTGCGCCAGAGAACCCAGTACTTAGGCCTCTATCGCGATGGGCAGCCCATGGGCAGCGGAGGACGTTCGGATGGGCCCCCGGGCACACGTGATCCGTGGGCGCGGCCGATTCGAATTTCGGAAGGAATTTCAAAGTTTTGGAAATAAGTGGGAACGTGCTGAGAGGAATAGATGTTAAATGAGTATCTTAGTGCGGTCATGATTGCCCAGCACATTATTCATCAGTAGCACGCGAGGTATTGGATCGGGATTACAATAATCGTTGGATCGGTAGAGAAGGACCAGTGCACTGGCCAGCCAGATCACCAGATTTCTTTTTGTGGGGTTACCTCAAAGATGTCGTTTATAAAGAAACACCTACTACTCGTGAGAACAGGATGCAAAGAATAAGGGACGCTTTTGTCGCGATTACACCAGATATGCTTATGCGATGTGTTCGTTCATTTGAAGAACGAATGAATAAATGCATTGAGGTTCAGGGCCATCATTTTGAGCACTTACTTTAAATAAATGCTGAGGTATTTGTAGAATCATCTAAAACCAGCACTCCGATAGTGAGAGGCAAGGGGACGCACTGAAAACAAGCACCCCAATAGTGAGAGGCAAGGGGACTCACTGACAACAAGCACCCCAATAGTGAGAGGCAAGGGGACTCACTGAAAGCAAGCACCCCAATAAAACTGCCTCCCATCCCCGCTGGGGGCAGATGGGGTGCTGATTTTAGTTAGAATGATCCCCTTCAAAACTGTTAAGATTTGGTCTCGCGTATTTTTTGAGTTATTTCCAGTTGTCAAGTTAAATGGGACACCTGTATATATATATATATATATATATATATATATATATATATATATATATATATATATACACATACACACAGGTGTGTGTGTGTCCGTGCGTGCGTGCGTGCGTATTTGCGTGTCTCCCAAATAGATTTTATTGATTGCTTATTACATGGGTACCACGTTCTATGATAATTCCATTAATCGCAATAAATATTCGGAATTCACAAACATTGAATTCACTGAAAAGTTTAAATCCTCAAAATCTTACTTCATATCCTTTCATAAATGACCCAAATCGTTTCCCGTATTATTCTTCCAAGAATTAAACAGGAAATGTTGAACATTTTTATATCTCACGCGAAATGGACCTTTTATTACTCCTGGGGATTCGATAGAAATCTACTTCGGTGGGCAATGAAGCCGCGTTACATTAATGGAAAATGCAAGGAATAGACAGTAAGACCCTCTGGCGGATATTGCGCGAAGATTGGAATGCGATTCCAATATGTTCATAATAACTGCAAAGGGAGATAAAAGCTATTGTAGGAAACGAAGGGCTTTGTAATCATGATTATAAGAGCTCCTCAGGAAGGGCATTATAGCCACTCATGTCTCGTAAATGCTATCTATTGAAGTCGCCTATTAAACTTTTCTTAACAGTTCTTAGAGGATTATTACGTATATATTAGTAGGGTTTCATGTTATTCAGTTTTATTATTTACAGAATAAACCAACAGGTGAGAATTTGATACCAACGCCATTGTTTCAATTATTTTTTTTTAAAACGTTCCTCTGCACTTTCTTTTCATTGTTTTTTTTATTAATTTTTAATATTACGAAGATCTGAATAGAAATTACTCGAAAACTATGAAAATGTAAACAAAATATACACAACATTAATAAAAGAACTAATTATCGAGAACAAATTTTATTTGAAGAAAAATCTCTAACTTCAATATTGTAGTTGTAGGAAGGCGACAAAAAATCCAACTATTGTAGTTTTCGAAAACTCACAGTAAACACTGAAAATCGGACGTCAGTCTCTTTATAAAGGTATTTCACTTTATGCTTAAAGAAAATGATTTAAAGAAAAAATTTGGAGCAATTTTTGTGAAAACTTTCAAAATGTTACAGGGGTTTCTTGTAAAGTACCCCCAAATTTTAAACAATATTTTCAAACTCGCAGAGCTTTGAGTGGAGCCAGATCTACAGTGTAATATTAATTTTGAAAAAATTCTTACCCATAGTTTAGACGCTGGTGTTGTCCACGGACGACACATAGAAGGACATTTTTCATAAAACAAAACTTTGTTGTTATCAAAAACACACACTTCTTGAAATCTTATTACATACCACATTAGAGAAAGGGATTTTGAATGTATTGGGAGAAGATTTATCTACTTATTCTGTATCAGGGCCCCACATTACGACTTTTTCTGCCGAAAAATCGTCGTTTTCTTGGTGCAAGATTAAATAACTTTCCCTGAACTTTGTATATTACTGTACGTGCGTACACGATAAAGTAATTAGTGGTTCTACATAATGGCACTTTCCCGTATTAGTTTTTTTATTTCCTGTGGTCTCGACTAGCTATTCGAACTTGCCACATACACTTGCCTGCTGTCATCTATCGCCACCCAAAGTTCATTTTTTTTAAATTTTCTTAATGTTTCGGTTTCCTAATTGTAGAATGTAGATATTATTTTAATAATATGAAAGAACAATAAAACCTCTTATTAATGGCAATTTTCTTTGAAAAAATTTGAGTCGTTTTTAAAAAACTGGCCTTTAAGCGTTTCTATAAATTCTTTTTAACAGAAAACTTTTGAATTTTTGAAAAACTAAATTTGAAGTCGCTTTAAGTACTTTAACTCACCAATACAATGGTGTTTTAAAATTGCTGGAAATATTCATATCAACGGTGTGAGAGATCTAAAAAAATGTACGTTTGTGTAAGTTTTTAAAAAACAAAAATACACCGAAATTCACTTTACGTCATATACAGTTGTGTGCAATTTCCACTATACAAAATTTTTGAAGAAAAAATTTGGGGCCTTTTTAGAGAAAATGGCGTTAGACTGTTTTTGACAATGCAGAGTTTTGAGATAGTTTTCACATAAATTCTTCTATTCTCATTTTCTAATACTCGATACAAATCCCTCCCTCTTTACTGAATGCATAAATTGTCTAGTAATTATTACAATAATTCAAAAATTTTACTTTCACACAAAACTTGGTCTTCCTACAATGGCAAATACAAATAAAAATAAATGTTCCCAGTTTTGCTCCTTTCCTTGCGCAGATCCCCCGCAATCTTAAATGTCGCCCAGCTTCCCATTCAGCCTCCCTTTCCCAGAGAATTCGGTCCACTCCGATGGTGTTCGCGTTCTGCACACACGTAATTATATTTCCTATATAACTGTACATAAAACATCGCCTTTATAAACTAACAGTTCAGTTTAATTCTTCCCGCAATCAAATAGCATTCCCTCCTACATCTAACCCATACCGTGTCGGAACATTATCTGCCCCGTTTTTTCATCTCGCGCGCCCTTCATCTGTCTCTTATCTGCGCGAAATTCTATTCAAACACGTCTCTTGTTCATTTCTCGCCCGCCGATCCTTCGATTCTTCTCACTCGAACTAACTAAATACCATATCTGTTTATTCTTTGGTTTCCTGCTTGTAATAACTCCTAAATTTATTTTCTACTCTACCGAATATGCCTATATGTCCTATCACTGCATTATTTGTTAACATATCATGAATTTTCCCCACTATCAATTCTGTTGTCCTTTCCTTCTATTGTTTCCAAAATAAAGCGCACCTCGTTTTTTTCTATCCCCATTGTTGCTGTCGTCCATATTTATAATTTTAAAAAATATTATTTTATTTAATTATCCTTGTGATAACCCATCACACACCAGACATAGAAAAAGAATATCAAGAAATTATCCGAAAGGCTAAGCTAATACTTTGTATTAGTACAATGTGCTGGGCAACGTATTTGCATACAATTTCAAAAGAAAACAAAGACAGCGAACACATTTTATTTGGAATCATGAATTATTATAAAAGCGAAAATTACTCATATTTGTCTGATCTTCTAACCAAATATCAACACCATTTTCGTTCACTTCTACTGTTGGCTTCTCTCTGCTGCGCAACTGCAAAAGAAACATGAGATACACGCATAAATATTGGAAATAAAACGAATCTTAATTTTAATTTCGATTATTATAGTGAGTGGAAATTGTCTGAAGTGTTTGATGTCACATTTGTCGTCCAGAGGGCCCTGGGAGTAGAGAAACCAGACAGGGACTTGAGAGAATAGGATTCCTAACATCCTGTAGCCTAAACAGATTATGTCTGCACCACTGAAATCGCAAGAGTAAACATATAATAATAATAATAATAATAATAATAATAATAATAATAATAATATAATAATAATAATAATAATAATTATTATTATTATTATCATCATCGTTATTATTATTATTATTAATATTATTGTTAATGCGGTCTTGTATTCATGTGTGAGGGAAGCAAATGTAAAGTCTGCAAAGGCTTATTTGGACCCATAACCAAATGGAAAACAAATGCAATACACCAAATAATGTATTTTTATTACTTCTCAGAAATCCGTTAGTAATTCTTTCCAATACGTAAAAATCCTTGCCATCAATGTGTGAATATTATAATTAAATATATTGTCACGTCACAAGCAAACGCGGTCACCTTCGCAGCCGCCGAGAGCGCTCAGGACAGATGACACTGTGGTCCTTCTTTTTCGGGAGGTCATAGGTTCGAGTCCCGACGTTGGCACGATTTTCGAAAAATTCTAGCTGGAGAAAAATTCTAGCGGCCGGCTGCTCTGATCGGTAGTTTTCCGTTTTTTCTCCGATCAACACCAGGCGAATGCCGGGGCAGTAATCTAAACAACGGGCCACGGATCGCCCGCGATCTTTTCTTCCTCTTCCTTGTCTAATCGCCACCGCTCACTTACACGCAGTTACTTTCACATGCAGTACACTACCACACATGTCGAAAGACCAGTCGGGAGTTTGGAGCTTGTCGCGGCTGGGGCGGTGCCTCGCTATTGAGAGGTACTTGGCTGGGGAAACTCCGCTAGCCTACGATAGGTCGGCGCCGGATCTCACTATCCACCGAAGGAATATCACCGCCACCTCCCGAGCAAAAACATGCACCGCACCTACGGGACCCTATGTCCCTAGTAGTTGACTGGCCGGGGATCACTATCATTCAATCAATCTCCTCAACTATGCAAATTCTTTACCCCGATGGCCTACCCATCCGTCGAGAGCCTTCATTAGCTCGCCCCGGAGAATGGCCAACAAGACCAGCGCAATACCCCAGCTGGACACTTGCCACATGGCCAGAAAATGAAGACGTTGGATGGCCGCGGCCGTGTAATTAATTACCATGGGCCTATCTTATGCCATCGCTAACAGCTAATATTCGCGCGGGCGTCCTCTCTGCGAGGGGCGTGGCCGGGCATGGACAATCCACGGCGGCCCCTCCCAGCCCAGCCCTGCCCCGCACCACCCTACCCTTCCCAAACTCGTGCCGTCCCTCATTGCACCGCCACCCACAAATCCTCTCCCCTCTCCGCCGTCCCCACTCCCCCTTCCCGTCCTCGCCCTTCCCCTCTTCGCCCTCCCCGTCCGCCCCTCCCCGTCCGCCCACCCCCGTCCGCCCCTCCCCGTCCGCCCCTCCCCGTCCGCCCTCCCGTCCGCCCCCCCGTCCGCCCCTCCCCGTCCGTCCCTCCCCGTCCGCCCCTCCCCGTCCGCCCCTCCCCGTCCGCCCTCCCCGTCCGCCCCTCCCCGTCCGCCCCTCCCCGTCCGCTCCTCCCCGTCCGCCCCTCCCCGTCCGCACCTCCCCGTCCGCCCCTCCCCGTCCGCCCCTCCCCGTCCGCCCCTCCCCGTCCGCCCCTCCCCGTCCGCCCTCCGTCCGCCCCTCCCCGTCCGCCGGCCTCCCCGTCCGCTCCTCCCCGTCCGCCCCTCCCCGACTGCCCCTCCACGTCTGCACCTCCCCGTCTGCACCTCCCCGTCTCCCCCTCTCCGTCTCCCCTCTCCGTCTCCCCCTCTCCGTCTCCCCCTCCCCGTCTTCCCCTCCCCGTCTTCCCCTCCCCGTCTTCCCCTCCCCGTCTTCCCCTCCCCGTCTTCCCCTCCCCGTCTTCCCCTCCCCGTCTTCCCCTCCCGTCTTCCCCTCCCCGTCTTCCCCTCCCCGTCTTCCCCTCCCCATTTGCCCCTCCCCACCCGCTCCACACCCCTCCACACCCTCCTTCTCGCCCCTCCTCGCCCCTCCAAGCCCCTCCCACTCCTCCCGCCCTTCTCGTGCCCTCCCCTTTTCTCCTTACCCCACTTCACCGTCCTCTCACCGCCCCTCCTCTCCCCACCTCTCTTCTCCCCGCCCCTCCTCTCCCTACAACTCCTCTCCCCGCCCCTCCTCGCCTCGCCCCTCCTCTCTTCTTCCTGCCCTCCCTATCCTCGCCACACCTCTTCCCGTCCCGCCCCGCCCCCCTAGAATCCAAGCGATTCAAAATGCATGTCTGTGTTTTTGTTCACCTGACAAATGCATGGGATCAGTCCAAGTGGTTGGCTTTAAAACAACACTGGATCTGCCATCTTTGTGTATGGGTCCATTCGATCACGATATCTGGAGAACCTTCCTATCTCAGTGAGAAACTGTATCTTCGCGAACAACACGTGAGACGATCCTTGATTCTGCAAAACTCTACATTTTTATTAATATCTAGACATCGTACCCATGAATTTACATCTGCCGTAAGTTATCTTGCCCCACAGTTTTATAATGCCATTCCTGAAACGTTACGTAAAGCTAACCTCGAGGTTATCTTTATCTTAACCTTTATCTTAAACCATTACCTTCTTTTTCATCGACCGACGTTCTTTATCACAAAGCGATACGTACTCAACCTTCATTACTGTTCAGAGTCGGTGGAAGAAGTGGATGTACAATGGATTGTACTACCCATCCGAAAATATTCCGGGTGGATAAATAACCACCTGGAATTTCGACAAAAAATTGAAAATTATTTTAATTTAACTCAATTATTACCACTATCAACCTGGTAGAAAAATATATTTCCGAAATCAACCAAAAAAACATTACTCAGTATTCAAACTTCGAATTCGATTCGTATCGACTTGAGAGCGATAAGAACATAGCCTTGGATATCCTCAAAAGCAAAGGGATAAATCCGACGAATTTGCTGTAAGTTGTGTTGTAAGGGAGGTAATTGAAGTGATCGAATAATTTGTCTGGTTGTTCGAGCTTGAAGATTTGTGAAGGGGGTAGATTTTTTATGCAAAAATGAGTGGTGAGTAGGTCTCGTTCTCCAGTATTTGCGCTTTATTCTTCTGTTTGTGACCATTCCAGGATCATCGGACTCGAACGAGAAAATATTTTCTGTGCTATCCGAGAAAAAAGTTACATGCGTTCGACGATGCTAGGAAATTGACTCATACACCGATCTTTCACTCCTACCCAGAGTTAATTGAAGATCGATATTGAGAAACTGATAGATGAGTTCCTTTCCAAAAATTCCAACCGAGTGTCGGTTTTCGCACGGCGACATTTCAATCCTTGATTGATTCCAACAAAAATGTTATATATTCGTACTACAAATATAATACACTGTTATATTTTTCGTTAAGTAAACTTAAATACAATAATAGAAGTTTACGCAATTAGTTTACAATGTTAAGCTTTATTGCATGAGTACAAGTTTTGAAAACGAGCGACTTTAGGAGCGAGTTTTCAAATTTGTACGAATGTAATAATGCAACATTATAAACGAGTTGCATACTTATTTTTTCGTATAATAGCATTATACATTTATAAGAGAATCAAACTTAATTTTGCGAAACAACTTCCCTGTGACGTCTCGGGTATTTGACATCGTGCGAGTAAACGGTGGTCGGCTGTTCCATTTCGCTCTACCTGCCCCCGAAACTCTCGCTACGATTGGCTGAATGTGTGATAACGCAATCGTTGGTGGCATAATATCTTATACGTCATCATTTGTGCGGTAAAATGCCCGATTATGAACGATTTCTTGCAACAGAAAAGGTTATTTTATAATGCTGGAATACAAAAAAAGTTACTTGACCCTCACCCATGGTACTGCCCACCTGAAATTTATGCTTCGCCGATCCCGGTTCTGTTTGTTGTGCTTCTTTCACCCATACTACTTTTGTTCTTCATATGCTCTTCTACCTACTCTGTCTTACTATACATAAACGCATCACAATCAAGACACTGACGGGAGAAGGGCTTGGTTGAGAGGATGGCTTACGGTGCAGGGACGACGAATATGGAGATCGGTTTTCGACGTGGTGAACTGTTTTGTGCAACCTTTGTCTGTCTCGATAGCATCACGAGAGATTAGAATGACGCTGCACGCGTTGAGGAAACAATCGAAGGCTTTCAAGAGGTGCTGGTGGAAATGGAAGTGCCATGAAAGGCACCGCTAGAAACGGACGACCTACAAGTTTGAATAAAAATGGAGCCACATTCAAACAACCGTAAATTACACGATTTTCATGCTAGTACATTTATGCCTGTGTTTGATGAATATATGTTTACGGCCATGTATACAAACAATTGTACTCAAGATTATTTTAATTTTGATTGACTCACCAGTGTATAATGTATTTATCTCTCATAACTGGCATAACGTTTCGTCTATTTACTAATGAGGTGTTTTACGACGAGACACCGAATCGTAAGTTCAAAAAAGGTTTTAACAGATTGTAACTAAACATTCTGTGTATTTTGCATGCAGGTGCCAACCCTTATTATTCCACAATATATAAGTCAATGGAAGACTATTGAATTTTATTAAGGTGTGAAATTCTGTATCATATTAATTACAATTATTGCATAAGATTTCAGATACTAATAAAATTATTATCACGAAAAATGGTAACTACTTTAATACCTTATTTAATTTGATTAAATAAAAACTAGCGTACCCATGCGAGAACTCTTGCATCTTAAATTCCACCCTCTTTTTATCTTTTCTTTTCCATATTAAGAGAGAAATTTGTTAACAAAACGTGTTTATTTGTTTAGAAAAAATTAAAAACGTAACTTTCAATGTACTTATACAATTTAAAATAAAAATAAAGAACATTGAAATTGGCGTTTGTAACAAATTTTGAATAGAGGCTTATTCAGTCTTACAGACTTGTTCATGAAACACACTTCCTTAAAAACAGCATTTGGTGTAATTATACAATTATCCTTGACAGTTAACTATTCGCTTTTCGTGATAGTCACAACAATATTACAAAAGCTTTTTACTCTCGAGAAAGCTACTTTTAATTGTCCATGCGAAAAAATAGGATCGGGCAAGCATAACCCTACTGTTCGGAATATTATTTAACTTATTACCGAACTGATAGGTACACCATGCCAATTAATCACCCTAGAATATCAAGTAATTAGTTTCAATTTACATACAGATGCAGATTCTGTATGTTACTGATTCTGCAGATTATGTAGATACTGTAGATTACCACTCACTTTTCGCAGAAACAAGAACCTCAATACTCACATTCGATAAATGAACGGTCGCACTATACGTACACATAAAAAGCAATCTTCAACAGTATCAAGCTTAGGTTTATTTGCATAATCTTGAATTAATGATTACGCGAATAAACCTCATCAGTCGGCTCAAACCACGGTATACCCAGAAAACATGCATATAAGTTGTAGAAATCTAAGCGTTCTAAGCGTGACTTCACAAACAAAGATCGCTTCCGGCGCCGAGTGATATAGTTGGTGCTGAATAATATCGATAAGAGCCGGCCCAGACAAAATGTAATAGATTATTCAAGAATTTGAATTATGTAGATTACAACGTAAAAAACATTTTCTAAAATACTTCGTTTAAGTGTTATTTAACGATATAAATTCAAAAATTCTGACAAATTCTGACAAGTGATGAGGCTTGAATTAGGAATATTTAGAATCTCTTTTAAAAAAACCTTCATATGTTTAAAGCCAAAGTGCAATTGGTCTCGTCTACATTAATTTCTCTTTCTTTAGATTCCTTGTTTATCAAGATTGGTTGCGTATGAGAGCCGTAGAAAAGTATGTACGCTACTGAAATAATATAGGAGACCATGTGCAATTGTGTGTAGTCATGGCTTTAAAATGTATGATTTTCATCCGAAATTGATGAATTGCACGTTTCCATCAGAGGTGGAATTGCCCTCTAGGCAATCATTTACATGAAAATTAAATTCGTCTTCCCAACGCCCCCATGCAGTCGTAAATATCTTTTCTGCGAATATTTAGATACACCTCTTGTATTTTTTTCATTCATTCCTTCTTTCTTACTTTTTCGTCTACTAGCATATTCGGAATACATAAGGACAAACATTTAATCTACTTCTCTAACGGAAACACAAACTTTATTGTTGTTGTTGATGATTATTGTTTTGCTCTCGAATAGCCCGGTTTGGAACACGCGTGCATGCACCCTGCATTTACCCGGGCTCAAAAATATTATCTCAACAAAATTAGCAAATTTGTATAAACAGGATCGCCAGTATAAACAGGATGTAAAGAGAATGCATCTATATAACTAATTTCCAATAAGTGCAGAATATGAAAGAAAATTGTGCTGCTTCCGGTCATGTTACATTTGACAATGGTTTCCTAGATACCCAGAAACTGAAAAAAGTTATGATTTTGACTGAAAAATGCAAATCAACGAGAGAAATGGATAACAACTCAGCCCTTATAATTTCATATTCAACCACCAAATGGCAGCGAAACGTTATTATATATTACTATGTTTATGTTATATCACCTTATTTATGTAATTAATTGCCACCGTTTTATTCCCAATTATCTTATCTTAAACTATGCCTCGTTAGAGAAATGTCCTGTACTGATCAATAACTGATCTATTTAATTTCGTGGAAGTGTGGCTTGTGACAATCTCTGTCGCTATGCCTCATTTCTGCACTCGTACTTAGAGTTGTCAACAACAAATTCCTAAGAAAAGTACTCAAAGCAGATTGGTTCATTTCGAATAAACAAATCCATAGAGAAATTCAAATTGACTCTATTAAAACCTTTATAATTAAACAAACTCAAAATTCTGGAATACATTGCTACTTTCTTCTGCATTTCAACACTTTACGCTAGGTCAAAATTATTCTGTTCTTCGTATTCGTTCTAACTTTCCCAAATACACTTTTCGCTCTCCCTAAACATAAATGTTTATTCTGTTTAATTCAATAGCTTCCAAATTTTACATTTAACTATTCTTTCTAATCTTTGTTACACACCCTCACACATTTCAATAACTTTTAATCACTTAACTTACCAAATTAAAGCTCTGGCAATTTTCCCAGAATCTTAAATGTAATTTATTTCAATTGGACAGGTAATAAATAATAAAATATAATACAATTATAAAATAAAATAATAAAATACGACCTTCCAGCAATAGTGCGCCCACAGACAACTTATAGTCGGAGGGGTATTGCTGAATCCCTTAGAATAACACAAAATATTTTACAAATATTTGGTTACACTTTCAATAATTATTGCATCTATAAAATGTAATCAGTAATATTATAACGTTTTTAAAATTATATATATATATATATATATATATATATATATATATATATATATATATAAAAACAAAATAAATAGTTCAATTGCACAACGAATGTTTGAATTAGTGTCAGGAAATTATAGATTTCCGATTGTGTTACGTTCTGTAGAAGTAATTATTTACTAGCACCGTGTTGATTGTAGTCGGTCGCTGTTAATTTAGCTGGCGGCTTAGCTCATTGGTCAGCAAGCTCGCTTTCCAGGACGGGAACCCGGGTTCGGTTCCCTGTCAGGCAAGATTATAAGTGTGCGTTTTCATTGTAATGCTCCAGTATGTGTTGCTGTGTGACGATGAGAAAACTCACTTCTCAGGTTGAGAAAATCATGTCTTCGTGCTAACCACAGGGACCCTTTCAACCTATGGCCGGTCGAGGCAGGTAATCCATGGCCCGACCCGTTAAGCTCAAACAAAAATGACCTTGTACTCCATGCGATGTGACAAGTGAACAAAAAGTTTAAATATCACGTTATCACAGACTATTCCATGGAGATATGAATAGTTACTGGCCATTGTCCTAACGGTAGGCAATATCCAGCTGGAACCAAGAAACTGCGGGAATGTTTTACTCCGAGTTTCTGGTATTATTGATTCAGGAAACCCAGACGCAGAGGAGTTGCTGTCAGGAAGTCCAAAGCAGTATGCTCTGTGTATAATGTCACGATGACCTCTGTAGTATTTGTAGAACAACCGGTCACATAAGGCATCTCGAAAACGCAAAAAAAAATATTAAGTTCAGAGATATAGTATTTTCTATTGACCATTGAAAGGTAGTTTTACTAATAACTTCTTAGAAAGCTTCTTCATAGCAGTGGTCGTTTTAATGTTATCAGTCCGTCTATTCTCTTAAAGATTATCAGTAATTTACATTTCTCCTTTTTACTTCACGGCCCCCATGAAGGTGTAAGATTGGTGGAGGGGCTGCCATCTCGCTTGTCAATGCATTCCAGTGTAAAAATCTCCAAAGAGTAGTAATTAATGCTAACTGTACTGAAAAGAAGACAAATTCAACTACCTAGATTGTAATATTTCATTCTGTCATAAAAATGACTAATATAAAAATTCACAAATATGGGAAAATGTGCACACCATACGAAAGACGTATAAAGGCAGAAAGCACGTAAAGGCACACATTTGAAATTTCAGAAAACAATGGAAGTAACAATGATAACCCATATATGTGAAAATTACGCGTTCAATAGAGGAGATAAGAGGTTGCTGTAATATGATTCCTTACACTATTAGCAAGCTATTTAACACTACACCACAAACGTACTAATGGTATTAGATATGAATTAGAGATCTTCAATCTAACAGAAAAATAGACTTAAGAAGATGGAATTGGTAGGATCATTTAATAAGAATGCTGGAAGATCGAATGCTAGAAACCCTCTACAACCACAACACTAACAGGAAAGAGATGAGAGGCCAATAAGGCAAGGAACCCATCAATACGAAAAGGCCCAGTAGGATCAGTTCATGTAGATGGTGATAATGAACATTGCCTTCTTGCAAAGGTACATGGGTTTCAATTCGCAAGAATTTTTTTTTTGCCAGAAATATGTGTCGAAGTAAATATTGGGGCTGGGGCTGTACTGTACTCTACTGGGACTGAGGCTGTACTGTATAAACTACCGCAAAATATGAGTCACAATGGATCATACTTCTCTCTTATACATCAAATGTAATTTTTATTTTGTATGCTAAATAATTCAGATTATTTCTTATTTTATTACCTGCGCTAACAATAAAAAAGAAATATGATTTTGTTAAATTGCCAAGACAGATAATTTCTTAAAAGATTTTTTAACAACAAGAACACATCATTAGGCCACACGTATAAAACCCCACCCTATTTAGTTGCAGTGTATTTGAAGAAAATATCGTGATTGTGGTGTGAGTAGTGAATTACCATTTATCATCCGCTGCCTTTTTGCGATGATACAAGCAATTTAAAAAGAGATCAAAAATACAAAATAGAAACAGAAAAACAAATTAGTAAAATTCTTCCACGAATTACCTGAAAAGGTTATTCGTGGTCCGCCAGCGACATTTCGGTTGCCTTCAGATTTTTTATTTTTATATAATTTTACGTCAAAAACAGTTAAAAACTATGTGTGACGTGCAACAGGGAAAAGAGTATTCTGTGAAATTTTTTGAAATTCTGGGATCCCTTCACTAAGCAATTTTCTTGGGAAAAATTGATAAGAAAATATTCGCTCGCATGTAATAAAATTGAAGAAAAAGTTTGAGAAAAATCAATATTTTAAGAAGAAATTTAAGAAAAGTTAGAAGCATCAATTCAGTAGGTGCACTTTATCAACCATTCGCAGATAGTCAATTGAAAAGTTGTTCTCACAACTGTTCAGTTTTGCATCGCGTCTAACAAAGTTGCTTTTATTGTGTTCAACTTGAAGTGCTCAGTGCCATCTGTGAAAAAGGACATCGTTGTAACGAAACACCGCCTCCGCCACAATGACTGCATCTTGTCTTTGCCGTTTGCTTCCCTACCCCCGACTCCACTCTCGTCCCGCCTTTCCCCGCCCCGCCCCGCTCCGCCTCGCCCCGCTTCGCCCACCTCCACCTGTTCCTCCTCCTCCTTCTCCTCCTTCTCTTCCTCCTCCTCCTCCTCCTCCTCCTTCTCCTCCTCCTCCTCCTCCTGTTCCTCCTCCTCCTCCTTCTCCTTCTCCTTCTCCTCCTCCTCCTCCTTCTCCTCCTCCTGTTCCTCCTTCTCCTCCTCCTCCTTCTCCTCCTCCTTCTTCTCCTCCTCCTCCTTCTCCTCCTCCTCCTTCTCCTCCTCCTCCTTCTCCTCCTCCTCCTTCTCCTCCTCCTCCTTCTCCTCCTTCTCCTTCTCCTTCTCCTGTTCCTCCTCCTCCTCCTGTTCCTCCTCCTCCTCCTGTTCCTCCTCCTCCTGTTCCTCCTTCTCCTCCTCCTCCTCCTCCTCCTTCTCCTCCTCCTGTTACCGCCTCCGCCTCCACTCCCGTCTCGCTTACGTCTCCTTTTTCTTCTCCGCCTCCAACTCTATCCCATTGACGGCTTCTCTTCCACTTCCTTTTCCAACGCCACCTCCATCCCGTCCCCACTCCAATGACCGTCTCCATTTCCTCCTCCATCGCCGCCTCCCCCGCCCCCGCCCGCGCCTCTCTGGGCTCCGCCGCCGCCGCCGTTTGGGCTCCCGCGGCGTCGGGCGCGGCGCGACGTTCCTTTGTTTCGGCGATCGCCGCCGCCCCCGGCGCCCGCCTCCCTGATTGGTGGGTAGAGGTTCCTTTAAAAAGCAATTGTTCACACAGTTACCGGGAAATAATTCTTTCTTTCCTCTCGGGTACACAGCGGGGCGCAACGAAATGGAGCCCTGGGGCACCTCTGTTCCTCTTTTTCATCGCGACGGTGCCTTGGGTTCAGGGACGGTGCTTTGCAATCAGTGAAATAATGAATTATAAACAATATTGTTTATTATAAGAGCAGCTTTCGATATCATAGCCATCATCAGTTGCCTGATACAATAAATATAAACAAATTAAAACTTCAGAATGAACAGATTACTAGTAGTACATGGTTATATATAATGCATAATTTTAATTTTAAAAATATTTTTAAAATGAATGCAAGAAACAGAAAGAAAGAAAGAAGGAGTGTTAAATTGTTTAATATTAAAGTAATTTTGTAAATCCAGTTACAAGAATATGAATGAAATAAATAGGTAATTCATTAACTTTCTTTGCATGGGTTTGCAACATTACTGTAATATTAAACAATTTAAAACTCCGAACCCCTGTTTTACTTTCTATATATTATATATTAATTCTAATGTTTTAGTTTGTACATTTTTCTTGTATCAGGCAACTGATGATGGACGCAAAGATATCGAAAGCTACTCCTATAATAAAGAATATTGTTCTCAGTGACAACGCCTTGAATTATTTCATTTTAAATACCAACTACAATTCGCCGCTAAACCAATATCTTAGCATTCACTCTGGATGTTCATGACATTCTGTGATATAGTAATGTTAGGTAATTTTCCCACTATTCACACAACTAATCTGTTGTCTTATGACTGCCTCTCTTGCCAATTTCTCAGTCTCTGTTCTCATTTCTTTAAAGCTCTTCTATGATTAATTATTAATTGGATTGTTGGTGATGTAGATACCTTTTTATGATAAATGACTAAAGATATTGTCCGGTATCAAAATCTCTTCTATGAATTTAGCCATCTCACTTTAAATTTTTCGCATTTTCTTTCACGAAAGTTTGCCTACAAAATTAATAAAAGGTGATGCGCTTAAATAAATGGTGAAAAATATTCGCTTTCCTTTCCCTGCATGAGAAATCTTTTCCCGTATTTTTACCACTTATACGTTACCGGTCGCTGTTATTGTACTCCTTCTCCACTGTCACATCTCGAACTTTATTTCATTTGAGTTGCTGACCTATAATTGTCGTTCTTAAATTCTTAATTTTTGCTACTATTTATCAGCTTGCTCCATTCAAAAACTGTTAGGATATTTTGTGATATTATTTCAGATGATAATTGTCGTTTTGAATTGAAACTCTTTTTGACTAGCTCAGTACTTTCTAGTATTTTTGAGCTGTTCTTCTGTTCTTTTGTGATTATCTTCAGTAAAATATATAATAAATTTGAAAATTTGTTTACTTGATTTACTTTATTTTTGTGAAATTTAGAACTTGTAAATTTTAACTTCAGAGTTCTAAACCAAAAAATTGTTTTCTTATCATTTATTTCAAATATGAGGAATCTCTGAATGAAAATTAGTTTTTCTTCTAGTTTTTTTTGTAATTGCCAGTAAGGCTAATGGTGCTATTACATAGAGCGTCAAGTTTCCGTATTTTAAAAACATTTTGCCAATAATAGATAATAAGTACTAGTTTAATACATTTATTTAAATCACGAAATACATATTTATTCTAATTTATAAGTTTATTTTGTCATCTAAATATTAATTATTTTTTTAAAAAAATTAAAAGGTCATGATCCCCTGGCTACTGATTATCATCACTGACAGATTAAAGGAAAAAGAAGAGCAAGTTAAAAACTTTCAGTAATGATTATTTTTCAACTTACGGTTTTCTGACACACAAATTATGACTTATCTATTGTTCAATTTATTGGTCGTTGTGAGGTGTATGGCCAACGGATAAAATATCTAAATAGTATTTTTTCTTAGAACTTCTTGTAGCCGTAGTCTTTTCACTTGCATACTCTTCAATGGGTATATTTGAATCGTCAGTCACTATGGCTCCGACTCTTGCAGTCTTTTCTTGTCTGAGGCCAGCAGTGCAGGTCCGCATGCAGCGAAACAGCACTCAACTAAGAGAAGATACCAACTATACATCAAATAATAAGGAATGTAAAAATAAATAAAAATAAAATCATTTGAATGTAAAAACACCTAAAAATATACCAAAGGTCTCAAGAAACAAAAAACGCGAAAATGATGTTTAATATTGCGCTCTTATTGTTGAATACAAAATTCTATAACCGTACGTGTTGGGGAATGAATTAAATTATGTATCCCACCTGCTTCAATACGAGCATCTCCACTACACACATTTTACATTCTTGTAACCGCTAACATAGTAGAGAGGAAATTATATAAAAAATTTGCTGCGCGAAAAAGCCGTGAATTTTCGGCAGAAAGCTCTCATTATAAGACCCTGGTAACGAAAAAATGGATATGGAGTTGCTAAATTTAGAAAAACAAATTCTCTAACACGTGGTGTAGCCAGAATCCATTTTTATAGGTCCTTCATACCGAAAAATCGAATGATGGCAAAACGTCTGTCTGCCCGTCCGTCTGCGAACAAATCTAGCGGCTAAACCGTGCAGCCATTTTCTCCAAAATTAATATTACCTAACGGATGTGGCTGATGTCGCAGACCCTTGAATTTGAAACCGATATTTTAATTTTGTGAGATACTTTACCTGAATCCCGTGGGAGACTTATAAAAATTTTGAAAAAATGACTCTATTGTCTTTGATTAAATTTTGTTGTTGGATAGTGTGAAGGTCGTTTAAGAGAACGATGCGGAGCGGATTTTTTCGGCATCTTCGTAGAAATAAAATATTAATGATAGAGAATTTTTGTTCTTAATGAAATTTGTTCCTTAACGATAGACTTTGAAATAGGTCTTATAAAGTTTTTCGAAAATTTCAGTGGTTTTCGGATTATTTTACGTGATAGTGCGAGCGAGAGAGTACGTGCTGTTATAGTTTCACTAGTTTCTTTTGACAAAGTGTCATGAGTGTTTCCGTGTGCATCAACTGCGAGTGGATCATTAGTCCTGAAAACTGCTTGCTTACGCATGTCCCGATAGAAGAAGGAAGAGGAAGGAAAGATCGCGCGCGGTCCGTGACCCGTTTGTTAGGGTACCGCTCGTGCATTCGCCTGGTGTTGGTCGGAGAAACCACGGAAAACTAACGATCAGAGCAGCAGGCCACTAGAATTCTCCTTCAGATAGCGAGTGAATTCCACCTAGCTGACAAGCTAGTGTCGAAACGCTGCCACTGACTCGAATCTATAACCTCCCGCTCAGAGGGACTGCAGGAGTTGGTAGAGCCACCCCTCCCGTTCCAAATTCCAAGAGATCCGGCTGCGGCCCGTTAGGTTGGCAGCGCCGTTGGCGCGCCGTGCGCGGGCATGGCCCTCGGGTGATCGTTGCTGGGGTGATCGAGGAAAGGGGGTGGGGCGTGAGCCGCGGTGCTGCTGCGGCCCACACCCGGCAGACCTTTTATTGCCGCGCGCATACCACAAATCCACGGGGGAGAGGGGTGTCATCTGGTAGTTCGCACCCGCAACCTGTGATCTCCTAAATCACTTTAACCGCGCGGTTAACAGGGCATCGGTGCCACTCGCCGGTGATACCCGTAATACAGTGTCGTTCTTTGGGGGGGAAAATGTGAGAGGTTGAAATGACGAAACATTTTTCGGCCTTGATGTGCTGCTAAGAGCTAATATCTCATGAAATTGTCGGGAGCTCAGAAGATCATGAAGGGCGTGGAAACAGAACGGCGACATGACCTCATTTTATGTTCCGTTTTCTATTTTAGTTGTGTTTTTGTAGGTATTCTTTTCTTTGTGGTTGGTTCCGGCTTTGCAGGCTCCGGGCATCAATTGATGGCACAGTAGTGCCTCTGACCGGGAGGTCCTAGGGTTCCACTCCCGACAGTAGTAGGATTTTCCATACTAGCTTGTCAGCTAGGTGAAATTCAATCGTTCAATGGAAGAGAATTCTAAGGGCTGCTCTGATCGGTAGTTTATCGTGGTTTCACTTCTCAACATCAGGCGAATGCCGGAGCGGTAGTACCCTAACGAACGAGCCATAGACAACGCGCGATGTTTCCTTACTATTCATTTTCCTCTCCTCATCCCTTGCTTACACACATCTGATGCACACTTTGATGCACTACACTCCCACACATGCCGTAGACCAGTCGCGAGTCAAGAGCTTGTACCGGCTGGGGCGGTGCCCCGCTGGTGAGACTATCTAGTTGGGGAAACCCCCACAAGTCGCCGGGTAGGTCGATGTAAGACCTTGCCATCTAGCAGGGGAATGTCAAAAATTCTTCCACTGTCGGGACTCAAACCTAGTACCTCCCGGTCAGAGGCATTGCAATGACATCAGTAGCTGCCTTGAACCACCTCTCTCGGTGCATGCAATGCCTGATTGGCAAAGAATTAAAAAGATGAGTAAATAATGTTCTATCGCGGCAGTACAGCATTTCCCTTCCATGGGTTGCACTTCTCAGCTGACTGCGCCTCGTGACACTAAGATGGCTGCCGATACGTGGGCGAGCGGTAGCGACTGAATAGAATAGAGCCTAAGAACGAACCCTGCGAGACCCCACGCACAATTGGTAAAGAATTAAAAAGTTAATTAAATAACGTTCTTTCGCGGCAGTACAGCATTTCCCCTCCATGTGGTGTACTTTTCAGCTGACAGCGCCTCGTGTCATGGAGATGGCGATTGAATAGAATAGAGCCTAAAATCGAACCCTGCGAGACCCCACGCGCAATTGGTAAAGAATTGAAAAGTTAAGTAACTAGAGTTCTTTCGCGTCAGTACAGCATTTCCCCTCCATGTGGTGTACTTTTCAGCTGACAGCGCCTCGTGTCATGGAGATGGCGACTGAAGAGAATAGAGCCTAAAATCGAACCCTGCGAGACCCCACGCACAATTGGTAAAGAATTGAAAAGTTAAGTAAATAGAGTTCTTTCGCGTCAGTGCTGTATGTCTCCTTTGTGCGTTTCACTTTTCCCCTTCCACTTTCGGTTCGTGCGAGGGAGGAGGAGGCGGCTTCTGGGCCGGGTGCTGGCGGCGCGTGGGCAGCGGCAGCGACTGTACCTCCGCCTCTGCGTCTGCGTCTGCGGTCGCGGCGGCGCTCGTAAACCGGGCGCTGCCTCTCGCGCCCGCCGCCAGGAGCGCCGCCCGCGCAATCTCGGACGAAGGTCGCAAATTGGCCCTAAGTGACGGCTGCGGGCGCCGCCCCCTCGCCTGCCGTTGCCCTTCTGCTCCCCGCCCCCCCCCGCCCTGCCCGGGTGAGTCCAGCTCCCTTCTTTCCCGTCCACGCCCCCCGCTGGTACTTCTCCTTTCCGCCTCTTCCCCCCACACCCTCTCTCTTGCCCTGCTTCGCTCGGTTCTCGTTTCTCCGATTAACTCCAGGCGAATGCCGGAGCAGTACCGTAACAAACGGGCCACGCGCGATATTTCCTTCCTCTTCCTTGTTCTACCCTCACCCCTTACACACATTACACTTACATGCACTACACTAACACACGTGAAGGGACAACAGTCAGTAGCTTGGAGCTTGTCCCGGATGGGACGGTGCCCCGCTGGTGGGAGATACCTGGTTTGGGAAAAACCCGGTCGCCGACGGTTGGTCAGCGGCGGATCTCGCCATTCAGCGGAATAGTCCACTGCCACCCTCTTAGCAAAACACACACTACGCTTATGGGACTAAAGACCATGGTAGTTGACGCGCACGGAATAACTATCGATCGATCAGGCAAAACCCTCTCCCTTCTCTCTCTGCCACACCCCTCCCTTGTTCCATCCCACCCTGCGTTGCCCAGCTCCGTCCTTTCGGAGTCTTCCCGCCACCCGCACACCAGTCCAGCCCCGTGCCTCCACGCCACAGCACGGCCCGTCATGCCTTGCCCTGCCCAGTCTCTCCCCCCACCACTTCCACCCCGCCCCACCCCTTTGTCCTGCCCTCGTCACTCTACCCGTCGCCTGACCAGAGGACGTGAAGCCCTGCTAACATTTATCTCTTCTAATAGACCGGGAGTCAGCAAGAAAATCCACGTATGGTTAGCTCAAAGCTATTTGTTTTTGAGAAGTTGATCAGAGTTGTGAGGAACAGGGAAACGCAAGTATGGCGGCATACTTAGAGACGCCTAAAAGGTGCGGCGTGCTTGAATCCGCAATGTATAAGAAATTTCTTCCATTAGAGCAAAACATTAGCTTTGAGCTCTGAATACAAGAGAGCATTAAAAAATTACACTTTGAATTCAATATGGAATAAAGTTTGAGACGCCACGTCGGTATGGCATACAACTTCCTCACACTTTGGCCACCTAACAAACAATATACAACAAGAATTAGATTGTACTAAATGGCATAGCTGTTTTTTTTATACATTCAAAAAATTGTGCAGCGTCACGCCGACTCCTACAGGCCGCCGTACTTACGTTTTCGTGTTCCTCACAACGCTGGCTAACTTCTCAAAACGTTTTGGCTTTGAGCTTATCATACGTGGATTTTCGTGCTGGATCCCGGTCTATAGACAAAAATAACATCTGTCCCACCGCATTGTAGCCCCCGATGTGGGAAGCTCTTTCGTCTTTGATCCCTCGTCGGTTCAATCGTCAACCCCGACTCTTCCCGTCCCGTCTTTGGATCGGCTCCTCCCATCTTCCCCCGGATAGTTATGGCTCGTCTCATTAAGTGACTCTACCCATCCCGACTCTACCCATCTCATCGCGGTTTCTGTCTCGTCTCGTCCCATTTCTTCACGTCCAATCTCGTCTCGTTCCATCTCGTCTCGTTCCATTTCGTCTCGTTCCATCTCGTCTCGTTCCATCTCGTCTCGCCCCATCTCGTCTCGCCCCATCTCGTCTCGCCCCATCTCGTCTCGCCCCATCTCGTCTCGCCCCATCTCGTCTCGTCCCATCTCGTCTCGTCCCATCTCGTCTCGTCCCATCTCGTCTCGTCCCATATCATCCGAACACCTTCCGCCTAAATGTTAAATAAACGTAAATAAATGCCTTCAGATTTTTGTAACTCTTCTCTCCCGCATACAGTCGAATACAGTTTTGAAGTGATTTTTATGTTGCATTTCAAAGATAGAGTTAAAGTTGTTAGAACCCAACACTGGTATTTTGAAGTAATTGCAAGAAGCGTGAAATCGATGAAATGACTTCTTATTAAACTCTTCCCGAGCGCTTGGTTAATGAATTAGAGTTGATCCCCGAAAAAACAAAACGCCGCTGATGGAACGAAGGTGAGTTGAATGGAAGACGTAACGGCGGGGCAGAAGCAATGACATCCAAACGGGGGCGGCGAGAGGCGTGGATAAATCACAAATTGGACTGTGACGAAGCTAAAATGGAGAACATAAGGAAGTTACCGAGACGAAACAAAGAAGCGCGGCAGATTTCATTCCATCGCTCTAAAGAAGTTGCTCTTCCTCCAAATAAACAAAAATGGGCAGAAGCAACAACATTAATAACCCATTCAGGAAGAAAGCAACTTTAATACGCAACGACGAACCCGTTTTGACAACGGAATTACAGTTCATTAACTCTACATAAGTTTTAAATATCCGTTTGAATCTCGTGAAAACTTAAAAGGAGAGAAAAAAATGTAAGTGTGGTAGGTTTCGGCGATTAAATTGATAATTTCTTAACATACGTTTGACCACATCACATATTTTACTCCACTACATAGCTTAATTTCAGTTGACAAAAATGATTTTAAATGTCTCCTAATGGCAATAAACTCTTTCAAAGTATGTAGAGTAATTAGAATTAATAGAAAATTGATTAAGTAAACGGAATAAATATATATGTATCCAAAAATCATCTTTACATAACAGACAATTGGGAGAGAGGAAGTGCAGGTATTTTTTGACCACACGAAAAAATGATGTTTTTGCATTGAAAGCCAGTGTGTAGTGGTGAATGGTGCCTATGCTTTATTGACTACAGTTAGGAAAGTTTATCACAATCCTACAAACATTACACGTTCAATGTCTAAACAGAATATTTCTATTCTAGGAGAGCTGTGAATATGTCAAAGAAATTTAGTGTAGTTTATAATATTCCCTGAATTACAACTTTGTACTATACTCTGAGACCACTCATAAACTAATTGCTGGCGCAAAGTTTGTTTTCCTACTAGGGTGGTGCTCCGTTGGTGGAGACACCTAGGGAGGGACATTTCCCAGGCTGACGTGGAAGTCGATAGACTTTGGTTGTTCACAGTGATAAGTTTGGCAAGAGTCATTTAAATTTAAAAATAATTGACGCCGAGTGTTACTTTAGCAGTAATCTCACCGCCGCCGCTAGAATTCCTCTACACCTACCTCAATCCTTAGTCTCTGCTTGGAGTCTCTTTTGACCTGAACTTCTACTTCTAGATACTTCTCCTTCTATATACGCCCTGTTTTACATATGCTGTAATCTTTTCTAAGTTTGTTTCTTTGTCGGAAATAATTTGATTTCTATGCGGTTTGAGTAAAAAATACTACATTTGACATTTAAGATACGAGAAAAATTCTAAAAGAAGGGTCCATTTCCGTTTTGCAGTATAATGTTGCGGTTCCTGAGTGACAATTTGGTGTGTTTGTCTATTACGATTTGGCAGCCCTGTTTCAAATATTCTCATGCAGGTAAGGTAGACTACCTATGTATAGTAATAAAGATACGCTAGAATGTTTGTTTTTGGAAATAACATTATTCTTTGTTATTTAGTACAATATAGTAAATAAAGCAAATAAATAGCGTAGTTTTCTCAATTAACAATTCCAAATAACATTCCTGCAAATACTTGTAAATTATAGTGTACAACGTTTGGTTCCAAAAAAAACCTCAAGCAGAGTCTACGTTTGAGAAACAGAGTTGAAGAGTTAAGACCATGCTGTGTAAGTAGTGTCGAATAGAGAGATGCAACAGCAATAACAAAACATCGATGTTAGCAAACATCGATGTTGAAAATTAAAACATCGATTTTGCAAGTACATCGGCTAAAGAACCTTTATGGTTTTCAACATCGATGTTTTTAGACTGCTTTAGAAATCTCCAACATTAATTTCGTGAGCGTTAAAATTTAATTAGACGCTGTTCGTGTTTATCATTTCGCGGAGTAAGGGTACGAGAAGAAGGGGCAGACCCTACGCTCACAGCGTATTAGTTGCCCACATCCCAATGTACGAAATGAATATGAAGGGAGAGGAAATACAAAGGCACAGAAGTCATCTCGGACGAGAGAGTTTGGTTGTTGAAGGTAGTGCATACAGCGTTCCTTTGGTTCCAACACATCAACTACAGAGTTACCATCAATTATTATTTCATATTTTAACTTTTAGTGTTGTGATCATGGGAATTTTTCATTTGGAAACAAAACATCGAAAAAAAAATATGTTAAAAAACATCGGTGTTAGTGTATTGATGTTCAAAACATCGGTGATAGTGTATTGATGTTCAAAACATCGGTGTTAGTATATTGATGTTCAAAACATCGATGTTTCTTCAAAAACATCAATTTTTCTGCAAAAACATCGATGTCTTAAAAACATCGACATTTCTTCAAAAACATCAATTTTTCTACAAAAACATCGACATTTCTTCAAAAACATCAATTTTTCTACAAAACCATGGATGTTTTAAAAACATCCGCATCGATGCTGCAGCCTCGTGGCTACGCCAATCGCACAAGGCCTTCCGGCCAGCGGCGCCGTGGAGGCGCGGGGTCGAAGGGTCGCGGCGGCGGCGGCGTCTGCTGGGCCCCAGGCGCCCGCGTGCCCTCGACCTCCGCGCAGCGCCTGCGCGCGCATCTGCATGTGACCCCCTCGCCCCTCCCGCCCCCACCCGGAAGAGCCACGCGCGACGCCGCCCGCTGCAGCCACTGGCGGCGCCACACGGCGTTGCAGGAATGGGTTGATTTGCATTCGTTGATTGATTTGATGTTGAATGGCAAATGAGCTGTTATGGTGAGTTCCCCGCGTCCCATGGGATATGTTGGATTATATTGAAGGACAAATGAACTACTATACTCGTTTCCCCCAGTATCCCAGGTGATATGTTGGATTATATTGAAAGACAAATGAACTACTATACTCGTTTCCCCCAGTATCCCAGGTGATATGTTGGATTGAAGTTGAAAGACCAATGAACTATTATGGTCGTTTCCACCGGTATCCCAGGTGATATGTTTGATTGATTACATTGTTGTTGAAGAACAAATGAACTACTGTGGTCGTTTCCACCGGTATCCCATGTGATATGTTTGATTACATTGATTTAAAAAAAAAAGAAAACTACCTTAGCCATTTCTCCCGGTGTCCCAGGTGAAATATTATATTGATTTCATTGATGTTGAGGGTAGATAAAATACCATAGTTCTTTTCCCTGGTGCCAGGTGATTTTTTGATTCAATCGATTGATATTGAAGGACAAATGAACTACAATGGTATTATTGTTATTATTAGTACTATAGTAAATACTGACTCCGGCCGCGGAAGCCTACACTCGAACTACAATGGTAATTTCTCCCAGTACCCCGGATGATTTGTTGGTTTGATTGATTGATTTGATTGAGGTTGAAGGCAGATGAACTACCATGGTTGTTTCTCCTAGTTCGCAGGTGATTTGTTTGATTTATTTGATCGGTGTTGATCGTCCTATCACCAAATCATGTTATCTTCACAGTTATCATACCGTTAAATGCAATAGTGGTCGCAAATGACCTAGATGTTGATGCGATCTTATGTAACAAAAAAAGATAAACAATATATGGAGAACAATATATTAAGGTAAAAAACTGACAATAAAATAAACAATATAGTAAGTGTACGAAGGGGCAGTAAATAGAAACAAGTGAGTGTGCTGGACAGTTGAAGATAATGTGAAGTGTTTAGCGAAGAGAGACGTAATGAAGCATCTACCAGTGAAGAGGCACGCAGTGTGATTTGAAGGGGAGAACATGCTCCGCCTCAGCGGGCGTTGGACATGGAGTTGGTAGCACTGTTTTATTGTCGACTAATTCGTTGTCGTCGTGGTTGAATTAGTGACAAGAGGATCGGAAGGCGTTTCTAAGTACGCGAACAGTTAATTAGTTTTGGTAATGGATTTTTAAAGACGGTTGTTCCAGAACCTCTGATGTAAATGTTATAACTTGAACTCAACCGAAGTAACAAGTTGCCATGGAGTTTATAGACCCGGAAAGGAGTTGAACACGTATTTCATCGGTCAATAATGCAGTGGGCAACCCAAAGGAAAGTGTATAAACATTAAATAATTCATGTAAGAATATAAAGTTGTGTTTAATTTAGATGTAGCACATATTCATAAGAGAGAATAGAAGGCAGCATGCCCATGAGAAAGTAATATATATATTGAGCAAATGATTTATTTTGTGAATGTGTTGTAAATATAGTATGAAAGTCACGACTTTATTGTATTGTCATGGTGGTTGTTTATGTTTATTTGTAACTGCCACTGTGGAGCTGCGAAAGCGAACAATGAATAATTGCTAAAGCCAAACTATAATAATTCGAAACAATTAACATGTTTATTCCAGTACTTCAAAATTGATAAGAACAATTCTATGTAACTTTTCATAACTTTAAATCGCGGTGGAGGCAAGTCTGTTGATTCACATGTTATAATTTTTTCTTGCACGAGTGACCGATTTCACATTAGAAACTTAATGTCAGTAATGGTACAATGGAAAATAATTGTAATATAATACTGAGTTAGGACAGGGCAGGCATAAATAAATAGCGTGATTTTTTAAATAAATTAGAAAATTTGTGGTACGGTACGAATATCGTGTCACACACCCGGCTCTGAACATGTTCATGCGCTATAATAGCGATACTTTCTTCTCACAAAACTATAGATAGATTGATTGTTAGTGATTCCGGGTTCGTCGATAGCTAAGGTCATTAGTCCCGAAAGTGTAGTGTATGTTTTCCTCTCTCGGGAGGTGGCTGTGATCTCGCTCTGAATGGCAAAATCCAGCGCCGACCTACCATCGGCTAGCGATGTTTTCCACCACCAGGTATCTCCCACTAGTAGGGCATCGCCCCAACCGGGACCAGCTCCAAGCTCCCGAACAGTGTCCCGGCATGTGCGGTAGTATAGTGTATATTAGTGTGTGTGTAAGGAGTGATAGGACAAGGAAGATGGAAGAAAGTTCTCCCGCGATCCGTAGCACGTTTGTTAATGTGCTGATCCGGCGTTCGCCTGGCGTTGATTGGAAAAACTACGGAAAACACGATCAGAGCAGCCGGCCGCTGGAATTCTGCTCCAGACAGCGGCTGAATTCCAGCTAGCTATCTAGCTAGTGTGAAAGCCTGCCTCTGTCGGGAGTGAACTCATAAAATAATTGCTGGCGCAGAGTTTGCTTTCCTACTAGGGTGGTGCTCCGTTGGTGGAGACACCTCGGGAGGGAAATGCCGCAGGCTGACGTGAAAGTCGATAGACTTTGGTTGTTCACAGTGATAAGTTTGGCAAGAGTCATTTAAATTTAAAAATAATTGACGCCGAGTGTTACTTTAGCAGTAATCTCACCGCCGCCGCTAGAATTCCTCTACACCTACTCTCAATCCTTAGTCTTAATCCTCACTTCTCTTTTGACCCCAGGGACAAATAATGTTCCGCAATTTTCCGAAATTTATTCACATGAACTTCTTCTTCTAGATACTTCTCCTTCTATATACGCCCTGTTTTATATATGCTGTAATATTTTCTAAGTTTGTTTCTTTGTCGGAAATAATTTGATTTCTATGCGGTTTGAGTAAAAAATACTACATTTGACATTTAAATTACGAGAAAAATTCTAAAAGAAGGGTCCATTTCCGTTTTGCAGTATAATGTTGCGGTTCCTGAGTGACAATTTGGTGTGTTTGTCTATTACGATTTGGCAGCCCTGTTTCAAACATTCTCATGCTGGTAAGGTAGACTACCTATGTATAGTAATAAAGATACGCTAGAATGTTTGTTTTTGGAAATAACATTATTCTTTGTTATTTAGTACAATATAGTAAATAAAGCAAATAAATAGCGTAGTTTTCTCAATTAACAATTCCAAATAACATTCCTGCAAATACTTGTAAATTATAGTGTAAAACGTTTGGTTCCAAAAAGTGTAGTTACCCGACGAACTCCCAGTCAGAGACATCACACAGCATCACTTGATGCCTGAACCACCTCTCCCTATACAAAACTATAGAAGTCAACACTGTGATGTTCGACAACCAAAAGCATTGTAACACTACAGTTACTTGCAGCATGTGACGTTTTAACCATGACAACCGTAGCGGTGGAGGGGCTTTCAACAGCGGCTCTCTCCCCTTATTCCAAATATTTTATTTCTTTTTGTATATATGTTTTCATTTTTTGGTAATACCCTACTGTTATATCTACATAACGCTACATTTTACATAACACTTCATAACGGCTGAAATCTGCTCATAAGAACCGGTGTCTGCTAAGAAATTTAAAAACCGTAATCCACCACATATCGAAACAAATGAGTTAAAGCAAAATATGGCGTATTCGTACTACTATGTTAAGCTAAGGCGTATCTAATTCATATGCGTTTTCTGCTTGGAAGGTGATATTACGAAAAGTTTTGAAAGACACACGACCAGTAAATCAAATAACTGATTTGGTTGGTTAGACACCACGAAAATTGTCTCGGTTTAGAAATTGCAACCACGTCTTATATTTACTGTTATTTAAATTTAGATTTATTTAGTCAAAAAACAGTAAAAACTGTATTCGACGTATGGGGGAGAAGATCATCTGCGCTCGTTTTCTTGAGTATCAGAATCCCTTCCCATCATCTTTCAACTATAAATAGTGAAGGATGAGTAAAAATTAAAGATCAATAAATGAAAATAAAATTTAAAAAGCGCGAGATTGGCAACATTTGAAAATATTGTCATTTTCGTTCCCGAGTTATAGAAAACTTATTTGCAACGGTAAACGAACTGAAGATTTGATTTTTGGGCATTGTTAAATATAGTAATACGCCCTTCCCTCCACTCCTACTACTACAAGCAAAACGAGACTTCAACAAAATGTGCGCAGAGTGAAGCTACATTTACGTCCACAAGCAAAACAAGGGGCCATTTCAGCGTTTGCTCAGTGGATCAGGTTAAGTGAACAAAAACCTGATTAAGATGGGGGCATTGACCCGGAAGCTGAAATACATTATTTACAAGCATATTAAGTCTTTTAAAAAAGTTACAAGCAAATTAAGTCTATCAAAATATACAATAAAATGTAATTCATTATATACCACTGTTTCGTTAAAATAAACATTATTTGTCTTTTTGATGATCAGTATAGTCCTTAATTGTATAGAAATAGTTATGCAGAAGAAAATATTTTACTTTTAAATTTGTTACCGTTGTGTTATTATTTCACTTTTAAATTTGTGTACCGATTTAAATTGTTTAATGTCGTCTGGAAATGCGTTGTAACGTATCGTATATGTATTGTATGTGGATTTCTGATAGTGACCTGTTGGTACTGACAATTGATGAACGTAATTTTTACGCCGTGTCTTGTAATTATAATTATCAGTATTGCATGAAAATATGTTCTCACTGTTAAGTAAGTCTGATTTAAATTGGCCCATTTCAATTTTAAATGCCCCAATGACATTAATAACTATTTTTATCATACAATTTAAATTAAAAATGACTTCTATGCAACGTGAACTCTAAACGTGACTGCCTATGCACTAGTCATCCCCCGGTCAGTCAAAGAAGAAATTCAATGCACTCCACGTTTTTTTTCTTACGAGGTTGCACACCGTAACCTTTGCGAGATTCTTATTCAATTCAAATAAGTGAACCAATCTTTATGAAATGTTACCTCGCAGATGTAGTGTGTTAAATTTTTTCCGCTGGGTTACACAGGAGTAAAATACAGTTGGATGTTTATTGCGCTAGGGAAGTTAACTCTTGAGGCTTGTTTGGCAGTAGGTGATTTCTGTGGATTTCTCTCGAGTCGGATTGCCTCCACAATTGAGTGTAATAATGTCGCCATTTGAATATCTGGCGTTGAAGTGAAAATTTACGACTTAAAATTACTGGTCAATGGATGTGATCTATGGGAGGGAATATTCCCAACACACTTCTGACGAAAAATATGCCGTACTGAAATTCTAAAAAACTAACAACATATATTTGAAATACGCGTTTCACGTTCTACACGTTTTTAAGCGCTGATGTTGAAAATGAAATTCCAACTAATAAAATGTTATTGTATAAATGTTAAAAGAAAATATATTTCTCCTGCTAAATATATTGAATAAAATATCATGAAAACATTTAAAATGGACATACAGTGAAACGTATTCGAAAGAGCTGCTTCGATTAAACGGTCATCAGCATTAACAGCTATATCTCGTAGGACCTATTATTTTTTTTCAGAATACCCGTGTAAATATTCCCTCTTTTGTGCAGCCACTGGCAGTGCAGTCAGCAACCAAAGCGGTCACCTCAAGCGATTGCAAACTGGATTGTAACAAGAAGTCGAAGCGTAATTATTGTACATTTAATATCATCCAACAACAGAGCATTGTCAGGTTACTTCGAATAATGGCATTCAGAGTTACTTAGCTCGCAGGAAGTTTCTTTCTGATTCAGGAAACAACAGAGGTTTTTAATAAATGTATCTTAATGAAGCAACAACTCGTTCGTTTCTTCCATATCACAGCATTTTTCACCATTGTTAACTCGTGTTTTCCTTCTGTGTGAATCTGTTATGGTCTCTAGAAGTAAGCCGCGTGCTCGAATTCGATATCAAAGTCATTCACTTACTCCTTTGTCAGACGGACCTGCTTTTGAGTTTCTACTGATTATTATATCTCCGAGACTTGCTTGTTTGATTTGGTAATGCTTTTCTTTACTATTAGAATTACCGGAAAATGAAGGGTGTGTGTTGATATTGGTCCATAGGAGACAAATGGTACTAAATAGTTTGTTTAAATTGAATTGGGTCATTTATAGTAATTAAAAGGTTTAAGAAAACATTCTGTATGTTATAGTATGTAGCACAGTTAGATTTGATTTACGCTTCCAGCAACCTCATAACCTTGATTAAGTGTCCTGCTCTATTAAAGACCAATTTTTCCCGGTGACGGCGTAAGGTAGATATCACATGCTTGATTACCCGTCAGGGTAGCTCACTGGGCAGCGTGCTCGCTTTCCAGAACGTGGTTCCGGGTTCGATTCTCGGTTGGGCAAGATTATAGAGTGAGTTTATCCTTGCAATGTGCTAGTGTGTGTTGTTGTGTGACGATGAGAACGCTCACTTCTCAGGTTGAGGAGACCAGAAGGCGGTGAAGGGATGTCGATGTGCCGACGACATGTACCCCTTTATCTATTTGTCGCCATGACGCCGCTTGTAGACCTTGCCTCAAAGAGCTGATGCGCCAATTTAGACAGACAGATATAGGCTTGGTGATTTTGACGATCCAGGACTTCAAGGTGTACATTTTTTAATTTAAATGAGTTTAAATATGCCGCGCCGACCTACACGTCAGCTTACAAAGTTTTTCCTTGTAGGTTTCTCTCCTTTTGGGGCACGTTCTATCCCGAGTAAGCACTAAGCTACCGATTAGCCTGCAGACTTTTGTGGTAGTGTAGTGTGTGTGTGTGTGTGTGTGTGTGTGTGTGTGTGAAAGGGGAGAAGGATGTCGAGATTTTCGGGTGCGGTCCGTGGCCCATTTGTTAGGGACCTGCTCAGGCATTCGTCTGCGTTTTATTGGATAAACCACAGAAAGCCACCGATCAGAGCATCCGGCCGCTAGAATTCTCCTTCATACAGCGAACGAATCGATCTAGCTGTGTAGGTAGTGTGGAAAATCCTGACGATGTCGGGACTTGCACCCCAGGACCTCCCGGACAGAGACACTGCAGTGACAGCAATTGCCGCTCTGAACCATCTAAGCTAGTTGTACGAAGTTCCAGCATTTGCCTTGTGTTGATTAGATAAACCATACAAAACAATTTATTGCAGCGGCCGGCCTCTGGAATTCTCTTCCAAACAGCGTCTGACTTCCGCCCATCTGTGTAGGGAGTATCGAACATCCTGCTGCTGTCGGGAGTCGACCCTTAGGACCTCCAGGTCAGAGGCTCTGCAAGGACATCTGAAGTCCTGATCCACCGTAGCCAACAGTTCTGTTCGGATATTCGCCTTGTGATGATTGGAGAAACCTGGTGTTCATATGTGGATTTGATTTCTGTTGCACCGTTACGAATACATTGTGTTAAAATGTTAATTTTTACTTCAAAACAATTAGAATCTGTTATATATTTGATGAAACAAATTACCACTGTTTCGTTGAGTTCATATTAGTGACAGAAATGTTATCAGTCAGATAAAGTTGAAAATCGGAATGTATCAGCCTTTCGACGTCATAGAAAAGTAACTGAATTAATTGAAATTGAAATATTTTGAAGAATATATTTTTAGTATTGTTGGAAAACCTTGTGTGCATTAATTTTAATAATTTAGTTTCATTGCAAGTCTTTGGAGTTGGTGTAAGAATAATCACCATAGGTTTGAAGTAATACGAAATTAATTTAGTTTGTTCGTGTGATAAGCCGTTTACTCTGGTCTTGGTGTTCTTGATATTTCTGAACTCAGCGAATTAAACACGTAAACTTTCAGAGGAGTGGCGACGTGCCAGGCAAGTACGAGTGGAGGGGCGGGGAGTGGGAGTGCGGGGGCGGCGGGGAGTGGGAGTGCGGGGGCGGCGGGAGGTGGGAATTTGGCGGCAGCAGGAAGTGCTAGTGTGAAGGCGGTGGGGGGAGTGGGAGTGTGGCAGCAGCGCTGAGTGGGAGTGTGGCAGCAGCGCTGAGTGGGAGTGCGGCCGGGCGGGGACTGGGAGTGCGGGGGCGGAGTGCGGTGGGAGCGTGGCGGGGCGTGGTGTGGGAGTATGGCGGGGGCGGCGGGGAGTGTGTGAAGGCGGCGGGAAGAGTGGGAGTGTGAAGGCGGTGGGGGGGGGAGTGGGAGTGTGAAGGCGGCGGGAGGTGGGAGTGTGGCGGCGGGGAGAGTGGGAGTGTGGTGGCGGTGGGCGGGGAGTGGGAGCGTGGCGGGGTGGGGGGTCGCCGGCGAGGGAGCGGCGCGGCGCTGCGCGAATGCCACGGGGTCAGCGGGGGCGGCGGCGGCTCCTGTCGCGGCGGGCGGCGCCGTATGGAGATGGCGGCGCCCGCGGCCACGACGCCAAATGCTAATGGACACGTGGAATTGCGCCGCTCACCGCAATCTATATTACTTATTTTGAATACGGCCTGAGGCGGCGCAGGCCGGCGACCGATGTCACTGCGGTGCCTCTGACCTGCAGGTCATAGGGATACACTCCCCACGGTGGCAGGGTGTTCGGCTCTAGCTACACTGCTAGGTTACGAAGTTGCTGGGAGAGGTGGCTCAGGGCATCAATTGATGGCACAGCAGTGCCTACACTCCCCACGGTGGCAGCATTTTCCACACTACCTACACAGCTAGGTTACGAGCGAAGTTACTGGGAGAGGTGGTTCAGGGCATCAACTGATGTCACAGCAGTGCCTCTTTCCGGGAGGTCCTAGGGTTACACTCCCCACGGTGGCAGCATTTTCCACACTACCTACACAGCAAGGTTACGAGCGAAGTTACTGGGAGAGGTGGTTCAGGGCATCAACTGATGTCACAGCAGTGCCTCTTTCCGGGAGGTCCTAGGGTTACACTCCCCACGGTGGCAGCATTTTCCACACTACCTACACAGCAAGGTTACGAGCGAAGTTACTGGGAGAGGTGGTTCAGGGCATCAACTGATGTCACAGCAGTGCCTCTTTCCGGGAGGTCCTAGGGTTACACTCCCCACGGTGGCAGCATTTTCCACACTACCTACACAGCTAGGTTACGAGCGAAGTTACTGGGAGAGGTGGTTCAGGGCATCAACTGATGTCACAGCAGTGCCTCTTTCCGGGAGGTCCTAGGGTTACACTCCCCACGGTGGCAGCATTTTCCACACTACCTACACAGCAAGGTTACGAGCGAAGTTACTGGGAGAGGTGGTTCAGGGCATCAACTGATGTCACAGCAGTGCCTCTTTCCGGGAAATCCTAGGGTTCCACTCCCCACGGAGGCAGGATTTCCCACACTACCCACACTGCTAGGTTACGAGCGAATGTGTTGTTGAATGAAAGTATATTCTTTTTTAAGTGTTTTTTTAAATTTCTATGTCATGACGGGAAGGTGCCTAGTTCTCTTCCAATTCTGACGCGCATTGGCAATTAGTGAAATACACTCTTGAGACGTCGTGATGTTTGGCAAGCCGAGTTCCACGCTTCTCCCACTGCGGGTGAAGGAGTGCCCAGCGGGAGCAAAACAGCGGGAGCAACCTGCGTAGTTGAGCTTGCCGATCGAGTCGCAGCCACCTCGTTCAACAGTAGTCCCGCTGCAAGGGACTGGGCCCCTTTCGAATTGCCTCGAAATGGCAACATAAACTACCGGTACTCCAACACCACATACTTTCTTGCATTATTTATAAATTTGCAATTTTCGAAAATTTAGAGAGTTCAACGAACCAGTATTTTAAGCCTTTCTTTTTCTATTTGTGGAAAAAAATAAAGAAAAAAATGGAGCGGTTTTTGAGAAAAGAATATTAATGATTGTAAAAATATATTTGAGGCTTCAAGCAAAGTACCCTCAAAATATCTGTTTGAAACTCCCGCAGTCTCGAGTTCATTCAAATCGATCGGGGAATATCAGTTTGAACAGACTGAAAGTCAGACAGACATACGGGCTCACAGTCACACAAACAGACGTTTTGCCATCAATCGTTTTTTTTGGTATCAAGAACCAAACTACATGGCTTCTGGCTACACCACGTGTTAGAGGATTCCCCCCTCCCCTGTATTTAGCAACAGGATTTATCCACTTTTTCGTTACCAGGGCTCGGTGATAATTTTTTTTTGTCAAAAATTTGCAGTTTTCGGCGCACGATTACATAACTTTCTCTTCTTACGAATTACCTTTGTAGGGGCGAGAAGGTAAGACAGATGATTTTCAAGGTACACCCAGTGTTGAAGTGCTGTGTAAAACTTCACTGTCTTTCCGGTATGAAGTGGCTCGTTTCTATTTGATTCATGTGATTGACGGTAGCCTAAATTTGTAATCATTTATAGCTTAATTTTTTTTTATAATTGAAAATATTTTTTTTGAAATGACGAAAATCTATTTTCCTTTTTCCTCTAGAAAAAAAAATACTTATTACAAACAAATGTTTTGAACAGTTTTGAGAGTAGTAGTCTGAAGGTCGTGTTAACCTAACAGTCATGTTGCGTCACCCGAATGTGCTAAACGAACAAATGAATAACAATCTTCTGTATAAAGAAGTAAAGTAAGTTGAAAAAGTTGGTGTGTCGGAATAACTATTCAGAAATGATAAAAAACTACGAAAAAGCGTATATCGTGATTGGAGAGAGAGAAACGACGTACAGAACTCTAAGTGGTATTTCCTATAATTCCTATTTTTTTCTATAATTTTCTATAATTCAAAACGCTTGAGTGGAAATAGAATGAACGTTTTTTATTTGACTTGCAGAATTGTAACTATCATTCATCCCGACAAGGTGAGTTTCCGCATAACATTTATTTCGCTTCTTATTCATGTTGTGTACGGTTTGCAGTTTAATACTGACAATGCCTAAATATAATTTCCTAATAGAAGTTAATGAAATTAGTTTATAATTTCAAACTTTATGGCATAGGTACATATTTTGAAAATGAGCGATGATAGGATTGAGTTTTCAAATTTGTACGAATTCAAATCAATCAATATTATAAACGAGTTGCGTATGCTATTTTTTGTATATCAGCATTATAAATTTTTAAGAGAATCAAACCTATTTTAGCAAATCAACTTTCTTATGACAATAGAGGTATTTGATAACTGTGCGAGAAAACTGTGGCCGGCTGTTCCGTTCACCGCTGCCTCTCTATGATTCTCTCACTGCGATTGGCTGAATGTGTGATGATGCCATCATTCGTGCCGTAAAATTCTAATATGTCTTCTTTTGTGCCGTAAAATGCTCTTTTATGGGCGATTTCTCACAACACAAAAGGTCGTTTGTAATGCTAGTATACAAAAAAATAAATAATCCTCCAAATATTCCCTTTTATTATTTATAGTCAAAGCTGAGTTAATAGTTAAGAGTTGATAGAACAAGTGCTCTTATGAGTCATGACTTTTATTATCAAGTTTCAGTGTCATTCTGTTGATACTGTTATAATTAATCCATGAACTCCTTTTAACTACTATTGAATCACCTTTCGTGAAACGAATAGTCAATTTTAACAAAAAGTTATTGTACATTGGAATGTTTACAAAGTACACAAAACGTACGGTATTCGAATCGTAATATCTTATTCCGATTTTCCATTTACTATCAAAATCGGGCCAACGACATTGTTTAGATTTAGATTTATTTAGTAAAAAACGGTAAAAACTGTATGTGACGGAAGATCATCTACGCGCGTTTTCTGGAGTTCAAGAATCTCTTCGCATCATTTTAACTACTAATAGTTGAAAAACGGGTGAAAGTTAAAGATAAATGTAAATAAAATATAAAAACCTCAATATTAGAACATTTGAAAAACTAGATATTTTCGTTCCCGAGTTATAGAAAACGTTTCATAATGATTTAATCTGGAATTTTATAGAACGATTCTTTATTGCTTGTCAGTTTCGTATAAACGAAAATAAACAAAAACAATTGAACAATTTCTGAATTTCGTTTAGCACGCCCTTTTTGACTTTTGGTCCACTGTTGCGTCCCTGAAGACTGGTAGGTTCGCAGCATGAGGCCTTGAAGACATGCCCTTCCCACAAAAAATGGCTCTATACGTTTCAGAAGGCTTTCCTCAGGGAGTAGGCCTGGCGAGATTTATAGGTATGTTCCAGATGCTTCTACACATTTTATCATCCATAGGCCATTTAAAATTGAACGTGAACATCGTACTTTTTACTGTTCGTACGGGATGACATCACGAACCTTATATTGCGTCGTATTTTTATGTCGATGCTCCTTAATAAAAGCTATCAATAGAATGAGCACGTACATTTCACTTCCTTTTGACGAGAGTTGTATATTCTATAAGAAGAATGTGTACCGAGGTTCATATCTCGGCCGATTCAAGTGATATGGAATTTGTGATGGTCAAATTATTTTGTTGTTGTTGTTGTTTTTTTGTGTTTTTTTTTCGTTTTTTTCTGAATTCTTTCTCTCGCTTCACCCGTTTCTTTTGCTTTTCATTCTAATATATTTTCTAACTTCATTTTTATTATTCCCTACTTGAACTTCGTCATCGGTATGATTACATTTCAACTCCCTACACCCTACAGCCGAGACACCAACGTAGTCGGAGATTATGATCTAGCTTCACAACAACGGCCTTTGGTGTTGGTTCCTCGAAACACATCCCATTCGATACATAAAACTATCAAACAACTAAAACTTTGCCTACCATTATATAATACTATTAAAATATTTTATTGCTTATAGACGTACAAAGTATCACGTCAGGTCACTTTTGAGAATGATTTGTTGAATTTGTAACAAAAGAAATTAAATAATAATTTCATTCACAGTTATACTATTAATAAACAATAGAAGTTTCATACAGTAGTATATTATTTCATTTTTTCGGTAATAATTATTACATTGTGTTACAATAATGTATAAGAATTATTCTACATTGTTAACTTCAATTATTGGACTTCTTATTCGCCGCTTGTTATATTGACCGGGAGCTTATTGAAAAGTTATATTTAGTTAAATCTTCGCAAATGCGACCCAAGTGATTGGTACGAAGACTATTTGTAAGTTCCTTGAAAGATTCGAGAGAAACAAAGCAAAATACGTCGCTTCCGAGCTCTGAGATGTGTGGACAGGAGAGAGTCGTGCTGGTTCCTCAACCCACCGCTAGATGGCACGATGTGGATCGTCCAGTCCAGCCACTACCTCTAGACGTCACCACAACGGTTCGTTATGCGAACAGGGAGAGTCGAGTGTGCTGTTTACCTAGTCTACGATAAGAATATCCTTTCACGAATTAATTTTTTGTTGAACTTCATATTCGACGGCTTTGGACTTGTAAAGGTTAGTGTATGGGGCTGTTGTACCCACGTTTTCAGGTTCAAACCAATGATATATGTATCATTGGTTCAAACCCGATCAAAGTGATGGATTTTTAAAGGCAAAAAGCGATTATTTTTTACTGATACGTTGTAACGTGTTTTTGCCTTCGATACGGAGCTCAACATACACTGCATAACTTATCTGGATCAAGAGGATCGTTGTTACAAGGCAAATATGAAAATAATTGAACGATGTTACATGTTCCCTTATGGTGGGAAATATTAAAGGGAATCATGGGAGGAAAATATTTAAAAAGACAAACCAAGTCTAGTTAACATCTAGTCAATTAATAAATAAGTAAATCTGAATAATTAAAAATTATGTAAAAAAATTAATTATTAATGTAGATCATCATCACGTAAAAAAGAAGCCTCTGAGTTAAATTCTAATTGCCTGTTTCGTCAGACGGAAGAGTAGGCTGATAACCTGAAACTCTTCACGTAAAATAAGGCTTAATTGAAATTTATATAAATGGACAGTTCTTGAATTGCACGGTTTAGAAAATAATGTAATGTGTAGATTTCAATTCGTATTGAAACCAGAACATTTATTTCATTTAAGATACGAAGTGCTAGTGACAGAAATGATCCTGAAATATTCTAAAATATTAATAAGCGCCGTTAAAATGTTGCATGAGATACTACAATATGAGAGAAATAGTTACAAACACGGGTGGTATTTTGTGCAAGGAAGGAGGTAGAATCTCAGTTCTGATTCAGTATGTTTGAAAACTAAAAATCTGGCTACCTCGAGATGAAGAAAATATATTCATAAAATCTATTCACAATGAGAATTCTCTTTCCGGTGTGATGCAGTCAACTTCTACATCTGTTACTGTTGTTATTATCAATGCGTTAACTGTTTTCAACACATTGAGTGAAAAATAACAACAAAAACTGTGCTTTGGGGCGCCGACGGCACCCCGTAGCTGGTTCTGGCGCTCTTTGAAGTCTTGTTTCTTTATGAAGTACACGATACCCTTATTGATCGCCACAATTTAACAAAGTCGAGTGCAACAGAAATTTCTTATCAAACACGTGCCAACATAACTCAAGGTAAGTCCATCCTTTGTTTCTGCTCTTCGCTTTAAGCGACCTGGCTTAGAGCATTCCGGGCGTACATTCCATACGGAACTACGGGTGTCCCACGTAGCCGAAATTCCCGGCCGTATTTCTTCAGGATCATCTCCATTCATTTTATTTCAACATGCTTTTGAAACTATTTCCTCAGTGGTTATTATTTTTCAATTTCGTGCGTTGTCTGAAGGTAACTCGTATCGGAAACAAAACACCCTGAGTTTATTCCATTCATAACAGGACACGAAATACCCTGAGCCTATCTTTTTATGTTTATTGTTTGCCTTTTTGTTTGTTCTGACTAACAATATTTCCGTTGCATTAATTTCCTTCGGTATTCCAAAGGACCTTCAGTTATTTTAATATATGTTTGTATCATTGTATTTCGTCTTTTCTCTTGGCACCTAGTTATAAAATTGAAGACAGATTTTTACGTATTATATTGCCTGTTTATATATATATATATATATATATATATATATATATATATATATATAATAAATCAAAAAGTGTTTAACTAATATTGATTAAACTTCAATTATCGGAGGCAATAATATGAAAATATTTCCTAAGAACAATATTTATTTATGTCATTGTAAATATAAATAGCAACGTTATTTCTTAAACTATTCTAATGTTCGCAATGGTGCTCTAATTCCAGTTTGTGTGTATTTATTTAAATACAATTTTACTTTTGCTTTATTCTAGTATCGAACTACGTCAATCTTCACAAAGTCGATTAATAGTGGAGGTTCTCGTTTTAAGTGCAAATGATAATTGAAAATTTCAGGAAAACATTCAGGAATCGTATTTATTATTTAATAATAGTTATTAATAACCTACAACAGAATTATACAGTATTTTTATATTAATTATTCTATTACCCATTTTCTTGTATTATGAAAGACATTACAAACGGTTAAGATATTATTTTCTGTTATTTCTTACTCTTTAAATAGATTAGATTACATTAGATTTATTACTAATTCTGCAATTAAATTTGAGAACTTGGTGCTAGAATGCACTAACACTACATAACTTGACAACTTAACAAAATATACAAACTTTACAAATGATCGTGAACATTTCACCGTGCAATCTTTCAAACCACTCCACCTCACCACACATCACTTCACTGCACTGCGGATCACTGAGCAGTAATGTCTTTCTTACACTCTAGTTTCCCTCAGTTTCACAACGCCACTGCACTGCACATAAATAATAATATTAATAATAATATTAATAGTAATAATAATTATAATACAACTTACTTTACATAGTAGACTAGTAATTGAATAGTATTAAATATATTTGTAATATACATAGCACCATCCAGGAAACTAATTTATTTTTACATTTGCTCATGCTTTGAGAAAGGGGTCCGAGATTGTTCCAGCCTAATGGTTGCAAATGTTCGAAATGTTCGAGTGTTCCAAATGTTCCAATGTTCGAATATTTAAATGGAAACATTTCCTCTTTAAAATAATACAAAAAAGATGGCAACGAACTTCGTCTTGCACAAACGAAACTTCCTTGGTTCGACTTCCCGTTCGTATGATCACCCTGTACCCAGGAGATCAAAGTGAGTCGCAAAGTCTACTCAGATACGCCGTGCGGGGCAGGTTATCTCGCTGGTCGCGGGTTAAGTGAGGTCGCCGTGACGTCACGTATCCTCTCGCTTTAGTCCAGCGCGCAAGCCGTCCTTTCTCTTTCGCCAACTCCGGCGACTGCGCCATCTGCGGCGCGGCAATCAATTAATTCCGAGGGGTCGAGATGGCACATACGGCTCCTGTCCACGCGAATGTACGAACTAGTGATGCGACGTCGAGAACAAACCTTTGACGCAACTATACATGAATATTGAAAATTCAACCATTGATGTTAATAGCACATCGACCAAAGACAACGTCTTCAAGAAACAAACTGTGAATCAACATTCTGAACATACTAGAGAGTAACTATTAAACATTTTATGCCAATAAGTAAAAAAAATAGTTGCTAATAGAGAGTAATTGTCATGTGATAAAAGTGGATTAAAAACTGTCGTATGTCCCACAGTCAGTGCATGATTCCGTAAAACGTTATTACTAAAACTTTTATTCATGAAATACACCCCTAGAAGTCGAACCGAAGGAAGCTCTTCGATTCCCGTGTTTAAAAGTTCTTCGCAATTTTCTGAGATGTGTTACGCTAGGTACATTTTCTACAAGTGAGGGCCACTGTAAACTACTAATTTCTGTGTTTTCTCAGGGAAATTTTTATTATTCTTTAGTTTGATTCGCCTAGATGTTCAATATTTCCCCTCACATATTCACTGAAAAGATTGTCTGAAAAGATTTCGATAAGATCACATCTTTATGCATTTTTTCCATGCACTCTACTTCTCCTAAAGTAAATATTTCTCTTCCGTTACAAATTCTTCCATAAAATGTGCTCTATTATCTTTTCAGGTAACATTGACAAGAAATGAGTTACCTACTGCAGGCAAGAGTTGTTACCGTCTTACAAGAAAATAGTGTCCCTAGGAATGTGTATATGCAACCTTTAAGGCGATTGTTGGTGAACGTTATCTCACAAGCCATAGAATTTTTGGAATGCAGCCATTCCCTTCACCATAAGCGCTATATCTTCATACTGTTGACAGTACTTGCACCTCTACCAGCACTGGTTTACTCTGATAGTTCCAGTTGTTGCCTCCACCACCACCATCACCACTACCACCGCCTCCACCATCACCACCACCACCATCACCACCATCACCACCATCACCACCAGCACCACCTCCAGCACCACCACCAGCACCACCACCAGCACCACCACCAGCACCACCACCAGCATCACCACCAGCACCACCACCAGCATCACCACCAGCACCACCACCAGCACCACCACCAGCATCACCACCAGCACCACCACCAGCACCACCACCAGCACCACCACCAGCACCACCACCAGCACCACCACCAGCACCATCACCATCACCATCACCACCAGCACCACCACCAGCACCACCACCAGCACCATCACCACCAGCACCACCACCAGCACCACCACCAGCACCACCACCAGCACCACCACCAGCACCACCACCAGCACCACCACCAGCACCACCACCAGCACCACCACCAGCACCACCACCAGCACCACCACCAGCACCACCACCAGCACCACCACCACCAGCACTACCACCACCAGCACCACCACCACCATCACTACCACCGCCTCCACCAACACCACAACCTCCACAAACACCACCACCACCACCACCACCGCCACCGCCTCCCCCGCCACCGCCACCACCACCACCACCATCACCACCACTACCACCGCCTCCACCAACACCACAACCTCCACAAACACCACTACCACCACCACTACCACCATCACCGCCACTACCACCGCCTCCACCAACACCACAACCTCCACAAACACCACCACCACCACCCTCTAACGGATTTTCACCATAAACACAAACCATCACCATCGCCGGCACCACAACTACCAATATGTCTGTGCCGTGTTGTCTCTGCTCGTGGCTCTGACATATAAAGCCCGCAAAAGATGTCAGTTCATTCGATGACTGTTAAAATGCAAGTGTTGTCTTCGACTCTAATGTCTTCGAGTGCAAGATATCTCGTCCAAACATTGTTAAGCCTTTCCACCACCTCAACTGTTATTAACTTCGACTTTTTCACCCACAACTGTACATTCTCTTACTCAGCTTTTAGCTCGGCGTCCACCTCCGCCTAAACCTGCAAATTTAATTTTCTCTCCTTCTACCTCTTTCAATTCTACGCCGACCTCACCTCCTCCTTCTTCACGATCCCCTCCATTATCTCTCTTATCTGTCACCAGCCTGCACCTCCACTTCCTGCTCCCCCTTCTCCTCCATCCCTTCCCTCTCCTCCGCCGTCTACACCTCCACCTCCAGCTCTACCTCCTTCGTTCCCTCACGATCATCTCTCAAAATCTACCTCCACCTCTGTCTTCACACCCCCCTTCTATTTTCTCCCACTTCCCTTTCCCCCAGCTCCTCTTCCACTTCCAGCTCCATCTTCTTCTCCTCCATCCCTTATAACAGCACCGCCGTTTCTATCCCTCCCTCCCTCTCTGCCTTCACTCGCCTTCCATTACCCTCCACTTCAGCCTCCACTACAACCTCTCCCTCCTTCTCCGCCTCCACGACCACCTCCGCCTCCACTTCACCCCCCACCTCCGGGCCCACGTGCCTTCCGCCGCCACCAGAGCAGACACCGCGGCGGCAATCTCCCTAGGTGATGAATTGCCGCTAATGATAGCAGCCCGCCCGCCCGCCCGCCCGCCCGCCCGCCCGCCGTCACACTCCGCCCCCACTGCCGCTGCGCTTTCCGACGACCTCACGGCCCCCCCCCCCCCTCCTCGTCCACTGCTGCCCTTCCCTCCCACGAGCATCCACACCCCGGCGACAAAGGACGCAGAAACAACAAACTAGTGAATGGCACATACTTTCCCGTATTAGTTTTCTATTTCTTTTAGTCTCGGCTAGCTACTCGGACTTGCCACATATTCTTGCCAGCTACCATCTGACGCCGCTCAAAGAACATTTTTCAGACATTTTCTTAATTTTTAGGTTTTCTAATTGTAGAGCGGAAATATTATTTTAAGATTATTATAGAACAGTACGTGTATTTCCGTTGAATCCTCGAAATGGATTTTCCCGAAGCATTACGTAACTTTCCCTATACTACTTATATATACGTATATACTCCATATATACGTACGCATACGGGAAAGTAAAACTGTGACGGACAGACACTTAAAAAGACACGTTTTCGGTATCAAAGACCTACTATTTCTGAAATCTGACTACACAACGTACTAAGGGGGTAATTTGCACGTATTATAACTGGATTTTTCACTTTTCTGTATCAAGGCCCCAAAACACTAGGTTTTGTGTCGATAAATCCGTTTTTGCCGCAGCATTACATAACTTTCTCTATACTACGTACATTACTCCATATCTACGTACTTATACGAGAACGTAAATATTGATGGGCAAAATATCAAACAAATACGATTAACGCTACGTAAAAATTATTGATTTTCATAAATAAAAGGAATCTTGAACAATAATTTAAAAATATTTCTGGAACGTCGCAAAAAATATATAGATATTCAAAGGGATTGTTTCAAAGAATTGGAAATTGTTGAAATTTCTTCATTGTGATCATATGTACGAATATCTAACTTTTTCATTTTTTTGAAATAAAAAAAAAAAATTTCTGCGAACCCGTTTTATCATCACAAACTTGTTTGGGATCTCGGTCTCGAAACACAATGGTGCAGGATAAAGCGGTCTCATCGCTAGATAATGGGTCATCCCATTTCAAACGAGTCATGTTAGAAGGAAGAATGTTTTCATAATTTAGAGAGAACTGTTCTCTCTCTCTCTCTCTCTCTCTTTCTCTCTCTCTCTCTCTCTCACACACACACACACACACATACACGCACACACACACACAGAGTATTAAAATAATTCCTATACGACGAAAGTAGTATGCGAGAAAATAAAGAGTTTAATAACGCGGCCTTTAGTTGATCCACACATGCACACACACACACACACACACACACACACACACTGTTTTCCTGTCTCTCTCTCCCGTTCTCTCTCTTTCATTATCTCTTTCTCGTTCTCTCTCCCGTTCTCTATCTCTCTCTCTCCCGTTCTTTCATTCTCGTTCTTTGTCTCTGTCTCTCTCTCTCTCTCGTTCTCGCTCTCTATCTCTGCCTCTCTCTATTTCTACATCTCTCTCGATCTCTCTGGATCAACTAAAGGTCGCGTTATTAAACTTTACTTTCTCGCATATTACTTTCGTCGTATAGGAATTATTGTAATACTGTGAGAAAAAATGCGTCTTTTTCAGCAAAACTCGTATTGTGTAGCTAACGGTGGATAAATTATATTCTTACGTGTAGCAAATTACTTCCTCTAACACATTGTGTACTCAGAATCTGTTTTGTAGGTCCTTGGTACCTAGAAGTTGGCTGTCGGCTAAACGTCTATTTATCCGTCTGTCTTCAACGTTAAAGACTAAACCGTTCACAGAAAAAAAAATACCTTTAGAATATTGAAAATGGACATTTTTTACTTAATGACATATGTTCTATAAAATGAGTTCTTTAAACAAAGTTATCTGTATGTACATATTTTTGAAAATATTTGCAAATCTTCAAAATTACGTAATTTTTGAAGATCTTAGAAAGTGCAATTTCGAATTTCCTGCATTTCTTTTGCCGAAGACTTTCAAAGTTAGGAGTACCTCTTCTGAAAACAATAGGAACTCCACGACAGGGCGGTACGATACAGCAATTGTTCTCTTTTTTGGAGAAGGTTTGGCAGTTTTGGATAGTGATTTGTGCTGATGTATTAGCTTTAAAATAATTAGATTTCGCATCTAAAGTACTACGATTGGTAATGGATTTTACAAAAGATCGCTGAGATTTGTTATTATGAAAAAAATTGAATCGGAGAAAACAAAAACATTTGATGTCCAGGAGATTCAAATTTTGAAGTGCAAGAAAAAGGTTATACGTTTCGGGCATCGATCGTTTTTTCGAAACATTAATAATTTAGAAACAGTCTACAGACGTCACAGAGTTCACGTAAAACGTACTTTTTCGCATAGAAAGTGGAATTTATATTTTAGAAACAGTCTCCCACCGTTAACTCAAAACTGGCAAAATGTGGCATCGAACCTTTTTGCTTGCACCGCTTGAATTGTGGTAAATCAGGTAATCGTTTCTAATACTAGAAATATTTTTTTGCATAAATCATATTTTAGAAGCACTTGTTTTTTCTAATGGGCAGGACGTTTGTTAGAAATTGAGCATTGTCAGGCTGAGTTGTTCTTCCGATCTCTTCATTTACGGTTTCATTGCGATTATTCAAGTCAATGTTTATTATATCCCACACGTTACATTAATTTGTTTGTAATGAATGATTAATAAATAAGTTTTAAGTTGACTGAATCATGAAATGAAAATTTCCCATCGTCTATTTTTAAATTTTTTATCACCTTTAAATGAGGAGCAACTAATCAAAACGCATATTGTCCATTGCTGGAACAAATTGAGTTTGATATGAAATCGAGTAGTTTTTAATACATTATACGCGTTGCTGGTGACAGATTTCTTCAAAATGCATTTAATTTAATGTGTTGAATTTTTTTCCACCGGTGGACTAACTGCGTTGTGATTAGTTGCTCTTCAACTGAATTATTAACTATAAAATGAAATGAGTTGTTTGTTAACGAAGTATTATCGTTTTATGTAAAACAATATTTTATCTTGGTGGGGAACATTCGTCGTACTTCAGATTGTAGGCTTTTATATAGTGCACCTCTTCTTAAGAGACGAATCCTATATCACGTGGCCAATCCTTGTTTGTGGGTCTTTGATACCGAAAAATTGAATAACGGCAAAACGTAAATCTGTCTGTCTGCCCGTCCGTCCGGCTAAACCGTTCAGCTGATTTTTTCGAAATTTGATATTCGGCTATCGATCTTCCCGATGTCACGGCCTCTTGAATTTGAAAGCGATAGTTTAATTTTGGAGGGTACTTTACATGAAGGTCCTAGGACAATTTCCAAATTTAAAGAAATGAATCCATCGTTTTTGATTAAGTTTTGTTTGTTTGTTTGATAGTGTAAAGAACCTTAAGAGAATGGTGCAGCACTCATGTTGGTTGAAACCCCTGATTGTTTGAAAATTGCAAGTTCAAATTTTTTTTGTCGTCGTCTTCCTACAATTAATATTAAAGATAAAGATTTTTTCTCGAACTGAAATGTGTTTCTTAGATACAGATTTTAAAATAAGGTCATGTAAAATTTTACGAAAGTTTGAGTACTTTTCGCGTAATTTTATGAAAATTTTGTGAGAAAGTGCGGGCGACTAGGTCTGTCCGGTTTTAGCACCTCAAGTTTCATTACATTATCTTAGGTCGTTTGCTTCTTTTTTGATTCTAAACCATCCATTTGAGTCCTCAAAATTGCTTGAGATCTCTGTATCGTCATATTAAACACGTTATGTGTAACTTTTTGGGCGGTCGCCTATATGGCATCAGGATAAGGAAAAGCTGAAACAATGGAGATGGGCTTGCTGAGTAGTTTGCAATTACCACCTGGAACAGCAATTTCGCTATTTAGAATGTGTCATGACCAAATGTCTTTTTCAGCGGTAATAAAGGTTAGTTGCGGTTTTCCTCATCCACAATCATCTTTCATACAAATGATTGCGGGTAACTTTCTAAACTACACGTGATATCTCTTTACTTCTCTCATTCAGACGTAGACCTTTAATATCATGGTGAAACTTCAGCGTCCGCTACGAGGAAGTACTTCTAAAGCGGAGGATTCGATTGGATGTAGGATACACATCGTCTTCCACAGACCCACTTTAGAGTAAACTGTTTTAAACTTTTAAATGTATATTTTTAAACCTGATGGATATGTAAGTAGGTTTGGAGTGTTTTGGATTAATTATTATGTTACTGAATAACATAACTAATTGTTCTTTGAACAGAAGCCCAAAATTATGAGCTATGCCTTTCCTGTCACTATTAAAACATTAAAAAATATACACACAACCAAACCACTTTACATCCTCAATTTTATTGTGATATTCTCAAAAGTACAAATATTTTTTCCGTGCAAGGCGGTGTATTCTAAAACTCTATTACCGCCCTAGCAAGTCCAATCCAAAATTATTGCTGTGCCGGCATGTTTCATGGAAATATTTCCAATAGGAGTTGGAAACGTCTGTCAACTACATGTGGTTCGCGGACGTACTAAAACCACTTGTGTTATGTTTTGTGAACCACATATGGCTCACAGGACAGTGAACGTGTTAAGAAAAGATAATATGTCTGTTGCCTAATAATTAATTTTTACCAAACTTCATTCTACAAATCTTTGAATGCTTCTTATTTACTGAGAAAGGTTCCCATTCCTACAATAAAATTTATCTATAATATATTTAAATAAACTGAGTAAAGATTAACGTGCCAGTCAATTTAGAATATTCATTTTAGTAGTTTTAAGAATAGCAGCATAATTCTAGCTGTATTGAAAACATATGAAATGTTCTGGTTCAAAATAAAGTAAATATGTGATATAATGTATGAATAATGATAGGAGTAAAGTTTAACAAACAATATGGGAATTCATCTACACTGGTGAATTACTATTATTTAGTTTTTCGATTAGTTTTTTCTACAACTCAGAACTGAAATTCGAGCATTTAGAATATTTCTGGATCTAAAAGCATAACCTAAGAATTCCTATGGCTTCATGAATACTCCGGGATGTGCACTAAATGCAAAGTGAGCTTAAAATTATGCGGTAAATATTGGCAAATACTGTTAATATCTGCAAAATACTGGGTAATTGTTTGATTATTATTATTATTATTATTATTCTAAAAATATGCTATAATAAAAATAAAACCGACTTTCATGAAATCCACCACATGATCGACTGCAAATGACTTGAACTGACTTGATCGACTTTCTTGAGATCCACCACTTGAACGACTTGCTTGAGAGATCCACCACTTGATCGACTTGCTTGAGAGATCCACTACTCGATCGACTTGCTTGACAAATCCACCACTTGATCGACTTGCTTGACAGATCCACCACTTGATCGGCTTGCTTGACAGATCCACCACTTGAACGACTTGCTTGACACATCCACCACTTGATCGACTTTCTTGAATCCACCACTTGGTCGACTTACTTGAGATCCACCACTTGGTCGACTTTTCTGAGATCCAACACTTGATCTACTTGCTTGGATCCAACACTTAATCGACTTGCTTGAGAGATCCACCACGTGGTCGACTTCCTTGAGAGATCCAGCACGTGATCGACTTTCTTGAGAGATCCACCACTTGATCGACTTGCTTAAAAAAATCGTAACTCGATCGACTTTTCTGAGATCCAACACTTGATCTACTTGCTTGGATCCAACACTTAATCGACTTGCTTGAGAGATCCACCACTTGATCGACTTGCATGAGAGATCCACAACTTGATCGACTTGCTTGAGAGATCCACTACTTTATCGACTTTCCTGAGATCCAACACTTGATTGACTTGCTTCAGAGATCCAATACTTGATCGACTTTCTTTAAAAAAACCTCTCGATCGACTTGCTTGAAATACACCTCTCGATCGACTTGCTTGAGAGATCCACCACTTGATCGACTTTCTTGAGATCAACCACTTGGTCGAATTTTCTGAGATCCAACACTTGATAGACTTGCTTGAGATATCCACCACTTGATCGACTTGCTTGAGAGATCCACTACTTTATCGACTTTCCTGAGATCCAACTCTTGATCGACTTGCTTGAGAGATCCGCAACTTGATCGAGTTGCTTGAGAGATCCACCACTTGGTCGACTTTCCTGAGATCCAACACTTGATCTACTTGCTTGGATTCAACACTTAATCGACTTACTTGAAAGATCCACCACTTGATCGACGTGCTTGAGAGATCCACTACTTTATCGACTTTCCTGATATACAACACTTGATTGACTTGTTTGAGAGCCCCAATACTTGATCGACTTTCTTGAAATCCACCTCACGATCGACTTGCTTGAGAGATCAACTACTTGATCGACTTGCTTGAGAGATCAACTACTTGATCGACTTGCTTGAGAGATCAACTACTTGATCGACTTGCTTGAGAGATCAACTACTTGATCGACTTGCTTGAGAGATCTACCACTTGATCGACTTTCTTGAGATTCACCACTCGATCGACTTTCCTGAGATCCACCACTTGATCGACTTTCTGGACGTCCACCACTTGATTTTCTTGCTTGAGAGACCCACGACTTTCTTGGGATCCAACACTGGTTGGACTTGCTTTGTGATATAGTAGACTTGGTCGACTTTCTTGGGATCAAACACTTGATCGACATGCCAAAGAGTTCCTCCTCTTAATTGTCTTTCTTGAGATACAATACTTGATCAACTTGCTTGAGAGATCCTTTATTTGATTGACTTTCTTGGAATCCAACACATGATTGACTTGTTTAAGAGATTGGTAGACTTATTTGGGATCCAATAATTGAACGACGGAGAGGGAGGTAAAGAAAGAGAATAGTGTAAACGTGTGCGATATGCAGCGGTGGACTCGGGTAGTTCCCGCGAATTACTTGAAGGAGACATTGTGACGAGGAAGTCTATGACATTTTATAGCACGATTTGTTACAGATTTGTTACGCGATTTGTTACGATTTGATGCATATGACATACACCTACAGATTCTACATTTGTTAAATGCTCTGAGTGTGTGAAAGAACACTTTATAAATCAGTAGGTAGAATGTACACTTTATAGGTCGATAGATATATACATACATAATACATACACGTACAGGTGTTCTTATACGTTCGTAAAACGCTTGTAGTGTGTGAAAACACTTTATTGGTCGATAAATACATAGATACATTCATACACATACTTATTTTGTCTGAAATATGATTGGTGGTAGTTGAGTTTTAATTGCAAGTATTCCATTAATATAGAGTTAATAAATGGTGTTTCATGGAATTAACGAACATTTTTAGTTAACTAAACGAAAACAAATGTTAACGGAAACCGAACCGTGCTGTCCCTCTTGTTTTACTCTGAGAATACTTATGTTATGTGTTACACATATGCTTTTTCTGTTTTGATTTCCTATGTTATTGCACTGAATAATGCTAGATGCTGATGTTAAAATAAGTACTTATTTTACTAGTAAACAGTGGCGTTGTTTATCATATTTTCCGTAATGTGCTGCCCCAAATTTCTGCCGAAATTACTCGACCTACTTATAAATTACATTTTCGTAATTTTCAGTGAATTTCCTCCATTTTCGAATTTTAGTGAATTTAGTTTGTGGTGCATCAACTACTAAGGTCATCAGTTCCGAAAGTGTAGTGCATGTTTTTGTTCAGATGGCGGTGGTGGCAGTCTTTTCCCGTTGTGCGTCGAGGTCAGGCGCCGACCAAACGTCGGCTACCCAGGTTTCCCCAACCAGGTATCTCCCACTAACAGGGCACTTCCACTTCTGGGACAAGCTCTAAGTTCCTAATCGGTCTCTCGATAGGTGTGATAGTGTAGCGCATGTAAGTGTGTGTGTAACTCAAGTGTGAGATAGAACAAGAAATGGGAAAGAAAGATCGCGCGCTGTCCGTGGCTCGTTTCGTAGGGTACTGCTCCAGCATTTATCTGGTATTTAACAGATAAACCGCGGGAAAAAAAACGATCACTGAAGCCGGCCGCTAGAAGTCTCCTCTAGGCAGTGGATAAACTTGGCCTACGTCAAAAATACTACCACCATCGGAACTCGAACCTAGTCCCTCCCGGTCAGAGGCACTGCAGTGACATCAGTTGATGCCCTGAGCCACCTCTCCCAGTAACTTCGCTCGTATCCTAGCTGTGTAGGTAGTGTGGAAAATGCTGCCACCGTGGGGAGTGTAACCCTAGTCCCTCCCGGTCAGAGGCACTGCAGTGACATCAGTTGATGCCCTGAGCCACCTCTCCCAGTAAGTTCGCTCGTAACCTAGCTGTGTAGGTAGTGTGGAAAATGCTGCCACCGTGGGGAGTGTAACCCTAGGACCTCCCGGTCAGAGGCACTGCAGTGACATCAGTTGATGCCCTGAGCCACCTCTCCCAGTAACTTCGCTCGTAACCTAGCTGTGTAGGTAGTGTGGAAAATGCTGCCACCGTGGGGAGTGTAACCCTAGTCCCTCCCGGTCAGAGGCACTGCAGTGACATCAGTTGATGCCCTGAGCCACCTCTCCCAGTAACTTCGCTCGTAACCTAGCTGTGTAGGTAGTGTGGAAAATGCTGCCACCGTGGGGAGTGTAACCCTAGTCCCTCCCGGTCAGAGGCACTGCAGTGACATCAGTTGATGCCCTGAGCCACCTCTCCCAGTAACTTCGCTCGTATCCTAGCTGTGTAGGTAGTGTGGAAAATGCTGCCACCGTGGGGAGTGTAACCCTAGTCCCTCCCGGTCAGAGGCACTGCAGTGACATCAGTTGATGCCCTGAGCCACCTCTCCCAGCAACTTCGCTCGTAACCTAGCTGTGTAGGTAGTGTGGAAAATGCTGCCACCGTGGGGAGTGTAACCCTAGTCCCTCCCGGTCAGAGGCACTGCAGTGACATCAGTTGATGCCCTGAGCCACCTCTCCCAGTAACTTCGCTCGTAACCTAGCTGTGTAGGTAGTGTGGAAAATGCTGCCACCGTGGGGAGTGTAACCCTAGTCCCTCCCGGTCAGAGGCACTGCAGTGACATCAGTTGATGCCCTGAGCCACCTCTCCCAGTAACTTCGCTCGTAACCTAGCTGTGTAGGTAGTGTGGAAAATGCCACCGTGGGGAGTGTAACCCTAGTCCCTCCCGGTCAGAGGCACTGCAGTGACATCAGTTGATGCCCTGAGCCACCTCTCCCAGTAACTTCGCTCGTAACCTAGCTGTGTAGGTAGTGTGGAAAATGCTGCCACCGTGGGGAGTGTAACCCTAGTCCCTCCCGGTCAGAGGCACTGCAGTGACATCAGTTGATGCCCTGAGCCACCTCTCCCAGTAACTTCGCTCGTAACCTAGCTGTGTAGGTAGTGTGGAAAATGCTGCCACCGTGGGGAGTGTAACCCTAGTCCCTCCCGGTCAGAGGCACTGCAGTGACATCAGTTGATGCCCTGAGCCACCTCTCCCAGTAAGTTCGCTCGTAACCTAGCTGTGTAGGTAGTGTGGAAAATGCTGCCACCGTGGGGAGTGTAACCCTAGGACCTCCCGGTCAGAGGCACTGCAGTGACATCAGTTGATGCCCTGAGCCACCTCTCCCAGTAACTTCGCTCGTAACCTAGCTGTGTAGGTAGTGTGGAAAATGCTGCCACCGTGGGGAGTGTAACCCTAGGACCTCCCGGTCAGAGGCACTGCAGTGACATCAGTTGATGCCCTGAGCCACCTCTCCCAGTAACTTCGCTCGTAACCTAGCTGTGTAGGTAGTGTGGAAAATGCTGCCACCGTGGGGAGTGTAACCCTAGTCCCTCCCGGTCAGAGGCACTGCAGTGACATCAGTTGATGCCCTGAGCCACCTCTCCCAGTAACTTCGCTCGTAACCTAGCTGTGTAGGTAGTGTGGAAAATGCTGCCACCGTGGGGAGTGTAACCCTAGTCCCTCCCGGTCAGAGGCACTGCAGTGACATCAGTTGATGCCCTGAGCCACCTCTCCCAGTAACTTCGCTCGTAACCTCGCTGTGTAGGTAGTGTGGAAAATGCTGCCCCCGTGGGGAGTGGAACCCCAGTCCCTCCCGGTCAGAGGCACTGCATTGACATCAGTTGATGCCCTGAGCCACCTCTCCCAGTAACTTCGCTCGTAACCTAGCTGTGTAGGTAGTGTGGAAAATGCTGCCACCGTGGGGAGTGTAACCCTAGTCCCTCCCGGTCAGAGGCACTGCAGTGGCATCAGTTGATGCCCTGAGCCGCCTTTTCCCGTGAATTTGTTCTTCATTCTACCGACATTTCTCTTCGGACACCGTCCCCTTCCTTTACGCTAATCTGGGCCATCTGTCCAGTTGCGACGTGATGCGATGGCTAAGACGTAGAATGCTGCTAATCTAGTGCTTAAAACGTCGGTAAAGCGATATCAACTTCCTTGTGTAACATAATACAATGTCAACAGCGCGTCAGCAGTATATCATCGGCACCACTCCGGAGGTGGGCGGGTAGAGTGAACAGAGCGAGTCCCCATCGGGCGAGGTTCGCGCTGCAGGTGGGCGGACCGGTGGTTAAAGTTGCCGCGGCAGATGCCATCGGTGGGTGCGCGTGACGGGCGACCCATAACCCGGTGAGTGCTGCTTCAATTCCTACTTTACGGTTCTTGAGGTCATTGAGCGGAACACTTTAAATTGGGAGGGAGAGAGAGGGAGTGGGAGAGAGGGAGAGGGAGAGAGGGAGAGGGAGAGGTATATCGGGGAAAGAAACGGGAAAAAAGAAAAAAAGTAGAAAATAGAGAAAAAAGGAAAAGATGGAAAAGAGGAAAGGGGGAGAGTGAGAAAAATGAGAAAGAGGGGAATGTAGAGAAAAGAGATAAATGGAGAAGAGACAGAGCAAGGAAGAGAGTGAAAGGGGAGGGAAGGAGACCAAGAGAGACTGAGGGAGAAAGCGAGAAGGCAGGTGTAGGTCAACATAGGAAGGAACGAAACAAAAAAAAAGGATGGAAGACAATCACCATTACCGATCTATGATCAGAGCTACTGATCAGAGAACTGCCTCAGCCGGGATAGCTCTAAGTCCTCGACTGGTCTCGCTTCATGTGTTGTAGTTAATGCATGTAAGTGTAACTGTAACTGTGTATAGGGGTGAGGATAGAACAAGGAAGAGGAAAGAAAAATTGAACGTGGTCTGTGGCCTGTTTGTTAGAGTACTGCTCCGGCATTCGCCTGGTGTTGATCGGAAAAAACGCGGAAAACGCCCGATCAGAGCAGCCGGCCGCTAAAATTCTCCTCCTGACAATGGCTGCATTCGACCTAGTATCCAAAATCCTGTTACTGTCGGGACTCCAATCAAGGACCTCCCTGTCAGATGCACTGCTGTGCCATCAATTGACACCTGGGACTACCTTAGCCGGTCACTCCAATTGATAATTATTATAAAAATTACAAAATAATGACGCCCTTCACCCTCGCAATTGTCAATGCGCACGGGCAGGATGCGAGGAGAAGTGTCTGGCCGCCGTCCACTCAGACAAAGGAATCGAGAAAGAGCGCTGCTCTGGTTATTCACAGGCGTGTAATAAGCCTTTTGCAATTCGGATGTGTTGGGCCTCCGCGGGCGCGAGGTGTAATGGCGGCGGCGGAATGGAAGAATCAATGGGAGCGCCGGCGGGCGTCCGTCGCAACCGGCGCGTACAGGCCAATCTTTCAATTACCGCGAGGGCAGGCGACGGCAGCGCTCCCCGCGGCCACCCGCCGCGACGCGGCGCGCACCTGCGCGGCTACGGCGCCCCGGGAAGCCGTATGGAGGGCTTCCAACTCAACTTTGCCGAGTGGGCGGCTCAGATCGCTCATTTGAAGTCACAGCAGTGCCTCGTATCGGGAGGTCCTAGGTTCGAGTCCCGACAGTGGCAAGGTTTCCGACACTAGCCACATCGAATTCAGTCGCTCTCTGAGGTGAATTCTAGCAAATAATTTCGAATTCAGACGCCGTCACCCACGCCCACACCATGAGAAGCAGGTCAAGGTATCAGCTTATGTGTGCAATGCCTCTGACCGGGAGGTCCTAGGCTTCGACTCCCGGCGGTGGCAGACTTTTCGACACTAGTTAAACAGTTCGGTCGCTGTCTGGAGATGTTCTCTAGCGGCCGGCCGCTCTGGTTGGTATTTTCTGATCGTGGTTTCTTCGATCAGCAACAGACGAATGTCTGAGCAGTACCCGGACGAACCGCGCGCGATCTTTCCTTCCTCTTCTTTATACCCTCACCGCTATCCGAACATACACTTACACTATTATCCACTATAGTAGCACATTTTGGGGGCTTAGAGCTTCTACCGGTTGGGGTGGTGCCCCGTTAATGAGAGATACCTTGTTGGGGAAAACCCCGCATGTCCAAGTAAAGATTAGCGCCAGATCTCGCCATTCAGCGGGGAAAGATCATTACCACCTCACGTGATAAACATATTAATTACACTTACAGGATTAACAACAGCGGTTGACGCACCTGTAAACTTCAATCAATAAATCGTACATCAATTTATCAAATTATGAGCATAAAAAAATTAAGGATGAGACAAGTTAAGGGAATAAAATATTTTATTACATAAAATCACGTAAACCTTTTAATAATCTTCAGCTGTGCCGTGCACTTTTCCCTCCCTTCCCTGTATGTCATCCTATGGGGTACTGTCTCTTTTAATTTTGTTAAAATGTATTTTACCTCAAAAACATTGTAACACTATGGCGTACTATGAGTAAAAGGCAATCTGTGCACATTTGTGAGCTCAGGGATGTATACCCTAGATGCAAACCTACCTTTGATACAAATTTGAATCATGAAAATGGTAGCAACGAGGTTTTTTTTTGGCAAGAATTGATGAGAAAATATTATCTCCAGTGTAGTAGAAAACTATTTGCTAAAATGAGCCACACATTGAGTGCATTACCTCTGATGGAGTTTTTTGTTATGGAATGGTCTTGCTGTTTCGATAACTTGAGAAACGATTTTTTGAATAACTATAATCTCCAATGAGCCCAACAAAATCTGCACTGATACTGAATCTACATAGATATCATATATCGGGAAAGTATTAATTTGACCACATTAGAAACACAACTACTGTAGACCAATTTATGTGCATTGTTATTCATTTCTTTACTTAAAAGGTTCAAATCTAATCTGTTGGTGTCTAGCAAGTTGTTGGAAAATCATGCGATTTGAAACAAGATGGCCGGGTGTTCTTTGCCTCGATAGTACAGTCAACTTTTAAGAATGTTTAAAGTTTCATTTATTGTTATTGTTAAGGATGTGAAACATATTGTATTTTTTATATTTTAGTGCCTAGAAACCACTTCCTGCTATGTTTTGGCATTACTAAGTTATCATGCAATTACTCTTCTCATATCTTAGAATGTAAATGACGCAGAAGTGTTATGGTAATATTTTAATGTAAAATGTTGCACACTCGCCACTCCTGTTTTAAAGCTTCTTCAAACTTTAATTAACTGGCTATTTAATACAATTAACATCAGAAAAAGTTACAATCGGTCCTTTTTTATTCTTTCAGGAAAATAAATAACAAAATTAATACTTAAGCTTTAATACGTAACTACACATAATTATTGCCTTAAAACTTGAGCATCAAATATAATGATCTCAAAGCTTAAAATTCTAATAAAACCATGCCTATTTTTGAAGGAGGAACTGACGTTAGGGTTTTCTAATTATACTTTTTTTAATATTCTCGTATCATAAAGATGTGAACTTTTGCTCAACATTGTATATGAGATTCACAATATTATCACAAGGAATTGGTTTTCCGATTTTAAAGGAATGACTTCAATAAGACATTTCCTTCTTGATGAAAGTAACAGTTGTTCTGCAAATCATATAAATAATATTTGTATTATTATTATCATCTCTGTTTTGCAATTATTGTTCATTTCAGTACACAAAAATTAATTGATGACATCTTTGTATTGCACTTTTATTTTACCATGATCTTTCATGGTAGCATGATGTACTAAACCATTGTACAGCTGTATATATATATATATATATAATATATATATATATATATATATATATATATATATATATATATATATATATTTCAAAACGTGCATTTACTTTTCTAAATGACTTAAAAGGTTATTTCACAGGCGTTTTTATGTAATTTTATGCTCACATTTAAATGTAACGGAAACTCTAGTGGAAAAATGAAGCTGTCATTGACCACCAAAACAGATTCCAACTGTTATTTTTTGAAGTTTTTTTCCTCCGATCTACACCAGGAGATTGCAGAAGCAATAAAGTAACAAATATGCCACTGAACGCGCGCGATCTTTCCTTCCTCTTTCTTGTCCTATCGTCACTTCTTACGCACACACACACACGTGCATATACTACACTACCACCTGGAGACCTGTCGGGAGCTTATAGCTTGTCGCAGCTGCGGTAGTGCGCCGCTGGGGAGAGATACCTAGGATGGGAAAGACCTCTCAAGGCGGCGTATAGGTCGGCAACCAGCGAGGAATGATCACCACCACCACATCTTGCGATAAAAATCACTCTAATTACGGGATTAGTGAGCTTGGCAGTTGGCGCGGCTGGAATCGCTAATCAAGAAAGAAAGAAACACAAACAAAGTAGGACAGTCAGGATAGGCGGGATTCCTTTTCTAATCAAATCAATGAAATGTCTTGAAACACCCTACACCAGAAGAATTCTTCGCAACGTGGTATAATTTTAAACTATCATCTAATTTTTGAAGTCACATCCGCTTGTGAGGCTTTATTCGTGTTGTTGTCCTATCAGTCTTGTTTCCTCAGGAATGCCAACTACATGGGGTCTTTTATGATGGACATTTAAAGTGAAAGGGAATGGAATGAACGCCACACCCTTCTTAATACCACCTATTTCAGGCGCTCATTAACCATCAACTCAGGACGTTCAGAGAGCAGGGAAGGTTTTTATACTGGGCGCGACTCGTCCAGCAGCGAAGCATTCATAATAATAAATACTAAACAGCGAAGTATGAGGGCGTTATCTGTCCATAATTGCATTAAAGCCCGACGGACTCATAAACTGTTTTCTTTAAGTCGTAACTTAAATACTCTAAATTGTGTTCGATGAAGCATCCTTTAGAGCAATTCGTTTAAAGTGAATTCTTCTACCCTCGGTTTCGTGCAAGAAGTAACGAACTGAAATAATTCCTGTTTTTGTTAACGATTACTATTTATGTCAGTAGAAAAGACATTGCTATTTGGACATCCGTGTGAATACTGAAGATGCATGTAAATGGCATTGTTTACTTGGAGACTAGAATAGAGTAACGACTGTCAATAGGATAGATTTTACTCTAGTTATAAGAAAACGTGGCGGGTTTTAGTTCCGCCTTGGGCATGGTTGTTTGTCCCTTGCCTCTCAAAACAGTTTTATCGCGGATGGCCTCTCGTTCTGCTGACCCCAGATGAAAACAGCCGGCAAGTAAGTTGGTGTCTAGTGTATGGCGTCCCATGAGAACGTAAAGGGCAAGTGGGTGTCGGCTGAATAAAACTCTAGACAAATTATAATATTAAAAAAGCTAGTGATCAGGTGAACATTAAGAAATTAAACAATTGATTGTACATGTCAAATTTGTTTCTGTATCTATGAAGCAATGCGATACTTGAAATTTAAAAAAAAATCGGATAAATGTTATCGGTTAAATACGAGTCGCAAAAAAACAAAACTACTCAAAATTTGCTACATCTAACATATCACAATATACATATAATTCTATTTATCTACGCTCGTCATGATAAACTAAAAAATTGTATTGTTTTTAAAAAGAACAGGTTAGTTCAATATCTCGTAAAATACAAGTGATAAAATGGAAATGAATACATGTGTAACCTAGCCCTCATGCGTTTCTTGAAAACTTCAATAAGTTCAAGCGTTCCAAAACTGCAGGAGATGCTTTAATTACGTAACTCATCTTGTATATTTCGTCTAATATTACGGCAACTAATAGCTCCGGTGGAGATATGAATGCGCGGTTAAACGACGAACTCTGAAGTGTATTCAGCATCGCTGCTACTAGCGTGGTGGTGAATCGCTACGATTTTCGCACAAAGCAACAAATTCTCAGATCGCTTGTAACGAAAAATTTCAGATTCATTTCTTGATGTTTTCCAGCACCACAAACGTATATTATGATTAGTCTTGTAAGTGTAGTAAATATATTCTGTGGGGTAGCGGTAATGTTTTTTCCTGCTGTGTGGTGAGATCCGGTGCCGACCAGCGCAAGCGGTGCGGGGTATTTCCACATCCAAGTATCTCCCCCGTTGGGCCCGTCTCCCCCAGCCGTAGCAATCTCTGACTGGCGTGCCATAATGTGTAGTAGTGTAGTGCATATAAGTGTAAGAGAGTGTTGATGTGTAGTGAGAGTGTAAGGGGAGAAGATAGAACAAGGAAGATCGCGGATGGTCCATGACCCGTTTGTTAGGGTACTGCGCCGGTATTCGTTTGGTAATGATCGAAAAAAAATATGAGAAACTACTGATAAGAGTAACCAATCACTACCTATTCTCCTCAAGACAGCACGTGATATCGACGGAGCTAAGTAGCCAGTGTGTGAAATATTGTCTGAGTCGAAAGTGGAACGGTAGGACCTTCCGGTCAGAGGGTCTGCAGAAACATCAGTTGATGCCTTTTGTCACCTCAGCCAACACCCTCCCGAAATTAGTGAGCTCGCTCCCATCCCTCCTTCCGGTAGTAGAACGGTTTTTGGCACTGGCTCCATAGCTGTCTGGAGCTTCTGAGTCGCTGTCTGGAGGAGAATTCTAGCGGCCGGCTAGAATTATATCGGTATTTTTACCGAGGTTTCTTCGATCAACATCAGGCAAATGCGGGAGCAGTACCCTAACAAACGGGCCACGGACCACGCGCGATCTTCACTTCTCTTCTTTGCCCTTTCCTCACCTCTTCACCTACACTAACACTCTCTACACTACCACACATGTCGGGAGCTTAGCGCGTGTCCCAGCTGGGGCTGGGAGATGGTGGGAGAGGGGAAACCCCGCTAGCCGACGGTATGTCGGCACCGGATCTCACCAACCAGCAGATCACCGCCACCTCCCGCGCTAAAAAAGCATGCACTCTACTTAACGACCTTAGCAGTTGCCGTGCCCGTAGTCACTAGCAATGACTGCGCTCGCCCCCATTCGTCCTGTCGGCAAACCCCGTCCCTGCCCGCTCTCCCCCAGCGGTCCTCTCGCCTGGCGCGTGACGTGCTATCAGGCTGTCGCGCCGCGCCGCGAAATAATAGCTGCGGCCACGGAGCCGCCCACCCGCGGAGCCTCGCCGCCCGCCCGCGGGCGACGCGGGCGACGCGGGGCGATGGGGGCGCGGACCGCCCGCGGCCGCCCTAATTGCGCGAGCGGTAATTGAATCTGCGAGCGCGCGAGCGCGCTGCTCACGGGCTTTGCTGCGACGCCGCCGCCGCCGCCGCCGCCGCCGCCGCGGCCGCCGCCGCTAGCCACGGCTCTTGAGCTGGCTCGCTCAAGGCTTCCAGATTGGACGACCGCTTTTTGCCTCGTCCCCATAGGGTTATTTTATTATTATTATTATTATTATTATTATTATTATTATTATTATTATTATTATTATTATTATTATTATTATTATCGTTAATATTATTACTATTATTATTCCTCTACATTACGACTAAAAATGTTATGAGTCTGTTGAAAATGAAGTCTATTCCGGTTGCAACCACCTTCCTATAGAGCAGATCTAGGGACTGTCGGTGTCTCTACAATATTTTGCGCAAAATGTGGGCTGTTCCAAATAAAGCAATTTCTTGCACTTCTCAGTCTTTTGAATGACCAGGGAGTTTAGCCACGTTCTTACACAAATTTTGCGAAACAAATCCCAGAGCTCCGATGACTATCGGTACCACCTGTGCTTTTCCGCCCCACATTCGGCTGATCTCGATTTCCAAAGTCTTGTATTTTAGACATTTCTCTGTCTCTTTGGTTACGACGTTTTGATCGCAAGGAACAGCAACATCTACAAGTACACACAATTTGTTCTCCAAAACCCGAATTTATTATTGTTACTATTATTATTATTATTATTATTAATTGGCAATTTAGGTTCGGATTAATCTAGCTTTTGCCAGTAAACACTGTTTTCAGGGCTGGTTCCTGGTTTTATTTATTATCCACGCCTGGGGATAAAGGGTGATGAAATTGCCGATATTAGCTAAATATCTAGGTAGAATGGAATACCTTGGGGCAATAACGTGGCACGTCACATTTCATGCCGCTTTGCATGAAATTGAGATATTCGTGTTTTTCGATGCTTCATAGATGAATCTATGAATTGGGTTTTTATTTTGAAGATTCGCCGCAAAATGGCAGTGTAATTCATACATTAATGTTTTTTATCTTAATGTGTAGAACGCTTAAACGTTTACTCTTTATTTTCTCAAAACTTACGTATTGTGACATAGCGAGTAATTTCTCCGAGGTCTTGAATTCAACTATTGTCTGGAGGAGAATTCCGGTAATTAGGTATCTACATGGAGAGACGCTTGGAGATACGATGAAATACGAGACGCGGGTCACAGGCTGGTTAAACTCGGTGTCTGTTACGCCTTCGGGATACTGCTAAACGCGAGTCGCACAAATACAAACAGGTAAAACTATCTGTCAGTGCTTTCAAGATAAGATACAAGACGCACTATCACGGAAAGGTAAAACGGTTTCTCTGGGTGGCTTTAAAGTACGATTGAAAACCAGACAAAAATCACGGACGGGTGAAACTGGGTTCCTGTGGTTGGCTTTGATATACGATTAAAAAACAGTCGCAAAATCACGGACAGGTAGAATTTGGGCGTCTGTGAGCTCCTTCCGTCAACTATTAAACATGATACACAAAACATCGGTGGGTTACAATTGACACGACTCCCTTAAAGCGCTGGATTATAACTGAATGAATTCCCGCCCCCTAAAGCAATCGGTGACCTTTCAGGACTCACAGCGAAAATGCTACAAAAGGATCACCGACAGGTCAAACTAGGTTTCTGTGGGTAACTTTGATTTACGACTAAAACCTAGACTCAAAATCACGGATGGCTAAAACTGAGTGTCTGTGTGTGCTTTTAAGATACGTTCGCGAACAGTCACGGACGGGTAAAACAGTGCTTCTCTTCCGGATGGTGTTAAGCACGAGACAAAATCATCGGTGGGATAAAATTGTCACGTCTCGCGACCCGTGGGACAATCGGCGACCATTTAGGCCTCGCAGGCGAAACGCCGAGAAGGCCACAAAAGAAGCGGCCACCGCCCCTTTCCACGAAGCGGCCGCCCGGTGAATCACGTGGTGCGTCCGACCCCCCCCCCTGCCCCTGCCCCCGCCCCTGCGCCGGCGAAGCCAGTTTCCGGTGGAGCACAGCCGCGCCCTGGCGGACGCGCGCTGTTCCACTTATTCATTCGGCCTCTGGCCTCCATTGGGCGCCCCGCCCTGGACCCCCCATGCCGCCCCCCGCCCTCCACTCCCCTCCGCCCACGCCTCGTCCCACGATTTTTTTTCCAATTACCCCTCCCTTCCAGTTACCTTGGAGAAGATTTCATTCAGTTCTAATCCGATACATTGCTCTATCTGCACAGGTTAGGCGTATGCAGAATCAAGAGGACTATATCTTAAAAATACTACCTAATAACTAATTTATATCTTAACTATAACTATGGACAAAAACTGCTTTGAGTTTTACATTAGTTATTTTTTTTTAAGATTGCAAAGTTCAAGGGCATAATTGAATTCTCATTGCTACAAAAACATAGCCTGAAATAAACACGTTTGTCTCAGAATTTATACGCAGGTTATTTTTTAAGTAAGGTACATTTGTGAATGAAGGGGTGATTGACACGGAATTGCCGTAGTGTGCGTGAGTTTCTGATTCCAACAAACTTCGCCCACTTTTTGGCACCCGTATGATATGTTTGTGAGTCAGATTGCAGAACTTTAAAATGATTAAGCCAATTGAGACGCCCACCGATGTTGCCACAATTCTGCAGAAACACGAAGGCTACTCAGGCCTTTGCATGGAAACAATTGGACCATTCGCCTTACAGTCCAGACCTTGCACCTACTGTCTATCACGTGTTTTGAGGTTTAAATGATTTTCTTGGCAGTCAACGGTTCAGCGACTACGGGGAAATGGAAACTGCGGGATGATTAACAGGTGACAGATTTCGTTGACGTCGGAATTCCAAAATTTGTTTAACAGTGTAATAGATGTTTGAACTAAAATTAAAATTATGTAGAAATGAAGATGAATGTGTGCAGAATATTGAAAAAATATATTTTTTATGATATATGCAGTATTTTCCTTCTTATTAATAAACGGACCTTATTTTAAAAAAATAACCCTAGAAAAATGTGACTTATACAGCTTTGGTTTTCACCCATTCAAGCACACTTTTTATTTCCCGTTGCGCCGACTTCACTGAAGCGTCAGAGGCGCCGCGACGTCTTTGCTCCGAGGTACCCCAGGCCTGGCGAGACGCGTTTCCGCGACGTCCGCCCCTCCCCGCCCCTTCGCTCTCCGCCCCTCCCCTCTCCGCCCCTCCCCTCTCCGCCCCTCCCCTCTCCGCCCCGCCCCTGCCCACCCCCACCACCCCGCCCCCCGCCCCCTGCCCCACCCACTCCGCCCCGACCCGCCCCTCCCCTCCACCACTCCCCGCCCCGCTCCGCCACCCCCGCCTCACCCACCCCTCCCCGCCCATCCCCGCCCCTTCGTCCCCCACTCCGTCCCGTCCAGCCCCGCCCCTCCCCCACCCCACTCCGCCCCGCTCTCCCTGCCCTGACCCGCTCTGGCCCGACCGACCCCGCCCCTCCTAACCCCTCCCAGCCCCTCTTCGCCCCACTCAGCCCCGTTCCTCTTCGCCCCAACCCCGCCTCGCCCCGCCCCACCTCCCCCGCCTCACGGGCACCTGGACGCGGTGGCAGGGTAGTAAATTGCCACCCCACCTGCCACCCGCCGCCCGACTAATTTCCCTCTACGCGGGCCACGAGGGCATTTGAAATTCTATGGTTGGATAATGTGACCTGACGTACGTGCGGCGTTGGCTCCGCAAGGAGGTCGCGATAACTCACAGTAACACTTTCCAAGCGGTATTTTCCAGCCAGTTGAATGAATTAGTCGAACCTTGTTACAAAGGTCTGTATTCTGATCTACGATCTTCCCTCTCAAGTGCCTAATGAATGGTGAGCATCTGTCTTTAATTGACTAGAAGAATGTTCGCCGGTCATTGATACATTTCTCACTCCAAAATTCGTGGAAATACGAATGTGTATTCGTTGCCTGTCTGCCAACCACCATGTGACAAATTTCTTTTCAGAAAAACTCGGATCTGAAACTGAGTTTGAAATTCTGTCTCCGTAATGTACGGTTTTAGCAACAAACGTCTCAAACTGGTGTAGATGACAAAGAGCATCAACTCATGTCACGGAAATCCCTCTGACCAGGAGGTCCTGAATTCGAGTCCTGTCGGTGGCAGGATTTTTGATAGTAGCTTATCAGCTAGATCGAATTCAGTTGCGGTCTGGAAGAGAAGTCTAGCGTCCAGCTGCTCTGATCGGTATTTTTCCGTGGTTTCTCTGGTCAACTCCAGGCGAATGCCGGAGTAGTACCCTAACAAACGGGCCACGGGCCGCGCGCGATCTTTCCTTCCTCTTCCTTGTTCTATCATTACCCCTTACACCCACTCTAACATACACCACACTACCACACATTCCGGGAGACCGGTCGAGAGCTTAGAGCTTGTCCCGACTGGGAAGGGTGGGAGATACCTGGTTGAGGAAAACCCCGCTAGCCGACGGTAGGTCGGTGCCGGATCTCGCTCCCGACCGGTCTTCCGAATATGCGGTAGTGTAGTGCTAGTGCATGCAAGTGTGTGTGTTTGTGTAAGGGTAGAGGATAGGACAAAGAAAAGGAAGGAAATATCCGAGGCCCGTTTGTTAGGTACTGCTCTTGTGTTGATCGGAGAATCATAGAAAATACCGATCAGAACGGCCGGGCGCTAGAATTCTCCTCCAGCCAACTGTACCATTGGGGAGAGTCTCTCGGTATGTAATAGCATAGGTATGTGTCTGTTAATTACTTTGTCAATTACATTGTCAACAAGAGTGAGTTGTGGATACTATGATATTTTTTCATTCATCTTAAATTTCCAATGGCAGAAAGAGTAAAGAATGTGACATCATATGAAAGAGAGTTAATTTTTACTTTTCACTCCCGCCAGAACATTAACATAGGCTTATATAGATAATAAAAATTGAATTAATTAATAGATAAAATCACAAATAAATCAAACTCAGAGATGAGTCGTTTGATGACAGAATTTCTTCGTCAGTTGCAAGAACTCATGATGGTGTGTAACTTAACCGATATTATTTCAATGACATATAATTAATAATTCAATTAATATTAATTATGTTTGTGTGTACGTTACCGCTGGATCTTTATCAGACCATGGCCATGCACTGATGACCCAGCCTGAAGGCCATGGGCTTGGGAGACCTGCGCTATGCAACTCAGAACCCCGTACGCCATTTATTGGCTTTAGTTTTCTTCAAGAAGCTTTCATTTTCTCAAACAATATGACTATGGACAGAGCAGTTAAGTTTTGTCCCTTCTGGAATCAAACCCAGGGTCGAGAATGGAAATCTAGCTTACTAGCCACAAGCCGTGGGGGGTAGAATTATTAAATGTATAAAAATGTCTGCTTTTCACAGAATGTTTTTATAAAGTTGCATACATTTTATGACAATTTAGAACAAGGAATAATAAAGAAAGTCGAGCAATCAAGAAATGGAGGAAATAAGTTTTAAGTTCATTTATTTCGTCAAAATATAGTAGAAAATTCTATGCGAAGGGTGCAGTGCCGCTGATTGGGAGATTTTAAGGTTTGAGCCGGAACGGTGGCAATATTTTCGATCCTAGCAACGTATCTACGTGGAATTCAACCGCAGTCTGGCGGAGAATTCTACCGGTCGGCTACTCTAATCGACAGTTTTCCGTGTTTTTTTTTTTTCGATTAAAACCAGGCGAATGGAGGAGTAGTACCCTAACAAACGGGTCACGCACCCGGCACAATCTTTCCTTCCTCTTATTTGCTAATTTCTTCACCTCTTACACACACTTACTTTTACTGGGAGAACACGACCATACTTGTCGGGAGGCTTAAAGCTTGTTCCGGTTCTGGCGGTGCCCCGCTGGTGGGAGATACCTGGTTGGGGATATCTCCGCAAGACAACATTTGGATCGGTATAGGATCTCGGCATCCAGCGGTGCAAGAATACTGCGACTTTCCGCGATTAAAGCATGCACTACTCTTACGTGACTAATGACCTTAGCAGTTGACGCACCCGGAATCGCTAATCAATCAATCTATGCGAAGAGAAGTATAATTTCCGCACGTTTTCTTGAGCACCAGAATCTTTTCCCCGCTCTTTTCTTAGCTCAATGCGGTATAAAAGTACCAACAACTGTAATTTATCTTGATTTTAAATAGACGGATCTTAATCACGCTCACCTTTTTACACTGTATTTTAACAATCATGTCCTCCACCAACGGAGCACGAAAGAGCGAGCAGGAAATTTGGTAGGACAAGGCTTCTAATCCCTCCTCGGGTGTTCCCGGGAAAGAGCAGATTTAGGGGGCCTTTCCGACGTAAGGCTACGGCGTCGGGGAGCCGCCCACGATGAATAAATGCAAAAGCTGCCACAGACAAGAGCAGGCGCGACCTCCACTCCGCAGCCACAAGAGGAAGGGCGTCCTGCTGTGATTCACTCCCTGGAGGGCCCATCGCCCCGGCCACCGTTGCAACAGGCGCGGTTTACCGTTCATTTATTTTATTTTATTTCATTTTACTTTAGATCGCTATGCCACTTCATGGTCATAAGCCATCACAATCTGTTTTACAATTTTATATCGTAAGAAAATTTATGTTTTTGATTTCCTTTCATATAATTGTCATTTAACAATTTAAAGCATATTTGTCTATTATTTACTGTATGGGCATTAAACTGACCGATTTACGGATGTAGTTAAACCAATATACCGAATCTGAGAGCTACTTCAATAATAGACGATATATAGAAATGTCGCTATATATAAATAGGTGTGAAATATTTGCAAATGCTTTTTAAACAATTTTGAAAAAATTGGGTAAATTGGAAAATTCAGCATTAAATAATTAACAAATGTTTTGTACCTCATATTTATCTTAAATTATGTATAAATAATTAACAAATGCTTTCATACCTCGTATTTACGTACGGTAAAATAAAAGTAGTATTGCATACGTATCTGCGTTACGTAATTTTAAAAAAATATAATATCTTGTTCCACGTATGATACACTCAGTTCAAAATACCAGTCAATCCACTGAAACATTTCATCTAGAAAATTTTCTCTCAATCGAAAACCCTGTCGAATTGTTCAACATTTTTATTTCATAACGAAATAGTCAAGTCAGAAAAAAGTTTAATATATATAAATAATTTCGTTATAAAGAAACATACTTAAATGGAATTTTCAAGGTACAGGAAAATAATTCCATTTATTGAGACTTTCGATATAAAAAGAGGTTCTATTGTACATTTTAACCAACGCATAGACCGGCTATTACAGAAAACATATTACAAAAAATATATATAAAAAAATCTCGTAGTGAACAGTATATAAAACTAAATAAAATAAAATATCATTTGATTCAAGAACAGATGAGATCTTAGACCATGTGTCAGCTCACTCTTACTGAAATACTACATTGTATCTAAATATCAATTACTTACGACCCTAGAAGTTCTCCAGATAAAATTAATCCCCCTCAAATAAGCAATTTTGACTCGAGTAAGAAAATCACTGATTCGTAAATGTATAGGTGAGGTAGAGGTTATGTTCCAAGTTCAATGACGAAAGGCTGCAGGAATCACACATGTGTGATACGTGATTTCTTCATTGCGACTCATATGGACCTGCTCCTCCATCAATAAGTATAAAATTGTAAATATCCCATCCAAATCGGACTGGGAGAGGTGGCTCGGGACACCAACTGATGTCACTGCACCGAGAGGTACTAGGTTCGAGTCCCGAAGGCGGTGGCACGATTTTCGACACTATCTTGTCAGCTACGTCGAATACAGCCGGTGCGCGGAGGAGAATTCTAGCAGTTGGCAGCACTGATCGGTAGTTTTCCGTGGTTTCTCCCATGAAAACCAGGCAAACGGCAGCACCCTAACAAACGTGCCCCGGACCGCGCGCGATCTTTCCTTCCTCTTCCTTGTCCTATCCTCTCCCCTTACACTAGCATGCACCACACTCCACACATGGCGGGAGACCAGTGGGGAGCTTAGAGCTCTTCCCGGCTGTGATAGTTAAGATCAACACCAGGCGAATGCCGGAGCAGTACCCTAACAAACGGGCCACGGACCGCGCGCGATGTTTCCTTCCTCTTCCTTGTCCTACCCTCTCCCCTTACACTAGCATGCACCACACTCCACACATGGCGGGAGACCGGTGGGGAGCTTAGAGCTCTTCCCGGCTGTGATGGTTAAGATCAACACCAGGCGAATGCCGGAGCAGTACCCTAACAAACGGGCCACAGACCGCGCGCGATCTTTCCTTCCTCTTCCTTGTCCTACCATCTCCCCTTACACTAGCATGCACCACACTCCACACATGGCGGGAGACCGGTGGGGAGCTTAGAGCTCTTCCCGGCTGTGATGGTTAAGATCAACACCAGGCGAATGCCGGAGCAGTAACCAAACAAACGGGCCACGGACCGCGCGCGATGTTTCCTTCCTCTTCCTTGTCCTATCCTCTCCCCTTACACTAGCATGCACCACACTCCACACATGGCGGGAGACCGGTGGGGAGCTTAGAGCTCTTCCCGGCTGTGATGGTTAAGATCAACACCAGGCGAATGCCGGAGCAGTAACCTAACAAACGGGCCACGGACCTCGCGCGATGTTTCCTGCCTCTTCCTTGTCCTATCCTCTCCCCTTACACTAGCATGCACCACACTCCACACATGGCGGGAGACCGGTGGGGAGCTTAGAGCTCTTCCCGGCTGTGATGGTTAAGATCAACACCAGGCGAATGCCGGAGCAGTAACCTAACAAACGGGCCACAGACCGCGCGCGATCTTTCCTTCCTCTTCCTTGTCCTATCCTCTCCCCTTACACTAGCATGCACCACACTCCACACATGGCGGGAGACCGGTGGGGAGCTTAGAGCTCTTCCCGGCTGTGATGGTTAAGATCAACACCAGGCGAATGCCGGAGCAGTACCCTAACAAACGGGCCACAGACCGCGCGCGATCTTTCCTTCCTCTTCCTTGTCCTATCTTCTCCCCTTACACTAGCATGCACCACACTCCACACATGGTGTGAGACTGGTGGGGAGCTTAGAGCTCTTCCCGGCTGTGATGGTTAAGATCAACACCAGGCGAATGCCGGAGCAGTAACCTAACAAACGGGCCACAGACCGCGCGCGATCTTTCCTTCCTCTTCCTTGTCCTATCTTCTCCCCTTACACTAGCATGCACCACACTCCACACATGGCGGGAGACCGGTGGGGAGCTTAGAGCTCTTCCCGGCTGTGATGGTTAAGATCAACACCAGGCAAATGCCGGAGCAGTAACCTAACAAACGGGCCACAGACCGCGCGCGATCTTTCCTTCCTCTTCCTTGTCCTATCCTCTCCCCTTACACTAGCATGCACCACACTCCACACATGGCGGGAGACCGGTGGGGAGCTTAGAGCTCTTCCCGGCTGTGATGGTTAAGATCAACACCAGGCGAATGCCGGAGCAGTAACCTAACAAACGGGCCACAGACCGCGCGCGATCTTTCCTTCCTCTTCCTTGTCCTATCCTCTCCCCTTACACTAGCATGCACCACACTCCACACATGGCGGGAGACCGGTGGGGAGCTTAGAGCTCTTCCCGGCTGTGATGGTTAAGATCAACACCAGGCGAATGCCGGAGCAGTACCCTAACAAACGGGCCACAGACCGCGCGCGATCTTTCCTTCCTCTTCCTTGTCCTATCCTCACCCCTTACGTACACGCACTTACACTAACATGCACTACATTTCCACATAAGCCAATAGACTGGTCGGGAGCTTAGAACATGTCCCGGCTGGGCTGGTGCCCCGTTGGTGGGAGATACCTGGTTGGGGAACACCGCGCAACCTGGCGGATCTCGCCATTCAGTGATGGAAGATCACAGCCACCTCCCGGTGGAAATCATTCACTACACGTAAGGGACTAATGGTGTAAGTAGTTGACACGCCAGGAATCACTAGCAATGAATCAACCATACAAATCGGTAACGACGCGTGTTACTTGTAACGAAACCTGATATGAAAAAAATGTGACAGTGCGTGAAATAGAAAAAAATAGTTTCATTTGTTATAAAATTTGGTATAAAATTTCAGAGGTACTGTATAAAATTATTGCGTTACGTCTAAAGAATACCGCACTTTTCACATGAGTAGTTAAATTCTTGAGAAATAATCCAATAAATTTCAATCTGCAAATATCCATTTCCTCATGCAGTTTATTTGCAGCTGTGAAATTATGAAGTTCAATTCTTAAGACTTCAAACATAAATCGTTGATTAGATAGTGTTTTGGATTAAAATATCTCTGAATTATAGACAATTTCAAATAATATTTTTCTTGATTGGCAATTGTAAAAAAATGTTTTATTGATTTTGATTGTTAATTGTTTGATATTATATTAGATTGAAATTGACAGTCTATAATCAATAGTTATGTTAATCTAATGCATTTAACAGACGGTCATAAATATAACATAATAGATAAAGTTAGTTATAAATTTAAAAATCTCGCGGTCAGAAATAAAATATTAAATTATTAAAAAGTTAAATATTTTTACAATATACAAATTTTATTGAAAAAAATTGTAGTATTTTATCCCCAGTTTTTCGCACGTACTCCGTTTATTCGAGCTCCCTACAAGATTACTTAAATGTAGAAAAAACATCAGCAACGGAGACACATATTATACATATAGTTAAAATGAAAAGTGTTTATACTTTGACAGCTGTACGATGGTACAATTCGCCTAGACATAGTTACATCCATGACAGGCATTGCACACTCAATAGAAATTCCAGGATAATCATTGCTTTACTTTTCTACAAAATCTTCTCCGTATTTCATATCCCATGTCATATAAGTGGTACACAGCCCTATTGAAAAAAACAAATCACACCCCACACAGATTGTTTAAAGTTTATTTATTCAACTGAAATAAATCAATGAGCTATTAAAGCCAATGGTTTCGTAGCCCTTCTGCTCGACATTGTGTGTCAACTAACACGTGTCACTGTAGAATGTCCGTTGCCTTCCAATAAATAAAGTCCCCAATCGAAGGTTATTCCGTTATTGGATTGGAAATGGATGAGATTTTATCACCTTACTCGTACGCATATTTAGTGTTCCGGATGTCTGCCCAGTTAATGAATAAATGCAACAGACAGGAAGCTAAGCGAGGAAAGTGTCTTGGCGTTGAATGAAATTACAAATCCAAATCGATTATAGAGAGAAGAACGGTTAGATGTCTCGTAAATTTGCTTACTCAATTACGAATATCGGTTTCTGACACAGTGACATTGGTTTGGAAAATTGTGTGTCTGTAAATCTCACATTGGTGGTCAATTATTGGAATCAAATATTGATATTTGTGCCGATCCTTGAATTGTTTTAAAAATATTTTTTTTCTAACTGGTGGTCACAGATATTTTGATATCAAATATTAATATAGTAACCGGCTTGAGTGGTAGTAAATGAGGATTCGATGATTTAAGCGATAGTGTATCAAATGTAATAACTAAGTTCGCGGATTCAAACCCGATCGAATCTGTGACGTTTTATGGACGAAAAAACCTTTCCTACATCTTCCGTAGAATGGGAAGTAAAGCCGGCTTCCCATGTTGTAGATTTACTGGATGTAAAAGACCCTCAAGCCTAACATATATACAAGCCCCCATACAAACGTCTGAGCTAAATTCAAATCGCATGTTTCGTTGTCCGACTAAATTGAACTGAATTGAAAAAAATATAATAAAAATGGAAAGTTTTAAAGAGTAGTAAAGGCGCTAACAGACTCTGAAAACTTATCGCGTTGAAGTAATTCCATCTATTGGGGTGTGATTTACGTTCTGTTGACCAATTGCCTCCTTTTCAACATGTCCCAACTCCCTTCCAACTTTTTAAAAGAATTATGAAATATTTTTGTTGTGTTATTTCTTTATAAAATTTGATAATGTCCGTCTAATATTTCCTTCAAGTCTAGCAAGAACTCTATGTTTATAACCAGCTGAATGATCATGTCTCTCATTTTAGCTTATCCGTTTCTCGTATTACACGTATTTCGCTTACTGAGAAGGCTGACCACATTCTCTACACGTTTCTGTCTCTTTCTCTGAAATTACTCTCTGTGACGTTTCTGAATAAAGAAAGTTAACACATTATGGCCGTAGAAAATTCATTCCCACCATTTCTGTGATGTAGATACAAAAGTAAAGATATACTTCAATTGCAAATATTCGTGTCATTTTTCAAAGTCGATGAATAACGAAGAAAGCGCCTGGTTAGTTTCGTTTATAGCGTAGGTGGGTAGCCTTTTTATAACAGCGGGCCACACCTTCTTAGCTTTTCCACCGCACATACCTCCAACTTTCTTTCAACGAGTTGCAAATATTAAGTTACAATTCAATAATTGTATTTATACTGTGTCAAAACGAGCTTGCGAACCGGCTGCAATACTAAGTACGCCCTGGGGCCACCAGAATGCAATGTATCCGCATGGTAACCTCCCCATGTAATGCCTGGGCCGGGTCGTTTCCCATGTCAGAGCTCCCAGCTGTCCAGGCTTGTGCCAGAGCGAAATCAATGCGCCGAGACAAGTCTCTCTTCTAAGCCTTGAGAATCGGGCCGCTGCCACGACGAATCCGAGAGCCCAAAAGGGACCACTGGGCGGCTTGGGGCCTCGTGACAAACGTTGGTCATGTTGGCTGGGCTATCCGGGACGAGCCGCGTCAATGTCATGGTGGCTAACGTTTCGGCCAGCGTATTGTGGCCTTCTTCAGAGAGTACTGCTGGCGTACTAGAGCGCCCGCCCGCCCGCCCGCCCGCCCGCCCGCCCGCCCGCCCGCCCGCCCGCCCGCCCGCCCGCCCGCCCGTCCGTCCGCCCGCCCGTCCGCCCGCCCGTCCGCCCGCCCGCCCGCCCGCCCGCCCGCCCGCCCGCCCGTCCGTCCGCCCGCCCGTCCGCCCGCCCGCCCGCCCGTCCGCCCGCCCGCCCGCCCGCCCGTCCGCCCGTCCGCCCGTCCGAACGTCCGCCCGTCCGCCTGTGAACAACTGGCTAAACCGTAGAACGGATTTTCTCCGAAATTGATATTCGTCTCTTCATGTATGTGATGTTGTGGCTCCCAGAATTTGAAATTGATATTTTAATTTTGGGGGTACTTTACATGAAGCCCCTGGAACATTTTCCCAGTTTCCAAAAAAATGGCTTCATCTTTATTTATCAAATTTTGTTGTTGGATAATATGAAGGTCGTTTAAGATAATGGTGCAGATTTCATGTTTTTTTAAAAACCGAAATTTTTCGAAAACTGCAAAGGTTCAAACTTTTTCCAGAGTTTTTGTTCAACTAAAATATTAAAGATAGATATTTTTCTCTTAAACCGAAATACAGCGTGGGGCTGACTACATGTTTAACCACACGTATCCCCTTAACGTTTAACCCTTCACCCATGGCCGCGAGGCAGGGACGTTGCTAGTAGGCCTGAGCCTGTTCACGGGCTGACGCGCCAGATACATACATACATTTTTCTCTCAATGAAATGTATTCCTTAAAGATAAATTTTGGAAAAATACATGTACATGATCTTATTTCAAAATATGAGTACTTTTCGCGCGAATTCTCAATTGATGGGTATCCCAAAATTAATAAGGAATTTTGTTGTGACGAACTTTGGAAAAAAATGTCGATCTCGTAAAAACATCGAATACAAAACATTAACATTAAAAGAACATCGGCTTTAAAAACCCGATGATTTTTTTATTTAATAGGTAATTATTACACATTCCAAATATTTAACTTGATACTATTTGGCTAGGTCGAAGGTCTCTAAACAATTACAATACCTACCTCTTACCTTCTCTGTGTTCTAACCTTTCAAATTGTAGTATTTACCCCTAATGGTCTCTCCATCGGGTCAAAGCGGAAAAGAGACCATAGGATATGGCTGAGGAAGAATACCTAAAGGGTGAAATCCGCCGTTAGAAGCCGAGTACATGCCAATCTACCAAATGTTTTCTAAAGTATTTATTCATATCCTGGCGTGGACGTCAAGCATTCTCTTTCCAGTCTTTAGCCTTCTCAGCACCTGAAAACTCATTTCTATCAGGTTTTCGTCCAGTTTCCCTGAACCTTAACAAATGCTGAGATAGCCTCTAGTTTTGCTTCTGAACATAAAGGTAACATCAAATGGACCCCATAGCACGTCACACACAATTTTAAACTGTTTTCCACGTAAATTAGTAAGTAAAAAATAAATAAATAAAAAATAAATAAAAATAAATAAATAAATAAAAATGAAACAAATAAAAAATAAATAAAATATAAATAAGCAAATAAAAAATTAAATAGGCGCCACCACAGATCGTCCGCATAGTTGTCTCTGCACTTACATTGCCGACACCCTCTCCCCTGAGCCCCCTAATGTGCTTATTTAATTATTTGATGATTTACTTATTACTTAACAGTAATGATTTTATAAAAACCCGTTCCCCGTGTTCCCGCGACTTCTTTCACTACGCGCTGTACGTCCCAAATCAAAACTCCAATTCCTCTCCGAAGGGGCGGGGGAGGCGGAGGGGGGGGGGGGGGCAGGAAGCCCCCCTGGGGCCCGCCCGCCGCCGGCGCGTGCCCCGCTCAGACCTCCGCGGCGGCGCCCCGCGCGCTTCCATTGTTTCTGCGCCGGCGGCCCACTGGCGCCGTGGGTGGCCGCCGCGAGAACTAATTACGGCGCGGCTGTCGCCACTGCCTCGCCGGCTGCTGGGTATAGCTGGTGTGGCGTATCCGCTGCTCCCATCGGAGGCGGATACCCTCTCTTATTGGAGGTTAAACTATCCAACGAAAATGTCTCTTTACGAAGATCCACGCACAGAAATGTAAAACTAAAACGTTAAAATGTCAAGTTCTATTAATGCCAATGTAAAATTGTTCAGTTCGCTGAATGTTCATCTCCCATACACAAATACTAGTGGGAATACGCGGTCTATCGAAACGTTTCCTGTTCTTAGTGTTATTGATTAGTGATTCCGAGTACGTCAACTCTTAGGGTCATTATTCCTGTCAGTATAGTGCATGTGTTTATCGCGGGAGGTGGCGGTGATCTTCCCTCGTTTAATGGCGAGATCTGGCGCCGACCTACTGTCGGCTAGCGGGGTTTCCCTCAATCAGGTATCTCCCACCAGCCAGTGCTCCACTGCCCCAGCCAGTTCAAGCTCTAAGCTCCAGACTGGTCTCCCGTCATGTGTGGTTGTGTGGTGCATGTAAGTGTTTGTGTATAAGTAAAGGGTATATTTAATACTTATCTGGTATTTAATGAAATCAAATTTAGGACTTGTAACTTTGAAAATGTGACAGGTTCATTCAAATATGTTGCGAACAATAAATATAATACATACATACATTTATTAGAACTGCTATGGGGTATAACCCGGTGGCAGTTAATGACAATAATTGCAAAAATTACAACACTTACATTAATAATAATAATACTAAGAATGATAATAATAATAATAATAATAATAATAATAATAATAATAATAATAATAATAATAATAATAATAATTAATAATAATAATAATACCGCACAATACAGTACAAGACGAAAAGCAGCATTGAAAAGTGCATTGATCACGGTCACCGCATTTCACTTCACTTCACTACACTACAATTTTTGCTTTGAATTACACTGACCAGCACTTCACAGCACTTCACCGCACTACACAGCACATACTCATTTAATATCTTGTTCTAATTTGTTTCTAAAACTTCGGACACTGAGAGGAAAAGCTTTGAAAACTGCTGCAGGTAAACTGTTCCAATCTCTAATAGTTCTGTTACAAAAGGAAAACTTCCCAAGATCTGAATTTTGTTTCCTTTCTCGAATTTTGTGGGTGTGATCGCTTCGACCGAAATAATTTGGTTTTTCTAGTCTAATCTGAATTTCCTTCCAAGCTGGTTGACCTACGTACGATTTATAAAGAGCGCAAAGCCTCGCCTTTGTTCTTCTCGTTTCTAGAGGTTCCCATGACTTTTTTGTTGCGTTACTTCTATAGGTAAACTTATTCGCTTTTCTCTGTGATGCTAAGAAGAAGAGGAAGGGGTAAGAAATATCGCGTGAGGTCCGTGACTGAGTTGTTTAGGTTCTGCTCCAGTAGTCGCCTAGTGTTGATCAGAGAAACCACGGAAAACTACCGATCAGAGCAGCCGGCCGCTAGAATTCTCCTCCAGACAGCGGCTGAATTCGACCTAGCTATCCTAGGTAGTGCTGCTACCATCGGAAGTAGAACCCTAAGACCTACTGATCAGATGCCTTGAGCCTATTAAGCCGGTCTTAGTGTTCTTATTCAACAATTTCCCATGTTTTTAAAAAAAGGGCATGAACATCTTTTTTCAATAAAGTGCTGAAAACATCAAAGCCACAAGAACCAATATGACTGTAAGTGGCTCGCAAAGTTAGGATGTATCCTAAAACTGCAAGCAGTAAGGATGTACTCGAATAATGAGATATGTGCGAGATGCGGCAGTAGAAAAGCTGAAAAATATCTCGCTTATTTACTAAAGGGAAAATAAAAAACACAATAAACATTGTTTGATGTTGCAATTGACTTAAATCTCGACGACTACTAAAATGAAGGAAGTTTGCAAACCCTGGGACATTTCACTATTTATTGCAAATACAGAATTGAACATGTTCTGGAAATGTAATTGAAATATTTTATTTTTACCAAAATCTGTTCGTGTTTATTGTTGGTAATAATGGCAAAGAATTACTGCCGTGTACCTAAACTTAAAAATATAATATATCACGTACACTAATTATCATCGAGTTTGTTCGGCTAAAATGTGTCAAACGATTTCAAGACATTGCCCAACTCTCACTAATCTTTGCTTTTAAAAATACTCTTCGGACATGGTGTTCCACCACATTTGGCTTTAACCCTGCAGTTCTCAGGCAGCAAATTTACGAGTTCTCTTACTTTTTAATATTTTTCATCTTAGGAATTACGTGTTTTCAGAAACTTTCTACACACAGTCATTCATTCTTTCGTTTCGGTTTTGGAGTAATCAGAAATGGCGGATTCTCAGTCCGACGAGAGCAGTGGCTATTTATTGCAAATACAGAATTGAACATGTTCCGAAAATGTAATTCTTGCTTTTAGTTTCAATAAATGGGTAAAAAATGGAAATTTTTTAAAAATTGTTAAAAGTGGAAACTTATTAATGTAGTGTTTGGCTTTTTAACTGTACAATCTAGGTAAAAATGTTTTGTTCCGAAATGCATGAATGTGATACATAATATTTAAAACACTCTTAATTCATGTAGGTTAAAATATTATTTTTGTGTCGATATTAATTTTCTATTACATTATTTTTAACATTCACATGACGTTTCTTGGCAATTTCCTTTTATACTGGGAATAAATCCTAATCTACTTTACCTATATCCACTTTTAGCTAAGTGTGAACTCATAGTCCGCCGCGAAAATATGCCGCATTACTGTAGGTATAACGCACTTCCTCATCATCCTAACAGCCGAACTTATTTACGATTAGTTCTAGAAATTACAAAGTGCAGAACGTTTGCATGGATCCAATTAACTAATTTTATTATAAAGAGATTTAAAATTATAAAAAGGTCGACGTAATGTTGTAATCCCAATTTTTTTATTATTTCACAATATATATGAATTTTGTATCTTTAACATATTAAGAAATATATGTGAACGCTTTGCTTCCTTGAACATTTTTTATTTGACTCTTTGAGGGCAGACGTATTTGCTTCTTCAGTTTTTGCAGCGAACAACTTGCCGTGGACGTTTTTGATTCTGAGAGAGAACATTGTCGAAGAGACATTTCAACATTTAAGTCTTTCTTTCAGAAGAATAAGAAAGACACTCACACGTTGTTCTTGTGGTAGTAGAAGTGCATTCTCAATGTTATTTGGAGGAAGCAAAGTTGCTTGCAGCGCTCTAAGTGGCCTGACAAAGAACTACATGAACTATCTGCATTTAGTGACCTTGTTGCCAATGGTAATTAATTGCTATAAACTATTTTCGGGAAGTAAGATTTTTAGAAAATAAATAAAATTGTAGGTCTTAGTTGTACTATCTTAGTTGAGCTAATTTTCTTAATGCACGTTGACCTCGATGAAACATGCATATGCAAGTTATCTAATGAAGAAAGAAAAGCAGAAAACGAAAAACCGACAAACAAGTAATTTCATTGCAAACTTTTTTATTTACTAATCTATTGATGAAATGACTATTTTTGAATAGGTAAACAACAAATAATGAAGCCATTTGATTAATAAAATTCCGCCGCAAACAACCAAATACTTTTACTCAAGCCAAAATAATGTTCCTAAAAGAGAATTTTATCGTAAAAACAACAGTTATATAGTAATTTGGTCAACTAATAAATACGCAAATATAACGTAAAATGTTCAGAATTAATGTGTTAACTCCTTCGCACTCAAGCTGACCTAATATACAATTAAATAATAATATTAAAAAAATTCATTTTAACTTATTCTAACAAAATTACAATTTAATTACTCTAATTTAAAAATTTTTGACATTCTGAGGAAAAGCCCAGCCCTGCCTGGGTGCATTTAAAATTCCCGCTAATATTGTGACGCATAACTGGTGCATGAAGCTCATTGGCTGTCTTCCTTCATGGTTTGGACCGTAAATAAATAAACACGACATCTCAAAGCCCCCACAAAGGGTCAAGTTCAGGAGAACCGATTGTATAACAATCGCCTCGGCCACCTACTACACCAGCAATACGAGATCTCATGGCGGCTTTGAAACAATGCGTAGAAAGTGCAATGAAACGAAAGCTGCAATTATGACGGAACAAATGCTCAAAGAGACAATAACAGAGCGGGGAAGAAGAAAGACGCAATTGAAACTGCAGTTTCAATGTAACGAATGGAAGATTTGTATGAATGTAAATTGAATTACTGCTACCTTGTTCTTGCTGTAATTACGTCCCATCTCATTGGCTGTTGAAGAAGTGCCCGTGCGCCCGTAGTTTTTGATTTAGCACGCGCGCGGGTATTCGCAACGGTCATTGCAGGACGGGGTACAGTCTCCGCGAGTACACGGGACTTAAATGGGCGCCGGGTTATACAGCATTGTCTCTCGTCTCTTCACTTAGGAGTTATGACTTGCTACCTGTTGTTTGGGCTCACTGCAAATGGAATCTACTTAAAGATGGAGATGTTCATCTGCATTTTAGGTTAATGTTGTTGTTGGAGTATCTTAAAAAACTACGTGTTTTAAATATCGTATACTTTAAATCACTTGACTTAATAATAAATATTGAAGTATTATGGTAGTAAATAATTTGTACATGTGGCACATGGATAGGGATAGAACTATATTTAAGATCTAGTTGCTTTCTATTTCAGATTGCTTGCGAATCTTCACAAAATATTCGATAGAGAATAGGGTCGCGTATTTATAACCAACTTGTATAGTGTAATAACACACGATACGTGACATACGCAGAGAAAATACATTAGACGTATGAGAACCGACTAAAAATCGGTGCATTCAGTAGACACCAATGCCATGGAAAATAAAAAGTTTTTACGGAAAATGGTCGTTCTGCTAATCATATTATTAGCTATATTTGTTCATAGGTGTTGTGGTGTGTTATCGTTGGCATTTTTCATGAAATAATTATAGACGTTGTCATTTCCAACAATAGGATTTAATATAATAGCAGCTTTCGATGGCTTAGTAGTCGTTTAGTAGTAGTTTAGTAGTAGACTAGTAGTCGTTTTGTGGCTTCCATCCAGCAGACAACTGATGATGATGGCTAAGCCATCGAAAGCTGCTATTATATTAAATCCTATTGTTGGCACTGACAACGTCCATAATTATTTCATTTTTATATTTGTTCATCTAACGTGCCCGTATAAAATATTCATGGTTGATGGTAAATAATTTACTTATGTAAACTTATATATGTAATTTAATTTACAATGTCTTTAAATTTAGAATTCGCAAACTTCCTGAAGTCAAGAGATGTGACACATATCAAAAATAGTCATTTTCGAGCTAAGTGTAAAAATGCATGTAGAAAATATTACTTTTTTGTGCAGAAATCCGCATGAAGATTAGTAATTACATAGAATAAAATGTCTTGCCTTTAGGTGCAAACTAAATGGTTACGTCTCCGCATTAAAACTGTTCTGAAGTAGAATGATGGTTTTTGAAATGTGTCAGTTTTCTTGAGAACTGCTCATTTCAGCACTCTACACTTCCAGTCAAACTAACTTCTGATTAGGAAATCATTAGGCTGAGCTATAACCCATTTACATTTCTTTGGAGTATATAATACACTTAATGTATTATATATAATTTGGATTGTATAATTGTAAAGAACCTGTAACAAGTATTGTACTTCAGCTTCTGGGTCAATGACCCCCATTTCGATCAGGTTTTCGTTTAGTTTCCCTGATCCTTGAGCAAATACTGAGATGGCCCCTTGTTTTGCCTCTGAACATAAATATAACTTCAAATTAACTTCTCCCCATAGCACGTCACACACAGTTTTTAACGGTTTTTGACGTAAATAAATAAATAAAAAAGAGACGATTTTGAACTGTTCACTACACATTTACACCCTTGCAGATTCATTTGATCTAATGTCCGCTGACGACTTCCTGTACCTAGCCTTGACAAGTATCTTGCTCTGAAGGCATTATAGCGCCTTGCTTTGCAATGAACAGTTTCTGTCATTTCTGTCCACTGTAAATTTTTTTATCAGCCAGGATGTTGCTCTCACGTGTCCTGACTTAACCATTCTCTTTCAGAATAACTCTGGGAATTTGATGTTTGTCATTCCGCATGATACGGTCAGAGAATAACATTTTTCATCGTCACACATTTTGTCATTTCTCTTCTTTACAATCTAAAGGCCTTTTTTACATCGTCGGATCTCTACTTTGTAGCGAGGACGTAAAAATTTGTGTAGAGGGAGAAATGCGCGTTAGAAGTGCGGACACCTCGTGAGCTTGCAGCACCAGCAGACGCAACGCACAAGACGCCTCTTATAAGAGTGCGTGGGCGAGACGGAGACGCTCTCATGAAAATTCAAGCAGCCTCCGAATTCGTGATTTCGCGTTTAAGGAACAGGAAGACCAGTTCGAGCACCACTCCTTACAGCTTCGTGACATTTACGCTGGTTGTTTGGTGGGTTGTTAGTGGTCCAGGGCGCGTCATCTGGTAAGGTCGTTATTCCAGTAGTGCATGTTTTTGTCATCGGGAGGCGGCTTGAATCGTCCCCCGCTGGATGGTGAAATCCGGCGTCGACCTACCGTCGGCTAGCAGGGTTTTTCCAGCCAGGTATCTCCCCCCAGCGGGACACTGGGACACAAGCTCTGAGCTCCCGACCGTTCTCCCGGTGTGTGTGGTTGTGTAGTGTATGTAAATGGAAGTGTGTGTAAGTAGGGGGTGAGGATAGTACAACGAAGAGGAAGGAAACATCGCGCTCGGTCCGTGGCCCGGTTGTTAGGGTACTACTCCGGCATTCGCCTGGTGTTGATCGGGGAAACCACGGAGAACTACCGATCAGAGCAGCCGGTCGCTAGAATTTTCCAGACAGAGGTTGAATTCGTCGTAGCTATCTAGCTAATGTAGGAAATTCTGCCACCGTGAGGAGTGGGACCCTAGAACCTCCCGTTCAGAGGCACTGCAGTGACATCAACTGATGCCTTGAGCCGGCACGGTGGCAGAATTTCCTACATTAGCTAGATAGCTACGACGAATTCAACCTCTGTCTGGAAAATTCTCATGGTGTGGGCGTGGGCGGCGGCGTCTAAATTCGACCCAGCTGTGTATGCAGTGTGGAAAATCCTGCCACCGTGTGGAGTGTAACCCTAGGACCTCTCGGTCAGAGGCACTGCAGTGACATCAGTTGATGCCCTGAGCCACCTTTCCCAGTAACTTCGCTCGTAACCTAGCTGTGTAGGTAGTGTGGAAAATGCTGCCACCGTGGGGAGTGTAACCCTAGAACCTCCCGGTCAGAGGCACTGCAGTGACATCAGTTGATGCCCTGAGCCACCTCTCCCAGTAACTTCGCTCGTAACCTAGCTGTGTAGGTAGTGTGGAAAATGCTTCCATCGTGGGGAGTGTAACCCTAGTCCCGGTCAGAGGCACTGCAGTGACATCAGTTGATGCCCTGAGCCACCTCTCCCAGTAACTTCGCTCGTAACCTAGCTGTGTAGGTAGTGTGGAAAATGCTGCCACCGTGGGAAGTGTAACCCTAGGACCTCCCGGTCAGAGGCACTTCAGTGCCATCAGTTGATGCCCTGAGCCACCTCTCCCTGTAACTTCGCTCGTAATCTAGCTGTGTAGGTAGTGTGGAAAATGCGGCCACCGTGGGGAGTGTAACCCTAGGACCTCCCGTTCAGAGGCACTGCAGTGACATCAGTCGATGCCCTGAGCCACCTCTCCCAGTAACTTCGCTCGTAACCTAGCTGTGTAGGTAGTGTGGAAAATGCTTCCATCGTGGGGAGTGTAACCCTAGGACCTCCCGGTCAGAGGCACTGCAGTGCCATCAGTTGATGCCCTGAGCCACCTCTCCCAGTAACTTCGCTCGTAACCTAGCTGTGTAGGTAGTGTGGAAAATGCTGCCACCGTGGGGAGTGTAACCCTAGGACCTCCCGGTCAGAGGCACTTCAGTGCCATCAGTTGATGCCCTGAGCCACCTCTCCCTGTAACTTCGCTCGTAATCTAGCTGTGTAGGTAGTGTGGAAAATGCGGCCACCGTGGGGAGTGTAACCCTAGGACCTCCCGGTCAGAGGCACTGCAGTGATATCAGTTGATGCCCTGAGCCTCCTCTCCCAGTAACTTCGCTCGTAACCTAGCTGTGCAGGTAGTGTGGAAAATGCTGCCACCGTGGGGAGTGTAACCCTAGGACCTCCCGGTCAGAGGCACTGCAGCGACATCAGTTGATGCCCTGAGCCACCTCTCCCAGTAACTTCGCTCGTAACCTAGCTGTGTAGGTAGTGTGGAAAATGCGGCCACCGTGGGGAGTGTAACCCTAGGACCTCCCGGTCAGAGGCACTGCAGTGACATCAGTTGATGCCCTGAGCCTCCTCTCCCAGTAACTTCGCTCGTAACCTAGCTGTGCAGGTAGTGTGGAAAATGCTGCCACCGTGGGGAGTGTAACCCTAGGACCTCCCGGTCAGAGGCACTGCAGCGACATCAGTTGATGCCCTGAGCCACCTCTCCCGGTTTTTCGCGTTTAAGGAGCAGGGGGGGGGGGGCACCCGAGCCCCGCTCCTCTCAGCCTCGTGACATTTCCGTGGTCACTTGGGATTCTGGTGGGCTACGCCTTCGCGCCCACATGTGAGGGGGCGCGGAGCCCGGAGCAGGGGCTGAGGCTGGCGCTCGTTCGTGCTGCCGGACGCGAGCGACCTGCTCATTCCGTAACTCACCGCCGCCCACTCTCAGCGCAGCGTAATTAGAAGTCTCCGAGAAACATCGGAATTTGGGATGTTTCGCTGGTCGAGGAAGTGAGTGATTGATTAGGGGTTCCCGACGCGACAACTACTTTGTTTAATGTCACTTTCATAGTATAATAATAATAATAATAATAATAATAATAATAATAATAATAATAATAATAATAATAATAATAATAATGATATTAACACAGGTACAGAAACTGAAACAATAGCAATGGAATGCTACCGCTATACTTTCGATCTGACCAAAAATCGAACCCAGAATCCCACCACGGAAAGCCTGCACGCAGTCCACGAGCAACCCGAGAGGCATAATAATAATAATAATAATAACCATAATCATAATAATAATAATCATAATCATAATAATAATAATAACAATAATAATAATGTCTTTATTTCTGGGGAGACAGGGGCTACTCTTCTGCCTAAACACTTATAACAATTTACCATTACATAATTGCAATTGTGTCATTTTCGTGTGGTTTATTACTAACAAGTAAACATTAGTCGTATTCGTGGAGGTAAAAAGAAAACAATAATAAAGATGAATGTAAAGTACTCTAAAAATTTAAAGAGTTTTTTTCAAAATCGTAGAGCTTCGAGTAATTCCAGATTCTTTGGGAAATATTTATTTTAACAAAACTCTTACGAAGTGTTGTACACATTCGGTGGGATGTTTCGAAAACTAACAAAAAAAAACAAACTTTTTTGTAGCAGGGTAACGCAAAATGAGTATATCCATTGAAACCTCGAAATCGATTTTCCGCAGCACTTCAAAACTTTCTCTATACGACTACGTAAATTACTCCGTGTAGGACAAAGTGAAGGGGGAGGGGCAGATATTCCATTTCCGAACGAACAGGTCAAAGCAACGCGGGCGTTTGGATTGATTGATTACTAGGGATTCCGGACCCGTGAACTGCTATGGCTATTAGTCCCGGGAGTTTTTGTCTCGGGAGGTGTCTGTGGTCTTCCCCGCTGGATGGCGAGATCCGGCGCCGGCCTACCACCCGCTAGCAGGGTTTCCCTCAAACAGGTATCTCCCACCAGCATGGCACCGCCTTACGCGGATCGAGCTCTAAGCTCTCTCTACTGGTCTTTCCCGGCAGTTTAGTGCGTGGAAGTGTGCGTAAGGAGTGAAGATAAGTCAAGGGAGAGGTAGGAAAGATCGCGAACTATCCGTGGCCCGTTTGTTAGGGTATAGCTCTGGCATTCGCCTGGTGCTGATCGGAGAAACCACGGAAAACTACCGATCAGATAGTCCGTCCATTTGATTTCTCTTCCAGAGAGGGACTGAACTCGACCTGGCTCGGCATTTGTTTGATGTTGACGGAAGAAACCACGAAAAACTATCCATAAGAGCGTCCGTCCGCTAGAATTCTCCTCCAGCCAATGGTTGAATTCGACCTGGCTCTGTAGCTAGTGTCATGGAACGCCAGGAGCTCCCGGTCAGACGCACTGCGGTGGCTGCAGTCGGTGCCCTGAGCTGGTTTGGACTCCCTGTGCGGGGGTTGGGCGCGGCGGTGACACGTGACGAGCGGAGGTGTGGAGTGAAGAGGCGCCCTCTGACCCGCCGCCGCCTCCACCGCCCGCGCCCCGCCCGGCTCCTGTGGGCGAGCAGGCAGCCTGGCCGCGCACGCGCTCTCGAGTGCTCGTTGCTAGCCGGCTGACATGCCGCAGCAGAACACAAAGAAAACTAAACGGTCTTGGCTGGCCGGGTGACGTTTCGACCATCTTGTCGTGGTCTTCCTCAGACCAGGTCTGGTCGCAGATCTGCCCTGAGGAAGACCGCGATAAGATGGTCAAGATCATTCACATGACTCCGGCCGCGGAAGCCTACGACTTCATCCATCTTGTGGTCTTCTTCAGGGCTGTTCTGCGGACCAACTATAAGTCCAGATAAGATGGTCAAAACGTTGGCAACGCAGCCTTCGACGCGGCGTCACCCGTACAGCCAAGATCATGCACATGACCCCAGCCGCGAAAGTCTACGTCTTCATACTAAGAAAACTAGCTCATACGTTGAGGATAATTTATTTATTTTGCGTCAAAACACTTAAAAACTGTTTAAAGTTTAACTCATTCGTATTGATCCGTTATAGTTTATAGACGGTGATTCTGCAAGATTATTTAAGAAACAAACAAATACAAAGGTTATTAACACGTCAACATGTTCACATTAAAACATCATAAGTTTATTCCACACTTTCTAAACTTATTCTAAAGTAGTTCTAAACTTATTGTATTTTAATGTAAATAAACATGCTGACGTGTTTTTTTAAATTATCTTGCAGAATTACCGTCTATAAACTAGAATGGGACATTACTGATGAGTGAAACTTTAAATACTACAAGAGACAGTGCAATCATTGAAAAAATAAGTTAAAAACTGTGTATGGTGTGCTACGGGGAGAAGTATGGGAGTGTATTATGTGTACGTTCAGGGAATTGAAAGTTTATAGAAATTGAATTCTAAATACAGAATGAAATAAGCGTTTTTGTCAAGATTTTTTTTCAAAATTCTCGTTCCGATGTAATAATTTTTTTTTTGAAATGCAATATAGCTCTAGATTTTGGTTCCTATTCCTCGTAATGTCCTTTTTGAAGGAATGCACTTGAGGTATTGATAACGATCATTTGAATAACTATATTTCCAACTGAATTCTAAAAGATGCGCACAAATAATGAAGTTATATTAATGTCGAGAAGCAAAACAAAGGGGCATCTCAGCATTTCAGGGAAACTGGACGAAAAACCTGATGGAGGTCATTGGCCCTGTAATGGGAGTTTTTCTGCCGCAAAATTGCCGTTTTCTCGGGCAGAATTACACAACTTTCCTTCTACCCAGATCTAGCAACACCGCTAGCTGGAAAAAGTCAGATCAATCCAACCCTAAAATGCTAAACACAATATTTTTTGTTTATCTTTTTTCTTGGGTTTTGGATGTCATGGTCCTTAAAATTACCGAAGGCAGCAAAGGTTTACTCATATAGTGGGCAGGGAAAGTAGTAGTTTAATTCTGTTAAACTAATATTAAGTCGTTTCCCTAACGGACTGTCTACAGACACGTGTGGAATTTTGTTATTTTTACTCACTTCTTCTGTAAAACGTTATATTCGCCATGCCTGTGTTTTTATGTTCTTGTTTAATTTTTTAAGAATATTTTGATAATTCGTATATTCATTTGGTTTTCCTCGCTAGTATTAAAATCGTTGCCGACAATCTTATGACTCTTCCCTGACGCTAGAAAGTAAAAAAAAAATATTTGAAACATAATCTTAATTTTTTCTTAACGAAATTTAGTTGTAAAAGTTTTTTAGAGCTCAAACGCCACTTACAAACATTTTGCTGGCATTGAATGATGTTGTTCAACTGGCTGACTTGACCCGGATGTTGTCTACGAAGGTGATTCCCAGAAACGAAACACGTTTTGCTCCATAGTCGTTTCCTAGAAGACTTATGAGAAGACCACATCCTGCAAGTGTCTGTAAAATATTTCTGCGAACAGCTGTCGTCGAGAGAGTAGTCTTGGGAGAAATCCGACCATTTTACTGCAGGGAACGCACCAACAGTAATGTCCTTGCTGAATGAGAGACTGGGATTGGGTTGAGTTTCTCACTGCTCTGCAAAACGACCGAAATTTTAGAGGACGTACTGAAAAGGAGCATAATGAAAGCTATTCAAAAAACGGGGGAGATTTCAGTGTGATGGTTTCCTAGTTGTTTTTTCATTATTCTTGATTATTATCTGATATATTAAATTGTATCTGATGTTCTTATATATCTGTGGTAAGAGGTACAGGCAATAATTATAAGTCAACAGTTCGTTGGCTGTAGGATAACGTGCAATAATTTATAAGTGTGCAAATATCTAAAAGGGCATTAAAATAAATGCGTTTAATTATGAAATAGGTGATCCAAATTTAGTCCGACGAACAGAGTGAATTTTTTTTTTCATTCTGACCCTGTGAATTTATACTACGAAGTTCGTTTTAGTTATGAACTAGAATTTGAGATAAGTTTGATTCACTGCAGGTTGCAGCGAAAACTGATACATGCTTGTGAATTTCCCTTTCAAACCATTAAAATTTAGTAGAAAGCAGTTTTTATTAAATACGTAATTTCTAGTCATAAAGAGAGAAAACTAAACTTCTGTGCCAATCAACACGTTCTTACTTTCTTCCGAATAAAATAAATACAAACTGTAAGAGGATTGTTTCTTCATTTGTAGAAAGAATGAAAGGGACAACAATCTACTTTAAACATTTAAAAAATAATAAATGGTTTTCTTTTTTTTAACAATTAAACATATAGAATTCTTATAAAAGGTACGACCAAACAGTAGTTGAATTATAGTGCACAAACTACATTGAACGTGATATAACAATTACATAAGCCAACATAGCAAGTGTCAAGTCAAGTTTCTCTCACCTCTTCAATCCCTCGATAGTCGTTACAAATGAAATCACTCACTGGACTTCAATAAACCTCCGTCAAGTGTGCAGCAATAACAGTGCAGCAATTTATTTCGCTCTTGACGTTTTGTTCAACTGTTCCATTCACTTTTGTATTTCATTCCAAATTATACATATTATTTTCTTACATGGGATATCCCTCATCATATCGCACCTACAATAATTCGTTGCTATTTCTGATTTTCAGTTAAATGGAAGATGCATAGATAGCACTGCTCTACATTTTGAAAAAAAAAATATTTTCATTTTGAATACTTTTCCCCTCTAATTTTGGAGTGCTTATTTAAAATAAGTTAACAGTTTTCCTATATCACGTCCAGTTTGTTTAAAAAATGGAAAGAACATTTTTATATGTACCCATTACCGATATGTATTATTTATACCCTTCTGCAGGATCTCTGTCATGATTAAGATAGTGGTGTATTGTATGTTAGAATTATGTCATCATGTAACTGTAAACATAGTGCACGTACATTTCACAAGAACTACCAACAATTGGTATTATTATAGGCGTATTACCACTAGATCTAGACTGACGCCACAAAGATAATTGATATTATTGATATTTTACAAACAGAACTTTTCTTTGTTTTGCACTTAGTCCATGAATACGAGAAGTACACTTTCCCTTTCCAGGGAACAACGTAATCTGCCATCATTTTAACAGTTCAATCTCCATGGAATCTTCTTTCAAATCTTGGTAAAAACGTTCACCGTGAACCCCGCTGTAAAATACGAGACAATATGGAAAACGGTGAAGGAAAGTGCATGTAGGAAATACGTCTGTAAACTCATGTTACAGCCTAGTTTTCTCATATTTTCCAACATGGTATTCACAATGATTTTTTGCAATATGAACTTCTTCTGTTTCCTAGAATGTTTTTATAACATATTTGTAACTATTCCAGGCTTGATTTTATGTTTGGCTCATTGCATTCTCGAAATTCGGGTCTCACATTCATTTCCTGATCTGTGGTTTAATAAAAGCACGTGCTGTCAGCTTATCTAGAGTCGCTTTGTGATAAACACTACATGTACTTAAAACAGTCACTGTCTTTGTCAAGGGTACGTACAAACTGGTGTAAATCCCGAAGCACATGAAATGGTGTAATCACAGTTTACACATTATAAAACTGTCGATGAGAGCAGCCGGCCGCTAGAATTCTTCTCCAGACAGTGCTCGTGTTTTGTTGGCAGTTCTCTCTCAGGGGCGAGAGAACGGAGTGCGGTCTCAAGTTCGCACTGCGTTGCTGCAACTGGTTCGGGGTAGACAGACACCAACTCCCGTTGACAGCCGTTTTTTATACTTTTTTATTTTTAATTTGCTGCGTCTTTATAGATGCATCGTGTCTCCTAGCTCCTTAAGGAGTGTTGAGCGCACCGTAGAGTAATCCTCTGTTATTTGATTTGGAGTAATCCTCCATTATTAATCATTCAGACCCTCTAGGGGCCCCTGGGTGGTCAAGTCACGCTAGTCGCAGTCAAGTCAGGAAATCCGCCTTGTTGAGAGGTAACGTCTCGATTTTTCTTCCTTGGTCACTATGGTCTGAAGAATATTCAATTTACGAATATCAGAAACGTATTATAGAACTGTTTTATGATCGACTTTTTTGCCATTTAAAAAAATATTGACCATGTAAAAACATCAAACACAAAATATGGATGTAAAAAAAATCTGTCTAAAAATTCGATGTTAAATGAATCGGAGAAAACATAAACGTTCAATGTTCAGGAGCTTGAAATTTCGAAGAACAAGCATAAAGGTTCTAAGTTCCGGACGTCAATCATTGTTTCTGCACATTAATTGTTGAATGACACTGTACAGACGTCACAGAGTTCACGCACAAAGAACGTTTATACAGAAAGCTGAATTTATATTTTAAAAACAGTTTCCCACCGTTAACTCAAAACCGACAAAATGTGTCATGGAACCATTTTGTTTGCGCCGATTCAAATACATCGATGAGTTAATAATCGATGTTGTTAAAACATCGATGTCGCGAACTCAACCGTCCAGCACGCTCGCGCATGCGCAGAAGCTCAGAAGCGCAATCGATTGCTCAAAAGGACTCGACCGAACGGCACGTTCCCCCCGCCACGCCACCGCATCCATCCACGCCACACACCCCGTCCCTCGAACGGATTGCACTTCTCCTCCACCGCCATCCGGAGCACGTACCACGTTCCACGTTCCCACGCTCCGCGCGCCGTAGAGTATTGCTATCGATTGCATGATCAATCGACGGCCATTACGAGCGATCGCTAGTTATACGCCGCGCATCCCGACAAATCGACCAAAAGAAGGGTCGGCCGCGATGCCGGTGATCGCGGGGCGGCGGCGGCGGCGGGCGATGCGGCGCTGATAGGCCAAGAAGACGTATGGTTTGTTTGGCGTCGCGGCGCGCGAGGGGCGGCAGTGGGGGCGAAACGGAGCAACCCGGGACACAATCGGGGACGCCGGAAAGCGGTCCGCATGAATTGTTGGCGATTCATGTACCAAGATGACTCCCGTAAGTGTAGTGCGTTTTTTTTTTTTTCGGGAGGTGGCTATGATCTTTCCCAGCTGGATGGCGAGATACGGTGCAGACCTACCGTCGGCTAGCAGGGTACAAGGTATCTCTCTACAGCAAAGCCCCATCCCAGCCGGGACAAGCTCTTAGCTCCCGACTGCTCTCCCGGCACGTGCGGTTGGTTCGTTATTGTTGATTCCGGGCGCATCAAATAACGAGGTCATTAGTCCCGTAAGTGTAGTGCGAGGTTTTTCCTTGGGAGGGGGCTGTGATCTCCCGCTGGATGGCGAGACACGGCGCCGTCCAACCGTCAGCTAGCGTGGTTTCCCTCAACCAGGTATCTCCCATCAGCGGAACACCGTTTTAGTCAAGACAAGCTCTAAACTCCCGGCCCGTCTCCCGGCATGTAGGGGTTGGTTGGTTTGTACCTTAGTGATTCCGGGCACGCCAGCTACGGAGGTAATTCGTCCCTTAAGTGTAGTGCATGTTTTCCACATGATACCGATTTAAATGGGAGAAGCCAGGAACTGGATGGGCTACTCCCAGGGAGCCCGCTACATAGGAGTCTAGCGAGGTGTTGGGAAGGGAGGGTTTCAATAAGGGCCTTGAGGTCAGCAGGGGCCCGATCTAAAAGATGTGTGTGTTTGTGTGTGTGTGTGTGTGTGTGTGTGTGTGTGTGTGTGTGAGTATTCTGATTTAAATGTAGTGTCCCTTCAACGTCACGAGTTCGAAGGAGAGGAGGACACTGTCATCCAATCAGGAGCTTCAATACCAAAATTTAACTCGTAACGTGGATCACGACTCAATGGCAGTGTCCCCCTCTTCTAACTCGTGACCTCTCTCTTTCTCTCTCTTTATTTTTCTCTCTTTCTCTTTTTGTCTCCCCCTCTCTTTCTCTTTATGTCTCTCTTTCTCTTTTTGTCTCGTCTGTCTCTCTTTCTATGTCTTTTTCTCTCTCCCCCTCCCTCTCCTCTTACTTTCTCTCACCTGCATGCATAAATATCCATCAACACAGGCATGAATTCATGCTTTTATAATCACTGCTCTGAATTAAATGTTCTGAAATCATGGGAGCCGTCGGTTAATTCACAGTATTTCATGTGATGATCGTGAAGATTTTTTTTGTTTTAACAAGTTTAGCGCTGTCGTTGTTTTCAGAAAACACACTTGACAGAAGACTCAACACTTACTCAAATTATGTGTTGCAAAAACGCATTAAACTTGTAAATTAATAAATACATTCGATTTTAGGGAGGTAGTTTAGTGAGGTATTGAAGGAATCACTTCAATAATACGGTTTAAAATTTTCGGTGTTAACCTCCAAGTTTACGGTTCTTCTTAGCTGCAACTTCACGATCTTCTCTAATAAACCCTCATCCTGATGCTCGCACACGCGTTCACTTTAAGATCTATTAGTGCTGTGTCAAAGATGATTAAGAAGGGGAAAGTCGATTTAAAAATCTTCAAAAATTGCATTTTTCAAAATGGTCATTACAATTGTTTGTTCTTTAAATAACATATCTGCAAGTTTTACGGTCGTATTTCTAGTCTAAGTAGGCTTTAAAACATTTAAATGCCTGAAAACCAGGCACTGGCCGTGACCCCTTTATATAATGACAGTTTCAGTTATTTGGCTGTAAATCAAGATACGTTGAGGCTCTTTGATGCTTTGGTAGTTACATGGTGAAAATAAGACTGTCCTACAAATATACATAGGGATGCCAAGGTAATTTTATGCTATTCCTTTTACTCTTTGCTTTCTTTTGTAAACACGCTTTGTTTTGTAAATATGATGTTAGCATATGCTATGAGATGCATTTGTTTGGGTGGAGTAGATGCTAATATATTTTGTGGTTTTATGAACATACCACATCCAGTTGCCTTTTCAAGGGCGTGAATAATACATTACGCAATGGTCTGGAATTTGTGTGGGTTAATTTCTGGTGGTGTGTAAATTGTGTGTGGTGAGGCTGTTTGATGCTTTGGTAGTTCCATGGCAAAAATAAGACTGTCATACATAGGCATGCCAAACTAATTTTATGCTATTCCTTTTACTCTTTGCTTTGTTTTGTAAACAAGCTTTGTTTTGTAAACAAACAGCCTGGTCTTGTGATACCAGCAAGACTGAAGTATGCATGTGGATTATTTCCTGAAGAGTTCTGTTATATTTACAGCAGTTCCAGTTTAGCATTAGAACCTGTAAGAAGGCGAAAGAGAGAATTGAAAACATCAGGAGGAAACGTGTTTTAGAGGTAAGTGCCTCCCTCAAGTCCTGTATCTGTCAAAAAATTGAGGCAGGTATTTCTTTAGATTTGTAAGAGAAAGAATGTAGTAGCTTCAGAATTGTGGATTTGTCAATTCTGTCAACTATTATAAATCGTATTTGTTTGTGTAAATCTTGTGGAACGAAAAATTTGAAATTTATTGATGAAAACAACAGAAATGGTATTGTGTCGTCTTTACAAATTTTATGAGAAAAGTGTCGTTCAGACACTGAATTTTAAACTTCAACTTCTAGTAACCACATATCAGAAGCAAATATGAGGATACATATGCTATGAGATGTATTTGTATGGGTAGAGAAAAAGCTAATTCATTTTGTGTCATTATGAACATACCACATCCAGTTGCCTATTTCAAGGGCTTGAACAATATAATACTTAATGGTCTGGAATTAGTGTGTAGTGAATCAATGGCAGAAGCTGCAAAAGAGGAAGTGACTGAGAACAGTGAAAAATATAGTAATGATCTGTGTATCTTGTGAGGGATGAAGAGGGGCTATACATCACAGTGTATTAGCTATTATTAGTGTGAACACGGATGAAGGCCAGGATGTTGAGGTAACCAGTAAACACTGTTTGTGCTCTAAGAAAGTCATTTCCTGATCTAAATACAGACATAGAGAGGCAAAATATTCATAAATGAACTTGTAGCAACAATTATGAGAGATTATGTGGTGGAATGGAGGCTGCATATAACCATTGATACTGTGTATTGATATAACCATTGAATACTGTGTTCGATATGTAGACAGTACATTGGAAATGGTAACTCAAGTTCTTTCAAGAGTATATTAGAGAGTGAACCATGTATTGTATTATCCAGAATGTGTAGGGCATGTTGAAAAAAAGGATGGTTGTAGGTTGAAGATTATAAAAATATGTGAGGTAAACGGTTGGAAGATGGAAAAGGCATTGTTGTATCTGCACTCGTGCTTCAGAAAGAAGTAAAAAAATTACAAATTTATTTTGTTAATGCAATTAGAAGCAAGAAAGGAAATTTGGAAGGGCTGAGCAAAGCTATATAGAAATTTTCCTTCATCATATTTCAACAGATAAAACCCCACAGAATGGACTTTGTGGGTTTTGGTGTCCTCAAAACAAGGCTGAACTAAGTAGAGAGGTTAATCACAAACACAGTTTACCACTATCTATTATGAACATAATAAAGCCAGTCTTTAGATCATTCTGACCCAGAATTATTATGAAAATGTCTACTTAGGAAGACAAAATCAGAATGAGAGTTTGAATTATTTAATATGTAAAAGCTGCACCAAAATTGTATTTGTAGCTTCGAAAATAGTTCAAATAGCAAACTTCGATGCTATATTAATAATTAATAGTGGTAATGTTAGAAGAACAAAAACAATTCAGCTTTCTGATTATCAACCAGTAGTTTTTATAAGAACAATTTTAAAAGAAGTTGTCTACAGAAGAACAAGGACATCTGGAAATTCACAGCAGGACAACAAGCAAGTCAGCAGAAACAATTCGAAAGAGAAACCATTCTAAAACATCAATTGAATAAATCAGAAAGTATTTCACTTGCTTTTGTATGAAAAGTTTTGATTGATATTATCCGCAACTTACATTTTTGGTTGTATAACGAACATTATCTCCTAAACTAGTCTATGAATATTAATCAAACTTAACATGAGCAATTAAAGCTGTTATTGCTATAAACTCTTGGAATTCATTTGTTTAAAGGATAAATGGAATTTTTATAGAAGAGCTTCGTGGGGGAAATATTGATAGCTTTTATATTCGTATATGAAAAAATATCTCCTATGAAAACCAAAAGTAAGGAAACAAAACACTACAAAAATTTGACAATATGATTCACAGAATAATGTATAAAACTTGTAAACTTCTAGCTACAATAGTTTTTAAGAAAATTATCCTTAAATTTTACTAACAATTGCAAAACTTTTTTCATTATACTGTCAATAATCTTTTTATTTTATTTTATAAAAAGCATGCATTAAAAGAAGTAAATTAAACTAGCTGAACAAGATTAAATCATTTGACTTAAAAAAATTGTGTCTTAAAAAAATTTTAATCTGAAACGTGTTTTCCAGGCAAACAGCAAGGGCCAGCCGGGAAGGCAAACAGCCTTCCCGATTCGTGCAGGTATCGAGGAGATACAATTTTGTCTCCGAAAATTGGTATTTCTGTCGATGGAAATATCACGCGTAACACTGTTTCATTTGGAGCTTTTGTGCTACAACTCAGTAAATGAGTCACGAGGAAGATCTAGTTTTGCCGTACCGGAATATAAGATACTTTAATTTATGGGGTACATTAGATGTAGCTCGTAAGGAATTCCAAACTTTTTAGAAAAATACCTGATATTTTTTAATTGTTTTTTCTAGAATAGAATGAAGTGCATTTTATGTCATACAATTCTGAGTTTCCTCCAATCTATGATATTTCAAAAATTGCGAAGTGGGTGAACCTGTTCTACATCTCTGGTATTAAAGCCAGATTTTTTCCTAAATGCTTGTTCTCAGAATTCACTGTATCATAAATAAATTACTAAAGATATTGTCTGGTATCAATAATTATTGATACCAGACAATATCTTTAGTAATTTATCATAAAAAAGGTATCTACATCACCAACAATCCAATTAATCCACTGTATCAATTAATCCGGAGTTATTATAGTAGATTGTAATATTAACATTAAAGACTACCTTTTAATGTACAAATTTCTTGAAAAGAAAGGTAAATTGTTATTTTACATTCTCTTAAACTATAGTTTGTAAAAAAAGTATTTTATTATAAATGCAAATCTTATAAATCTGCCTCCATATACGTGAAACTCACTCGTTGCTCGTAGTTAATAGCAAGGAAATACATAAATTCATTTTCCTGTTCCTTTGCGGATCTAAAAGAATGTATTCTAATATGGGAAATTATAAGATTCGTTCACTCGCCTTCATTTGCGTTGATCGAGAGAAAGTTCATCTCTCAAATTATTACGCGTGACGTCACCGCGAAGCAGTTAAACAGTGACGCAAGCCTTCATCCATCACCGCACGCAACCCATTCACAATTCGTCTCTACTACAGCATTACGAGGGTGAACAAATCGATAGTTAAAAATACAGTTGACGCTCGCCGGTTTGATGCGCGGAGGAGAATTTGGAAGTATAGGAGGCTTGGCTTTACAGTAGAACCTCTCTATTCCGAATACGTGTGCTCTGTTGGGATTCGGAAATGTTCGCATTATCCGAAAAGCCTTCATCCATCACCGCACGCAACCAATTCACAATTCGTCTCTACTACAGCATTACGAGGGTGAACAAATCGATAGTTAAAAATACAGTTGACGCTCGCCGGTTTGATGCGCGGAGGAGAATTTGGAAGTATAGGAGGCTTGGCTTTACAGTAGAACCTCTCTATTCCGAATACGTGTGCTCTGTTGGGATTCGGAAATGTTCGCATTATCCGAAAAGCCTTCATCCATCACCGCACGCAACCAATTCACAATTCGTCTCTACTACAGCATTACGAGGGTGAACAAATCGATAGTTAAAAATACAATTGACGCTCGCCGGTTTGATGCGCAGAGGAGAATTTGGGAGTATAGGAGTCTTGGCTTTACAGTAGAACCTCTCTATTCCGAATACGTGTGCTCTATTCGGATTTGGAAATGTTCGCATTATCCAAAAAAATGTACCGTACTTTATACAAATACATGTATAGTATTACCAGATGCAATACAACGTAGCGAGTGGTGTGAGAAAATGGCAACGTAGCGTAGCGATCACATCATCAAGCAGATTCGGTCCCTTTCGGCAAAAGAAGATTACAGATTTTGCATGTTCCTCTGAGAGAATATTATTACGACACAAACATGTGATATATACCGTAGTTACCAGTGCAATAAAGGTTTCATTTCGACAACTTATTTCAATACTCATCAGTTCTACAGTATTTTCTAGATCCCGAATTCTGTTCGGATTATACGAAATTTCGGATTTGCGGAGTTGTACATCATTGCACATCATTTAGAGTAACATGTGCTTTTATAAATTCAGTGGTGGCAGCAGATAGTACCACTCAATATGAATTAGGAAATAATGAAACCACATCAATGAAAATTTAAACATTTATTACAACTAGTACCCAAAGTCAACTTCCGAATCTCCTTCATCTTCAGTGCGACTGTAACAATGCAAAAAGGGAATATAAGAAATAATATCGAAGCTTGGAAGAAGAAAAATAACTATAAGAAAAAATAATTATATGAAAAATTCATGTTTATAAACTAATTTTTATTTTCTTAAAAAATTCTTACAAATATTTTTCTTACGTTTTGGCGTTAAATGTTAAAATAAGTATTAAAACTTTCATGGATGTTTCATTATTTTTTAATTCATATTATTTGATACTACATACACGGATACCAAACTGAATACAAATAATTCATATTTATTTAATTTCTAATGCTACCTGATGACAATTTAAAATATTTACATTGTTTTGAAAGTAATAAAACAGAGAAGAGACTAGTTTTACGTGCATTTCTAATTAAGCAATTTGAGGTCTTTGAAAGGTAGACCTTAAAATATGTTCTTGAGTAAACGCCTAAATAGCTAAAACTGGCTAATTACTAAGGTAAAATCCCTAGCTCACGGCGCTATCTCTCACCCAAAATTAGGAATTGTCTTACCAAGCAAAATACTACTCTACACCAAACTTCTTGTTAATCATACATGTGCGCTTCATGATTTCTTCCCTACCCACTACCATTTAATTATTTATATTGACATTTTTCTCATCCACATTTTATTTTCTTGCTTGAAGTACTTTCTTTGGAATAATACATTAACTACTTCCAAGAGGAGCTCGTCAGCGAGTCTAAAAAAATCGTCGTCACAATTTTCTTCGCGAATGAAGAAGCAGTATTGAATTTCGTGGTCGGTAGTTGATTAATTAAATAACAGATTCTGGGAGCGCCATCTGCTAAGGTCATTAGTCCCGTAAGTACAGTGCAAGTTCCACCTCTGGAGGTGGCGGTGACCATTCCCCCGCTGTGTGGCGAGACCCGGCGCCGATCTATCATCGGCGAGCGGGGTTTTCCCTAACCAGGTATCTCCGACGCGTGGGGTGTCGCTCCATTCGTGACAAGCTCTGAGCTTCCGACCGCACTCCCGCCGTGTGTGGTAGTGTAGCGTATGTTAGTGTGTGTGTAATGGGTGAAGGCAGGACAAGGAATGTGAAGGAAAGGTCGGGCGTGGTCAGTGGTTCTTTCGTTAAGGTGCTGCTCCTGAATTCGCCTGGTGTTGATCGGAGAAAGCACGGAAGACGACCGATCCGAGAAGCCGGCCGCTAGAATTCTCCTCCAGACAGCGGCTGAATTCGACCTAGTCCTTCGACAAAGTGGCTGTATTCGAAAATCCTGCCACCGTCGGGAATCGAACCTAGGACCTCCCGGTCAGAGGCACTGCAACGTCATGAGTTGATGCCCTGAGCCACCTCTCCCAGTTACCTCGCTCGTAACCTATCTGTGTAGGTAGTGTGGAAAATGCTGCCACCGTGGGAGTGTAACCCTAGGACCTCCCGGTCAGAGGCACCGCAGTGACATCAGATGGTGCCCTGAGCCACCTCTCCCAGTAACTTCGCTCGTAACCTAGCTGTGTAGGTAGTGTGGAAAATGCTGCCACCGTGGGGAGTGTGATCCTAGGACCTCCCGGTCAGAGGCACTGCAGTGACATCAATTGATGCCCTGAGCCACCTCTCCCAGTGACTTCTCTCGTAACCGAGCTGTGTAGGTAGCGTGGAAAATGCTGCCACCGTGGGGAGTGTAACCCTAGGACCTCCCGGTCAGAGGCACAGCAGTGACATCAGTTGTTGCCCTGAGCCACCTCTCCCAGTAACGTCGCTCGTAACCTAGCTGTGTAGGTAGTGTGGAAATTGCTGCCACCGTCGGGACTGGAATCTAGGATCTCCCGGTCAGAGGCACTACAGCGACATCAGTCGATGCCCTGAGCCACCTCTCCCGGTGCAAGAGCTCGTGTGACTCGAAACGGAGTATAAGAGAACCCTGTCTTCAGAGAGATGTGTGTTGCTTGGCGCCCGCGCCAGCCAGCAATTTGTGTCACGGCGCCGTCGCCCGGGCCGAGGGGATCTGCAATTTGAAACCTATCGGGCGCGCGCGGCCGTGGCAGAAGTCGCACTCCATCAACCTCACAGGCGGCGTACGCTGCACGCGGCCAGGCGACGTGGACTGTGTTTTAAAGACGGAAATACCGTCCGCGGCACAAACGGTCCGTGTGCATACGCCGCGCTGCTTAGGAAAGAACTCCTGCCGAGGGCAGAGGCCGCGTCAGATGAAGCAGATTATTCGGCGTTTGGACTTGTTGGCCTCTTGAGCGATTGGCCTTACTTGTTTCTGAAAATAGGGGAAGAGGTAGGAATATGAGATACCTTTTTGGTTTGGGACCTACGAGGTGCCAGAATAATCATTACTAAAAACGTGAATTGCTGTTTGTTTGTATATTTAATATAAAATGTGCTGTATTAACATAAACGTTGTGGAAGTAACAGGTTTTATGTTATATTTAATTATTCTGAATGGTGTCACTACTAGTGAATTGGAAACTTCGGTAGTAATAAGAGACAGTACTTTTTTATAGAGCAAAAAATACTGGCGTTTTTACAAAATGTTACAAGACGATTTTATTCACGTACACTAAGCCCAATAAGTATAAATACATGCTTAATTATATCACTGGTTCAGTAAATAATTTCGAATAATTAAATATGCTTAATTAACTTTGTTTTCGGTCCGGAAGCTGCAAGCTCTGTGGATGATCGCTAGGATCATCGGACGATGGATATGATAATTAGCAAAATAAATTTTTGATACAGACAACACCTTTAATTAACCATATTTAGAAATATATGTTGCAAATCATTGGTTTTACAATAGTCATAATTGCAGTCTGCACTCCTTGGATCAGCACAATCACTGTCGGCCCACATATCACACAAGATGCAGCGAATCCAAAATTCAACCATACAATCTTTAGAAAATGTGCAATCATTAAAACAGTCTGGTAGTAATATGAAACAGTCTCATAATGCCACCAATCAAGCGTCACATATTACAACCACCATGCTTCTTAGATTCTGTGAACATATCATACCAAACATTGCATTTTATTTTAAATTTTCAATGAACCTTCAATATTTTGAACGTCAACGTACCTCCCACATTTGTTGGAAAATCACAAGATGCGCCGAAGAAAACTGCACTTCAGTGAAGAGCTACAAAAACTTTTCACAGTACTACTAACTGCAAAAGTTCACCTCAAGAATCGTCGAATCAGTCGACTAAAGTGGCCGTTGGAGGAAAGCAATGATAATGCTAGCCTACGTAGTACTCCAGACCCGTGACAAATGTCAACACTATACAGAGGCAAAAACCTTGCTATCTCATATTCCTGCCTCTTCCCCTACTAGCGGCCTATAATGACAAAAATGTGGCTGAGCAAAACCACACGAAATGGTTTTCTGGAAATTCACATGCGCATTGCTCATGAAAAAACAAATGAAACAGTCTCTAATAACACTCCAATAAATACAATCAACACTGTCGTATAACACTGTAATCAATTAACCGTTACCATTAAATTATTGAATGTAGTACATTTTGCCTAGTGTTTTCAAAATTGGTTCCTAAATGTGAACATAAAAGATAAACGACAATCACGTAATTGAAAATCTCCTTTAATTCAATGGAGCACAGCAGAGCAAGATTTTGATATCTCTTTAGACTGCGTATGTCATAAGATTAATATCTACTTTCGTGTACTGACATGCAGAATGGAGTGAATCCTTCTTCTCTAAAAGATTTTGGAGTGGGCCGCTCATAAATTCTCTTAAGTACTTGTTTCCAAAGTTCATTACTATTGCATTTACTACAAATGTGGTGACAGATTTTTAAGACGTAATTCTCCACGGTTTGTTTGAGGCAAACGCGACAATGGTAATCTTCTACGAGAGACAAGCAATAAAAGGGTGACTTAGTGAGACAACTTGAAGGAAGGATCAAAATGCATTGAAAGCCAGATTTACAGGTGGCAGTCATTTGAAATAAATTTCCACGTAATTGTAATTTAAAATTGATTACATGTTATCAATTGTCACAGATTTACAAGTGCATTTTCGAAGAAAAATTACTGAAATTTGTTTTCCCTGCGATAAGTGAATAAGGAGAAAAGCTTTGAGTTCGCCGCGGTATGAAATTTTGTCAATGAATAATATGTGAAGAGGGACGGACTTCACGAATAACTGAGTAATGCTAGATTACCCTCCATATGGCGGGAGTCGACATGTGGAGGAAGAAGTAACAAGAAGAAAGTGATGAGGAATAAGTCATCAACTAATGTGCTAGCGCTGAAAGACAAAAAAAAAGATCAAAACTAAAAAATGTCGAAATTTGCTTTTTCGACAACCGTTAGTAAAAGCGCTTTTTTAGGAAATGCATTACGTGCTAAAAGTTTGATTTCTATCGTTAGTACTAAAATTGATACGATGCTCAAGTGTTCTGATAATTCTGTGAATACAACAACAACAAATTATTTCGTCTAACCGCATCAGGTACTTCTTAGCTTAATGCATCTTCACGTGATTTGAATACTTAAATAAAATAAAATGGTAGTGAACATGCATACGCGTGAGTTTAGTTTGCTTGTAGGATTGCGCCATTCAGTCTACCGGCGTGGTGTCGCAACATTTTCTACCCTTGAAATAAAAGATCACGTCTACCATTCGTTTAATAAAAAAACAGTAAATGAAGAAGTATTATTTTTTGTCAATTTTCAAAAATCTTTTAACAAGTGTTAATAACAGTTACTTTCTAAAACAAATTTTCAATGCACGCCGGAACTCGCCATCCAGCGACCATCGACCAATCAAACGAGAATGACATCTTGGAAAGTATGATCGGGAATGGTTAATGAAAGTGCAGGGAGCGTGCCGAATATTGTGAGAAAAGCTTGATTCCAATGCAAAGCACAGGAAAGTGCGCGAAATGTTCGGTTCGTGGGCGACGTCGCGGGCGCAGAGCCGAGCTCTTGGGCGGCGCCAGACAAAAGAGCATCGCCGGCGGCGGCTGGCGGCCGAGGGGGGTGGGGGCTTGACAAATGAAGAGCGGGAGGCGCGCGAGGCGGAATGCAGATAGATGGGCTCAATAAACGGGAACAGCGAGAGGCTCTCTGACGGTGGCGGTGGCGGTGGCGGAGGTGGAGGTGGAGGTGGCGGTGAAGGTGGCGGTGGCGGAGGCGGAGATGGAGGCGATGGCGGAGGTGGAGGTGGTGGCGGTGGCGGGCGTGGGGGCAGGGGCGGTGGTGGTGGCGGTGAGGTGGAGGCGGTGAAGGTGGCGGAGGTGGAGGCGGAGATGGAGGCGGAGATGGAGGCGGAGGTGGAGGCGATGGCGGAGGTGGAGGCGGTGGCGGTGGCGGTGGCGGTGGCGGTGGCGGTGGCGGTGGTGCAGGCGGTGATGGTGGCGTAAGTGGCGAAGGCGATAGCGTTGGAGGGGCTTTGGGGGTGCTGGAAGGGGCGAAGGCAGAGGCGGTGATGGAGGTGGAGGCAGAGAGAGTGACGGTAGCTAAGGCGGAAGTGGTTGTTGGCGCCAGTGGCGATGGCGACGGTGATGGGGGTGCAGGCAGTAACGTTGGAGGTGGTGGTGAGGGCGGTGTCAGAGGTGGAGAGAGTGGCGGTGGTGATGGTGGTTGCAGCCATAACTGTGGGGGTGGAGTGGAGGCCGTAGCGGTGGTGGAGACGAAGGCGATTTGCGGAGTCAGAAGCAGGTGGCGACGGCCGAGGTGGAGGAGGCGTCGGTGGCGGTAGTGGTAGTGGTGGTGGCGATGGCTGTTGTGGTGGAGGTGAAGGTTGAGGTCGAGGTAAGGTCGGGGTGGCAGTGGCTGTGGTTGATTCGGAGGCGGTGTCAGTAGCAGTGACGGAAACTGTTGCGAAGGTGAAGGCGGTGACGGTGACGGTGGAGGTGGAGAGGGTGTCGATGACGGCGGTGGTTGAGGCCGTGGCTTGCCGGAGGCAGTTGTTGAGGCGGCGGGGGGGGGGGTGGCGGAGGTGGAGGGGATATGTGGCGTTGATGGTTGAGTCGCGCGGAATCTCGAACTGCAGGTCGACGCAGAGCAACGATAAGGGGCCGTCGCCTCACGACATCTTTAAAGCACTTCCTTCATTTGGGATATAAATCCCCACACAGCTATTCCTGTTGGCTTTATTTTATCTTCCTCCCTCACCTTCCTCCCTAGCTTAAAGACTTAATACAATATTATAATTACCAAATTCACTATTCTAGATTTTAAATGTTGGTTAAAAATGAAATGTTCTCCGCGTAGCAACTAGCACTAGTGACTGTGGGTGTATCTGCAACACTTTCTACAAAGCGTGGGCTCTTTTCAATGACGTTATAATCGGACTTTCAATGTTTTGAATGATTGAATGATTTAGGAGTTAAGACATATTCTTACATAGATTTTGCAAAACGAATCCCTGATGTACGATAACTGTGAAACAAACCTGGGTTATTATTGCGAACATCCTGCTGATCTCCATTTCCCAACACTTGTATTTAAGACGTTTCTCTGCCTCCTTTGTTACGTTTTGATTACAAACCGTAGCGATATCTACAAGTAGACATGATTTTCCCATATTATTATTATTATTATTATTATTATTATTATTATTATTATTATTATTATTAAACAACCAATAATCTGTTGTTTTTTAAATGAAAATAAATGTTTTGAAGTTCAATCAAACCTACAGGTCAAACCATTAATTTTCTGCCAACGCGAATTGTTCCCAGTGACGCCTTTATGCCTTTATTTTTCAGTACTCGTTCATGAAAAATAATATATTCCATAGTTTATTGTCTGGAAACTGTTACTTCAAACGTCACAGCCATATAAAACAACTTAGTACTACAATGTGAACAAAACGCTGGCGGGACATAAATCAAAGTGTCTGCCGTCTCGCTTATTGAGAAAGGCTCTATAATGTATGTATTCTTGTGCGATATCATGAATTCGTACTTAAAATAATGAAAGCCATTTGTACGAAAGTGTGTTTGGCGTACTTATCTCAAAATTTCATTCCTATGCCAAAAATAACTTCCTATATTTATTACGTAAATAGATATACTTTTTCAATTATTTCTTTGCATTACATTTTGTTCCTGGACTCTTTACATCAAGTTTTTTGTAGATATATGTTGAGTTGACCCACGGCAATTCGTTTTTCCTCTTATTAAATTGGTCTTTCTGCGCTCCCATTAAACGTAGGACCATGTAAGATGCGAGGAACTGCCGCTGAAGGACCGAGCTTGTAGGAAAACATGAACGATTTTATACCTCGAATTTAGGCTACTAGTAGTAAGGATGGTTCATTAATATTTTATTGATCTTATCTTTTGTAAACTTTGATTCAACAGGTATTGTGCATTTTTGAAAATCTACTATTATTGACATCAAGATATATATATATATATATATATATATATATATATATATATATATATATATATATATATATATATATATTAAAGAGTAAAATATTAAAATTTGTAAAAGACTAGCTGTTTAAGAATACTTCATGTCATTTTGGTTGGTAACTAGACAGAGAATTTACAAAAGTCTAAATTTGATCTAGAAGATTGGATTGCAAGAAAAACATATTTTGAGGTATCGATTGATATTAAGCAATTAAACTTTAGAATATTTAATTAGAATTTGTTTATGATATATTTTGGTGCCAATTAATGGTGCATGTATTTGGTGAGTGGCGAATTTTGATCTTCTGAAACCAAGTTAGATAACTGAACTATTGTGTTAGAACATTCAAAGAAAGTCTCCATGGTGTTGTAAAAATATTAATTTTAATTCGTTTCAAGAAGAATTGTGAACGAAAAACAAAATTCCTAAGGCAAACATACTTGGCTTGAGGAGACTTGACAGTTAATTCAGTTTATCTAATATATAAAAACAATGTTTATTTGTTTGGTTCTTGCTTAATGCGCTGCCTTACCGTTCATCCAATTGCGATAAAACTTTGTCAACTTATTATTTACACTTGTGGGACGAATATAGGCATTTTACGATGGGAATATGCATATGCCTTCGCATGTAGACGCTCGTTGATGATAATTTTATGCTGACTCAAGCGCTCTGAACACGGATCTCATATTGAAATCTATTTAAATATATCTGAACTAATATTGAAACCTGTTTAAATATATTTGAACTAATATTGAAATCTCTTTCAACGTATCTGAACTAATACTCAAGCCTATTTAAACATTAACATTTTGCACCAGAAAGACTGCTTTATTATTTGCCACATTATTGTCTGTAATAATTTGCGAGTCTGTACTTAAGAACGACCATTTATTTCCGTTTTTTCTTCAAATCATATATTCTACACTTTGAACTCATTGTATGAACAGAACCATCTCAGTTAATGGCAATTTATAAACCTGATTTCATCTCTCCTTCCCTCCTCTGCTGTATGGACTCCAGCGGTTGCCAAGTTCACTTCAGAGTTATTAATCTACGAATACTACTTGAGGTTCGTAGTTACGAATAACACGGAATAACCAGATGGGTTGTATAAGTACTCTGCCTGCAGCGCGTCTCTCTTTTAAGGGGTGGATTAGACACTGACCAAGACGACAGAGGCGGCGTACATTGGGGCAACATCTCAAAACGCTGGCCAAAACTCGAAAAATATGGTCTTCTTTAGGGAACTTTAAGTAAGCGGTTCGGTAGATTGGTTCCCATAGTGTCGAATTACACGGACGGAAAAGGACCGAGGCGCCACAGTGACGTTCTGAGTCTTTGGAAACTTGGCCGTTAAGCGAGCAGCTGATATCGGTTTTGAGTGATTTTTAACATTTAAAATGGACGAAAATCGTGATGGTGAGTGCGTTTTCATGTATTAAAAATTATTTAAGAAACGTGTTAAAATTAATTAATTTATTAATAATTACTGTTTAAATAAAATGATATAATTAGTTCATTATTTTTTAGTGGAAAACAGTTATTAAGATCTATAGAGTTCTACAACGACATTTGTAAAAACTTCAATCTCTACTAATTAGCTATTGAAATGTCAAAAAGAGCTGTTATAAGATCCTACTCTGCATTTCATACAGAAATACCCCCATCTCGATCAGGTTTTTGTCCAGTTTCCCTAATCCATTTGAACAAATGCTGAGATGGACCCTTGTTTTGCTTCTGGACGTAAATATAGCTTCACTATGCGCACGTTTTGTTGAACTCTCCTTTTGATTCAATGATAAGAGTAGAGGTAAGGGCGAGTTGCTATTTTGTTAGAAATTTTGCAGAGAAATCATATTTGCAATTCGTGTTCCGATGCAAAAAAGTTTTCTCTAACACCGAAACGAAATGACTATTTTTCAATTATTACTAATCTTGCGATTTTTAAAATTTATTTATTTATTCTTTTATTTATTTATGTTAAACTTTTACTCATCTTTCAACTATGTATACTTAAAATGACGAAGGTATTCTGGATCTCAAGGAAACGTGCGCGGTAATCTTTTCCTCCTTACGTCACATACAGTTTTTACTGTCTTTTTTTACTGAATAAATCTAAATCTAAACATTTTTAGACTTATTCAATTTTGAATCCGCCATGTTGCTTCGGCCATTTTTCCAATGTTAACATGGGAATTGGAATCAGCGAAGTCATAAAAACCTGTTTAAATATTTTTATAGAAATCGAAACATTTTTAGATTCGTTTTTTAATTTTTCAACCGTCATATTGAATCCACCATATGATTTTTTCGCAATTTTGACATTAAAATGGATATACGCGTGCTCTAAACCCATTATATAGAAAGTTTTATAATATTTTAGATAACGTTTTTTAATATTTTGGCCAGCCTTTTGCGATCTTGCCCCAATGCGTCTGCGTGGACAAGCGACGCAACCACAATGGCCGGCGCACAATAGGCGACGGTGGTGCCCGCGGCGGCGGCCAATTGAATCATCGGGGTGCGATCCATCACCGCCGCTCGCGCCTCGGCCTCTTCCGAGCGCTGGTGGTCCTGCGGCGGGCGGCGATGCGCTGCTGGTGGTCCGCGCGACGCGCCGCCTATTCTTCACGACTAGGAGTGTTTCTTGCTTTTCTTTTTTTTTTGTTCACTTAATAAAAACTTTTCTTAGTTCGCCAACGTTTCGGAACTTTATTGTTCCCTCATCAGGGCTGTGGGACACATATTTACACTGATACTTTATCCAAGTTGGATATATTACTTAAAAAGTAAATAGCACACACAGACACTGTAAACGAAGATATTAAACATAAAACAATAAACTTACTTGTTAATTATAATTAAAATACAATAGTTACAGCATGTTGTCATTAAAACTCACCTTAATAACGTTGAATAATTGGGATGAAACTACCGATGATTCAACACGAGGAATCAGGGTCACCTGCCCCAAAATCCTTCCATTCTCTGCCTCCATGTCTAGGAATACTTAAAGTTACTTACAAGTCAATTACTTATCAGTTACTTACAATATTACTTCCAAGACTGGACAACATTAGACGGATGTAGTCAATACCTAGCTTTTTGCACTATGCGTTGGCTTTCGAAAGCGATAATCCACTGGCCATAGTCCTACAGACGTAATGCTTGTCACCAGTTTAAATACAATGGCTTTAATTAATTCATTAATTTTTCTATTCTCTATGTGACTCTTGGGAAAAGCCTGATAACTTGTTTATCTAAATTTTTTAATCTTTCTTAATATCTCGTTAAGTTCCTTGCTCAATTGCAGAACTGTACAGTAATAGATTTAATCGAAGTTTCGAAAACCTCTGATCTGCAGAGATGGCTCACGGCATCGACTGATGTCACTGCAGTACCTCTAACCAGGAGGTCTTGGGTGCGAGTCTCGACGGACACTGGATTTTCAACACCATACTGTGATTTTCGCAACTCTGCTCCTGTATAAGCTGTTGACAGTTTCATCCAATCGAGCGTGAATGTCACTATAGTAACATCATTGTGGTGACGTTTAAAGTCCCGATTGGATGAAACCTTCAACAGCTGATACCTACCAGACGCCGAGTTACAAGAATCGCCGTATAGCGTGTCAGCTAGGTCGAATTCAGTTGCTGTCTGGAGGAGAATTCTAGCGGTCGGCTGCTCTGATCGGTAGTTTTCCGAGGTTTCACCTATCAATACCACGCGAATGCTGGAGCAGTACCCTAAAAGAAGAGCTACGGACCCGGGAGAATTCTTCTCCAGATCGGATCTGAATTATACCTATAATTGTACCTGAATTATAGCTATGTAGTTAAAGTTGAAATTCCATTCCAGGAACTTAGGTCCTTCTGCTCAGAGGGACTGCAATGACATTAGTTGGCGGTGGCGATGGTGTGACGGTTAGCGTACCGGACTGTATACCCAAGCTCGCGGGTTCAAACCCGATCTAAGCCGTGGATTTTTAAGGGCGAAAAAATCCTTCGTACGCCTTCCTTCGGAGGGGAAGTAAAGCCGGCTGTCTCATGTTGGTAGATTTACTTGCATGTAAAAGATCCTCAAGCCTAAATGACGCCTCTGAGCTAAATTCGAGATCGCCTGTTTCTCGCCCAAGAAATACCTCCTTTCTCTGCTAGTTGGGGAAAGGAGCGTAGCGAAATTTGCGTGGTCAGACGGAAGAGCGGGCGTGATGGCCCGAGTCTCGCCACGAATAATAAGGCAAGTTCAATTGAATTGAATTCAATTAGTTGATGCTCTGAGCCATCTATCTCGGAAAATGACCTGTGTATACTGCGATTTATGAAGCGATGTTTTTGCAGCCAAAGCAGCGTCCTTTGTGAAACAAAGTATTCTTCATTGCGATTTATGCAGCTCTGCCCCCGGCAGATATCACCTTTTGACGGTGTCATCCAATCGGGAGATTGAACTATGTCCACGTTCAAGCTCCCAATATCGGCAACAGCTGATACCTACCAGGGCTAGAGTTACGCAAATCGCAGTATTGTATACTATCTATTGTTGTTTTTTTCTCTCCACGTATCCATTTCTTCGTTTTAATATTTGCCACTGTTCCATCCAGCGTGACCCGTGATGTTCATTTTCTGAATACTGCTAATTCTTTTATCACTTAATTTTTTCCGTTAACAATATTTGAGTTTTTGACTCGTTGCAATCCCGCTTGTGGCGTGCGCGTGGAGATGCTTGTGTTTTCCACGCGAGGGCATTAGGCGACTTGAAACCGAAACGAACGGCTGCGGTGAAGAGGGTGTGACCCCGACGAGGGTAACGACTTGTGGATGGCCCTCGCCGTCACCGGCCGTCCGCAACCCCATAAATCCGCTCTTGAGGAAATGACCGGCGCTAAACGCGTAAGCAGTCTCTCGGAGACGTCTCTGGCGTGGAATAGGAGTGCCATTCGATTAACGCCTGCGGAATGCCGGAGCAGTTTTGTAAGAAACGGGCCACGAACCGTGCGTAATCTTTCCTTCCACGTTCTTGTCCTATCCTCACCCTTTACACACACACACACTCACCGACATGGAATACACTACCACACATGGCGGGAGACCAGTGGGGAGCTTAGAGCTTTGGGACGGTGCCCCGCTGGTGGGAGATACCTGGTTGGGGGAAAACCCAGCAATCCGATGGATCTCGCCATTCAGTGAGGGAAGATCACAGCCTCCTCCCGGTGGGAAACATTCACTACACTTAAGGGGCTGGTGGCCTAAGTAGTTGACTTTGCTAGCCGACGGTAGGACAGTGTCGAAAATCTATATCCCGTGTGGGAAGATAACAACCGCCACCTCTCGCGATAGAAACACGCATTACACTTACGGGATCAATGACCTTGGAAGTCGACGCGCCCAGAATCACTAGCAATCAATCAATCAAAAATGCCATATCGGGGTAGAGGATTTCCAGAACATCTAGGTTGCAGAAACTTTAAAAACTGTCTTCTCTCAAAAAAATTCTATAGTCATATAAATTAAAACAGTATTCCTTTTCAAATTTTAGATATTCTGATTTATTTATTATTCATCGATTGTTCTACATTGTAGTTTCATAACGTTTCTGCTTCAACTTAGTCATCTTCAGATATGTAGTTTAAAAAATGCACAATTAAAAATGGATTATAATGCAGTATATAGGCCTAAATTATTATCAGTATATCATGTGTATAACTTTTTTATTTATTTTTTTATTATTTTAAATCGGTTGGTAAACTAATTTACACAATTCGACAGCTTTGTAAGTAATAAACTGCTTTTTTGAAATGTCTCTATGCTTATACAGCGCAAATTTTTCCATAAAAAAATGTTTAAACCAACTTTTGAGTGTTTATCGTGGCATAGCCATTCCGAATATCCAAGTTCCAGAAAATATACTTAAAATTATCTTATGAGCTTGTTTTCGATGGTTGCTCCCCGGACACCCGGCACATCCGCGTCCTTTTCATGAACGACTGAGTGGCGTTTCCGCCTTTGGGAGTCTGCGTGCCGCGCGGGTCGCCTGGCGGAGGCATTAAGGGCGGCGGAAACCGAAGGCTCGCCCGCGGGCGGCAGAGCAGCGATGGGCGCCAGCGGATGATTCAATTGGTCACCGCCCGCGGCGCCACCGGCGACGCTTTGTGCGCCGGCCTTTGTGCGCGCACCGCCTGTCCACTCGCTCCGCTCCGCCCCGCTCCGCCCCGCCCCGCTCCGCCCCGCTCCGCCCCGCTCCGCCCCGCTCCGCCCCGCTCCGCTCCGCCCCGCTCCGCTCCGCCCCGCTCCGCCCCGCTCCGCCCCGCTCCGCCCCGCTCCGCCCCGCTCCGCCCCGCTCCGCCCCGCTCCGCCCCGCTCCGCCCTGCTCCACTCCCCGCTCCGCCCCGCTCCGCTCCGCTCCGCCCCGCTCCGCTCCGCTCCGCCCCGCCCCGCCCCGCTCCGCCCCGCTCCGCCCCGCTCCGCCCCGCTCCGCCCCGCTCCGCCCCGCCCCGCCCCGCCCCGCTCCGCCCCGCTCCGCCCCGCCCCGCTCCGCCCCGCTGCGCCCCACCACGCCCCGCCACGCCCCGCCACGCCCCGCCACTTTCTACTTAAAAGAACCATTTCTAAACAAACATCAAATTTCGCACAATAAAAACAAATTCACTACAATTGCGTGAACTTGATATATCGATATCTGTCAAGACATTTTTTTGTGATAAACACTATTTTGAAGTCCCCATTATACAGGGTGGTCGTTTTAACTTGAGACAAGTGAATATCTCGAGAAATATGCATCCTACGAAAAAAGTGTTCGAGATAAAAAGTTAATATTATCGTGGGGGACATCAGTCAGTGCTAAAAGTAGCCACCCCCCGCCCCCCCTTTGGGGGGGTCGGGGGGGTCACTTTCATATCTTAAATGGGAACCCCCATTTTTTATTGCGGATTTAGATTCCTCATAAAAAAAGAAGTAACTTTAATTTGGGACATTTTTTCCAAATTATTAATAGATGGCGCTAAAATCGGAAAAAACTATTTATCCCGATTCCCTAGAAAAATGAAGGAAACGGTCTCATATCTTGCGAAATTCACATTGGATCGAAAAACTGCAAAACATGTGTTTAATATTTTTCAAAAACTTATCGTATGACTCAAAACATGACCCCCCACCTCCACTCCCTGGGGGTGGAGCGGCGGGCAACTTTGGAATCTTAAATGGGAACCCCCATTTTTTAATGCAGACTTGTATTCCTCATGAAAAAAGAAGTAACTTTTATTAAGGATATTTTCTCGAATTGTTGATAGATGGCGTTGTAATAACAAAAAATAGACTGGAATACGAAAAATTGGAAATTATTAGATTTCGCTTTTGCAAAACAAACAAATAATAACCTGTTATGTTATTCAAAGCTCTTAACTACTTTTAGCGTTACCCAGGAACAACGACGTGGACGTAGTAGTTACTGTTCCCATCGGGGTGCTTGTTTTAGGTGAGTCCCCTTGCCTCTCACCATCGGGGTGCTGGTTTAAGGTGAGTCCCCTTGCCTCTCACCATTGGGGTGCTTAACTTCGGGAAGCCCCTTGCCTCTTTTGTAGTTCACAACAAATGCTCAAAATGTCCGCCTTCCATTTCGATACATTTATTAATTCGAGCTTCAAATGCAGCTACACAACTCGAAAGCATATCCGGTGTAATTTTTAAGCAAGCATTTCTGATACGTTCTATCATGTTTTGTCGAGTTGTAGGTACTTCTGCATACACTTTGTCTTTAAGGTAACCCCACAGAAAAAAATCCGGCGACGTAAGATCTGGTGATCTAGGAGGCCAATTTACTGGACCCCCTCTACCGATCCAACGACCACTGAATTCGCGATTTAATACTTCTCGGGCTATTGCGGCGTAATGTGCCGGACAACCATCATGTTGAAACCACATGTTCTGTCGTATTGCAAGTGGTACATCTTCCAACAGAATCGGTAACTCATGGCATTTGCTGCGATTACAGCGCCATCTATCAATAATTTGGAAAAAATGTCCCAAATAAAAGTTACTTCTTTTTTTATGAGGAATCTAAATCTGCAATAAAAAATGGGGGTTCCCATTTAAGATATGAAAGTGACCCCCCCGACCCCCCCAAAGGGGGGGCGGGGGGTGGCTACTTTTAGCACTGACTGATGTCCCCCACGATAATATTAACTTTTTATCTCGAACACTTTTTTCGTAGGATGCATATTTCTCGAGATATTCACTTGTCTCAAGTTAAAACGACCACCCTGTATAGGTGCTCTTACGACAATGATATTGACACTCCTTTCAAGTCACTGGATAATTTCACTTCTGTTTTTTCAGGCTATGAGACTAGTTTGTTGCAGATGACGGTTGCAAAATTGACGATCATGTCTGTTTTTTTGCTATTTCATCCAACCTCTATATGAATGATAGAATATTAGTGATGGTTCAGTCCCAAAATAGTTTCCGCTATTCGTTTTCTAAAATTGTAAGAGGATGGTATTAGAAATATCGATTATAAAGGAGCTGAAATTCGTATTTTGTGCTAATCATCCTTAGTATTATCGGATATTTACTTATATTATTGTTATTGTTATTAAAATTATTATTATTAAAGTGTGCAAGTGTCAGTAAAGGTTTTTTGGGAGGGCAGCAGAAATTTTGACGTTGAGGCCGAATTGTAGGAAGGATCATAGATAACAAATTCCTTTATATATTTTCAAAATATTACATAATTTACATAACATTGCGGGTCTGCTATTTTTGTTGTACATAAACATTTTCTCATTTCTCTCTAGTCTTTCCGACTGTTATACTTGTATAGCATAATTTTTTTAAATTCCAATATTTTACAATATTGTTTAGCAATTCTTTTAATATTATACTTATTGTTTTGGAAAGTTTTTATTCGTATTGTTTTATAATTCTGTTCTATAAATGTTCTTGAAATTTATAATTCTGTTCTATTTTTATTCGTATTGTTTTTCAATACCTTTATTGTAAATGTATTCTAGCTTCCCCTCCCTCTCCTCTCCATACAATCTCTCTGTTCTTTTACTCAAGTGTTTGGCATCGCATTTCTCTCTTTATGAATGGCAGAAGTGTGTGTGTGTGTGGGGGGGGGGGGTGAGGAATCGGAGACAATTTAGCATTTTCTATTGTGAGAGCGGGCAAGATCGATTCAAACACACGATGAGGCAGGAAACTCTCAACGCATGTCTCCGGGCTATATTTTTTTTTTTTTCGATTACAAATTCACAATGGTAGATATTATTTACTTCTTTTATTTTCCTCGTCTCTTGAGGTGTTTCTGACGCCTATTCGCTGTATTCATCCTTCAGTTTAATTTTCTTACTTATTGTTGTGATTATTGTACCATTTCATTTATTGGCGAACCTTGCTACTTATTGCATTGAATGCCGTGGAGTGGTTCTCCCCGAATATTTTAATTGAATTGTGGCAATTTTGATATTTTTTTCCTTTTTCACGGAATTAGAAATTTTGGCCATTGTTTCGGTCTATGTATTATAGTACGTCCTTATTTTTATTGTTTAATCTTTAATATTGTAGCTGTGGGAACACACAGGAAAAAGGTTGAACATGAATTTTTCGGAAAATCACGATTTTCAACGAACATGAGTATTACACAATTCTCTTAAACGTTCTTCACACTATCCAGTAACAACGTTTAATCAAAAAGTTAAAATTCGGAAAATATCCCAGGAGCTTCATGTAAGACAGACATCAGCCAGATCTATTGGGAAATATCAATTTTGGAGATATCGACTTACTATCGATTTTTCTGTATCATGGAATCAAACATGGATTCTTCACCAAGTGTTAAAGGATTTTTTCTCTACTTAGCAAGTTGATTTATCCTCTTCTTCGTTATAAAACTCCTGTAGTAAGCGTTTTTCTGCCAAAAATCGCCGTTTGTTAGCGCAGCATTACATAACTAACACACACGCTCTCTCTCTCTATCTCTCTCACTCACTGTCTCTATCTCTCTCACTCACTGTCTCTTTCTCTCTCTTTCTCTCTCTTTCTCCCTCTCTCTCTTTCTCCCTCTCTCTCTTTCTCTCTCTCTTTCTCTTTCTCTCTTTATCTTTCTCTCTTTCTCTCTCTTTCTCTCTCTCTTTCTCTCTCTCTTGCGTAAGCAGTAGCGAGAAAATATGATTATTTTTACTTGATAGCAAATTTTTCAAAAACTTTAAAGAAATTATCTACCTTGTACGTAGTAGATCCTTCAAAAAAGCAGTTTCATTACCTCTTCCCCACAAGTACTACATGAACGCTCACTAGTAGCTACTTGCGGTGTGCATTTAAACGACACGGCTTGTAACGCAACATTTCACCCAAACCCGTCCGTCATTTTTCTTACTCCGCGATTCCGACGAATTGATCGATGGACGGCAACACGCAACGCAACCCACCTCACCCGAACGCAAAAATAAATAAATCATTTCTGGGGGCCGCGGAGATCGGATGATCTTTCGGTTCTCCATCACCATCGAAATTCCCACTGGCCCCGCGATGCCTCCGGACATCTTCATTACCCGGGGCCACAGGCGCATTAGTCGGACAGCACCTTTTTGCCTCTCCCCGCCACACCACTTCCCTCCTCTCCCGGCCGTCCAGCGCCGCGCCCAATCAACGTTCCTATAAACGCCAATTACGAGCCGTAATTAAATTACGTGGCATCCGGAGCGCGGGGCGGGGCGATGGAGTGGAGTGGGGTGGAGTGGAGAGGAGCAAAGCGAAGCGGAATGGAGTAGAGTGGTGGAGGGGAGTGGAATGGGCTGGAGTTTAGTGAAGCAGAGTGGAAAGGAGGGAAGCGGTGTGGAGAGTGGACTGGAGTGGAGTGGAATCGAATCGATTGTAGTGGAGTGGAGCGAAGTGAAGAGAGGTGTGGAATCGAATGAATTGGGGTGGAGTGGTGTGGAATCGATTGAATTGGAGTGGAATCGATTGAATTGGAGAGGAATCGATTGAATTGGAGTGGAATCGATTGAATTGGAGTGGATTCGATTGAATCACAGTGGAGTGGAGTCGATTGAATGACAGTGGAGTGGAGTCGATTGAATGACAGTGGAGTGGAGTGGAGTGGATTCGATTGAATGACAGTGGAGTGGAATCGATGCAGTGAATTGATTGCAGTGGAGTGGAGTGGAATCGATTGAATTGGAATGGAGTGGAGTGGAGTGCGAGGAGGCAGGAGCAGTTGCGAAGGGGCGGGAAGCGTTGGACCGGATGTGATATGTCAGCGGATAATTATGTGGCCGTGATAGGGGAATCCTAGGTTCGAGTCCAGACGGTGGTAGGATTTTTGACATTTTCACGTCAGTAAGATTTTCCCCATCCACGTATTTCCCCACAGTGGGGCACCGCGACAAGCCCGAAGCTCCTGACCGGTGCCCCGGCATGTGAGGTAGTGTAGTACATGTATAGTGTGTATAAAAGAAACGGGTGAGGTTAGGATAGGAAGTGTAAGGAAAGATCGCGCTATCCGTGGTGCGTTTGTGAGGATGTTACTCCGGCATTCGCCTAACGTTGATCGGAGAAACCACGGAAAACTACCGATCAGAGCAGCCGGCCACTAGAACTCTCCTCCACAGTGGCTGAATTGGTCCTAGCCGAAAAGCTGGAGTCGAAAACCTTGCCAAAGTCGGGACTCGAATCTGGGACCTTCCAGAGAGAGACACCGCAGTGACATTAATTGATGCCGTGAGCTTCCTCAGCCGGTGTGAATGCACTAGAAACACACGAGGAAGAGAGGGAGTAGACACACGAAACTCGCTGGCAGAGACGGTGATGAACAAGTGAGAGAGGGGTGAAACAGCGTTGCCAGATTAAATGCATAGCCGAGTACCAACCTGCAGTACCAACCAGTAAAACATACTGCTCTCTAAAGGCTCCTCTGACCAAAGCTGCTGACATGCCCTGAAACGTCAAAATATCGACGGAACGTTTGGAAAGAAGAGGGAGTAGGAGCCCAGCGCATCGTATTAGCAAGTTTTTGCTGGCGTCACTGAGCAAGGGGAGGGGCCAGTAGGTGAGCAAGAGGTATGTGTACCTGTGTGTGTGTGTGTGTGTGTGTGTGTGTGGAGGGAAATCATTACGTGAGAAAGCAGCGAACAATAAGTCAGAAAAATGGATAGACTGAAGAGTAGCAGCTACCTAACGTCGACCTGGCTATGTAGTTGTCGAACGTTCAGGATCGCCGGGACTCAAACGATGAGATCCCGCGGCCACAGACGCTACAGGGTGAGCGGCAATGTTGGCTGTGAGATAAAGTCATCCGGTGAAGCAGAGTGAGATTTCACGAAGGATGAGTTGTCAAGTGGGCAGAGCACGAGTGGCTGGGCAGCAAAGGTAACGGAAATGTAACCGAGGGAAACGGCAGGCGAGGGGAGAGAAAGTGGGTAGACGAGCCAAATAAATGGAACGGGAAAGTGAGCTAGCAGACGATTGGGCGAACGAGCGGGCGAGGTATGTGGAAGGCGGGTAAGCGGTGCAGGGGGCGGGAGACTGGATTCAAAGGGGAGTGAAGTGTTTGGTGGAATGCATTGTGCGGACGGGCGAGTGAGGGTATAGGTTGGTTGGGAAGTGAGCCGTCGGCGAGTGATGGCGTGGGCGGGCGGGCGATAGACGAGCCAGTGGGCGGGCGACCGGGCGAGGCGAGTGCGCGAGGGGTTAAATGGAGAGCGTGCGGGCCAGCGGGTAGGTGAGCAAATGGGCGGGCGGGCGAAAGACTGATAGGAAAGCGAGTGGGCGAGAGAGCAGGCGAGCGGACGGGTGAGTGAGTGCGGCAGCGGACGGATAGGCGAAAGAGTGTGCAAGCAGAGGGATACACGAGTGAGCAGACGGACAAGCGACAGACGGAGAGGCGATAGCGAGAGGGCAGGTGAGCGGGCGAGCGGAGAGACGGACGTGCAGGCGAGCAAGAGACTCGGCAGACAGGTGACGGGACGGATATGTAGGCGAGTGGACGGGCTGGCGAGCGAGCGCGCGGCTGAAAGGACAGATTGGGAAGAGCCCGGCGAGCGAACGGACAGACGAGCGAGTGCGCGGCCCAGAGAGGGCGAGAAAGTGAGAGGGCGAGAGCTCGAGTGGGCGAGTGGGAGAATAAACAGACGAGAGGACGGGCGGGCGAGTGAACTCTCGTGGCACAGGGGAGCGGGCGGAGGGTAGCGAGCAGACAAGAGAGGTGGCGTAGGACCGGGAGGGCGGGTAGGGCGTGCAAGCTAAAGGCGAGCGAGGGGGCGGGCGGGCGTGAGGACGGGCATGAGGGCGGGTGTGAGGACGGGCGTAAGAGCGTAAGGGCGGGAAGGGTGCGCGAGCGGACAAGCTAAAGGCGGGCGAGGGGGGGACGTGCGGGCGGACATGAGGGCGGGCGGGCGGGTGCCGCGCGGACACGCTAAAGGCGGGCGACGGGGTGGGCGAGGGGGCGGGCGAGGGGGCGGGCGAGCGGGCGGGCGAGCGGGCGGGCGGCATCTAAATGCAAATGCCGGGCTAATTGCCAGGCGCAGGAATTTCTCGAGGTCTCGTAATGAAAATTACAGATGTTCGCTCCCTGACACATCAATGGCCCTGCGCCGGCCGCTGCGGCAGGTATTTAATAAACATTAGCTGCCGCCGCCGCCGACACACGGTGCGCGCAAAGTCACGCCCACCGCTCCCCCCCCCCGCCACGCCGCCACGCATCACCCCGATCGCCCCCCATCGCTCCCGATCGCCCCCGTCGCTCCAATCGCTCACATCTCCCTATCACCCCCGTCGCTCCCGGTCACCCCAATCGCCCTCGACCGCCACGGATCGCCCCGATCGCCCAGATCGCCCCGATCGCCCCGACCGCCCCGACCGCCCCGACCGCCCCGACCGCCCCGACCGCCCCGACCGCCCCGACCGCCCCGACCGCCCCGACCGCCCCGACCGCCCCGACCGCCCCGACCGCCCCGACCGCCCCGACCGCCCCGACCGCCCCGACCGCCCCGACCGCCCCGACCGCCCCGACCGCCCCGACCGCCCCGACCGCCCCGGGTCACCCCAACGCTCTGATCGCCCCGATTACTCTGAAACCTGTAAGATGCTGTCTGGGTGTGATCGCTCTTAGAATCTTCCTGCAAAGTCTTGTCCCTCTGATCAGCGCTCAAACCCCTTCGGCCACATCCGATCGCTCTGATTGTTCTATTTAATGCATCTCTCCGATTGGTCTACCTGGAAGGTACTGATCGTCATCTCCCCGTCAGCTCCATCGAACCACTCCGATCGATATATTGCATGCCTTTCTTCGATAGCTCCAAAACCTCGATGGTCCAGATTGGTTCTGATCACCGATACAACCTCCCTCTAATGCCTTAATCGCTCTGATTGCCCTGTCACCCCGATCATCTGATCTCGCACCGTCACTTCAATACTTATCTTACACGATCACCATATCCGATCACTCTGTTGCCTTTATCTCTCCGACTGCCTCAACAACTGGTTGATCGCTTCTTGTACGTCACAGAACCACTCGTATTGGCGTCGCCCTGATTGCCGTTTCTTGGCTCCAAACTCCTCTCTCTCTCTCTCTCTCTCTCTCTCTCTCTCTCTCTCTCTCTCTCTCTCTCTCTCTCTCTCTGTGTGTCTCCCTCTCTTTCTTTTTATCTGTCTCCCTCCGTCTCTATATATCTCTGCCTCTCTATTTCTCTCTCTGTCTGTTCCTGTCAGTCTCTCTCTCTCCATCTGTATCTCTCTGTCTCTCTCTTTCTATCTCTATCCCTGTTGCTTTTATCTCCCCGATTTCTCTTGTTGCTCCGATTGCACTTTTCGCTTCGATTGTCTCTCTGGGTGACTCCAATTGGTTGGTTGGTTGGTTGGTTGGTTGGTTGATTGATTGGTTGATCGATTGGTTGATCGATTGGTTGATCGATTGGTCGATCGATTGGTCGATCGATTGGTTGATCGATTGGTTGATTGATTGGTTGATTGATTGGTTGATTGATTGGTTGATTGATTGGTTGATCGATTGGTTGATTGATTGGTTGATCGATTGGTTGATCGATTGGTTGATCGATTGGTTGATCGATTGGTTGATTGATTGGTTGATTGATTGGTTGATCGATTGGTTGATTGATTGATGTTTCCGGCACGTCAACTGCTATGGTCAATGTCCCGTTAGTGTATGTATTATTCCGACCGTGCGGATAGCTGACACCCTCCGCCGACCTCTAGGTCTACTTCATGTGGATTTTCCCCTCTAGGTATCTGCTCCAGAGGGCACTGACCCAGCCGCGACAAGCTCTCCCGACATGTGTGGTAGAGTAGTGCATGTGTGTATTAATGGGAGAGGATAGGTTCTGGAAGAGGATGGAGAGATCGCAGGCGGACATGGCCCGTTGGTAGGGTATTGCTTCAGCCGTCGTATTGAGTGAAGAGATCGCTGAAAACTACAGCTCAAAGCCGAATAATTCTCCCTCAGGCAGCGGCTCAATTCGATCAACATTCCTAGCTAATGTTGCAAAACCAGTGCTGTTGGGACTCGAACCCTAGAACCTCTAGGTCAGGCGCACTCCGAAGACAGCGGCAAAGCCGTTGTAGTGATAGTGTAGATCACACGTGGAAAATGCCATTTTATTTTGCACTCCAAAGACAGCGGCAAAGCCGTTGTAGTGATAGTGTAGATCACACGTGGAAAATGCCATTTTATTTTGCACTCCAAAGACAGCGGCAAAGCCGTTGTAGTGATAGTGTAGATCACACGTGGAAAATGCCATTTTATTTTGCACTCCAAAGACAGCGGCAAAGCCGTTGTAGTGATAGTGTAGATCACACGTGGAAAATGCCATTTTATTTTGCACTCCAAAGACAGCGGCAAAGCCGTTGTAGTGATAGTGTAGATCACACGTGGAAAATGCCATTTTATTTTGCACTCCAAAGACAGCGGCAAAGCCGTTGTAGTGATAGTGTAGATCACACGTGAAAAATGCGATTTTATTTTGCTATTAGGATTGCGCCACTCGGCCTATCGGTCTCATATCGCAACTTTTCCTACCCGCTAAATAAAGTGAAGTGCCACGTGTTCCACTCGTATCATAAATTATTATTCTGTATTCATGTTTAGCATTTATTGAATAGACTAACGAGGGTAAATATTGGAACCACCTGAACAATTTAATAACGAATTTCTGCCCCTAAAATCTGTGTTACACTTCTAAACTTTTAACTTCCCATACACGTCAGGATTAAGGAGCTCTTCTAAAATGGTTAAGATTGGTGTTGGTGATGAGGACATACCCAACAATTTGTACCCGAAAATGGGAATTAATCACCATGAAAATCGAATTTGTACCCGAAAATCGTCTATAACGATGGGAATGTAAGTATATATGTGTCACGCATACTCGGTCACATGAGAAGCTTTTGAAAAAAAAACTTGGTTAAAACCTCAAGAGTAAGAACTGGTGGGATCATTAATATATTTTAGTTTGAAAAATACTTTACATTGGGCCCCGATGACATTGTAAATATTCTGAAAAAATGTCTACAAATTTTTTCTATTCATTTTCTAATTAAATTAATTCTATTTTTTTAATTTTTTCCAAACATTTTCTCGGCTAATAATAATATCACGAAGTGTCTGATTTTATAGGTTCTGAAATTATTAATTTGCTTATTTCAACCTGTGATTTAGATTTTCATTGGTTTAAAGAATTATGGCTCACAAAAAAATAAATTTGTATGAAACAAATTAAACACGACAAATAGATTACTGTAGTTACACGTGTCTTCGTTGTATCCACAGAAAGCTTTCAAGATGATACGAAAGAATGAAATGGCTTCAAAGATTTTCAGGATTTAAATTTTTCTACTGGAGCGTATCTTTTGCGTTATATTTGAACTGTTATGCGCGAAAAGGAAGGAAATTAAAGGGATGAAAAGTTGGGAGACAGAGATAAGACAAAGAGAAGAAAGTATTGAAATGTAAGAAATGAAAGGTAATCACGAACGATTGAATGTGAAGAGTAATGAAATTAGTCAATAATGAAACATGATAAATAATGTAACGTAATGGGTAATGAAATCATTCAGTAATAATTAATAATAGAAAACATTAGATATTTTCTGTTCTATAAAATTTATAATACTTACTGAGTCATAAGACACAACACGTAGTTAATTTGCAAGTAAGAGCTAAGGAAGAGAATAGGCTCAAATCTATGAAGCCGATGCTTAATTATAACACATTTGTGCTTGATTGCCATAAAATTTCATGAATGTTTTCACTCATTATACGAAAGTCTTGGGTAACATAAAATGTTTTTCTTGACATCGCACCGGGAGCCCATGGGCATGCAGAACGCGTCTATGAGTGATGCCCGAAGAGAGACGAGGTTTCAATCAAGAACCGCGTATTCGCACTCAGAATAACTGTTTAATAAACATTAGGTGCTAATGCACGAACCTACGGCCGCCTCAGAAAACTGGTAAGCAGAACATGGTGCTCCAGAAGTTCTCGTAATCAGCTCAAACCGGGTGGGCGGATGCAGTAGCAAGATTTTCAACACCAGCTACATAGCTAGGGAGAATTCAGCTGTTGAGCTGTCTGGAGGAGAATTCTAGCAGCTGGTTGCTCTGATGGGAAGCTTTCCGTGGTTTCTCTCAACACCGCGCGAATGCGAAATCTTCCTTGTCCTATCTTCGCCCCTTACTTTCTTACACAAACACACACACACACACACACACTTATATGTACTACACATGCCTGGGTATCAGCAGGAGGTAAAAACTTGTCTCGGCTGGAGTGATGCCCGGCTCGGAAATACCTGGTTGGGGAAAACATCCCAAGCCGACGTGTAGGACGGCGCCGAATCTCGTAGTCCATCGGAGGACAATCACCGCCACCTCCCGCGTTAAAACATTTACTGAATTTATGGGACCCATACCCTTAGCAGTTAACTCGCCCGGAATCATCAACACAGGTCAGCAATGAAAAAAACAGAAATAAAACTATGTGATTTACTGCGTATCACGCCCTGATACCAAATATGCCCTTAAGTTTTTCTACAGCACGAATCATTTTTGTCAATGAATGGTTTTAATATTACGAATGGCGAATTCTCTCTCACACTAAAGACTAGTCAACAATGAAAAATAGTCAGAAAAGAAAATAAGTGCCACAATCTGATTCCAAAAATACGCTCAGATGTATTTTAACATGAATAGTTCAGTGATTTCATGCGCACGGTTTTCAGGCGGTGACTGTCTGAATTCACAAATTTGCCTGAACACTTGATCATTGACTTTACACTTTATATCTCTTTGTATTACTATAGTTTATTATTATTATTATTATTATTATTATTATTATTATTATTATTATTATTATTATTATTATTATTATTATTATTATTATTATTGGTATGAGACAATGTTGATTTAGTAGTGTCTACAGTTCTCTATATTTTTATTTCTAAATACTTTTTCTTGAGTATTTGTATCTCAAACAACAAGATTTATGCTTTAATACTTACAGATAACGCTGCTGCTACAACTATTTCTAGTTTCCCTTATAAGTACGTATTTACGGAGTAATATACATAGTATAGGGAAAATTATGAAATACTGCGGAAAATCGATTTCGAGATTTCAATGAAAATACACATTTTGGAGTCCTCTAAAACCGAAAAAGGATTTTTTTTCAAAACGTCGGTCCGACCGTCCTTCTGTCCGTCCGTCACACGTGAACACCGCTTGCGCCTAAACCTTACCGATGATTTTTACCAAAATGGATATTCCTCGGTCCATCTAGCTCCACTCAGCGAGCTGCGATTATGAAAAACAATTCTGAAAAATTTGGAAGTACGTTACAAGATGCCACCCAGACATTTTCATAATTTTCTCAAAAACCTTCCAATTTTTTTCTTTAAACATTTGGTAGGGATAGAGCTAAATGCACCCTATTAGATGACATAAATGTCATTTTGCTCTACTCTTTTGTTTTTCCAAAAATTACAAAAATATATTGTTTTTACTTGTCTCTCAAGTCAATATTTACATTAGTGGCAAGTTGTTCACATATTATTTATGAGTATAAGTGCTTTAAATAATGTCAGAGAAAGGTTTTCGAACACTCAACCCTTTTGGGTGAAAATGAGCTCAAAATTCTACATTTTCCGATACGCTCAAACACCGTTTTATCAAAAACAGCTCCAAATATTTTCTTCAAACTTTTCTAACGAGTGGTGCTAATTGCTCTCTTTATGACGTCGAGTTCATTTCGGAGTATAGTTTTGTTTTTTCGAAAATTACACAAACGTAATTTATTTAAAAGACCTCTCACGCCGTTAATACGCACATTTCCAACCATTCCTATCGTACATATGAGTTAAAGTGATTTAAATTACTTCTAATGACAATTTTTGATTACTTAAAATTTGTTTGTGAAAACGAGCCTCAAATTTAAAATTTACAGTAGGATTTTGGCGCCATTTTTTTAAAACCGCTTCAAATTCTTCAAAGAAAATTGTCTTTTTGGACGAGGTTTTACTGTTCTTTAATATTCTTAAAATAATATTTCCGTTCTACTATAAGAAAACCGAAAAAATAAGAAAATTTCCAAAAAATATATTTTGAAATTCGATAGATGGCAGCTGGCAAGTGCATATGGCTAGGCGAAACAAAAAGAAATAAAAAAATAAAACGGGAGAGTATGTGACACTAATATGTGTGTCTATAACACTACTAGTTTCTTCTGAAGAGAAGGTAAAGCTGTTTTTGCGGGATTACCTAGATCGAACCAGACGTTTCAGGACGATTTTCAGGTTATACAGTACAGTAGAGCTACGTCTCATCTGAACTCCGGAACTCCCAAATTTTGAATAATTCGACAAAATTAGGGAGAGGAAAAAACTAACAAAATAAATTAAGTTCATATTTGTAGTGTAAAGAAGGATTTTATAATTACTGTAGAAGTTAACAACTAATTATTGAAACACAAATATATACGTAAGCTTCCGCGGCTCGAATCCATGAATTCTCGGCTATCCGGGAGACGCCGCGTCGTTGGCTGGGAGGCCGACGTTTCGCCCGACATGTCGCAGGCTTCCTCAGGGCAGTGACGATGAAACACAAATAGTCAAAACGATGCGTTTATTGCACTGTTGATTACGGTGTATTTCACATGTTTATGTAGTAGTAATTTTCACTTAAAGGTACTTGTAAAATCTGTAATTTTCTTTTGCCGTAAGTAACAGAATCTGCTTGATAATGTGATGTGATGATACGATCTCTACATTACGTTGCCATTTTCTCACATTGAATGCTACGATGCATTGTGTCTGGTAATCCTATAGATGTATTTGTTTATGTATGATACATTTTTTCGGATAATACGAACATTTACATATGCGAACAGATCACCCCCACAATAAATTCTGATTACCGAGTTTCTACTGTACTTGCTTCCTTTTATCTCATTTTCATTGATTTTTGAACTTTATGTCTCTTTTCTTCCAAGTCGTACTTCAAAGGTGGTACTTCAAACATTACAAACGAGACCATCACCAGATCGCGAGGTTGTGCAGCATGTTGCCTGCCAACATCCTTTCGTGACAGCCGCAACAGCTGATTTATCGAAGTTATTTCATCGGCGTGTTCTGCTACTCGTTTCGTCAACTGCACAGAAATTGCGACACGTCATTCAGATGATTTTCTTGAGCGAATAAATGCAATTAAAAATTATGAATGAATGCGAGCGGCTCCTAAATTAGAATTGAGAGAGGGAGAGAAACTTCGTGTCAAATTCTTTGTCTTGTGAATGAGTCAACGCTCGTGGGTGGACTTCCGCAAAGACGGACTATCGCCAGTGCGAACCAGTTAAATTACGATGCTATGTTCTAATTAGAGAGTGGACAGAATTCACTACTCTAAATTTTATCCGATTTGTGTCACCGTTGTAGGGAATGTTGCACCGGGCTGCCTTGAGATGACCTGTCCTGATTTTAGCAGTTGTCACTTCGAATTGGACTCTAAAACATGACTCTTGTTTCTTATACCGTCAGCTTAATTAGAATAACATAATTGGCATTTCAATCAATAAATACATGTTCATATTTATTATGTAACCAAATACAGCTGTGGTTCAAAACGACATTTCCTGAATGCAATAAATCAAATTTCCTCGCATTTTTTTCATCATTGACAAAGGCAAATAATAAATATATTGTGAAACCTTACACAAATCCATTTTTTGGATCATAAATGTTTCATGAAGTGAGTGAATTTGTGTGATGAGATGTCAAAAGGTAATTGAACGAAACATAGAATTCTTTAGAAGCCAATTTCTATGTTAAAACAATGACATTGTTTAACTCTTCTATGCCCAACAAGAAATTAATAAAAATCACCTCAATGTGAATGTACTCACCTTTTGACAGATAGTGTAACATGTAACATTTTAAACTTAGTTCACAGTTCTTAGTTCATGACGAAGTCCTTGAGTATTTCTATCAACTTTTGTTTCTTTAGTATACAAGAGGTAGCTCATTGCTCAACCGACACCGTCATAACTTTGCGTACGTGCTTACGACGTGTCAGAGATTTAACGGTTCAAGGACGTAAGGTCAAGTGCTTTACCATTTCTCTTGACTGAGCTTAGTTATAACTCTTTTGTGTATCTTGGGAATATTGCCTACTGCAATTATGCGTTTGTTTGAATCCAAATTCTAATGATAAGTATTACAGCCAGACTCTACCCTTCTAGTGTCATTTGATACATTTTTTAGTTATTACTGAACAAAATTTATGCTGTATTTCTTGATTCAATCTGATTCTTCAAGTTGTGATTCCTTAATTCTGTAGTGGTACCTTCTTAATATTTCAATAACATTAATAATTATTATAAATTTTATTATTATATTTTTGTTCGAAGAACGGGCCACCATGGGGCCACGCGATACACGCATCCTACCGGGGCTCAGACTTAAATATTAGGAGAAGGTGCTTGTTACTTTCTATTGGGGGGATCTGCGTTTTAAGGCTGATTCCATTTCTACACCACAGGGCAGTTAGCCCCGGGAAATGGGATGAAATTATGATGATGAATGATGAAAGAGACACACTCAACTCAACCAACCCTTAGGTGGTACTCGACCCCGCCATCTTTCGATCCGAGACCGCCACTGCACTACTGCTTCGGCGATCTCAGCCATCATATCGGCATTATTACTATTATTACTATTATTACTATTATTGCTATTATTACTATTATTGCTATTATTGCTATTATTGCTATTATTGCTATTATTACTATTATTACTATTATTGCTATTTTTTTTGTTAGTTTGAAGGCTTGGCATCTAAGGCCTTTAGCCTTTTTACTGATTGATGTTATGATTAATCATATATTAAGTCTAAATTTTGAAGAAAAGATTGGCTTCTTTCAAGAACTGTATTGTTTTGTCAGTTGCTGTCTTGTCGGTGCCGAGATCTATCTTCATGTTGCCTCTCATGCCGCATCTGTGTCTAAGTCTTGAGAGATCTACGCAGTCTGTCAGAATATGTTTCACTGTCAGTAGTCTTCCGCAGCTGCAGATGGGTTGTTCTTCATTTCTTAACATGTATGAAGAAGTCATTCTTGCATGGCCTATTCTTAGTCGGGTTATGCACACTTGTTCTCGTCGAGAGTAGCTGACATTTGGTGACCATTTACTGATATTTTGTTTAATGGGGTGTAGTTTCGTGTGAAGACTGTTCCACGTGGTCTGCCATTCTGTGAGGATGTACTTCGAGACAGCATTTCTTGCATCCTGAGGTCGTATTTCAATATCCATTTCTGATTGGATGTTCCCGGCATTTCGTGCTGCAGAATCGGCTTCTTCATTGCCTAGGATACCCACGTGTCCAGGGCACCAGATAAACGTAACTGATGCTCCTCGCTGTTCTAATTTATGGCATGCTATGAGAATCATTTGTAGCAGTGGATCTACAGTTTGGCGCCTGTCTATTGCAGTGAGAAGACTTAGAGAGTCTGTGCAGATGACGAACCTTCCTGAATCGAGAGTTTCACAGTGTCGCAAAGACTGCAATACTGCATATAATTCGGCAGTGTACACACTTGCTTCAGGTGGAAGCGCCCAAGCCCTCGACAAGTTCTCAGTTACAAATGCGCTTCCGACCTGATGTTTTGTTTTTGAACCATCTGTGTAGATTATGATGTGATTTGCCATGTATTCTTCGAGAACTGATTGAAATCTAACTTTTAAATCTATGGGAAGGCATTCTGTTTTCTTTACACTGGTAGTATCGAGTCTTACTTCTGGCATTTTCAACATCCAAACTGGAATTTCATATGGTTCGTATTTCAAGACTGGTGGTAGGACGATGTTGTAGCATTTTTCTATCTCGATTGCGCGGATATTGGCTGGACGAGTAGCTGAAGGTCTTCGATCGTAAATATTTACTAGCTTAGGTCGAGTCATCAATGAGTGGTTTAAATGTTTCGGTAGAGACAGCAATTTTGATATATAGTTGAGTAGCATTGTTTGTCGTCTGTGATGTAGCGACATGGTGCTGGTTTCACAGTAGAGGCTTGAGGAAGGACTAGTGCGGAACGCGCCAGATGCATATCTGAGGCCTGCATTGTGAACGGGGTCTAGTTTTCTTAAACTTGATTTTCTGGCTGAGGAGTACACTGCACATCCATAATCTATTTTGGACATCACCATGGATTTGTACAGGCGGAGTAAGATGTCTCTATCTGCTCCCCAATTTATATGGGAAATGCATCTTATTACATTCAGAGCTGTTTTGCATCTACGCAAGGTGTATTCTATATGCTGTTTCCATGTTAAATGCCTATCAAAAATCAAACCAAGGAATTTTGCCGTTTCATTGTATGTCAGTTGAACCCCATTCAGCGTCAGCTCTGGATCTCTGTAACTTTTTCTTTTCCTACTGAAGTGAACGCATTTCGTTTTGGCTGCTGTAAATGAGAAACCAATGTTTTTTGCGTTCTGTACTAATTTATTGATGGCATTTTGCATTTTGAATTTGACCATTCCCAGTGATTTGGCTGAGTAAAATATAGCAATGTCATCTACATACATGCATTTTCCTATTGACGCTTCTATGCCGTCAAACATCCTGTTAATCGCTATGATAAAGAGCGTGCCACTCAATGGAGAGCCTTGCGGTACACCGTTCTCTAGTACGTAGCTTTCTGAGATAGACTGCCCAACGCGAACTTTGAAAGATCTGGTACTAAGGAAGCTGGATATAAATTTTGGTAGATATCCTCTTATTTGCCAGTTATATAGTTGTCTCAGAATGTTATGTCGCCAGGTCTTATCGAAAGCTTTTTCCAGGTCAAAGAATACGGTAACCATATGTTTTCTTTTGATGAAGGTATTCTGAATTGCATTTTCTAGATGTATTAGCTGATCGATTGTAGAGTGATGTTGTCTGTATCCGCACTGGTGTATGTTTAGGAGGTTGTTTCTTTCGAGACACCATGTTAGCCGGGTGTTGACCATTTTTTCCAAGATTTTTCCTAGACAGCATGTCAGCGATACCGGGCGATAGTTTTCAGGATTTAATGGATCCTTGCCTGCCTTTAAAATCGGGATTACTATCGCTTCTTTCCAGACTTTGGGGTAATTGCTTTGTGTCCAAATGTTATTGTATATATTTAGCAGAGTGGACAGTATTTTCTTCGGTAATCGACGTAGTATGCTGTAAGGGATATTGTCTGATCCTGCTGCGGTGTCTCCAGCTGCATTTATGGCGTCTTGCAATTCTCTCCATGTGAAAAGAGCGTTATATGGCTTATCTATATTGGTTGTAAAGTCAAGTACTTGTTCTTCTTCTTCTTTCTTTTTGTCTAGAAAGTCTTTAGGATAGCTATTTGTGCCACTGGCTTTGGAGTATTGGGTCGCTAATGCATTGGCTATTTCGTCAGGGTTGCATATTAGTTGACCTTCGTGTTCAATGCATGTTATTGGACTGAAAACATTTTTCCCAGCTATTGACCTGATTTTCTGCCATATTTCCGTGACTTTGGTCGTCCGAGTTATGGTGGTTACGTACTTTTCCCAGCTTGATCGTTTTGCTGTTAGTATTTTTCTGCGAGCGAGCGCACGCAGACGCTTGAAAGCAATAAGATTGTCTTGGGTTGGTGCACGTCTATATCTATTGAGGGCTTTTCTTTTCTCCCTTATTGCTTCTTTGGTCTCCGTATTCCACCATGGTACTGGAATCCTAGATGAGCGGCCACTGGTCTGTGGAATGTATTGTACAGCGGAAGATATGACAGTGTTGGTAAAGTCGGTAACGTCTTCCTCGGAGTTTCCACTGACATTTATTGGTGGTAAATGTCTGGTGAAGCTGGACCAGTCTGCGCGGTTGGTACACCAACGTTTTGGTAAGTGAACTGTGTTCTTTGGCATGTTTGATGATATCAACAGAGGAAAGTGATCGCTCTGATGAAGATCTGGCAGTGGTTTCCACGTCAGCCGAGTTGCAAGATTTGGACTACATATTGAGAGATCTATGGCTGAGAATGATCCATTTCTAGCATTAAAATGAGTGCTTGCTCCTGTGTTTAAGAGTACGTATTCGTTGTTAAGTAGCAGGTCATTGATTCTGCGACCGGAGTCATTTGTCCTAGAACAGCCCCATGTGGTACTGTGAGCATTGAAGTCGCCTAGAATTAGAAATGGAGTCTGTAGTTGATCGATCAGGTCTTGTAGATCTTCATTTCGCCATGAGGCATCGGGTAAGTATATGCAACATACCGTCATCTTCAATGGCTTGTACAGGGTTACAGCTACTGCTTGTAGAGGTGTGTTGAGATCAAGACGACTAGCAGGATGAGTATTGCTGATCAATATGGCAACACCACCTCTAGCTCGTCTATCAGGTTCTACGTCACTACGAAAGGTTTTATAGCCTCTAAAATTGAAACGGTCTTCTGGTTTAAAATGAGTTTCTTGTAAGCACACACACATTGGTGTGTGATTGGCCAGTAGCAATTTCAGCTCACAGTAATGCGAGATACAGCCGTTGATATTCCATTGAATTATATTTTCCATGGTTGGAATGGGGTTTTTCTGCTGTAGGATGCGTAGATCTTGCTTATTTTCTTGGTTTTCCTTTTGGCCATCCTTTCTTCTTTCTCTTCTTACGCGGGGTATTACATAGATCGATGGATTGGTAATCATTATTTTCAGCACTTACCATCGAACTTGTCTCAGAGCCAGTGGTATTGTCTTGATCATTGGTCATTGATTTCATTTTTTGTTTGAGGAAGTTGTCCTTGGTGTGCTTAGGAGAACGAGGCGATCGACTTCGATAGCCTGTTGTCGATACTTCTTTGCTGGGTATGGCTTCAGGCGCAGCTACTGGATTTCTTTCTGCCTCATTTGGTGGGGGACTTGAAGATTCTTTTCCATTTACCATTTCACTTTGAGTGTTTGTGGTTATGTCTTCTGTGTTGATTTTGTTCTTGTGAATTTCGTTAAAGTACTTTTCTATGCATCGGGTTATTGCAGGCATTAGTTCTTTCACTACTAAAGAAGGTAAATTTGTGTTTTTAGTAACTGCTTCCACGTATGTAATATTTCCTTTATTTTCGGGACACACAAGTTTTTTTGCTTCAGGATAGCTGATCTTCTGTCTGGCTTTAACTTGTTGTATTGCTGCCTCCTGCTTATATATAGGGCAGTCTCTTGACCTCGATGAATGTTGTCCACTGCAATTAATGCATTTGATAGGATCTAGGCATGGATCCTCACTATGAAATGGCTTACCACAATGACAAACTTTGATTCTCGCACATCTAGATGCTGGGTGTCCAAATCGTAAACATTGGAAACATTGCATTGGTTGAGGAATGAACATTCGTACGGTTAGACGATGAATGCCTGCTTTAATCTTCTCTGGTAACGTGCAACGCTTGAACGTCAGGACATGGGACGCAGAAGGAATTATCTGCCCATCCCGCCTCATTGTTAGCCTACGACAGGCAATGACTCCTTGAGAAGCTAGTTCTTGAACTATTTCCTCTTCACTGCAGTTTAGTAAGTCACTACAAACTACAACACCTTTGCAGGTATTCAGTATGCCGTGAGCACTTACTTCAACATCTATAGTGCCTATTTTCTTCAATTCTAGTAATTTCTTTCCTTGATTGTCATTAACTGTTTCTACCAAGAGTCCAGATGAAGTTTTCTGTATGTCTTTTACGGCAGATCCAGCGCAGGTGCTGATACTCCTCTCTATTATAAACGGGCTCACTTTATCAAAATTACCTTCTGTTCTTTTTACTGTAAGGTACTTTAGTACCGCTGCGGTGTTCTTGAACAGGTCATCATAGTTTGTTGATTTTCCAACTTTCATTCTTTTAGCATTAAACTCCGGGCTTTTTTCTGGACGAGGGTTTTTAAGGGTTCCCTCAACCCTAGGTTCGCAGACTTCCATTTGAGTCCCGCGAAGCTTGCTATCACTCGTAGCACTATCTGCCAGTGGTGCCGAGTGATCCGCACCCCTGGCATTGCAGTCGCTGGGTGACGACGCCCGGTGGCCTGCTTGCGCACCACCGACCGCCGGTACTGGGGCTCCGATCCCCTGCACCGTAACTGTCGATCCTGACAGATCCTCCATCTTGGGTTTTTTCTTCAGGGTCACCTTCCCCTAGCGTTTTTGAGCTACCGCCAGCTTAAGGAAACGGAAGGAACAAGGGGGGACAGAGAAGACAGAGTTAGAATAGAAGGGTAGAATGGAAACGACTCCCTAGCCCTCGCAACCTAATAGCGTCGGGGCGGAAACACAAGAGTTGGCCGATACAAGATTGGCCTACAGGACAGAAAACAGATGTGTGCCACAAGTAAGTGGAAGCAATGACACACAGAGTTTGTGGGAATGACGGGATGTTTAGGGGAGTGACAGCGGACAGCTGCTCCGATTAGTCGCCTTCTACGACAGGGGGAGGTCCCGTGGTGCTATTCTACTAAAATCCCCGACACCACACGAGGAATTATTGCTATTATTACTATTATTACTACTATTACTACTATTATTACTACCATTACTACTATTACTATTATTACTATTGTTGCTATTATTACTAGTATTACTAGTATTACTATTATTACTATTGTTGCTATTATTGCTATTGTTGCTATTGTTGCGATTATTGCTATTATTGCTATTATTACTATTATTGCTATTTTTACTGTTATTACTATTATTACTGTTATTACTAGTATTACGAGTATTACTAGTATTACTATTTTTTTTCTCTACATCACGACTAAGATGTTATGAGTCGGCTGAATATAAAATCTACTCAAAGTTGCAACCAGCTACCTAAGCAACAGATCAAGGGACTGTCGATGCCTCTACAACACTTTGCGCGAAATGTGGGCTGTTCCAAACAAAGCAATTTCCTGCACTTCCCAGTCTTTTGAAGCTCCGATGACTATCGGTACGACCTATGCTCTTACGTCTCACGTTCGGCTGATCTAGATCTCCAAACTCTTGTATTTAAGACGTTTATCTGCCTCTGTGGTTGCGACGTTTGGAACGGAAGGCACAGCAACATCTACAAGTAGACACGATTATTATTATTATTATTATTATTATTATTATTATTATTGTTATTGTTATTGTTATTGTTATTGTTATTGTTATTGTTGTTATTGTTATTGCTGTTGTTATCGTTGTCGTCGTTGTTATTGTTGTTATTGTTATTATTATTATTATAAAATTTGGCGTGTTCGTCCCCCGCCGCGCTGCTGGCCGGGCGTCAATCGTATCCCGAGCGGGGCGGCAGCGGAGTCCAGTGTCCTTGAGACGAGGCGACGTCGTGTGAGTAGGAGTTCGGAGCTCCTTTGCGCCTCCGTCGCCCTCCGCCGTCCAGCGGCGCCCCCGGGCACGACGCCTCGCGACGGGGGCGACCACGGACAGGGGGCGGGGGCTGTCCGCTGGCGCGCTCCTGTGGCGGTGGAGAGGGTGGTTTGATTGCGTTTGTTTTTTTGTTTTTTTTCAATTTTTTCTCATTTCATTGTGAGATTATTACAAATTAGTTAAAACTGTCTATACATTTACAACTTTCCACTTAAATCTGTCTTAACTTATGCATTAACCCAGGAGGAGGGGACGGAGGAGCGGTGGCTCAGGGCATCAACTGATGTCACTGAAGTGCCTCTAACCGGGAGGTCCCTGGTTCGCAGCTTTTTTCTTAGAGTACCGCTTCGGCATTCGCTTGGTTTTGATCCGCAAAACCATGGGAAAACTATCGATCAGAGAACGTAAACTCTAGAATTCTCCTGTAGACAGGACAGCGGCTAAATTCGACCTAGCTACGTAGCTGGTATTGAAAATTCTGACACCGTCGGGACTCAAAACCAAGACCTCCCAATCAGGGGCACTGCAGTGACAGTTGATGCTCTGAGCCATCTTTACAGCTTACTTTGTGACGGTGATCTCTTGCGTCGGAGGGTTTAATTTGAATTATTTTATGTTGTTGTTTTCTACACTTTTTAATTACTTTCATTGAGTTTGGTTGTATATGACAGGTTAGTTAACAAATAACTTGCAACATTTCACTTAAATCTATCTTAATTTATGCACTAACAGAGGAGGACGGGTTCCATCATGGGACCACTAATCAATGTTTAGGTCCGAGAATTTCTTAGGATGGTGTCAAATGGATGTTTTAGATTCTGGTTCTGTAAAAGGTGATTCTGGCTACTCTCAATGTTGATAGTACAGGTATTTTGTGAATATAGTAATAGAAGTTGGTTGCGAGGTAGATTGTGTTGTAGTTCATTGTATCTGGTTTTAATACTTAATAGATTTGAGAATTGTGTAAAGACCATGGGCTTCTGCTATTGTGCGAAGGAATTGGTTTTGTATGGTTTGTAACGTTTTAGTAATAAGTTTGATTTATTTTCGTCCAAGAACAGTCAAAACTGTATGTAACGTATAATTTCCGTACGTTTTCTTAATATCCGGAAACTCTTTTGTATCCTTTTACTACACATGATTGAATGATGAATAAAATCATCCAGAAAGCGAGGTCGGCAACATATAAAAACTAGGTATTTTCACCCGTGAGTTGTTGAAAACGTATGCGTACTGTAAACGAACTACAGGTTTCTTTTCGGTATTTCCAACAAAATATCAACCCACGCCTCCAGCTCTATTTCAACCTCGTGCACATATTAAAGCTAAGCATAGAAGCAAAACAAGGGACTGTTTCTGCGTTTAGTTAATGAATTACGGAAACCGCAAGAAAAAACTGATGGATTTGTATAATTGTCCGAGAATCTGAAGTATATTACATGTTACAAGCTTAATTAGCCTTTTTTATATTATGGAGTTCACGTTGAATCCAAAACATTAAATATCATTGTTAAAATCAATGTTACGACCCTTTTTGATGCCCTGTATAATCTAATTATATTGAAACCTTTATGCAGAAGAACGAATTTTACTTGGCTTTGTTGGGTGAATGAAATGATCGTAACTATAATATCGTATTTTTTAATAAAGATGCAAGCATTAAAGAATAAAAATTTATAGGGAACTAATATTTCATTTAGAAGCTGGTAGCAGTTAGATTTTCTTGTAATTCAGTGGTACGATTAGTCATATTAACTTTTTCTAATGAAATGGATGCTTTATGCCAAATAACATGGACAAGTATATTTTATTTGACTCAGAACCCAGTTTGTTTAAAATGTTAATAATTATATCTTTCATTTCTTGTTGCAAATTACTTAAATATAGAACTCTCAACCTCGCAAATATCATACTTCACCTGCTGTAGAATATTCACACACCAGGTACAAGCCAGCAGAGGGAGAAATCTATGAAATCCCTTTCTGAGAATTAGATGTCCTCTGTTTGAAAAACCTTGATATTATCATGCAAGTATCACTATGCACTCCATGTCCTCGAATCTGAGAATAAAACGTTTCTTTGCAATGGCTCTATTGGATTGACCTACATGGAGCAAAGTGTTCTCTTACGAGATAACCATTTGGTCGGTCCCTGTCATTTTACTTTCTTATGCATTCCATTTATGTTCAATAATCTTTTTTTATGGAATTAAGGCCACAATTCTTTCAGTTGCTCAATAATTCCACAGAAGCGGTAGAAGGGAAGCAGTATAACAAACCTGTGTTGCCCTCAGTCGTATGATGTTATAAGAACCTGAAAACAGCTCAAAACCGTAGTTTACGGGTTCGTTGCCCCGACAGAGCATTGAGGTCTCTGAAAATGAGTCATCGTTCCCCTGCTGAATTCACACATCCCGCATTCTGGAAACCCGCTTTCCTTGCTCGTCAACCGCTACGGTACTTAGTGTCGTAAGTGTAGTGCATGCTATGTCGCGAGGGGTGATGGTGTTCTCTCTCTTCTGGCACGTTTCACGACATTTGTCATAGTGAATGTTAGGGTAAGTATGTGTGTAAGGGGTGAGGAAAGGAAACAGAAGAGGAAGGAAATATCGTCCTTTTGATGGGAAAATCACAGAAAACTACCGATCAGAGCAGCCGGTCGCCAGAATTCTCCTCTAGATAGCGACTGAATTTGACCTACTACATTACAAAATCGTATCACCGTGTGGAGTGTAACACTAAGAGCTCCCGGTCAGAGGCACTGCAGTGACATCCAGCTGAATTCCACACATTCTCTCTCTCTCCCCTCTCTCTCTCTCTCTCTCTCTCTCTCTCTCTCTCTATATATATATATATATATATATATATATATATATATATATATATATATATATATATATATATATATATATATATATGGAAGAGCCGGAAGCCAAATCAGCCGGTAAATACACCAAGTACCTCCTGTGATTAGAACCCGTGTACCATGGTGTGAGGCGAGTGATCAGACCGTTACACCACGGCTCGCCCCGTCCCCTCCCCCTCCGCCGTGGACCCGCGTCGGCGTCGGCGTCGGCGACGGGTGACGTGTGACGTGTGACGAGTTACGGCCTGACGCCAGGTCCTCACCGCGGCGGCGGCGGCGCGGCTCCAATTTTCCGTAATCACGTCGGCGGCGGCGTCGCTAGCGTAGGTGCCGTGTCTCGGCGATCCATCACGCGCGCAGCGTGGCCTAATCACGAATTACAGCGCGATTATACGCCGCGCGGCCCCGGACACTGAGGGCCCGCAGGGGGGAGGGAAGAGAGGGAAGAGGAGGGGAAGGGAAGACAAGTGTGTACAATATTTTCTTATTTGAATTATATACGTTGTCTTTTCTTATATATATATATATATATATATATATATATATATATATATATATATATATATATTAACACATAACGCTTCATTCAGATTGTAGACAACTGAAACTTATTGATGTATCACTCTTTTTAGTACACATCTTATTTAATTAACACATATCGTGCATATCTCTTTTGCTATTGTACTATTTGGCTTTCGATACGACTAAAATACTGATATCAATTTCAACATGGGGATTAAACCCGGGCCTCCCGAATGTGAATTCAGCCCGCTAGGGCCTGAGTCACTTCGCTCGGTTGTGTGGTTTGTTACCCGCTACTAAAAAAATGTTAATAAGAAAGAGCTGTTCTGGGAAGATCAAGATGACGATGAAGAGGAGATTAAGATTTAGATAGAAAGATGAGATTAAGATAGAAATTGATAGGGGTTGAAGAGTGAAGAAGAAAGAGAAGCGAAGTGGACGATAGTGGTGGTGGAGAACAGAACAGAATCATGAGACACGAGCGAGGGGATCACCAAGCAAGGAGAAAGGAGTTGGAGGGTGTAAAGGAAATGAATGTATGAAATATCAGGAATAAAGTAAAGGAAAGCTAGAATAACGAAGAAGAAGGGTAGGGGAAGGCAAGCGGTTGGATAGAGCGAAAAGGAGATATACGAATTTGGGTGGAGATGGAAAAGCTGACGAGAGGAGGGTACGATTAGGGGATTGTAGAATGTTAAGGGAAGAGCAGAGATGATTAGAACGGATATAAGGAAACAAGAAAAATGACAGAGGGCGAATAGTAGATGAAAAACGCACGAATGGGTAAGAAAAAGGGATGAAAAATGAAAATGGAGGAATAAGAATAAGGGTTGAATTAAGAAGACAATGAAGGAGCAGAGAGTGAGATGAGGTGAGGGATCTGCAAAAGAAGCATCGCTGAAAGTGATGGCGGAACCACACATACATTCATTTCCTCCCCCCCCCCAACTCCTTTCTCCTTGCTTGGCGATCCCCTCCCTCGTGTCTCATGATTCTGTTCTGTTTTTCACCACCACCACCACCACCACCACCACTGTCGTCCACTCCGCTTCTCTTTCTTCTTCACTCTTGAACCCCTATCAATTTCGATCTTAATTTCCTCTTCATCGTCACCTTGATCTTCCCAGAACAGCTCTTTCTTATTAACATTTTTTTTAGCAGTGATAGCTGAAAGTGATAGCTCACGAGGCAGTGCGCGAGGGCGAAGGGATCAAAGAGGAGGATGAAGGGGAGAAGATGAGGATGAAAAAATCAACTGTAAAGTAAACTAGTGTTGGTGAAAGATCATGTACTTTCTCGCCCGTATTTTCAATCAAAATTACGCCAAAATTACTCGAATATTCCAGAAACTGTACATGATCTTATTTGAAAATATACCTTTAAGAAACAGATTTCATTATTGGAAAATTGGTATCTTCATATTTTTAATTGTAGGATGACGAAAAAAAATTATTTTTTTTTCTTGCAATTTACGAAAAATCAATATTTTCAACGCCCATGAGACCTGCACCATTCTCGTAAACGTCTTTCACATTATCAAACAACAAAATTTAATCAAAATCAGTAGAGTCATTATTTTTAAATTTTGAAAATGTCCCAGAGGCTGCATTAAAGTACCATCTAAAATTAAAATACGTGTTTCAAACTCAAGGGTTCATGACATCCGTTAGATCGAGTAGGGGAAACCAATTTTGGAGAAAATAAGCTTTAGCCACTAGAGTTGTTCACAGACGGACGGACATACAGACGTTTTGTCGTCATTCGATTTTTCGGTACCAAGGACCCACAAAACATGGATTCTGGCTACACCACGTAATATTTTTCTGGCGAAAATTCGCCGTTTTTTCGCGCAGCATAACATAACTTTCTCTCTACAGCGTATTGACAAAGTAAAAGGGCAGAGGGCCTTCATAACGAACGCGAATGGGTGAGTGAATGATGTTTTGATTCTGGGCACGAAAACTATTTTGGCAATTTGTCAGTTAAGTTTGGTAATTTTACTCCCCGGCAGGTAGCGTTATTTGATAATAAGATGCGGCACCAACCTACAATATTTCTGGGTTTTCCCTTCAAAATATCTCCCCAGGCAACCTCCTCCCCCCCCGCCCGATTGGGACAAGCTCTAATCTTCGGACTGGTTGCTCATCACCTGATGCGGAGAAGTGCATGGACGTATATCTCGGTGAGTGTAAAAATTGCGCGACTCCTGCTTCGTTTCTGAACGTTCTATTCGGACATTCGCCTGGAATTCATGAAATCAACCATGGAAATCAACCGATAAAGCAGCCGTCTACAATTTCCTCCAGTGAATAAATTTGCTCTAGCTAATTGCTTCTGTCGAAAATGTGCCACGTCTGGACGTGAACCCTACGACCTCCCGGTTGAGCATGCTTCAAAGGGAACAATGTTGCCTCTGGTTTATTTGCAGCCTAATTAAACTATATCATTAACATGATTTGAAGAATAACAAATTGAATGAATGAATTAAAGAATTAATTAAATTACTGAGTAAATGAATGAATTAATGAATGAAATTACTGAGTGAATGAATTAATGAATGAAATTACTGAGTGAATGAATGAATGAATGAAATTGTTGAGTGAATGAATGAATGAAATTAATGAGTGAATGAATTAATGAATGAAATTACTGAGTGAATGAATTAATTAATGACTGAGGGAATGAATGATAATACATTTTACGTTTATCTGTACGAGACTATTATCTGGATTGTAGTGAACACTCGAATCTATCAATGTTTTTAAAAATATTGCCGAATTGACACAAAGAATAATGAGATGTACAAGTACTTCCCTGTGCTTTTGCACAATTGACATACCATGCGGATAAATTATTCATTAGCATTGTGACATGCTTTCTACTCATCTACTAAAAAGCTACCTCTACTAAAAAAAGTATTTTACTACCAAATTACTATACTAATTTCATTTTTTTGTATTAAAATACATTTACATATGTTCAGTTTTAAAAAAATTTTCAAGGGGCAAATTTAAACATCTTACTAGAGATATGAAAAATAAAGAATGACTCAATTGAACACAGAACCTTGCACTGTACTTGCCGGTGAGAGACTAGTATCATCATTCATTCGTTGTCCGATGGTAGAGAAGTTCGAGTTGTAGTGAAGATTTTTTTTCACATCTCACACAAGTAGAGAACACGTATGAAATATACGAGTACATCCCAGGGCGTATGCTAGTCACGACGCTAACACTCGACAATCGAAAGCAATAAACAAATAAATAACGTTCCGCTGTAAACGAGAATATCACGAACATCATTTACAAGAGAAGAGGCGTATTTCTTCCTTTCTCTTTTTCTGTTCTAAACCATGTCGTCTCTCCTCCTATACAAGTGCGTTGCGTAGAAATTGAAGCCTCTATTTATTGTCTGGTGGGGCAGAAAACTTTTCATTATGACGCAAAATGTGACGTGTATGAAGATAATGCTTCCATAATCCTTTGTTATTATAATTCAAAATATCTCAATATTTTGCCTTAGCGTTATTAAGAAATAAGGTATACTTATATTCGAGAAGATTGAACTATATCGAACGAGATTCGTAACACGTAACGTGTTACATAATGTATGTTATAAACGTAGAAGCAACCTTATAGAGCAAGCAACGTTATGACCAATGCTATGTTATGCAAATAACAGTTAACAACCTTTAGTACTTCTGTTCTACCCCTATACTGATTCAGTAAGTCTATCATTTCTACGGCATAGTACCTAGAAAACTAATATAAATTCTCAATTGCTCCTTACCTCCAATTCATAATTCATTTATCCTCATATATTCTGTATGAAAGTTGTTGTCATGTATGACAGTTGTCTATCTTTGAAGGAAGTTAAGCTAAATATAATGATCTTCGTGGGTCTTAATTAGTGAACACCCAGATATCGTTGGTATATAAAAACATGGCTTTCATGTCATGCTTCCAACCCCTGGATATGCTTCTTTAATTCTTTGCTACCGCGGTAGAGAAAAAGTTTTGTAATGCCGCTAAAAAAATGATGCATTTTTGGCAGAAAAACTCTTATTGCATGGCCCTGGCAACGAAGGAGTTGTTAATTCTAGTTGCTAAATTTATTTTAAAAAATCCTCCAACTCATGGTGTAGCCAGAATTGTTGATTTAGCTGGTCCTTCCTACCGAAAAATCGAATGACGGCAAAAGTCTGTATGTCCGTCCGTCCCTCTGTCCGTTTGTGAACAACGCTACCAATTAAATCGTTCAACTGATTTTTTTCGAAAACTGATATACCATGATCGATCTGACTGATGTCGCGGCGTCTTAAATTTGAAAATCGATATTTTAATTTGGGAGGGAACTTTACATGAAGCCCCTGGAATATTTTGAAAAAAAAATGGCTCTATCGTTTTTGATTAAATTTTGTTGTTGGTTAGTGTTAAGGTCGTTTAAGAGAATGGTGCAGGTCTCGTGTTTGTTGAAAACCTTGATTTTTCGAAAATTCCAAAAGTTCGAAATTTTTTCTGACTTCGTACAACTAAAATATATATATTAAAGATAGATATTTTTATCTCTTAATATAATCTGTACCTTAAAAACAGATTTTGAAATGAAGTCATGTTCACTTTTTCGAAAATTTGAGTACATTTCGCGTAATTTTACGTAAAAATAGGGCGAGAAAGTACGTGCTGTTGTAGTACTACTAGTTTCAAAAATGGATGCGGCGTGTGTCTGCAGAAAGGACCACAAATACAGATGTTGAATATAATAAGTCCATGCCATAGTGTAGAGAGTCGACATTGGAAGTGATGTTTTATCCATGTTTGGCATCAAGATGATGTGTGTGTGTGCACGATCTACTGGGATAAAAACACACGTTGGCAATGTTTTCGATGTGGAGACGGTCAGCTTAGAAGATGAACGAAATCCACAACCAGATGCAGACGTGAATGATTAATGGAGTCTTTCAGCACAAAGTGGGATGGTACAGTAGAGAAATGGGATGTGAAAATACATCGAAATATTGGCGGTGTATTTGGGTGAAGATAATATTACGGAAGAGTAAATTGCCTGGAATATTTGAGAGTCGATATAGTGATATGTGCAATTATGGAATTGGACATAAAGGATTTTTAGTTATTTGAAAGGAGAAGAAAGTTAAAATAGATACTATTCTCTAAAATAGTTTAATTAATTAAATGAATTTTTCTTTCTAGATTGGAAAGAATATTGTAAAACTTGTTATCCTTATTAGAAAAAAAATCCTTTTTTGTTTTGAAATTGAAGGCGTTTTGATTTAATATTTCAGTAAGTTATTCAAGTAAATGGTGAATGACATAGAATCATCATCCTCAATAAATATTAAATGGATATTTTTATTTTCTCCTGTAATTAAATTTACTAATGAAAAAGTAAAAACCATCTCAATAGTTCAAAACCTGAAATTTTTTTAAGCCAAATATGGAGAAAATGATTGTAATGAGTTGCTGAATAAATGTATCATTAGTTCTTAAATATATACATTTTTCTTTCAATTATATTGTAATTTATTGTGGGGTTCACGGGTCCATTGGTGTTTTCGGGTACCGGAAGATTATCGGTATGTGACTGATGAGAAATACTTTAATCATCAAGCCACAGACGGCTTGCGATGTATTCGGGCCTCATAACCCCACTTAGATTGATTGATTGAGGGTTCCGAGTGAGTCAACTGCTAATGTCATTGGTCCTGTAAGTGTAGAGCAGGTGTTCATCGCTGAAGGTGTTCTTTCCCAGCTGGATTTGAGATCCGGCGCCAACATATACGTCGGTTACGGGTTTTCCCCAACCAGGTATCTGCCACCTGCGGGGCACCGCCCCAGCCGGGACAAGCTCTAAGTTACCGATTGGTCTCCCGACATGTGTGGTAGTGTAGTGCGTGTTAGTATAAGTGTGTGTAAGTAAAGGGTATGGACAGGCCAAGGAAGAGGCAAGAAAGATCGCGCGCGATCCATGGCCCGTTTGTTAGAGAACTGCTCCGGCATTCGTCTTATGTTGATCGGAGAAACCACGGAAAACGATCAGAGCAGCCGGCCGCTAGAATTCTCCTGCAGACAGCGGCTAAATTCGACCTAGATCACAATCAAAATCCTACCACCGTCGGGACTAGAACTAGAGGACATCCTGCTTAGAGGAACGCACTCGTAGAGATTAGAGATGATGTGTTTCCATATCACCGATCAGATAGAGAGGCAAGATGCAAACACATGAGTACCTTTAGCAATTAAATTCTTGGCTATCCGGGAGACGCCGTGTCGTTGGTTGGGAGGCCGACGTTTCGCCTGACATGTCGCAGGCTTCCTCAGGGCAGAAGGCAGTCCTCAGGGCAGTGAGGACCCAGCCAACGACGCGGCGTCTCCCGGATAGCCGAGAATTTATGGATTCGAGCTGCGGAAGCTTTACATTTATTACATTTATTAGAACTGCAATTGGGTATAACCCGGTGGCAGTTAATGACAATAATTGCAGAAATGACAACACTTACATTAATAATAATAATACTAAGAATTATAATAATAATAATAATAATAATAATAATAATAATAATACCGCACAATACAGTACAAGACGAAAAGCAGCATTGAAAAGTGCATTGATCACGTTCACTGCACTTCACTTCACTTCACTACACTACACTACACTTTTTTGCTTTGAATTACACTGACCAGCACTTCACAGCACTTCACCGCACTACACAGCACATACTCATTTAATATCTTGTTCTAATTTGTTTCTAAAACTTCGGACACTGAGAGAAAAAGCTTTGAAAACTGCTGCAGGTAAACTGTTCCAATCGCTAATTGTTCTGTTACAAAAGGAAAACTTCTCAAGATCTGTATTTTGTTTCCTTTCTCGAGTTTTGTGGGTGTGATCGCTTCGGCCGAAATAATTTGGTTTTTCTAGTCTAATCTGAATTTCCTTCCAAGCTGGTTGACCTACGTATGATTTATAAAGGGCGCAAAGCTTACGTGTACCTTTAGCAATTACCTTAATCAAGGAACAGTACGCGGTCCTTCGTTCCTCACCCGGTCCCAACTACTAGACCTAGGACCCGGCAAAGAGCTTTCCCTCCATCCCCATATGAATCAATTTCCCTCATTTACACACACTGCGTCAAGTGTCGGTACATGAATGACGCGACGGTAGTTGTGGAGTACCGCAAGATCAGCGACAAGACCCATTCATATCACCGCCACTTCAGCAGTAATTGCGATTGAGCGTTGCGTGCAAGATCGGACTTTCTCAGGTGGCGGAGCTGAGTATCAGCAGAGCCTGTTTCCGTTGCTTGGGCTACCCGACAAAACGACCAAAGAGAACTACTCTGTGTGTAAAACCTTACATCTCGGATAATCGGTGGACGGTAATTACACAATCCGGTTTTTTTCCTCGTCACCCTTCCCGTGATTTAACGCGCTTATACGTTTTTAACATATTTTAACCGTTTTACACTCTCTACGTCTATTTTACGTCAGTTTCGCGTGTCTGCGAAAGTGAGTTATTCCTTGCCGTTTGTCATCAGCGTGGACGTGTCTGGTGCGTCGTGCTAAATGATGATCATACTCGTTCTACGGCGTGTCTCCACGTGCCTGTCACTGACTGTTCTGATGACTCTTCCCCGGCTGAGGTTGCTCAGGGCATCAGTCGATGTCACTGCAGTGACTCTGACAGGGAGGTTCTAGGGTTCGATTCCTGACGGTGGAAGGATTTCGACATTAGCTAGATAAGTAGGTCGAACTCAGCTGTTTGTGTGCAGGAGAATTCTAGCAGTTTTCAGCGTCTGATGAATGCCGGAGTAGTTCCCTAACAAACGGGCCATGGCCCCCGCACAATATCTCTCACATTCCTCTTCCTTGTCCTATCCTCACCCCTTACTTACACACATACACTGATACGCACTACACCACTATCGCTTGGGCTAGTGGGCTAGCTAGCCTTCCATACGTTGTCGCGTCAAAGATGATGATTTTCGCAAAAAATCCCTAATTTTTCCCTTTTTATTAACCTTGGGAATTGCTGTGCGTTATTTGGGGAATAGGGTCTCCATACCATCTGATAACTATGTAAGTGGTTTATCTTGATTTCAATAATAATTGAATTATTATAGTTGAAATTTCGTTGTTTTATTTATTTACTAATATAATTAGTCATATGTAAGTAGAAACGTTTAATTAAAAGGAGAAATGTTCGCAGTTGTCAACTCCTTTTTGTTTTAAGCTGTTCACACTTCGATTGGTTCTCGCGCTTTAGCTCGTTGGTCAGCGTGTGCGCTTTTCACGACTTGACCTCCGGTTCGATTCCCGGTCGGGCAAAATTATAATGAGCGTTTACCTTGCAATGTCCCAATATAAGTTGCTGTGTGGCGATGTGAAACTTCACTTCTCAGGTTAAGAAGATCAGAATACGGGATGTCTTAATCCTAACGTAGGCCCTGTCTGCTTTGCGAGCTATCGCGCCTAGTGCAGACAGACAGACAGGCACCGAAGTTGGTTAGATTTACATAGGTGGAATTAAACTAGCTTGTTTACCTGTTTCTTTGTTTGTCGTACCTCCTTTTGTAATATGCAAGTAGTAGGTGCATAAATATTTTACGTTAAATAATGAGCTTTATAACATAATTGATACATGGCGTGCAAATATTGAGCAGTAGAATCTCGATTAACCACTTTCAAATTATTCTATTTCCTTGTTGCTTTGAATATGTTATATTTATCTTCATTTTTATTGTGCACTCGTTAAACTACAATTGGAACTCGTTATGCCGAAATACTCCAAAAAGTCCGAGTACCATTAGATGTCTTTTAGAAACGGATAATTTTTCAGATTGCGTTGCTTTAACACTACCAGCTAACTTAAGAGGTTGGACAATTGAATCAAATTAAGAGTATAATTAAAGTTTCAAAACAGGTAATTGGTGAAGGAAGATTTTTCCTGAATACATTGTTACTGACGTATCTGTTTCTTGCCATCAGTATTCCAATAATCTCTCATTTAACTTTCATTTACGAAGGTTTTTTGTTGCTTTTATATGAAGGTTTGAGTAACGTTTGAATGATGTGGCTCTATAATTCCAGAACTTTGGACAATGAGAGCTTTTAAAGAAATTATCATGATAAGGAAAACAACTTTCAGAATCCTCTTGGACCTGGGAGGTGGCGGGTCAAGTTAATCACATCTCCCTTCCCCTGTTCAAATATTTTCTATGATTTTAGTCACTTATTTAAAACAAGTATTTCATATCGATCGCATTGTAATAATAAGCGAGTGGTGATGGCGAGATGGCGGTGTGGGGACTGTGGCCGAAGCGACGGAACCGCTGTTGTTTGACAGTGGTGGTTGTTGCGGAGGCCAGGGCAGCGGATGTGTGAGAATGGAGGAGGTGGTTTAGAAGATCGCCTGCGGGTAGTGGTGGAGATGCAGCGGTGGCGGTGGAGGCGGAGACTGGGGGTGGGGCGGGTGAGGATGGTGGACGCGATGGCGGTAGAGAAGATAACAGAGGTGGTGGGGGTGGAGGCGGTGGCGGAGGCGAAGACGTGAGGCGGAGGCGTGGTGGGTCCGGGAGGGATGGACGGGGGCGGTGGAGGCGGTGTTTGAGAGCGATGGGTGGTGCGGGGCAGGAGGAGGGAGGGAGGTAGCGGTGGGGTTGGGGACAGAGGGTGCGGTGGGGTGGGGGTGGAGACGGAGGTGTACCGAGGAGAAAACGTGCATGGGGGCAGTAGCCGTGCGATGTAGAGGCGGGGGCAGAGGCGATGGATATATGGGAGGCGGAGGTGGCGGCGGGTACTAAGGAGACGGCGGGGAGGGGCGAGGGAGGTGACGGAGCCGATGGCTTCTGACGGTAGCGGCGGTGGCGGCGGAGGCGGCGCGCAGCAGGAGGGAGGCGGGAAGCGGGCAGTGACTTGCAGCTGTTCGGAATGCGGGCAGCGCCGGCGGGCAGCCGCTACTGTTGCCCAACTGCCCCTTCCCCCTTTTTGTTTTCTCATTCCTCCCTCCCTCCCTTCTCGCCCTCTTTCTCCCCCTCTCCCCCCCCATCGGATGAGTTACCTCAGGACGGACAGCGTCGCCATTGCAGTGTGTCCAGGTTTCGAGTTTCGGCACCATCTGCAAACCTCCATCGAATTCAGACTCTCTCTAGAGACGTGCATCAACTGATGTCACTGCAGGGCCTCTGACAGGGAGATCCTAGGCTACCATTCCCCAAGGAAACGATTTTCGACACTAACTGCTCATCTCAGTTGCTGTCCGTGGGAGAATTCTAGTGGTCGGCTGCTCTGATCGGTAGTTTTGCGTCGTTTCTCCGATCAATGCCAGATGAGCGCAGGAATAGTACCCTACAAACTGGTCACGGGCCGCATTCAATATTTCCTTCCTATTCCTTGTCCTATCCTTACCCTTCACTTAGATACATTTACACTAACGCACTACTGCATATGCCGAGGGACCGATCAGGAGCTCGGATCTCCCAGTGTCGGCGGTGCCCCGCTCGCGGGAGATACCTGGTTGGGGGAATCCCCGCTAGCCGACTGTAGGTCGGCGCACGATATCTCCATACCCCGGAGGAAGATCTCTGCGTCTCTCGAGCAAAAATCGTGAACTTCATTTACGAGTGTGATGACCTGAGCAGCTGACATGTCCGGAAGCAGTAACAATCGATCGAACACACGAGATACTTCTTGTGTCCGGATGCTCTGATCGGCTGTTTTGCGTGTTTCTTCTTATACATTCGTAGAGATTGTCGGGGGGGGGTTGGCTAACAGACGGGCTACCAACCGCGTACTTTCTTTTCCATATTCAATCGCCTCTCCTGACACTCGCACATACACGCACTACACTACCGCACATGTCGGGCATTTAGAGCTTGTCCCCGCTGGGGCGATACCTCGCTAAAAGGTATTTCTGAAAGACGAAAAAGCCGTGCTAGCCGTGTAGGTCAGTTGCGAATTCATCGTTCTAGAGCGGAAGGCAATAACATGCACATCACGGCCTGGACAATTGACCATTACAGTTGACGCTCTCGGTCAATTAATCTGTCTCACCTCCTCCCCTTCTCTAGCTCCCCTCTCGTCTCCGTCATTGTCCCCACTCTGCTGATTTTCTCGCCACACTGCATTTCATCTCATTCACAACTGTCGAGAAGTGCTGGTCTCTTGTCGCAACACCGTCCAGGTGCCTCTTTGCCTCCTCCTGCGATTTCTATTCAGCTTCCTCACTCCTCGTCTTCTTACTGCCACCTGTTGTTGAAAATCACACCACGGAACGAAACCTTCCACTTCGGGTGGTTCTCAGTTCGAGTCCCGAAGATGTCTGGATTTGCGATTCTTGTTCAGGCATTGAAAGTTTAAAGAGACTCCGTAGTGTGTATTTATAGTGGCAATATTCTACCGACAATTTCCACGGTATATTCCAATTAATTGCATGCAATGAAATTTTATTTACACCCTACGCAACAAGCTACGCACAAACTGCGATCTTTTCTACCCCATTCTGTATCCTTTTACGTTCTTAAGGCCGAACCATAGACCTCAGTGACTCTGAATTTTCCTAGAAAATCTCCGACAAACGACGGATTGCAGCAACAAACTGCGTAACACTATAGCCAGTGTGTTTTGTGATTACCTGAAACACAAAAACGCTGTACAAATATAATAAGTAGAGAGTATTTGTAAGTAGAAATTATAAGTTCAGAAGTCATATTATCTAAAAATTACTCGTGTAAATAAAATACGAAATTAATCAGTACTGTAAATTGACTGTAGTTAATTAGTAACATTCTACTTGGCCAGCTAGTAATAACAAATATACTGTAATTATTTAAACCTACATTCTTCAAGATCTCCCGGCAGGGAGTCGATTATTTCACATAAGGTACGATACGGGATATTACCAATACTTTTAAGCTCATTTGAATCTGCAAGTAGTTTTTATTACACGGTAGCCAATGTTATATAACACGTTTTGCCAGAAAGCTCGTTATTTACTAGTTTCGTAATTAACTTAATATTATTTAAACTTAGTATTTGAGCTAGGATAGAGATTCCAAACTCACAAAATCATGCATAGATTAAATTCTTCCTCATAGAGCACCATACATCGTTTTTAATTTGTTTTTTAGCGAAATAAATAAAAAAATATAACCCAATAATTATTTTTTGTTAAAACATTGCTTTTTTATTCCACATCTCTTACAAAGATATGAATATAGATGCCAGTGTTTGTTATCTTGAAATCCTAACAAAATGTTTCCCCGGAATCTCTGTTCCTGACATCCTTTTCTCTGAAATTAACTTACTAGTTAAGGTAAGGATATCAGAGCTCAAGGAACTATGCACGGATTGAAGTTTTTACATACAGTGCGTCACGTACATTTTTAACTGCTTTTTGAAGATAAATAAAAAAATATAACTCGTAGAAATTTGTGTTGAAGCATTCATTTTTATTTCAAATCACTTGTAAAGAAATGGATATAAATGAGCGTGTTTGTTATCTTGAAATCCTAATAAGTTCTTTACCTGATATCCCTTACCCAACATTCTTTCTCTGAAATTAACTTACTAAATCAGCGTGGCTTGTTAAGAGTGTCTTATATCTCTTTGTAAACCACCAGGCCTTCGTGTCAAACATGTCTCTTGAATGGTTCATCGAAACATTTTTCTTCTCTTTTGAAGCCTTTTATTCCTTTGTTACTAGATGGCGGAGAAAAGAAAATCAAATAATGAACGCAATTAATTTTCAAAGTGCCGAATGAAAAGCTTTATAATGGCATTTTGTTCTCTTTAAATCTGCTCACATCTCACCTTTTGTGTTAGTTTTATGAGAAGCCGACATCAAGGAATTGCGAATAGCAGTAATTAATCTTAAAGTCTTCTTAAAACGCCAAACCGTGTTTTAGAACAATTTGTGACACCAAATATTTTAATAATTATCAAATAAAGAAAAATGACTAATGCCACGACATATAATTAGTCATGCTTAAAATATACGTTATTACGGATTTACTTAAACCATGCTTGGAATATCTTCGACAAATATCGGATAACAGATACGACAGTGTTCTCTTTCAACTTCATTTTTTCTATGCCTGTAACTTTATAGTGGGTGTTGAAGAAAGAAAGTGTATAGAAGAGTGGGGAAATCTTACCATAATTAATTTTTAATAATTTACTAAAATATTAAACTAAATTGGGATCTTTTGCTACTACAAGTTATACAACAGTAATCTTTTTAAAAAATCCACGCTATTTCCCGGCCTAAATGCGTGTAATTTCAAAGTAAAACAAATAGGAAAACTTACTTTCGAGATGCACCTCGAATTGTGACTTGAATACTTTGGTCATTTGCAGTGTATCATGGACAGCGTGTCTCTTTTACAGTATGCATATGAAAATAAAATAAATTAATACATTAATAGGTGAGTATTACACGACATTTAACGAGAACAAAAACAAGTTGTGTCAAAGTCATCGAGGACATGTGGCGGTAATTTGCACGGTTGGTATGACCTGCTTGATCCATTTTCCCCCTCATTTCTCGTTCTACATAGAAACGACTTGATCTCATTAAACTCAACAGAGAAAAAAAAGCGTACTCTGTGCCCACTTCATAAGATATATCCTACAGCAGCTCCCGCCGTTGAAAAGACAGCTAAATGAAAAGAACAAAAACAAGAAAATTATGGGGGAGTTTACTAATGAAGCCAACCTTTTAACAGTGAAACCGGTTTCCTTAATCACAGATTGTTTCGAAAGAGGACTGACTGCCTTCCTCCTGCCAGCTCACCCACGCAACAGTTCCCGACGCCTTTGATCGAGCCCTTTCGCTCAACTCCAGGAGCCCAAGGCGATTACGGAGGAAGCAGCTACTGTTTCGTAATAAACGAAAACGTCTCTTTTCCGCGGCTTTGATGCGATGGAGAGACCATTTGGGGTGAATACCAGAATTCGAAAGATTAGAACGCGAAAGGATGTAGGTATTGTAATGGCTTAAAGGTCTTCGGCCTAGCCACATAGGATCAAGTAAGCTAATTTCTTTGTAATAATTACCTATTCAATAAATAAAATAAATAATAAACGAAACAGGAGGCGGCCAATCAGAAGCTTCGAAATATTTTGCAGCTAGAGAAAGGGAGAGCGAAAAGATTTTGATTGATTGAGATTTCCAGGCGCGACAACTGCGAAAGATACTAGTCCCGTAAGTGTAGGGCGTGTTTTTATCGCGGGTAGTGACGATGAAAGCCATCGGTGGCAAGTTTGTTATATTTGGGTTTTCTATTTCTTGGCGTAGGTCATTATATCCAACATCTTTTTTTCTTTCTTCTCTTCTCTTCTCTTCTCTTCTTTCTTTCTTTCTTTCCTTCTTTCCTTCTTTCCTTCTTTTCTTCTTTCTTCCCTTCTTTCCTTCGTTCCTTCTTTCCTTCTTTTTTTCTTTCTTTCTTTCTTTCTTTCTTTCTTCTTTCTTCCCTTCTCTCTCTTTTCTTTTTTCTCTGTTCCTTTCTTTCTTTCTTCGTTATATCCACTCAGGAGGATGATTGTACCACAATAGATTTAGGAGATATAATCATCTTTAGAAAACACTTCTCGTACCGTGGTGCCTTCATGCACGCGCTCATGTTTTCACTTTCTAATGGCCATTTGATCCTGCTTTGTGTTTATCTGTGAAGTCATGTTTACTAGTTAGTGTTCTGAATCTAGATCTGTTGTATACTTTTTCCTGAAATAATGACTTTCTTATATAAAAATTATACATAAATTCGTACAAAAATTATCAATAATTTTGCTACACTAAATTTAATTACACATTCATTGATTATAATACATCTTTGAAACTTGTTATAATTCTACGAAAGCAAATAATTTCCGCAAAACACTTATATTCTTATAAACGTTTTATTTTAGAGATGCTATTTATGAACAGTTTTACTCGTGTTGTAAACATTACATTTTTTGGCAGAAAAATTTGATTTATATGTGATTGGGGTCAGAAATACCGCATTTGATGTCCAAATTACAAACAAATGACAAGAAGAATTCTCAAAACTTGTCCAACTCCCATTTGCAGAATTATGTTGCGGTTTCTGAGTGATAATTTGTGGTACTTGTATTGGTATTTTCTCATATTGGTAAAATGTGTTTTTTTCTGGAAATAATATTACTCTTTGTTATTTAGAACGATATAGTAAATAAAGCAAATTAGTAGCACCTCTTTCTCAATTAATTATTCCAAATAGCATCCGTGCATGAAATGCTTGTAAACAATTGGATAAAAGGTTTGGCCCCAATCTAAGCCCACGTAAGTATTGTGGAAACAGAGTCGAAGCGTTAAACAAAAGGTTGTTAATCATTGCGATCCCGTAATTCCATTAATTCAGATGACGCACTAGAACTTCATCTATACGAGGGAAATTCCCTTGTTTTAAACTCTTGTTCTACCTCTGCGAGTAACAAATATCAACCATATGTCCATCCACGATTGAGTAATTAATATGTAATGCAAATAAGTTTGCATTACATATTAATAATGTAAATAAGTTTGTGTTATTTATCTATCGATTCTTTATATATGTGTACTGCTAGCGTGCGTCCTGTTTTCGATTTTCCTTATCAATAATATTTCTTTACAATCATTTTCTTCCTCTTTTTATCTTTATAACTGCTTTCACGTTGTGTTCTGCGTTTACTAATTAATAATCATTTATCTTTCTTATGTCCTAAAATCAAGTTATTTTCCAGAATTGATAAACCAGGGATTGTCTATTCTCTTAAAACGCAGATGTTTACATAAAGTACCTTATTCTCCTTTGTTTAATATTAAGCATAGTAGTTACGTAAACTAATTATTTGTTTAGTCTTCTATTTGTAATAAACTGAAGGGAACGCTGTCAATAGATGGGCACTATCTATTAAATTAATTTATACGTTCAATTTGCCTTCTTATTATGACGGGAATTGTCTGAGGATTTAATTTTGCCACCGGTTCTTCTCCATGCCACAATCGTGTCTCGGTACCCTGGATTCCCCCACCCTTTGAATATTCATCGCCCACAGCTGAGTTTGAACCCGATAACTTCATAGCTAGTGCTAATCCCCGTCCAGAGAAGATGGTTGTTTGACATTGTTTAATGGAGGTTTGAGAGCACCGTGAGAAAAAAGGTTAGCACTTGATTGTGACAGGAAGAAGGAAAACTGCAAGGACACATCTGACTGTGAGGTATCACAAAATGTCAGAGCTTGGGGTAAAGAAGATGGAGAAGGTATCAACAAACGAATAAGGAAGTATGGCGAGGCTTATTAATAATTCGGGCATCGTATTAAAAATAATCTTGCACCTGAAAGGGACTGATGAATTAAGATATTCGTTTTAGAAATAACTAAAATAATTTGACATTTAATCGAAACATTTCCGCATACATTTCATTAGTTGTAATTATTCTAATAATGAATGTCATTCAGGAGTCTGTGTAAAACTTAGCACCCTCAACTTCTTTCGTGAAACCTTTTATCACATGTGATAAAAACAAACAACTTCCTCATACATAAATATTAAACTCTATCATTAACACGAGTACGAATTTTTGTCATAGTCCTTATGATTGCGTTCGTTATCTGCGTTTAAAGAATTAACAAACACGCATTGCCTTCTGAAGTAGAATACATTGTCTGCAACGTTCAATATTCATTCGTACAATGCCTTGGAAACCAAAAACCAACACTAGAAAGGAAAAGCAAGTGTAATAGTTGTGTTGGATTCTCTCTATCAGTAAAATAACTAATGATCTAATGGAATCAGCACAGTCGTAAACGCCATCAACCGGGAGACCGGTGGAGAGCTTATAGCTCTTCCTGGCTGGGGCAGTGCCCCGCCGGAAGGAGATATTGGTCGAGAAAAACCGCACTAGCTCGGCGCCGGATCTCGCTCCCAGTGGGTTAAGACCACCGCCGCCTCCCGAGGAAAACATGCTCTGTATTAACGGGTCCAAAGCATAGCATGTGACGTGCCAGGAAACGTCAGTTAATCAATCCGGAGAGTGGATACCAACACCATTTCGAGTACTCAAGAGCAAGCATTTACACGGCAGTACTGGCAGAGGTGGATCAGGGCATCAACTGATCACTAGGCTCTGATTAGAAGATTCCTGGGTTCGCGACCCGGCTGTGGAGGGATTTTCGACTCTAGCTTCATAGCTAAATGGAATTCAGTCGCTGTCTGGAGCAGAATTCTAGCTGTCGGACAGGAATAGATGGCCTTAGGGCAGGAACTGACGTCACCGCAGTCCCTCTGACCGGGAAGTCCTAGGTTCGAGTCCCGGCGGTGGCAGGATTTTCGACACCAGCTGGACAGTTGGTTCAGCCTCTGACTGGAGGAGAATTCTAGCGGTAGGTTCCTCTCATCGGTCGGAAAGACCGCGCGCGATCTTTCCTTCTTCTTCCTAGTCCTATCCTCACCTTACTTACACACACATACACGCACTTTCACTTAACATGTCTTACACAATCACACGTGTCGAGTGAGCAGGCGGGAGCATTGACCTTGGCCCGGCTGGAGCGGTGCCTTGGTGGTGGGAGACACCTAATAAGGGGAAAACCGCTAGCCGACAGTATGTCGACGCCGGATCTCACTATCCAGAAGGAAAAATTACCGCCAAAGGTGGTATAAACACGCGCGTCACTTACTGTTAATGACCTTAGCAGTTGACGCGCCCGGAAATACTAATCAATTAATATACGAACTAATCAACCCAATGGGTCGATATCGACCCCTCTGCCCCCTATCCGGAAATACTAACCAATTAATATACGAACTAATCAACCCAATGGGTCGATATCGACCCCTCTGCCCCCTATCCGGAAATACTAACCAATTAATATACGAACTAATCAACCCAATGGGTCGATATCGACCCCTCTGCCCCCTATCCGGAAATACTAACCAATTAATATACGAACTAATCAACCCAATGGGTCGATATCGACCCCTCTGCCCCGTATCCGGAAATACTAACCAATTAATATACGAACTAATCAACCCAATGGGTCGATATCGACCCCTCTGCCCCCTATCCGGAAATACTAACCAATTAATATACGAACTAATCAACCCAATGGGTCGATATCAACCCCTCTGCCCCGTATCCGGAAATACTAACCAATTAATATACGAACTAATCAACCCAATGGGTCGATATCGACCCCTCTGCCCCGTATCCGGAAATACTAACCAATTAATATACGAACTAATCAACCCAAGGGGTCGATATCGACCCCTCTGCCCCCTATCCGGAAATACTAACCAATTAATATACGAACTAATCAACCCAATGGGTCGATATCGACCCCTCTGCCCCGTATCCGGAAATACTAACCAATTAATATACGAACTAATCAACCCAACGGGTCGATATCGACCCCTCTGCCCCCTATCCAGCGACCTTGCCGAAAACACCAAACCATCCAGAGGGTCGTTACCGACCCCGTTATTTGTTCCTTTACCCGGAGCACGCGCGCGCACGCAGGGCTGGTGCGAGGCAGGCGCCGGTGCGTGGCGTGGCCGCGGGCGGCGCTAGCAGCGGCACGTGGGAATGACGGGAGATGTATTGACGGACGCTCGTGTGGCAGACACTGACGAGCGGGCAGTCCCGTCGGGCAGATCGGTTCAGATATCGCGAGCGGCCGAGACAGCGCCACTCCATCTGCCGCGGACGAGTTGCGGCAGCAAGCTACGCTAGCTACGCCTTTGCTCGCTCGCCGCCGGGCAGGAGGCCTGGGCTGCCGGTTTAAGGTAATAACCGAAAACCGCATTTTAAACGGAGAAAAAAATCAGGTGGAATTAAAATGAAGTTAAAGATCATAAAAACAATCGAATAAATATACGGAAAATAAATTGTATATAAATAATTAAAAGTAGTGCTGCTACAGAGAACTACTAAAAATATTAGATGCTACTAAAGAAACCTTTGCACCAAGACATTTAATATAACTATTTTAACAATAACTTTAAAATAAAATACCTATCATATATAATTGTATCGTTCATTCTGCTTTGTAATTGCACAAAAATAAAGTTTGATGAAATGTAATCTTTATGAAGAGTACTTATCAGTATTTAAAATTTTCTTTGACCGAACTAAATTTTTGTTTCCTTCACTCTGAGGAAAGTGAGTAACAAATATTTCAATTACACTTTTTCTTGAAATATGTAGGTTTAATTTGAATAGTTTCATTCAGTATTTGAATTAAATACGAAATTAAATCACGGAATAATATTAGAAAATTTCTTCTTCTTTTTTTTGTTGCTTCTTTGCATTTTCTCGACCAGTTGTTTTTCGAATTATACGTATACTTACATTTTCAGAATAGCTTTTAAATCATTTGCTACATTATTCAGTCATAATTTACAGGCAATCATTGAACGGTTCATTGGTTCTACCGTGCATTGTTTCTACAAAGTGTGGTTTTCCATTTTCTCCATTTTCTCGAATGCATATTTCTAAAGGATACTAAAAAGCGCTCGAGAAATCTCAGCTTCTTCGCACAATAGACCCCAGCAATTTTAAACCCTTTCAACTATAGTTAGCTCTGAAACTATACTATCATTTGAAAACACTGCACAATCGAAGCACTTTGAAAATGTATGCAGGATCTAAAGAAATAATCATATTATGTCTGAACCTCGCTACCAGTTGTAGTTTAGCTGTCTGTATCAGATCACCCACCCCGTCAAGCCCCTTCAATAAGCAACAACCTCCCTTTTGTGGCTCGACAAAGGAAAAGCTAATATAAACAGACGCCTATCTGCAACTCTACTACAATAGCAAACGCGTAACCCTGGCGTGCAGGGGGCCATGGAACGTCTCCGATAGCAGCGCCCGTCCACGCAGCTAAGCCAAAACGATTCGGCCGGTGCAGGCTGTATCTTAATGAAGAGAAATCTACACTGTCAGCTTGTTGACATCCTTTGTCATACACGCTTGATGGACAGCTACGGTCTCCATTATTGCCTCATTAGTTGATGGGCCTTGTAAGGAGTGCGTGGTGGGGGTTGAGTGGAATTGACTCGGCTGATGGACAGAGACGACGGCTCGGCTGGTCTGTCGGTTGCGAATGAAGAAGGTGATTAGCTGAGACCGGCCCCCACTCAAGAGGACGTGCGAAGCTGGGGTGATTGTGCGAAACGGAGTGGCATTACACAAGTTTTTAGCTGCTCGTCCATGTGCGCTGTGTGGGAAGGGCTGTAATCGTGCGAAACATTTGCTCAAAATGGTGATGGGTAGTCACGTTCTGATAACAAACGAGTGGTGCTAAAACAGCACGCACTTTGTCTCCCGTGCTTTCGCACAAAATTACGCGAAAAGTACTCGAATTTTCGAAAAATTTTACGTGATTGTATATCAAAACCTATCTTTGAGGAACAGATTTCATTAAGAAAAATCTATATCTTATAATCTACTTGTAGGAAGATTTCGACAAAAATTTGAATTATTCCAATTTTCGAAAAATTAGAATTTTCAACAAAAATGTGACCCGACACTTCCATTTACCCATCATTTACGCTATCCAACGACAAAATTTAATAAAAAAAACAATGGAGATATTTTTTTGAAAATTTTGAAAGTGTCTCAGGGCTTTCATGTAAAGCACACCCAAAATTAAAATATCGGTTTGAATTTCCCAAAAGAACGGACGGACGGACGGACAGACAGAAGCTTTTCCATCATTTGAATTTTCGGAATAAAGGCCCCAGAATACATGGATTCTGGCTACACGACGTGTTAAAGGATTTTTTCCCTTAATTTAGCGTCTGGATTTATCCACGTTTTCGAAACCAGGGCCCTGTATTAAGAATTTTTTTCTGCTGAATATTTGCTAGTTTTTTGCGCAGCATTACATAACTTCCTCTTTACGTCGTAGCGAGAAAGTAAAAAAAATATAGTTGCATGAAGCAGGGCGTGATTTACTTTTTTATTTATTTAACGTCAAAACAGTTAAAAACCGCGTTACGTACTATGGGTACAAATGTATTGTGTGCACGTTTTCTTTAATTCTGGGATACCTACCCTAACCCACATACAAGTTGAATTCTGAACCCAGATGAAAATGAACGTTTTTGGCAATCACAAAATATTCGGTTCCATGCAATAAAAATTATTTGCAAAGCAAATTAGCTGTAGATTTGGGCTACTATCGTCCCCTTTGTGAAGGAATCGACTTACAGCTGTGAGAACATAGAGAACGATAATTTGAATTACTATATTTCCCACTGAACTTTAGAAGACATGCACAGATAGTGAAATAATATTTATGTTCAGAAGCAAAACAAGGGCCCGTCTCAAACTTTCGCTCAAGGATCAGGGAAACTAGACGAAAAACTTGATGAAGATGAGAGCCATTTACCTAGAATCTGATATACAATTGCGCCAAGTTTTAACTCCACATGTAGTATGTGTGCTCTGTGATAAACACTTGTAATAGTGCAAAACATTGCTCAAAATGTTGATGGATAGGTTAGGTTCCGAGAGCGAAAAAATTATCACAACCTATTTTTTTTTCATTTTCTTGTCTAAATTAATAAAATTACATACAATGCGGAAGGTCCCCCAAGTCGTCTACAGATACACTCTTTCTCATAGCAGTTTTGTTTCAAAAACTTATTTTTTTGTTTCTTCTCATTTTTCTTTTATGAAAAGAACGCTATTGTTCAAATATAGCTTTATATGTTACGCAAATATTGCGCTAAAAATAGACTATTTATGGATCTCGAGGAGTCCCAATGCAGTTTGAAACCAAACTTCAATAAATATTATAAAATAAGTGTTAATTTCGGAGGTTAGCAAAACAATGTTTCTTTTTAGTGTATTGATCACTTCTTCGTTTATGTGTGCTTTAAAATATACAACAATCTTCAAGATTATAAAGGAAATACGTATTTTTGGTCCACTAACAACTAAAATATGTAGTAAAATAAAAATGTTATTTTCACATCTGTTTTTTTTATTTAATAGGTAATTATTACAAACAATTTGGCTTACTTGATTCTATGTGGCTAGGCCGAAGGCCTTTAAGCCATTACAATACCTACATCCTTTCGCGTTCTAATCTTTCGAATTCTGGTATTCACCCCAAATGGTCTCTCCATCGCATCAAAGCCGCGGAAAAGAGACCATTCGGTACGGCTCAGGAAAAAACCCCTGAAGGGGGAAAAACCTGCCGTCAGAAGCCGAATACATACTAATCTATCTGACGTTTATTTTAACTATTTATTTTCTGGCGTGGGCGTCCCGCCGTCTTCTTCCAGTGCTTGGCCTCCTCAGCTCCTGAAATCAAACAGCGCTACAGAAGATCGTCTGCACCAGCGCCTCTGCCCTTATATTTTCAATCCCCCCTTACCTTCCCCCCCTAATGTGCTTATTACTATGCAAGTTTTATTTTATTTATTATATTGACCTGTTACTTACCAATTGACTACGATTTATGACTTATTTCTTAACTGTTTACTAACTTAACCTAAAATTACTGATTAACTTACATATTGTTAGCTTATTGACGTATTTATTTCTCTCCAGTCTAGGCTCCGCTCATGCTAACCGGTGCTGTTTTCCCACTCCCTAATTTCAGTTTCCCTAATGGTTCGAACCTTTCCTAAAAATGTTCCCAATTCTTTCATGAATTTAGACCTTTTATCTCCTAAAATGTTTTGGGCGAGCGTTACGTTCCTGTTTAGGAAGTAGTAATTTCCCATTCCCATCCATTTTTTTCTCCATGATTCGGTTGCACAGCAAATTAAGAGGATGTGGATCCAGTCTTCCCTATCACCGCAAAGCACACAGATGCCATTACCACTTGCGTCCTTTAGTCTACGCTGCATCCATCCCCCAACCCTGAACCAAGCGTATCCCCCTCTTGCGTCCTTTCCGAGAGTATGAACGTAACTTTCGCAACCCCATAACGGACTCGCATGGATTTGAGCTACTAGCGAACGTTTTACAGCCGTTGCTGCCCAGATCTCTTGCCTTTTAATATCCGCAAGTCTATTGGAAATCAGCCGTTCTATCTCACGGGTTCCCCTATCTCCCACCATTTCCGGAGAGAAAATTGATTGAAAATTGATTTCTATTCCGATCATGCTTTTTGACCTCATTTAGTGTGGTGCTTAGAACCAAATGTTCTTTGCTTAAGACCAAATAATTCAACTACACATCCGAACATTCCATGCAGTTTATTGACACATCAACCCCCCCTCCCCCCAAAAAAACATTCAATAATATTACTCCGGAAACGACTCAAATATTTCCATTATAAATATTTCGTTTTATGCCACATAAACGTTAGACTACATCACACACCACATAACTGTAAAATTTATTCTGGTCCAAGTGGAATGCCGGGTGCAAACCATTGCTACTAGAATGAGAAAAATCTCGCTCGTTAAGCGCTCAGTTAAAAGAGAGTTCTGCGAGGCTAGTTAAACTGGAGCTTTCCGGGTCACTTTCCAGTAGCTGCTGCAATCCGCGCATAGCGCGCTAATCTGACAGTTGGCCGTCGACGTACAGTGGTTCAGAAAGGGAAGAAAAACGCGCACAAATTTTCGTACAGTTTATTTTCCTTTATTTATTTATTTACGTCAAAAACTGTGTGTGACGTGCTATGGAGAGACGTGGATTTTGTTTTCATAATTGTGTAATCCCCACCTTTGGCTATATACTAATTGAATTTTAAATATAGAAAGCATTGAGCGTTTTTTTTGCTGGTATTATTTACAAAATATTCGCTCTGATGTAATAAAATCCATTTTCAAGGGTAAATCAGCAATAAATGAGGGCTCGTATCCCTCATCATGTTCTTCGTTAAGGAATAATAGTTCCTGCCGCGACAAAATTTATATTTAGATTTATTCAGTCAAAATACAATAAAAACGGTATGTGACCTAGGGGGGAAATATTATCTGCGCACGTTTTTTTGAGTTCCAGAGAGAGATGGAGAACTGGTTTCGCGTTTTTACCATGTAATAAAAGAAAAATAGCTAGAAGAATATCCAGCCTAAAGCGGCGATCACAGTGAAGTTCATTTCGGTCGAAATGTTGATCGTCTGACATCGTAGGTTTATATCCGATATAGTGAACCCGGACGCCCTCTTCCGTATCCGAATACACCGGCCTTCGGGGGAAGATCGTTAACTTTTGTTCTGTATTCGCCCACTGGAGGGTCAGTGCCAATTGCAACCATATTTCGGAAAAATTGAACATCAACTTATTTAAAGACCCGTCTTTAAGAAACAGATTTTCTTACAGTAAAATCTCTGTCTTCAATATTATTGTTGTAGTACGACGCCCCCTAAAGAAATTCGCTTATCCAATTTTCAGAAATAATATGTGATTTCAACGAAAATACCACCATTCTCTTAAGCGATCTTTCCGCTATCAGAAGACAAAGTTTCATCAAATAATGTAGTGACGCTTTTGAGAAAATTTTGAAAATGTTTTTGTAGCTTCGTGTGAAGTTTCTTCAAAAATGAAAATATTCATATGAAACTCGCAAACCCACGATTTCATTTCGATCGATTGGGGAATATCAATTTTGGAGAAAATTAACTGACCTTAGGCGCTTGCGTTGAACACAGACGGACAGACAGACGGGCGTTTCGAAGTTAATAGATTGACATACAAATCATGGATTCTGGATACACCACGTGTTTGAAGATGTTTTCTAAATTTAGTAATCGGAAATATCCACTTTTTCATTACGACGGCCCGGGAATACTTCGATCGGATTTGAACCTGCGAACTTGGATGCTACAACCCGAAATTCTGAACCAGGAGAGGTGGCGCAGGACATCAACTGATATCAGTGCAGTATGTCACACTGCACTAATTCAGTCGCTGCAGGTCATATCCAGTTTCTGAGCATGAGCAACAGACGAATGCCGGAGCAGTACCCTAACAAACGGGCCACGAACCGCGCGCGATATTTCCTTCCTCTTCCTCGTCTTATCCTCAACTCTTACTCACATACACTTACACCTAAATGCACTACACTACCAAACATGCGGGGTGACCGGTCGGGAGCTTAGAGCTTGTCCCGGCTGGGGCGGTGCCCCGCTGGTGGGAGACACCTGGGTGGGGAAAACCCCGCTAACCTATGGTAGGCGGCTGCGGGTCTCACCACCCACTACAGTAAGATCACCGCCACCTCCCGAGGAAAATACATGCACTACACTTACGGGACTAATGACCTTAACAGTTGACGCTCCCGGAATCACTAATAGCGAATCAATCACCGGAAATGCTAACCGTTGTACCATTAATGCGGCGTGAGTGAGTACTTAGTCCCGTGGGTGAGGATGTACGTGTCCTTGGCCAAAAGGTTTTTTTCTCCTCCCGATGGCACAGAATACCCCTTAGCCTCCGCGTCTGGGGCCCATCCACCATTCGCGCACTCTGGCGTCGGGGCGTGGAATCGGACACCTGCGCGCGCCGCCCGTCATTTGTCTCGCGATGGCATCGCGCTCGTTCGTCCATTGTCTGCCGCCGACCGCGACCGCAGCGCCGCCCCGCGGCGCCACGCGGCACTGCGCCTTGCCTCATTGTTGCGTCATCGAAACCGAGAGCCGGTTCCAATGGCACCTGCTGCAAGAGGAGGGCATTCGCTGGCCAGCTATTGGGAAACGTATTGTAATAGTAACACTAATAGCAATAGCATCAATAATAATATTAAAATAATAATAACAATGAGAATAGTGATGATTAAACGAAAATGTGATATAACCATGACTTGGATTGACTACGAGAAAGCCTTTGTCAGTGTACCAAACGATTGGATTTTGAAGTCCTTGGATATCTATTGATTTCATTCTGAACTTTTTGACATTAGCGCGACCAGTAAGATTCGCAAGTCGTGGAGTGCCAGCTTACTAATATACAGCGGGGAGGAAAGAGTAGAAGCAAGAAGTAATCCGATTGACAGGGTTTTTTTTAAGATGATTTGCTATCCCCTCTGCTGTTTTGCGTTAGTTTGGCCTACTACCTAGACACTTGTCGCAAGCTGACTTACGTTGCAGGCTCCATGGTGATGAAAGGCTAGTATCACATTTGTTTTAGATGGATCTTAATGTGTTTGCTAAGAATGATGCTTTTCTCTTCCAAATGCTGTGTGTCGTCAATGATTTTAGTTATTACATCTGTTTGAAATTGGATCTTGTTCAGAAGTGCAACATGTTCAGAAGTCAATTTAAAGGGAGGCAAAATGGCGTCAGAGAGTATTGAAGTTGATATGCATACTGTGTTTCGAGATATTGAGCCGGGTAAAACTCACTCATTTCTTGGCATTGAAGAACGTGAGGACATCTCGAATGACAACAATGAAAGCGAGAATTTGCAGCGAGTATCACAGAACAGAGAGACTTGTCCTGCAGTCCGCTTTGAACTCCAGAAATATAGTACTTGCAATAGATAATATGGGGTTGCCTGTAGTCGAGTTCAGTTTCGAACTAGTGGACTGAACTGAGCGAGAAATTCGTACCATGGATCGAAAAACCTGAAAACAGCTTCCAATGCAACATGTTCTCATCCTCGAGCTGAGGTTCATAGACTTAATGTGTTACGTAAGGAAGGAGGAAGAGGCCTCATACGAATTGAAACCTCCTGGTACAATGCAATACTCGGGGTGGGAAAGTATGTAGTCAGTCATCAAGATGACCCACTAACAGGGCAGGTCAATAAATAAGACGAAAGAATGGGAAACAGACATTGTAAAGGCAACAAGAAGCATTGAGAAGAACACTATGCAAGACACAGAATAACAGTCACTGAACTTCTGATGCAACTCAACATGAAATGTCAGGCAAAAGAGGTTAAAGAAATCGTGGAGAGACAAACCACTTCATGAACAATATCTAAAAGAAATAAACAAGTTGTAGATTAATGAAGATCAATCATTTTAATGACTTAAACTACAAAGAATGGAGCAAAATCGGAAGAAATTGTCATAACTATTGAAGATCAGGCTTTTAGAACAAGACATTTTAATAAAGTGGTTCTGATAATTTTCCAGGATGATAAATACCGCATTTGTCACGATCAAACAGAAACCATTGATCATACAGCAACAGTTTTACGTTTTATGTTGACAGCATTGCATTTAGTGGAGAGGTGTGTGCTCACCAGTGCTAATGGCCAGTGGTAATGAGAGTGAAGCCAAGAGATACCTATCTGTACCTTTTCCGTTGGAAACAATTACTGTCACGACGTGAGGTAGTCTATGCAAATATTGTAAGAAATTGTCTACTTATTCACAGCTCACACTCTGAAGGGTGGAAAGTAAATTTTTATTGCTCTTTTACGCACGTTATTGATTTTGAACACGTCGTTTACTTCGCATTAGGAACATAGTTGAGTGTGCATCAATTGAAACGTAAATACCGACATTGTAGCTCGATAATTGTGTTTTAATGGATCTTCACTCAAGAACATTTCTCATGTGAACTTCTCTCCTACTTACAGGGCCATGCTCTTCAGTGTCGTTTTCTTAAGAATACATACTCGCATCAATTATTCGCATTTTTATTTCGCGTAGATGGTTCTCACTCACTCCGAATTTAGATTAATATAGTCCTACAGGAAATGTTTCGTTTGCGTAGACCGATTTGAAGTGAGCGCGCTGAAATTACAGCCGAGACGTGGCGCATCTGGCGGCCGAGCTAGAAGTTACGCTCCCAGCTGTGGCCGCTCCCGACAGCCCTAAAGACCTGGTGTACGATAAGTGAACGCCTCTCCAGCGATCCACAACCAGCAACAGACAAACACGAAGGAATGACGGATTTGTAAGGAGAATAACAGACAGTTTTTGCAAGTCGTGAATTTGAAAGACGTAACAAGACAATACTGGAGAGCATTCTATTGCGCATGCGCAGTCATTTGAAGGCGGGATTTCGATTGACGGGTCCCGTTATTCTCCGTTTTGTCGTCTACGACAGGTGTGTTCATAGCTTACACTTTACGTAGTTTTCGCCGCCACCACTAAACATGAATTTGATACTAATACACGATAAGCGTGGAAGTAATGAAAAATATAATATCCATTGTACCAATATAATATAGCAGGGTCTTTGTGGTTAATTTTTAGTCATGTTCATTTAAATGTGTCAGGATAGAAATAAACTAACGTATTGTTTAGGATTTGGGGGTTATGTCTATATTAAGGCGGTTGTCAAGAAACATTAATAATTCATCAACAGGGCGATGTAATTTGCTATACATTTCCCATTTCTAATGTAAACAATATAAGTATGTAATTTTAAATTTGCGTAGTTTCATTCTAAGACTATGTAGGAAGCTATTCTTTTCTTTCGAGATAAACACATGTATGTTACAAAATCGAATAATACGATACGATTTCACGTATTATACGTATTACTATCTTGTATTCCCAATACCCAGATTTTCAAAAAAAAAAAGAAAAAAAGAAAAAAATCTTTTAGGTACTCTTAGAGGTTTTCAGGTGCAATACGTTTCTAGTTTTACGTATGTTTTTGATTGTAAGACTTGCCAAAACTATTTTTCTTAAGATAAGTCTTTTTCTATTGACAATAATTTCTGCCCCCTTCCGTGATTAAAATCTGCACTACACCTACGGGAGTAATAACCGTAGAAGTTGATGAGTCCAAAACACGATATAATGACTTATTTTTTGATATCCTGCTTTTTCTTCGTTTTCATCTCCTTAGTCTTCTTCGTTGTCTCCTTGTCCGTGTCTTTCGTTGTCTTCTTTACCTTCATCTTCTTCTCCTTCATCTCCTTCATGTTCGTCGTCATCAACTTATTTGTTGCCATCTTCATCGTCTTCGCCTTCTTCGGTTTCTTTATCATTATTCTTCGTTTTACCCTTCGGCTACTCTTCTTCCTTTTATTCATCCTTCAGCTCTTATTATTAATATATTTTTCTTTACTTTATTTTCTTCTTTGTCACCTTCGTCGACTCTCTATTCTTCCCCTTAAATTAGTTTTCGTATTTCCAACCGCTCTTTCTCAAATATATAGAGAAAATAAATCAACGTTTAAAAGTTGGTATAAGAGCATCTATTAACTGCTTTCTTTTGTAAAGCTTTAACAAATAAAAGCACACTATGAATGTTCTCGGTGCATAATAATTGGTCATAAGAGTGATGAAATACTTTAAAAAGTGGGGATGTGCCGGTAAGAATCAGATGAAAATAATACTTTTTTTTTGATAGTACGCCATGAATGTAAAAACTCTCTTGTATGGAATATAACAATCGATGTCGTCCTTCTGGGAGGTAGTGTTTTCTACATTTTTTTTGTTAAATGATGTAAGCCATATGAAATGAAATTTTATATGTTAAGGTAACATTTGCGGCTATACAATTTTTATTAATAAATATTGTAGCGGCCTATCTCAAAAGGCATCAAATAAACTGTTATTATCAGGAGTACAACACCGCCATCGACTGTAAAGCATGTGCAGTCTAGGTTAAGTCCCGTATATCGTAGAACAACGTGACGAGGAAAACTGCACGTTAAATTAAGAAGCCTAATGAAGTAATTATTCCAACAAGATTGGCTTTGTGCATCTCGTTCGGGGATATTCTGGGCTACGGATTTGAAGCCCTAAGTCGCTTAAATTAGATGAGGCTTTCAACGCAGAATTTCCTCATTAGCTCCAGAGCACGCCGACTGATTTGCCTAAACCTTTCCTCTCCTCTTCATCTTATAAATTGTCGCGGAATCATTCGATGAAATGGACAATTTTATGTAGTTTAATGGTGGAAGTTGGAAGTAAAAAACAGTTTACGAAGGAAATTTAATTCTTTCAATGGCGAGATATAAAAGATCCGAAAGGGTGGAAGATCGCTCCGGACCCCGTTGTTTTAAATTTTGATTTTATTGATTTTGTGAAAATAATTTGTCTAAATAAGAAATTGATATAACTAATAATGCAAGTTTACATTAATTCAATCAAAACAACATCATTCAATTTCTGAATTTAAATGAAAAAATTGACATAATATGATATTTATTTAACGACAAAACCGATTTCTTTTTTAGTTTACTTTTTGGAGCATCAACAACGTGGTTATTAGTGCTTATTTTTGAATCAAAACCAATACATTAGATGAAAAATACACCACTATAAATTGCAATCATCTTACAGTAGAAACAATTCAAATAGTTTTAAGTCAAATAAATTGGTGAATCTTGGTAACATTATAAGTAACAAAACTATATGTACTAAGACTTATAATACAAATATTTCCAAAATGAATTCTGAATTTTCACTTTCCGAGTGAACAGCGCTGATATTTCTTCTCCACAGACTAAATCGCTGCAAGAACTCAAATTACAAATAACACTTCAATAAATGTCGTCATATTTTGAACAAAAAGGACATCAGAAATAATATCAATGATTTTCAGTTTCTTAAAAAAATTGAAACCAGTAAATCAAACAATCATCGATAAACCTGTGAGTCTCCCTCCTAGTAATGTGAGGATTATAGAGGCGTAGTTTAATGTGGCGAAGTCAATGCGACTAATACTAATTGTAGTAATTTGCCGATTACGTTTAACTTTTTAATGGCCCAAAATGAATTGTGTTGCTCTTGCCGTTTCCTAAAGGACGTTTTCATCATTTGCTTCTAAAACGAATTTCGAGCGGAAGTAGTACCTTGAAGTAGGTCAGGTCGGTAATCTTTCTTCGGCCATTCTCGCCCGCCCACTCATTCTCAAGCAAAGGCGATGTACTGTAATCACGAGCATGTAATGTGGAGAGACCGGAAAAATTCTGTGCGTCTGACGCAACAAGAACGCCTGCAACGAAAGAGAAAGAAAGAAGAGAGAGGAGGAGAAAGAGGAGAATATGGCGAAGACGAAGAATTTGCATATAATGGATAAGAAGCCTTTTGAGAGGTGCCTTTTGAGATCTACCTGCGTAAGGATATCGAGAATTATGGAAAATACATAAACTATAAAACTTTGATGATTTTAACAGAAAGTGCGAATATTTTATTTTGTTATTTTTGCATTTTTCGTACAGCGCACGATGACTGAATTTTCACACCCACCTCAATATTCTCATACATACTGATTACGAGAGAGCTGATCGTACGTGATAGAAATGCTTCAGGGAATAAGATGCCCGCTACTAAATATTTGCTATTCATGAGTTGCGTTATGAAACAGTAATACTTTTACTGTAAATAATTCATAGGACGTTATTGTAGTATCACCGGAGATTGATAAACATTTTAATTGATTGCAATTTTATACGACAGTACTCGATTTCTCCTTCTTGGGCAGTGTGCGTGCTACTTTTAGGGAAAATCATCCCTGGGGTTTCCTTCTGCAGCATTGTTGCTACTGAAGGTCCCTAATATTTTCGTCTCTGTTCGCTGCGGTCAGAGGAAAGGAAGAAATGAGCGTTGCCTTAGGCCGTACGCCCTTTCGGAAACCCATTTCATGCGGTTACGTCCAGCAGTATTGTTGCTGCTGCAGGCCGCCAGTCTTTTTTCCCCTCCCTCTACGTTAAGTAGAGGCGACGCGGCTTCAAACGCAGCTCACGCACGGACTTCGCGCCGCGCGCGCTCGCCCACAAAGGCGGCGGCCGCGGTTTTCATCAATCACAGCCTCATTGTGCGGGCGAAGGCGCCCAGCGCCCCCACCACCGCCTCCGCCCCCGCCCCCGCCGCCGCCTCCGACGGCGCGAGGTCGGCGTCCGGCCGGGGACGGCGCGGCGGCGAGAGAAAACAGGTCCGCCGAGATGCCCGTCGCCCCGCCCGCCCTACCCGCACCTCTCATACGGCCGCCCGACCGCCCGATCCACCCACAAATACCCACCCACCCGCCCGCCCCGCCCGCCCCGCCCCGCCCCGCCCCGCCCCGCCCCGCCCCGCCCCGCCCCGCCCCGCCCCGCCCCACCCCACCCCACCCCGCCCTGCCCCGCCCTGCCCTGTCCCGTCCGGTGCCGCCCCACCTGCCACGACACGCCCCGCCCCCCCTCGCCCCGCCCGCCCACTCGCCCCGCCCCGCCCCCTCGCCCCTCCCCGCCCGCCCCGCCCCGCCCGCAATGCCCACCCCGCCCCGCCCTGGCCCGCCCGCTCTCCCCGCCCCGTCTCATACGGCCGCCCGATCCACCCACCCACCCACCCACCCACCAAAACAACTCACCCACCCACCTACCTACCCACCCGCCCACCTACTCCCGCACAGCCCGCCCCGCCCTCGCAGCCCGTCCCCCATCGTAGACGCCCTGCCCTCCCGCCAACATCCCGCCCGCCACGCCACGACCACCCGCCCCGCCCCACCCCGCCCCGCCCCGCCTCTCCCCGTCAACCCCACCCCGCCCCGCCCACCCCGATAGCTCACCCCCCGTCCGGCATCACTCTTCCCGCGCGCTCCAGAGGGGATCGCCGCCCCCGAGGCATTGGCCAAGTCACCCCCTGCGGCCGCGTGCGCGGAGTATCGCAGGGCGTGAAGAGCTGGCTCTGCGGTGCTGGCTCGACGGTGGCAGCATTTGCGACACTGGCTGCATAGCTAGGTCGAGTCCAGGGAAGAGAATCTATTCCACAGGCCGGCTCCTCTGATCGGTAGTTTTCTCAGGCCACGGCCGTCCCAAATGACTTGTCTTCCTGGCGTGGACAATGCGACATCTGGCGAATGCCGCCGCAGTAGCACTGGCTTAGGTGGCTTGGGGCGTCAATTAACGTCTCTGCAGTGCCTCTAACTGGAAAGTATTAGAGTTCGAGTCCCGACGGTGGCAGGGTTTGCAACACTAGCTAGAATAGATAGCTAGTTCGAATTCAGTCGCTGTCTGGAGGATTATTCTAGCGGCCGGCTGCTCTGATCGGTAGTTTTGCGTGGTTTTTCCGATCAACACCAGCCAAATGCCGTAGCGGCACCCTAACAAACGGACCACGGACCGCGCGCGATCTTTCCTTCCTCTTCCGTGTCCTATGCTCACCCTTTACTTACGCACAGTTACATTTACATGCACTAAGCAAGACTGAACTAATCCTTAAAAGTACTCTTGGGAAAATTTTGTATTCCAATAGCCTTCATTTGAATATTTTAATATGCGACAATTATGAATAATCTTCGTATAAAATGGCTTGTCTTTTTGAAGAGAGAGAGAAATTCATGTTATCAACTCAGGTTCAACGAGGAGAAAAATATATTGTTAAACTAAATTAGTTTAAGAGAATATACTTGTATAAAAAAAAATTCCTGCGAAACGAATTTTATCTAGAAATCTGTTATATCTGTTTTTTATATCACTTCACGACTACAAATAGAAAAGTGTCTAGTTATATTTAAATTTCGAAAGTTGATTATAAAAATTTTATTAATAAAAAAGGACAACAATGTATTTGCCTCCTTTGCTCCCTTGCTCCCGTTTTTGATTTGCTTTGATGACAATAGTTCTTCAATTAACCAACGATTCAAAAGTTTTCTAATAAAAAATATTTTAAAACGATATTAACGCGGCAGATTGCGATAAGAAAGCATCTCAAAGCTACTTCGTTATTAATAAAAATATGTTGCTAATAACGACGTTGAATTTGAGTTGTCTGAACACAAATGAACAATCCCACATTCCGTACTGAAAGGGTTTCATTGCAGATATTTAGAGTGAGAGAACGATTTACTGGAGAGTGCTCAGTGATACACCAACTGGCTCACTGCAAGTTTCTGGCGGCTTCAAAGTACTTCGTCAGCAAGACTCCAGGAAATGCAGAAATGCGATATATGTGACGAGTACAACTACGTATTTGGAGGATATCTCGGTGATTTGTTACAGCCAAAGTGTTGCGGGCATTACGTGTTAGATATGCGCAATGAGAACTTGTAAATATTCTTTTTGGGAGTTTTATTTGTTCAGTTAGCGTCATTTACTTCAGAGTTGTAGTTGTTCACGACTGCTTTCTTCTGTAATTCGAAATTATGGTAACTTCAAGGGTTAAGTGCAGAGAAAGCAAGAAATTCATGGTGAAATAAAATGATTTCTTCAATATTCTGACTCACCGTATTGCCATAAAGTGCCATTCCACAAGTAGCATAATATTAAATACAAACACCTGTATGTCAAATGTTTTATGCGTTCTCTAAATACATTATACCACATTCATAATAAGAAATAACTATGCCAGAATAATTCATTCTTCCTTTCTGATGATCCTTAAGATATGCGAACAGAATTTAGCCATGGATTTTTGTAAGTTTATGAACTGTCCTAGTTTTAATTAGACATAAGCACATGTATTTGTGAATACAAAAGAAAATGAGATTCATTTTCACACTGTTTTTAACATGAAACATTAAACATCTTGCACGACATGTAAACTGTTTTGTTACTGGCGTCTCTGAATCCTAACGTGATAATATTTATATTTAAAACGTTTCTCCCGGCTAGATGTTTGTTTAATATGCTTATATTTCCATATCCAAACAACATCTTTATCTCTGTCTGTCTGCCTCCAACCCCCCCCCTCTCTCTCTCTCTCTCTCTCTCTCTCTCTCTCTCTCTCTCTCTCTCGCTCACTCGCTCACTTATTCATACACACACTTTCTTTTCATCTGTGTGTAAAACCACTGTTTTCACTTCATCACTGATTTTCACTGGTCCATCTTTTCTTCTCTTTAGTAATATTTGCAAGTTTTCCTCTCTTCCCTCTGGGGCTCCGTCTCTCCGCATGACTTTCTACCTCTCTCGCTCCCTCCGACTCCCTCTTTCTGTCCCGTCTGTCTTTTTTCATTTTCTGCTTCTCTCTCACAATTTTATTACTTCATTAGTTCTTCACTCTCTTTATTACCATTGAAAACACGCTTTCTTGTTCACGGGCCTATCATTCCACATCTCTCTCTCTCTCTCTCTCTCTCTCTCTCTCTGTGGGTCTCTTTCCTCTCTTTCTCTTCATCTGTAAACTTCTATGCTACCGTTTCTAAAAATTTCCCTAAATAAATTATCCTTTTCTACCTTTAGCACTATATACAACTACTTCTCCCTTCCCTCTATGACTTCTATCATTCCACATCTCTCCCGATCTTTTAGTCTCTCTCAGTCTCTCACGCTATGTATCTCTGTTCATCTGTCGTTCTGTCTCTCTCTCTCTCTGTTTCTCTTCCTGTCTGTCTCTCTCTCTCCCATTGTCTCTGTGTATGTCTTTCTCTGTGTATGTTTCTATCTGTCTCTTTCTGTTCTCTGTCTCTCTTTCTCTCCCAATATCTCTCTGTCTCTCTCTCCCTCTCTGTTTCTCTCCAACTACCTCTCTGGGTATCTCTCTTTGTTTGTCTTTCTTTCGGTCTCTCTTTGTCTGTTTCTCCTATGCCTATGTATACCTCAGTGTCTCACTCTCTTCCACTATCTCTCTCTGTCTCTCTCTCTTCCCCTATCTCTGTCTGTCTGTCTCTTCCACTGTCTCTCCATGTATCTCTCTGTCTGTCTCTCTGTATGCCTCTTTCTCCCACTATCTCTCTTTCTGCCTGTCTGTCTCTCTCTCTGTCTCTCTCTCTCTCCCTCTCTCCCTCTCTGTCTGTCTGTGTGTGTGTCTGTTGGCCTGCAGCCGCGGCATCTGTCTTTCTCCGCCGTCCGCTCCCCTGATTGGCTCCGTTCGCTTCCGCCCCGACGTGTAATAAGCGGCGCGTCAGCCACAAGAGTCGATTCATTTCTCGCGAGTCGCTCGCGGAATGCGGTGCCACCGCCAGGCGGAGCGTGCGGCGCCTCGATTGCGCGCTCACGACCACGCGCCGGACACGCGCTCACACACACACATACACATACACACATACATACACACATACATACACATACATACATACACTTACATACATACACATACATACATACACATACATACATACACATACATATACATACATACACATACATACATACACATACATACATACACATACATACATACACACATACACACATACACATACACACACATACATACACATACATACACATACACACATACACATACACACACATACACATACACACATACACATACACACATACACATACACACATACACATACACACATACACATACACACATACACATACACACATACACATACACATACACACACAAACTGACTTGTTGGTCGTGAACGGACGAAGAAGGATCCAGGACAGACCGCCTTCACCTCTGGGCGCCGGGTTTCAAGTCCTGACGGCGGCAGGATTTTGACGCGAGCTCCACAGCTAGGTCGAGTTCAGCTACTGGGTGGGGGAGAAACCTAGAAGCCGGCTGCTCTGATTAATTTAATTTCACTACCGTTAAAGGATGTAAATTTATTTTGCAAACAAATCCCTAAAAATTTACTTCTGTGTAAAATACTTAAAGAAAAGACGATGGTTTACAGGGAAGTATTCACACAAAATTTTGTTAGTGTACCACTGTTGGAAATGGAATCTCCCCAGGTCTACATACTGTCTTATGTGGCACAGGGCATCAGTTGATGCATGCCACTGTAGTGCGTCAGACCTGGAGGTTCTAATGGTCCATTTTCCACACTAGCTGGATAACTAGGTCGAATTAGCTGTTGTCTGCAGGATAATTGTAGCGGCGGGCGGATCTCACTGGTAGTTTTCCGTGGTTTCTCCGATCGACACCAGGCGAATGCCGAAGCAGTACCCCAGGGCCGTGCGCGATCTTTCCTTCCTCTTCCTTGTCCTATCCTCTCCCCTTACACTAGCATGCACCACACTCCACACATGGCGGGAGACCGGTGGGGAGCTTAGAGCTCTTCCCGGCTGTGATGGTTAGGATCAACACCAGGCGAATGCCGGAGCAGTACCCTAACAAACGGGCCACGGACCGCGCGCGATATTTCCTTCCTCTTCCTTGTCTTATCCTTTCCCCTTACACTAGCATGCACCACACTCCACATCAGGCGGGAGACCGGTGGGGAGCTTAGAGCTCTTCCCGGCTGTGATGGTTAAGATCAAAACCTGGCGAATGCCGGAGCAGTACCCTAACAAACTGGGGCCGTGCGCGATCTTTCCTTCCTCTTCCGTGCCTTATCCTCACCCCTTCTAACACTTACATGCTGCCTTACATGCCCCTTCTAAGATTACATTCACTCCACTATCACATATGTTAGAAGACGAGACGGGAGCTTGGCCCGGCTGATGGGAGATTCCTTGATGGGGAAGAACCCGCAAGGTGAAGAGGAATTCGGGGCCGGATCTCGCCATGCATCTTATAAAAAAGAAGAACACCGCCACCTCCTGCGAGAGAAAGCATGCTACTACTGCGGTATGAATGATCTCACTTGCTGACGCCCCCAGAATCACTAATCAATAAATCGAATCCCAGTCCATCCACGTGGAATTTGTGATGAAACAAGCGGGTTTATGGCAGGCTTTCTAAGGGTTCTCTCATTTATCCTGTCTCTTATTGACTCATTACTCTCAAGACATTAATTAAATGATTCATCTTCATTTCATGATTCGTGACAGAATAGACAAGGGATGGTAATGGGAACTGACACAAATTTTGAGTATTTAAAAAAAAAAAAAGAAAAGAAAACTTGCTTATAATATTGCCCAAATTCAACAAAACATTCGCGAAAACTTCTAATGTTAACAAAAGATGTACATGGAATTAATTGATGGCCTACTTGTAGAGCTTTTAGAATTTCACAATATTAGTTTTCTAGGCCTGGTTCGTATGCCGAAATGTGAATTGGAATGTGAAAAAATGCGACCATGTTAAATTTGTGTGCAGAGCGTGGGTTTACGGAAGATTTCTCGCGGTTCTCCTGTTTTTCTTGATTCTCAAAAGTCCACTACTCCATCGTCACTTTGATAATCATCTTACCATCGTAGCTACGACTGTTAAAATAAGTTTTGCTGCACCGTATACCGTATGGATCGTGTTATTGCGAATTCCTGCATTTCCTTCTCAAGATAAGTAGTTAGATATTTCTGTGCTACTATCCCGAAGAGACCTAATTAATTTTTGTTAAGGTGACAATTCGAGTGAGTTTAATTAATTGGATTTGAAAGGATGTGAAAACACTTTTCTTGTATTCAATGCCATACCACAAAAACTTAATAAAGTTATTGTTTTCGATGAAATCTGTTGAGCAGTTGCATTAGTAAATAGCTTCAAAATATTAACAAAATTATTCAAAATTTCGTTGATATAAAAAAATAAAATAAAAATTGAAAAATCAAAAAGCAGTAGCTATTGTTTTGTAAATTTCTAATTAAAGACACGATGACTGTTGATTGGTTTTATCCGCTTGAATCAATGTCCTTCCTCTGTAAGCAACTATTTCTATTGTTTTGTTTGCTAATTCAAAGCCCACGTAATATTAAATGTCACTCGTTACCACTCATTCTATGTAAATTCAAGATTTTAATTGTTATAAGAAATAATATCAAGATATTTTTTGAGATTTTTGATAAATCTTGGATTCGCATATCAACCAATCCATTTTCAATTAACATTTCCCATTTTTTGGCGTTTAACCGAACAAAGTTGGTAGTTTCCGACGAGTTTAACTCAATACTTCTACTCTAAACTCAGTGGTTTAACTGAATACTTCCACTCACTCTACTTGCCAATTACCACATTAGCCAAATAGTAGAAGGTAGTAAATATAGAGTATTTTAAACACGGGGTAAGTACAGAGTTTTAATGGTCGTCACTTGAGCAAGACCATTGACTCTGATTCTGCCATAAAAACCGAAAAGTCATATACTGCTGTAATTGACGAGTACTTGTATAAATCAAAACAAATGAGCTTACTTATGTTATGTCTTACTTTTTCGAAATGTATTTTCGATCAAGCATGTTACAACATGTACCTTGAAACCGAGATGAATAGATAAATGCGTTCGAAATGAAGACATTATACACGAGCAGCATATTTTCACAATCTGACAAGTTGCACGGAGCAAAAAGTGACTTGGGTTACCAGACGTCATCAGAGTCGCAGCAAGGTTAGGAGAATAAAATGAGATATTAAATAAATTAATAAAAGGGAATATGAAGCTCGTTGGTATTCAGAAAAATAGACGAAAAACCTAATAAATCAGAAAAAATAAGCGAAAAATAAAAAGTATGAAGAAAGCGCAAACAAAATTCGAATTAAGAGAAAATGCTAAGCAATAAACGAGGGAGGGAGGGAGAGTCAGAGAGACAGAGGCCGAGAGATAAAGGGACAGATAGACATGAAGAGTGACAGAGAGAGAGAGAGAGTCACGGGGAGAGAAATAGAGACATAGGAAGAGACAGAGACATCGAGATAGAGAAAAGGCAAGAAATGTGATGAAGTTCGATGGAAAGAGAAACGGGGGGCAGGAAGCACTCAAATAAAATGGAAAAGTGGAAAAGCAGAACACAAGAAGAACCCGAAACGAGGAAACCACCGAGTCGAAATACTGTGCGACAGAAAATGAGCGAGAAACAAAAACACCAACATCAACGTTAACGAACGGACAAAAAGCCCAAATACAGCTCTACACAAGAAGCGAGAACACGGCACAGGACGAGCCGTAATTGGAACCACGACCTCCTCACATAATGAATAAACAACCCATGAAGAGCTCATAACAAACAGAACCAAATTACCCTCTGAGCACTGACCCTCCAGTTCTTGCCCGGGCTCGAACTGTGGACCTCCCAAACACGGACCGCCTTCTCTCTCTCACCCACCCACAGAGCTTGCACACGCCACGCTCACAGGGACAGCTCAGGACAGCTCATTAAAGCTGAACAAGTCACGTTGTCTAATCTCAGAATGCGGACCGCGCTCGCAGCCATCTTTTTTTGCTCTCTTTTAAATATTCATTTCCTTCCGAAAGAGACCGAAGCAGGGGGCCCTGATCTTATTACGACGGATGTACTCGCAGACTTACATCAACCTCAACGAAGCCTCACGTACTAGACCGTTGATCGCAGTTCGAGATTACCCTAACTAATGGCCCTTAATGGGATAACCAGTGTGATTTTTACGTTGATGTATAATTACTTTAAGGGTCTTTTGGGCTGTCTGCTAAAACAGGATCGTTTAAGTTGGTGCTAACTCTTACAAAAACTAATTTTATCTGTTGGCCGAGCGAGTTTGAAAAATAAAACTCTTTCAAGCGTTTATAATTATTGCTTTGCATGTTTTCAGCTGGAATAATTTTGCCCGTCTAATGTCGGATGAAGTAGGGAAAAGACGTGCGCCTGTAAACATTGTTGACGTTATGTTTTAACGAATATCATGAATACCAGTATTTTATTCTACCGAATGGTACATTTGTTCAAAAATGCACTTAACGAAAATTCACATATCTGTTTATTAGTTGAAATAATTTTCATCACCTCAGTGGTAATGGAGTACTGAAAGCATGATATCTTTAAATCTCACTTCAGGTTACATTTTGATGAATATCGGATATAAAACCTTTATCTAGCACGTTCCCAAGTCTTTGAAAAATCGCATTGAAAATTCGAGAACATCTGTTACCGCAGAACGTTGATTTTAATAGAGTAATTACAAGTAATTAAGGACAAGGAATGTCCTGTAAAACATAATGCATACAGAGATGTTTTCCTCAATATTTGTCAATCAATTTCCATCACTGCAAATATCGAAAAAAGTAATGAATGTAATATTTCTTATTATAGTTGGAAAAGACATGCGTTATATTTCCGAAATCAATATGTTTGGTACAAAGGAACCGTTGATATAAAACTAACTACTCTCCCTCGTTTTATTTTCTGCAAAATTGGAATAGCTTCGGGACTATTGGGATAAATTGGAATTAGAATTAGTATTAGAAAATTAGAAAAATTGTCGAAAATATTTGCATGGTTATTCCTGCAAATTTACTGAATTCATATGATGAGACAATAATGGAGTTGGACCTTTTTTAATTTGAGGTCAAACTAGAGACAAAAATATTTGTCAGTGACAGTTCGTTTCTATAGAGAAATGAAGAAACATTACCACGTGTTATTCTCCAGTTTACCCCCCTCTCTTCTTTTCACTGCATCATATCAAAGTAGATTCATCAGAATGCGTGCTATATTCGCAATGTGAATGGAATATAATTCACAACTGCATGTCACACAGTTTTTATTGTTTTATAATGATAAATAAATAAAATCCAATCAATATTTGAAGTTAATGACAAAAGCTATCACATTTTTATGTTAACTAAAAGTTGGCGTACAGTGGTGGTATACGAATGTACTCTGTTACACTAAGCCTTAAAATATTACAAATATTTCCAAATTTTTTTCTGAATTGTCAAGTTTTCGAATGAACAGTGCCTATTTTTTATCCACAACTAAAGACGATGTAATAATGCAAATATAAACAAACACTTGTGATATGTTGCATCAAATTTTACACAATATCAATGATTTTCAGCTTGCTAAAGAAATTAAATACTTATAAAACAATCAGTGACAGACATGTAAGACCCTGATAATGCTGGGGTGAAAATATTAAATTCAATTGTTGAGCAGTAACAAGCTCACAACACAGAAGAAATTTGCAGTGCTGGTTTCCAACATTTTGCCGATCGAGTGATGTGACAAGATGTGAAAATTGAGTAAATAGTAATAAATATTCCCAGTATAAGAAAACGTTCAAATCAACATAATTTGAAAAAATTAAAATTGCATAATATTCGTAAGTACTTCAACCATACTCTTTTTCTAGTTATGAATGATTCAGGTTTGCAACCATTTATCTCTGTATCAATTTACCTCTGACGAGTAGACAGGGTAAATTGACTGACAGGATCAATTTCACAAATAGAAATACGGGAGAACAGTTAAAACTGTAGAAATCTGTAATTATACTCAATTTGGACCATTGTTTTATTAATGTAACATCCAACGACAGCATTTTAGTGTTTAGAAGTGCCATTAGAACCACCGGAGCATTCCGAATATAAGCTAAATATAACTGGCAGCCAAACATACGATAAAGTCATAATTAACCTGAAATTCTTGATAATCATTGGAGCGATTGGAAATATGTATTTGTGTTTTTAAAATAAAGACTGTTGTAAGAAATGTTATCAAAACGAGAAAAATCTCTCTGTAAAATAGTTTTACATATGATTAATTTTATTAACGTATTTTTCACATAAAATAAACTTATTATGCCTATATATAACAAGCTTATTATCTAACTTTGCACTAAACATCGAAAAATCGATATCAGACCAATTTCTCTTTGAATTTTTCACTTCTTTTCATCCTTTTAAAATCACATTAAACTTATGTTTACTCTTGCCATTTCAGTACTGTCTTTAAAACACAATTCTGTGGTTATTAGTAGATTAAATTTTAAACACTTGGCCCCGTTTCATAACTCTGTGCATATCGTTAAACATTAGGACATTTTTGAAATTGTCGCCAGTGTTAGAATCAGTGTCTGAGTATCGATATCAAGAACATTAACACAGCGGATTATGCAAACGATTTGGACCAATCTGAGATTTATGTTAATAAATAAATACCCCATCAGACTGTCTCCAAGAAAAAGCGACAATCGACAAATTAGGAGAGTTGCGTACGTGACGAAGTAATCACTGCTGGTGGCTACATCACGACGTTGCAGGTGACGTCACAGGCAGACGATGAGTTATGAGGACGAGGCTATAAACCGATCGCAGCGGAAAGTACTCTGCATAGTAGTCTCTGATGTCACTGCTATTTCCGGGGGTTCTGAACCATAAAATATATTCCGAGTCGATCTCCTTTGAAGACATTTTAGCGTTTAAACCATTTTGGCAGTTGATGATTAACGTGCGTTTTGTCTCTTTTCGTTAACGGGTGATCAAAGTTTGCGGTTATTGGGTGTGCGTTTGATGTGTGACGAGAAGAAAATTTTCTTTGGCAGTTTTTACTTGCTGATTACCATTATAACTAATTTGCATTTTTGAGAGAAACGCTTCGGCCACTGTCCATGCCCTGCTAATGCGGCATTGGACTAAATGAGGGTTTCATTAAATAAGTTACTAAATAAGATTTTCTAAATAATTTACTAAATTATATACTTACGCTTTATTTAAGTGTAAATATAAAAGTATAGTAAATTGTTGTAAAGGAAGCAAATCTAAATGAGAAAGGATAGGAGGTGGAGAACAAATAAAACAATGCATCTCAGCAAAAGAAAATAAAACAAATGGTGAGGACGACGATTCAAAAGGAGATGGAATCCTCCCAAAGGAGCAGAATGCAAATGAGCAGTAGGAAAGAAAAAGATGATTAGATAGAAGAGAAAATCACTTCAAAGAAACGAAGTCTTGTAAAGGGAGAAGGAATTGCCGCAAAAAAAAGAAAAGACAAAAAAGCGAAGGGGAAGGCGATTCAAAAGGCATTTGCTGCAAAAAAAGCAAATGTGAAGAAAGACAATTAAAAAGAAAAGGAAATCACTGCAAAATAAGCAAACGCAACTGAGATGAAAGGGGCTCCAAGAGAAGAGCGAACGTAGTTGAAAAGGAAGACGGAGGTGAACAAATGCAACTAAAAACGAAGACAAGCGAAGAGAAGAGCGATTGCAACGGAGAAAAAAGACGATTCAGCAGGAAAGGCAGTTGCTACAAAAGACGCGAATACAATCAACAAGGAAACCGCCCCAAGCGAAGATCTTTTGCAACTGAGAAGGAAAACGCCCCAAGAGGAGAGCGAACGCAACTGAGAGAAGGAAATCAATTTAGGAGGAGAGGCAGTTGCTACACATGTAGCGAATACGATTGAGCAGGTAGACACCCTAAGAGAAGAGGAAATGCTACTGAGAACGAAGACAGCCCAAGAGAAGAGCGAACGCAACTGAGGAGGAAGACAGCCGAAGAGAAGAGCGAAAGCAACAGGAAATAAAGGCAGGACAAGAGAAGAGCGATGCAGCGGAGAAAGAAGACGCACCAAACGAATAGCGAATGCAGTCGAGAAGGAAGACTATTCATCAAGAGAGGCAATTGCTACAAATGAAGCGAATGCAACTGAGGAGGAAGACGCGCCAAGAGAAGAGCGAATTCAACTGACAAGAAAGACAATTCAGGAGGAGAGGCTATTGTTAGAAATGAAGCCAATACAACTGGTAAGGAAGACGCCAAAAGAATAACGAACGCAACTGAGGAGGAAGACAGCCCAAGAGAAGAGCGAACGCAACAGGAAATAAAGGCAGGACAAGAGAAGAGCGCATGCAATCGAGAAGGAAGACTATTCATCAAGAGAGGCAATTGCTACAAAGGAATCCAACCCACCTAAGGAGGAAGACGCGCCAAGAGAAGAGCGAACACAACTGAGGAGGAAGGCACGACAAGAGAAGAGCGAATGCAACTGGGAAGGAAGTTGAGCCAAGAAAAGAGCGATTGCAATCCAGAAGGACGACTATTCATCAAGAGAGGCAATTGCTACAAATGAAGCGAACGCAACTGAGGAGGAAGGCAGCCCAAGAGAAGAGCGAACGCAACTGAATAGGGAAACGCACCGAGAGAAGATTGTTTGCAACAGAGAAGGAAGACGCGCCTGGAGCAGGACGACCCCAACAGAGGGGGAAGCGCGGCGGCGAGGGGGGCGGCGTGAGAGCGGGGTTTGCGGCGCAGCTGCGAGGGCGTCGGCCCGAGCGCTGGTGGCCGCTGCATAAGGCGGCGCCCCAGGGGGAGCCTTGAGAAGGCCGCGCCGCTGCCGCCGCCGCCCTACATGCAAAGTGGGGCACTGGCGAAACGGCCCCGCAACGCCACTCGCCTCCCGCCTCGCTCTACTCCCACTCAACCGCTGGATCAAACCTCTCGAAATCGCACTATAGGCTGGCCAACGCGCGCCCGAAGACTGTCCGACAACCGCACGAAAACCGCTGTATCAAACCTCTCGAAATTGCACGATTGGCTGGCCAACTCGCGCTCGAAGACTGTCCGACAACCGCACGAAAACCGCTGTATCAAACCTCTCGAAATTGCACGATTGGCTGGCCAACTCGCGCTCGAAGACTGTCCGACAACCGCAAGAAAACCGCTGTATCAAACCTCTCGAAATTGCACGATTGGCTGGCCAACTCGCGCTCGAAGACTGTCCGACAACCGCACGTTAACTGTCCGACAACCGCACGACAACGTCACGAAAACCGCTGAATCAAACCTCTCGAAATTGCACTATTGGCTGACCAACGCGCGTTTGAAGACTGTCCGACAACCGCACGACGACAGGGCGACAACCTCCGTATCAAATCCCTGAAATTGTACTATTGGCTCGCCAACGTACCCTCAAAGACTGTCAGACAATCGCACGACGTCAGTACGACAACCGCCGTATCAAATCCCTGAAATTGTACTATTAGCTGGCCAACGTACCCTCAAAGACTGTCAGACAATCGCACGACGACAGTACGACAACCGCCGTATCAAATCCCTGAAATTGTACTATTGGCTGGCCAACGTACCCTCAAAGACTGTCCGACAACCGCACGACGACAGCGCGACAACCTCCGTATCAAATCCCTGAAATTGTACTATTGGCTGGCCAACGTACCCTCAAAGACTGTCAGACAATCGCACGACGACAGTACGACAACCAAAGTATCAAATCCCTGAAATTGTACTATTGGCTGGCCAACGTACCCTCAATGACTGTCAGACAATCGCACGTCAGTACGACAACCGCCGTATCAAATCCCTGAAATTGTACTATTGGCTGGCCACCAACGCGTGTTCGAAGACTGTCCGACAACCGCACGACACCCGCACGTTAACTGCTGTCACACATGCCGTATAACTTTGCTCTCATTAACCTCTCAGCGATTCAAAAAGACCGCCCTATTACCACCCGACAATCGCTACCTTAGCCACCTGAAATTCGCCCGACCCGCGAATCGCTTGAAAAGCAACCAACGTCCGCCGACAACCATTCAACAACCTCATGACAACCGCTATCTCTGCCGCTTGAAAATCCCCCTATTGAACAATCAACGTCCACTGGTCGACCGTCTATCAAATCCGACAACTGTAATCTTAACGTCCTGAAAATCGTCTAAATCGCGCGTTTATCCGCTAGCTTCACCATTCGATCACTACGTATCAACCGACCGACAACCACACAAAAACCGCTATCTCAAGTACCTGACAATCGCCCTATTAATCTTTTAACGATCGCCGAACGACTGTTCAGAAAACGTTCGACAACCGCTATTTCTACTGCCTTAAAATATAAAATCGCGCACTTATGTGTGCGCTTAACCACAGACTACCCCCCGACAACCGCCCGACAACCGTTCGACAATCGCTAAATCACCCGCCTGAAAATCGCGCTAACTCGCTCGCTTTAACCGTCTGCCAACCAAGTGACAGACGCTTGATATCCCTTCCCCCACCGTCGACCGCCTGACAATCGCCAGACAATCGTCCGACAACCTCGTTACAACATTCCAACAACCGTCCCCTCAGCCATCGGCCCAACATTCAACAAACACCCGACTTTCATCCGACAGCCAATTCCTTACTCTCCGGAATATTACGCTCACTACTGGTCTACAACTTCCCGTCAGCCTCGTGAAATCTCACTACAACAGTCCACTCAATCCTCGAGTCAACAGAAGTCCTGACTATCATCCAACAACCTGATTCTTAATCTTCGGAAAACTACTCTCTCAATCCCCAGACCAATTCACCTATCCTCTTGCTACTATCAATTCGTGTCTGTTTCGAGAGATCCCGTGTTTTATGTTATTCACCCTGAGGACATGTAACTTCAAATTAACTTCTTCCCATCGCACGTCACACAGTTTTAAACTATTTTTAAGGAAAATAAATTAGGAACGTTGCAGTCTGACGGCTGGAACTTTGACATCTGTGCCGTCGCTTTGATGTCTCCTGGACAGCCATGTACGAATAGTTGACGATTCCGGCCGGGGAAGATACGCTTTCGCCCACAATCGACTACGAACCGCCCGCACACAGCGTCCAGGACACTTCTCAAAATCCTTCCGACAAGCGTTCTTTCACTCGCCCCAAAATCGCCCCCAACCCCGTCTCTCAGCGTCTCACCCGATCGTTTGAGCAGCACTGCAGGTCAGCTACCGTCCGATAACTGCTTGCCGAACTGCTCAATAACCGCACCAAAACCGCTCCAAAACCCCTTGATATCTGCCTGTTTAAATGCATGTAAGTCTGTCCTCCAACCTCTCACCGCGAGAGGTGTTCAGTGCATCAACTGATGTTACTGCAGTTGCTCTGATCAGGAGAGCCCAGGTCCCAGTCCCCACGATGGCAGCATTTTCCACACTACCTACACAGTTAGGTTACGAGCGAAGTTACTGGGAGAGGTGGCTCAGGGCATCATCTGATGTCACTGCAGTGCCTCTGACCGGGAGGTCCTAGGGTTACACTCCCCACGGTGGCAGCATTTTCCACACTACCTACACAGCTAGGCTACGAGCGAAGTTACTGGGGGAGGTGGCTCAGGGCATCAGCTGATGTCACTGCAGTGCCTCTGACCGGGAGGTCCTAGGGTTACACTCCCCACGGTGGCAGCATTTTCCACACTACCTACACAGCTAGGTTACGAGCGAAGTTACTGGGAGAGGTGGCTCAGGGCATCAACACATGTCACTGCAGTGCCTCTGACCGGGAGGTCCTAGGGTTACACTCCCCACGGTGGAAGCATTTTCCACACTACCTACACAGCTAGGTTACGAGCGAAGTTACTGGGAGAGGTGGCTCAGGGCATCAGCTGATGTGACTGCAGTGCCTCTGACCGGGAGGTCCTAGGGTTGCACTCCCCACGGTGGCAGCATTTTCCACACTACCTACACAGCTAGGTTACGAGCGAAGTTACTGGGAGAGGTGGCTCAGGGCATCAGCTGATGTGACTGCAGTGCCTCTGACCGGGAGGTCCTAGGGTTGCACTCCCCACGGTGGCAGCATTTTCCACACTACCTACACAGCTAGGTTACGAGCGAAGTTACTGGGAGAGGTGGCTCAGGGCATCAACACATGTCACTGCAGTGCCTCTGACCGGGAGGTCCTAGGGTTACACTCCCCACGGTGGAAGCATTTTCCACACTACCTACACAGCTAGGTTACGAGCGAAGTTACTGGGAGAGGTGGCTCAGGGCATCAGCTGATGTGACTGCAGTGCCTCTGACCGGGAGGTCCTAGGGTTGCACTCCCCACGGTGGCAGCATTTCCCACACTACCTACACAGCTAGGTTACGAGCGAAGTTACTGGGAGAGGTGGCTCAGGGCATCAGCTGATGTGACTGCAGTGCCTCTGACCGGGAGGTCCTAGGGTTACACTCCCCACGGTGGAAGCATTTTCCACACTACCTACACAGCTAGGTTACGAGCGAAGTTACTGGGAGAGGTGGCTCAGGGCATCAACACATGTCACTGCAGTGCCTCTGACCGGGAGGTCCTAGGGTTGCACTCCCCACGGTGGCAGCATTTTCCACACTACCTACACAGCTAGGTTACGAGCGAAGTTACTGGGAGAGGTGGCTCAGGGCATCAGCTGATGTGACTGCAGTGCCTCTGACCGGGAGGTCCTAGGGTTGCACTCCCCACGGTGGCAGCATTTTCCACACTACCTACACAGCTAGGTTACGAGCGAAGTTACTGGGAGAGGTGGCTCAGGGCATCAACACATGTCACTGCAGTGCCTCTGACCGGGAGGTCCTAGGGTTACACTCCCCACGGTGGAAGCATTTTCCACACTACCTACACAGCTAGGTTACGAGCGAAGTTACTGGGAGAGGTGGCTCAGGGCATCAGCTGATGTGACTGCAGTGCCTCTGACCGGGAGGTCCTAGGGTTGCACTCCCCACGGTGGCAGCATTTCCCACACTACCTACACAGCTAGGTTACGAGCGAAGTTACTGGGAGAGGTGGCTCAGGGCATCAACACATGTCACTGCAGTGCCTCTGACCGGGAGGTCCTAGGGTTACACTCCCCACGGTGGAAGCATTTTCCACACTACCTACACAGCTAGGTTACGAGCGAAGTTACTGGGAGAGGTGGCTCAGGGCATCAGCTGATGTGACTGCAGTGCCTCTGACCGGGAGGTCCTAGGGTTGCACTCCCCACGGTGGCAGCATTTTCCACACTACCTACACAGCTAGGTTACGAGCGAAGTTACTGGGAGAGGTGGCTCAGGGCATCAGCTGATGTGACTGCAGTGCCTCTGACCGGGAGGTCCTAGGGTTGCACTCCCCACGGTGGCAGCATTTTCCACACTACCTACACAGCTAGGTTACGAGCGAAGTTACTGGGAGAGGTGGCTCAGGGCATCAACACATGTCACTGCAGTGCCTCTGACCGGGAGGTCCTAGGGTTACACTCCCCACGGTGGAAGCATTTTCCACACTACCTACACAGCTAGGTTACGAGCGAAGTTACTGGGAGAGGTGGCTCAGGGCATCAGCTGATGTGACTGCAGTGCCTCTGACCGGGAGGTCCTAGGGTTGCACTCCCCACGGTGGCAGCATTTCCCACACTACCTACACAGCTAGGTTACGAGCGAAGTTACTGCGAGAGGTGGCTCAGGGCGTTAGCTGATGTCACTGCGGTGCCTCTGACGGGGAGGGCCTACGTCCCACTCCCCACGGTGGCAGAAGTTTCGACAGCAGATAGATCAAATTTACCCTCTGTCTAGAAATTTCTAGCAGCCGGCTGCTCTGATCAGCAGCCTTTCGTGGTTTCTCCAATTAATACCAGGCGAATATCGGAGCAGTACCCTACAAAACGACCGCGCGCGATCTCTCTTCCTCTGCCTTGTTCTAACCTCCCCCCTCTCTCTCCTCTCTACTCTCTCCAGTCTCCACTCTCTCTCCTCTCTCTCTCTCTCTCTCTCTCTCTCTCTCCCACATACACACACACTAACATGCACTCCACTACCACATATGCTGGGTGTATAGTTTCACATATAGCTTGTTATTCCATCGATTTGCTGTCCATGCTGTCCGATTTATCTTCTTCACTGCTTAGTTTGCTGCTTACATAATTGAAGGAGAAAAATTGCACCAGAATTATATTTTCAATGAAAATGTTCTACTGTTGACTTACTGGATTCTTCCCCCAGAATACTAGTTCCTTTGATTTTTCTTTGGATACGCTAATTGTAATAACTTTTGCAAATTTTACTACGGTGGTGTACAGCTATTGTTTTACGTTGATGTGTGGCTAGTCCAATTTTTATACGGTTGTTTAGTTCGTCCTTCAACTCCTAAGTAATAATTCAATCATTAGCGTTAGTACATTACTCTTCTCGAAAACCGTGTTGTACGAGATTCCCGCATTACACTTATTATTGAAATTTGTGAAACATTTGATATAAATAATATACGCACACATACAACGAACCTAAAACGAGAAAAAAATGTTTAGGTAATCTAAATATCCCCTTATTTTAAATTTGATAGATCTTCTTAAAGAAGTAACAACCAAAATATTATTTTATACCAAATCATCGGTATATACATAAAATGCGTTCGAGTATGTGAAAACATTTATTAAATTAAAACGAAATAAATTCAATTATTTAAAGATGTTCCCTCAACATATAAATAATGAATATCAGAATATGACATTTCATGAAAATCGCAGGTGTAGCCATAAAGAACTAATAGGAAATTAGAAATGTTTTGCAGTCTATGGCAGCACATGCCGACGAATTTCGACAGAAGTGAGTGGCACACTCTTGGCTGCTCTGGGTTGTTCCTGAACGAATGATTAATACGAACGTGATATTGCTCACCTCTCGAAAGATTAGATGACCTCAGTTGTTTGTTCCTTTCACTACCTGTCACGAAGATGGATATGCTAATACATCATTTGCGAGAATTCGCGGCTCTTTAAGATAACACATCTATTTAGGAATCAAACATCTTGGTGGAGCGGACTCGTATCAAACCAGCCTCACATTTTCTCAATCATTGTGTTATTGTTTGAAGTCTTTAAAGATACGTTTTCACCACATGTGTAAATGTAGGACTATTATGTTATCACAGGTGCATAATGTGAAAGTCAAATTACTCGAGGGGAGAAGGGTTTTCAACATTTGTTTCAACAACGTCACGTTCTGTCAATCATTTGCACTTGATGATATGCTAGGTCGCCAGGTATGGTAACGCAATTAACGTCTCAATTATACTTGTAAGAGTACGTCTCTGTTATAGGATTGAGTTACCTGAAGAGCGTATTTGTGTCCGTGTTAGAAAGTAGTAATTTATTGTTTACGAAACGATGCAATTCGAAATGTTTTATTTTCTTCCCCCAAACTGCGTGTTACCATGTTCTTCATTTATCTTTGGGGCAACGTAAGTGAACCCAAATGCTTATCGCTGTTATCTGTCTGAGAATCGTTTAGAGAAGATGCAATGTAATATTACTAGGAGAAAGTAAGGAAGTTTGTCAACAGTTAAATTCAAGAAAGTTAATGATAAGTTAAATGTAACCCGACTCTTCTCTTGACAGTAGATAAAAAGAGAGGGATTTAAAAAAAGTGTAATTAGTGCAGCAGAAGATGGCACAAGATGAAATGAGAAATCAGAAATTGGAAGGCTTAGGCTGGATTATTGAATTGACACAATATGCGTTGAGGTGCACAATATGCAATGGCAAGAAAACGATGCAGCCTTTGGCGATATCAGAGGTGAGTATGGTTTCGATATATACCCCAAAACTCGGAAAATATTTTTAAAAAATTTCGATTTTCAATGAAAAATGCAAATATCTAATTGTGTGGATATGCCTATTCCCTTACTAGATCGACTGAATCATACTCCATGTGCAATTAAACATGCTAATAGCACGTGGTTGTTTCGGAAATGCAATTTTTTATGTACTTGATGTGTGAAATATTATTGTACTATACAAATAAATTACACTATGCCATTGCAGTAGACGTGCACACTGTTTGTGTTAGAACATTCAATTTTATTGCAGTGTTATACGAGAATATTTTATTATTCTTAAGCAGTTCCGGTGTTACTTTTCAGAAATCCATTGTGTATGGTTTTGTTCAGCAGTATTTTTGCTGCTGATTACTAGTAAACTGCTATGTGGGATGATATGCCCGAGAAAACATTTCACACTCAACGCATGAAAGTACAAAGTGAAATGTCATCATTCATGATCTAGTAGTTTTAGTACAGAAGAAAAAGATAATACAACATGATGTCATAAAAAAAATGATATGATGGTAAGATGAGTTTCAATGTGATATGTGTGTGATATAAGTTAAATAAAATATGCATTTTTCTCTTCTTTGTAAGCCAATAATTGCAAGAAATATTTATTTTGTATAATTTATCGTGTTTTTGTTAAAATATTTCATTTGTAGCGGTGTTATAAAAGAGTAATTAATTTCTTCTTGTGCAGTGCCACTTTTGGGAAAAGCCTCTTTTGTGCATTCGTTGAGAGGAATTTTTGTGGTCCCAGACCACTAGTTTATGGAATATATGCAGCATGCCACTAGTAAGTACTACGTTTGCACGTATCAACAAAAAATGTACCGAATGTTTTTATGACAATCATTTATTGACTATTAGCACGACATTTCATAACTTAATTGGTTACATCTTTAGGTTACTGACTGAGGGAAACTGTTATCACATGGAGTTACATCAGTGAATTTAAATGGTGAACAGCTCGAAGTCATTATGAAATGTTTCCTTATAACTACGCCCTAGAGGTGCTACTGAACTCTTGCGTTGATACAAATATAACTGAGTATCAGTAAGATTTCTTGTATTTAATCTGTAGGTTATAATGCGTTCACACGTGCAGGTAGCACTTTTTGGAAAACAATTTTGTGGGTTTTCATTAAATGGAAACTTTGTTGCAGTAGGCCTCTAGTACATACTACTTTCGTATGTGGAATATGGTCATTTTGGAAAACCATTTTGGGTGCTTTTATTCATCGAAATGTTGCAGAAGGTCACTAGTACGTACTACTTCCACATGAAGACTGCACATTTTGGAAAACCATTCTGTGTGCTTTCGTTCATCGGAATTTTGTTGTAGCAGGCCACTAGTACGTACAACTTTCGCATGTGGAATGTGTGCATTTTGGAAAACCATTTTGTGGGGTATAGTTTTTCTGAAGTTTGTGGCAGCAGGTCACTATTACGAACTACTTCCGCATGCGTAGTGTGCACATTTTAGGAAGCCATTTGTTTAATTCATCACAATTTCTGTTGCAGCGCCTCTGGTACGTACACCACTCGCACGCGCAAAGAAAACTTTTTGAAAAAACAATTTTGTGCGCTTTCGTCCACCGCAATTTCTGTTGCAGCGGCCACTAGCACGTCCGTGCGGATTGTGCTTTCGCAACGCGGGTGGGGAGTGGGTGCGGGGGTGAGGGGGGGGCGGGGCGGTGTGCTAATCAGCGCGAGGGCGGGCGGGCGTGCGCGAGTGCGGGCCTCGCCCGTCGCCCCTTTTCAGCCGGCGCACGCGTCGGGACGCGGGCGGGCGCGGGCGTGACCGCAGCGCGGGCGAGCGGCCCGCCCCCGCACGACCACGCGCAGCGGAAGACGTCCGCGCTGTGGCGCATCCAGAGGGGGGCAACGCCCCCCCCAAAAAGGCCTAGAGTTTTTGTTTGTTTCCTTCCATTATTTGGCTAAATTGATTTAAATATTTATGTCAGAATCACATAATTTTAAAAAAAAAATCTATAGTATCATATATACACTACAGAAATAATACAAATATAATCACGAATGTTTGTTATTTAACAAAAATTTATGATGCCCCCCTCCAAAGTGATCGGCTGGATCCGCCCCTGCGTCCACCAACCCGATTCCTGGGTGACCTTGGAGGAATTCGATGCGACGCCCTATGTGTTATATTGATGGTCTGGAGAGAAAATTAATAACTCTCTTTGGAATGAGTTTCTCATAGTATTTGGAGATCTGTTCTAGAAACAATGTAGAAATAAATAAATTTGCTTGTAAAAGTAAAATTTGTACGAAATTAATTTTGTAAAATATTTACGAAATGTGAATACTTGTGTTAGGCATCGTGACAGTATACCTTTTTTCAAACGTATTTATAAAATGAATTTGTGAAAATATTTGAATTTATTGCCCCTTCTCCCCCTACTTCCCTTCTTTCAACCGAATGCAGGACTAGGTGGATGGTTCCAGTGATTTATCCATTCGGTCATCAATTATTTTTTTCCTTAACATTTTGGTAGGGATAGTGCTAAATGTACTTTATGAGATAACATAAACATCACTTTGCTCAAATATTTTGTTTTCTCAAAAATTACAAAAATGTAATTTTTTGACTTGTCTGTCACGTTAATATTTACATTAGCGGCGATTTCTTCACATTATTATATTAATGAGTGCATGTGCTTTAATTAGTGTTTGATAAATTTTCTCGAAAACTCAACCGTTTTCTGTCAAAACTAGCTCGAAATTATGCATTTTCAGAAACGTTGAAATGCAATTTTCTCAAACACGGCTTCTAATTTTTTCTTCAAAAATTTCAAACGGATAGTACCAATTGTACTATTTAATAATACGTAGAGTTCAGTTTGGAGTATTTTTTTTATTTTTTCAAAAATTAAACATATGTAATTTTTTTAAAAGATTTCTCTTGCCATTAATATGCACATTTATGGCGCATTAATGTGCAGTTTCATTTTCATAAATATTAATATCGTTTTGACATAGATTGATGATTCTCAACACGTAGAATACCACACAGGTCCAATTCTCTGAGCAGTGGACATAAAATGGTGGGATTGGTGAAACAATGAAATGCGCTTCTCTCTGAATTGGTGGATGATTTGATGATGAATTGAAGGATTGACAGAATGAATGGATGGGTGAATGTATCCTCTATGCACAGTGAGGAGTGAAGAAGTTGTTGTTCATAGCGAACGCTCTCTCCAGCGCACGCTATAGTCAGTCTTTCGCAATGCGCTCTGGTGTAGACTGGAGACAACACTGTGCTCAGTAATCTTGACGGTCCGCCATGATGGTGAGCGTCTAATTCTATTCTCGTTATCCCAGAACCAAAAAGCAGTAATTAGCGTCTCATTCCCATTTTAAACATTTATTCTCTTTATTAAAAAGTGGAAAGTATCTGATATTTAATACTTGAAAGAAATTGCTATTTACGAATCCTTTATTTCTCGGAGATTTTCCTAACATTCACTCAGTGGAGTGTTCTTGGTTTGTGTAGCTTTAATAATATTGTTAGATCACTTAATAGCAATTAATAGTCGTCAATATCAACACACAAGATACGTTTAATCTCCGGGAGAGATGTCTCAGGGAATCAACTGATGTCACTGCAGTCCCTCTGACCGAGAGATCCTGTGTTCGAGTCCCGATGGTGGCAGTACTTTCGACACTAGCAGCAGAGCTAGGTCGAATTCAGTCGCTGTCTGACGAAGAATTCTAGCGGCCGGCTGCTCTGATCGCTAGTTTTCCGTGGATTCTCCGATTGAGACGGCCGCAGACCGCGTGCGATCTCACCTTCCTTTTCGTTGTCTTATCCTCAGCCCTTACACACACTTACACTAACACTCACTATACTACCTCACAAGCCAGGAGACCCGCCAGGAGCTAAGAGCTTGCCCCGGCTGGGGCAGCGCCTGGAGGAGATACATGGTAGAGGAAAACCCCGCCAGTCAACGGTAGATCCGTGCAGGATTTCGACATACAGCGGGGGAGAAAATCACCGCCACTTCCCGCGCAAAAACATTCATACACTTACGGGACTAATGACCCTGGTAGTTGACGTGACCGGAATTATTAAAAAGTCAATCAATCTATCAAAAACACGTTTAATTCGTAAGAAAGTCTGAAGGTAGACTACAGCCAACCTAACGGAAAACGTCACGATTTTCAGCATTCCAAATCGTTGCAGTTGAGTTTCCAGCCGTAATGTTGAGAGCACTGGTCTTCGGTGGCCAGCGCGCGCTCTTTCGGACGCAGGCGGCGTGGCGGCGACGACAGTCGACAGACGGCAGACACGCAGAGCAGAGCAGGGCGGGGCGTGGCTCCTTCAGGGCGTCGCCATTAGCATATCGCGCGGCGCCATCTGCAATTTGCGCGCGCCCCTGGCGGCCGCGGCGCGTACTAGCGTGCTTGTCATTAGTCGCCGCGTGGTGTCGTTAGCGCCGCAGCCCCCGAGGATTTGTTTGCGTCCCGCAGATGAGGAGATAGGCCGCTTCCGCCTGTCACTAGAACGAGTCGACGCAAATTTAGCTGAAATATTTCGGGGCCCCGAGTGTTGAAGGCGGAATCGGATCGCGACTTGTATCATGAGAGACGCCATTGCTTACGAGGAGGCAGAATGAAGCATCCGATATTAAGAAGTGATCGCTTTTTGTTAGAGACGCTACGTTTAGCGCAGTTGGAACCCCGGAACTGAAGATCGTGGTCCAAAAGTTGAATATCCACGATCGCTAACGCATTAGCGCCGAGATGATCTTCGAAAACAGAGCTGAGGGGTAGAATCTCGTTCAGGCATATATTGGCTTACGTGGTTCAGGACATTAATTGATGCTTCAGCAGTCCCTCTAACCAGGCCCTTGGGTTCGAGTCTCGAAAGTGGCAGGATTTTAGACATTAAGTACATAGCTAAGCAGAATTCAGCCGCTATCATGGAATATTCTAGCAGCCGGCTGCTCTGATCAGTAGTTTTCCATAATTACTGTACGGTACTGCTCCGGCATTCGTATGATATTGATGGAAGAAACCACGGAAAACTACCGATCAGAGCTACTGGTCACTCTCCTACAGGAGCTGAACTCGGCCTACATATCAATCTAGTGTCGAAATTCCTGACTCCGTCAGGAATCGAACCTTAGGACTGAAGTGATGCCCTGCAGCCAATTGATGCCCTGAGCTACCTATGCGAATGGAAAGAATAGTGTTTCTACAAACTGCGCCACTCACTTCTTAGTTTTCCGATGATGTATAACCCCACGCCAATAGCCTTTGACAGAGCTTTACACCTCCAGCACGAACACTAATTACCAGTTCGTAGACTGACCACGCGCTGAAACTTCTGAGGGATTATCTCCGCCTTCATTTTTACACGTACCTTGCCTCCTACCCAAATTTCAAATTTTTCCTCTCCTTTGTAGAAAGAACAGAAAGAAGTAAAATTGTCCTAAAACTTCAAGTTTATTTTTGAAATAAATATTGATTATTTTCCTTAATTTTAGTAAGTTGTTTGGAAAATATAATTTATTATTCCGTTAATTATGAAGATATTCTTATGTCCGTTGCGTTAGTCATTTGTCCAGATGGCACTTGCGATGAGGGCCAGCTGATCATGAGTTGAGGGAGCTGGTTTTAGCTTTTTGCCTGTCGCGTAGAAACAAGTCTCGAGAAATTTGGTTGAAATATTTCGTGACTAGGGTGTCGAGAAATGTCTCAAATTGGAACATGTTCAAAGGATGGTTTTGGTCTTGTATAACTTCCTCACCCAATTAATAGTTTGTCTTTTCTTTATTTTCAATCCCCTGTAAAGATTTATGAATACATTGAAAATAGTTTGACTGTTATTTTTCATCTGGTATTCGTTTATACTGTTATCTAAAACAATAATCTCAATATTTTTTATATTGTTTATCGATTCACTACTAAAAAAATGATTCGTGATGCAACATTTTGACTGGATTGACTGTGTCGATTAGTGAACGACACGCATTTTAACTCGTAATATTTACTTCTAATTATCTACAGCTTCAAACCAAGGCAGAGAAAAGACAACAAGAAAATAGATATCCGGAAAGATCCGTTAACACAATATAATCCGGATGTATTTTGCCTAGCTTGCTCCTAACTATAGAAACTTGGAAACTACGAAACGTCTCACTAAACGTTTTACGTTCCTAGGAGAAAATGGATATGAAAATATCATAACATTTTATTTATAAAATTTTAATATGGTTTATTTCGCATTTTTATTTAATTTAATTACAAGTTAGAGGATAATATATATATATATATATATATATATATTATTATTATTATTATTATTATTTTCGTTTCGGCCAACTAGGACCACGCAGGGCAAGCAACCTGCAATTACCGTGGCTCAGTTTTTCATTTAATATCACGGTGGCAGGTGCTTGCGAACACTTCTTTGGGGGGACCAGCATTAAGCTGGATCCGATTTTTATCCCCCAGGGTTGTTAGTCCTGGGGGTATGAAAGATGAAATGATGATGATAATGAGGGGTGAAAGGACGACACACTCATACAAACACACACAAATACACCCATGCCCGAGGCGGGACTCGAACCCGCGATCTTCCGGTTCGAGACCACTTCGGCACTACTGCCTTAGCGATCTCGGCCATCTGATCGGCATGCATATATATATATATATATACACACACACACACACACACACATATATATATATATATATATATATATATATATATATATATATATATATATATATATATATATAGTTGCTTTTTATGACTATTTCTATTTTAAATAAACATTTATTTCCTCTATTTCCACAGTGGATATCTTGAGATCATTTGACGAGGACGCCAGTTACATTAGAAGTTGGGGCGTTTTTAATTTCAGCACTATCATCAACACTATTACCTGGTTCCTCGCCCCTTCCCGTAAGCAATCGTGATTGTATTAACGCGTGGATATAGCCCCAGCTATTAAGATGTTTCGAGTTCAGTCGGAAAAGAATTCTGGTTACCAAATGTTTGATCAGTAGTTTCACATGGTTTCTCCGATCAACACCAGGGAAAAGGCAGATCAGTCCCATAATAATCGATCCACAAACCCTGCGCCATTTTTCTTTCTTCTTTCTTGCCCTATCTTATCCCCCGCTTTACTCTCTCTCTTTCTCTCTCTCTCTCTCTCTCTCTCTCTCTCTCTTTCTCTCTCTCTCACACACACACACACACACTTACATGCAGTACACCACTACACATATCCGGAGGCTCAAGCGGGTCTCAGTGGGAACCACGTCCCGCCGGCAGAGATACCTGCAGGGGGGAAAACTGCGCAAAGCGTAAGACCTGTAACTGGGCTACGAAACTCACGTTTAGCTACTGACAAACACCACCACCTCCCGGAATATAACATGCACAACATTAACGGGAGAAATCGTCCACATAGATTGCGCCCACGGAGAGGGAATGCCTCGTTTGCTAGAAGAGGAGGTCGTGTTCTTAGCGAGCGGGTGCGGATAATTCACACCGCCTGCCAGGCTGTAGGTGGCGCGTTGCAGACTGAGGAAGACAATCGCCGTTGACAGACTTTTACACCTCCAGCACGAACGCCATTTACGAGTTCGTAGACTGACACGCGCTGAAACTTCTCAGGGATTATCTGCGCCTTCATTTTTACACGTGCCTTGCCTCCTACCCAAAATTCAAAATTTTCCTCTTCTTATACAAAGAAGATCAGAAAGACGTTAAATGATCCTAAAACTACACGTTTATTGTTGATAGAAATATTGACTATTTTTCTTAATTTTAGTAAGCTGATTAGAAAATATAATTTATTATTCCGTTAGTTATGAAGATATTCTTATGTACGTTGCGTTTGTCATTTGTCCAGATCGCGCTGGCAGACAAGAAGGTCGTTGGAAGAGGAAACAGTGAGGTGCATTTATTGATTCTTTTCTTGTTTCCGGACACAATTATGGTCATTATCCCCATAAGCGTAGTGGAAGCTTTTGTTTCAGCACGGGAGGCGGTGGTGATCTTTACCCGAAGAAAGGTGAAGTCTGGCTTCGACCTACTGGGTTGGGAAATTTTCCAAAGCAAGAATCTCCCACCAGCGGGGCACCGCCCAGCCTTCTCAAGCTCTAAGCTCCCGACCGGTCTCCCGGCATGTGTGCTTGAGTACTGCAGGTAGTGTGAGTGTGGATAAGTAAGGAGTGAGAATAGGACAAGGAAGAGGTAGGATAGATCCCACGCGGTCCGGGGCCCGTTTGTTAGGGTACTGCTCCGGCATTCGCCTGGTGTTGATCTTAACCATCACAGCCGGGAAGACCTCTAAGCTCCCCACCGGTCTCCCGCCATGTGTGGAGTGTGGTGCATGCTAGTGTACGGGGAGAGGATAGGGCAAGGAAGAGGAAGGAAAGATCGCGCGCGGTCCGTGGCCCGTTTGTTGGGGTACTGCTCCGGCATTCGCCTGGTGTTGATCTTAACCATCACAGCCGGGAAGAGCTCTAAGCTCCCCACCGGTCTCCCGCCATGTGTGGAGTGTGGTGCATGCTAGTGTAAGGGGTGAGGATAGGACAAGGAAGAGGAAGGGAAGATCGCGCGCGGTCCGTGGCCCGTTTGTTAGGGTACTGCTCCGGCATTCGCCTGGTGTTGATCTTAACCATCACAGCCTGGAAGAGCTCTAAGCTCCCCACCGGTCTCCCGCCATGTGTGGAGTGTGGTGCATGCTAGTGTAAGGGGAGAGGGTAGGGCAAGGAAGAGGAAGGAAAGACCGCGCGCGGTCCTTGGCCCATTTGTTAGGGAACTGCTCCGGCATCAGCCTGGTGTTGATCGGAGAAACCACGGATATCTATCCATCAGAGCAGCTGCCCACTAAAAACTAGCCGGCTGAATTTGAACGTTCTGTCTAGCTAGTCGAAATCGGTGGAGGTAAGAACGGCGGTTGTTGGTAATTAGAGAGCAAAAAAGGTTGGGAGGAAGAGGAAGGATTCATTTACGGGGGTGGGAAGGGGTTTGGCACTTAGGTGGTTGCAAAGAAAGGCAACTGTCCGCGCACAGGAGAAATGGGAGGTGGTGGACAGAAGGAATCGGGACTGCGGTGACGGTGCAGCGGGATGGGGGCTTAAAGGGAAAAAGAGGCGAGTGAACGGGTAGGTGAGAGAACTGGTTTGCAACGAGGGGGGGGGGGGGCGGTCGGGCGATCGGACAAGAGTCAGACGACGGAGCCGGCGGGGACGAACGGACGAGTGAGGCGAGGGGGGGAAGAAGGGCGGCTGAGGCGAGAGCGGGCGAGCGAGCGGGCGGGCGCTTGTACGCGCTGGGGGCCGTGCGTGCGAGATGAGGTGGGTGAGCGAGGCGGCGGCTTTGGGAGCCGAGTGCTTCGAGGTGGGCGTGGGCGGTGCCGCCCTGTGGTCGCAGGAGGCGCCGCCCCGCAGCTTAATCTTCATTAGAGGAGGCGACGAGTGGGGGAGGTGCCTCACGCCCATCCCATCCCATCCCCTCGCATCGCCCCGCCCTGCCTGCCCTGCCCCGCCCCGGCCCGCCCCGCTCCGCTCGGCCCCGCCCCGCCCCACCCCACTCCGCCCCACTCCGCCCCGCTCCGCGCCGCTCCGCCCCGCTCCGCCCCGCTCCGCCCCGCCTCGCTCCGCCCCGCCCGCCCCGCCCGCCCGCCTTCCCCCATCCTCACCCCGCCCGCCCCCCCCATCTCGTCATACAGTGCGAGGAAGACCGAGCAAAGACGTGTACTACGCTTACGGGATGAGTGACCTCAGTATATGAAATGCCGTTTTATTAACTTCGAAATTAATTCCGTTGAAATTTCAAGCGAATTCTTTATTCGAATTTTCTGAATATGCACCAAAATATATATGCAGATTCGAAATATATTCAGTTCATTTATATATACCTTTCCATAGCTGCCTAGTTTTTTTTGTTTTTTTTTAATATCTCTCCGAATGAAAATTAGTAATACATATTCGGTAATAAATTCATGAAAAACCTGAGTCACTTTTCTTTGCAGAAAAGTCATTAGATTAACTTTTCGTAGCTATCCTGAGTCTCTTGGTACCTGAGAGTAGGGTTTTCGTAGTAATTCGTTTTTTTTAGTTATTGCGTTTCCTGGGATCTCTTTTCCGTGAGATATTTAATTTTCCTGATATTTTTTGTTCTCGTAGACCAATTGTTGTCTTGAGAGAAGTAATAAATACATTACATTACTTTTTGGAGTTCTAATAGTATAATGTTAATTACCTCTGCTTTCTTCTACTGCAGTGATTAATAGTACACACAACCTTAAAATACAAAAATGTAACAGGATTATTTTATTTTTGGTTATAATGTTGTTACAATGAACGAAAGCCAAAGTTTAAAAGTTTTGAATTTTTTTTAGCAAAAAGTTTAAAATAATATAACAATAATAAAAACAATTTTAGACTGTGAGTGCTAAGTGCCCAAAATGAAATTCAGAGAAAATTAAGAAAACCTCTTTCAAAGGCTTGCGGGATTTGTCTGATCTACAGTCTAGTGACAACACATTGAACCCGTGAAAATGAGAATTTCAGTTACCTCGTTGTACAGCACACTGCGCTTGACACTTGTATTGCTTTTGAGGACAAAATGCAAATTTTCACATTTTGGCACTTATCCCCGGCTTTATTTATGCTCTACAATTAGATTTTTTTGTTATTTCAGATCGCATCAACTTCTAGGTCATTAACGACCACTATTGTGTGTAACGGTATGGTAACTGTGAGGATGACACGATATGATGATGATAGGGGGTGAAAGGACGAACGCAATACAACCATGCCCGTGGCGGGTGTCGAACCCGCGATCCTTCGGTCCTAGATCGCTACGACACTACTTCCTTAGCGATCTCTGCCACCGGATCGGCTACAATTAGATTGTTCATGTAAATCATTAGAAAATCCAGCCACAATTTGTATCTTCGAAATAGTCAGCTGGAAAAAGCGGGTCAGATAGTAGTCTCGGTGGAACATCAGAAAGGGGTATCAATGGAAGGTTAATGGCCACTAAGTTTCACCTGCACCTTCTTCCTCATTACTCTTGACAACGTCACAGCTGCAGGAGATCGAGACGAACCGAGCGAGGAAAGGGAGGTCAGCATTCGCATGCAAGTGCTTTCATGATTGTGCGTGTAGTTCGCAATTAGCAAGTTGTAAATAAAGCGGAGTAGTAAAATGTTTCGTTATCGCGTTGATCGCCGTGAGATACACTGTGGTGATTTGACGTTGCTCTTCGTGACCTGTAATGATTCCCAGGACCTTCTAGCATGTGAAAGAACAGTGCTATAATTTATTCAGAAGAACGTTTTTCGAATTGCAATTTAGGTTAAAAGACATCGTTCAAAAATCTTTTAGGTTTAGTCACATATTACACTTCCGTTTAGTTTGAATATCATGTTACGAGCACAAAAGGATCTTCAGTTTGTGATCAGGGTTGAGACCTTATGGGGTAGGATTTTCGAAACTAGCTTTACAGCTATGTTGAATTCACGCAATCTCTGAGGGACACTACTTTGAACCGTAGTTTTTCGTGTTTTCTCCGCTCAACACCTCGCAAATACCGGAGCAGTATCCTAAAGCCCGTGCGTTTTAATAGAGAGTGAAAGAACAAAAACAGTAGTTTCCAAGGAACGATAATGTAATTATGAATTCGTTAGATTTAAAGCTGTTTTTTTTTGTTTAGATTTAGAAACAATTCATTGATATGTTATGAAAAATGTAACTAGGTGCTCCAATTGCCCAATGTGTTATCTGAAAAGGGAATTTGTTTTGTTACGATTGGCGCTTCAAGATAAATGTAACTGTTTTATGACGTTTCCTTTCGAAAAAATATGTAATAACGAACGGGAGTTTCGAATTAAAACAGGGTATTTTGTAGAATTTAAAGATTTTTTTAAAATTCAGTTGTAATTGAAACATACATATTTGTAGAATTTTGTCGATGAAATATATCCTTCTAAATACTAATGACCGAGGTTATAACTAATTAATTCAAATGTTTCTTCAATTGAAGTCACCAGAATATAAGCATATATTTGTCATAAGGGAAGTATTTCGGTAAAATATTTTGTTTCCTGTGTCTAGGGCATTATTGAGGTTTTCATCAACCAGCTTCTAAATTTCTCTTTGGAGAACTTAAAATTTAAATTACTATTCGTGTAGCAATCCAAACATTGAAGAAAATGAAATAAATGTAAAGCTTGCTATTTAGCTCACTTTACAACAGGAAGATGGACAATCATTTGCCAAATATGCTCTCAAAGGATTAAAGCTGTTTCATGTATTTTCAACACGAAGTATTTGTGTTGGAGTCCTTGACTCCATTTGTTACCTGATGAATTTGCATACTTGTTGATGTGCTTCATCCGTTGGAGAAGCTCTGTGTATTTACGCACTGTTATGGTTGACGATTCCAACCAGTCCTAACCGAACATGGAGTGCAAATGGAATTTCCATCACAGCATCAAACAAATAGCCTTTCACCTTTGCTAAGTACACTCGCCAATCTTTCCCATATATATACGCGTGCAGTCTCATAAAATTAAAATATTCTGCGCATCTTTCTCGTCCATTGGAACAAACGGTATCAAAATTGTTTGCTTGTATACTTTTTACATACGTGTTTTATTTTTGTATAAGAACGTAAGTGTGGTAATTACTACGGTTCGATTGAAAATGTTTGGACTTTCTCACGATATTAAAATGTAAACAACGAGATGTAATATATTGCACATAGATTATAGTGTATGAGACTCGATTCATCGTAAAAACTGCATGTCCACAAAACATATTATTTTTTACGTGACTGCCCAAAGATAGAAGATATGTTTCCCAATCTCTGATTGTGACATAGAAGGCATTACCAACTCCCTACCGACTGAGGTGACTAAGGGCAGAAACTGTTGCCATTTAAGTGTCACTATCCGGGATACCCTCGGATTTGAATCCCGGCTGTGGCGGATCTCTAACATTAGCTGTGCATCTAGGTCAAATTCAGTCGTTGTCTAAGAGGGAAATCTAGCCACTGGTTGCTCTGTTAGGCAGTCTTCCGTGGTTTCTTGAATCAATATCAGACGAATAACGGATATATTCCTTGAAAAAGGGCCATAAGGCGAGTTCTTTTTTTTCCTCATCTGTGTCCCATTCTCTCCTTTTACACACATCGTTGCTGAACTACAATCACACCCACGGCGGGGACTTAGGGTTCCTGCACACACAGACACATCAGCGCGCTACCGTTCGCCGCCGCTGGTAGCAGAGCATTGGTTTAAATGGAGGTCTTCCACGTGCGTCGGGTTCGGGCTGCGGTTTCTTTCGGCGAAGGGCGCATGCCACGAGCAGCCTGGGAGGGATTCCAAGCCACCGCTAGCAAAGCATTGGTTTAAATGGAGGTCTTCCCGCGTGCGTCGGATTCAGGCTACGGTGTCTTTCGGCGGCGGACGCTTGCCGCGAGCAGCCCGCGAGGGATTCCGCGTCACAGCTAGCAAAGCATTGCTTCAAATGGAGGTCTTCCCACTGGGACACTCTACCTGATACATTTCTTTGTACGCCGTGGCCGAAAGGTCCTACTCGCGCCAAACCCCCTCCCCCTTCCACGGCGGGCGGCTTTGCAGTGGTGGCTCCGTGAGAAGAGCCTTGCCGCTTGTCGGAAGTGCGTGGCTGTTTACACGTCTGAGGGGGGGCTTAGGGCTTCTCCCCACTGGAGTGGTTCCTTGCTGGGAAAGGGAAAAATTCCCCGCTAGCCGTCGTGTAGATCGGCGCGGGTTCTCGCTATCCATTACAGGAATAACACGGGTACCTACCAGGATGAAAATATGCACTACTCTTACACGGCTTATGAACAAGCTGTTGACGCACCGTTAAGCATGAAATAACCACCGACGTATGTGGCTCAGGGCATCAACTGATGTCACTGCAGAATCTCTGAAGGGGAGGGCCTGCGGATTCACTTCGCACAGTAGCAGGGTTTTCTACACTTCGGCTAGATCGAATACAGCCGCTGTCTGGAAGAGAATTCTACCACCCGGCTGATTTTTCATGATTTCCCCGATCAACAACGGGCGAATGGCGCCGACAAACGTGTCACAGACAGCGCACGATCTTCTGCGACGATCAGCGTTTCCTTTTCCATGTCCTACCGTGTACCCCTTATGTGCACTATACTACCACACATGTCGGGAGAACAGTCGGGAACTTACAGCTGCTCCCGCAAGGGGCGATACCTCGCTGTTGGGAGATGTGCGGTTGGTAAAAACCCCGTTAGCCAAGCGGTCGGCGCCGGATCTCTGTTACATTCCACGATAAAAACACGCACTACACTTACAGGACTAATGACCCAAGTAGTTGACACACCCAGAGTCATTAATCAATCAATCGTCTTTTCATCTCCTGTTTTGCCTTTAATCGTGTCGGGCAAAGAACACCGCCATTTTCCGCGATGAAAGATACAGTGTATTAACCAGTGCTCCTGGCTAATGAGCGCAGTCGAGTGCAGAGGCGGTCGCTGGCGGCGCCGCGCCGGTCCTTCCCCAAGGCGCATGCGCACCAGAGCGCGACTCGAGACCGTTCTTCCGGGGCGGCGGCGGCGTGACGTCACGCCCGGCCCGCGCGCGCACTCGAGTGTGTCGCCTGCAAAAAAACGCTCCCTCGCCCGCCGCCTTAGCACCTCAACGCCTCGTTGGCGCCCGCTGGAGCGTGCCCTGCCGCGCACGCGCTGACACGCTCCCGCCGGCACGCTCCCTCTGGCATGCTCCCGCCGGCACGCTCCCTCCGGCACACTCCCGCCGGCACGCTCCCACCGGCACGCTCCTTCCGACACGGTCCCGCCGGCACGCTCCTTCCGACACGCACCCTCCGACACGCTCCCTCCGACACGCTCCCTCCGACACGCTCCCTCCGACACGCTTCTTCCGATACGCTCTCTCCGACAACCTCCCCGCGTGTACGTGCACAGGCCTCCACTCACACTATCCACCCACCTACCTACCTACCTACCTTTTTACCTTGTCCCTACTTGCTTGTCTCTCTTTCCTTTTTGGCTACCGATTATGCTGTAGTGAGAAAGTTGTGTAACGCTGCGGGGAAAAGGAGCTATTTGGGGCAGAAAAACTCTTCTTACAGGGCCCTGATAACGAAATATAGATTTATCCAGTTGCTAAATTTAGAAAAATTCCTCTTAACACGTGCTGTAGCCACAATCTATGTTATGTGGGTCCATGATAGCGGAAAATCGAATAACGGCAAAATGTCTGTCCGGCAATCTCTGAACAACTTTTGCGGCTAAACGGATTTGCTCCAAAATTTATATTTTCCAATCTATCTGACTAAAGTCACGTCCCCTTGAATTTGAAATCGATTTTAATTTTGGGGGTACTTTCCATGAAGCTTCTGAAACCTTTTCAAAATTTTCAAAAAAATTCTCCGTTTTTTATTTTTTGTCGGATACAGTGACAAACGTTTAAGAGAATGGTGCAGGACTCATGTTCTTTGAAAACTCCCATTTTTCGGAAATGGAAAAAAAATTTTTGGCATCTCCCTAATTTGGCTAATTTAATAAAAAAATTACTAATATAAATGTTTGGTTGTGTTTTTAAAGCGCCGGAAAGTAACCCACCTCCGAGGCTGCTGATGTAGGTGTAACGTAATTACCTCAGTTTCAATCCCAGCAGGGCAGAAGATTGCTGGTTGGAAACTCTTTTGAGGTTTAAAGTATTATAATGTTACGTAGCCGTCACAAATAGACTTGGAAGCGCGTACTATGGTAGGGCCTTTTATTTTCTTGAAGTGATCTCTAGCAGGACAATGACCATTTAATATTTACTTATAACATTCAAATTTAAGGCGTACTCGTAAACACAAAAAGGCATATTAGATTCAGTATGCCTACCAATATTTGATGTACGTTTACCACACACAATGACTTACCAATGTCTTATTTTGTAAATTTTGTAATTTTTTGTAAAACTGTTTTGTTGAAGAGGGAAGAATAAAAAATCTCCATTTTCTGTTTTTCATATAAACAACATAATACAGATGAGATAAAGATTAGAATTCTGCAACCCATTTCCCTAGAAAATTCTATTTCAAAAGTTCTGAATTTTCATACACGTACTACAATTGGTCGTAAAGCATGTAAAACCTTTGCAATTAATAAAAATGCTAGTGCAAACGTTTTCGGGAGTCTTCAATCTTGTACAATGTTGCTGTGAATTGGCTTCTCAAATATTGCTTGTATTCACTTACTGAAACAACACGTAACATGCACGTCGTTATCACACAAACATGTAGCCCCGGTAGAGCAGCGTTTCGGAAGGTAGTTTTAATATACAGAGAGTTTTAAATGCATAAGCTTTCGTAATTCGATTGTAATACCCGCAGAACACATGTTGATGATACACTCAAATATCCTTACTAGGCTGCAGCACTCGTAACAGTCAAGTAAGAGCTCTCAATTCACCTTTCAAATAAAAATCTCTTCAAATATTGTTCTAAAACAATAAACAGTGAGTTAGATTGAAAATAAAGTCCACAGTTTAATATGTTATGATGCAAAATAGCGACATCCTTAATAAGATGTGACATTGCGTGTAAACGTTTTGATGCAAATAATTTCGATCATCAAGAGACTATATAGATAGAAGGGAATAGCTACAGCTTCTGTTAGAATTGTTTGTAACGTCAATTTTTTAGGTGTAGTATGTACCCTGCTTTTCTGAGTTTTAATGGTGCATGAGTAATTCCAGCACGTAATAGAATACATCAAAATTACTACAGAATTGATAATGTATTCGGGGAGAATTCGTTGTACAGTAATCGGTACACTACTTTCCAAATAAAACATGAAGTAAATTGGCCCGGTTGTTTTAATAACGAGCTTCAATATTTGAAATTGATATTGTAAGTAGCTTCCGACTGAATACGCGTATCCCAGCTCATCGATTGTAATTCATCCTTCGTTTTAAACGGAATATCCTCGAACTATTAATTTACATTACGGTAAATTCTAGATTACTGTAGCATCGCTTTTAAATATCGATACCAATGACGCATTTCCACGTAACTACTGAATACGTTGTGACCGGACTCGTTCCGATTAAATTAGAGGTTTTCACCAGTATATACGTATACACGTAACTAAACAAAACGTGTGATGCTGAGGAAAACTGAAGTCGAGATGCAGGATCGGACTAACCCTTGTAGAGTGCTCAGAGCGCATTTTCTGTGGACTGAGAGAGGTGGCTTAGGGCACCAACAGTCACTGCAGACCCTCAGACTGGAGGTCCTAGGTTCCAGTACCGGCGGTGGCAGGATTTTCGACACTAGAACGTCAGTTAGATCGGATTCAGTCGCTCTGTGAAGGAGAATTCTAGCGCTCTGATGGGTAGTTTTCCGGGGTTTCTTCGCTCAACACCAGGCGAATGCCGGAGCAGTGCCTTAACAAACGGGTCACGGACCACGTGCGATTTTTGCTTCCTCTCCCTTGTCCTATCCTCTCCCCTTACACACACACTAACATGCACTGCACTACCACACATGTTCGGAGATCGGTCGGAGGCTCAGAGCTTGTCCCGGCTGGGACGGTGCCCCCTTAGTGGGAGATACCTGGCTGGAGAAAACTTCGCTAGTCGACGGTAAGTTGGCGCCGGATCTCATCTTTCGGGAAAACATCACCGGCCCACCGACGTATCACCTCAACACGCCCGAAATCACCATCAATCAATCGTTTTGTGTTGATATCCTAGTAATACGACTTCCTTACAATTCATACTTCAGTCCTGATTGTTGCAAACTGATGGTGAACACACCTATATCTTGCACCGGGGCTGAGCGTACTCTTCACCGGGCGAGCACCAACTGCTTCTGCCGCGATGCGCCGGGACGACGATTCTTGATTCCGATCCCACAACGGACAGCTCACAGCGCCCCAGTGGCCGCGGGCGGACTTTCTGACAGTTGACGGGCGGCCGGCGCTGTGAGTTCTATGCAAATGACTCCGACCGCCCTGCCCTCTTGCACGAGGCCGTCAAACTAACCGTCAATGGTACGTGACATCCACGAACGATTTGCACATGGCCACGTCTTGTAAGAAAAAAACCTATGCCCTAGGTCTGTGTTAGTGTGAGTGTTAGTAAGAGGCGAGAATAGGCCAAGAAGAGGAAGGAATGATCGCATGCGATCCGTGGCCCGTTGGTTAGGGTTACTGCTCCGGCATTCGCCTGGTGTTGATGGGAGAAACCACGGAAAACTACCGATCAGAGCAGGTAAGTCGGTGCCAAGTAAAAGTGAGAAGACTTGTAAAACGTCCGCATATATTCCAAAAATATAGCTGTTGCTCAGGAACTTAGCTAACCTACTGATGCTACAAGGGCACGTACTTTCTCACATTATTAGTGAAGGTTACGTAAAAATTATTGCAAGCCCTTTTCATTCCATTAACGTTTTTAATCTATTGTTCGAATAACGCTATATAACTCAAAAGTATACGAAAGCTATTCACAAAACTGTAGTTCTACATGAAATGAATTAAAGTTCTAATATTGAGTAGTAGATTGCATTAAGAAAGATATATCTCAAAACACACTTACACGATTGTAATTGTATATGTGACTCAATAAATATTATTATTATTATTATTATTATTAAAAAAAACACTCCTTTAGGCGTACGAAAAAATCGATCTTTCAAACTTTTTTTTAAATTGCAAAGGATTTAATGAAAATAGGTTATTTTTAAGTGTTGAAATTATGGGTGATGTTTCGTCCATGTTTGAGATCAAGATATGTGTACAGGTTTATCAGCGTGCTTTGGTCCTCATTCGGAATGGTCAACTTCGAAAACGTACATGAAACTAGGCTTGGGCGCAACATTCAAATATTTGCAATTGGAGCAATATTACATCAAGAACTTCTCTCATTATAACGTTAATTTTGTGGTTATGCTTTGATAAATTGAAATATTTTTCATGTAGACCAATTATTTTGATAATTTTCTCCAGAAAGACATAATGTTGAAATTTGAGTTTAATATTATACTTCATTGTAGAATGCAAATATAATTAGAATACTGTGGGCGAACAAAATAATAAATTACATTCTTACAAAGATTGTTAATGATTGATAAGTGTGGAATTAATGAAAGGAAAGTTTTAAAAAAATGGATGTCAGAGATTTCTTAAAATTTATTTGTCTGCCTTTCAAAATAGTCCTGGTCTTACAATAATACATTTCATTCTAACATTCACCAGGGAAAACTTAGGATGAAGAGTGAAAACACTAATTATAAAAATGTATTGCCAAATAAATTAATTTTACAATAATTATATCTAGATGTTTTCACATGGAATTTTCATCTGTTCTCACAGTCCCTGCTTACGCGTACTATAATTTAATTTTTTTACAGTGTACCACATCCTTTCCTCTATATTTTCCACAGTTCTCTCTGTATACTCAACTGCATTTTTCCAGATTGTTGTTGACATCTTAATAATGTAAGTAATGCTTTCATGACACTTTATTGGATTTAAGACAATGGGTCATATGAATAAAAATGAGCACTTGCTCAGGAGTAGTTGCTCCGGAGCAAAGTGAGTCTACCCCGCGGCACTGAGCAAAAGCTCCATTCGTATGAATAAAAACTTCGTATGTCTCCGGAGAACTTGCTCATGTCTCGCGAGCATTTGCTCGCTGTGAACAAGCGATAGTATGGGCAAAGAGTTTTAAAAATGGGATTCCTGAGTAACAAAGAGATTACATACTTTACGCGCGCGGCGCACATCATTTGTTTTTTCCGTGGTTAATTTGTGAGGAAGTTCGAGTTTGGTTGTTTGAACACGTGCAGTAGTAGGAAGTTGTGAGCGTAGTGAGGTCGTGCTCGTGTTTCCCGAATATATCCAATACGAAATGAGTAGCAGCAGTGACGAGGAGCAGAAGGGGCCGGAGTCGCAACAAATTTTCGCTGAGATGCTCAGCGAAAATCGAATAGTATTTGAGAAGAGCCAGCTTCCGGAGATGCGAAGACGCCGGAAAGAAGCTCTTCAAAATTTAAAAACTCAGTACTCCGAAAAATTCGGAGTTCTTATAACTGAGGAACAATTGAACAAAAAAGTATGCAACATAAAATCACGATTGAAAGCAAAACCCGATAAAAATCGTACTGGCAACAAGAAAATCAAATTGAAGGCCTGGAAAAGAATAATTTATGACTTGATGAACGGGGACAGTAATCCAACCGTAACCCAAATAAAAGGTAAGAAAACTATTGTATTATTTTTATTTCATGATGAACTCACAATATGATTATACTCACAATCATTTACATTATAATTTATGTAAGAAAACCTATGTTCATTTTAATCATCAACACGTATTCTTACATAAATTATGTGAATGATTGTGAACGTATTCAGTTAACCTAATTAAATGTTAACTGCATATATTCACAAGCATGTACATTATAATTTGTGTAGGAGAACATGTGTTCATTTTATTTCATTATGTTAACTGAATATATTCACAAGTATTTACATTATATTTTATATCAATTTCAGGAGCAGTATCTTCAGCGGGAACCAGCAATGAAGCAACAGCAGGATGCGCTTCAGATGAAGAAATACGGGCGGAGAGCAGCAGCGGGACTCCTGCAAGGGTGCTATCTCGCCCTGAAAGAAAAAGAAAACTAGTAGATTTAGAAAGCGATGAAACTAGGTCTATGTCAAATCTTGAATTAACAAGACTTGTTTTATTAGAGGAGTTGCAAGTACTAAGACTAAAAAGGAAAAGTATATGTGGGAAAAAGGATGAGAGAAAGTGAATATGTTGTTTTCGAAAATGAATAAAGAAAATTATACTTACAAATTAAAATCTGTGTATTATTCTTGACAGTTCATCCCTCCTACGTTGTCCTCTCAATCTGTCAGCAGCTGTTCCTTCTTCTGGGGGTTGTAATTCTTCCTCAGGTTCAATGATGTCCGTTGCAAAATCCTCATCATGTAAGTCTTTTGCTACATTGTGCAAAATAAAACAGCACAAAACAACAGATGGTACCTTTTCTGTAGCAAGTCTCACTTTGCTTTGTAAAATTGGAAAGCGTTGTTTAAGTTGCCCAAAACATCGTTCAATGGTAACACGCTCCTTTTTCAAACATCTATTGAAAGAGAAATGCTCTGGCATTACAGGGTTTTTATACGGCACCATGAGCCATGGGGCAATTCCATAGCCTAAATCGCCAAGTAGCAATATGTCGCTTTGGCCTGATAAAAATCTGTGTGGATGGGAATTCTTCCAAATGCGAAAATCGTGCACTGATCCAGGCCAAGAAGCATCCATGCTAGTAAATTCTTCTTTAGCATTGCATGTTGCTTGAATATTTATAGAATGAAGGCCTTTCCTATTTATGTATTCATCAGCATGAGTAAGTGGCTTCTTAATCAGAATATGTGTACAGTCAAGAGCACCAATTGCATTAGGGAAAGTGTACCTTTCCTGCCACAGATCTCTTGCGGCGTAACAGGCATTATGCCTAAATACTTGAAGATAAGAAGAAGAAGAAGAAGAAGAAGAAGAAGAAGAAGAAGAAGAAGAAGAAGATCTCTTGCATGCTGGAGATCTATTTCAGTTCTTGGGAACTGTATCCAATACTGTTTTTTTTCTTTTATTTTCTCCATGACAAAACTAAAAGTCTTGCTCACTGTGGACTGATCCACGCCAACATCTTCTGCCACTCCTACCTGAAAACCAGGATCGGCCACGTAGCGAAGACAAATTTTCATTTTTTGCTCATTGGTTAGAGCTCCGCCTCTTGTTTCTTCTCGAACGCCGAGAAAATGTTGTGTCAACCATACAACATTGTCTTTTTCGAATCGGTAAAGTTTCTTATAATTCATGTCACAAGAATTTCGCTGAATCTTGTAATTTTTTTTATTCCGCTGCATTTGCATGTGAGCACACGGTATATGCACGGCCATTTTAACCTAACTTCTCAAACGTGAGTCTGCTACAGATGTCCCTCCGAAATTTTGGAGCAAGTGCTCACTCTAGAGAGTAAACGCTAAACTTTATTCATACCAATTCCGAGCATTTGCTCGCCAGTTGAGAGTACGCTCAGAGACGGAGCAAGTGCTCAGAGACTGAGCAATTGCTCACCCACTTTATTCATACGAAATTGAGAAGGATCTCCGAAACTCTGAGCAAAGAGTAATTGCTCATTTTTATTCATACCACCCAATGTGTCATTTTTCTTGTGTTAAATAAGTCAATAGATTTAGATAACTAAGATATCTACTCTATAGCCTGCTTCGAAACTTTTCTGGTCTTTTTCATTCCCTGGCAAGATCTTGGAAGGAGATTTTAATTGAAGTATCCGTTTCTATGAGACCACGTATTCAGTTGAATTGAACATGCTATAATTTTATACGATAGTTTTATTGTACAAGCAGTTTTATAGATACAATATTTTTTTATATGTTCTATTTTTGTATTGTAAACTCTTTTCTTAGTAATCTAAATTATTATTATGTTGTAAGGTTCTTAATATTCTAGTTTTAATTTAGATCAATGATTTAAATTGTTAATTCTTTGTAATTTGTTGTCGTGTTGTATAGTTATCAACTTTATAATCTGCCCATCTGTGCATTATATGTTTCAAAGTATGTTTAATTTAAAACTTTCAGTTTTATATCTTGCAAGATTTTGTACAGATTTTGCACAGGCTGTGCCTTTGCAAAAATAACTTTGGAGAATAAATATTTCTTTACAGTGTCATGTGTTCTTAATGTAAAAATGTGCTGTTGAATGTAAAAAAGATATATCAAAACAAAAATATTACCAAAACGTTATCTCTCACCAAATGGGGAGCACAATTCGAATGCTTGATCAACCAATACAACGCTCTAATTCAATCTAACCTAGATTATGGGGCAATAGTCTACAGCTCAGCTCCAAAAAACGTTCTGAATACTCCAAACCCTGCGATCAACAATGCATTTGTTTATTTTAAGTCTTGGAGCCTTCAGAAGTATTACAACATACTTGTACAAGAAAGGCAACCCCCGTTAGAATTAAAAAGAAACATTAAAAAATCTATTGTATTTTAAAATTCCATGACAGACCACAACAATAAACAAATAGAAATTATTAACTATCATTATGTTCGATGAGGGAGGATGATCCCACTTATTTGTAAAATAGGAACTTGGTGGTAAATATAATTAATCTCATTAATATTTTATACCAGATAAAAATAAATAACTGTGTGATCATACTATTATTTTTATGTAAATATAAAATCTCTTTTTTTGGTTCAGTGTCAAACTTAAATATCCAACACGTATAAAATGTGGTGTTTACATTATTTATTCTTATTTAATTGATAAAATATTTTGACAATATTATTATATTTTATCTTCAAGCTCTGATATTACAAAAAATTATAACAAAAGAAACTACTGTCAAATTTTTGAAGGTAAAATATAACAAATTATCATAATTTGTAAAAAAGGTTTACAAAACATTAGAATATTGACTTTATAGAAATTAAAACTATATACTAATAACTAGTTTAATGACATTTTAAAATGTAATAGTATGAATACAATATTTAGTAATGTAGCAATAAAAGAAATAATATAAAAATTATTGTGCCCTCAATTAAGAATAATGAATCTCACCTTCGAAATACAGGACTAGAGAATAACTTGAAATACTTCGAAATAAAGCTACCAGAGAATCACAAGCTTTCGAGTGTGAATGACAAGTTTCAAATTCAAGTGGCCGCGACATCCGCCAGATCGATTGGTGAGTATCAGTTTAGAAGAAAACCAGAAAACGTCTTAGCTGCTAGCGTGGTTTACAGACAGTCGATTTTTCGACACAATGGATTTTTCGGTTCTAAGAACCCCCAAAACCTGGATTATGGCTACAACGCGCGCTAGAGGATTTTTTTCTAAATTCAGCAACTAAATTTATCCACTTTTTCATTACCAGAGCCCTGTAACAAAAGTTTTTCTGCCGAAAATTCCCCGTTTTTTCGAGCAACGTTACATAACTTTCTACCGCGGTTGCTGTAGCATAAAAATAAAAACAACCAATAAAGCTCTCAATTAAGAAAAACGAGTCTCATCTTTGGAATAAAGGTCTTGAAAATCTGAAGTACTCTTAAGGCGACCGGACAACCACTGGCATTCTGGAAAACGAGAAAAAAAAATGAATCCATGTCACGCACCACGTGAAGAGAAGAGTGGAATGTCTTTTCCATTCAGAATAAAATAGTCTTCGCCGCCTCGTAAATCCGTGAGAAGTCAGCCCGTCGCAGGGGCGTGAAGAGGGTGGAGAGGGCGGGGCGAGGTCAGAGGTCACGGGCGATTGGTCAGGGTGTCAGCCCCGCCCTGGGCCTGCCTCAAGGCCCCCTGCCTCGCCCCTCCGACCGCCGGGCGTTGCTCACTTGTCTCCCGCCTCTAAAAAACACGCAAAGCCAGAAAAGCTTACACTCCAAAGCGCAGAAGACAAATTTCGTTTAACGAAACTACTTCTTCGTTTTCTTCTTGCGTATCTCCACATATCATTATCATTAAAGTTATTTTTCTCGGAATACCAGGTTTAATGGACCTTTAGGCACACCACATTCATAGCTTTACTTATTTAGAACAGCACAAACAATCCTGCGGGTTTCAAGAATGACTGACTTTCGAGCTTTTAGAATAATTTTGTGAGAAAACCTATTTTGTTCTAAGTAATACCTTATTATTAGTGATTCAGGGCGCATCAACTACGGAGGTAATTAGTCCCTTAAGTGTAGTGTATGATATTTCCTCGGAAGCTGACGGTGATCTTTCCCCACTAGAGGCCAAGATCCGATGCATGCCAACCTACCGTCTGATAGCAGGGTTTCCCCGAACCAGGTATCTCCCAGTAGTGAAGCAGCGCTCCAGTCGGGACAAGCTGTAAGTCTCCGACCAGTCACCCGACAGCTTCGGTAGTGTAGTGCATGTATGTGTATGTAAGTAAGGATTGGAGATAGGACAAGGGAGAGGAAGGAAATATCGCGCATGATCTGCGACCCGTTTGTACTGGGGGTACTGCTCCGGCATTCGCCTGGTGTAGATTGGAGAAACCACGGAAAACTACCCATCAGAGAAGCCCGCCACTTGAATTGAATTGAATTTGCCTTCTTTTAACGTGGCGAGACTCGGGCCATCAGGCCCGCTCTTCCGTCTGACCACGTAAATTTCGCTACGCTCCTTTCACCCTCTAGCGAAGAAAGGAGGTATTTCTTGGGCGAGAAAACAGGCGATTTTGAATTTAGCTCAGAGGCTTCATTTAGGCTTGAGGATCTTTTACATGCAAGTAAATCTACCAACATGGGACAGCCGGCTTTACTTCCCCTCCGAAGGAAGGCGTACGAAGGATTTTGTCGCCCTAAAAATCCACGGCTTCGATCGGGTTTGAACCCGCGAGCAGTCCGGTACGCTAACCGTCACACCATCGCCGCCGCCATTACACCATCGCCGCCGCCTGAATTCTCCTCCAGACAGCGGCTGAATTTGACTGGTGTCGAATTCGACCAAGCAGACAAGCTAATGTTGAAAATCTTGTCACCGTCGGGACGAAAACTTATGATCTCCCCGGTCAGACGTACTGCTGTGACATCAGTCGAAGTCGCCTCTCCGGGTAAAACAATACCTCAGATTTTTGTTAACAAGTTGTTGTTGTTATTTCACTTGGTATAATATCAAAAAACCCAAGTTTGAATATTTATTTACATTCTGTGGAGAAGGGAATGTTTTGAACTTTGTCCAATTGTCGTTAGTACTCGTAGTAGGTGAAGAGAATGCCATTTTCATTCGAACTACGGAAAGAGATCGCTCTGCTTGCTGCCACTCATTCTTTACTTTCGTTCATCGATCTCGTGGCGGTGGAGTTGATTCGTTACGATAAGGGATAAGACCCAAAACGCACAATCGTATAAAATTAAGAGGCGTCATTGTTAATTTGTTCACTCACACACATATGAACTACTACGAAACATAATGCTCTGGTTTCCGCTTGTTCTCGTCTGCTGTCATTTGCTTTCGTTCACAGATCTCGTAGCTTCAGGGTTCATTTCATGAAGGGAGAACGATATGCGATACGACCCGAAGTTGGTTTCATTGTCTTACTCTTTATTCTTTTCTTGGAATAAATACAGTGATACTTTTTCAAGTGTTAAGTTCTTGGGGTTATGTGTCATCGCTTTTTAGAGTTCTTTGGAATGCCTAGTGAGGCCGGCCGTTAAACAAACAAGTGTATGTTTGTATGATGACGAACAAACAAGTAAATAATTATTGTTTCAATTTCGTATTATGTGCTACAAGTTTGTGATTAAAATGAACATCGGGTGTGTGTTGTTGTGTGCTCAAAAACATTTACGTAATCAAGATGTAGTGAGATGCTTGTTTTTGTGTGTTTTGGTTCGTACATCAAACCGAAGGTTTCTGGCAAGATTCGAGCTTTCTGCAATGTAAGTACCTCATATATACTACCATTTTCCAATTGCATAATAATTCCCCCATCTGTACGTAAAAAAGAGAATTTCAATCAATATAGCTTTACAGGAAATGTACATTATCATTAGTTTTAAATTCTGATTTTGATAGGTGAAGAAAAATTGAGACGTTTTAAGTCCTAGTTTCTATCTGTTGTGGTGCAATTCTGTGGTACAATTGAAAATTAATGTCTTTCAATATTTTCATACTACTTCTGCAACATATAATGTAGTTCATTTGACTTTTCTTCATTACTCAGTTTCTTAAATTGACAAAGAACAATATCAAAACAATCAAATTAAGATTGATATATTTTATTGAAAAACAAGCAATAATAATACCATTTGTTAATGTGCAGAGATGAACAATTGTTTAATGATAAACTGTGCAGAATTAATTTTGTATTAATAATTTGTTCTTGAAACTTCAAATATTTTTTGGAATCTTGTGTGTTTAAGTTTCTTTGTGTGAGAATAAGGAGTATACTCCTGCCTGAGATCTGTTTTAAATATTCAGATATTTACACATAGTTTGTACAAGCTCAAGTTTTTATTACATCACAACTATGCAATCAATGGCTTAGTATTAAATGTGTGTTCTTGAAATGTTTTTTATACAATTTGTTGAGTATCACTAATTCACTGCAAAAAATGTACATGTATAAAAAAAGTAATATTAATTTTAATAATGAAATTATTTCAACTATTCATTGTTTCTTGTCATTCTCTAAAAACAATTAAAATTTTTCTTTTACTCCTTTCTTATAAAATTTTTATTACAAAAAGTTTGTTTGAGAGAACATTTCTGGATGTAATGCCATCCCATCTTCAGGATATGTAATGTAACAAAAGTAACATACAATTTACTTGTACTTCAAACTATTTCAAAATTTTACATTCTAAAACAAAAAATTGTAATGAAAACATTAATCCTACTTATTTTGCAGGTAGTATTTTGAATTTTAGATCAAAACACACTCTTACTATAAATAAAAGGAGTTGTTTGGAATTTAGTAGATAGGGGTATTATATTTGATTGAATTTTATAATCAAAATCTTTTACAAAAATTTGACATATTATAATTAAATAATTATTCACAGGAATTTATCAATAAAATTATTGAGATTATACTAAACAAAATAAAGAATGTAATATATAAAAGAAACTATATTTCAATAAACAATAAAATTATTACTTTTCACTATTTATTCCACAATTAAATGAATAAATGAAATTGAAGCTTAATTTAATTTTGACAAATAAAATCTCAAATAGATGTAAAATTATACAAAATGTGGCAGATAAATGTTTGAAAGATGAATTACAAAATTTAGTATATAAAATTCCTTGGGAAGATTGTCATAAGGTATACCATAGATCAAAGAAAAAAAAATTTAAAAAAATTCTGAACATAAAAGAAATATAAATGACTTTCTTCATAAACAGAATTAGATAATAGAATACAGAATTTCAATGGGACATGAAATTGATTTAGAGAATGTTGAAATTTTAGAAACAGAAATAGTCTTATCCAAGGTTAATAGCAGAAACATTGCACATTAAAACAAACAATAGTTTAAATACTTAGGTAGAATCGAATAAATTCACACAAATGTATGATAGTATATTGTATAACTTTGCACCTATATTTACCTGGACTAGAGTTAGGACTTCAATACTTATCTTGTTTTTTCATATCTCTCTCCTTTCTCAAATTCCTCTACTTTCTTATTACCATCATTGGCTACGTTTAATATATTTATTGAAATATCCCATCTTAGCAACAGGAACAAATTCAAAGAAATTTATTGAATATCTTGAAAAAATTGAATGAAAATAACACATCAAGTGAACAAAAGAAACAAATTCAATTAAATTTATTTAATGACTGAATTTTTAGAGAGAAGTTTAGAGAGATAGAGTCAAAGTGTGTGAGAGAGAGGGAGAGAAACAGAGGGACAAGAACAGAGAGAGATAGAGAGTCATAGAGAAAAAAAGAGAGACAGAGAGAGGCGGAGAAAGGGAGGGAGTGACAGAGAGACGAAGACTGAGGGAGAGAGGAGCAGACGCAGAGACAGAAAGAGAGAGACAGACAGACACTGTCACGGACACAGAGACGGAGAGGGACAAAGAGAGAAACGATGAGAGAGACAAAAGGAGCAAAAGGGAGGACAGAACAAGGCCCATCGGGTTCTGCTAGTCTCTTACACTACGTCTCTTACATTGGCTTGATTGAGTAGCGATTCCAGGCGCGTTACGGCTAAAGAGCATGCTTTTTATCGCGGGAAATTGCGGCGATCTTCCCCGCTCTATGGCGAGTTCCGACACCGACCTACCCGTCAGCTTGCTGGTTTTCCCACAACCAGGTATCTCCCATCCGCGGGGCAAGCTTCAAGCTTGCGACCGCTCTCCCGGCATTTGTGTTAGTATAGTGCATGTAATTGTAAGTATGTGTAAGGGGTAAGGATCGGACAAGGAAGAGGAAGGAAAGGTCCGTTGCCCGTTAGTGAGGGTACTGCTCCCGCCTTCACCTGGTGTTGATCGGAGAAACCACGGCCGGTCGCTAGAATTCTGAATCTGACCTAGCTGTGTGGGCAGAGTGGAAAATGCCGCCGCCGTGTCGAGTGCAACCCTAGGACGCCCCGGCGAGAGGCGCCGCAGCTGATGTCGGTCGTGTGTTGGGAGTGGTGGCGCCGCCGTGATGAAGCCGTCCGGTGGCGCGTGCTGGAGGGGCGTGTGGGTCGTGCGGGGGCGTCGAGACGTCGCGCGTCGCCCGTCGCCCGCCCACCGCGACCGCCCCTCACGACCGCCGCCCCGGGCGCCCGTCGCCCTTCCGCCTCGCCCGCGCGACCCTCCCTCGTCCAACGCGCCCATTCCCTCTGTCTCCCATTCTCTCCCTCTCCCTCCCTCCCACTCCAACCACACTTCCACTCCCTCTCCCTCTCACCCCCATCCCTGTCACGCCCTCGCCCTCCCACTCCCTATCCCTGACAATCCCTCTCGCCCCCTCTCCCTGCCACGCCCTCTCTTCTACTCCCACTCCCTTCCACTCCCACTCCCTGTCCTTCCACCCCGTATCCCTTCCACTCCCTCTCCCTCCCACTCCCTCTCCTATTATCTCCCACACTCTCCCATTCCCGGTCCCACTCACTCCTACTCCCTCTCCCACTCTCTCACTCACTCACATTCTCTCTCCCACATTTTCCCACTCCCTCTCTCCCGATGCTCCTCCATCAATAAGTCTTAACTTGTCAATATTCCACCCAAATCGGACGGGGAGAGGTGGCTCAGGGAAACAAGTTCGCCCTGTTGCCTAAAATGTTGCTCTTTGTTTCTTTCCTGTGTAAATATGATTTCGGAAGATTCAGAATTTTTGAGCTTTGCCAGAACGAGGACAACCGTAGAATACGCAAAGAATTAATTTTTCGGTACTCATCTAAGGAAACTAATACTTACCTTACTCTTTATTGATTGGAATGTCTTTCTTCACGGTGCACATACGCCAAAGTCTACTTTGTCGCACGCATATCGCACAGAAGACGTGACGGTATAAAACAGTTGAGTGATGCAAAATAAACAACACACTGGAGCGACATGAAGTAACATGGTTGTCCCATCGCATGTTATGAATGATCCCGAAAGTATATACTTGCGTGTTTCCATTAATCCATTTTTAAAGTGATGTATGCGACTGGCACTAAAGTGTCTTTGGCGTACTCCAAAATGCCGGACTCGTCGCATTGTCCATCAACATTTCATTTGTGCGCCAAAGAGGCGTTTTCTGTACTAGTTACGTAAATAAGTATTGCAAAATTGGTCCACTAGACGTGCAATGAATCGTAATGTTATTTCGATCGTAAACGCGCATTCAAGTAGTATAATTGAACTACTTACTCACACTCGACTTACGTTGTGACGCAAATAGATTCGTTCTTTCAAAGAGTGAATTAAAAAACTTTGTGTCTATACTTCGATTTAACACGTTGTGTTCCGTCAGAAACACGTGATGCTCACTGAATTGATCAGTATGGCTTTTAGCATCAACAGTTGATTCTCACTCATAATGCGTTAACTTTGGCTACGCCAGGAGGTTCGTCATTATCTTTATTATTGTATCCGCCAACGTGAACAGAGTGGCACTTTAAGGTCACGAGCTGGAAGCACAGGGGGATATTGTCATCCAATCGGAAGCTCCAGTGCCAACAATGTACATCGTATAGAAGTTCCCGATTGGACGATAGTGTCCCCTCTCCGTCCAGCTCGTGTCCTTGCAGTACCACAGTGTTTAAATCGGAGTGCATGTCGGAACACGTGTAGGGCTGCAGCGTGACTTTCCGCGTGAGGGACTGGGCGGTACCGCCTGGGTGCACGAGGCGAAGGCGGCGGAGGCGGCGGGGGTGGGGGCGGCGCCGGGGCAGGGCGGCGGGGGTTGGTGGCAGCGGCGGTTGCGGCTGTGAGGACGGCGGCGGCAAGGGTGGTGACGGGGGCGGCGGCGGCGGGGGCTGGGGCGGGGACGGGGGCGGCGGCGCCGGGGGGACGGGGGCGGAAGGAAGTTCCCGATTGGACGATAGTGTCCCCTCTCCGTCCAGCTCGTGTCCTTGCAGTACCACAGTGTTTAAATCGGAGGGTATGTCGGAACACGTGTAGGGCTGCAGCGTGACTTTCTGCGTGAGTGATTGGGCGGTACCGCCTGGGTGCACGAGGCGACGGCGGCGGGGTCGGCGGCGGCAGCGGCGTCGGGGGTGGGGGCGGCGTCGGGGGCAGGGCGGCGGGGGTTGGTGACAGCGGGGTCGGCGGCGGTTGCGGCTGTGAGGACGGCGGCGGCAAGGGCGGGGACGGGGGCATCGGCGGCGGCGGGGGCTGGGGCGGGGACGGGGGCATCGGCGGCGGCGGGGGCTGGGGCGGGGACGGGGGCGGCGGCGGGGACGGGGGCGGCGGCGGCGGGGGGGGCTGGGACGGGGGCGGCGGCGGCGGCGGCGGGGGCTGTGGCGGGGGCGGCGGCGGCTGGGGCGTGGAAGGGGGCGGCGGCGGGGGCTGGGACGGGGGCGGCGGCGGCGGGGACGGGGACGGGGGCGGCGGGGGCGGGGGCGGCGACGTCGTGCGGTGCACGGGGCGGCGGCCGGGCGCCGTTGCTGCCTCGGGCGCGGGAATGTGGGCTGAATCCCCTCGTGGATATCACCGGCGATGTAGCTTGACGGGAAGTCGTGATAGCGTTCGAGCGCCGACTCGCCGGCTGAGTTGTCTCAGCGGCAGCTTTCCCGCCGGCTCTGCAGCGACTCCGCTCGGGAAGACGTTGGATTTGAGTATCGACGGTGGAAGCTTTTGCGGCGGCGATGGTGTAACGGTTAGCGTATCGGACTGTTGTACCCAAGTTCGCGGGTTCAAACCCGATCGAAGCCGTGGATTTTAGGGGCGACAAAATCCTTCGTATGCCTTCCTTCGGAGGGGAAGTAAAGCCGGCTGTCTCGTGTTAGTAGATTTACTTACATGTAAAAGATCCTCAAGCCTAAATGACGCCTCTGAGCTAAATTCAAATCGCCTGTTTCTCGCCCAAGGAATACCTCCTTTCTCTGCTAGTTGGTGAAAGGAGCGTAGCAAAATTTACGTGGTCAGACGGAAGAGCAGGCCTAATGGCCTGAGTCTCGCCACGTAAAATAAGGCAAATTCAATTCAATTCAATTCACACATACTCTTTACGTTACTAGATACCGGGAGAGATGCCTCGTGGCCGGCGCGCCGCTGCAGAGCAGACATTAATTCTTATGCACATATTTTGGCATTCCCTTGTACTCCTTACAGGGAGACTTAAGATGAGGCAAAATTTCTCTAAACATATGGTTGGCTGCCTTGTAAGATATGAATGTAGCACATTTTATTATAGAATATTATTTGTATTTCATCCATCCATTTAATTATTACATAGAGATATTTCAATTTCAGCTTTTGTGTTCGGTTTTCTTCACGACCAATCGGGAACGTACTGCTTGTCCCGGTTGGGACGGTGCCGCGCTTGTCAGAGATACCTGATTGGGAAAACCCCGCTAGCCGAATATAGGCCTCCTTGAAATCGCCCTCCATCAGGAAACACTAATCAATAAATCCATGAAATAATGCTAAAATATAATGTAATCAACTCATACTAAAGTGTCTTTGGTATTTTTATTTCGAGATACCGCTGATGCGAAACTGTTGATATCCCATTCGTACGAAAAAGGTTCGCTTTCTGAACTAATGCGGCGGAGATGGTGTAACGGTTAGCGTATCGGGCTGTTATAACCAAGTTGGCGGGTTAAAACTCGATCAAAGCCGTGGATTTTCAAGGGCGAAAAAATCCTTCGGAAGAGAAATAAAGCCGGCTGTTCCATGTTAGTAGATTTACTTGCATGTAAAATATCATCAAGTCTAAATAACGCTTCTGAGCTAAATTCAAATCGCCCGTTTCGTCCCCCAAGAAATATCTCCTTTCTCAGCCATTTGGTGAAAGGAGCGTAGCGAAATTTGCGTGGCCGGAAGAGCGGGCTACCTGGTGGTCCGAGTCTCGCCACGTAAAATAAAGCATCAACTCAATTCAACTAATAACGTACCAAACTATATTAGTGTTTTTTTAATGCGTGCACGTTTAGCTAGTGCACCGAGGGCTAGAGCGTGGCTGTCGTCGACGCTGCTCAGTGTTTCGCAGCGCTGTTTCGTTGCGCCAGCGCCCACCGGTGCCGAAGCCGCCTTGGCAGCCGCCCGGCCGCGCCTCCGCCAAGACACATCTTCGCCGCCCGGGGCGCTATCTCCGGTATGCCACGCTCGCCCCGTCGGATTTCGCTGCGTCGCTTTCCCACTCGCGGGCGCGTTCGTAACACCGTTTCTCTCTTTCTGAATGCCGCGGTCCAGATATTCGCCGCGGAGTGAAAATCAGCGCATTCCGGGAGAGGTGGCGCGGCGATGGTGTAACGGTTAGCGTATGGGACTGTTATACCCAAGTTGTCTAAAATCTTTTAATAATTGATTGTCTAAAATCAAGAAAAGAATACCATAAAACAAACAAAAGACAAAAACTTAAAGACAATCAGGAGAAACATGCTTTTTGTCCCCATATTATAATATAAAAAATATGAAGAGGCAAAGTAAGAAATTAATGAGGATGTAAAGGTGTGCTGATTTTAATTGATTGATTACTAGTGATTCTGGGTGCGTTACCTGCTAAGGTAATTAGTCCCGTAAGTGATGAAGATGGAAGCCTTGGATTTTGAAAGGGCCCAAAAGTCCTTCGTACGCCTTCCTTCGGAGGGGAAGTAAAGCCGGCTGTCCCATGTTAGTAGATCTACTTGCATGTAAAAGATCAAGTCTAAATGACGCCTCTGAGCTAAATTCAAATCGCCTGTTTCTCGCCCAAGAATTACCTCCTTTCTCTGCTAGTTGGTGAAAGGAGCGTAGCGAAATTTACGTGGTCAGACGGAAGAGCAGGCCTGAGTCTCGCCACATAAAATAAGGCATCAATTGAATTCGGTGTTAACTAATGTCACTGCTATGCCTGTGACCGGGAGGCCCCGAGGTTCGATTTCCGATGGCGGCAACATTTCCGAAACTAGCTAGGTGGAGTTACTGTAGGATTACTACACTTACGGGACTAATGACCGCAGGTAACGCGCCCAGAATCACTAGTAATCAATCAATTAAAATCAGCACACCATTACATCCTCATTAATTTCTTACTTTGCCTCTTCATATTTTTTATATTATAATATGGGGACAAAAAGCATGTTTCTCCTGATTGTCTTTAAGTTTTTGTCTTTTGTTTGTTTTATGGTATTCTTTTCTTGATTTTAGACAATCAATTATTAAAAGATGTTTACCGTACCTTAAATTGGTATTTGTTTTGTGGTTTTGAACTATGCAAACTGGTGATAAAACGTGAAATTGTAGAAAGAAAAATTCACGAAACGTTCAAATAAGTTTTTAATATGTGATTGTTTAAAAATTAGATAAGATAACTTTAACACAATTGGGGGGAACTGAATTTATTTTTATTACAATAACCTGCGCAGTACGATTTGGAATTTTCGTTCGTGAAATGCTTGTTTGATCTGTTGATCTCCAACGTGGCACTCACCTCGGGAGTGATGTCTACTAAAGCTGTTTCAAAATGATTAAGATTGGTGCGGCTGGTGAGGAGATACACTCAATTTAGAACCAAAAAATAGGGGTACATTTGAGTACGGATGTGTCAAGCCTAACTGTGTGTGATTAGAAGCTTTTGAGGTGAAACTCGGTAAACACATCAGGATTTAGATGTGAATATCAGAGGGATTAGTTATGCCTATCAGGAGATCATTAAGGTTTTTGTAATTTTGGGGGGTACTTTACATGAAGTACCTCTGACATTTTCACAAATTTCTAGAAAATCGCTGAATTATTTTTCTTTAAAGGTTTCGCTCGAAGTTGGATATTGGGCATATTTTTACCCATTCCTTTTACCTGAGGAAAGATGAGACGTTAAAGTATGACTTCTGGGATGAAAGTGTGAGGGACGAATTAAACCAGTCGGTTCCTAATTATCATTAGGTCATATAATAATTGTTGGCCATATCCTGGCCGTGTGTTCAGTGTGCAGTGTCGTGGAGTGTTGTGCACTCGTACAACGCGGTGTCGGTTTGTGTCACGCGTGGCGATGCGGTGCTGTGCCGCCTTGTGTGACCCCATCCGTTTTGAAGTGTGGTGCCGAACTGAGTCATTCGATATCGTACGTATTGTCGTACGCTGTGTGGCGTCTTGCGGCGTGCTGCAAGCGATGTGTAGTGTGGGAGGGAGACGTGAGTTTTCTGTACTCCGATTTAAACAGTGTCTTTTGAAGATTACAAACTGGAAGGGTACTGTTTTCCAATAAGGTAACGTTCCTTTCGAGTTGGATTTGCGGTATTGACGATCCTGATTGGATGGCAACGTCTCCCTCTTCCTTCCATCTCAACTCCAAGGGACACTGTTGAAATCGGAGTATACTGGGTTTCTGGTATGCCGTGCCGTGCCGTGCCGTGCCGTGCCGTGCCGTGCCGTGCCATGCCATGCCGTGCCATGCCATGCCATGCCATGCCATGCCATGCCGTGCCGTGCCATGCCATGCCATGCTATACCGTGCCGTGCCGTGCCATGCCATGCCATGCCATGCCATGCCGTGCCATGCCGTGCCATGCCGTGCCATGCCATGTCATGCCATGCCGTGCCGTGCCATGCGATGCCGTGCCGTGCCGTGCCGTGCCGTGCCGTGCCGTGCCATGCCATGCCATGCCGTGCCGTGCCGTGCCGTGCCGTGCCGTGCCATGCCATGCCATGCCATGCCATGCCATGCCATGCCATGCCGTTTCCGTACTGTACGTTGCCTGACCGTAACATGCCTACGCAACGAGGCGCGTCAAGCTGCTCTATGGCGTGTATTGCATTGCAGTGCAGTATAGTATAGTGCACTACAGTGCAATGCAGTACGAGACAATTTAGTGTAGTGCAAAACACAACTCTGCACTACTAAGAAGTACAGTAACTTGCAGTAACGTATAGTACCGTACAGTACCGTACCGTTTAGTAACATATAGGACCATTTAGTACCGCACGGTTCTGTACAAAGCCATCTAGCCTACAATATAGTACAGTACCGCATAGTGCCAGAGAGTTCCATGTATTACCGTATAGTGCCATACAGTACCGTTCAGTATTGTACAGCACCGTACCGTACAGTGCCATACAGTACATAACCGTATATCGTATAGTATCTTACAGTGCTGTATAGTACTCTACAGTACCGTATAGTACTGCACAGTAACGTATAATAGGGTACAGTACCAAATTGTACCGTATACTACCGTGCAGTACAGAATCGTACAATACCGTTCAGTACCATACAGTACCGTACAGTACCATACAGTACCGTTCAGTACCATACAGTACCGTTCAGTACCATAAAGTACCGTTCAGTACCATAAAGTACCGTTCAGTACCATAAAGTACCGTTCAGTACCATAAAGTACCGTTCAGTACCATACAGTACCGTTCAGTACCATACAGTACCGTTCAGTACCATACAGTACCGTTCAGTACCATACAGTACCGTTCAGTACCATACAGTACCGTTCAGTACCATACAGTACCGTTCAGTACCATACAGTACCGTACAGAACAGTGCTAGACCACCCAGTACAATACCGTACAGTTCAGTGCCGTACCGCAGCGCAGAGAAGAGTGGTGCGCAGTGCAGTGCCGCGGGGCAGTGCAGTCCCGGCGCACTACCGTCCCGCGCCGCGTGTTTGGTGGCCGCTCGTTATCTGCGGGCGGGGCGGGGCGGGGCGGGGCGGCGGGGCCGGGGGCGCCGCAGATTGCACGGTGTCAGGCGGGCGCTGCGCGGGGCATACGTCGCCCGTCGTAATGGTCGCCTGCCCTCCGCCGATCGCCCGATAGCCCTCCCTCCCTCCCTCCCTCCCTCCCTCCCTCCCTCCCTCCCGCCTATCGACGGCAGCCAACGACGACGGTGGCAGACGCGTCGCACCGGAGACAAAGGCCGCATTCAGCCGCTGCCTTTGGGAAAATTCTATGCGCTTCAAATCCGCAGAAACACGTTGGGGCGAGAATCTCTCAATAACGTTCGGGAATGTTCTCGAAAGGATTGACAGGCTGTGTGGTGCTTCAGAACAACAGTTGTTGCAGTACCTTCGACCGGGAGGTCCTACGATAATTTTCAACACCATCTAGATAGATTGAAATCAGCTGCTGGAGGAGAATTCTACAGGCTTGAAATCCAGAAAACAAATTGTGGCAAGAATTCCTTAATAATGTTCGGGATTGGTCTCGAAAAAACTGACAGGCTGTGTAGAGCTTCAGAATAACAGTTGTTGCAGTACCTTTGACCGGGAGATCTTACGATAATTTTCAACCCCAGCTAGATAGGACAAAATCAGCAACTGGAGGAGAATTTCACAGGCACAAAAGCCACAAAAAACAAAGCTTTTGGCGAGAATTCTTAACAATGTTCACGAAGGATCCAAAAAAATGACATGCGAAGTAAGATCAGCGTCACTGTTTTCACTGCTCTGGGTTTCTGACCGGAAGGTCCGAGGTTTCGAGTCCAGACGGCGACAGGATTTCTGACACTTCCCAGATAGCTAGATCGAAATCTGCCACTGGAGAAGATTTCTAGCGGTCGGCTGCGGTACAGTGCGGCTTTGTGAGGGTCCTGCTCCGGCATTCGCCTGGTGTTGTTCGGAGAAACCACGGAAAACTACCGAGCAGAGCTGCCAACCGCTAGAATTTTCCTCCAGACCGGTTGAATTATACCTGTCTATGTAGCTAGTGTCTAAAATCCTACCCATCGTCGAAACTCAAACCCTGAGTCCTCCCGATCACAGGTATTTTAGTGACATCAGTTGATTCCCTTAGTCTCCTATCCCTGTTAGTGATATCGGAGCCAATTCCTTATAATAATGGAAAAGACCATTTCTGGAAATTTAATGTCTTTCCAAGTATGTTGAGGCATCGATCATGACAGAGAGAATTATTGCTTTCCGAAAAGCAATAATTTATTCCCGTGGATTGGAAATATCGATATAATGTCTTTCCCAGTGCTCGTGTGTCTACTTAAACTCTAGTTAGTTTTCCACATCTCATTAACGTCATGGATGTTTTGATGAACGCATGAGTGGAGCAATTTGTTCAGTTCGCAGTGAAATGATTTTAAAGTGCAAGCCGTTAAGAATGCATGCAAATAGGTGGAAGTATAAGAATATTCATTGATTTCTAGCTGTACAAGACATCCGCATTACTTTAAAGTCTTATTTTTAATATTCTCATGGAAGTGTATTTCTCTAACGGTAGTATCAATTTACGTAATTGACTCTCATTCTTCGAAGGTATCTTCTTATAATAGCCGATGTTTTACATTTTTTTTAAAACTTGGGTGTAGATCTTCACACGTTCTTACTGTGTTACATTGTAGTAATAATGGCACGGCAATATTTGTCCTATTTTCACAAAGTGATTATTCTAGTGTGCTCATGTATATATTATTAGGGATTTAGTCATGTGGAGGCACACAGGTGAATCAATATGGCCTTTTCTCCCGTGAAAACCTTAAAAGGCTCCAAGTAATAAATTATATTATTTAATATTATTGAGTTAATTGTACCATTGAATTTAAACGGACTTCCAAGTTCACTAACGTTCACACTAATAGAAATTAATGATTACCCATCCACTATCTCAAGTTTTAGAAACTGCTTTAGATATGTTTTCGAATTCCATGGATAAAGTTTTACTAAGCTGAGTAAAAAATAATCACATTCACCGATATTTATAGTTTTTACCAGAGAGTTCAAATTTAGAAAATGTGAAAGGATTTTTTAACGTCTTATCGCAGCTTTAGTTTCTTCTGAAAAAACTGTTTGGAAAGGAAATTATTCATAATGGCGCAATTGGGTAGCATTGAACCATCAATTGAATGATCAACTCAGTTCTCAAATCTATACATCTATCTATTTTAACGAAGTCTAAATTATAGTGTAGGCCAAATTACTGTTTTGTTTAATATTGCGATTTCATATGATAAAATATCACGAAGATTGCTAAATTTAATGCAATTTCTTAAATCAGCAACAACAGACATCAAACACATTGCTACTCACATATCGATGAGTTCGGTTTTCTTTCTATTCAGATAGTCATAGCAATATTATTAATATATTAACATCCACCTTTAATGAACGTCATTAAACTCGAGTTAAATTAAAACAAAATATATAACTATTTTCTATACATGAAAAAAAGGAGTTTTGTTTTTTTCATCAGTAATGGGATCTGCAAGGAACCAGAAACATATTTAAGGGAAGTTGAAAGTTCGGTCTTACAGAACTCTCGTATACACTTTTGTCTTGTGAATTATGTCATGAAATTCCCCAGATTAAATTATCGCAGCTTATTCACAATCGAAGACAACCTGTTAGAGCAGGTGGCCTTGTTCATGAAGGACCGGCTGAGAGCATATGTAAGTGGATTTTACTCTCCAATTTATCTGCCTCAGCCTTCGGCTTGATTAGGTATTATATCGTAACGAATGTGAGGTTTTTCCCACCCTTAGGATGGAAGTTGGGTTTACATCTGTGTAAATGCAGAATCCGCCTGTTTTTGTAATTATTTTATTCCTTTCTCCTCAGAATGTAAACCGATTGCTTTAGTTCATTGCCGCTGATTGCAGCAACTCCCACTGATAGGTCCTAGGGTTCGATTCCCGACGGTGGCTGGACTTTTTACACTAGTTACATCGCGAGGTCAAAGTCAGTCGCTGTCTGGAGGGGAATTCTAGCGGCCGGTTGCTCTGATTGATAATTTCCACGGTTTCTTCCATCAATTCCTGGCGAATATCGTAACAGTACCCTAATGTGATCTTCCTACATCTGCCTTATCCTATCCTCACCCCTTACACACACACTTTCACACTTACATTCACTACACGAGCACACATGCCGGGAGCCAAGACGGGAGCTTAGAGCATGTCCCGCTGGTGCCCCGCTGGTGAGGGATACGTAGAGGAACATCAACGCAGCTTGAGTTAAAAATCATTAAACATTTCTGCAATCATATTTGTAATATAGAAAATGTAGTTAGATAAATGTAATGAGGACTAAACTATAGCATTTTGAATTATTTTAAGAGGTTTGGACTCCTTATATCTCTTAATACTACGTACACATTACATAGCAATAATTAAAAAAAACATATGTTACAAGAAATATGTCCAAGCTTTATTTCGCCATGTAACGTACGATAAAAATGTTGCACAATTTGTATAAAAATGTAATTGCTGATAATCAAAAAATAAGCTACACTTTTCTTGCCGCGTGTTTGCCAAGAACTATTTATGTTGTATGTAAAGTAGTGGGTTGCGGTGTAATTTCAGCGTAAAATTACCGCGGTTACGTCTATGGCTTACAAGTGCGATGCATTTCAATGACCTGAGAATATTGCGTACTACAGCGCTGCATATAAATGAAGGAAACTGTGTGCTTCGTAGTCTTACATTGCTCATATCTTTGCCCCGTTGCATTTAAAACTATTTGAATCAAAGACGCTCCTACAGTCGAATCAGGTTTTATTATTTTGTATTCAACGATGAAAATGTTCAGAAACACCAACAAAATTCTTTTTTCTATGATAGTATAAAATGCGAGTTTCTATTTCCTTCTACGGGTACCAGACGTTTTTTTTAAACATTTGAAAAACATGTCACTGTGCCTAAAAACTGTTTTTCATGGATAAGTCACAGTGGGGAAAAGACTTTACGCACGGAAGGTAAATTACAAGAGAAGTACACATAAAATATAAAGTATAAAACACACATTATTGGCAAAAAACTTTAGCTCACTATTATTAAACTCTTTCAACAACTATTAACTTATAGTAAACTATTAAGACGTAATTAGTAGGTAACTTGTGGCCTACAATATACGTATAAACTCTCATATAGGTGTACACATGAACTAATAGTATGTTTTTTCGTAAATACCTCAGGAATATTTGGTAATAATTTAGATTCTGCAGCGTTAGCAGATGCAAACAAATCCTGTGGAATGTCAGCATTGCTAAACCATTCTAAATTCAGTGATTCTGTCCACTATGTATCAGTTATACAATATGACCTCGTATGAAACTATTCTTCAGTACCTTATGTCCCCAAATCAAGGCCTCCTGTTATACAAAACCTTACAGAGATAGGGATGCCTTACGAATAAATCATGAAGAGTAGTAATGAAACAAATCATTATTCGTAATAAAAACATTTTTAAGCGATCATAGAAAATGTTTATATTATATGAGAGAAGTTATTGTTTTGCGTTCAATCTCGGTCGTACAAAAGCAATAACTTCAGGCAGTTAATATGAACATAACTATTTGAGTTTCTCAGAACATTTTCGATTTTCTGCTAAACTATGCCTCTTGCTATTTGTATAATTTAAATTTTTTCTCTGAATTTTGCAAACCATAGAGTTAATGTATTTCTCTCAGGCCCAAAACTTTACATTTTATAGTCTATTACCTGGCCTTTCCTTCCTTATGTAGAATCTCAATTCAATATGGGACTGAAAAATTAACGAATTTATAAATTGAACGCAGCCATGGATCAATACACGTGAGATTATTTTGAAAGCGGTCTCCTTCCACGTTCACAATTTCTTTTTTAATTCGTGAATTGTAAACGATATTCTCATTAGAAGAAATCTTTCATAAAAGACATCTTTTGGGATATTTGCTTTTTATGACACGGATATTTGCGTCATCACATACTTAGCCGACTGAACGAGAGAATCGTGTGCGATAAATGTGAGTAAATATAAAAGTGAGCGATAAATTAGACAACCGACCACAGTTCTTTTTTACCCACAGATGTCAAAAACTCGTGACGTCACAATAAAGTTGCATCCAAAAATTAACTTTGTTTCTCTTATCAATTTGTAATGTTGTTCAGCAAGTTGTTTACAATTCCCTCAACTACAAAACTTCGTCTTCGCAATAATTATATAACTCTACATCGAGTTGATCCTGTAGCATGGAGGGAAGAATTATGTTTAGGGGTGGCGGGGGTGTTCCAAGTACGAAAGCCCTCTTGGATCTATTGTCTCACATCACGTACAGTCGTACGACCTGTGGGCATGCACAGACTGCTACAATAGATTCAACATGGCGGTATCATGCGCGGCGTTCAACTTTCCTATCAACTCCCATCAACTACCGAACTTTCCTATCAACTACTAATCCTGTAAGTGTATGGAATGTTATGACAAGGGGCTGATTTTGACTATCAAAAAAATTGCGAAAAAATTATCAATAAAATGCTCTTAAAATGCTGTAAAAATACCCTGAAAACAAAGAAAAATTACGTAAAAAATTTGATCAAAACCATTTCAGATGAACAACTCAAGCTGTTGGATGTTACTGAGTTCTTTCGCGAGATCTTTCTTTCGTTCAAGTGAATTCAGCTTGCAAACTGTGGTGTGGACTGATTTTTAAAAGAAAATCTCGGCCCTTATTTATCGCCAAATCCGTCGAACTCATAATGACGCCGATAAATATTATACGAACCTTAGATTACATTGTACTCATAACGGCTGACATTACAATATATGAGCGATGAAATTGAAAAGGCTACTCAGGAATTCTGTAGTGACCAATCTTTACGCCTCGTATATATTGTTTGAAGAAAGGACCATTAAAATGATATTAAAATCGATTAAATCAGTGAAAATGCTTTAAAACTGATGTAAAAACGGGAATAAATCACTTTTTTGTCAAAATCGACGAAAATTGCGAAGATGTCACTTTTAAAAATGGGTCACTTCGTTTAGTCATAACAAAAAATGAGTTCATCGTTGTTAATTTTTTTTAAAAATATTTCTTGTCGTTCGACAAGCTTTATTCCTTGAGAAGTTTAATTATACAGTACATAGTTTTTAGGTTTTTAGGACTGGCCATCCATAAACAGTGTGGTTTATATTTCTCGGAGGAATGTAATATTTGTGCACAAGTAGGTGAAGCGAGGTTAAAGACAGTTTCAGTTTTTAGGCCAATTGACAGTTCGGTCTTCGGGATGCCTGGATTTAATCGTTGTCGAGCGGACCTCCGAAAACGGCCGCGGGGCCAAACCCCGGGGTCTGCCGGAAGTCGTCGGACGCGAAACGGGCAGGAGGTCCGAGCGGGGGCGTGGCTGGGCGGTCGACTGTCGCGCCACCAATCTCTCGGTTGCCGCAACTACCGGGCGTGGGTCTGCCTCCCGGCGTTACACCTCGCCCTCGCGCGCACCGGGCGCCCTCAGGGTTGGCGCGTTTGCCCCACCTCCCCGCCCCGCCCCGCCCCGCCCCGCCCCGCCCCGCCGCGCCCCGTCCCGCCGCGCCCCGTCCTGCCCCGCCCAGCCCCTCCCCGCCCCGCTCCGCCCCACCCCTCCCCGCTCCGCCCCGCCCCGCCACTCTCCGCCCCGCCCCGCTCCGCCCCGACCCGCCACGCCACGCCCCTCCCCGCTACGCCCCGCCATGCCCTTCCCCGCTCCGTCACGCCCCTCCCCGCTACGCCCCGCCACGCCCTTCCCCGCTCCGCCACGCCACGCTCTGCCACGCAACTCCACGCCCCGCCCCTCCCCCACCGTCCCGCCACGCCCCTCCCCGCTCCGCCACGCAACGCCACGCCCCGCTCCGCCACGCCACGCCCCGCTCCGCCCCGCAACTCCACGCCCCGCCAGGCCCCGCCCCTCCCCACCTCGCCCCACCCCTCTCCGCTCCGCTCCGCCCCGCCCCGCCCCGCTCCGGCCCGCCTCTCCCCGCCCCGCCCCGCCCCGCCCCGCACCACACCACCCCACACAACCCCACCCTGGCCCGCACCGCCCCGCCCGCCTTAACCCTAGATTACAATGGCGTCGGGTGTCGGTCGACGCAGCTAGTGCCGAAAGCTCCCCCCACCCCTTTCCCCTTACACCCTGATTCTCTCTAGGTACCTTCATCGCGTGACTAGCCAGTGAACTACACGTAACCTTAGTTCGCGTGTCTATATCCAGTGTACGCCAGCACGCGCCGTCCAGTAGACTACGCCTTTGGAATTACGGCTGTGTTTTGGCACTGTATTGCCGAATATTGTGAATAATTAATACGTTGTTTTGTAGAGTTTGAAAATTCGTTTTGAGCATTCGCAGTCATAATGGGACAACGGCTATCATAACAACGGCCACATGACCAGGTACTACTGCGGATGTTTCTCAAAAGCCTAGCAAGTGTCTGCAGTGAGAAATAAGTTATTTAGGTGTATCTATAAAAAACATTAAAATGCATTTTGTAACTACGCATCATGCATGTTCAATCCATTAAATTTAGTGTTTTATTGTAAAAATGAGTTTTCCTTTATTTTTAACCACGGTAGTCTGTCAGATTACGTCTTTGTAATAACGATTCGTACAGATCGCTTTCGTAATCTAGGGTTACGAGCGTTCGTAATCTAGGGTTACGTAATCAGGGCACGAGCTCTATGTTGCGTAAAGACAAAGTACGGGCTGAGTTGGGTCACAGGCAGTATTACCACTGTCTTTGTAGCGACTCACATCGGGAGGTCCTAGGTTCAAGTCCGACGGTGGCAGATTTTCGATACTGGCAATCTAGCAAGGTCAAATTCTGATGCTGCCTGGAAGAGAATACTAGCAACGCGACAAAGAAAGATTCCTCAGGGCATCAACTGATGTCATTGCAGTGCCTCTGACCGGGAAGTCCTAGGATTACACTTCACACGGTGGCAGGATTGTTCACTCTAGCATCTCGGCCAGGTCGAGTTCAGTCGTCTGCAGGAGAATTCCAGTGGTCGGCTGCTCTGATCGGTAGTTTTCCGTTAGTTTCTCCGATCTGCTCCAGGCAAATGCTGGGGCAGTACCGTAACCGCGCGCGATCTTTACTCCCTCTTGCTTGTCCTATCCTCCTCTCTTACAGATACACTCACATGCACGACACAACCACACATGTCGGGAAACGGTCGGGAGCTTAGAGCTTGTCCCGGCTGAGGCGGCACCCCGCTGATGGGAGATACCTTGTTGGGAAACGCCCCGTTAGCAGACGATATGTCGTCGACGGATCTCACCATGCAGGGGGGAAAGATCACCGCCCCCTCTCGTAACAAACCACGCACTACACTGGCAAGTGATGTGGTCCAGTGACGACGACGTGACGCTGACGTGGCGAATAGGCGTTATGTCAGTGAAGTTTCGGTGACTTTTATTGTCTCGAGGACACCGCCGGTGTCTTATTTCTCTCCAAGGACCTTCGTTTGCAACTCTTCTAACCTAAGATTTAATCAGAGCCCCCACCCCCCAGCGAGTGTTGACCCCCGGGGGCGGGGGCGGGGGTGCGCAGCTGGCGCCGACGATCGGCGGCGGTAGCGGCGACGGCGGCGACAGCCCGCGCCGCCATAATGGCCCCCGCGTCCGGGGAGGGGAGGGGAGCGGGGGCGGGGCGGGCGCCCAAATTGCGAGGTTGCGACGGCGTCCGCCCAAAGTGCGAGTTACGCCCGGCCGGACCAAGGGATCGCGTCGCTTGCAACTGATAGCGCAGCGGGGACGGAGGTGGGGGCGTTGCCGGGGGTGGAGGCGGGGGGTGGTGGAGGAGGCGGCGTGTGATCAGCGGCTGGGGCGGCGGTGACGACGTTGGCGGCGGTGCCAGAGGGCGGGGTCGGCGGCGGTGGTGGCGGTGGCGGAGAGGGCGGGGGCGGCTGGCGCACCGTCCAGTAACGGCCTCGAGACCGATAATCTCCCGGTGGAGAAATTCGTCTGCCTTTTTTTCTTTTCACCTTTTTTTGTCGTCCTCGTGCTTCTTCTGATCTTATTACTATACTTGCTCATTTTCGTACTCCCCCACCTCCTCCTTATCTTCTCCCTACTCCTCCTCCTTCTCTTCCTCCTTCTCCTCCTCCTCCTCCTCCTCCTCCTTCTTCTCCTCCTCCTCGTTCTTCTCCTTCTCCTCCTTCTTCTCATTCTCCTCCTCCTCCTCCTTCTCTTACTCCTTGTCCTCCTTTTCCTCCTCCTCCTCCTCCTCCTCCTTCTCCTCGTACTCTTTCTCTTACTCTTCTTTCGTTTCTTCATGATTTCACTTATTTACTAGACTTCCTCCTTCTTCCCATCATTTTTCTCCTCCTTGTTCTTCAATATTATTCACTTGTCTGCTTTTCATCTTTGTTATCTTTGTTCCTTTTTTCTCCTTAACATTTACGTTACCAATCCATAAGGAATTCAACCTGAAAAGGAAAAACGATGCTAATAATGATTGACGAATAAAATAGAATATAAACTTACACTGATTTTGTAAAAAAAATTGTTATTTTGGATATATTTTAATTTATTTAAGTAAATATTTTGATATCGAGCTATATGCTGACGTTTTTACGTGCTTTTGTTAACTAATAATACACTCACGTCTGGTGGTGTGACTTTTCATATTAACGAGGTGATTATTCCCAAGTGCTGCATCAAGTTACTTCCTCACCTGCTCCCATGGCTCCTCACACTCCAGTCCACACTTGTATTACTTACCAAAAGTCATTTGATATACTCTTGAGCAGGAATGTTATGTTGTTTTTCTGTTATCAAGTTCGTTAGGGTTGTGGTATATGATTAGATTACAATATGAAGTTTCGGTGACTTTTATTGTCTCGAGGACACCGCCGGTGTCTTATTTCTCTCCAAGGACCTTCGTTTGCAACTCTTCTAACCTAAGATTTAATCAGAGCCCCCACCCCCCAGCGAGTGTTGACCCCCGGGGGCGGGGGCGGGGGTGCGCAGCTGGCGCCGACGATCGGCGGCGGTAGCGGCGACGGCGGCGACAGCCCGCGCCGCCATAATGGATTTTTGACATATTACGATATGAACAATTACAATTAGATTACAATGATATATTGTAAGTGCACGGAAGTATTACGTTTGAAAATCTCGTTTTGTTATTCTTGTTTTATTTGAGTTCGCGAGTTGCGTCTCGCTGCTCACATTTGGTTTTTCATACAAAGTTGATGGAGATCCCACACAGTTTTTTCTAGATCCCCAATAATTTTGCCAACATTGTTAAACATGATGTATAGAGAATAGAATATTCATTTTTCTACTCAGAAATACATGGAATATTTCTGGTGGTACGATTTTCCAAGTAGTTACTACAAATACACAACACAAACAATCTAAGAAACATTACAATATTTACATATTACTTTATACAATTTTACAAGATTAGCATATTAAACATATCGTGCTAAAGCTGACGTAATATAAAATAAAAATAATAGTTCAAAAAATTAATTTTAACGTTCTAGAAAAATTTTAAAAATTGACATTCTGAGGGAAAGTCTCCAGCACTGTTGTAGGTAAATCGTTCCAATTTTGTATTGTTATGTTCATAAATGAGAATTTACCTACACCTATTCTCAGTTTTCTTTGCCGAATTTAAGAACCGTGATTCTTCCTGGTGTATGTGAGTTTTAATAATCTTGCCCGCAGTTTCTTCCACGGACGACCACCTCGTATTGACGCGATTAATGTGTACGTTATATGTTATTGTCAAAATAAAAATAAAAAATTGAGTTGGACATTCAGTCCCCACCCGAGTTCCTCGTCTACCCGCGCGTTGAACTCTCCAGCGCCGCCCGCCCGTGGGAAGCGGTAGCGGGCGGGGAAACCCGCGGCTGCGATCTCGCGATTTACGACGCGGCGCCGGGCGGGGCGGACCCGTTCCGGCGACCCGGTCCTCCGATCCGGTAAATGCCACCCTTCAGCCGGGGAGCCGCCCGATCGGGCCACTACCGCGGGCGGCGAGACCATCGCCGACGCTGAGCGCCTCGGACGCGCAGCTGCAGCGCGCCCTCTGCTGCCGGCGGCGCCGACGGTTTTACTTTCTCGTGACGGAGTAGACAGGAAGTTATGCAATGCACCGCGGAAAAACGGCGAATTTTCCAAATTACAGGGGCCCTGATTACAAAAAAGAGAATAAATCCAGTTGACATTTTTAGAAAAAAAATTCTCGTGATGTAGACAATCCTTGTTTGTGAGTCCTTGATACCCAAAAATTGATTGACGGTAAAACGTCCGTTCGTCCGTTTGTGAACAACACTCGCGGATAAACCGTTCAGCTGATTTTCTCCAAAATTGATATTCTCCAATCGATCTGGCTGATGACACGACTTCTTGAATTTGAGATCGATATTTTAATATGGGGGGTACTTTACATGAAGCTCTTAGGACATTTTCCAAATTTTCAAAAAAAAAATCCTTTTATGTCTTTGATTATATTTGATGGTTGGATAGTGTAAAGAACGTTTCAGAGAATGGTGAAAGTCTCATGTTTGTTGAAAACTGAGATTTCTCGAAAATCTCAAAAGTTTAAACTTCCTTCAACTAAAATATTAAAGATAGAGATTTTTTCCCTTAATAGTATCTGTTCCTTAAAGTTTGTTTTGAAATAAGTCGTACAATTTTTCGAAAATTTGAGTACTTTACGTATAATTCCGCGTCAAAATACGCGGGAGTATATACGTGCTGTTTTAGTATCACCAGTTATTGGATGACTTGGCTCAGGCCAACTATTGTCGCCACTGTAATGTCTGGCTAGACCAAGAGGACGTGGTTTTCGTGTCCCGACTTTGGTGGGTTTTCCACACTATCTATCCTGAAAACGTTTAATATAAATCTGGAATCTGAAACGTGAAATATAAAATAAAAGTAAGTTTAACACTTCTTTAAAGTCTTTAATTAATACCAATAGTTTTAATAGCTTAAGTGTCATTAATGTAAGGAATTTAAGAATTATTAAATAATCTGCATGGATTACATTGCCTACGCAGTAATCTAAATGTAAAAAGAAACAGTGTATAGCTCATTTTCACCCATAACTTTGGAGTTTTCGAGAAAATTTGTAAGACCTTGTTTGAAGCAATTGTACTCTTAAATCCAATGATGTATACGAAATGCTATCGACGTGTGAGATATTTCAAAAACGTATTTTTGTGAAAAACACTTTACATATTTCAAAAATGAAAAGAATACATCGTAGTGAAATTGATGTCATGTTATTCAGTGCGTTTAGAATTATCGATACAAGATATTTAAAGATATTTTCAAGAAAAGGACATTTGATCCTTTATGAAAATGCTGCATTTTCTACTCATTTGCACAGAAAATGTTTTGAAGTCTTTGGGAAACATTATAAGACATCATTTGCAGCGAATGTACATTTTTTAAATTTTTGGAACAAACAAAAGAAAAAAGCAAAAGTCCGAAAATGTCACCTTATACAGTGCAATTAGCATTATCCCTATTAAAATTTTAAAGAAAATCTTTCTAGAATTTTGCTTTTAATATTGTCCATATTACACTCGAAATCGCGACAATAATGAAATAGCAAATTGTCGAGAACGAATTTTATTTGAAAAAAAAGCTTTATTGTTTATTGTAGTTGCAGCAAGTCACCGAAAGAAATCAATATTTTGAGACTTTTGAAAATTGGGAGTTATCAATAAAAATTCCATCGTAATGATTATACAAGATATTTATAGAAAAAATTGGAACCATTTTTGAGAGTTTTGAGAATGTCGCACGTGTTTTTTTGTAAAATACCCCCAAAAATTAAAGAATTTTTTTTCGAAATATTCGGGCCAGTTCGACCAGAGATTATTAATGTTGGAAATAGTCCTAGGAATGGTTTAGACGCTAGTGCTGTTCACGGGCGGACGGATGGGGAAATGGACGGACCGATTGACGGAATACGAATGAAATTGGCAGACGGACGAAAGGAGAGACATATTATCCACTCAGTACTCACAGTAAGATCTGAGGAAGGCCACAATATGTTGGCCGAAAAGCCAGCCTCCACGACAGAGGCCGGGTTCGTTCCGGATACATTAGAAAATACTGCGGCCGCGAAAGCCTATGCAGTCAGACGGAGGGATGGACGGACGTTTTGAAAAGAAACAACACACTTTTTCGTTATCAGGAGATCCCAAAACGAGTCGAAACCTCGAAATACGATTTTCTGCAGCATTACATAACTTTCTCTTTTCTACGTGTATTATTCCGTACATACGCACGTCCACCAGAGAGTAAAAAGAATCAGGTAAACATGCGTAGACGTGAAATTCCAGCCTCGGGCCCTGCTCTGCTTCAACTATGCTCGAACGCATCGTAGCGGTGCGGCGGCGGCGGCGGCGGCGGTGGTGCCCCGGGGGGGAAGTAGGGACGTTTGTTGCCGGGCGCGCCACCGTCATCAGCGCAGGGCGTCGGGCTCTGTCATTACTCTGTGGCGCGCGGCAGCGCCGAGTCCCTGCCGCCGGCACCACGGGGCGCCACGAGCACAAGGAGAGCGAGGGCAGCCAAACTTAGCCTTACTACTCAAACTAAGCACATTTCTTACTGGGGGTAAAAGAGCGCGTACTTTCTCGCGCGTGTTTTTACGCTCCAAAAAAATGTCGTATGAAGTTTCTCGAAAAAATCGAGGATTGTGGGTGAAAATGAGCTTCAAATCGCGCCGTTTTACATTTCGACTTTGTAGACAATGTAATCCATGCAGATTATTTAATATTTCTTTAATTAATGACGGATTACTAAAGTTATTGTTAATAAATACATATTTTAAATAAATTTTTATGACATACTTTTTATTGAAAGTTACACTTTTCAAATTCTGGATTTATAATTCACGATTTCAGGATAGATAATTTGCAAATCCCGCCACAGTCGGAACACGAAACACATGACCTCTCGGTCAGATCTTTGCTGTGTTGACAATACTTGCCCTAAGTCACCTCGTCCCATAACTGGTGTTGCTAAAACAGCACGTATTTTAACACAAAATTAGGCGAAAATACTCACAATTTCAAATATTTTGCATGATCTTATTTCATATTATATCTTTAAGGAACAGATTTAATGTAGAGAAGAATGTAAAATCTCTAACTTTAATATTCTAGCTGTAGGAAGACGCCAAAAAAATTTGAACTTTTGCAAATTTTCGAAAAATCTGAGTTTTCAATGAAAATGACACCTTTACCATTCTCGTAAAAAACCTTGACACTATGCAACAACATAATGTAATCAAAATCGTAAAGCATTTTTTTGAACATTTGGAAATGTCCCAGAGGCTTCAAGTAAAGTACCCCCCAAAATTAAAATATGTTTCAAATTCAAGAGACCACGACGTCTGCCAGATCGATCAGGGAATATCAATTTCTGAGAAAGTCGGCTAAACGAAAAAATTTAACATAGCAATAAAACAAGCCCCCAATATGCACAATTAGCCTGCTGTTTTATTTCTCGGTTCCTTTTTCTTTCTGAGTTTATCCAGGCTGGGGCAGTGCTTCGCTGTTGGAAGATACCTGGACGAGGAAACCATATAATGTGACGTGTAGGTAGGCACGAAATGTTGATCCCCAGACGCTGAACACCGTCACCTTCCGTGATAAAAACAAGCTTAACACTTACGGGAATATTCACCCTTAGAGATGACGCGACCGGAAACCCGAGAGAGAGAGAGAGACAGAGAGAGTGAGAGTGTCAGAGGGAGTGTGTCAGAGAGAGTGTGTCAGAGAGAGTGTGTCAGAGAGAGAGTGTCAGAGAGTGTGAGAGAAAGAAAGAGTGTGTGAGAGAGAGAGGTGTGTAAGAGAATGAGTGAGATATTAAGGGGATGAGTGAGAGAGTATGGGAATGAGTGAAAGAGTATGGGAATGAGTGAGAGAGTATGGGAATGAGTGAGAGAGTATGGGAATGAGTGAGAGAGTATGGGAATGAGTGAGAGAGTATGGGAATAAGTGAGAGAGTATGGGAATGAGTGAGAGAGTATGGGAATGAGTGAGAGAGTATGGGAATGAGTGAGAGAGTAAGAGTGGGAGAGAAAGAGTAAGGTAGAAAGATAAAAAATGAGAAAGAGGAGAATGAAAGAGAACAGTGAAAAAAGGATGAATGAGTAGTGAGAGAGAAGGGGAGAGAGAGAACGAGCCAGAGACCAATATTGAACGAGAGGGCGAGAGAATAAGTGGGTGGGGGGTGGGTGCGAGGGAAACAGATGGAGTGGGGTAGAAAGACAGAAAATAAGAAAGAATGAGGGAGAAAGGAGGAGAGTGGGAGAAATAGAGTGAAAGAGTAAAGTAACGGTAAAATGAGAGGTAGAAGGGAAGAGGGAGAAAGAGCCACAGAGCAAGATTGAACGAGAGAGCGGGAGAAAGAGTGAGTGGGAGTGCGCGGCAAACAGAGTGAGAGAGAAAGAGAGGGGAAGTGAGATAGATAGATAGATAGATAGATAGATAGATAGATAGATAGATAGATAGATAGATAGATAGATAGATAGATTTATTAAAGTTCGCTTTGAGCTAATGCTCGGTGGCAAACATGATAACAATTAAAATTAGAATTACTAAACATTTTCAACATTTACAATTGGGTTTACTATTAGAATTAGGGGTCGATATAATAGTTCCAATTTATTTCTAGCTAACTCTAAATTCACTTCTAGTTTACATAACACTTCACTACACTACACTACACAACACTGCACTCCCCTTCACTACACTACACTCCCTTCCCCCCACTACACTACACTTCACATCACTGTATAAGGGCCATGACGATAATAATTATGACAATAATAATAAAAGTAATAGTAATATTAACAATAACAATATATAATAATATATTGTTAATATAATAAATATAATAATATTACGAATAATAATAGTAATAATAATAATAATATTATTAATAATAATAATAGTGGCTGGGGACGTGGTAGAGTGGTATAGTGGTAGAGGACGTGGCTGTGGGGGGTGCGGCAGCGGGCGCTAGGCCGCGCGGCCGTTCGTCTCGGCGTCGCCGCCCGAGCAGCGTCGCCTATCGCAGGCCGGAGCGCGGGGTCGCCGCGCCACCTGCAATTAAGGAGAAACCGCCTTGCGCGCCGCCGCGGCCACTGTTGGTTGTGCAGCGGCGCCGCCGGCCACGCCATCGACTCTGGAACTGGTATGCGCTCACGAATCGGGAAGGAGATTCCGTCTTGGATCGGTGATTCCGGGAGCGTCTACGGATATAAGGGCGTTCGTCACGTTAAAGTAGGGAATGTTCCTTTTTCTTAGGGGGTAGCGGTGGTCTTCACAGCTGGCGAGATCTGGCGCCGACCTATACGTCGGCTCGCGGGGTTTCCCTCAACCAGGTATCTCCCACCAGCGGGGCACCATCCCAGCTCTAAGCCCCCGACCGCTCTCCCGACATGTGTGGTAGTGTAGTGCATATTAGTGTGTGTGTAACGGGTGAGGATAGGGCAAGGAAGAGGAAGGAAAGATCGCGCGCTGTCCGTTTGTTAGGGTACTGCTCCGGCATTCGCCTGGTGTTGATCTTCACCATCACAGCCGGGAAGAGCTCTAAGCTCCCCACCGGTCTCCCGCCATGTGTGGAGTGTGGTGCATGCTAGTGTAAGGGGAGAGGATAGGACAAGCAAGAGGAAGGAAAGATCGCGCGCGGTCCGTGCCCCGTTTGTTAGGGTACTGCTCCGGCATTCGCCTGGTGTTGATCTTCACCATCACAGCCGGGAAGAGCTCTAAGCTCCCCACCGGTCTCCCGCCATGTGTGGAGTGTGGTGCATGCTAGTGTAAGGGTAGAGGATAGGACAAGGAAGAGGAAGGAAAGATCGCGCGCGGTATGTAGCCCGTTTGTTAGGGTACTGCTCCGGCATTCGTGCGGGGTTGATCGTAGAAACCGCGGAACACTACCAATCAGAGAAGCCAGCCGCTAGAATTCTCCTGCAGAAAGTGGCTGAACTCCATCTACCTATCTAGCTAGTGTCGAAAATCTGCCACCGTCGGGACTCGAGCCCTACGTCTTCCCATTCAGAGCCACTGCTTTGACATCAGTGGATTCCCTGAGCCACCTCAATCGGTGGAATTCGTAGACTGGGCCGGCGCGGCAGCTAAAAGTAGTGTGTATATGAGTTTAGGAATTTGTGATGGAAAATTTGATTCAGCAACAATTTGGTTATCTCTTCCGGAATCGGTAGATGACCTGTGTATTTATAGTGTGTGTGTGTGTGTGTGTGTGTGTGTTTGTGTGTGTGTCTGTGAAGAATCATTTCACAGCGTTTGTCAAACTAACAGAATTCTGGCGTACAAATGAGGCTATGCCGTTATGCCTTTCCATTATGTCACATTGACGTGGGTTTCAATTTACCTACTCTGAGACCCTTAGACTTCTATTTCGGCTGAACCCTTTCATTTGAAATTCGTCATGGGACGTTGAATGTGGATGATTACTTTTTTGATAGGATTCTTCCGTGTGTCGAAAATGTGTGAAAGTGGACTTGTAGTTTTACTTTTTTGCGTCTGGGAGTACAGCTGCTACCTAGGAAGGATGAAGTTATAAGGACGCTTCGAATTACTTTTAAACGAACTATTTCATCTCTGTATTTGCCAATATAAAAGAAAACACTTTTATCCAATGCTTTATACACACATAGAAGAGTACAACTGAAATATTGCCTATTTTGGACTTAATGTTTTATATATTCCTGCAACTAGGAATGTTTTTTTCATTTTTTTCTTCCTTCGCAAGTGTCGAAAATCGTGCGAAAACTTCAAAGTGTATAAAATCTAGATTGTGTATTGTTCTACTTATGTTTTGCTTGACACATTTATTTACTCTTCGATTCTTCCAATTTTAAGTCTTAACTTTAGACAGCGAGGTAGAAGTTTAGGAGACCGTCTCCAAAAGAAAACTGGTTGGAATTCTTTTCTATGCGGTAGAATCATTTATAAAACAATTTCATTCACAAGTTGGTATTGTGGTGAGTTTTCGTTGGTATTTACAACATGAGTCGACATTGCCAACAATATTGTTTATTCCAATAGCAGCTTTTGATGGCTGAGCCATCATCATCAGTTTTCTAGTACAAGAAAAAAACTTCATTCACTTTTCTTGTAGTATTAAATGACTTAACACCTTTTCTTTCTTTCAGTTCTTATAATATTCAATATATTTTCTAGAAATTGTAAATTATTAGTAATCATTTTATTATATTTTTGTTCTCAAATCAAAAATTATTCAAGTTTTAATTTTTTTGTTGTACTAGAAAACTGATGATGGCTAAGCCAATCGAAAACAACTATTGTAATAAACAATATTGTTGGCAATAACTCATAATTATTGCATGCATACACAATAATATATTTGTAATTATCGTAACATGAAATAAAGCAATATTTTGGTCTTTGCAAAACGTTTTAATTGAGATATTAGCCAATTTTCATGGCTTTCTTCAGAAATCTTAGAAAGTTGCCAAGTACATAAAGCTGCTGATAGAGACGATATCAAAAAACGAGCCAAAAAAGCTGCTAATAAAAATTACGTCAGAGCAGACAATGCCACTCCCTTGTATATGAGCGTGTTTTCTGTATCCGTGCTGATATCTTCAAACAGAAAAGAAGTCCAATAACAGGAATCAAGAATCGTCTAGCGCAATTAAAGCTCCTGGACACACAGGAAGTTTAAGGTGAAGCGGCATGTTTGTTTTCTGCGGTGGCCGTTAGGGGCGCCCCAGGCGTCGAACGACGATGTTGGAGGTCCGGCAGTAGGTCTTTAAGTGGCTTCGGTTACAACTGTGTGGGTGTGTTTGATCGGCGAGGGCTGAGACTTGTCGGAGTAGTCAGCTGCTCAAATAACTGACGCTGGTTTCTCAAATCGGATTCCAGGTGGCCATGCTTGATCGAATTGTGTTGTGTTGAGGCTGTCTTTTTCCGCCCTTTCGTTGGTCGATAAACGATTTGGAAAGGGAAATCAAGGTCCATCGGAGTTCGGTGTAATTAAAGAGTTTCTTGCAGATTGCAGGACTAGTAACGTGTTTGTCTTTTGCGGTGATGTCAGAGGATCTTACGTTGTTTGAGCGACTTCGTCGGATAATGGTTAGCGTGTCGGGTTGTGGTACCCAAACTTGCGGCTTCAATCCCGATCGAAGACGTGGATTTTCTAGGGCAAAAAATGCTTCGTACGACTTCCTCTGGATGGGCAGTAAAGTCGGCTGTCACATGTTGTATATTTAATGCTTGTAAAAGGTTCGGAAGTCTCAGTGAAGCTTCTGAGATACATTCAAATAGCCTGTTTCGTCGCCTGAGTGACGAAACTTAAGCCTTTAGATGATGAAATGTTCGTTACCTTCTCGACACCTGAAATACGGCATGAACTGAATTGAAGTGAACTAACCGTTCTTTCCTTAACAGTCTTTTGACTAATAGTTTAAATGTTGTAGTCATAATGAATTAATTTTCTGTTGGGTGTAGTGAAAATGTACTTTAAGAATGTACTTAAGTAGTGTAGAGTGAACTTTTGTGTCTGGTGTACATATTATTGTAGTGATGAAGATTAGAATACCAAGCTATACAAAAACGAACTCACCCTTTTGAAGGAAACTTACCGCATAAAAAAGAGAACGCCTGTAATGTAAATATTGACGAACAGTGGTATATTTTGACAAAATGGAATTTCTGTATTTTTTTAATCAGAATGATTACATTGGCATTTTAGTAATGTTTAGTAATGTAATTAGTAATGTTTTTCAGATCATTTAGTTGTATTCAAACAAAAACTGTAAAGAAAAAAATGGGGCCGTGTTTCAGAAAATCTTGATTTTCTTTTGCTCAGATGTCACTCATAATTAGTCAAAAACTACTTATATTTTCAAAAACAAAAGTAAAGAACTACTTGGGAAGTACAAACTTCATTCCAAGAAACAAACCTCTATGTTCAATAATATGATTGTACGGGGGGTTCCAACAACTTCAAACTTTTCGCAGCTATCAAAATTTCAAAGTTAACAGTAAAAATCAGACCCAAACCATCCTATTAGTGAATTTCATTTTATATATGGAATAATATTAAAGAATATCAAGTTTGTAATAGAAAAATATAAATAAAGTTGCTAATGACTCAGCGGTCGTTAGACTATAAATGAAAGAAAACAATTGGGATTTGAAAACAAAATTGTCATTTTTGAAAACATTTAGAGAATATCCAAGATGCTTCATATAAAGAATTACCAATAGTCAAAGAACTATTTCTAAAATCACAGATATTTGAGTCTCGCCAAAGCGACTGGGCTATATTCAATTTCCATTGAAATCTCTAAATCGATTTTCTGCAGCATTGGATTACTTTGTTATGTTCTGCATCATTGATGATCTGCATCGACTGATGTCACTGTAGTGCCTCTGACCGTGAGGTTATTGTGTTCCACTCCCGACAGTGGCAAGATTTTCGCCACTATCATGTCGAATTCAGTCGCTGTCTTGAGGAGAATTCTAGCGGCCTGCTCTGATCGGAAGTTTTCCGTAGTTTCTCCTATCAACACCAGGCGAATGCCGGAGCAGTACCCTAACAAACGGGCCACGGACCGCGCGCGATGTTTCCTTCCTCTTCCTTGTCCTATCCTCTCCCCTTACACTAGCATGCACCACACTCCACACATGGCGGGAGACCGGTGGGGAGCTTAGAGCTCTTCCCGGCTGTGATGGTTAAGATCAACACCAGGCGAATGCCGGAGCAGTACCCTAACAAACGGGTCACGGACCGCGCGCGATCTCACCTTCCTCTGCCTTGTCCTATCCTCTCCCCTTACACTAGCATGCACCACACTCCACACATGGCGGGAGACCGGTGGGGAGCTTAGAGCTCTTCCCGGCTGTGATGGTTAAAATCAACACGAGGCGAATGCCGGAGCAGTACCCTAACAAACGGACAGCGCGCGATCTTTCCTTCCTCTTCCTTGTCCTATCCTCTCCTCTTACACACACACACAATTACACTCGCATGCACTACACTACAACAACATGCCGGGAGACTGGTCGGGAGATTAAGAGCTTGTCCCGGCTGAACCGATGCCCTTCTGGTGGGAGACACCTGGTTGCGGAAAACCCCGCTACGATAGGTTGGTGCCGAATCTCGCTATCCAGTGGGGGAAGATCACCGCCCCCTCCTGAAAAAACATGTCCTACACTTACAGGACTAACGACCTCAATAACTATTGAACTACGCGCCCGAAATCACTAACAGCCAACCTACCAACTAACCAACCAACTAAAGACGTCGACATTCGAAACCTCACAGATGCTCTGGTTCTAATTACCATCTCCCCGGTAGAGAGATAATTTCGAGTGTTGGCGTGACACTGGGTCTCGCCGCCTAACCTAAAAGATTCTGTTTGTGCTGTGATTATCGCGGGACATGTAAATTGAATTTTGATCGCTGTGTGGTCTGCAATTAAAGACGAATTAGAGAGCCAAATTACAGAGAGCTCGAGAAGTCTGTTTGTTTTCAGTGTCCTGCGCCACGAGACTTCGTCTTCGTCATCCAGGATGAACTGTATTTAAGAGCGATTCTCCGAATCATTTAGAAAGATACATTAGGAGATGGCGATGGTACATTTTTTATGGTCATGCTTTTTGACTGAGCTAAAATGTTCATAATACAGAGTAATACAAAGCAGCTTATACTAATAATTATATAATTTTATTTACTTAGTGTCAAAAACAGGAAAAAGATTTTTGTGGAGTGTTGTCGAAAGAAGTATAATCGGTGAACGTTTGTGCAAATTCTGGGATTACTACCCTAACTCACAAGTTGAATTACGAATATAGGTAGAAACGAACCTTTTGGTCACGAATTGATGAGAAAATGTTTGCTCTCTGTCTGTTCTTGGCGCGGCTGCCCACGCACGGGCCAGGGCCTACACCAGCGACCGGTCTCGCGGCCATGGGTTAAGCACGCGTGGTTAGCACGAAGACATCCCCACACCGTGTTCTGGTCTTCTCAAACTGAAGTGGGTTTTCTCATCGTCACACAGCAATATACATGGGGAAATTACAAGGAAAATGCACGCATAAGAGAGAATGTGCTGCATAAGACATGCGCCTCTTTATATATTTCCCTCGTAACCTCGTTCGAAGTAAGTTATGCAATCTATGTAGAGCTCTGTATCTGTGGCTATAACAAATATTACAAATAACATACCAGAAAAAATAATCATATTTATTAGCACTAATGTCGCTGTAGAGAGATTGGTTGCAATAATACATAATTGTCACCTAGAGCAGCTGGACGGAAACCAGAAGACTCGGGCTCGAATTCCTGTCAGGGCAACCAGTTCTTTGAACAAATTAAACCATTGCAATAATATGTATTTGTATATGACAGGATAAGCATATATTTTCGAAAAAAAAAATTAAAGGAGAAACAGGTTGTTTCTCCTATATAATATAGAATAAAATCCTCCTAAATAATATAGTATAAAGTCATAATTACATTTATTTCTTATTTTTAAACCGTAATTACGTAACGCAATTTTGTTTGACATTTTTGTTGAAATACGCTATTAAACACTATTGAATTAGCCTGTTTTGAAACTGATTTTTTTTCCTGCTTCAAATTAACATTTTCATATGTTTTTATTAATATATTTATTACATCTTAGTAATAATCTTATGAAATTTAAACGGATTTAGAGCGGCGTTTTATTCTAGTTAATATTTGCTTTTCGAAGCAATATTTCACGCTTGTTACTTCCAGCAGTAACTACATTACTTGGGAGACTGACTTTTAAAGATGGAATCGAAGCGTTAAACTTAACGACACAGAAAATTTTAGTATCAGTATTTTTAACAAGCTCCACAGCGCAACCTCCAGTTACACAACATGCCCACCGCCATTATGCAGCGCACACATGAAATACGATACTGCGAAATACGTAGCAATCAGCGAAAAAGTCGCGCGTAAAAAAGAGAATTAAACGACAGGTGTGTGTTTTAACGCAAGTAGTGAGGATTATAATCCGCGGAGAGGGGGGTCTGGGCGTAGATACCAATCTGCTGTGTCTCCAACGGCTCAAAACAACAGGTGGAAGTGGCTGCGTCTGTGTTCGCAGGTGTTCGTCCTGGCCAATCACGTCGATTAGTGTTCGTGAGGAGGCGGTCGCGCTGCGTTAATTAAAGAGTGGCGGCGCTTGCAGATTGCGGCGGATAGCGGAATTGTTGGTTTTCCGCGCGGACCACCCGGGGCGCTGCTGTGGCGGTGTCGGAGCAACGGACTTCTTGCAAGCGGCTGCAGCGCGCTGGCGTTCGCGTGTGGGCGCACACACTCGGGGAAACATGCAGAGGAGTAAGTGAATGTGGCGGGGACATGAAATAAACTAGTGGTGCTAAAACAGCACGTACTTTCGCATCCGTGCTGTCACGAAAAATTGTGCGAAATGTAATCAAATTTACGAAAAATTGTACCCGACCTTGTTCCAAAATATATCTTTAAGGAATAGATATCATTAAGGGAAAAATGTTTATCTTTATAATCATACTTTTAGGAAGACGCCAAAAAACTTTTGAACTTATGCAATTTTCAAATAGTTGTAGTTTTCAACAAACGTGAGGCATGTACCATTCTTTTAAACGGCCTTCACACTATTAAACAACAAAATTTGATAAAAAACGATGGAGTGTTTTTTTTTTCAAAATGTTAAAAATGTTCTAGAGGTTTCATGTAAAGTACACCACAAAGTTGAAATATCGGTTTCAAATTCAGGGGGCTGCGACATCAGGCAAAACAATTAGGGAATATTAATTTTGAAGAAAATCGGCTGAACTGTTTAGCCAGTAACGTTGTTCACAGACGGACGTTTTGCCGTCATTTGGTTTTCGGTACCAAGGGCCTACAAAACATGGATTCTGTCTATAACACGAGTTAGATGATTTTTTTTAAATTTGCACCTAAATTTATCTACTTTTTTCATTATCAGGGCCTGGCAAGAACAGTTTTTCTGCCGGAAATTCATCATTTTCTTCTGCAGCATAACATTCCTTTTTATTGCGTACGGGTAGCGAGAGTGTAAATAGAGGGGCCACTCAATAGCTCTCTCTCTCTCTCTCTCTCTCTCTCTCTCTCTCTCTCTCTCTCTCCAACCTATTTATCTTCTCTATTTTTTCTCCTCACTCTTCTCTGAATCTCTCTCATTATCTCCGTTTCCTCTTCCTCTACATCTCTTTTTCGTTACCTCTCTCTCTCTCTCTCTCTCTCTCTCTCTCTCTCTATCTATCTATTGTTCAGTCTCTCCCTCTCTTTTCTCCCTCATCACTCTCCTCTTTGTTCCTGATTTATATTCGTGGCGCACTCTTCCCCTCTCACTCTCTTACCCTGCGCTCCCTCTGTTCTCACAGTTCTGTTTCTTCTCCCGCCGATAAGATATGCAGAGAGAATAATACAAGTTTCTAAGATTCATCGGCGAATACATCAACATTGAAACTTGAAGATTGCAGTGAACGTGAAAAATATTCCTACATTTTATTATAAAGCTAATCAAATGATGCCGATGTTTAACAGGTTAATCATCTGTATCTTAATTCCTCCCCTTCTCTCTCTCTCTTTGCTGATGAATATTTTCGAGTGTAAAATAATGTGTAATAAAGTGTTTCTCAGAATGAGAGAATACAAGTTTCTGTCATATTTCTGAAAAAGACATGCTGACCAGACGTTCGTCGTGAGTGTATTGCCTTTCCAAAACATCGAGATGATTTTTCTTGAGGCTGGTCGAAGCACAAAGACAACGGATTAACAACACAGCGTAGAAAGCATTTGCTTGAGTATACGAGTAAATGTAGAAATAATTGACTTATTTCTGTATGTGAGAAATTCGGCACTAGCTTGCCTGCTTCGACACTAGGTCAAATTCAGTCGCTGTTTGGAGTAGAATGCTAACGGATGGCTACTCCGATCGGCAGTTGTCCGTAGTTTCTCCGATCAACACCAGGCGAATACCTGAGCAGTACCCTAACAAACGGGCCACGCCCATTCTTTCCTATCTCTTTCTTGTTCTATTGTCACCACTTACTTACACTTACACACTAACATACACCACACTACCACACATGCCACGAGACCTGTCGGGAGCTTAGAGCTGGTCCCGGCTGGGAAGGGTGGGAGATACCTGGTTGAGGAAAACCCCGCTAGCCGACGGTAGGTCGGCGCCGGATCTCGCTATACAGTGTGGGAAGCTCTCCCAAGCAAAACACATGTACTTCACTTACGGGACTAATGATCCTAGTAGTTGACGCGCTCTGTATCACTAATCAGCCAACCAACCAAACACAGGCACTCGACAAGCTCTGCGACCAACTAACCCCGAACGGCGTGTAGCTAGGGGGCGGGGTCGGTCGCGTCGCATCGCGTCGCGCCTGTTTGTTTTTCCGCGGGCGCGCGTCCGCGCCGCCAGGAGCGCCGCAGTCGCCCGGTGCGTGCGCCCGCACCTAAGCCTCCCCGGCGGCGCCACAATCGCGTTCAGCCATCGCCCCGCCAATTGGGGGCGGCTGCGGCGACCGCCGGGTACTGGGTACACTACTTACCGCAAGTATAGTGTTCGCGGGGAAATGGATTTTCATGTTAAGTGGGCGGTGCGGGAGTTGCGTGTGCGATTTTTATCGAGATCCGGGTAATCGAAGAGAAAGAACATGTTACAAAGACGCCGAAAATGATATGTTGAGGGTATTGTTATCAACCGCTGTGCTCTATGGATCTCAGACAATTGCTGTGATTTTTTTCCCTTCCCTCCAGTTTTCTGATAATCCCATGCTATGATAAATGGTCTGATCTAATTTCAGTAATATTTATTCCTTCTTTGCAGAACGTTCGGAAATTAAATTGGATTCCATGCGTTCTGCTCATGAATCGATCCTTTGATACACTGCCTACTACTGTAAACGAATGTTCATGTTAGAGGCCAGTGCAGGGTGTGCGATTTTATCGAGATCCAGGTAATCGAAGAGAAAGAACATGTTACAAAGACGCCGAAAATGATATGTTGAGGGTATTGTTATCAAGCGCTGTGCTCTATGGATCTCAGACAATTGCTGTGATTTTTTCCTTCCCTCCCGTTTTCTGATAATCCCATGCTACGATAAATGGTCTGATCTAATTTCAGTAATATTCATTCCTTCTATGCAGAATGTTCGGAGATTAAATTGGATTCGATGCTTTCTTGTCACCGATCAATTTTCTATCTTCTACAGTAGGTTTATTTTAATGTTGAGCGAATGGTGTAGGATGTGCGTGCGATTTGATAGATATCCTTGTAATCGAGGGAGAGAGACATTCTAAAAATACGCCGAAAATTTCCTTGACCTCACGAGTCTATCCTGAGATTCTAGCGATCGGTTATTTCGCTATTTACTGCGGATGTTGTGTTTGAGAGAAATGGATGTACATGTGAAATGACGGTCAGCAATCAAATTTCATGAAAAATAATATTGCAAAAAAAGTTCTTGATTGAAAGGAATCGAGACCTTGGCGAATGATGTCGTTATTTCTTTTCCCCTCCTACTTTTAATTATGGTCTTTAAAAAAATTATCAAATTTAGATAATACTTATTCCTTTGGTTGTGAATGCTTGAAAATGAAATTTTGATCGCTGTCTTTTCGTCACCTTTCATTCCTTGGTTGCGCTACTAATATATAATACCTAAATTACAAATATAATACTAGACCAACATTTTTTTTTACATTAACTGACTTTTGTGTGCGCTGTTTTCATTTTATTGTATCGAACACATTGTTTTCGTTTCATTCACGTATAATGAACAATGATTCAAAAGAATGTAAAAGAAAAATGTTGTTAACTTCTCCATTTCATCATTGCTTTTTCTAAAAATATTTTACTGAGTCGTGAGATCAAACTTGCTAGTTTTGGTGTGCCCTTTTTTAAGGATGTACTGCCAGTACAATATTCGTCGAGAAAATTAATTTTGGTGTTTTGTAAAATCAGGTGATATTTATGTAGTTTGTAGTAAAATTTGTTGTAGTTTATGTTGAGTATATATGGTGCCAGTGAAATTGATAAAACAGTTGCATTCAAAATGTCAAAATGCAAAAGACAATATCTGCAACGTGAGGCCAACACAATGTATTTTGTTTTATTTGACACATCTACTTGAAAGTTAATCGTTTCTTCGGATTAACGATTCAGCTAATAAGTTATAAGAAGATAAATTCGCTAATAGCTAATACTGAACTGACACTTTTTTTCGATTACATTTTGTTAACTGATATGAACGCTAATTGTAAGTGAAATAAAAAATCAACAGAAGGTTACTCTAATGGGGTAGGCATCTCGAAGTACATGTGCTTGTGATATTGTCAGCCCGATGTCTAGCTAATTTGCAGAACCGGAGTAAGACTTTCAATCACGAATTCATAACGAGGACCAGGTCTGTAGTAATGATGCCATTACCGTGTTGAAATCAATGCATGAAAGCAAGTATGACATGATACGCGGTCAGTTAATTAAGATACATCCTTCATGCTTGTGTGAACACTATAAAGGATATCATGTTTTCTTTTCCAGGAAGTCTACTCGTCAAAAGTTCCCAGCCACACTACTTTGTGATTTCTTCCTCTCTCTTCGATTACAGTGTTAAAATGTAAGCAGAATTAATGATGCATCCTGTATGAGCTCAGCACGATTTTATACTGAGTTAGACTAGGCCGCATTTTCATGTCACTCACGTGTAACTTTCATTGTAGACGCAAAAAACTGGATCTTGTTATAAGACTTTTTACCATTGAAAAAAAATATTCTGCCCACATCCAATAAGTTTCTATTCAGCCTTACCCTACAAGACGTACATATAGTGACCGTTGTTTACGAACACAGCAATGCCAAACAAAATTCGAACCGCGGAGAAAAAAATGAATGTAACTGAAACAAAGGCGAGGAAATGAGAATACAAATACTCATTCTAATGGGAATTTGTTGTTATCTAATGAATGACGTTACATTTATTAAGTTCATAGGGTTATTTCATAAAACGTATACCCATGAGTTTTATAATGTTAGGTTTTAGAAGACTTTTGTATCATTCGAGCTATAAATGCCCTGCTCTTGTGTAGTGTGTGTGTTGATAGCTTTGTCAGTTCATTAAATTCAATTTCTCCAGATGAAAGTAAACTTTTAATCTAATACATAAACCGAAAGAAATGGTAATTACCTGGTGTTCGAAGAAACGTTATATGGGAAGTTTTAGGATGGCATGAATAGAAAGCATGCGACAACGCAACGCGTACAGGAAAGACAAGCGATCCATCTCAAAAGCGGGTTTGTAATTTTCGGCACTATCTAGATAGCTAAGTCGAATTCTAGCGCTGCCCAAACAAGATTTTTTTATCCTTTACAAACACACAACTTCTTAGACTTACAAGCACTACATTACTACAAGCATCGGGGCAGCAGACAACAGCTTAGAAATTTAGCAACAGAGCTTAGAAATTGTTCCAGGTGAAACGGTGTCCCATTTGAGGGAGATACCTGGAGAGCGAAACACACGCAGGCTGACGTGTAGGTCAGCACTGTATCTCACGTTCTAAGTAAAGGAGAAACCCCGCCATCTTAAGGGACAAACATTCACTACACTTACGGGACAAACGGCCATTGTAGTTGACGTAAGCGGAATCCTAAATGAATCGTGTTTTCGAAACCTCCATTGAACCCCCTAACAGTGCGAACAGTCTTTGTCCTCCGAAACCTACAGAGACATATTCATAGTTGAAGGTTTTTGCTCTCTCAAAAAATCCACTTCCTCGAACGTGTGCGTTGCCTTGCGAGCGGGTAGACAGAGTATACTGTCTCCGTAAGGAAGCAATTAAAATGTAGAATATGATATATTTCGAAGAATATAAATATTTCAGTAGGAGATTTTTTTTCAATTCTAAGTATGTTTTGAGAGAGGAATCCAGAAGCTCACATGATAAGACAGCATCTTGAAGCTTCGATTTGTGAAACACTAATATCTCAGGACAGCGCTCGACAATAGACAGGTTTAAATATTCCATTCTCATTTGGGAGAATTTTGGTACGTAGTTTTTTCTGTACGAAACTATTTATTTGGTTTCGTGCGTGTTACAGACGGTATTCAAGGAGGAGAGGCAGGGAAACCAAAATATATGCACTTGACAGTTGCAATGTATAAAAATGCACTTTCCTGCTCTGAACATAATTTAATATCAATACCGTTTCATTATATGTAACGGTTAAGCTTATACCGACTCGCCCGGAATCACTAACAATCAATCATCATTAATCTTTCATTAACAATCAATCATTAATCTTTGGTTTACAAAGTGAACGGGGACCTAAACAACATCGTCGAGTTGTTTGTCCCAACATTACATTTTTGTGAAATTAATCAATTTTAACATTCTAGGAAACAATAACTTTTTTTTCAAAATACATCTTTTCCATCATTTTAATGCACGATAAATTCTCATTTTATTCAAATAAATGCCCACTACTTTCCTTGTCAGGCGCGCGCTTTTCGTTATCTCGCGACATTTAGACCTGTACGTTGTAGAACAAAGGTTAGCTTACCGTGGCGAATTACACTTCGCAAAACATCTCCCGCTGACGCCGCTGCCTCCCTATCTGATTCTGTCACACTACTCTGCCGGCAACAACCGCTGAGGTCGATCTGCCGGCTCAGTATGCCAGCCGAGCGATCAGGAAGTGTTCCGCCGCAGTCGATTCGCCATCCAGTCGCGTGCAGCGGAGTCGATCGGTGCGCCGCCTTCCGGGAAAGGCAGGAAGTGCGGGTCTGAACGGTCTGTGGGCGAACGCGACCTGCGCGAGTGACAAGGAAGTTGCAATCGCAGAAACAAAGCACGGCGGATGCGACTGTCGGAGGGCGGGGGTGAGATGTGGGTGGGAGTAGATGCGGGGGGAGAGGCGTAGAGAAATGATACGGTACCTCCTTAATCTACGGTAGAGGCTTATTTGGAGTTGGAGGCAGAAACGGAAGTGGATTGATTGATTGGTTACTAGGGCTTCCGGGTGCTTCAATTGTCGAGTTCATTAGTCCCGTAAGTGTGCTGCGAATTTTAGTAGTCCTGTAGGTGGAGGTGATCTTGTATGGCGGGATCCGGCGCAGACCTACCGTCAGCTAGAGTGGTTTTCCCTACTAGGTATCTCACACCAGCGGCGTACCGGCCAACCAAGACACGCTCGGGGAAATATCGGAAAATGCCCGATCAGAGCCGTTGCTACTAGAATTCTCCTCCAGACAGTGTCTGAATCTGACCTATCTGCGTAGGTAGTATGGAAAATCCTGCCTACGTGGGGAGTGTAACCCTAGGACCTCCCAGTCAGAAGCTTTGCAGTGACATTAATTGATGCCTTGAGCCATCTCTCCCGGTCCAGAAGTGGAAGTGGAAGCAGAGGTTCTGACCGGCAGAGGGTACGATGTAGGTGTAAGCGGAGAAGACAGGAGAGGATGCGGGTTTGTAAGTGGCGCAGTGGTGTTGGCGGGGATGGATGTGGAGGCGATAGAGGAGGAGGACAATGTGGAGGTGGAAGAGGAGAAAGAGGAGATGAAGGAGGAATAGGAGATCGAGAAGGAGGCGATGGAGAAGGAGGCGATGGAGGCGGAGGAGCATATGGAAGAGGAGGAGACGAAAGAGGAGGAGGAGACGGAAGAGGAGGAGGAGACGGAAGAGGAGGAGGAGATGGAAGAGGAGGAGGAGATGGAAGAGGAGGAGGAGATGGAAGAGGAGGAGGAGATGGAAGAGGAGGAGGAGATGGAAGAGGAGGAGGAGATGGAAGAGGAGGAGGAGATGGAAGAGGAGGAGGAGATGGAAAAGGAGGAGGAGATGGAAGAGGAGGAGGAGATGGAAGAGGAGGAGGAGATGGAAGAGGAGGAGGAGATGGAAGAGGAGGAGGAGATGGAAGAGGAGGAGGAGATGGAAGAGGAGGAGGAGATGGAAGAGGAGGAGGAGATGGAAGAGGAGGAGGAGATGGAAGAGGAGGAGGAGATGGAAGAGGAGGAGGAGATGGAAGAGGAGGAGGAGATGGAAGAGGAGGAGGAGATGGAAGAGGAGGAGGAGATGGAAGAGGAGGAGGAGATGGAAGAGGAGGAGGAGATGGAAAAGGAGGAGGAGATGGAAGAGGAGGAGGAGATGGAAGAGGAGGAGGAGATGGAAGAGGAGGAGGAGATGGAAGAGGAGGAGGAGATGGAAGAGGAGGAGGAGATGGAAGAGGAGGAGGAGATGGAAGAGGAGGAGTAGATGGAGGAGGAGGAGATGCAGTAGCAGAAGGAGGAGATGGAGGAAGTGGAGTAGGAGCAGGAGGAGGAGATGGGTTTGCAGTCATGAGCGAAGACGGGCGGGGGCGGAGGAGGAGGCGGTGGCTGTGGAGGAGCGAGCCCCGTGGCCAGCGCCAGGAGCAGAGACGGTGAGCGGTGGGGGCTGTGGGGGGTTGCGCAAGAGGGGAGGGGGGTAGATGTAGGAAGCAGCAGCCAGGCGAAGACGGTGGTGCGGTGCGGGAGAAAGGCCGGGGACCGCTAGCTGGAGGCGGGGGCGGTGCTCGCAGTTCGATACTCCCGCGCTCTCGCTCGAGTACCTTCCACCTAACTCCTGAATCGTTTCCGCGGAAGGGGATTTTCACGCAAACTGAATTGCCCGCACTTCCCCATAAAATTCACCCTTCAGAAATCACCTGCCGTTGCTTGCATTTAGTAGTCGCATTGACATGTCTGGGATCTCAACTCTTTTCTTTCTAATATTAATAACAATTATTGTGGTTTTGAATTTCTTTTCTTTCTCTTTGTATTATTTACGTATTGTATTTGTTCGGCATTACTGCCTTCCCAGGAAGTGAATTACAATGGAAAAATACTGTTTTTTAGAGACTGTCATTTAGAACTTAACTGCCTTGGTTGCCTAACGATATTAATTTATTTTGTGATATTGATTATCTGTAGTTCCGAGTGAGCAAATAGAGGTTCAAAGTTTGTTAGTAATTTAGAAAGAACTAAATATTTCTGACTACTAAGTACTGTTGTACACGTAGGCTTCCGCGGCTCGAGTCCATTACTTCTAGTCTGTCCGGGTGACGCCGCGTCGTTGGCAGATATGTAACTACCATCTGCTGGCCTATCTGCCAACGACGCTGCGTCACCCGGACAGCCTAGAAGTTACTAAGTACTGTTGTCAAGAACCTCTTATTGTTCATAAGTGTCTCAAATAATTCAATTTAATGAAACGTTTTGGACGAATCTAATCCCGAGTGGAGATTGTAGGAGTTCGCCATCACTAAGAATGCATTCTATTTTAAGCACATTAACACGTGCAACCGATTTTCTTTTCTTGGGGAGAGAGAGTAAACAAGCCGTTCAAAGTACTACACATTGTTGAACAGCAGGACAATTAATTAATTGACAGTTATCACACAAGATATGAGGCCACTTATAGTCCCCACGCGACTTCTTAACGGGTAATGTGCTCAGATGTCTGTGCGTCCGCTCAACACAACAGCGAGGTAGGAAAGAAGAAATTCCTTGACCTCTTGTTTAATAACACATTATCATTTGAGCGTGTATAACTTTTGCCAATGTGATTTCCTGAACACCATCAATTTAATTCTCGCTAGATTCGGTCACCATTAGAACGCGAAGAGTACTTGGCTCTGAATCTAGATCTAACACTTTTTTCACAATCGTTGCCATTGATATTCTCATCACAAAAAATATAGAAGAATCTTAAGAGAAAATGACGGCAAATTAAAGGTTTTATTTTACAACGTGACTTAGTTGCTGCTTTGCTTACTCTTGTTCCTAGGCTGAAATAGTCTTTGTTCAGCGGAGTTAAAGTGACAATTTAATCTTAGAGGGAATAAAGGAAGAGCAAATTGTATTTTTCCTATCATTTTAAATTTTTGCCCACACATATATAACTCCAAAGTGAAGAAGACCTGTGTAGAATTTTAATTTATTAATAAAATTAATCGAGTAAAGTTTATTCCAAAATACTTCCCATTTCCTTGTCTTTCCTTAATCTGCAGAACTTTTCGTATTCTTTATCGTAAACAAGCTGGATTTTTAAACAATAATTTCTACACGGCAAGTTTTGCTTCTTTCTGACATCATTATTCTTTCTGGCATTCCTCATATCTTCAGACACACACATCCCATGTATTTGAATATGTCTCAATGCACAATACAAAACAACAAACCCCGACCATCTTGAATATTGAAAGAGACTGTCAAATGACACGTAAAATACTGTTTGTGGCTGTGCCAAATGGAATAGACATGTACGCGGATTTGTGTCTAAACAACAAATTAAAGAAATAAGGTTTAAAAATAAAGTTTCTAAGACACGTAGTTTAACTGAGCTTTATTCCCTCACGAGCATGAATATACTAATTCTCTCTCTTGAATAAATCTCTACTTAAACCCTTTGTTATGTAAATGACTATTTCAATATTAAACATATCGAACAAGTCTTTCTTGGTCATTCGCGCTAGTACATATCACTTGGACGTTTTTAATGATTATATTATGTGTAGTTTGAGTCTCAGTACTGAAAATCCGTTCGAGTATTTATAGATATATTCCTTCTTAGCTAGATTCGATAAATCACCACCTCTCGTCTTCGAAAGGAAAAATGTCAAAACTTGTACCTAGCAACGATGTTTTAAATTTTATTTTACATCAAAAACAGTTAAAGTTTGCCTGACGTGCTGCGGAGAGAAGTGTATTCTGTGCACGTATTCTTAATTGCCTGCTCACAACCATATAGAAGTTGAATTCTGAATACAGAATAAAATGAGCGTTTATGACTAGAATTGTCAATAAAATATTCGCTCTGATGTAATAAAATCTATTTTCAAAGGCAAATCAGATATAAATTTGTGCCCTTATCCTTCATCACGTCCTTTGTGAAGTTATATACTTCTGCCACGACAACATGGATACAGATTTTCCCCCCCACAGAACTCTATAAGTCGTGCAAAGTTAATGAAATTACATTTATGTTTAGAAGCAAAATAAGGGACCATCCCAGCATTCATCTAAAGGATCAGGGAAACTGGACAAAGAAACTGATGGAAGTGGGGTGATTATACATATGGTTTAAGTGTTGTCCAACTTTTCGATCAAGTTCTTGAGGCTATTTGCAGTTCAGGAGATGGTTAGGCACGTGACTGCAACACCGAAAGTTCCGGCATCACTCTCTCTTTTCTGGTGATTTATCGGCGGTGTTCTCGAGCGCGAGGTTTGTGCATGGAGGAAAGGGGAGCAGCGAATGTAGATTGCAATGGCGCCCGCCCCCGACCACGCCCCCGCCGCCCGCCGTTGGCGTCGCCAGCCCCGGGCGCGAGGCGCGTCCCGCGGCTCCATTTCGCCGGCGGTGCGTGGCGCCCCACCCCTCTCTACCTCCACTACCACGACTTACACCACCGCCACCACTTACACCACCGTCATCACAACCACCGTCACCACTTACACCACCGTCACCACTTACACCACCGCCACCACTTACACCATCGCCACCACTTACACCATCGCCACCACTTACACCATCGCCACCACATACACCACCGCCACCTCTTACACCACTTACACCACCGCCACCACTTACACCACCGCCGCCACTTACACCACTTACACCACCGCCACCACTTACACCACCGTCACCACTTACACCACCGCCACCACTTACACCACCGCCACCACTTACACCACCGCCACCACTTACACCACTTACACCACCGCCACCACTTACACCACCGTCACCACTTACACCACCGCCACCACTTACACCACCGCCACCACTTACACCACCGCCACCACTTACACCACCGCCACCACTTACACCACCGCCACCACTTACACCACCGCCACCACTTACACCACCGCCACCACTTACACCACCGCCACCACTTACACCACCGCCACCACTTACACCACCGCCACCACTTACACCACCGCCACCACTTACACCACCGCCACCACTTACACCACCGCCACCACTTACACCACCGCCACCACTTACACCACCGCCACCACTTACACCACCGCCACCACTTACACCACCGCCACCACTTACACCACCGCCACCACTTACACCACCGCCACCACTTACACCACTTACACCACTTACACCACCGTCATCACAACCACCGTTACACAACCACCAATTACACCACCGTCACCACGACCAACACTTACACCTCCGTCACACAACCACCACTTACACCTCCGTCACCACAACCATAACTTACAGCACCGAAACCACAATCACTACTTACACCACCGTCATCACAACCACCGTTACACAACTACCAATTACACCTCAGTCACCACAACCAACACTTACACCACCGTCACACAACCACCACTTACACTTCCGTCACCACAACCATAACTTACACCACCGAAACCACAATCACTACTTACACCACCGTCATCACCACCACCGTCCCCACACCTCTTAGGCAGGAGTGAATCCGGACACGAATTTTGGGAGGGGAAAGGCAAATGGTTTGTGGAATGTGTCATATTTCAGATTTTGTAAAAAATATCGCGGGCTGCACTCAGCTCTTGCTGCGATACTATTTTACTCGAAAAATATTTTTGTTTGAAATTTCTGTGACAAGTTAAAATTAATAGTTACTACAAATTTTAGGGCGGAAAATTTGCCTTCCCGCGAATCCACGCCTGTCTTACGCTATCCCTACCTCAATATTCATAATCAGAACCACTACCTCCTCTACCCCTATGTGTTTCTCCTCTCCCCATTACAGTCCCCACTTTCACATTCAACTCCATGGCGACCTCCAACTACACCACCGCCACAACCCCTGCTTCTGCCATCTCCACCATCACCTGCTACACATTACATCTTAATTCCTAAAGTTTTCTTTTCTAAAATCAATAATAGGCCATGTCGTAATACGGATCACAACAGCAACGAAACAATTAGAGCAACTTTTTTTTATAGAAGCAATAATTTTTACTTATTGTGTTATATTTATGACCGCCTGTCAAATGTATTGGATTAAGTATTAATTAAAGACAATTTAAAATTAAGCAATAAACCATTAATTTGAAATTGACTATCTTTAATTACTGGATACGTAATCCAATAATTTTTGCTTACTTTGAATACCAAACTATCAAAATTTGTGTGTGTCGTGCATCGAAGAAGAAAATTACAATTTTTTTTCATTTAAGTAAGAAATAAAATCTTGTTCACTTAATTCAATTTTATCTTGTACTCCATCATTCAGTTCCTATACAATTATTTTCGTATTCCATCATCTCCCAATTTCTTTCATTTTTCTAAATATTAGTTCCATTGTCAATTTATTGTCCAGCTCTGATTCTCTGATAACTACGAGTGAGAGTGTAAATAAACTGCTGCCAACTTTTCTATCAGAAAACAATAATGAGCCAATTGTCCACACTTTATTAACCTTCTTCCTTCACATGAAAAGGGAATATAGTAATAGAAATTATAAATTAAACAAACACTCTTGTAAATAATATACGTAACTCTTTTATTTTCATTTAAATATTTGAATCTTGGAAATGATGTATTCTAACATATATTCAGTGACATAGGTTAAACGATCATTATATGTGTACGTATTCATCGCTGTGTAGTTTTTGTATTTTTGTTTTAGTAGTTGTACTTTAACTTATTTCATACACAATAAAAGATGGGACAATTATCAAAGAAGATCAATAGACTGAATTTGATAACCAGTAGGAAATCGTAAAAACATGTTTCGTTACCGTTCACACAACAAAATTACGTTAACGTCGTAATTACGTTAACGCACGTAGTCACTACGAATTTCGTGCAGCATTTTATCCACTTCGTGAACATTCCAGTGTACACTGCACGAAACCCTCGCAAAGCCCACCACTGCAAGGTGAACTTCGGATGTACCGTGCTTCAACAACTGCGCCGGAGGTGGGCCGGAGTTGGGTAGAAAGCGGGTGGCAGCCCTGATCACCGCAATCTGGGTGAAACTGCGCGTGCGAGCCAGGGGACAATTTGGCTCGGGGACAATGACGATCTATCGCTCGGGCGGGCGGGCGGTGCCGGCTGGAATGGGCGATGGGGGTCGCCCGCGGGCGATTTGGGCGGTGGCCGGCCCCAACGGCTTCTGGGCGGCGACGCGGAAACGGGCAGCGAAGACTGGTGGCCTGCAGTTGCAACGGTGCTGCTGAACGAAGCCACATAAAATGGTTGTCCAAAGTGTAATAATAATAATAATAATAATAATAATAATAATAATAATAATAATAATAATAATAATAATAATAATATATTTATTTTGGCCACAATTGGCGTCTTTGCCAGGTGGTAGCCAATTAATTACACTATACAAATGAAAATTAAATATAATGTATTACCTAGAACCGTGTATACCCCAGCATAGCAAGAAAGCCTCCATTTCACGCGTACACATGTGAAACTCAGACTCTCTGTGCACACACCTAAACACGCACGCACCACGCACAAATACGTATACACACACACGCACACACATACATACATACTTACACACATATACATATATATTCATATACATATCCATACGCATATGCATATACACACGTACACGTGCGTATACGCATATATTCACACACACACACACATACATATATACACACATACATATGTACACTCCAAAAATGTACTTACAGCTAATTAATACCATCTAATTATATTCTATCGTATTCTATTGTATCTAATTCTAATCTTAAATTTTATTTCATTTACTCTATTCACTTCTGCTACGTCTTGCTGCGCTGCACTACACTGCAACGCCCAGCCCCACACTCCACTATATATATTTTATTTTATTTTTTTGCCTTATTTTTTATTTTTTTGTAGCCCGCACACTGCTCAAGAACGAATAAAGTAACTATCGTTTAACGTAAATAAATTACAATAAATTGAAGATTTTTATAGAACATAACAAATTAAATGTTTTAAAGAAACGGCGACCGAGGTGGTTGAGGTGGCTACAGCGTGTGCCGACTCGGGGACTCGGTCTGAAGGACCCCGGGCTCGAGCCCCGCCGTTGGCGTGGTTGTTTGTCTCTTGTCATTAGTGTATGTGTGTGTGTGTGCTGTAGCGGAAGGCCTTGGGAATCTGCTTACCACAGACCGAGGAGCCCGCTAGTGTGTCAAGTGTGAAAGGTTAACATGTGTCTTCATGAGGGACACAGAGGACCGGCAGTATTCGTAAATCGGCATTCTCTGAAGCTGAAAAAGCCCTAGGGAGAAAAAAAAAGTATTAACACAAATAGCCTTCAGAACTTCTGTAATGTATTACAGTACATATACAGAACCGTCAGTTCTTTACACTCCAAAAAGTGTAAGGCGGCGGCGATGGTGTAACGGCGGCGGCGATGGTGTAACGGTTAGGGTATTGGACTGTTGTACCCAAGTTGGCGGGTTCAAATCCGATCAAAGCCGTGGATTTTTAAGGGCGAGAAAATCCTTCGTACGCCTTCCTTCGGAAGGGAAGTAAAGCCGGCTGTCCCATGTTAGTAAATTTACTTACATGTAATAGATTCTCAAGCCTAAATGACACCTCTAAGCTAAATTCAAATCGCCTGTTTCTCGCCCAAGAAATACCTCCTTCCTCTGCTAGATGAAAGGAGCGTAGAGAAATTTGCGTGGTCAGACGGAAAAGCGGCCCTGATGGCCCGAGTCTCGCCACGTAAAATAAAGCCAATTCAATTCAATTCAATTCTATTAAAAAATACCAAAAAAGTTGATGTTGTATTATACAAAACGTCAATAGGAAATATTTAATGCATACGTTCTCTTCCCTGGAGCCTTGCTGTCGCAAGACGTCAGCTATGTTCTAAGAAGTCACGCGTGTAATAGATTTGATTTCACTATTATGACACAAATAAATAATTTGTGTCAAATAAACACAAATTATTACGCAAAATAACACAAATATTACGCAAAATAACACAAATAAATGTTTGCATTTTTCAGTGAGAATCGTTACTGTTTCGTTGTTTTTCGGTGTTTCCCCAGTTTTTAGGTATCTAAGAAAATCGTGGACACTTCTCACATGGCCTGAGGATGCCTAATTCTGTTTCTGCACGCACTGGAAATACGTGATCTAAATATCTAGCTAAATTGTTATGTATAGTACAATCATGGTCTAAAGGAAAATTCCATCAGCAGACTGATCCATTTGGCAGTTTTCCGTTCTTTTCCCGATCAATACGACACCAGAGCAGCATCCAAACCAACGAGCCACGAATCGCACGCGATCATTCCTTCCTCTTCCTGGTCCTATCCTTTCCTTTTGAATACACATTTACATGCACTACATTACCACACATGCCGGAACACCTGCCGGGAGCTTGGAGCTTATCCCGGCTGGGGTGGTGCCCCATTGGTGGGAGATACCTGGTTGGGGAAAACCCCGCTAGACGACGGTAGGTGGGCCCCGTATCTCGCCATTTAGCGAGGGAAGATCACACTCTCCTAGTAAGGGAAAACATTCGCTACACTTGCGGGACTAACGACTTTAGTAGTTGACGCGCCCGAAATCATTAAACAATCAATCACAGAAGCCGACGTGAAGTTTGATACAAGTTTATCTCACATTCCTGCAGGGTGGAATCACCTCCACCTTTCAGCTACAACGTTCACGGAATTATGACCAAGGGATATGACGCGTCTAGAAACGTTAGATTCACAAATGTCTGTGACATTTTTTCTGTGTCGAGCAGAGATTGCCAAACCACTACTAGTCGCTCGCCAGGCAATTTTCTACAAATTGCGGGCATGCTCCAGATTGACTAACATGGCCTTGTTCTACGAAGCACAAGTAAGTTCACAAACACTCACTGATGAGCATTGGAACAACTGTTTCCGAATGGCAGTCGCGACCTACTCTCCCAACGTAAAAAAAGTAGCTATGACCAAACAGTGTCATCCTTATCATTAACAAGTTTGCTAAAACCGTTCTTACATTTATAATTTGTTACTAACTATATTTCATTGTTTTTGTAACATGTAATTCCATTTCTATTTATTTTTCTTGTATACAGTTTTATTACAATTTCTTTTATGTTTAATAAAAGTGTATGTTTATAGATAATAAACAAATGTAAAGATTTGAAAAAAAATCCCTCTAGGTTTCTTGACAGCTCACAGGAAGATTGAAAACAGTATGATTGCTCACAAGCTTCATAAACTTGGCGACCACTAGTACAGAGCAATGATGCCAAGAGGCTTGCCGCCAGTCATATTCTTTTGCACGAATGGCGCATTGAAATATCTGCTCCACCCAGATATTCATCGATGAGGGTGGTCGTGAAATTGGAACAGGGACTTACACGCCAAGCCCGCTTTTTCACGGTCTTTTTTTCGTTCTTTTTCAGGCCAGAAAATGGCTCTCTTTGCGGCAGAAAACTTTCGTATCGAAAATTAATAAACGATTTTTTTGAGAAAATATATTTTTTTAAATTTTTGTAAACAGCGTTGTAAACTGTGTTTCATGATTCCTTTAGCAAGTAGTCCTTAAATAATTTTATGTTAACTTTAGTGAATGCTCTGCATATGCGTTTATAATATGTGTTAAGTTCATGATATTAGTAATTGTAAGAATTTCGTGCATCATGGTCACTATAACCTAGATTAGTAGTTTTTATTTCATATCTAGTTGTGGTTTTGTTAATTATAATTTGATCTATTGCTTTTTTATATAAATGTATTCCGTGTAGGTTCATTCACTCTAATATCTAAATTAAAAGAATGCAGAATGCTGGAAATGTTTAGTATTGTACCTGGTCATTTCGTTTCCTGCCAGTAACTGTATTGAAAATATTTCTTTGCAGCCCCTCAGAAAGCACTGTAACTCAAACAGTAGAAAATTGCGTCTAACGTATGTGATACACAGTGTATGTGACAATGGTTATACATCTGTACACACAAATCACTTCACACAGAATGCAACACACTATATCACTCTCGAAACGCCACAAAAGGTACAAGTTGCATCACAAGCTTAGCGACCGAGAAGATCCGGGAAATATCGCTTGGAATGCGGAAGTTAAAATGGACGAATCTAGTCTGAAGTGTCCTCTTTCTGTATCGACGAAAAATGACGAAAAAACACATAAAAATTGCTTGGAAAGCAATTAAATGAAGGTTAGTAAAATAAATAACACACTTCTTATTGTCGTTAAGTTTAGGGACATTTATTTTTAAATTTCTCTTGCACATTCTCTTTCTTTGGAGAATCAAAATAAATCTTATCCTTTGACGATCATGCTTTACTGATTTCGATAACATCATTTTTATTGAAAAAAAAAGGAGCCTGTACTTACTGATGTTGACATTGACATTATCATTGACTATTGACAGTAGTTGCAGTAATAAGCTAGTGCCATTTCATGAAATGTTACCTTTACGTGAGACCATACCGTGATACCAATGCTGTTACCAATGCTGTTACCATACGTGTTACCAATGCTGTGAGATACATAGTGATAGACGTTTGAAGCCTGGAAGCCTGAAGAAAATCCGGTAAAACAAAACATCTTTGGAGACTTGGGAAAAAATAATAACACCACTTATAAGAGAAAAAAATACTGTTATCAAATTAATTGCAAAGAACACGTAGCATTGATGAGGGATATAAATGACGAAAAAGTGAAATATTTCAGGCTAGGTCTAAAGATCAGGGAGCAGGGAGTATCAAAGATTTTTAGCGTGTTGTTAACAGTGAAGAATCATTTTTTGTTTGTTTGTGAATTGGCCATCATGGGGCCACGCGATATGTGCATCCCACCGGGGCTCAATCTTGATCATCAGGGTAGGTGCACGTTACCTTTTTATAGGAGGGAATCAACATTTTTAATGTCGATTCCATTTTTATACTCCAGGGTTGTTCGCTCTAGGGGTTGGAATGAAATTATGATGATCATGAATGATGAAATAGACACACACAACATACAGAGAAGCACACAACACTACTATGCTCGAGGCGGGACTCGAACCCGCGATCCTTTGGACCATTATTATTATTATTATTATTATTATTATTATTATTATTATTATTATTATTATTATTATTATTATTATTATTATTATTATTATTACGGCTTGGCGGCCTGAAAAACGAAGTCAGATAAACAACTCTCGCAGTGCAACGTGTTTCTACCACCCACATCCTCAGCGTCATACATCGCCGTCTCTTTCCGTTACCCTACCCGGTAGTCCGTAGCCGGCGGGGTGAGGTTGGCAGGCCTGCGCTCGCCAGCGCCCCCAGAGGATTTGTTCCTGGCCTGGTCTCACGCGCGCCGCATGTAAGCCTTCAGCTGTTTTGATAAAGAGCCCGCCATTTTTTATTTCGCGTAGCGCCCCGCGATAGCCGGCCGGCCTGTACGCGGACAATGGTTAAGACTGCGTTCTCCTCGAACGCCACCTACACAAGGCGGCGGGCATCCGGCAAGTGTGAGGAAAGCTGGATAAGGAAGCCGCTACTGATACCATCTGGCGGCGGGAGGGTGAAGTATGAGCCGGGGATTATTTTGCGGTTGAGACATCTTGCGCGTGCTTTGTGCAACCGCGCCTCGCTAGTGTTTTGTTTCTTGGCGGTTGCTTCTATATCCCACGCGAGGACAAAAGCGTTTGAAATATTTGCCGCGTGGTGTGGTAAGGTACGTTCCGCGGTTTTGTCATTCCGGTGAAAAACGAGCTTTGTCTGGGGGTAAGAGAATTTAATTCGCGCTTCGAAGACACTTTACAGTTGCGCGAATGAATTATATAGCGTGTAGCAGGAATTGTTCCTTAAATATTGGCGCCACATTAAAAATATCAAACAAATTTTCTTATTTCTCTGATAAATTTATTTGTTTTGCTAACCATTGCTTTCCAAGCAATTTTCATGCAATTCACGTGGTTATTGTTTCGTCATTTTCCGTCGATACAGAGAAAAGATACTGCGGACTAGATTTCGTCTAGGTTGCCGCGTTCCAAGAGATAGTTCCCGGATCTTCGTCTTGGTCGCTAAGCGTGTGATGGGACTTGTACGTTTTGTGACATTTGGAGAGATATATAGTTTATTGATTGATTAGATTCCCGGTCCGCATCAACAGCTCAGGTCATTATTCCCGTAAGTGTAGTGCATGCTTTCATCATGGGAGCCCCACTGGATGGTGAGATCGGACGCCGATCTACTTGTCAGCTAACCGAATTTTTCCACAAACAAGTATCTTCCACTAGCGGGGCACCGCCCCAGTCGGGACAAGCTCTAAGACCCCGACCGCTCTCCCGGCATGAGCGGTAGTTTAGTAAACGTTAGCGTACGTGTGTTGTGAAAATAAGGGTTGAGAATAGGACAAGGAAGAGGAAGGAAAGATCGCGCGCGGTCCGTGGCCCGTTTGTTGGGGGTACTGCTCCGGCATTCGCCTGGTGTTGATCTTAACCATCACAGCCGGGAAGAGCTCTAAGCTCCCCACCGGTCTCCCGCCATGTGTGGAGTGTGGTGCATGCTAGTGTAAGGGGAGAGGATAGGACAAGGAAGAGAAAGAAAAGATCGCGCGCGGTCCGTGACCCGTTTGTTAGGGTACTGCTCCGGCATTCGCCTGGTGTTGATCTTAACCATCACAGCCGGGAAGAGCTCTGAGCTCCCCACCGGTCTCCCGCCATGTGTGGAGTGTGGTGCATGCTAGTGTAAGGGGAGAGGATAGGACAAGGAAGAGGAAGGAAAGATCGCGCGCGGTCCGTGGCCCGTTTGTTAGGGAACTGTTCCGGCATTCGCCGGGTGTTGATCTTAACCATCACAGCCGGGAAGATCTCTAAGCTCCCCACCGGTCTCCCGCCATGTGTGGAGTGTGGTGCATGCTAGTGTACGGGGAGAGGATAGGGCAAGGAAGAGGAAGGGAAGATCGCGCGCGGTCCGTGGCCCGTTTGTTAGGGTACTGCTCCGGCATTCGCCTGGTGTTGATCTTAACCATCACAGCCGGGAAGATCTCTAAGCTCCCCACCGGTCTCCCGCCATGTGTGGAGTGTGGTGCATGCTAGTGTACGGGGAGAGGATAGGGCAAGGAAGAGGAAGGAAAGATCGCGCGCGGTCCGTGGCCCGTTTGTTAGGGTACTGCTCTGGCATTCGCCTGGTGTAGATCGGCGAAACCACGGAAAACCGATTAGTAGTTTGCTATCCGTTTTGAATCCGCTATATTTTGTTATTGTGATTGAAGTGTCTAATTCCTGTTGTACATGGCGATATTTTCTGTACAATTATATTATAAAAGGTTTAATAAAACATACACATTTTATAAACTCCGAGTGCCAAACGGGAAATTTCGCCATTTTCTAAGAAGGCATTAAATAGAACTGTTCTTTTTTCAACGAATAGTTTTATGCAAGCAGAATTCGACTTTTACCAACACCGTCGAAAGCAACGCTACTGGCGAGAGAAGTGCAAAGCTCAAATGACATCGAACTGTGCTATATTTGCGTCCGGACGTGGGTGAGGTTCGTTTCCTCGATAGATTTTACTCTAGTGTGATTACTCAGGAACCTGCATCGTAATGAAATCTGTCCCGTAATGAATTTCATTATGCAGCCATCAAATGACAGAATTATGCAATGGGAGTGGAAAAACTTAGTTTGATAGACACCCTGACCACGCGCAACAGGCACTACGATCGAATCGCAAATGAAAGCACCGCATCCTCCGCGTGATTCCGTGTTGAGGCCGCCGAGGAGGCGGCAATGCTGCCGCTGAGAGACGTCTGGAGGCCCCGAGCGTCACGCTTCGCTGCGGCTCAGCCCCTCGGCGAGCGCCCGGCGCGCGTCAACTGTCAACGCGCGCTGGGGGGGCGGGGGGCGGGGGGCGGGGGGGCGCTTGGAGCAGGAAACCGTTTAAGGCTGACAATCGACTTGTGCGTAGAAAACCGGCTGTCCGTTTGTCCTTCTGTCGGTTTGGTTGAATGTCGCTCCAATCGTCTTTCCGTCTGCGCGTCTGTCCATTTGAGCGTCTGTCTTATTATATGTCAGTCTGAGGCGCTCTCCGTCCGTCCGTCCGTCCGCCAGTCCGTCCGTCCGTCCGCTGTCCGTCCGTCCGCCAGTCCGTCCGTCCGTCCGCTTTCCGTCCGTCCGCCAGTCCGTCCGTCCGTCCGCTGTCCGTCCGCTGTCCGCCCGCTGTCCGTCCGTCGTCCGTCCAGCTGACCAACCGACCAGCCGTCTGTCCGTTTGAATGTATGATCGGCTGATCATATAAAAGGTAGATCACAAGAGGGACTGATTGCATGAAAGGATGGTCTATGTATGAATCGTATGTAGGTGTATGAAGTACGAACGTGCGGTCGCATATACTCCGACGTATGTACGTTGTGTGAACGACTGATAATATTACAAAATGAGTGTATGAATATCTAGTCGCCTAAGTATCTGACCATCTCGTAGCTTTGAGAATACTAGCGTCTAATCCGTCCATCTGTTTCTATCAGAAAATAATATTCTTCCACCTACCTGACTTAATTTGAAGAGTCATTTAAAAGTATTACTAACTATATTTCTATAATTTTTATCTAAAATGTGGCATATTCTTTCCAGAAACATCTCCCTGTGGTTGTATGCTTCTACGGATGGGGTGCTCGTATCTACTCCAGCGTTCTGTGAAAAGCACTGGCTCCTGAATAGTAAGTAGAATGTATAAGAGCGTGCCTCTTCTAATGTACCCAAAACATCATTTTTAACCATTATTTTATTCGTTTATAAGCTGGTCTAGGTATTGTATGTATGTACATATGTTTCTTAATTCATAAAAATCAAACCTGTGGCATTGATGATGAATTAGGCATTTTGAAGTTATTTGAAACATGTTTGCTTATCCTTATTAGTCCATATTTCAAGGTATAGTAAATATTTTCATATATTAAGGAAAATAGCCTAAATTTAAGGGACTTAAATTTTTTAATTTCTATAAGCTCCAAATACTTTAAAAATTATGACCAGAACATGAATACGTTCAGTCTGATATTGAGAGTTTTTAGACAGAGAAAGGCAACATACACATAAAAAGAACATGTAGAACCATTTATTTTTCCCTCGTAACCACGGTCCTCTCAATCCCAGAAAGTTATGCAGCGTATATGGAACTCAGTGTCGAAGGCAATAACAAACTATAACGTATCAATTAAAAATAAAACTATTAAGGTTCGTTCATTTAGTAACACAAAGATCAGTTTATTTCCGAAACGTTTAATTGAGATTAATGAATTAATGATGTTGGTGTATGGCTAATGGTAGAATTAATTTTTTAACCATTTTATTTATGAAATTTTAAAGATTAACTACCATTACTTTTGCTAATTTTATCTACTTAGTTTTTGTGTATAGTTTGCACATATATAGCAGCACATTTAGATGTGTTTTATTCCGTATAAATTCAAGACCTGTTTATAGGACTGAGAACTTTCATTGGCCCAGTCGTCGTGTCTACCCCACGGTATTCAAAATTCGACGATGTGCGTCTGTAGACACGCAGTGTGGTGAGAGAGAGAGCGTTTTTGAAGAGCATGCAACCACTTAACCAACGACGTGTGAAGTCTAAAAAGAGTATTTGTGCAACTGTTTGTTCTTGTAGTTTCGAACTGTGGCGGAAGAGTGTGCGCTGAAACCCCATTATGCCTCATCGCATTTGTTCCACTGGAGCTATCCTCCATCAACTAATCAGTATTTTTTATTTGACTGTAGTAGATGCGCCTAGTAGTTGATGCGACCTTCAATAACATTTCTTTTGTTATTGAAGGTCGCATCAACTACTAGGTCATTAGCGACCACTATTGCGTGTAACGGTATGGTAACTATGAGGATGACACGATATGATGATGATAGGGGTGTGAAAGGATGAACACAATACAACCATGCCCGAGGCGGGACTTGTACCCGCGATCCTTCGGTCCGAGATCGCTACGACACTACTGCCTTAGCGATCTCGGTCATCCGGATATTGCGTACATTATTAAATAAATATTACAAACATTACGTACATACAGATAACTATACCTATAGGTTTATTCCACGAACACGATGTTGCATCATGCAAATGAAGTATTCAGAGCACGCTCTTCCGGCCCAGTTGGGAAAAGATTCCACCCAGCGCAGCCGAGTGATCGATTAGTATTCGCCCGTTCAATCCGGCGGAACAGAGAGCTCCGCTATCACTTCGACATCGAGTGTGCTCAGGGGCCAAACGCTGTGCGCGCTGTGGAGTGTGCGCATGCGTGAAGGGCCCAAGCGCGGTGCGCGCCGAGGTGCTTCGCGCCAGTCAGAAACTCCCTGTGGAGCCGCGGGCGCCAGTCGACTCGCACGTGGCGCAATTGCCACGTGCGATGTGCAGCGCAGCCACCGCCTTCTTCCCCCCCCCCCCCCCCCACACCTACCGTTGCCGCCGCTGCGGGACGCGCGTTCTCCGCACGCGCAGTGGCCGCACCGGTGGACCTTGGGGAACACCAGCTTGGGTGAGATTTTGAAGTGCAGTAGCACCCCGATAATCCGAACCAAGTTTGGGTGCGGTCTGTTCGGATTATTTGAAAAAATGTACTGAACATATACAAACGCATGTAGAGGATTACCACGCAATGAAACGTAGCATAGCGAGAAATAATTAAGCAGATTCAGTTCATTACGGCAAAACAAGATGAATGATTTTGCATGTTCCTCTAAGTGAGAATTACTGCTACGTAAACATGTGATATAAGTCGTAGTTACCAGTGCAAAAACTATTTCATTTCGACAACTTGTACTTCAATAATTAGTTATTCGTTGTAGAGTGATTATAAAATACGTTCTTTTCACTACACATAAGTATTTTATTTATTTTGTTTATTTTTCCTCCAAGCCGAGTTTTGTTCGCATTACCCGAAATTTCGGATTCGCGGGCTTCGTATTAGAGAGGTTCTACTGTACTACTTTTGTGAATTTGAAAAATAATTTTAACAAAAGATAACTTTCTACAATCATGAGGAAAAGGTGAACATACAACCAATGCCAAAACTAGTACTGAAAATTTCGAAAAAATTACAAATGTGTATGTAATTTATATTGAACAACTAACGTAAAAAAGTGTGATGAAAACATCCACTACACTTACGGGACTCGTGCTGATTGGCGTTGTCGCACCAGGAATCACTAACATAGTCTCACAAAAAATGAATTGTCAGAACCAAAGACTTGATTTTATGTTTCTCTCTGTATATTTAGACATGCTGGATCTGAATCTGAAGCTAGAATTGTGCCATCACCCTCCAATTTACTTTACCAATGGCAAACAAAATCGTTACGTTTTTTCGGGGGTTGTTGTAAGACAAAGACGTGATACATGTTTGTGTATCTGTGACGACGAATCTGAAGTCAGAATTGCGCCATCACCCTCCAATTTACTTTACCAATGGCAAACAAAATCGTTACGTTTTTTCGGGGGTTGTTGTAAGACAAAGACGTGATACATGTTTATGTATCTATGACGACGAATCTGAAGTCAGACTTGCGCCACCACCCTCCGAAAATACATTTCGTTGACATACGAAGAAAGACACGTGTCAAGTCTTTGGGTCTGACAAGTCGTTTTGTGTGTGCGGGTGTAACGAAAGAATCTTCGGTGAGCGCTTTCGCTTGACAAGCGTTGGCGCGTGCGCACTGCGTGGGCCGTGCGAGTGCCTGGCGGGGGTGGGCGCGGAGATTCCTGATTTGCTTCGAAGGCAAGCTTGCAGGGGCGGAGGCGGTGGCGGTGGTGTTAGAGGCGGCGGTGGTGGAGGAGGCAGAGGCAGTGGCGGCGGAAGCGGGAGCGGGAGCGGTAGCGTAGGCGGGGGGCGGAGGCGATGGCGGAGGCGGGGGCGGTGGCAGCGGGGGAGGCAGAGTCAGAGAGGTGGAGGCGGCGGATGCGGGGGCGATGGAGGCAGGGGCGATGGAGGCAGGGGCGATGGAGGCAGGGGCGATGGAGGCAGGGGCGATGGAGGCAGGGGCGATGGAGGCAGGGGCGATGGAGGCAGGGGCGGTGGAGGCGGGAGCGGTAATGGAGTCGGTGTTGGAGGTTGCGGTGAAGACTATGGCGCCGGTGGAGGCGGAGGCGATGGCGGTGGAGTGGAGGGGGCGGCGGTGACCGTGGGTGAATGATGGACGCGGACGCAGGCGAGCGGCTCCCGTCGCCAGCCCGCCGCCCGCCCCCCACGCCCCCACCTTTAACATTTTGTTCCTTGTCGCTCACCGGAATACAGCGGACACGATGTGCAATATGTACCTGTTCGCAGAAGTAAATTACATCTAACTGGAAAACCCGCTAATTGCAAGGTATTAAATAAACACAATTGAAGTGCAAAATCAGTTAATTCAATGAAGATAAACTATGTATTAGATGAACTTTGAACATTCAAATATTCGAATATTGTCCACTTCCAGTACTTATCCTGCATTCTAGATCGCCACTTCTAGATCACAGTTAAAAATATCTTCACTTTGCGGAAATAACGTCCTACATTTCCAATTTAATTCAAAACACTTTTTAAATACCCCAAATACTAATAAGAACAAAGTGTCGAAATTTCATCGAAATCGGTCGAGTCGTTTTTGCGTCTACATGCGACAGACATCTACGCACATTCCGTTTTGTTTATAGATATACGACTTTTATTTATGAATAGATATCGTACAATTACTCATTTCCGTTCTTCGACTCGAGGACAACTTCCCGTTATGCGTACCCGAGTTCCATTCCCGGACGGGGCAAAATAAAGTGAGAGCGTAGGCTTCCGCGGCCGGAGTCAGTATTTACTAGGCTGTCCGGGTGACGCCGCGTCCATGGCGAAGGTGCCGACGTTTCGGTCGCCATTCTGCGACCTTCCTCAATACGCCCTGAGGAAGGTCGCAGAATGGCGACCGAAACGTCGGCACCTTCGCCATGGACGCGGCGTCACCCGGACAGCCTAGTAAATAGGGGCAAAAATAGTTGTAGCCTTCCTTTAAAATCCTCTCAGCTTCTGCAGCTGATGACAAATAAAAGCTCTGGTAGGCGGAGTTCGCTAGTTACGGCGAAGGGAATACATGTTCGTATGTGTACCTCTTACCCCCCTGCCCCGGGGTGGTAGTTAATGAGACCCAGGTGCGAGAGACGTAGGCGCTGGAATGAGAATTAAACAGAGAATATACATAATGGATTACGAAATTAGATAAATGCCATGGGATCTTTAAGGCTAAATGCACCGAAAAATACTTGTAGGAAAATTCAATAGATCGCAGCACTATCACAGGGGAATTTACTTTACAGATAACGTCTGAACCAATGGTCCGATATTCGATTTCTAAACGGCATTTGACGCCTTTTTAATATAGAATTTACGCTGCGATGACCTTTTTCTAAAAATCTAGCAAAAACGCGAATTTGAAATTAGTTCTCAAACTTCCGAGAACAAATTTAAAAATGTGGCCTTATAGCGCGATGGTGACATGCTTCCTGAATCGAACGCCGTGACAATCATGCAAATCGGGCGAATAGGAGCGTCGTAAAGTGAAATTTACGAAAACAACTCGCCCTCCCCCCACTTCCCCTTCTGCGCCGTTCCATCACCCACCCGCCCGTTGTGGGCCCTCTGTCAGCGCGGTCAACGGCCAGGCCCGGCGTCGTGCGGACAGCCCCGACGGACGGACGGAGGAGGCGGTACTTGCGGGACACGCAAGCCACACACTCGGTTTACGCGTTCGTCACTTTGCATCTCAATCTATTTTTCCAATCTATTTTTCAAACTAGAGATTTTATACTACTATTTCAAACCGAAGTAAACGGTCTGTAATAGTAGTACATAACTATCTTTTTCACATATTTCCGTCTTCCTTCGAATACAATTTTAAACTTTTTTGATGCATTGCTCAAAATATTGATTCCGATTTTTAACTATTTTTTTAAAAAAGGAACTAATTGTGTAAATAACAGCGTTATTCCATCTCCACACATCTTATTTTAGATATATTTTACTTGTAAGGACTTCTGTTATCTCTCCACCTTGGTCTAAGATCTTCCGTTGGTGGATCTTCATCTGGTGAATCACTTTTCCCAAGTAAAATAGCCGAAGCTAATTTTAAAAATGTTTTCGTACTTTCGGACAAATTTACAAAAATGCATTATCTTGGCTGTCCGGGTGACGTCGCGTCGAAGGCTGTTTTGCCGACGTTTCGACCATTTTGTCGCGGTCTTCCTCAGAACTGGTATGCCCATACATAAGATGGTATGGACATGGTAAGACCACGACAAGATGGTCGAAACGTCGGCAATAATCTTCGACGCAGCAAGTCGATCAAGTGAGGGATCGACCCAGCAAGTCGATCAAGTGAGGGATCGTCTCAGCAAGTCGAACAAGTGGGCGATCGACCCAGCACGTCGAAACAGTGGGGGACCGAACCAGCGAGTCAAACAAGTGGGGGATCGACCCAGCAAGTCGAACAAGTGGGGGATCGACCCACCAAGTCGAACAAGTGGGGGATCGACCCAGCAAGTCGATCAAGTGAGAGATCGACCCAGCAAGTCGAACAAGTGGGGGACCGACCCAGCAAGTCGATCAAGTGAGGGATCGACCCTGCAAGTCGATCAAGTGAGGGATCGATCCAGCAGGTCGATCAAGTGGGAAATCGACTCAGCAAGCCGATATAGTCAGGAATCGGCCAAGCAAGTCGATCAAGTGAGTGATTGACCCAGCAAGTCGATCAAGTGAGGGATTGACACAGGAAGTCGATCAAGTGAGGGATTGATTCAGGAAGTCGAACAAGTGAGGGATCGACCCAGCAAGTCGAACAAGTGGGGGATCGTCTCAGCAAGTCGAACAAGTGGGGGATCGACCCAGCAAGTCGAACAAGTGGGGGATCGACCCAGGAAGTCGAACAAGTGAGGGGTCGACCCAGCAAGTCGAACAAGTGGGGGATCGTCTCAGCAAGTCGAACAAGTGGGCGATCGACCCAGCACGTCGAAACAGTGGGGGACAGAACCAGCAAGTCAAACAAGTGGGGGATCGACCCAGCAAGTCGAACAAGTGGGGGATCGACCCACCAAGTCGAACAAGTGGGGGATCGACCCAGCAAGTCGATCAAGTGAGAGATCGACCCAGCAAGTCGAACAAGTGGGGGACCGACCCAGCAAGTCGATCAAGTGAGGGATCGACCCTGCAAGTCGATCAAGTGAGGGATCGATCCAGCAGGTCGATCAAGTGGGAAATCGACTCAGCAAGCCGATATAGTCAGGAATCGGCCAAGCAAGTCGATCAAGTGAGTGATTGACCCAGCAAGTCGATCAAGTGAGGGATTGACACAGGAAGTCGATCAAGTGAGAGATTGATTCAGGAAGTCGAACAAGTGAGGGATCGACCCAGCAAGTCGAACAAGTGGGGGATCGTCTCAGCAAGTCGAACAAGTGGGGGATCGACCCAGCAAGTCGAACAAGTGGGGGATCGACCCAGCATGTCGAACAAGTGGGGGATCGATCCAGCAAGTCGAACAAGTGGGGGATTGACCCAGCAAGTCGATCAAGTGGGTCTACCCAGCAAGTCGATCAAGTGAGAGATCGACCCAGCAAGTCGATCAAGTGAGAGATCGACCCAGCAAGTCGAACAAGTGGGGGACCGACCCAGCAAGTCGATCAAGTGAGGGATCGACGCTGCAAGTCGATCAAGTGAGGGATCGATCCAGCAAGTCGATCAAGTGGGAAATCGACTCAGCAAGCCGATATAGTCAGGAATCGGCCAAGCAAGTCGATCAAGTGAGTGATTGACCCAGCAAGTCGATCAAGTGAGGGATTGACCCAGCAAGTCGAACAAGTGGGGGATCGACCCAGCAAGTCGAACAAGTGGGGGATCCACCCAGCAAGTCGAACAAGTGGGGGATCGACCCAACAAGTCGAACAAGTGGGGGATCGACCCAACAAGTCGAACAAGTGGGGGATCGACCCAGCAAGTCGAACAAGTGGGGGATCGATCCAGCAAGTCGAACAAGTGGGGGATCGACCCAGCAAGTCGAACAAGTGGGGGATCGACCCAGCAAGTCGATCAAGTGAGGCATCGACCCAGCAAGTCGATCAAGTGGGGGATCGACCCAGCAAGTCGATCAAGTGAGAATTCGACCCAGCAACTCGATCAACTGAGTGATCCGTCCAACAAGTCGATCTGACTATCCTGAGTATTATAACTAATATGACATTTTGGACTCTTTTGACTTTTTTTACTATTCCCACTCTTTCGACTATTTGGACTATTTGGACTGTTTGGACTATTTGGACTGTTTAGACTGTTTAGACTGTTTAGACTGTTTGGACTGTTTGGACTGTTTGGACTGTTTGGACTGTTTGGACTGTTTGGACTGTTTGGACTGTTTGGACTGTTTGGACTGTTTGGACTGTTTGGACTGTTTGGACTGTTTGGACTGTTTGGACTGTTTGGACTGTTTGGACTGTTTCGACTGTTTCGACTGTTTCGACTGTTTCGACTCTTTCGACTGTTTCGACTGTTTCGACTGTTTCGACTGTTTGGACTGTTTCGACTGTTTCGACTGTTTGGACTGTTTGGACTGTTTCGACTGTTTCGACTGTTTCGACTGTTGCGACTGTTGCGACTGTTGCGACTGTTGCGACTGTTGCGACTGTTGCGTCTGTTGCGTCTGTTGCGTCTGTTTCGGCTGTTTCGGCTGTTTCGACTGTTTTGACTATTTTGACTGTTTTGACTATTTTGTCAGTCCTTCCGTCAGTCCGTCAGTCAGTCCGTCAGTCAGTCAGTCCGTCAGTCAGTTCGTCAGTCCATCAGTCAGTCCGTCAGTCCATCAGTCAGTCCGTCAGTCAGTCCGTCAGTCCGTCAGTCAGTCCGGCCGTGTAATCTGTCCGTCCGTTAGTCTGTCAGTCGATTAGTCTGTCCATCCGTCCGTCCATCAGTCAGTCCGTCCGCCCATTAGTGAACCCGTTCGTCGGTCACTCCGTCCGTCTGTCTGTCAGTCAGTCAGTCACTCCCTGTGTGTGTGCACGAATTCTTTTTCAACTTTAGATAGAATTATAAACTTTCTTTTATTTCGTTTCTCATTCACTTTACCCTAGGGTAACAATATCATGTAGTCACTAGATTATTTCTAGCGACCCAACAGTTCTCACTGTTGTTCGTCTTTTTGCATCTGAAGATAACATGCTGGAAAATTGTGCGGCACATTCCTAAATCACCGAAACGTGATTGCGTGATATTTATGAACTTTCATACAAATATAATTTTGATCCTAACAGATAAGATAATTTACAAAGTCTGTTTATTAATTTTATCAAAATCACAAAGGATATTATTTAAATATTTCAAATACAAAGACCAAAGTGATGGCATTTACGGTAAAACATTATACGCACTTCTTGAAACGTATGACATGTGGCCAGTTGGTCATTTTAAATATTTTTAAAATAATATAACTTGTTTAACAGAGGTAGATCTAGATGAAAAAAATCCAAAAGTTCCTGAAAATATACTGCTTGCTCGAGCGCAAGGGAGAAGGGATAATCACGCTGACACCAGGATTGCTGCGTCATCGGTATATTGTAGAGTTCCATGGTTATCTTCCTACAATTTTGATATTTCTCTTTGTACGATTTGATCTCGTAAAGTAATGGATGAAATTACGTTACATAGTTCGTAAATAATTATTACAGTTTTCATTTTCGATCTATTACAGGCAAATAACACACACACACTCTCTCTCACACAAACGCACATTGAGATTTTCGTAGAGAAACAAAATATTCCTATATTTTTAGTTCAATTATAATTGAATAGTTATATAATGACACGGTATGTACACAGAACAAACGGTTGGGAAGCTCGGGCCAAGTGCAGGTGTTGCGGTTCAAGTGCCCGATTGCGGGCGTTAGTCTGGGCGCAGGTCTCGGAATGCACCTAGCCAGCTGAATTCGTTGTACACGGCCAAAACAAATTAACGAATGTGTTTGCCGACCGGCCATTCTCCAGCGCGGAAGGCACTGTCACGTGAACTAGCGGTACATAAGTTAGCGGCGAAAATCGCTTGGCGGGATTCGATAACGAATGAAATCTTCGTGCTGATGCTCATTTTTCCATCTATGCGGTTGTGCTCGCAAGCCTTGGCTATGCGAGTTGTCTCTCTCGCCCTAGGACTACAGGCCAGAAGCGAGACGCGAAATAAGATGAAAATTAATTGTTCAAGCAATCAATGGCAAAATACTATCTTTCTGATTTCAGGGAGTGAAGGGAGGAATGACTTCGATACATGGGACAGACACGCATTCTAAAGCAAGAGTTTATGTGTAGAACGCGAGGTAGAAGACACAGAGGCAGATCGTTATAGAAATGAAATTGGTAGAAGCCAAAACAGGTCATGAACCCATCCTTGGATTAGAGGAGAAGAAGATGATCATGAGGGTGTCAACTCTGTTATTTGTTAATACGAGTATAACTGCGTCATCGCAGGCCAGTACCCATAAAGCTAAAAAAGGATACTGTTATTTTTTAATTGCTCATTAATTGCAGAGCTAAAAATTAATCTTAGACCCAGCACCGCTTTAACCGCCGGGCCTGGCCGTGCCACCGCGCTGACAGAGGGCCCACAACGGGCGGGTGGGTAACGCAACGGCGCAGAAGAAGAAGTCGTGGCGGGGGACGAGGTGTTTTCGTAAATTTCACTTTGCGACGCTCCTATTCGCCCGATTTGCATGATTGTCACGGCGTTGGATTCAGGAAGCATGTCGCCATCGCGCTATAAGGCCACATTTTTAAATTTGTTATCGAAAGTTTAACATGGTGTGTTCCGTTTAGTGACTTCTGTAAAATGATGTTATATAATTCTTTTGTTTAATTATGACCATTGTTTAAAATAACGTATTTATGGGTTTTGACCGTCGTGCCTGAAGATGGAAATAATCATTTCCGAAACGTTGCTTTTTTTGCATGACATTTTTTTGTATAATGGAATCATATTGTAATTTATGTAAAACTGTTATTATGAAAACCATTTTCTGTCTATAAAATAAGTCTGAGAATAGTTGTTAAATCTACAGACAGAAAAAATAATAATTTAATACTGACTACTACCCTTACAGCTGAAAATGAAAAAAACATCTAATCACCTAGACAACGAACTCCCTTTAAATATCCGGGCCTCATTTCTTTGAACACTGCAATGGCGATTTTTTCCCTACTAGGTACGTTAGCAACTAAAAGTTGTCCGCATTCAAGGAATTATGGAATGTATAGGATTGAATTAAATTCACTAGAAGTTACGTCTAGTTGTCATTCATGATTAATGATCGTTAACAAAAGCACTTGTAGTAGAAAGACGTGCCAAGAAGTACAAAAAAAAAAAGCAGTGTCCAGAGTTTGTGTGAAGTGCCTCTTTCGTGATTTAAATTGAGTGACCCAAGTTCTTTGCCTTTTACGCGGAATCGCAGGCGCCTTGGAACAGACAATAGGAAAGACGAGTTTGTGGAAGCGTTTGTCAAAAGTTGCTCTGAAGAAGTTGGTCTGCTCACTGTGTGCCACAATGACGATAAATGCGAGCAAATATTTATTTTTTACTGATTCGCAGTGCTCGGATTCAGATGACAGATCATATATTCATTGTTGCATTGTAGTCGTAGATAACTTGTAAATAAATGTTTATCACGACATGTAGATGATAGAAAGGTCTCGTTATTGTGTAATTTGTGCCATTTTTCAACTAGGCCATTTTTGTGGACCTTTGTGTCCTTTTTGTCATTGTTGTGGACCTTTGTGTCATTTTGGTCATTTTTGCGCTTTTGCTTCGTTTTCGTGCCTTTTGTTAGTGCACTTTTCATAGATTTACAATGACACAATGAAACAAAGTTTTTATTTTATCATCACTTCATGACGAAATTCACTACTGTAGTAGACTCACAAAATTACACGATAACCTTCTGTTGTAACTTCCTCCACCTTTCAAAACTGACGATTGGAAAAGGGGGTCTAATGATTATATTGTCTCCTAAATAAATACTTAGTTATATATATTTATATATATATATAAATTTTTTATATAAATAAATTGTCTTTAATAGTTTAAAATTCATTGAATAAATAAACATTTTCACACGAACTTTTTAGTATATTTTCAAAAATTTGGTTATTTTCCCTCTGATTATAAGTCGTTTTATAGATATTATCTCTTATTTTCAAGTCATTTTATAGGTCATTTTCAAAGAATTTTAGGTCATCATAATCCGAGTCCTGTTTTTGCTTGTTCTTACCTTCGATTCAGAATTTGATATGCACTGCATAACTTACCTCGATCGGCAGAGCAGGGTTGCGAGGGAAATATTAAAACAGTTGAGTGGTGATAAATGTTGTCTTATGGAGGGAATTATTAAAAATCAAACCGAGTCAAGTTAACAACTAGTTAATTAGAAAATAGGGCAATCTGATAATTAAAAGTACTTAAAAATAAAATTATGTATATACTCCTGGCGTTAACTAGTTCTAGTTATCTCGGGCAACAAAAGCCTTCAAGTCAAAGGTGTGAAGGTGTGAAGGTGTGAAGGTGTGAAGGTGTGAAGGTCTGAAGGTCTGAAGGTGTGAAGGTGTGAAGGTCTGAAGGTGTGAAGGTCTGAAGGTGTGAAGGTCTGAAGGTCTGAAGGTCTGAAGGTCTTGAGATATTGAAGGCCTTCGGGATATGTACGACTCACTCCATGTCGTCCTTTCTCAAACGACACGTTTTGTACCTTAAAATATAATTTATTTATTTTTGTGTGTGCTCTTTTAATAATCGAGAGGAAGGTTAGTAGAAGGGCGTTTATTCATAAAATATTTCAAAACGTGCTTTAGGTGACTTTCCACCACCGCTCCAAATAGTACTGCGCTAACTCCAAATAGACCGCCATTGATAAGCCTTTGAAATTCTGAACTGCACTTTTTTATCATAACATCATTATCTCTGTGATGTTGCATCATTTCGTTTCGTGGTGTTTAGAAAATAGATAGGATAGCTTTGAATTTGCAGGATGTGAATTTGGCCGATATATCTTATATTTCATCGGATAATAGTGAATTTTCGCCTCCAGATGATAGTGATACATCTTCGGATACTTATTTACGTAGTGTTAAAGATCAAAATAAAGAACGAAAACGGAAAACTTTTCCGTAAATCAGAAAACAATTATTGTTCTCAATAAACCTGGAGGAAATTTGAATTATTCTTTATTTTTGAAATTAATACACGAAGCCAACCCTTCAATTGAATCGTTTGTTTCAGAAACCCGCCAAACACAAACATCTAAAAAACGCGTTTGCGGCAGAATATTGTTCCAAAAGGAAAGACACATCGTTTAGTGAATATTTACACGAAATATATGCATTAATGCTTTAATATTAAACAAATATTTTGAAATCAGAAAAACTTGGAGTCTCTTTCTGGAAATGCAGGGTTTGGCGTTTGACGATTCGGTTGGTTTTTGTCCGCCGCGTGGTGCGGTGGGCCAGTGCGGGCGGTGAGAACTGGTCCACAGAGAAGGGCCAAATGCGGCGAAGCAGCGACCTGCGCTTTCTGGGTCTGCGGGTCACTGGGCACCTCCTGCCCGCTCCGGGATGCCCCCGCCACGTGCCACGTGCCACGTGCCACGTGCACGTCTCCGCCTCGGGAGGAATTCAAAAATACATCGATGAAATTGAATCCCTCTTCCTGATTGTCAATTCTACAATCCTGATTAATTCCTGAATAATTCCTGATTCTACAATCTACACGAAATATATATATTTCGAGACAGATTTAATAATCAGAAATTTGGGTACATCATTTCGCATAACATTTTTGACGACAATATTATGCATACACAGACAGAATGTGAGATATAGGAAGAAGAAGCAATATATTTCTTTAAAGTTTTGAAAGCTGTGAAGACACGTATAAGAAAAAGCTACTGAAATATTGCGTACAGAAGATGGCGGGAATCCTCCTTGATGCCACGTGCCACGTGCACGTCTCCGCCTCGAGAGGCATTCAAACATCCATCGATGAAATTGAATCCCTCTTCCTGATTGTCCTGATGTATTTTTTTCTTAAGAAATTAATACTAAATTAATATTACTAATAAAAATTAATACTACTTCCCTGGGGAGTTGTGGTGTCCGTTTAAATTCGTTAGTTCTTTTAGAACACCTTTAGGGTGTGATACGCAGAGAAGTTCACAATAGGTCCTCTACTGTTCTAATGTTGAAACTTTCTACTGCTGACTATTACTGATGTAACACAACAGGACAATATTTGTCTCATTAAGTACTCTGAAGATGTAATTGAGCATGTTATGAAACGTCGCGTAATTGTTGATAATAAAGGATTAACATAAAACATTCAATACGTTTTATTAATAAAAATTCAATCGAGATCCCTGGGTCAATTACTACAGAATTGTAGAGGGAAATGATTCGTTTTGTTTTGGGAAATGGGGAGGCGGTATCATGAAACAAATCTTCGTTTCAAATGGGCTACTGGTGGAATGAGATTATCCTTCAGTAAGGAGCGCATCAAACAGCATACAATCGCACACGTATTTCGTACCCGATAATTATCGCACAGATAGGAATGTGTAAGAGTTAACAGAAGGGAACTCCATTCCACTCAATGTGTACGTTGTCATTGGCTGATTGTTAGTGATTCCAGGCACGTCAACTAGTGAGGTCATTAGTCCCGTAAATGTAGTGCATGTTTTTGCTCGCGAGGTGGCGGAGATCTTCCTACGTTGAATGACGCGTTCCGGTGCCTACCGTCTGCTAGTGGGGTTTTCCCGACCAGGTATCTCCCACCGGCGGGGCACCGCGCCAGCCGGAACAACATCTAAGCTCCCGACCGGTCTCCCGGCATGTGTGGTAGTGTAGTGTATGTCAGTGTAATGGTGAGTAGGTGAGGGGTGAGGGTAGGACAAGAAGAAGAAAATATCGCTCGCGCGGTCCGTGCCTCGTTTGTTAGAGTACTGATCCGGCATTCGCCTGGTGTTGATCTTCACCATCACAGCCGTGAAGAGCTCTAAGCTCCCCACCGGTCTCCCGCCATGTGTGGGGTGTGGTGCATGCTAGTGTAAGGGGAGAGGATAGGACGAGGAAGAGGAAGGAAAGATCGCGCGCGGCCCGTGGCCCGTTTGTTAGGGTACTGCTCCGGCATTCGCCTGGTGTTGATCTTAACCATCACAGCCGGGAAGAGCTCTAAGCTCCCCACCGGTCTCCCGCCATGTGTGGAGTGTGGTGCATGCCAGTGTAAGGGGAGAGGATAGGGCAAGGAAGAGGAAGGAAAGATCGCGCGCGGTCCGTGACCCGTTTGATAGGGTACTACTCTGGCATTCGCGGGGTGCTGATCGGAGATACCACGGGAAACTACCGATCAGAGCAGCCGGCCGCTAGAATGCTTCTCCGGACTCAATTCGACCTAGGTAACAAGCTAGTATGGAAAACCCTGCCACCGTGGGGAGTGGAACCCTAGGACCTCCCGGTCAGAGGCACTGCAGTGACATCAGCTGATGCCCTGAGCCACCTCTCCCAGTAACTTCGCTCGTAACCTAGCTGTGTAGGTAGTGTGGAAAATGCTGCCACAGTGGGGAGTGGAACTCTAGGACCTCCCGGTCAGAGGCACTGCAGTGACATCAGCTGATGCCCTGAGCCACCTCTCCCAGTAACTTCGCTCGTAACTTAGCTGTGTAGGTAGTGTGGAAAATGCTGCCACTGTGGGGAGTGGAACCCTAGGACCTCCCGGTCAGAGGCACTGCAGTGACATCAGCTGATGCCCTGAGCCAACTCTTCCGGTACGACTACGCCGTAAATTGCGCTTAAGCAAGTCTCCTGTGTCAACAAATGAATGAAAGACGTTGCCACCGTCTGAAGTTCATTCATTGAACTTTTAATTAAAAAGAAAGGAATTTGAAGAACTCCTTCATTAAAGATGTCTTGTTCCACACCCGCGACTAATTATCAATAGCACGACAAGCACAACATCAAGGAGGATTCCCGCCATCTTCTGTAAGCAATATATCAGTAGCTTTTTCTTATACGTGTCTTCACATCTTTCATAACTTTATTGAAATATATTGCTTCTTCTTCCTATATCTCACATTCTGTCTGTGTATGCATAATATTGTCGTCAAAAATGTTATGCAAAATGATGTACCCAAATTTATGATTATTAAATCTGTCTCTAAATATATGTTTCGTGTAGATTGTTGAAAACAAATGACAAATTATGTCGTTCTATCCCTTGATGACATGTTCGTTTAATTCGTGTGTGGGATAGGAATCTTGTTAATTCTCGTTGAGAAAATAACGGAATAAATGAAGTTTTGCGATGATTCATAGTCAAAACAAATAAAACACTGTTGTTGTAATGCACTCGGGCAGATTATGCTTCTCTCCCACACGTCGCATATATTTTCACTGTTTTTTTATTTGTAACTTTTAAACGTAACGTTTTGACAGCAAGAAGCAATATGTAATGCGTATGTATTTACATCAGTGACAGTTTGTCGCAAGACTTAAAGAATGTTCATTATAGAAGTTTCGATATAACCTTAAACAGTATTTATTCACTCATTCTTGACGTCATTATTTCTTAGAGAAACATCATAAGAACAACAGAGAATTTTTACGAAGAAAAATAAATGAATTACCTTTCTTTAATGGGCTGCTTTTACCATTTACAAGAAACAACTAAGGTACAGTGAGAAAGCCAATGTTTCGTCCGGGTCTGAGACGGTTGCCGACTGTACCCAGAAGAATTGAGGAACGACTTCGAAAGTCGATCAGAAGAACGCGTTTTTGATACATACGTGCAAATGTCATTAATGAACGAGTGGTGATAAAATAGCAAAAAACTTTCTCGCCCTTATTTTCAGGCAAAATTATGTGAATAGTACTCAAAAGTTTGAAAAATTGTACATGACTATATTTTAAAACCTATCCTTAAGGAACAGATTTCATTAAGGAAAAACTCTGTTGTTTTAGTTGTAAGAATACGCCGAAAAAAATTGAACTTCTGAAAGTTTCGAAAAAACACGAGTTTTCATTCTCTTAGACCTTCACACTATGCAACAACAAAATTTAATCAAAACCGGTGTAGCCATTTTTTTGAAAATTTTGATAATGTCCTAAGAGTCACATTTAACGTACTCCTTAAAGGTGAAATATCGGTTTCAAATTCAAAGGCCATCAGCCAGATCGTTTGGGGAATATCAATTTTAGAGAAAGTCGCCTGAACGGTTTAACGCTAGCGTTGCTCACAGACACACGAACGGACGTATTATTGGCCGTCATTCTAGTTTTTTGTACCAAGGACCCACAAAACAAATTCTGGCTACACCATGTGTTGGAGGACTTTTTTCAAAATTTAGCAACTGGATTTATCTACTTGTACGTTACCAGGGCCCTGTAATAAGATGTTTTCTCCCGAAAACTCGCCCCGGCTAAGGCGCTGTCCCGCGCGGAAGGCACTAAAGGAAGAAAACTAGTCGCTAGACGATGTGTAGGTCGTTTTTGGATTCCACTTTCTCGGCCACTATGAAACACCGTCGCCTTCTTGAATAGAATATTCACAACAACAACAGGACTTTTTGCGGTAGCGGGCGACAAACACAAAAAAATACTCCTGTAAATATAAACAAAGAATGAACATGTAACAAATTTTTATTGTTCACTTAATGCAATTGAAAGTGACATCTGTAATTAGAGTATTTTGAAATTATAAAATTGGTGTGGTTATGATTTACAATTGCCAAGCTATCGCATGTACATTGTAAATTGTTTAATTAATATGTTAACAATGTTTTATCCAGTTTTGCATCATTATATCAAACCTTTTATAATTTTAATGTACATAATGTTTCAGTACACTTCGACAAAGAAACCAAAATAGGTTTCGAAACGTTGGGTCAATAAATATTAAAACACAAACACAAACTGTCTATAAATAAATGATGAACCATTCTCCTAATACAAGTTATACAGATATTCTAGATTCTAGGATTCTAACCTATCTTTTATCTTCCGTGCAGGAAAACGAGTTTATCGATGAGAACGGTTAACTAATACGATGCTAGACAAAAAAAAAATCTCACCATCATTAATTTCTGAAATTGCAGATATGTAGGTCTTTGGAGATTTCAATGCTCTAGTAGAACAGAAACCTGACAGAAAATCGATATTTTCTTGAGGCCCATGTTAATTGAGCCCACAAATAGAAATGCTATTTTTTCTTAAAACGTGTGGAAAGTATTTCTTTATAATTAAGTTCGATGGCCTACTAAGGACTGCGGATCTAGTCGCAGTGCTGTCACCGCGTCGGCGATGACAGACACGGTAGCGTCAGCTGCGGCCAGTGACAGGTGACTTCAAAGCGGCGCGCAGGCAACGGGGGGGGGGGGGGGGCGTAGGTGGAGGAAGCGGGGATAGCGGCCGCGATGCGGTGGGACTGAAACTTGGCGGGGAGTAAGGTGGAAAAGTGTAGACAAGGTGAAGAATGGCGGAGCGGAGCGGGGCGGATCGGACCGGACCGGACCGGACCGGACCGGACCGGATCGGATCGAATCGCATCGGATCGGGTCGGGTCGGGTCGAGTCGGGTCGGATCGGACCGAACCGAATCCAATCGGCCCGGACCAGACCAAACCGGCCCGGACCAGACCAAACCGGCCCGGACCAAACCGGATCGGACCGCACCGCACCGGACCGGACCGCACCGCACCGGACCGGTCCGGACCAGACCAGACCGGACGGCACCGGACCGCACCGGACCGCACCGGACCGCACCGGAACCGTACCGGACCACACCGGACCACACCGGACCGAACCGAACCGAACCGAACCGGACCGGACCGGACCGGACCGGACCGGACCGGGGATGTGGCTCAGGGCTTCATCTGAAGTCATTGCAGTGTCTCTGATCGGGAGGTTTTAGGTTTGCATTCGGACGGTAGCAGTATTTTCGTCACTGGCTTCGTAGGCAGGTGGAATTCAAGAAGCGCTCTCTGGAGGAGAATTCTAGCGGCCGGCTGCTCTCATCAGTTGTTTTCTGTGGTTTCTCCGATGAACACCTGGCGAATGCCGTAGGAGTACCCTAACAAACGGGTCACGGAACGCACGCGATATTTCCTTTCTATTCCTTGTTCTTTTCTCATCCCTTACCTACATTTACACGAAAATACACTACACCACCACACATGCGGGTAGAGAGACCGGTCGGAAGCTAAAAGCTTCCGCTTGTGTGATATACCTGGTGGTAGGTCGGTGCCGGATCTCGTTATCCAGTGGAGGAAGACCACCGCTACCTCTCGATGAAACAAACATGCCCTACATCTACGGGACTAATGACCTTAGTAGTTGACGCTCCCGGAATCACTAACAATCAATCGGGTCGGGTGTGATCGGGTTGGAAATGGGGGTAGCGGACCATGGCGGGGAGAGGAGAGGCGAGGCAAGACGGTGCAGTGCGGCACAATGCATGGCATTGCAGGGCGTGGCGTGGCGTGCTGTGGCGGGGCGGGGCGGTGCTAGGCGTGGCGGAGTTTAGGATGGCGGGGCGGGGTGTGTTGGGCCGTGGTTGGGCGTGTCGTGGTGTCGCGGGACGGGGCGGCGGTGCGGAGCGCTTCGGAGCGAAGCGTGGCGGGGATGGCGAGGCGGGGCAGTGTGGGGCGGAGCGTGGCGGGGCCGGCGAAGCGGAACGGAACGGAGCGGGGTTGGGCGGGTGGAGAGGAACGGAACGGAACGGGACGGAGTGGAGTGGGGCGGAGTGGAGCTGGGCGGAGTGAAGCGGGGCGGGGCGGAGCGGAGCGGGGCGGAGAGAGACGCTGAGGGGCATGCAGTGCGTGGCGGGGCGTGGGGGAGGCGTGGCAGGGCATGGTGGGGCATGTGGGGGTGGGCGGACTGGGGCGGAACGGAGAGAGACGTTGAGGGACGTGGCTGTGCGTGGCGGGGCGGGGTTTGGCGTGGCAGGGCATGGCGGAGCGTGTGGGGGTGGGCGGTGTGGGACAGGGCGGAGCGGATCAGGTCAGGACGGTGCGGGGCGGAGCGGGGCGTGGCGAGGCGGGTCGGGGCGGGACGGAGCGGGGCGTGGCGGAGAGGGAGAGACGTTGCGGCGCAGGACGCACCGCAGCTGGGCGGCGGGGCCGATCTCCCCGTCGCGTGCGTGGGCTGTATAAGGCGCCGAAGGGAGCGGAGGCGCGGGGGGGCGTTTTTGCGCGGACGGCGGCGGCGCGGGCCTTGTAGGGCGCCCGCCCCAGCACTCGCGTCGCGCGTTCCCGCCCCCCTCCCCCTCCGCGGCGACTCCTTTTTGCATCCGCGCTTCCGCCTGCGCGGCGGGGGAAAGCGACGGAGAACATCGACCCATCACAGGTTGCTGATGTCGAATTTAGAGACATACATTTCCTCTATCACGTGGTGTAGCCAGAATCCATGTTTTGTGGGTCCTTGTCACTAAAAGTCGATTGACCGCAAAACGTCTGACCGTCTGTCTGTGCCAGCACCTAAACCGTTCAGTCGATTTTCTGCAAAATTGATATTTCTCGATCGATCCGACTGATGTCGCTGTCCCTTGAATTTGAAACCAATATTTTAATTTTGGGGGTACTTTCCCAGACGTCTGTGACATTGCAGAATTTCAACAAAAAAAAAGCTCCATAAATTTTTATTAAATTTTATGTTTGAATAATGAAAATGACGTTTAATAGAATGGTGAAGATCTCACGTTCGTTAAGAACACTAATTTTTCAAAACAGGCAAAAACTATCAACTATTCCCTGCTGGGACAAAGCATGCACCATCTTTTGGGACCAACGATATCCATAGTTAAATCAATTCTTATTCCCACTCATTTTTTTCATAAACATACCTCATGTTGTAACAACATTGCCGAAAATATATCTATATTTCGTGAAATACCTATTTCATCAAGAGATCTTAAAAATGCCTGTTCAAGCAGTCCAAATCCTAAAATATACTCATGTGTCATAATTGAAACTATTTTCAGAAACTAGATAAACTGAAGCTGAAACATGTATGAAATAACGATCTCATATTACCCTTTGCACGTTGTGCATCTCATAACAGGTTATAGAAATTATTTGAAAACGAAAGAAAAAGCACGGGCACTGTTACACATTACACTGTTTCAAAACAAATATCTCTTTCTGCGATCACGAGGATGAATGATGAGTCGCAGCTATGTATTTCCAGTTCTACTAGTATTACATGTAATGTTTCGGTAATGAATAGCGGGCGGATTTTAATCAAATGTCAATTTACTCCACTTAACAATAATGTAATTTAGTAAAAAAATTCAATTTTATGTGAAGACTAAATGAAATTACCCATTTTTGTCTTTTTTTGCGTTTTTGTCGATTTCAGCTAGTAAGTGCTTTTTATCTTTTTACGTCATATTTACTACATTTTTCATTGATTTCGTCGTTTTTAATATAATTTTAATGGTACTTGCTGAATAGCCTGGTCGATGTCTTCGCTCGACTATTGTAATGTCAGCCGCTGTGAGTACTATTTATTCTAAAGTTCCTGTGATGTTTCTCTGCGCCATTGTTATTGCGGCCGTTTTCGAGATAAATAAGGCAGAGATTTTCTCTTAAAGAACAGTCGAAACCCAAATTTTCATGCTGAGTTCATTTGAACAAAAAGTAGCAGCCTGGATTACATCAGTAACATTTCCAACAACTTGAATTGTTCATCTGAAGTGGTTTTTACAACAACAACAACAACAACAACAACAACAAAAAACCCTATATTTTTCTTTGTAGCATATTTTCCCCTTACTTAAGCACCTAAAATATTACATTTTAGGTATAATTATTTGCGGCAGGTGAGACTTAACTTGTTACAGTTACAGTCCCTTCTATTTATTATTTTATATTATCAATTTATGAATTGTCAGTTGGGATCCGCTCCTCTGTAAAATGAACGTTTTTTTTTGTTTCAAGGGTAACTTCTCGCGTTAACTAAAGACACTATTGGTACGAAACAGTTCCTAGAGCACCTGGTACAACAATATTCCCCATGAGTCACATGTGGTACAGAGCTGTTTTATGGGAACGTAACATTTTAACGTAACAAATCCTTTACTGAAGTTAATAGTGGCGTTTTATGAGAAAAATGAAAAACAATATTTTCCATCATAATTTAATTTTAATAATTTCTCAAACTCTTATTTTATGTTTGAATAAAAGTTAAATAAATGCTCTGTAACAACTCAAACTCAATTGTTCTTCTCTCAGAGATCCTACACTTGTCAAGCACTCCATAATGGTCATTTATTGCACGGCTGGAGATATCCATTATTTTATCCTTCTCGTTCTATTAACGGATGGACGATTATAATTAGAATCAATACAACGAGTATACGTAAGCTTCCGCGGCTCGAATCCATGAATTCTCGGCTATCCGGGAGACGCCGCGTCGTTGGCTGGGGTGCCGACGTTTCGCCTGACATATCGCAGGCTTCCTCAGGGCAGTGACGGAGTTAACTGCCCTGAGGAAGCCTGCGATATGTCAGGCGAAACGTCGGCACCCCAGCCAACGACGCGGCGTCTCCCGGATAGCCGAGAATTCACCAATACAACGAATGGACGATTAGAATAATGAATCTATACTAATTTAAACCAAAATAATGAATACCTCACAGATCTTATCTCAACGATTAATCCATTGAACAATCGATCATTCGACTGTATTAATCGATTTGTGTGTTGCTACCAATTGATAAAGCCATATCGCTTATGATATCGATCAACTCATACTCTCCAAACAGATGTTACTATCAATTATTCTTATTCACCACCGATGTATCCATTGCACCCTGCATATTTCATGAGCAGCAGCAGCATGGATGAGGCTGATCTAGCATGTTCCGGCAAAGTTGCGTAGAGAAAACCATCTATTCTTTGGTATTCCTTCTTCTTTATCTCTTTTGGAAGATAGTAATAGGCCTTCTTGGGCAATCATTCATTGTCCATTCTTGGAAAATGGTCTATCCAGTTTCTTCTAAATCTTTTTTATAAGCTTAAAATTCCCTATACTTCTCTTGTAGCCTCATTTCTGATGTGGTCCATTAACGTGCAACCGTTCACGTATCTCAGGAATCGCATTACTTCTGCGGTAAATCTCCTATTTTCGCGGCACCTGTAAATGCGGCTAGTGGTAATACATCCACGGATAAGCAAGGTTGAAAAAAGCTGTGCATTTTTTCTATTTTTTTAGTCTTTCATGTGCAGTTGTTTCATTTTAGAGTTAACTAGGCATCCAACCATAGTGTGACATACATTCTAAATATTGTTGAGGACTCTTTTGAAATTTTGAAGATCAGGTCAGTCCCACCCTCTACGACTTGCTCCTTAGCTGAATTATTGAATTAAGCTTTCAATAAATATATTTATTCAGTAATTGTTGTAAGTTGTGTTCGGTTTCAATTCTGAATGAGTATCTTGAGGGGCCTCGTGTAATAACGTTTTTTTTTTTGGTTATAACGAAGCTAAAGTATATTCATAGTTTTTATATCCCAAAACGCAAAATCATTATATGAAATAACGTCATGAAAATATCGACTTTAGGAGAGGTTCGTGTTCTATTAGACTGTGGATTTTTGATTAACTTGTGTGTACACTTACTTTATCTTTTGGATTGCGTGGGGGAGGGTTTGTGTTGTAAAGCTAGCGGATACAACAATGTGTGAGTCGAATTCAATTGCTCTGATCTGCGGTATTGCGTTGCTTTCGACGGTTCCTTCGATCAAAAGCAGGGAAATACTGAAGTAGAACTTGGACTGAAGCACACCATGGACTGCGCGCGATTTTTCCTTCCTATTCCTTGTCCGATCCCTTACAAAACAGATAGATTTATTAAAGTTCGCTTTGAACTAATGCTCGGTGGCGAACATGATAACAATTAAAATTAGAATTACTAAACATTTTCAACATTTACAATTGGGTTTACTATTAGAATTAGGGGGTCGATATAATAGTTCCAATTTATTTCTAGCTAACTCCAAATTCACTTCTAGCTTACATAACACTTCACTACACTACACTACACCGCACTACACTGCACTACACTCCCTTCCCCCCCACTACACTACACTTCACATCACTTCACTGTATAAGGACCATTACGATAATAATTATGACAATAATAATAAAAGTAATAGTAATATTAATAATAATAAAAGCAATAATAATATTAACTATAATAATAAAAGTAATAATATTACTACTAATAATAGTAATAATAGTAATAGTAATAATAATAATAATAATAATAATAATAATAATAATAATAATAATAATAATAAAGATAAATGTCTCAGTCAGTATTATTGGAGATGATCTAGATGGAATGAAGCATATTTTTAAATTTGGCTACATTAGAAGGAAGAGCCTCTAGTGCTTCTGCAGGTAGTTTATTCCAATCTACTGTAGTGCGATTCACAAAAGAGAACTTGCCTGCATCAGTTCTTTGCTTTCTACATCGTATTTTCCAAACATGCGCGGATCACACATGCACCTACGCACAAGTGCACCTACGAGCGCTGTACGTCGCGATACCAGTCGGGAGCTTAGATCATGCCCTGTCTGGAGTGATGCCTTGTTGTGTACGATATCTAGAAGGAGACGCAAACGTGTTGATGAGACCCGGATATCACGTACCTGTGCGAACACTGCCACCTCCCGGATTATAACATGCACTGCATTTACGGGACATTTTTTTAAAGTGGATGATACGCCATCCGTAAAAAAGTACGTGTTCATTCATGAAGCGTTAGTATTTCTGTGTCGTTTAACATTCGGATCTTGGATGACCTTGCCGCCTTCTGTAATGCGGAAACCAATTTAACTTCAGCGTACAAAAAAACGTTAAGCAGTGTCTGTCAATGGTTGTCGGTTTTCCTGGTGCGTTCGTTTAAAGGAAGACGTTAATGGCAAAAGCCTGGGCTCTCTTCGACCATGCGACATCCAGGGTTGACAGTCGTGAAGCAAAGCGAGGGGGACACAAAACGACGGCCCCTAACTTGGTGAAGTCGTGGGTTGGTTCCGCAGCCAAAATATTGCAGGTGATCTCCCGGCATGTGCGGTAGTGTAGTGCATGTTATACTACGATTTATTTAAGAATGTACTTGACATGATACAGCTCTTCACGGTCTCATCCAATCGGGAGCTTAAACGTCCCTATAGTGACGTCACTTTAGCGTCATATGAGTTCCCGATTGGATGAAATCGCAACGGTTAAATAAAATATACTATAGTGAAATTCACGGTTAAATAAAATATACTATAGTGTATGTGTGTGTAAGGAGTGAGGTGATCAATGCAGAAGGTGTGATCGCGCACGGCCCGTTTGTTCGGGTACTGCTCCAGCATTTGCCTGGTATTGATCGGGGAAACCACGGAAAACTACCGATCACACCAGTCGCCACTATTATTCTCCTCCAAGGGTTGAATTTCATGTAGCTATGTTGCTAGCGCCGAAAATCCTGCCACTGTCGGGACTCGAACCAAGAACTTCCCGGCCGGTGGAACTGCAGTGACATCAGTTCATATATAATTAATTATATAATATAAAATATAAGAATACCATAAATATTGAATATAAAATTACCCTTGAACTATTTTCCAACTTCTTGTGGTGTCGCTTGTTGACCCCTCCACTCTGTCTGGATACCGAAATAGAAAGTGAAGCAACTGTTAAAGGAAGACGTTAAATGTAGCATCCATTGCTCTCTTCGGCAATGTGAAACTCAGGATCAACGAAGACTTTAATACACGTCGAAGTCATAGATAATCTTTACAATTGTGTTCATATTACTGATTGAAACAGGTACGTCTGTGAAAATTATTGATGTAGCATTGTCATTTTCTTACAATGAAACTTAAAGGTAAGTACACCTATGAAATTTATGTAGGGTTCAGTTAGTATTTTATTTCGTGCACCATCGTCGTTGAAGTCAAGTTATCAGTGATAATTAGTTGTGACTATTTATTAATTTCCTTCTTTGTGAAATATCGCCTTACACACACGTATATTTTAACACGCACACAATCGTGGGGGTTCTTGCCCTCCCCTTGCTGGCCATGTTGCCCTTTGCTTCGTCGACACAACCGATGGCAGCGTCTTTATCATCGCCTACGCTACAAGCAATATTTTGTTGTTAGCTGGTAGGAAATTAATTAACCATGAATTAAGATTAACGTTGAACCTCTTCCCGAGAAAGAATTACTACATAAATATTTTGCAAGTTTAATGAAACAATGCGTAGTAGTACAGAATTTTAATTATCATTTTCTTCAAGTCATGTTCAATCGTCATTTTTGTTTTCATTGGGTTCGGAAAGGCTGAGTAATGCCATAGCTTTCTTTAATAAATGTTAATATTTCATCATTTCAAGAAAAAATATCTGTTGTGGCTCTTTCGGCGAGTATTGTATTGTGGTCCAATAATATTGAATCGTATCGTCAGAATTATTATCATAATTTTTTTAAATTTTCAATGAGACAGATTATACATAGACAGGTTTTATTCGGATGGTGGGAACTATATTGATGACAATGTTGTTTGATGTCAGCAAAGTTAAGACATGACTTCAGAAAGGGCAAATATTGTGATCTAAGAGCAGACTTAACCAACAATTAAAACGTAAAACTCTATCTCCATCTAAATAAGTAATTAACACGTAATCTTCATCCACGCATCTTGCAGGACGTCCAACCGAATACATCCGAAGTCAATTTATCTTTCCGTTAACGAGAAACGAGCTAATCAGCTTAACGCGGAGAGAGGAGTATGCAGCCGCTTGGCATATCGGTGTCGGGGCTAAAAGTTTTCAACATCAACCACCGCCACCACCTCCGCCGCCATCTCCATCTCGGCCGCTAACGCCCCCGCCGCCACCACCTCCCCACCGCCACCACCGCCCCCTCCGCCCTCCGCCGCCCCCGGCCCCCGCCGTCCACGCCGCCCCTGCCGCCTCCGTATCCCCGCCGACCCCGACGTCGCCCTCCCTGCCCCGCCGCCCCGCGCCCCCGCCGCCCCCGTCGCCCCCGTCGCCCACGCCGCCCCCGCCATCCACGCCGTCACCGCGGACCCCGCCGCCCCGCCGCCCCCAACACTCCAACTCTTGTGACGCCACCGTCACCTTCGTGCCCCCAGTGTCCGTCTCCTCTGCGGTTGCCCATCCTCTCAGACACCGCCTCCATCACCCGCCACCGCCTCACATCTATAACTACCTCTATCCCCGCTGCCTCTGCCGCATTCACCTCCACACCACCTCACCTCCACCTCCTTCCAGCTCACACCTGCGGTAACGCCTCCTCCATCGCCTCTACTCCACCATAGCATCCTCCTCCATCTCCTCATTCGTCTTTTCCCACCTCCATCCTCCTCCGCCAACGCCTCCACCTCCACACCACCTCACCTCCACCTCCTTCCAGCTCACACCTGCGGTAACGCCTCCTCCATCGCCTCTACTCCACCAAATCATCCTCCTCCATCTCCACGTTCGTCTTTTCCCACCTCCATCCTCCTCCGCCAACGCCTCCACCTCCACACCACCTCACCTCCACCTCCTTCCAGCTCACACCTGCGGTAACGCCTCCTCCATCGCCTCTACTCCACCATAGCATCCTCCTCCATCTCCTCATTCGTCTTTTCCCACCTCCATCCTCCTCCGCCAACGCCTCCACCTCCACACCACCTCACCTCCACCTCCTTCCAGCTCACACCTGCGGTACGCCTCCTCCATCGCCTCTACTCCACCAAAGCATCCTCCTCCATCTCCACGTTCGTCTTTTCCCACCTCCATCCTCCTCCGCCAACGCCTCCACCTCCACACCATCTCATCTCCGCCTTCACCAACGCCTCCTCCGTCAGTTCTTCTCCACCAAAAGCATTCACCTCTGCCTTCAACACCCTCCTCGCTATCCTCCACCGTCGTCGCCGTCGCCATCGTTATAGCCATCTCTTCCTCTTCATACTTCTGCTCCACTATCAGGTGCACTTCTTCCTCCTGGTCCTCCTCATCGGCCTTCTCCTCTTCCACCTTCTGCACCTCTTCCTCCGTCTCCTCCAGCTCTTCTTCCTCCTCCCTCTCCTCCTCCTTCTCTTTTTCCGCCTACTTCTCTCCCACTCCTCCCTCAGCACTTCCTACTCCCTCTGTTCTTCCTCCTCGTCCTTCACCTCCTCCTTCGCCCTCTCATGCTCCTCCTCCTGCACCTCTTCCTCTTCCACCTCCTCCTCCTCCACCTCCTCCTCCTCCTCCTCCTCCTCCTCCTCCTCCTTCTCCTCCTCCTCCTCCTCCTCTTCTTCCACCTCCTCCTCCTCCTCCTTCTCTTCATCTTCCACCTCCGTCTCCTCCTCCTCCTCCTTCTCCTCTTCCTCTTCCTCTTCCACCTCCTCCTCCTCCTCCTCCTCCTCCTCCTCCTCTTCCTCTTCCACCTCCTCCTCCTCCTTCTCTTCATCTTCCACCTCCGTCTCCTCCTCCTCCTCTTCCTCTTCCACCTCTGTCTCCTCTTCCTCTTCCTCCTTCACCTCTGTCTCCTCCTCCTGTTCCACATTCTCCTCCTCCTCTTTCACCACCTTCTCATCTTCCACCTCCTCTTCAACTTCGTCCTGCTCCTCTGTCTCCTCCTCCACCTGCACCGCCACCTCCTCCACCGAAGAGATGAGCCGGACCGGTTTGCGTGTCAGTGCGAGTGGGCCGTTTCCGTCCTCTTGAGCTTCCTGTGCCCGGTATCCGCCCACTCCTACGAGGACACGTCGCGCCACGTCGCGCGGCGCGGCCCGCGACTCGGGAGGTACAGTCGCGTACCGGACGACTAAACCTGCAAAGACCAACACGGAAAAAGTTGTTTGCGGAGTTCACTCTTGCCTCGAATAGTGGCAGTCGTGCAAGGGAGATTGTAATAATACACATTCTCGTCTAATTTTAAATTTCTTTTAGTTAGTAAACATTTTAAAAAGTTGAAAAGTAATTGTAAACGAATATTTCAATTATTAAGAAAGATACATTATAACTTTCCATCTGAAAAAGACGTACTACATATTATTTTTTGCTGGAAACGTAACTTGGAACATACCAGTCACATGTAGCATAAGGTATTACTACTTCACCTTATTCTCTTTGAAAACACTGATATTTAGTAGTACTTCAGACCTGTTGTCATTGATAAAATTCTACAAAAAAGAAAATATTTTTCATAATTAAGGGAAAGTGTAAAAAGGAACCTGATAGACAGCTACGAGAAACCATAAGAAAATTTTATCTAGAAAAGAATATACCCGTATTATGAAAATAAAGGAGCGCGGCCATTATTTGCAATAGTTTCTTGTAGTTGGTTTCTGTTTAGAATTCATGTGCACCATTAGTAAGATTTTGACAAACTGATATTTTCCGTTCCATCTGACTAATGCTGCGGCTCTTTGATTTTGAAACGAATATTTAAATTTTTGGAGTACTTTACAACTTCAGCCGTATTTCCAAAACTTTCTTAAAAATTATTCCTCTCTTTCTTGTCCTCAAGAAGAGTTTATAAAAATATTTTGTATTTTATTTATAAAATCTGTTCTTTAAAATTAGATATTTGAATGAAGTCATGCACAACTGTTCTCAGAATGTGACTATCGCGTACTTTTTAGTTCAATTAAGACAACTTAGAAATGAATGTTGCAACTTTAAAAGAGAGATTTTAGTAAAAGCAGCTCTAATTAAAAAAGAAAAAAAACTTCTCATTTAGTGCCAAGTACACTTATAAAAACATCGGAGATGCTTTTTCGTTGAACTCACTGAATTTTCGAAAATTGCAGTCACGAAGAATGCAAGAAAGTGAAATAATATCGTTTTAGAACCACCATTTTTCACTAGACAATAAAAATTTGTATAGTTTAACGTTTTTCGCAAAAAACGAAATAATATGTTGTTTACCTAGCTGTAAAAAATGATTTTTTACTTTTTTGACTTATAAATGAAACACAAAAGTAAACTTGTGTACATAACCTCTCTACATTAATTAAAGTCATTCTATATTAATATGACGATGGCAACGGTTTCCGGAAGAGATAGCTCTGGGCAGATGAGGGCTCCGGCTCGTCTGATGTAGCTGCAGTCCCTCTGATTGGGATGTCCTAGGTTCGATTCACAACGGTATCAGGATTTTTGACACTGGCTAGTTAGGTCGAATTCAGTCGCTGTCTGGAGAAGAATTCTAGCGTCCGGCTGCTATGATCCGATTCCTCCAATCAACACCAGGCGAATGCCGGAGCAGTACCCTAACAAACGGGCCACGGACCGCGCGCGATCTTTCCTTCCTCTTCCTTGTCCTATCCTTGCCCTTTACACAGACTCTTACAGTAACATGCACTACACTACCACACATGGCGGGAGACCGGTCGGGAGCTTAGAGCTTGACTCGGCTGGGGCGGTGCGCCGCTGGTAGGAGATACCTGGTAACGAGTAACTCCTCCTCCCGAGAAAGAAAATATGCACTGCACTAGCAAAAAAAGGCCGGGAGACCGGTCGGGAGCTTCGAGCTTGACTCGGCTGGGGGCGGTGCCCCGCTGGTGGGAGATACCAGGTAACGAGTAACTCCTCCTCCCGAGGAAGAAAATATGCACTACACTAGCACAAAGGAAGGGAGAGCGGTCGGGAGCTTAGAGCTTGTCCCGGCTGGGGCGGTGCCCCGCTGGTGGGAGATACCTGGTAACGAGTAACTCCTCCTCCCGAGGAAGATAATATGCACTACACTAGCACAAAGGCCGGGAGAGCGGTCGGGAGCTTAGAGCTTGTCCCGGCTGGGGCGGTGCCCCGCTGGTGGGAAATACCTGGTAACGAGTAACTCCTCCTCCCGAGGAAGAAAATATGCACTACACTAGCACAAAGGAAGGGAGAGCGGTCGGGAGCTTAGAGCTTGACTCGGCTGGGGCGGTGCCCCGCTGGTGGGAGATACCAGGTAACGAGTAACTCCTCCTCCCGAGGAAGAAAATATGCACTACACTAGCACAAAGGAAGGGAGAGCGGTCGGGAGCTTAGAGCTTGTCCAGGCTGGGGCGGTGCCCCGCTGGTGGGAGATACCTGGTAACGAGTAACTCCTCCTCCCGAGGAAGAAAATATGCACTACACTAGCACAAAGGCCGGGAGAGCGGTCGGGAGCTTAGAGCTTGACTCGGCTGGGGCGGTGCCCCGCTGGTGGGAGATACCAGGTAACGAGTAACTCCTCCTCCCGAGGAAGAACATATGCACTACACTAGCACAAAGGAAGGGAGAGCGGTCGGGAGCTTAGAGCTTGTCCCGGCTGGGGCGGTGCCCCGCTGGTGGGAAATACCTGGTAACGAGTAACTCCTCCTCCCGAGGAAGAAAATATGCACTACACTAGCACAAAGGAAGGGAGAGCGGTCGGGAGCTTAGAGCTTGTCCCGGCTGGGGCGGTGCCCCGCTGGTGGGAGATACCTGGTAACGAGTAACTCCTCCTCCCGAGGAAGAAAATATGCACTACACTAGCACAAAGGCCGGGAGAGCGGTCGGGAGCTTAGAGCTTGTCCCGGCTGGGGCGGTGCCCCGCTGGTGGGAGATACCTGGTAACGAGTAACTCCTCCTCCCGAGGAAGAAAATATGCACTACACTAGCACAAAGGCCGGGAGAGCGGTCGGGAGCTTAGAGCTTGACTCGGCTGGGGCGGTGCCCCGCTGGTGGGAGATACCTGGTAACGAGTAACTCCTCCTCCCGAGGAAGAAAATATGCACTACACTAGCACAAAGGCCGGGAGAGCGGTCGGGAGCTTAGAGCTTGTCCCGGCTGGGGCGGTGCCCCGCTGGTGGGAGATACCTGGTAACGAGTAACTCCTCCTCCCGAGGAAGAAAATATGCACTACACTAGCACAAAGGAAGGGAGAGCGGTCGGGAGCTTAGAGCTTGTCCCGGCTGGGGCGGTGCCCCGCTGGTGGGAGATACCTGATAACGAGTAACTCCTCCTCCCGAGGAAGAAAATATGCACTACACTAGCACAAAGGCCGGGAGAGCGGTCGGGAGCTTAGTGCTTGACTCGGCTGGGGCGGTGCCCCGCTGGTGGGAGATACCAGGTAACGAGTAACTCCTCCTCCCGAGGAAGAAAATATGCACTACACTAGCACAAAGGAAGGGAGAGCGGTCGGGAGCTTAGAGCTTGTCCCGGCTGGGGCGGTGCCCCGCTGGTGGGAGATACCTGGTAACGAGTAACTCCTCCTCCCGAGGAAGAAAATATGCACTACACTAGCACAAAGGCCGGGAGAGCGGTCGGGAGCTTAAAGCTTGTCCCGGCTGGGGCGGTGCCCCGCTGGTGGGAAATACCTGGTAACGAGTAACTCCTCCTCCCGAGGAAGAAAATATGCACTACACTAGCACAAAGGAAGGGAGAGCGGTCGGGAGCTTAGAGCTTGTCCCGGCTGGGGCGGTGCCCCGCTGGTGGGAGATACCTGGTAACGAGTAACTCCTCCTCCCGAGGAAGAAAATATGCACTACACTAGCACAAAGGCCGGGAGACCGGTCGGGAGCTTAGAGCTTGCCCCGGCTGGGGCGGTGCCCCGCTGGTGGCAGATACCTGGTAACGGGTAACTCCTCCTCCCGAGGAAGAAAATATGCACTACACTAGCACAAAGGCCGGGAGACCGGTCGGGAGCTTAGAGCTTGCCCCGGCTGGGGCGGTGCCCCGCTGGTGGGAGATACCTGGTAACGGGTAACTCCTCCTCCCGAGGAAGAAAATATGCACTACACTAGCACAAAGGCCAGGAGACCGGTCGGGAGCTTAGAGCTTGTCCCGGCTGGGGCGGTGCCCCGCTGGTGGGAGATACCTGGTAACGAGTAACTCCTCCTCCCGAGGAAGAAAATATGCACTATACTAGCACAAAGGCCGGGAGACCGCACTGTGGGGCCAAATGCCGAAAAGCTGGTCAAAAGTCGAAAGCGTTGTACGATTTTACTAAAACTTTGTATTCAGAGGTTTATGATCATTCTAATTAATAATCTGTAATAAAAATTCCGAAAAACAAAATGGCGGACCAATATGGGGGATAAAATTATCAAAATTTTGTATTTTTAACACAAAATGATCATACTTATAAGTAAAAATGAGTTCATTCGGGTTTTTAAGGATGCTGATTAATAATCTTGAATGAAAATGCCAAACAAACAAAATGGCGGACCAATATGGCGGACAAAATCATCATTTTCTTCATTTTTAACACAAAATGATCGTGTTTAAAATTTAAAATGAGTTCATTCGGGTTTATAAGCATGCTGATTAATAATATTAAATAAAAATGCATAAAAAAACAAAATGGCGGACCAATATGGCGGACAAAATTACCATAAGTTTGTATTTTTAACACAACATTATTATGTTTATAAGTAAAGAAGAGTTAGTTTGAATTTTTAAGGATGCTAATTAATAACCTTGAATGAAAATGCCAAAAAACAAAATGGCGGGCTAATATGGCGGACCAAATCATCAATGTTTTCCATTTTTAACACGAAATGATCGTGTTTATAATTAAAAATGAGTTGATTTGGGTTTATAAGCATGCTGATTAATAAATATTGAATAAAAATGCTAAAAAAACAAAAAAAACTTGTTAATTCATTATTTCAGTTTTTTTCTACATGTTGCACGCGCTACGAAAATTTGTCACAGGCACTAAAACGGCAGCTACGGGCAGCTGTTTTTTTGTGATTCTCACAGAGAATAACATTTCGAATAATGTCATGTTAAGTTTTTAGCCCCGCACGACGGTGCACATAGTTATTTTTCATTTTAAACACAAATTTTTGATTATAGCATTTTCATTTTTCGCCAACAATCAACGTTAATTATTACATTAACAAATTATTTTAAAAAAAATTAAGTATACATATTATGTTTCTACTTACTCTCAGGAATAGATTCCATTTTGTTTTATTGAATTCGGCCGACTGCACGCTTCTCTATCCTTCGAAACACAAAGGTTCTGAAAACACGTTTCACAGCTGACCGATATCGATCGCTCGAGGCCCAACTTTGAACTGATCTCTTACCTCAAGTATAAGAGAGAAACCGTTACTATTTGCGGAATTCAACGGCCCAAATACCAACCTATTGAAGTAGCAACGACAAAATCCCTATCTAGTAACTTTTTTTTTGGACTTTTGGCCAGCTTTTTGGCATTTGGCCCCACCGTGGACCGGTCGGGAGTTTAGAGCTTGCCCCGGCTGGGGCGGTGCCCCGCTGGTGGGAGATACCTGGTAACGGGTAACTCCTCCTCCCGAGGAAGAAAATATGCACTACACTAGCACAAAGGCCGGGAGACCGGTCGGGAGTTTAGAGCTTGTCCCGGCTGGGGCGGTGCCCCGCTGGTGGGAGATACCTGGTAACGGGTAACTCCTCCTCCCGAGGAAGAAAATATGCACTACACTAGCACAAAGGCCGGGAGAGCGGTCGGGAGCTTAGAGCTTGACTCGGCTGGGGCGGTGCGCCGCTGGTAGGAGATATCTGTTTGGGGAAACCCCGCTAGCCGTCGGTCGATTGGCGACAGATCCCGCCAGCCAGCGCAGAAAGACCACAGCCACATCCACTACGCTTACGGGAGAAACAACCCTATCAGTTGATGCGGCCGGAATTAATAAAAATCAATCAACTGAACAAGATAGAAAAAATATAGAGAGCGTTAGTTCTGGTGAAGACCGCTGCATTTCTTCGCGTTGGTTCACACAACGCGTGCCCTTGAGTGTACCCAGGAACGCCCTCGGTTTCCGGAGACTATTCTTCGGACGAAATCCAGACAAAACCGTAATTTCGTTCTTTCCGGGATGTGTTAATTCAGAGCCCCGTGATTTGTGTTGTGATTTAGGAAACGGGTCGTTTTGAAGGACGAAAGTGTGACGGCAGGGTCGGGACTAGAGCGCCGGATCAACTAGGTTATTCCAATGCTTACAGCTTCTTTAGTTTGGGTGTAGGCTTGGTGTGGTAAGAGAAATAGGTGCTGTATCCTGCCTTCAACGTTTACAACTGTTTGTGTTCTTTCCGTTTGACTACAAATGAGGGGGAGGGGGAAGTCTATTGCTGTGTGGAGACACCCCAAACCGATTCTCCTCGAGAAATAAAAGTGAAACAAATGAATTCCTTAATGTTTAATGCAGATATATGCAAGATTATTGCGTCTAATTCTGTTGTGGGTGTCCAACCGCTTTCTTTTGATTTCATCACAAATCAATTTTTTTGAGATAGTGGCATTAATGACAACAGCTTCGAGTGTTACCCTGTAAAGGATAATGGCGTCAAAACGGTATTATGGCTGTATTGGTCAGCGTACCGGGTACCGCCTCTACTAGCTATGTTAAATTTGTTAATTTTAAGAACGCGCATATCAGAAACCCTTTTGAATAACCCTATGAATTTTTAAATTTACTTTTTCTGGGATCTAACAAGTTGTTTACATGTACTAAGTAATCAAAAACTTGTTTTATTTAATATTTATAATTTTTTTATAATGTACCCAAAAAATATGAAAGTTCTGAGGAATATTCTCATGTAAAGTTTTCAATAAACAAGAATTAAAATACGTTTAAGAGATCAAACTAATCCTGTTTTACTTATGGTATTAATTTCAAAAATTCAAATTTGTTTGTTACATAGATGAGTGTACCTAAAACTTGAAAAATTAAAAACTGAGAAATTCTTGTTTTCAGTTCAATGAGAGTTGGAAAAGAAAAACATGTTTAAAGGAGGTCCTAGCATGCCACGTCCCACAGTGGAAGGATTTTCGACACTAGCTTGATATCTATGTTGAGTTCTGTCGCAGTCTGGAGGAGAATTCTTGCGGCCGGCTGCTCTGACCGGTAGTTTTCCGTGGTTTCTCCGATCAATACCAGGCGAATGCTGGAGCAGTTCCCTACAAAACAGGCTAAGGACCGCGCGCGATCTTTCCTTCCTCTTCCTTGTCTTATCCTCTCCCCTTACTTACACACTGTCACTTAAATGCACTACACAACCACACATTCCGGGAGAGTGGTCGGGAGCTTAGAGCTAGTCCCGGTTCGGGCGGTGTCCCACTTGTGGGAGATACCTGGTTGAGGAAAACCCGGCTAGCCGGCGGTAGACAGGGGCCGAATTTCGCTATCCAGCGGGGGAAGAACCCCGCCACTTCCTGATGGAGAAAAACGCACTACACTTACGGGGCTAATGACCTCGGTAGTGGACTCACCCAGAATCACTAACAACCAATCTTCCCGAAGCCTTCTTCGGGGCAATGAGGACTGTCCCTTGGAGAGGTCTCTGGCCGCTCGGTTTAGTTTTATCAAATGATCGTATTATTTTTAACTGTCAGTTAAATGTTAATTATAAATTAATGAACACGGCCACTATCAAATTTATTTTTGTGGCGCACAAAGTTGATGTTATTGACAGAGCCTGAAAGTTTGCCAATATGTCTTTTTTTAATTTTTACGATTTTTTTTACAATAGAAATCATTACATTGCACTTTTGGAGCTGATTTAATAGCTATTCATTTTACGTTTTTTTTCGTATTTTAGATTATGATGCCTATTTTCTTTATATTTTTGCCCTTTCGTTTTCTTCCACGTAAGTGCTAATTTAAATTTCAAGGTGGGAATAAATAATATGAATCTTTCAAATTATTATTGTTTAACAATTACTTTAACATTGTGATTATTCAATGATTAAATGCCCCTATTTTGCGTTTTTGCCCGCCTGTTTTAAGTAAAATAAGTACCGGAACTTCCAAGCTGTAGTTATACTAGATTACTAAACCATCTTTAATTGATGGATAGGTCGACGTATTAATTGACATGTATGTTTTAATTTCGAACATAGATGTTTCCTTATCGATGTTCCACACGCGCCCACGAGTGCCGCGGAGCGCGCCTCTCGCCCGCGCCCAGGGCGGGCACCGTGGGCGACGCGTGTGCACTTGTGTACTCTCCACGCCCCCCCCCCCCGCCTACGACACCTCTGCTTTGCAGAGGAAAAGGCTAGCGAGTTCCTTCTCACAGGCTATCTGAGACGTGAAATTGTAATTAATACCTTCCAAGTGTATGCATAAGTCTTTTCCGGTTTCACTAAGAGATGGTTCCAGCGAATTGTACGCAGCAAATGAATTTGACACTATATCAGTTTGTTTCTTTGACATTTACCTACCAACACACATAAGTTGAGCCTGCCGAAGACTAGCGTCTATGAAGTATCATTTAGTGATCATGGGGATATTTGTGCATGAAAAAAAAATTCGGCAGACATTGTTTTTCTTATTTAATCAAAAGAAAAATGCTGTGAAAAGACGTCGTTTGCCGGTAGAAACATATGGTGAACACACTCAAGTTATTAGACACGTGAAACATACTTCCGACAATATAAACGAAGCGATTCTCATGTGAAAGACCGTGCGCGCTCTCATAGAGCACAAAAGTGCGAAGGTTCGTAGAGGTTCGAGTCGTAGAGGTTCGAGTCGTGGAGGTTCGAGTCGTGGAGGTTCGAGTCGTGGAGGTTCGAGTCGTGGAGGTTCGAGTCGTGGAGGTTCGAGTCGTGGAGGTTCGAGTCGTGGGAGGTTAGCTGTGGAAGTTCGAGCCATGGGAGGTTCGAGCCACGGTGGTTCGAGTCATGGGAGGTTGGCCATCGAAGTTCGAGACCTGGAGGTTCGAATCCTGAACGTTCGAAAGAATGTTGTTCGAGTCATCGTGGTTCTCCTTGGAGATATTCAAATGAACCCAACTGGACATTAGAGTCCTCCATCACTGCTATGTGTGCAGACGTGTCGCCGCGTCCGCTGACGTCTCCTCCCGAAGCTCTCGCCGCCAAGGGACTCTCCGCCGCACGTGCCCGCGCACGCGCACGCGGCGACGCGTGCCTCTCGGTGTGTGTGCTCACGGCGACGGCTGTCTCGCACCGGGCGGGGCGGGGCGAGGAGGGGCGAGGCGGGGCGAGGAGGGCGGGGCGAGGAGGGGCGGTGCGAGGAGGGGCGGGGTGGGGCGAGGAGGGGAGGGGTGGGGCGAGGAGAGGAGAGGCGAACCGGGGCGTGGCGTGGCGGGGCGGGGTGGGCGTTGCGTGGCGGGGCGAGCGTTGCGTGGCGGGGAGGGTGGTGAAGGGCGGGGCGGGGCGGGGTGAGGAGGGGCGGGAGGGACCGCCCGCCGGTGATGGAGCACTTCCGGTGCGGAGCCGCGCGTGCCGCATGACGTCATTCGCCCACCCACGACCTCCCCCCCACTCCCACGCGGAGCACAGTGGCGCGCGGTGTCCGGGGGGCTTCATGTTGAGTACCCCCGAATTTCAAAATCGCAGCGCGACGAGTCGAGACAGATCGACCGGGGAAAATAAATTTGGTAAGAAATCGTTCCTATAGTTTAGGTGCTAGTGGTGTTCACAGACGGACGTTTGAGAAAAGAAGCACTTCTTCGGTGTCAGGGGACCCCAAAACGAGTATATCCGTTGAAATCTCGAAATAGTTTTACTGCAGCATTACATAACTTTTTCTAGACTACGTATTTTACTCCTCATGTACGTACGTATACGAGAAAGTAAAAATTAAAAAAAAAGATTTTCTCAAAAAACTACTCCAATTTATTTCTTTGAACTTTTGTAGGAGAGAGTGGTAAATATACTCTATAAGATGACACAAACGCCATACTGCTTCATTCTTTTGTTTTTTCAAAAATTCCCAAAAATATAGTTTTTTGACTAGTCTCTTACGTCGTTGATATTTACATTATTATTATTATCTAACTGTTGAGTTTATAAAAAGTTTTCTGTAAATTCAGCACAAAATTCCGCATTTTCAAGAAGGGTCAAACGCTATTTTCTTTTGAAATTACTTTCACACCGACAATATGCTCATTTCCAGCAATTTTTAAACACGGTTGCATTTGTCAGTGAGAGTGCTTTAAATTACTTCCAATTTAATTTTTCGAGTATTCAAAGATTTTCTGTGAAGATCTTCAAATTTGGAATATACTGTACCGCTTGAGCGCCATTCTCTTAAAAACGCCTCCAAAATATTTACAGAAAATTGTCATTTAGGGCGAGGTTTTACTCTTCTCTATTATTCTTAACGTAATATTTCTATTAGAAAATAATAGTACGATTAGAAAACATGTGTGAAATGTTTAAAAAAAATAGTATTAGTGCGGAGATAAGTGGGAGCTTGCTAGAATATGTGGCAAGTCCGCAAAGCTAGCCCAGACCAAAAAAACGTTGAGCAACGCAGGGTATAATGGTAAGTTAACATATTGCCGTGAGAGCACCGCCGACCACAGAGACGCGAACATAGTGCCTGTGATAAAACAACCGTACACATGCCTCCGACAGGCAGTGAGTGTGTGTGTATGCGCGGGGAAAAATGTAACTGCCACTGCCACTGCCACTGCCACTGCCACTGCCACTGCAACTGCAACTGCAACTGCAACTGCAACTGCAACTGCAACTGCAACTGCCACTGCCACTGCCACTGCAACTGTGACACACAAGAGCCAGTACAGGTTTGACTGGCAAACTATAAAAAGTTAGTATAAGTTTAGGTTGTAGTGCTAGTGCATGTAAATATTATAAATAAGTAGAGTTTTCTCTAAGTTTAGTTTGTGTTAGTATGTACGTTTAGGTTATAAGTACAAAAGTGTGTAAATAATGTAAATATGTGGCGTAAAATTGTAAATGCCAAATCGTACGATTAGTAGAAGTCTAGGTTTAAGAGCTAGGTTAGCGTCGCATATCTCTACAAATCGATAATACGAATCGATAATCGATATACGAATAAATGCGATTATGGAAGAGTCTCCTCCTGGGAGCAACTCTTCCTCCCACTGCGTGGAGTGTTGGCTGCCTCCGGTTAGATGACGCCGACGCCACAAGACCCGTCCGCCCACCGAGAGCTCATTCACGTCTCGCGGCATAAGGATGGCCCGCTGGGCAGGAAATGGGACCCGTCCCGCACTTTACAATGGATTTCATCAACTGCATATTGGATTTGAAGCAAAAGGAACACGGACGATGCTTACTGAAACTCTGTACCTCCGAGGCTGAAAACTTAATGATATGAATGGGATTGTTTAAGAGAAGCTTGATAACAAATTTCCAACTGACAGTTGTCTTTATGGGCTCGTTAACTAAAACTACTTCATACCTCGAATTTGATTTCTTGCCATTGCAAATTTTTGCCATTTATTGTCATGACTAGGGAGCGGATTACTATGATTTTGCATATTTTTGTTCGTTGTTTACATACAAAGATAAATTAAATTTCTTGACATTTGGTTAGAATATAACGCTATATAGATTAATATGTTCGTGCATATTTGGTTGATTTTCCTGTTGGCTCACGTTCGTGTAATTATAGGTGCATATTTTGCATATTTCGTTAAATAAAGACTTATCTTATAATGGAATTTGTTTATTTGTGAGCGTTCATTGATTCGAAACAGCTTGTCACAGTTTGCTTTTTTTGTTTTCTATAGATGATGAAATACTTGTGCAAAAGGAGGGTACTTCTTGATACCATATTTTTTTAAACAAGTCAGAGGAATTACAAGGTAGACAATGTATTGCATTAGGGTGAATATTTACTTCTCCTATTCCTCTCGCAAAGTATGGTCGGTTATACTATTATGTTTGCACAAAAATAGATCTATTCATTCCAATCATGCTTCTCCTGAATTTTATCAAAATGGTTTAAAGAGGAAATCAAATTTCGTTAGTTTTTTTGCATATTAAAAGGCAAAATTCGGAACTTTTAGGTCATATATCCATATTTTTAAAAGCATATTTCAAGATATTTTTGGGCTTAAGAATGCGCTCCTTAGTCATGACCATTATTGGTTTCCTGCTTCTTGAGCCATTTCCACTCCACGTATCCGTGGTTTCAATTTTCCATTCTGTGTAACTCTCTTACCTCATCTGACATTTGAATTCTCATCCTTCAACTTCATTTTTTTTGACTTACAGTAACTTTTTTAATATTTTCTGTATAGAAGTTTCTTACCCAGTTCTCTTTCCTTACCCATATATATTTCTGTATAGAAGTTTCTTACCCAGTTCTCCTTTATCATCTGCAATAACTACCTATTCTCTCCTATACATTTTAATACTTCATGATTCTTAACCAGGTTTATTCCAACATATAGAGCATAGCAGAGTTGTTCAGATGGCCTTACATCTCCAATCACTTATACGCTTATAAAAGGAGAAAAGTAAGTTTTTCTGTGTGAATAATATTTTCATTGTGAAGAACTTGAATAGTTATTTGAACAATTTATTGACACCGCTGTGCACTGAAATTATGCTTTACTGCAATCTTTGATACAGTTGCAGGCGATCGTGTTAAAAATTTGTTCTGCTTCTCGTAGCTCTTTATTGCGCACACTAGCAAGGATAATGCCTGCCCTCCGCTCCCAGCACTTAAGGGCTCGGAAAAGATTCTGATCCAACCACATCTGCACCTGCAGAAATGTACGACACTCTGCCCCCTTTGCTGTGTACGCGAGTGAAAATATCTGACATTTCGCTACCGATTTTAAAAAGTTCAAGCTGAGCTTTTGAAAAATCCCAATTAAAGGTGGTTACATGTTGTGACTTACCATTGACTGTATTTACTTCAGTTCACCGCAAACTACACCACGTACGTACTCACACACGAACAGTGATTGGTTTAAACACCAGTAATGCTGAGAAGCTTTTTCTGTTCACCGTGTGTTTTAGTACAGCACTAGCAGAACCCGGCTGACGTTCTCCTACCCTCCGTCTCTTTTTCTCCTTCCCTCTCCCGTTCTCTCTCCCTCTCTCTCACTGTCTCTGTCCCTCTCTGTCTCAGCCTCTCCTTGTCTCTCCGTCTCTCTGCCCGTTTTTCTCCGTCTCTGTTCATATCTCCGCCTCTCTCTCTCTCTCTCTTTCTGTTTCGCTCACTGTATCTATGTCTGCCTCTGTCTGTCTGTCTCTCTCTCTCTCTATCTCTATCTCTCTCTATCTCTATCTCTCTCTATCTCTCTCTATCTCTCTCTCTCTGTACTATCTCTCCTGGGCGTTATTGCACAATGCATGATCACTCTTAATACTTGATGGTGCTGCGGGTTGCGTAGAATTCCGTTGTGTAGAGAGCCTAAACAGGGGCGCTTGGGTCAGCATAAAATCATAATCAACGGTCATCTACGTGGCATGTGCACATTCATTGTACTATGCTTATATTCTTCCCGCAAGTGAAAGCAATAAGTTGAGAGTTTTATCGCAATCGGATTAACGGTACGGCAACACATTAAGTACGAACCAACCAACAAACATTGTCTGTTATATATGATATAACCCAGGTGCTTGAAACCGTTTCAAAATTTCATTTTTTGGATAAATTATTAATATTTAGAGCAACAATGTGATATACAAATAGGTTCTGTACATCTGTGGATAATGTTTTTATAATATAAGACTATTTTAAGTCAATCTTCTCAGCCGCATGTTCTCACGAAATGCAGAGAAAACTCTTGCTTCCTGTTAATATGCGGAAAAGGTTCAGTGACCTTTCTGGGCGCTCAACCATCTCATCATGGAGTCTTACTTCGCTTGTCAACGTTGATCCGGAGCCGACGAGGGATTATAGAATATCTCTGCTGCTCCGCGGATATCCTGTTTTCCCTTGTCGGTTTGGTGAAACCAAGTTTATTGCGTCTAAAAGCAGTTGATGTGGTGTCACAACGCCTAAAAGAAACAGAATTTCATTCAGTCTCTGAAGATGCATCTGTTGGCTGAAGTAATAGTGCATTATGAAATGATGGTGTAATGATGGTGTAACTTCCCACGAGTGTATTAATACCCATTACATTGAATTTTATACAATATTGTTTCTACGACTTATGGTAACTTTTTATAAGGTGATGGAAACTTTTACATTGAATAGTTTCGTGGTAGTTGACATACCTGTGAACTTGTGTTCCTGTGCGTATTAACATACCATCCATTATTCAGTGGCAATAATAATAATAATAATAATAATAATAATAAAAACGAAAGAGGCATAATTACACCAGCAGATATTACTGAGCGGTCTTTAATAAGGACGAAACTCAAGAAATTTCCAGGATTTGCGGACAAACCCAACAGAAGAGAAGAACCACTTGGACTGAGGAGAGGAAAGAGTAACATCGGTCCAGAATGAAAGAGATATGGGAGCAAAGAAAAGAGGAAAGAGGCAGAAAGTTCAATAAGTGTAGACCTCAGTGGCTCATTCGAAAGAAAAAAAATAAAAAAAAAATAAAAAAAGAAAAAAGAAAAAAAAGATAAAAAATAAAATAAAATAAAATAAACGAGGCCAGAGGAAATGCACCGCCCCACACGAGGAGCTGGCACTGTCTCCCGGAACCGATTACAGATGTCGCTCCCGCAGCCGATCCTGACCTCATCGATGGCCTGGGACCGGCGGAAGAGTAACTGACATCTGCAATTATTTTCAAAAATGTACCGTACATATACAAATTCATGTATAGGGTTACTAGACAATGCAACGTGCGAAATGCGACGTGAGAAAATAGCAACGTAACGTAGAGACATAAAGTGGCAATGACGCGAACCGATGGCAAGCGGTAGTAATTCCTACATTGTTTAGATGAGTTGAAGCACAGGTTGTGTCACTGCTGTTATACTAACGGGTATTCTACGTACAGTATTAAGAATTGGGTTGACTTACACTGTGTACATGATTTTTCGTTTATACATCAAATTAATACAAATCAGGTGTGTTTTGTTTATTTTTTTCCTCCATCCCGAATTGTGTTTGCATTATCCGATATTTCGCATTTGCGGGGTTCGGGTCAGAGGGATTCTACTGTACTCACGACTACGACATTTGTGCCACCTCCAACGGTAAAGCACTATCGATCTTCTGCTCATGCGCAGTTTAAGTTTCGCATTACTTTCGTGTATCTGCGCAGAAGAACGATATTGCTGACGCTAAGGCTGGCACAAACCCCGTAATAACGCTCGGCACAGGTCGCCTTTGTAATCGAAGGCTCCTTTGGAAGGGGCATCGGCTGTCACGGACTCGATCGCAGTCGGACATGGCAGTTTCGGGCGTCGCCGCCACTCAACGGGCGGGCGGGCGGTGTCGGCGTCGCCCACGCCGGGCGTGTGGGCGAGGGCGGGCGCGGTAGCCGCGAGTGGGCGGAGCCGGGCGGAGGCGGCGGCGGCGCCCGCGAACAAACAAGCGACGCGCGCGCGGCCCGCTACTGGCGCCGTCCCCCCCCCCCCCTCGCTGACGCCGCTGTCCAAACAGCGCGTGGGCGGCCGTCACGGAGCGTGGCCCAGGGGTGGCACACCCAACCACTTTGATCTGCTTTTGGGGCATTTGACTTTGCGATACCGGCTTAGGTGGTTCAGGGCATCAACTGATGTCACTGCAGTGCCTCTGACGGGGAGGTCCTAGGGGTACACTCCCCACGGTGGCAGCATTTTCCACACTGCCTACACAGCTAGGTTAGGAGCGAAGTTACTGCGAGAGGTGGCTCAGGGCATCAACTGATGTCACTGCAGTGCCTCTGACCGGGAGGTCCTAGGGTTCCACTCCCCACGGTGGCAGCATTTTCCACACTACCTACACAGCTAGGTTACGAGTGAGGTTACTGGGAGAGGTGGCTCAGGGCATCAACTGATGGCGGGAGATCCTAGGGCAGGGCTGTCAAACGGAGCGCTTTGCAAGGTCACTCACCGGGAAGGGAAGCCCGGGCTCCGATTCCTCAGGGGTGCACAAGAAGACGCCGAGTTTTGTGATCACTGACTGACGTGGGACACTGACGCTGGGTTTCGTGATTTTAAACCTTGAATTCCGATAAACTTTAGCGATCGCCGATGTGTCACACTTCGATGTTAGTGCTGGACGCTGCAGTGATTGTTTGCTGGTCGTATATACCGCCAGTTTGTACGATGGGCTCCATTTGCGTCTAATCTTGCTCATAAGTTACGGGTCTGTATAGCAATAGGTGAAACGTTTACGACTGATGGAAAACTTGTATGGTGCAAACTGTGAACAAACTTGTGCTGTTCAAATTATTTTAAACACACTTGTCTTCTTTTTTAAAAATGTTAGGAAAGTTTTGATAAATGTTTAATTTTCGGTTAGGTAAATGTGTTTTGTAATTAGTATATTTTAATATTACGTAATAAACCTGATTTTATGTATTTATTATAAACTGTCACTCCTTTCATTACATATTTACGTACATATTTTGACGCTTCATTCCGCATATTTTTTCCGGTCTCTGCTTATCAATCCTCTGTAACGTTTGAAGTGCGTATATTTTCACACGAAAAATATACACATCGTATTTCATATTTCAATGATGGTGTCAGTGTTTTCCTGAAATTGGTATATAATTCTGATCTTGATTTGGTACATATTTTTGATAATATTTATTTTCTTAAAAATATTAATTTGAGTTTTTTGTTATTAGTGTTAATAGTTCTCATATACGGCATTCTCTAAGTGGAAATATGCGTTAATGATTCCTTGTTGTGATGATGAATGTATAACTGTAGTTTCTGTGTACATGTCAATTTAAATTAAATTTTAATAATAATCCCTTTATGATATGCAATCCCGTGCGCTTGACCCAACTCGCCGCATTCCCACGAAGTTTTCTCACCTCTGCTTCCCGCCTGTGACACGTGTGACTTCCGTGAGGCGATATCGCCGCGTGTTCCGAAACTTTGCGAAGGCCATTCGCGTGCTCGTTGTACTGACCCGTTGTCTCCCCGACTGTGAAAACTAACTACTAAAGGTGGTGGCTGGGAGAGGAGAATTTGTATGTCTGTGTGTGTGGGGGGATGATTTCTAATAAAGTGCTAGTTTTCACAATGTTTTGACAGATAAGGTAGGAGATAGAAGGATTTTTTTGTCGCCGCTCGATCACTAGTGCCCTTCTTGCCTGAATAACTATTGTGAAAACAATTGACTCGTAAATGAGGAGGTACTGTATCAGGGTAGAATTCTTAAATCAATTAAACTTGCAGGAATCACACGATTAGGTCGATCTTGGAAAACGTGAGTCGAAGGTCGCGGGGTGGTATCTCTCCTGGGGCATAGATAATAGGTTCTGCGTAGTGGCGTGGTCAATATTTTCGAAACCAGCGTGGATCATGTAAGCAAATATTCTTTCTTTCCCGTTCCTATTCACATCCTACTTAGAAACAAATAAATTCTAGACTATTTGCTCAAAAATTGAAAACGTAGGATACATTTTGGGAAATATCCGTTGTATTTTATGTTTTAGAACTTAAAATGTGTATAAGTTTTGATATTAATACAATTATTCGAGAAATTCGATGTTCTTTTTTCATTTTCAGCGCCAAACAATACATATTGCTTTTTTGTTTAAATGAACGCACATGTACCAATTTTAATAGGTATATCCAGTGATAAATCCATTAAAATTGTTAAAAGCATCAATAAAATCAAATTTTAAGCTGAGAGCTTCGTAAGAATATGATTATTCACGGGACCTCTTATACCTCGGTATTGTTAGGATTATTGGAAATACTGTTTGTTACTATGGGAAATTGTCTTGACAGGACCTGTACTGATGCAACATTCTGGTTGAAAATATGTGACTATCATCAGAAATTCTTCCTCAAAAAATGAAAATACCAACGCAAATCTGTTTTACAATTTACGTCAGCGTACACAAAGAAAAAGAATCGCATCAAAACGGTTCTCCAAGCTGACACCAATATCGAAAGTACATCAGATTTCTAGTAATTCCCTTCGCGGAAAACAAAACAAAACTAGCAACTTGTTTCTCGCAGCCTCTGTTCGTTCACAAGCCGTCATTCTATTGTTCTCAAAACGATAGTCCCGTGCGCCTCCGCCATCGGATCACGAGCTGCCTCCCACCTGTTCAGACCAGGCGTCCCCCAGGGCTCGAAAGAAGTCACTCGTAACTTTGCGGTTTGTGTGCGCACCCATTCATTTGAGGGTGATGATTGAAGGAGGATGTGACAAACGCCGAGGGATGATTTAATCCCGTAATTTTCATTCACAACGATCTCAAGAGTGATTTCGAGATCGGTGGATTGAAGCAATTTCGTGAACGGGTCCCTATTTACGAGTGTTGCACGTTTCAACGAGCCAGCTGCCTCGCGTTGGAAATCCTGTTAGTCCTACCGTGGTTGTTACGTCCGAGAAATTCTTCAAAGAAGAAAGAGAGAGGTTAGAATCGTTCAGTCAGAGTGAAAGTGCATCTATTGTGGCGTGTACGTGGACCCAGACATTGATAATATTTTATTTTCTTAAAAATTATTCTACAACTTTGGATAAAAGTAAGAAAATATTAACGTTCACGTTTTCTCGAAGCTCTCGGCGTCGCTGATGACATAATTCTGCTTTCAAAATTGCCAGCATATGCGCTAGATAGTGTATCGTTAAAGCTTCATGTCAAAGTTAATACCTTACTGACATAGAAGTGCACCTTATACTTCCAATGGCATTATAATTTAATTGAAAAAATTGAGGATATTCTACGAATTACTATCGATTGTTTAATTTGTACTATTCTGAAAGATTTACAATTTCTGCATTTCAAATAATTTAGGTTTTCGTTTAGAAAACAATTTGAGCTTTCTACTAAAACAAATTTTGATATTCTTGCTTTTAATGAAAGGAAGAGGGCTCCAAATAGATTGCCGTTGGCTGTTATTTACAAGTTTTATAGTTGAAACACTACATTTTAATAAACTCGTAAAATTATTGGAACAAAGGATTATTTGCCGTCATTTGTTCATTATGTCATTTTCGAGACCCTCTACAGAGAAGAATATCGTTGAAACTTCAAGTTATAGTTGAGTTAAAGTTTGTGAAACAAAGATATATAAAGCAATGTGTTACTATCGTTCGATACACGTATCCATTTACAAACCCTTGTCAGTGACTATTTCACTCGCGAAATTAAAACGAATTGTGTTTAACTAGAGAACTAGCATCATCTAAGGAAAATAGGCCTTCTCTATTTTCCTAATCCAATCTGCTCTCACACATTTTAAACAAATATTAAAAGAAATTGGTAATCGTATATTTTATGTGGATTATATGATGTTTCTGATTCCATTACCTTCATAACTCACTCGATGTTTGCAAATCAAGTGGTGAATTTTCAGGAGTACATTGCAGATTCCATCTGTGAGAAAGGTGATGTGTTATATTTTAGCACTACTGTATACATATAAAATACCGCAATCAATAAGCCACGAGTCATTTATTCTGATTGGTTCCAGATCTATTTATTTCAATACGCATGGGTGTATAACTCTCTTTCGTGTAATTAAATTAAAAATTGTATACAGAAATGACATTGTTTTCACAACGTTTTCGTTTGCATTGGCAATTGTCATTATAACGTGTTTGATGAATCAAACATGTAATACATAAAAACAGAATTTTAAACATTACTGTTTAATTGAAGCATTTGTCTTCCTGAAATACTTAAACTACTTATTGGGGTATATATGAAGTTTTGTACATTTATATTGCTCATAAATCTGGGCACTTATTTATTACAAATATTTTGCATATTGCTCTAATTTATGAGCATTATTCGTCACTTTCAACTCTTGATGCAGAATGCATTTGAGTATCAAAACTTGGTAAAAATATAAATGATTAATAAATGCGTTTTTTTGTAACACGAGAAAATATAAACACGGCTCTGATGTAATTACGGATCTACTTTCTCCAAAATAAACGCGGCGAATTCTGTCATGTTTGCAACCAATTTGCGCGCGAATATGACAGCAACACGATTTCTTTGACTTCATTTACATCGACGTGTCAGCTTCCAGCATGCTCTAAAAACGTCGATCGTTCTGCCAAGAAAATAGCTGTTACGTGCAGTTGAAGTGACATCATCTCTTTAAAAAGCTGGCTACCCTGTTTCGTTTCGATTAGGTAGCTGGTTTCGTTGGTAAAGAATATCTCTGCTGAACTCATGATTTTCACACAGGGTTGGAATGTTTGCAAAAGAGAGGCCACCTTTGACCTGTGAATTGTTTTTTCGAAATATGTATATTGATTTATGATTAAAAAGAGCAATGTTTTAAACACACGTAAATTGAAATTGCAACATCCATCACATTTAGTTTCATTTGCTCTATAAATTCCAATAGACCTATACAATTGGCCATTTTCTCTTGAATAATCTTTTTATTGTACGTCAATGTAATTTTATCAATTATTTGGTGTGCAAATAAATCAAAACGAATACCCCTGACCATAGACATAAAAGACACAAAATAAATGTGCAGCCATGGAGTTCACAAAACATATCACGAGGACACAACGGACCAGATGTCGCAACGACGCTGCTATAGTTAGTTTACTTGTATGCCAGCGACGTTTTTTGACATATTGAATGAGATGAGCATGGCACAAAACGAATACCAGAAATGCATTATTCTACAACCAGGTGAGCTGGAACTCTCGCTGAAAACCCTTCGAACTGCCAGTTTACCGTGTGTACTACTTTTCACAAGGAATGTTTGTTGCATTGATATCTTCACTAAAAAGAATATAGCAAGAATTGATGCAGATCATACAGAAAAGCAGATGGAAATATGGCAGGTGTGTGTGAATTAAATTACCAAACGAATGTAACCTGATAAGACTAATCGCAAGATGTCAAGGAGCTTGCACTGCTTACATAGTGTCATTCTTTCAAAAATCTCACTATAAATTAACTTTTAATCAACTAATTATGCTCGTAATTTATATTTTTTAAAACAAGTTTTCAAGGTCACTTTTCTCTAATTCCAGAAAAGTAAATAAATGACTTTAATGTGAAAGATCTGTAATTGATAGAATGATAAAATGAATCGAAGTACAGCCCCAACACAAGCACGCGTTTGCACAATATAAAGGCAAATGATTTCTATATATTACTTACCCAACTTGGTAAGAATTGGTGTTCTAACAAGAGGCATGCAACATCAAAAATGTTCCTAAAAAAACTGAAAAGCGGAATTTCATATTAATAATACTGGTTTATTTTCTTTTTAACGGTTACAAAAAAATTATTATAATATTTTAAGTTCGTTGAGTTGTTTTATATAATATTTTTGTGTAATATTTTAAGTTTGTTGAGTAAGTTCACATATTTAATTATTAATTATACTTTACAAAAACGTAGTATATATATATTGTAACCGAACCGATTACCTGTGGAATCGGTTGGCGACCCTGCCACTAGCTCAGATCGGTGATGGAAGGAATTGTTACACTGTACGGTGGAAACACAAAATAAACACTTGTTCACTGGTAAAAATTCACATTTATTCCTGGGCAGTATGATTAAAATGCCCCAGGGAAGTTACACTCTTAAATTTAATAAAAGAATAGCGGAAAATTAGATAAGAGGAGAGAAAAAAAATGAAAAGTTAGTTTTAGGAGTTAAGCTTCAAGAACTAAAAAGAATTATAGCTAACAATTACAATGGGTAAAATTACTACTAGTCAGTGTGTCAGAGCGTGACACCGCATTACTAAAATTTTATACAATAGGGCGGGAGCCCTAACGATACCACTTGGAGAAGGGTCTTTGTGCGGCCGGGCGGGCGGCCGTGGCGCGGTCGAGAGGGTTGCCTGGCGGCCTTCAAAAAAAAATTGCCTCCGGGAAAGGCAATGACCTCTCTCGTCGCCAGCTGGGCAGCCGCCTCGTAGTTTCACGAAAAGGCCGCGATGCGTGGCTGCATAGGCGGAGTCTAGAAGTTCTGGTTGATCTGGCGGATTCTCGAAGTTCTGGAAGTGACTGGCAGTACTAGAAGTTCTGGTCGAAACTGGCAGTACTAGCTGAGCTGGCCGGATGATCTCAGGAACGGAGTTGCCAACTATGCGTCTCTCTCTGACTTTTATGATAAGAAGTCGAACACAACTTCGGACAGTTTAAAATTCGATTGGAGAAACATTCGCCTCTCTTCACGACGGAAACCCACCCCAAGAGAAAATTCTCTCTCCACTGCAGTCGGCTCACAGCTCAAAACTCGCAGTAAATCCCCACATAGGCATTATCGCCCGAATAATTCCCACCCCCATATAAGTTCCTCTCTCCACTGTCCTCAGTCCAATATTCAAGCTCAAACAATAAGAAGTTTCCCAGAGACACAATAGTCTTTCCCCGACGCCTAATACTCTGGCCTCGTCTGATTGATGAAAATTTTATAAGTCCGGCGAAGGCGAACTTTGCCTCTGACCGACGACTAGCTCCCCGAAAGAAACTTCTATCCCCGACTGATGCCCAAGCTCTTCTGAAATTCTCTCCGTCGAAATCTTATAAGGTAAATTTTTTCCCCCACCCAATTCCTCTTATGTGCCCTAGCTCTTTATAAAAGTCAAGTCACTATTGGCTCTAGGTTGTAGCGCATCACGCTATTTTCAGCCAATCGCCACGCGAGAAGCGAAAGAAACTTCAACTCTTTGTGCAGGCTGCGAGCATGCAGGGTTGTTCTCGAACCTTCTAGAACTCAGGCCCTCGCTTGCGTAGGGGGGCGCGTTCGATGACGGAAGTATTGCTCTGGGCTCCCCCGAAAGTGGGTGGTCTCGAAATCTGCAGCCGGCTGTGAACACTTGCACAGTGTCTGTCAACGGTAGTCCTCTAGATGGCTCCAGTAATGGGCCGGGGGCGTTAGGGACCGTGCGCGATAAGTGAAGTCCCGCACGTGCAACCGTCTGCGTAATCTCTCGGCAGAAATCCTGGGTGGCCGAGTCTATTTGTTTAAATTTTGATCCAGTGAATTTCGTTTACAAAATAATGATGAAATCGGTTTCGCCACAATATATATATATATATATATATATATATATATATATATATATATATATAAATTATAATGAATAAAACGTATGTTGCCTATTGACTTAAGTACATTTTACCTTATAATTTATTGTAACAAAAACAATGGAATAGAAATTAAAATGATTGTTTTGTAGTTAGAATTTCATTTTAGTCGTACAAAACAAGATGGCCAAGCTCCCACCCTGTCGTTCATTTTTTGTTCAAAACTTTGGTTTGCCTGCGAAGAAGCGATGGCATCCGCGAAGGCGCGCTGCTCTCCTCGGCCTGGGGGAGGCAGCATCGGTTTTCGGGACTCGCCGTGCATGGCGCGGGCCCTGGGGGCAGCTCCCACGCGTACAACGGCACAGGGCGCTTGGCACCTCGTTGGGCGCGGCCCGTCATTCAATTGTTTCAATCTCCGCCCCGCCCCGCCACGCCCCGCCACGCCCCGCCCGCCGTGCCCTTTCCGCCGCCACGACCCTCCCAGCTTGGCCCGCCCCGCCTGGCCTGCCCCGTCCCGCCTCGACCCGCCCCGGGCGCCTCGCCCCGCCCCGCCCGCTTCGTCCACCCCGTGCACCCCGCCAGACCCGCCCGCTCCGCCTCACTCCGCCCCGCCTCGCTCCTCCCCGCCCCGCTCTGCCCGCCCCCCTACAGCCTCGCGCCTCGCCTCGCCTCGCGCCTCGCCTCGCCTCGCCCCACCCCGCCACGCCCCGGCCCGCCTCGCCTCGCCTCGCCTCGCCTCGCCTCGCCTCGCCCCGGCCCGCCTCGCTTCGCCCCGCCGCGCCTCGCCTCGCCTCGCCTAGCCTCGCCCAGCCCAGCCCAGCCCAGCCCAGCCCAGCCCAGCCCAGCCCAGCCCAGCCCAGCCCAGCCCAACCCAGCCCAGCCCAGCCCAGCCCAGCCCCGTCCCGCCCCGCCCCGCCCCGCCCCGCCCCGCCACGTCACGCCACATCACGCCACGCCACGCCACGCCCCGCCACGCCCCGCCTCACTCCGACCGCCCCGCCCACCCCATCCATCACGCCTGGGCAGATCGCCCCGCCTCACCCCGCCACGCCTCGTTATGTTTCGTTCACTTTCGCCCAGTTCATTCCATTTCATCTCGTCCCATCCTAATACATCCCAACCCATTTCATCGCATCCAATGCCATCCCAACTCCTCGGTAACCTAGGCGATCTTGTATTCCTCGTGTTGATAGACGTAATGTTCTTCAACTTGCCACATTGAAAATTTGACACATTTATCGGAAATGCACAGGAATCAAGTAAATGCAATGATATCTGCTCAAAAAATCCGTTACTGTGTTAAACAGGAGCACGATCGCTGTTTTCCCGCAGGAGTGCGTGCGTGTGTCTCTCGCCAGCTCGAGCCTGGTCCACGCGTCGCGTCAAAAGCGATGGCACTAGGACAGGTTCGATTCCCGTCCGTGGCAAGACACACTACCTTCTCAGCTAGGTAGAATTCTCTCACTGCCTGGAGCAGAGAAGGTTGCTCTAATGAGTAGTTTTCCGTGGTTTCTTCGATCATCGCCAGGCGAATGCCCGATCAGTACCCTAACAAACGAGCCACGGAGCGCGCGCGATCTTTCTTTCCTCTTCCTTGGCCTATCCTCACCCCTTACTCACACCCACTTCGTCTAACATGCACTACCCTACACACTACGCCGGGAGACCGGTGGGGCGCTTAGAGCTCGACCCGACAGGGGCAATGTGAGATACCTGGTTGGGGAGAACCCCGCTAGTTGACGGTAGATTGGCGTCGGATCCCGCCTACAGCGGGACAAGACCACCGCCACCTCCCGAGGAAAATTCTTGTACTACACTTACGGGACTAATGCATTCAGTAGTCCCGAATCACTAACAACAAACCAACCACTGTAGGCGTCGCTCCCCCCCCCCCATTTACATGAAGGTGGAAAGGCACGCCCGAGTGCCCGGAAGCGCTGGTCGGAGCAGAAAACAGGTGCGTCCCCAGGTGGTCAATGTTGTGGGCGCAGCCTGATTGTCTGCCGTCGGGGTGGGGGCGGGGATCGGAACCGAAGTCACGTCGTCTGCCGGAGCGTGTTCCGAGCAAGGAAATAAGAAAACCCACTGGGAAACGAATGCGGAATCGCAAACTTCCTGTTGTCTACGTGCTGTACCTTTGCTGTCTGGTCGACTATACTAATATTCCTCTTCTTCGTTAGGTTTTTACTTTCTCGCTACAGAGTTGGGAGAAAGTTCTGTTAATGATGTGCGAAAATATGGCGAATTGTCGGCAAAAATATTTTATTACAGGGCCCTGGTAAGAAAAAAAGTGGATAAAACCAGTTGCTAAATGAAAAATAAAAGTTCTCTATCATGGTGTTACCAAAATCCATGATTTGTGGCTCCTTGGCGGCTAAACGCCTCTCTGTTCGTCCGTTCCTCTTATGCGTCTGTCCGTCTGTTTGTTAACAACACTAGCGGCTAAACCGTGCAGCCATATTTTTTTCAAAATGCTGTATGAAATCACACAAAATGATAGTTAGTTTTCCTTGGTTTCTCCGAGCTACATCGGACGAATGCCGGAGCAGTACCCTAACAAACGGGCCATGGACCGCGCGCGATCTTTCCTTTCTCTTCCTTGTCCTATCCTCTCCCCTTACACTAGCATGCACCACACTCCACACATGGCGGGAGACCGGTGGGGGGCTTAGAGCTCTTCCCGGCTGTGATGGTTAAGATCAACACCAGGCGAATGCCGGAGCAGTACCCTAACAAACGGGCCACGGACCCGCGCGCGATCTTCCCTTCCTCTTCCTTGTCCTATCCTCACCCCTTATACTCTCACTTACAGTAACATACCCTATACTCATATTCCTCAATCCATCTGGCTGATGTTGCGGCCCTTGAGTTTGAAGCCCATATTTTATTTTTGGATGTACTTTACAAGAAAAACCTGGGATATTTTCAAAATTTTTCAAAAGGTGGCCCCACTGTTTTTGAATAAATTTTGTTTTTGGGTAGAGTGAAGGACGTTCAAGAGAATGGTGCATTTTCGTTAAAAACTCAAAATTTTCGAAAATTGTAAAAATTCAAACTTTTTCGGCTTTTTCGTACAATTACAATTATGAAAACATATGTTTCCGTAATGAAATAGTTTTTCTTAAAGATAGATTATCAAGAATGTCAAGTACAATGTTTCGAATTTTGAGTACTTTTTGCGTAATTGTGCATGAAAACACGTACGAGAAAGTACGCGCTGTTTACTCCGCTTCTTCTCGTGTCACGGACCTTTTTCGGTCTCTGATCCATCAAACACCGACTGCGTTAGCTCAGTGGCGAAACCATTGACCCTGGGTTCTAGGGTTCGAGTCCCGAGAGTGGCGAATAAATCAAATAGATTCAAATGCTCCTCGTATTATTGGATCAATACGAAATGAATGCTAGAGTAGGTCTTCAACAAACGGGCTATGGAGCGCACGCGCCGCTATTTCATTTGTCATCATCTCTCTTTAAACACACACGTACCAACAACACTTGAATGGCACTCAATTGATGTAAATTCAGTATGTCCATGAGGTGATGCCGTGAATGAGATGAGGTGAATAATGATGAGGATGAAGGAGATTCAATGAGTGAAGCGCGTGAAGTCAATGAAACTAGTAACGCTTGCAAGTGAAAGAAATCAATGAATGAAATTTAAAAAAATATTCTGAGTCACACGTCGCGAACCATCTCAAGGAATTGCCTCTAGCCATTTTATTTTTTACCTTTTGTGATGAATGATTACTATGTTTCCCATTCCATTTTTGAAATCGTGCGTTGTGTTTTTTTACCGTTTCTTTTTTCCATTCTTCCATGAATCTCATTTCTTCTGCTTCTTTGGCTTCTCCGTCATTTTCCTTATTGGCTTTTTTCTATTTTTTCTTTTTCTTTTTGATGACTTTAAAAAAATATCTTGTAATTCCCTTTCTTTCGTTTTTGTGGGCAGAATTATTTTTTCTTTTTTCGATTTTAGCTTCTTCCTTTTCCTTAATTTCGTTTTTTATTGTATCTTCTTCATTTCCCTTTCCTGCTTTTCGTTCTCTGTCAGTTGTCGTCTGGATGATGTTTTTTTTCCCCGTGGCGTGAAGCGCCGGTGACCGGGTCACGAACTCGGGCCCCGCGTGGGAACGGCGCCGCGACGCTAGCGACGCCGGGCGCCGGAGAAGCTGGGGGGAGGGGGGGGAGGGGAGGGGAGGGGATGAGGGGGTCGGCGCGCGCCCGCGGGGGCGTCATTACCGGAGAAACCGCACCGCCCATAACTCACCGCCCCGCCTCCGCCCAGTACTCTCGCGCCGCACCATCCCGCCCTGCCACGTTGCTCCTCTCACCGCTTCACCCTGTCCCGCCCCGCCATGCGCCTCGCCGTCCCGCGCCGCCCACACCTCAATCCCACTCCCCTCACCACCCTCCTTACCGCCCCGCCCACACATTGACCGTCCCGCCCCACCCCGCCCCGCCCCACTCCACTCCACTCCACTCCACTCCGCCCCGCCCCGCCCCGCCGCTCTCCGCTGTGACCCACCTCGCCCCATTCTTCCTCTCCCCGCCCCGCCCCGCCGCTCTCCTCTCTGACCCACCTCGCCCCATTCTTCCTCTCCCCGCCCCGCCCCGCCCCGCTCATGCGACACGCCGCCTCGCCTCAACCCTACTCCCTTTACCGCCCACCTTTTCGCCTCGCCCGACCACCCCGCTTTCCCCCACCCCGCGCCTTCCCCTTTGCTCCCGTCTCCCCCCCCGTTCCACCCCGCTCCACTCGTTACCATCACGTCCCCCCCCGACCTACCCTTCCCTCTACGCCCGGATCCTCCTGCCCCTCCTCACTTCCTCTCCCCGCCCCTCGCTTCCCAACCCGCCATGCGCCTCTGAGCGTAGTGAGCCGAAAGGAGCGCGGCTCAGTGATAGAGGCAGACTTACTGTGTCCGTCAGGTTCGATCATTTTCTGCGACGACACCATTGAGATCATTTTCTGCGACGACACCAGCGCGCCGTCATCATTGAGTGAGATTGATTGATTAGTGCTTCCGGGCCGACAACTGCCAATTCCTCCCTCTTTCTCTCGCACCTTTGTACGCCGTGGACCGGTTTAGAGCATCGACTGTCGTCACTGTGGAGCCGCGGATCGATCCTGGGGTCGAGTCCCGGAGGAGGCTGGATTTTCGACTCCAACCAGACAGCTAGGTCGAATTCACTCTCTATCCGGAGGAGAATCCTACCTGTCGACTGCTCTGATCGGTAGTTTTCTGTAGCTTCTCCGAACAACACCAGGCGAATGCCAGAGCGTTACCCTAAGAAACGAGCTACAATATTTCTTTCCGCTTTTTCTCCTATTCTCACCCCTTACTTTACATACACTCGCTTACACTACACTATCACACACGTCGGGAGCTTAAAGCGTGTCCCGGCTGAGACCATCCTCCACCGGTGGGAGATAGCTGGTGGGCTGAGACCATCCCCCACCGGTGGGAGATAGCAAGCCCACATACAGGTTGGCTCCGGATCTTGCCACCCAGCGGGAAAATAGATCATAGCTACCTCGTGCGTTAAAAACACTCACTCCACTTGCATGACTGATGGCAGAATTAGTTTCCGCGCCGGGAAATCCTCCCTCCCACGCCACCACGCCGGGGTGGGGTGTGCGGTGAGGGTGGGAGGCCCCGAGGTCGAACGGGACCTCCACTCGCGCCGCTGGTGCGCATTCACTGCGCATGCGCGGGCGGCAGGCCGGCGCCGACGCTTAATGGACCGACGTGTGAGAACGAGGTCCTCTATGCGCGCGTGTGTGTATGTGTATGTGTGTGTATGTGTATGTGTGCATGCAGATGTTCACGCCTTCACACCTGCCTGTGATCCGCCCGGAGGAAAGCAATGTACAATCCACCATGCGGGGTTAAAGGCGCCAGTAGTCGCCACTTGAGACACAAAATTTGAATAATGTGACTAGGTGGATTTCCACTTGCTTCACACTTGCAGCTAACGTCTTGAGACACTCGATGAGAGGATGCGTGAGAATGAGGTCTGGGCGTGTGTGTGCGTGTATGGTGTGTGTTGGTGTGGGTGTGCAGATGTTCACGCCTTCACACCTGCCTGTGATCTGCTGTGAGAAAATCAACCCTACATACGTGGTTACAAGCGTCAGTAGTGACCGCTTGAGGCAAACAAATTGTGGATTTGCACTTGCTTCAAACTTGCATGAACGTGGAGCTAACGTCTTGTAGTGGAGAGGAGGCTTAAGGAAGGATAATTTATTCACTTTCCTCTCCTTTGTTTATAAAGACCCAGTTCAAAAGTTCAGATGTTTAGTGTAGAGCCAGGCTTGCCAATGTTTCTGGAACGTTGCTGACCAGTCGGTTCTAGAGTCCGAGTCCTAACACATTTGGCGGATGTGACGGTTTTTCGAAAGTCTACAAGGCTAGCTGGGATTCAGCCGCTGTCTAGAGGAGAATTTCAGCAGCCAGATAATCTGATCGGGATTTTCCCGCGGTTTCTCCGATCAGCTCCAGGTGACTGCCGGAGCAGTTCCTAACAAAGGGGCCTCGCGATTCTTCCTTCCTCTTCCTTGATCTCTCCTCACCTCGTACGTACATTTTCTCACATTTACATGCCCTACTCTATTACACATGCCGAGAGAACAGCCGGAAGCTTAGGGCATGTCCCGGCTTGGGCGGTGCCTCGTTAATGGGAGATACCTTGTTGGAGAAATCCCCGCAAACCGACGTAGGTCGGCGCAGGTTCTCGCCACCCCCTGGGGGATATCACCACTTCCTCCCGAGGTAAAATACATGTAATACACTTACGGGACTAATGACCTAAGCAGTTAACGCGCCTGGAATCACTAATCCGTCAACCAAAGTAAAGTCGCGTGTGAAGGAAATAGGATTCTACTAGGTGTAGTGAGAGACGTGTGTTGTCAGTTGTCATTAGTCGACTGGAAGGAGAGATGTGTAAAATAATGAGCTTTGCGTCCTCCTACACGAGGAAATGAGACCTCTTCTTTCTAGTGTGGGCGTTGTTTCTATATTTCACTGTGACGTGTGACCCGCTAAATGGAGTTCTGCCTTTGGAGGCTCAGAAGATTCAGCGGGGTACAGTTACAGCCTGATATGTTATAAATGTCTAGTAACACCATTATCTATCTTATTAATACTAATATTCACAAAATGTTTCAATTTATCTCGTCATAGAAACTCCCGACCACTATCATAGGCATATGAGCCAAATTTCTTCAAATTAAAACAATACATTATCTTAAGCAGGCTCGCGTGACGTGAAATATGTTTAGTATTATATTATTAATAAATGATCACATGTGCCATCTATCTGCTGCGAGGAATATGTTGCAAAATAGGACCTTTTGAATATTGTACGATACTTCACCGAGAAATAAAGAGAATGCTTATCGGTGTGGATGTTTCTACATTTTCTTGTGATTGTGAACCTTCCATATGGATGTCGGTCCCAGAGGTATCAAATTGTATCGAGAGATCCTTTAAGTACAATACACGAGACAATCATCGTTAGAAAATTGACAGATTACGTTGTATAGATGTGTTGTATAATTTACAGAGCCAGGATTTATCTCGAATAACATGTGCCTAAATATGTACATACATATAGACTCAAATATTCAAAACCTAGTAAAATGTGATAAATTAAATAAAAAGATAAAAATAGGGATAATATTAAACGTTTATTTTGGATGAAGAATAGTCTTATATCTTATAGTTAATACGTTACACTGTGTTAACTATTCTATGTTACTGCTACATTACAATATTAAATCTGTGTCACAGTACTACGGTAATTAATCCATGTTGAAATGCTTTACAGTTAACCCCAACACCTCTCGAAATATTGCATGCACTGCACTTACGGGATTAATCAACTGTTGTGGGGTTCGGAATTAATATGTGGCGAATGGTTGTAAAAAAATGAGGAAAGATGCAGTTATATAGTTTAGCTTACTAATATCGCTGCTTTCATAAATGTGATGTATGGAAGGGTATTTAAATGATGAGATATTGCAATATATGCTTTATATGGTTTTGAGATATGCTATATGATTGATATTTTGATATTTATATATGATATATAATTGATATATGCTTTAAATTATGAGGTACTGCAAAGTAAGGCAAGGAGCGTAATATTTTCTATTGTGCACTATCAACATGCTACTTCAAACGTCGTAATGTTTTCTGACCTATCTTTCTCTTCCCCTCTTTCATCCCTCCATTTTTGTCCTATTCTTTCTCTCCCTCTCATATTCTCCCATCTTTCTTTTTCTGTACCTCTCATTCATTCTCTCTTTCTTTCTCTCTTGCACTTTCTCACACTCCATCTCTATCTGTCTCTTTTTCTCTTTGTTTTCTATTTTGTCTCTCTCTTTCTCTTCTCCTCCCTCTTTCTCACTTTCCATCTTCTTTTTTTCTTGATCAATAACTTAACTCTTGTCAGAGCAATGAAGCCATTCCATATTTCCTTGCGAAATATCTGTACATTCATCTTTCTTTACATAATGGTGTGATACTCTCCTTCACGAAAATATGCTCGTTTAAGCCACGTATCTCGTGAGTTAATATTTACAAATCATACGTATGTGATGCAAAAGTAGCTTATTTCCGCATACGTAAGTACTTTTTAACGCGGACTAAGTAACTTTCCTAAAAGAGGCGGCGGCGGCGGTGGTGTAACGGTTAGCGTTCCGGACTGTTGTACCCAAGTTGGTGGGTTCAAACCCGATCGAAGCCGTGGATTTTTCAGGGCGAAAAAATCCTTCGTACGCCTTCATTCGGAGGGGAAGTAAAGCCGGCTGTCCCATGTTAGTAGATTTACTTGCATGTAAAAGATCCTCAAGCCTAAATGACGTAGCCTCTGAGCTAAATTCAAATCGCCTGTTTCTCGCCCAAGAAATACCTCCTTTCTCTGCTAGTTGGTGAAAGGAGCGTAGCGAAATTTGTGTGGTCAGACGGAAGAGCAGGCCTAATGGCCTGAGTCTCGCCACGTAAAATAAGGCATTAATTCAATTTCAATTCAATTCAATTCAAAAGAGAGTTATTAGAATATTGAAGACTTGAGTGATTGTTAACGCTTAACCACCGTGGTGTGGTGTCTACGTCCGAGCAAACTCGAACGCGTTTTGTACAAAGCGAAGTGTGAAGGACATTTCCCAGAACCCTGCTCTACGTTATTTTAATGCTGATTGGATCATTTCAGTTTGATCGGAGAGTAAGTGTAATTATTTTTATTTACGCGAATGAAATTTCACCGTGACTCAACTATGGTGATTATGTGACTTTTGACATCTCGTGTGTCGCAGTGAAATTTGAGCAAAGCACGTCTAAACGTTTTTATCAAATCCGGACTTCGAGAAAGTTGTTCTGCAAAATCACTTCTATATTGGATGCAATTTCAGTCATGAAGTCATTATCTCGGATTAATATGGTGATATACATTACTTATGACACATGCTTGTATTGCAATTTTAATGTATTTAAGTTAATTGTTCTAATTTCTATATTTTCTTCGTATTGTTTGAAGATTATATTTAGAACTCAGAATATATTTATAGTTTTATTTTCCTAAAATGGCAGCATTTCAATACTTATTTCTTCATGTTATCATTCACTTTATGCAGCAGTGTTTCAAGAAAACGATTTTTTTTGCGGATTACATTCCCCATAACAGCAATGTATGTAACTATATTTCAGAGAACAATTAGGCTGTGTTTCGATTGTACACCGACTACGAAATCACGGTAATTCTTTTGTTTCTCATAAAATATTTTAAACGGGCGGTCTCAGTGACCGCGCTATGATGTTGGCGTGCGACTTACAGGTAGTTATGGGTTAACACGTTCTGTTTACTATAATGATGTTCACGCGTCAGCGGATTGAGACATTGGAGAGATCATCGAGACACTCGCAGCAGAAGTCCGTCTGTGAATCCGGGGAGGTTGTTTCCTCGCGTGAAATCGGCCCCTGCACCGTTCGCCGCCCGTCCCACGCCTCCCGCGAAAGCCCGCAATTTCTGGGATTTCGCCAGGCGGTCGCCCCATCGCCCAATGGCCGCTCGCCCGGCGATCGTCAACTGCCCGCGGCGAGGGAGGCGAAGGCTGCGAAAAGGCGGAAAACGAACGCGAGCGAAATCGCTTCGAGGAAAGGACGCGGCCGCGCCCGCGCCCACGCCCACGCTCGCGCCACCGCCCACGCCGCCCCCTGGCCACGCCGCCACTCACTCCGCCCCTACTGGCCATGCCGCCGCCCACACCGTCGCTCACGCCCACGCCGCCGCCCGCGCCGCCCCCCTGGCCATGCCGCCGCCCACGCCGCCGCCCACGCTGCCTCACTGGCTATTACGCCGCCCACGCCGCAACTCACAACGCTACCCACGCCGCCGCCCACGCCACTGCCCATGCCGCCGCCCACGCCGCCCACATCGTCCCACTGGCCATGCCGCCGCCCGCGCTGCAGCACACTACGCCGCCTAAACCGCCGCCCACGCCGCCCCCACTGGCCATGCCGCCACCCACGCCGTCCCCACTGGCCATGCCGCCACCCACGCCGTCCCCACTGGCCATGTCGCCACCCACGCCGTCCCCACTGGCCATGCCGCCACCCACGCCGCCCCCACTGGCCATGCCGCCACTCACGCCGCCCCCACTGGCCATGCCGCCACCCACGCCGTCCCCACTGGCCATGCCGCCACCCACGCCGTCCCCACTGGCCATGCCGCCACCCACGCCGCCCCCACTTGCCATGCTGTCACCCACGCCGCCCCCACTGGCCATGCCGCCACCCTCGCCGTCCCCACTGGCCATGCCGCCACCTACGCCGTCCCCACTGGCCATGCCGCCACTCACGCCGCCCCCACTGGCCATGCCGCCACTCACGCCGCCCCCACTGGCCATGCCGCCACCCACGCCGTCCCCACTGGCCATGCCGCCACCCACGCCGCCCCCACTGGCCATGCCGCCACCCACGCCGCCCCCACTGGCCATGCTGCCACCCACGCCGTCCCCACTGGCCATGCCGCCACCCACGCCGTCCCCACTGGCCATGCCGCCGCCGCCTACCCCGCCGCCCGCGGCGCCGCCCACGCCGCCCTCACTGGGCATGCCGGCGCCCACGCCGCCGCCCACGCCGCTCCCGTGCCGCTGACCGCACCGGCTAGCAACCGTTGCCATGGACCATCCATCCGTCCTCATCACTAGAGACACGATTTTTATGTAATTACATTTTTTTATCTTTCTTCTCATCGTTCTCAAAACTGTAATCGTGGCGAATCGTCGGACTCCTAACACAATATCCAATTTTTCGATACATATATTTGTACATTTAGTCTTATATAACATATTTTGCTATTTTTACACAATATGTTTTTATTCTATCAATTTTATAAATTTTATTACTTTCTTTTATATGAAAAGAAATATTTTTTTTTTAAATTTCCTACATTATTGGTTAAAGCGAGGTGTGAAAAGTATCAATGTCGTCGCTTTTCGTGATGTCGTGACGTTGAATTGTGTAATTTGCGAGAAAGTATGCCGATCGCCGGCGTGTAACACTTCGATTAACCTTTTGCGCGCTCCAGTGATTGCTTGCTGCTCCTAGATATCGCCAGTTTCTGCGATTGTGTCTATTGTGTCTAGTCTGACTCAAGGTGCCTATAACCTTACGTGTATGCACCGTGGTATGGCTGCTAAACTACGTTTCTTGATAATACAAAATTACGCCTTTACTAATGATGGGAAAGTGGTGTGGTGCAAAGCAGGCATTAACTTGTGATTTCCAAATGCTTTTTACAACGTTCGCGTTCTTTTAAAATTTGTCTAGGACTTTTTTATGAATGAAACTTCGTATTGTGTAAATATGTTTTACAATTCGTGTATTTTAATGTTACATATTATATCCGATTTTACATATTTATTCGTGTAGTTTTCATTACTTATTTATGTGCATATTTTTACGTTTTATATTATATGTTTTCCAGTCACTTCTCATTATCCATACCGCCCAATCACTGGCCAGCGCTTCCACCTAAGCTCCCACTTCCGTCACCTATATTCCCGCTTTAACCTCGCCCACGGCATCGTTTGCTTCACTGCCCATGCCAATGCTTTCGTCGCCTCTACCCTCGCCCCCAAGTCAGCGCTCAAAACTAACAATACGGAGTTTCTTCCACCTCGAACGTTAAAGCACTATCGATCTTCTGCGCATGTGTAGTTCAGGTTTCGCACCACTTTAACGCAACTGCGCATGAGCAGAAGATATATATTGCTGGCGTTATGACCAGCACAAACTCCCTAATTACGCAGTCTCTGTTCCGATTGACAGTTGATTTCTGTAAAGGAATCTATTTCATAATTGATCTCAAAATCGATAAGTTGGAGTCGATTTTAGAATTGGATCGAAAGAAAAGAATCGATTCCCAAAGGAATCGACTCACAGGAAAACCCTATTCAACGGAAGTATTTATACCGGAAATGAGCACTTACTATTTCATAAAACACAACCAGGACTTAATTAAATATTAATGACAATAAAAATTAACTATATGACCTAAAGAATATAATAGATGAAATAATACAATTGAAGTAAAGTAATGTAATGTATCAATAAAACAAAATATTAAAAGAACATAACTGAAAATTATAATGCAGTATAACATCAACAATAGTGAAAACTAATCAACGAAAATGTAACTGATTCAAAGAAACATAACCTCACACAACGCGTTCCATACACGGAAAGACATATTTTTATTGAGATGCTTAATTTGAACCAAGAGGTTTGGTTTGAACGAAGCGGAAGGCGGAGGCATAGTGGAAGGTAGAATTCAAGCACAACATGGACTTCTATGAAATTAATAATAAAGTATCAACTACGTTAATAATTTAGACCGATCACGAAACTCCTAAAAAATGCAACAAAAGCGCAGGCATATGCATATATATGTTAATATCGAAGGTTAATTTGATTCGATTTCATCGAGAAATCGATGTCATTAAGAATCGGAAGCGAAGGAATCGAATACAGATTCCACAAGAATAAAAGAAAAGAATCGATTCCGAAATCGAATCCATAGAATAAGAACGTTCTAAGGAGCCAATCTAACCGAACGGTCTTCTGGTTCTAGTCCCGACTTTGGTGGATTTCCCGGCATTAGCTAAAAAGCAAGATCGAAATAAATTGCTGTCTGGAGGAGAAATCAATTATTTTATTACGTAGTTTTGTACCTTCGATAAAAGACACATGAAGTTAGGAGACATATGAGGGTTACATGTGAGAGACTCAAGTAGGTGTTACAGACATTTAATGATAGACACTGAAAGAAAGAGATCAGAGATAATGAATGAGTAACTTTATTAAATCGCAATATTGTAGAAAATGTGTATCAATCAAACAATTAACGTGTAGCAATCAAACACACAACAAGGTGTCAGCTTTCTTAAAGAAATAGAAACATTTAAATTAAAATGACAGAGATAGACATTGAAAGATAACAAAGAGAAGCAGAGACGGATATTTAGGAATACAAATTTATGAAAATAAGGAGTGAGCGAGAGAGAGGGATAGAGAGAAACAGAAGGAGAGGGTCAGAGAGTGTGTTGAAGGAAATGACAAACCTTAGCGAGTAAATGGCTCTGTGGCAACGCACGCGCGCGCACCGTGTCCGCACCCACGCGTCGCCCACGCGTCGCCCACGCCACGCGACTGCCAGCGCCGGACGTAGTTAATGGAGGAATGCTCGCTGTACCTGCCCGAGCGCAAACGAGGTCAAAGGAACGGCCTCACACTGCATTATATTCACCTGCGCTTTGCATACGGCGCTGAACCGTTCGCGCCGAACTATTAATAACCGTGAGCTGGATACTGGGCTTGTTTCAAGTCCTTGCGGAACACCGGCGTTCGTTCTGGTGTCGTGCGTTATCGTGTATTGTTATCTAACTTACTCACAAAATGTATTTCACTTTGATTTAGATAGTTAGGCTAAAATGTTTGATTTAGTGGGGCTTTAACACCTTGTAGTTGGTTTCTAAAGAGTAAATCAAAGTGTGTCAGACTTAAATTATGCATAAAAACACACTAATACAAGAAAAAATGAAACTTAAGCCACGCATCACTCATACGAGTAATTTCATAGCTTTATTGTAATTCTGTTTTCATTAAGTGTGACTATTTTTAATCTTTTCGTATAAAATTGTAAATAATTAACAATCAAGAGTTAATGTAATGCTTTGAATTTATAGACACACGCCACGAAACACGGCTGACATCCAATTGAATAACGTTCGTGTTCAATTCTAAATTAACGGTTTTGATTCACGATGCTTCTAACAATTCGATATTAATATTTTGTGACAGCAAAACTTTGCCATAATCAGCAAGTGTACTAAAATGTGCTTACAACTTAGCAAGAAATCAATCCCAAACGTTTTCTTTTTATAATATTCAAATACTCTTAAACATCTCTTGGAATGAAATTTCTAATATTTAATTATGTAAATGTTCTTCCTAAATTTCTTTTAATGTCACTACCCATTGTTTGTCGGAAGATCAGTTTTGTACTGTACTATCAAATGCCTGTGATATTCATATAGAACATAAACGCAGGAAATATTCGTGTTCCTCGTATTTTCTTCGTGTTTCACGGATTGAAAAATATTATTCGTATTATTTTATGAGACGTTCTTGATTTTCCTTGGAAAGAATGATATTTTAAAGTTTCGAGTCTTTCACACATCTGCATTAAATCAGTAGTTGTAACAAACTATGTGCAGGAGTATACAGATGAACAAACAAACACTCGTCAATGGCAGAGTACAGAAGACGACATCTGCAATGTTCAACGTCGATCTGAACTCTTAATTCTGCTTTGTTTCCTAATTAATTGATAATGAACTAACATTAATTAAATAGCTCCTTAGGTGGTTTATGGACAGTGTACTAGCGATCCCGGGGTCGATTTCCTGCCGGGGTAACAATGAAACTGTAGATATCTAATACAAATCATTTCAATTTCTCTAGCTGTTAGACGATGTCAATACTAGGTAGGGTGTTGAGAATACACCATGCTTGCCACATGTCTCCCTGACCTTCATGCGTGGAAAATAAATAAAAACGGGGCCCACACCTGGGAACACCGCCAGATAGCAAAAGTCGGATTAGTCCAATACATACATACTAATAAAATAGCGCATGCATCTTCAAACAATATGTTATTTGATACACTGATAACACTAGGGAACAAAATTGTTTTCGTATCTTCAGAATGAAAGTATGTGATTTTAAACGAAATGATCACGCTGATTTCGAAAATCGTTATAAAACGTTCTAGCATGTAAGATTCAAAAGATATGAACATATTTATTATTTGAAATAAACAAAATTCTATACTGACTTCCGCATTGTCACTTCTGTTATATTGCTACAAAATTTATGAGCTTGCTTCATTCGAGGTAAAAAGGAGTTAAAAATGGCATACGCATGTTCTGCAATAATATGCAGACATTAAAATGATTTGTTGGTGTTCTCTAGAACAATGGTAGAGCGAATGGCTATGATTTGAGTTTTCCATACAACCACAACCTAAGGTTCGTTGTACACGTGACACAACACATGGTCGGCCGAGCAGCCCATGGTTTACCCTGATCACAAACACGATAGCCAAAGTATAAAGAATACCCAAGTTTTGTAATTTCATATATTTTTTTACTTTCAAGTTTGTGTATAAATATTCCCCAAACTAAACATTGGGTTGATTCGCACACTTTCGATGTGACATGAAAATTTGCATTTTATCGAACCGATTCAGTTCTAAAAATCATGTGTCAACTTTCACTGTATAAAATGCAGAATTGTGATGTATTAATGTATTTTAGGCACATGCAAACCAGAACGAAACTTTCCGCACAGTGTAGGTATAGTTCCGCATTACTCCGACTGACTCAGAATTTGCCACTCCAACAGTTGAATATTTGTGATGCTTGGGATAATATAAGGGACTAAAATAATTCCCTTTGTTGACTGATGCGCAGTAGAAAATATCAGTGGGCCCGTGACTTTTCTTCAAAACATGCACCTAGACCTACTGGTAATTAAGAGCGACTACCAGATCCGAAAATAAAGACTGCAGTCTTCGAATACAGATGGTGAAAAACAAACACGAAAGCCTAATTTCATTGATGTCTCGTGAAAGTGGCATGAACTGAATATTTTATTTTAAAATAGATTTCATGCGTATTAGTATTTTGATATCTTACAAGTGAAATTTAAATGTATGTATTAATAGCAAAATACGGTATGATACGGTATAAAGATACAGTATATTTAATAACTGGGACGTGATATGCCGATTTTATTGCGATATTCGTAATCGATGCATAAAATTGAGTATGTTGCGCACTCTTATCTTCCTGGAGGTAAAAATCGTGTTCCTTAGTGTAATTATTCGCTCTTTATATTGTACATTAGTTTGTAAACATTTATTCAGCAATAATGTAGTATAGCATGATACAAGTAAATTAGATTTTATCCCTTACGATGAGTTATTTCGAGTTGAAACGAGGGGCATCGTTTTCTAAGTTTCTTCTCATATCTCTGCGACTTGATTTTCTCGTGCTACGCGAAGAGTTTGCGTCGTAGTATTCTGTGGGTTCGTTGTTCGATGGAGCATTGAAATCTCCGGCTCTATAATTGCACTTCGCACCTGCCGCTGAAAAGGTGCATTGTCACGTGATCAATTGATAAAACAGGGCCATTCACAAAATCTCTCGTACCCTTGTTTGTTGGACCTTCGAACAATGGACTGCGCCAATTCGTATACAGCGAAGGCAGGTGGCAAAGATTCAGGTTGATGACTTGCTGAAATGACTCTGCTTCCTCTACAAACAAATTACGCGTCAGGTTACCTAAAGTTGGGAATATTCGCATTATTTATTATCAGTAATGTTCATTTTTGATAAATAATTTTCTTCTTTTTTTATTATAACCGCATCCAACCAAGGTTTTTGGAGACTGTTGAATATTTTAAATTAAGATGCGATATTTGATTTCACATTAGATATATACACAATGCATTCAATAACAAGGCAATTATTTAATATTACAAAAACTTGACACCCAATCATAGCTGGTATATTAATATGTACAGGAACTCAATTATGTATTATTAAATGTATTGGTATAGTGGAAAAATTTTATAATTATAAAGTTTTATATTTTTCGTATTTTATAATTATAAAATTTATATTCTTCGTATTATTTAAATTATTGTCCATTATTGTTTTGATTATTTTTATTATCTTATTGGCAGACAAATCGCTTCATGAAGATCACAGAACGGCTATTTTTCACTTCTTCCCGTCTTGTCTATGTACCAATGTAACTTAATGACTCGATTTTGTCATTTAACTCTGTTAGAAAACTTCAAAAAGCTTTTTTTAATTTATCAATGTTTATTTTCAGACATCCTTGGACGAGAGTTAAACAATTTTTGATCTGTAAACCAGGAGTTTTGGAATCTTCGGTAAGAATATTTTCTCTTACATTTTACTTTTCCCTTTGAACATTTCATTGTAAACTTCCAAAATATAAAGGAAATGCCATTTGTTTGTTAATATATTTACACTTGTAAATTTCTTTATTCAGTTCGTGATAATATTAAGATGTTCTTTTAACATAATATTTAAATTTAATTCTGTTAGCTTTTCTAGATCAAAGATCAAAACCTATACTACTAATTTCAATTATCAATTAAAATCGGATCTCCATTTCGAACCTCTGTTCATCAAAAAACTCTATAGATCGATTTATTTTTCGAGTTCTTGAAAATATTTTTAAAATGTTTCAATATAGCGAGAATTATTTGTATATACTATCCAACAAATTTTCTGTCTTGACTACTTTTTCTACGAACTAAAATGTGCAGTACATACTATAAGTTTCGTTTCTAAAATTTAGTATTTTTTAATTTGTTATCAATTCTATAAAATAAAATTAGAACTTCGTTTACCGATGCAAATCATTTTTTTAATACTCGGACCCCAAAATATCTAGTTCTGAAATGTTGATAGTGTCGATAAATGTTGTGGGACCTTTCATTCATCATTCAACTATACATAGCAAAGGGTGGGAAAGATATTCTGGAGTTCAATAAAACGTGTGTAGATTATACGCCGAATGCCATATACAGTTCGACTATGTTTTGACGATATCAAATTAAAATTAAGTGAAATCAAATCAAAGATTCCCTACGACACATACAATTTTGACAAAATAAATCAAGTTAAATTTCATTAAAGGAAATCCAAGAATCTCCCATACGTCACATACAGTTTTGACTATGTTTTGACGAAATAAATCAAATTAATATTAAATTAAATGAAAGATTCCTCACATACAGTTCTGACGAAATTAATCAATCTATAACTAAATTACAGCTATTCAGAGATTCCCCAATACATCAAGTAAAATTTTATCATAAGTAAGACCTCAAGCAGTGCTGTGATAACTTGTAAATTTGCGACGAATTTGATTTTACCGGCTAACACCACTTCGAGTGGTATTTTGTGCGACTACTTGACGAATTAGAACAATACAGGAATCGAATGGATAATTAAAATCCCAGGAATTGCAAACAAGAGAAATTTTACTCAAAATTGCTATCGATATATGAGAAACATTCATTGAGCTCCGATTTATCAGTGCCTGCTGAAATAACTTAAAATGAAGTAAAATATGAATAACAGTTTAATGCATAAAATGATATCAAATAATTTCGATTTTATGGTAAAAAAATAAAAAACAATTATAACAAAGCTACTTACAAGAACATTTATTAAAAACACAATTACTTAAGTTGTAGGAAGTTGAGTTTTCCATGTCCTGGTATTCGGCGGAAGTGTTTGAAGTGAAGAAGCTGAATTACCAGCGAGATTCGTCGATTTAATTGGATTGAACTCACGTGTGTACTCATGAAAGTATTTTTCTGGATAATTGTATTTGTAACGTCCCACGTTGTTTTGATAGCATGTTATTTGTACTCTTTACCATCTAATTTGCATATTATTTGCTTAAAACATGTGTAATTTCATTTGTAGTTTGTGCCGTCCATTTGTATTTTCTTTCGTCACAAAATTCTTGAAACCACTTCCACATACATTCTGTGTTTCCTTCGCTGGTTTTCGGCTCTGAATCTTCAGTAATAGATACTATTTCCGAGTTGTAAACATCAAAACGAGTAATTCTAATATTATATTGATACTCATTATGGACCTAAAACAATTGCTATCTTTATTTTAAAAAAGGTAATAGAAATAAACACAACAAAGAGAAGAAGATCAACAAAATGATAAATTTATGGCGATAAGCATCTGGGATTGGTTTAATTTGAATATGTTCTCGCTTCTCGTTGTTTTCTTGCGACGTGGAGAGGCGCGAGCGAAATAGTGGTAATGACTTGAATGAATATCCACCGGGCGCCGGGGCGGGCGAGCGTTCGCCTTGGGTGCAGTTTTCGCGCTCGTCGCGTTGCAACAGGTGGGCGGCGGCGGCGGGCGATGGCGGCGGCGCGTGGGCGACACCGCCCAATCGCCCCGGGGAGGAGGAGGGCGGGGGAGCGCTGTGGGGCGGATTGGCACACCGGAGGCCAACGATCGGGAATCACATTTTAGATGAAGAGCTTTCCAAGAAGAAGGGCGCGTTTTATTTCGGTTCAGCTGTTAGATTTTGAAATCATTGAAAATACGAAAATTTGTAACTTTTTTCCCGGTACTGTAGGTGATTCGGCAGATGCAAAATAAAAAATAGTGTTTTTAAATACTTGTTTTATATTCGATGTTATGATGGTGGGGTTCACAACCCGTATGCAGAGTCATTTCAAGTCGTAAAAATGACCCCAGCTTGTTTTTCATATTATCAATAAATGATTTCTTTATCATTATGTGCTAGATTATGTCCAACGTGCTTTTTGAATTTTGTTCATTTTCCCCCCAGAATGTATACCACCGCAATATTATCGGCATTTCCAAGACACTACTGTTTTGGATGCGGGTGGTCGTTAGTGTCATTTCTGAACGGTGTGTGTATTGGAATTCGTACGACCGGCTGGCGATCTAAGGATATAAATTTGGCCCAAATGGCAGGAAGCGATACAGATTTTTCTCCGGATTTTTTCTCAAAAATTTTGGTCTTTGTATACAAAAAAATAGCTCTTTTCTTGAGCTCAATAAAACTTGCGTATAGAGAATCTACACTTAGATCTAGAAGCATAACAACGGCCCATCCCAGCGTTTGCTCATTGATCAAGGAAAACTGGACAAAAAAATCTGATGATCTTTCTCGTTTTCGCAGGAGTTGAAAACGCAATACTTGTTTCAGGAATATTTAGTGCTTTAGATTAGAATACAGTACAAATGTTAACTAGTGCATCAAATGTCCTTGTAAAAATATAAATTATTTTCATTCCTGATACACAAAATAATCTCATTGTATGTGGACATGTCGTATAGCTCAAATTGTATGTGGGGCATAAATAATATTACTTGGCCCTCAAACACGTGTATAGATTTTAAAATCAGACGTCGCATTCAAAAAGCTGATACACAAAATAATCTCATTGTATGTGGACATGTCGTATACCTCAAATTGTATGTGGAGCATAAATAATATTACTTGGCCCTCAAACACGTGTACAGATTTTAAAATCAGACGTCGCATTCAAAAAGCTGATACACAAAATAATCTCATTGTATGTGGACATGTCGTATAGCTCAAATTGTATGTGGAGCATAAATAATATTACTTGGCCCTCAAACACGTGTATAGATTTTAAAATCAGACGTCGCATTCAAAAAGCTGATACACAAAATAATCTCATTGTATGTGGACATGTCGTATAGCTCAAATTGTATGTGGAGCATAAATAATATTACTTGGCCCTCAAACACGTGTATAGATTTTAAAATCAGACGTCGCATTCAAAAAGCTGATACACAAAATAATCTCATTGTATGTGGACATGTCGTATAGCTCAAATTGTATGTGGAGCATAAATAATATTACTTGGCCCTCAAACACGTGTACAGATTTTAAATCAGACGTCGCATTCAAAAAGCTGATACACAAAATAATCTCATTGTATGTGGACATGTCGTATAGCTCAAATTGTATGTGGGGCATAAATAATATTACTTGGCCCTCAAACACGTGTATAGATTTTAAAATCAGACGTCGCATTCGAAATGCCAGCCACACTCGATTTCGTTGTCCACTTGTTTCTCCATGAAGACCACAGTGCGGGGCGGAGGGCGATTGCGCTATCGCCCGAGGAGGCTGGGCGGCGGCGGCGCCCGGGCGGGCGAGGATTCTCTGCTGGGCACCGCCCCCGACCGCCCGCGGCGACTGGGGAAGGCCGAAGCACTTGGAAGCGGAGGAACACACGCGGACGAAAATCCGCGGAAAGTTATAAAACTATTTTCCCTGAGGATTCCGAAATAGTTGTTTATGTTACGAGTGTTCTAAATGAATTTTTTAAAACTAGTAGAGGAAGAGTTACAAAGTTTTTTTGTTATTTCTAGTTTATCGCTTATTCAAAATAAACTTTTATCACTTTCATGAGTTTAGAATTGACATTACAGTCGATTTTCTGGAGCGACGGTTTGCTGTACTAGATTCATCGTTAGTAATAAAACAGTTGAATGCTTTTTGTGCTAATGCTTCCTGATTGAGAAAAATTGGTAATTTTGAAGTATCAGCTAATATTTTTGTGCCAGATGATATTTTGAAGGAAGCAGAATCTGCAATCTCTAGTTTGAGGCCTTCTAAATCTGTATCCACTTATGAGAATGCTTATGGTTTATTTTGTGATTGGCGAACGAAAAGGAATGTTCGAGGTAGTGACGGAGTGATTGTGCTGGCATTCTATTTTCAATATATCTGTCCCAAAGTAATTGTACCAAGAAATTGTATAAATTTATTCCCCAAAATTGTATTTTGTGTCAACGTCATATGTATCCCAAATGTACCATATGTACCTAGATTTACTCCTGAATATTTACCAAGTTTGATCTCAAAAACTGTGATTGCGAGACTTCACTAATCTACCAAGTGATTACTAGTTATTAATATATTTAACTCCAGTTAGAATATCGAATGTAATAAACTTTCAAAGTGATTTGGCTTTTTGTCACTCGCTAATATCTTTTGGTTTTGTAGGATGCCACTCCAAGATGTATGTAGGATCTGGATGATCCAATTGTATGTAGGATGCCACTCCAAGAATTTTCACAGATTGTCTTCCCTTGGAGTTTGTGTTCTGCAGACAGATTTCTTGTAACCCATCGGGCACACACTCTGTTGACACGCCTATTCGTGCGAATGTTGGCATCCTCACGGTTCAGCATGTGAGGACTCGTCGCTGTGGCTGGACGCCTGGAGCACGGCAAAACTCGGAGATCGCATTCTTCACTTTCCGAAGCTCTAACTCGTTCAGTCCAACGTCCTACTGACGACAGCAGAGTTGCCACTCAATACTCACAACCGTTTGTGGATGTTCACAACAGCTTCCTTCTCCGCAACGAGGAACTCAATAACAACTAGGTGTTTGTAACTTACGTCATCTACAGCCTCTATTTTAACAGTTACTTAAGGAGTTGCCATCTGTAGGAGAGACTTGAAAAACTTCATACATTAACGCGATAAATGCGACACTTTGAAGGGTTTGCAACTACACCTGTTTAACATTGTTATTTGATGAACGGGAAAATGTGGGGCATTACTTTCTGACGACTTGTATCTTTGTATTATTCACTGACAGCTCTGACCGCGTGGTTTGGGCGTCGGCCCCACTGCGAGGCGTCGTGGCGCCAGCGCCCTTTTTCCTCTCGCGGCTGCGAGGGCGGCGCCACGTCCCGACAGGTGGTGAGCCACGCCACGCCACGCCACGCCACCCACACACCACACACCACATCACACCACCCACAGCACACATCACATTACACCACCCAAAGCACACAGCACACCCCACACATCACACACCACACATCACACACCACACACCACACATCACTACACGCCACGCCACACACTATACATCACACATCACACCACACCACCCACACCACCCACATCACCCACACCACCCACACCACACCACCCACACCACACCACACCACCCACATCACCCACACCACCCACACCACACCACACAGTGGCTCACCCAAGTGTCGAAAATCTCTCGCGAGGGCTCGCCGTGCTCTGGCGTCACCCGCTCTCAAGAATGGTGGAGAATTCTTGCTGACGACTGCTCTGATCGGGAGTTTTCCGTGGTTTCTCCTATCAACACCAGACGAATACTGGAGCAATACCCTAACAAACAGCCATGGACCGCGCGCGATCTTTCCTTCCTCTTACGTGTCCTATCCTCTTCCCTTACACGCACTACTCAAGCACACATCTCGGGAGAACGGGAAGCTCTCAGGAGCTTAGAGCTTGTCCCGGCTGGGACGGTGTTTCGGTGTTACCTGGTTGGAAAAAAAACTGCAAGTCAACGTACTGGTCCTCGCCGGATCTCACCATCCAGCGGGAGATCACGTCATCTCCAGCGAAAAAAAAATTCAGTATATCAACTTCACTTAACCATACTATTGATGTTCACGGAAAGAAAGTTATCAATCCTCAGCGAATGTTGCAGAGTCGATCTGGACGGTTGAGGTGGCTAGAGCGCATGCCAACGCAGCGCATTGGCCTGACGGGTCGCGGGTTCGAGTCTCGCTCTGGGAATGGCTGTTTGTCCATTGTCTGTCTTGAATGTGTGTCCTCGTGGAACGACTTGTGTCTGTGTCTAGTGTAAAGGTGAATATGTATTCCCATGAGGAACATAGTTGGCACCTGGCGGGAATAATCGAAATCGACATTCCCTGAAGCTAGTAAAACCAAGGTAATAGAGTCTAGCTTCTGCTTTTGCTAACTTATTTATCTTATTTTTCTCCTTGGCTCTCTCCTGCAACATTTTCTCTGCTTTTTATTTCGCTTGCATATTTTATGTCCACAGGTATGTTTTTGCTCAATGTACATTTAATTCTCCGTCTGTTTTAACCATTATTTGCATTTCCACGTAATAACATTGCCTTTCAAGGACTTAAATACGGGTACACGAACGTAGTGAAAATACAATCATACATAAATCTCACATTTAGATATTATTATGCATATATAATAATACACTCAGTATTAATCTATAACTATAAAATTAGAATACATCGCACACTTTACATAACTACAAACATAATCAATACAAGATGAAATTTCTCTTGAAAAGATGAATTCACAAAGAGTTCTCAAATATATTAAAAATCGGGTTATGTTGATAGTCATTTTTTATGAACTTTAATTGGTGGCTGAAGTTCGAGGAACAAATTATGACGGGAGTTAATCGTTTGTATGGGATGTCATTTGACGGGAGATATTTGCAGTTTTTACAAAATTATGAATTGCAGCTAGACAAAGATAGAGAAAAAAGAAGAAAATCGTTAGGTTTTTTAAAATACAGTTATTTTTTATGCAATTCATCCTCACGTATCATGAAACTTTTAATACTCGCCGTTCAAATTTGTTTTGAATATATTTTTTTTTCATTTGATTCTGTCTCACTTTTCTTTCTGTTTCTCAGTTTCTCTCATCCTCGTTCCTTCCTTTCACCCTCTTTCCGTTCACTGTCTTTTTCTCTGTCTCTCCCTATTTCCCTATATTTTTCCCCATCTGTACCAATATTCTCCCTTTCTCATTTTCTCTGCAGCAGTATTTGTACTGCATCATTACACTTATAGACACACTTACATCATTCTGCGTGTCATATTCTCTCTTTTCCACTTCTCTTCCCCTATTCCTTCTACTTCTCTACCCATCTCTTTTCTTTTCTCGCTTCAGTTTTCTTTGCACCTGAATCTATTTTGCATACTGCACTATTGATTCTCTTTCTGCCTACTTGAACCTATCCTCTGCCTACCAATTCCTTCCATTTCTGTCCCTCCGTCATTCCCATCTCTCCCTCTATTTCTGCCTCTCTCCCTCCCCTTCTATATCCAAGTACCCTAACAAACGGGCCACGGACCGCGCGCGATCTTTCTTCTTCCTTGTCCTATCTTCACCTCTTACACACATTTACATACACATGCACTACACTACCACACATGCCGGGAGGCCGATAGCTTTAGGTCGGCGCGGGATCTAGCCATGTAACGGGGAAAGATCACCGACACCCCCTGCGATAACCTAAAATTACGAGACTAACGACCTTAGCACTTGACGCTCCGGAATCACTAAATAACCATTTACTCCCAATACAACCATTTCTTCAACTCTCTTTCTCTGCTTCAGCACCGAATCATTTACCTTTGCTTCTCTCTCTGGTTACTTGAATCTTTGTCTCTATTCTGTTTACCTCCGCAACAATTCTTTTCTCCTTCCATCTCCCTCTCCCTCTCTCTCTCTCTCTCTCTCTCTCTCTCTCTCTCTCTCTCTCCCTCCTGACTCTTTCATGAGCAACGATGTTTGTCTCTCTCTCCCTCCGTCCCTTCCTCTATTTATTTCCTTCGGTGTGTTAGACCCAGACATGGAGTAATGATATACCTCTTTAGACAATACACCAGCATCGAACCGTATACCTCTGCCTCTCTTTCTGGTCATTCTGCCGAGTGCCTTTCTCCGCGAGCGCCTCCGTCTGTCTTCTTCTTCTTCTCCCTCGCAAGGTCGTCGGGGGGCGGAAGCTGGCCCCCCTGCGACCCGCACGCGCCGCCCCAGGCCACGCGCCGGCGGGGGCGGCGGGGGCGGCCCGGTTCCCAGCGGCGCGGTGGCGCCGGCCGTCGCGACGCCGCCCGGCCGCCCGGCCCGCTTCCCACCGGCCTTGGCGCCGGCGGCGAAAGTAGGCCGACGCCCCCGCCCCGACCCCTGCCCTCCCCTCCCCCCTCCCCCAACGCGCACAGGAGGGACGGGGCGGGCGGGTAATCGGGCGCCTGGGCTCGCTGGGGAGCAGAGGTGGACCAAGAGGCAGAGGCAGAGGGAGATGGAGGGAAAGAGAGATACAGACAGAGAGACAAAGACAGACAGACAGACAGAGAGAGACAGTCAGAGACAGAAGGGAGAGAGGGAGAGCGAGAAAGGGAGAGGAGGGAAAGAGACAGAGAGAGACAAAGCGAGAGAGACAGAGCGAGAGAGACAGAGCGAGAGAGACAAAGAGAGAGATGAAGATAGAAGGTAGAATGGCCGTGGGCGTAGCAGCAGAGGCATAGAGTAATGATATACCTTCTTAGTCTACGACAGAAATGTGTTAAGAGTCTGGGAGGAAAGAAGGAGAAACACAGAAGTAGACAAAGGGAAAAATAAATGTCTTGTTTATGAACGAAATGTTTATAAACCAATAAGTAAAACAGTCGTGCCACATAATGGCACAGACGTTCTCGTATTAGTTTTCTATTTATTTTGGTCTGGGCTAGCTAATCGGACTTGTCACATACTCTTGCCAGCTGCCATCTGTCGCCACCCAAAGTACATTTTTTATCTTTTCTCAGTTTGATTAGCTAGCGCCCTACAATGTAGAGAGGGATAGACAGAGTAGAAAAAGAAATGGGAATGACACACAGACGAAAAAGTGGTCTGATATGAGGCGTACTAAAAGTCACAGAGGGAAAGAAGTCGCAGATATAGAAGTGAAGAGGGGTATGAATAGAATATTAGAAAGAGAAAAGAGAGAATAAAACACCCGGGCACAATAGTGGGATGATAAATAGAGGTTTCCGAAGAGTTAGAGATAGCGGGAGGGTTAGGGAGAGGGAGAGTGTAATACAGAGCAGTATAGGAAGAGCTTAATACCGAAGCATGCTATGAAATCAGGGAATAAAACATCCCTGGACACAAATGAGCTCGAAATTGAAGTTTATTAAGAGCCAGAAGAGGAGAGAAGACGCTGACATATCTGTATTAAAAGGAGTGAACAAAGAAATAGGCAAAGTAGACATAGAATCAGATACCCAGACACGCTAATGAGGGGAAAAGAGGGGATGGAGTGAAAGCGGGAGAGGGAGAAAGGGGGTGAAAGAGAGCGTCAGTATCCACGAGTGTGTGTGTGTGTGTGTGTGTGTGTGTGTGTGTGTGCGCGCGCGCGCGTGTGTGTGCGCGCGAAAGAGAGTTCGTGAGGATGTAAGAAGGAGTGTGAGGTAAATGGAGCGAGTGAAAGAAAATGAAAGTTAAGAAGAATGAAATAAAAAAAACATTTAGGTGGAGTTAAATGTTATGAAAAGACAAGCATGATAATAGAAAGTGGAAATAAAAGTCTTGCGAAGACATGTTAATACCAATAGGTTAAAAAATAACATTTACAATGAAAACGAATGTAAGACGTAATATAAGACGCTTAATAGAAGCACCATGTACATAAATAGCTCAGGTATTCCCGGAAGGGACTCAACTATAAAATTAGCAAAAAATATAATGCTGTAGCATTGCAAGAAAACTGAGAAATAAAAAAGGGACAATGAAAAATGATGTCAATAATATGACATGCAGAGCAGAGAAAGAGGTTAAGTACTAAAATGTTTATTTGTACTATGTGGAGATCTGCAAAGATGGAATTTACGTGCAACATAAAAACGTCTTTATGCAGATCAACGATGTTTACAAGTTATCCAAATAGAGAAAAGCTCATTGAAATCAACTTCTAAAACACTTTTTGAAACAAAGCCCAATTTTAAATGAGATGAGTTTGGTACTGAAGTACGAATCCTGTGAAATAATAGAAAAAGAATGTTTTAGTTATTGCTCCGATATTTGATATTCCTGTTCCAAAGATGATTCATGAAACTGAAAGCAATTTAACAGAAGAACTAGAAAAAACAGAATTCGTTTACATTACACAATATAGTCATTGAAGTCAGATATGTTCTCTGTTGGCGACGTCGTTACAACGATTGTGTCAGTTCTCCCTTATGTTCACTGAATACTTCTATTTCTAACCATGTAGATAAGTTAAACGCTTCTGGAAAAACGACAAGTTATGTGAATAACGATTCTCAATGTATCAAAATATGGAAAGAAAAGTATTACAGATGACATGAATGCAAATAATAAATTTATCACAGTTTCCTCGGCTTTTGAAAACTCAGACATTTGATTGGACAATGCGGCAAAAAACATGTGATGCAATTATTTCTGAAGGAATATGAAATTGCAAAGAAATACATGCTAGTTATAGAAGGCTGACACAGATTGAATAAAATAATAAATGGTACATAGACAGAAAAGAAGATCGCAAAGGATAAGGCAAGGAACGATGCATAAAATAGGACGTGAATGGCTATGGAGTTAATAGAACGAAATCGAAGTTGTTAATATGAGCAGCCACAATGAGAGGCGTGTCTATGTCTTGCACTAGACTATCTTCCTTCTACCACATGAATGATGTTTCTTGGAATGGCATTTTTATTTCGTGCGAAGTGTGGTATTGTGAACGTCCGACCTATCACGTACAAATTATTTTATTTCTTTTCCTTTGTAACATTTAATATTGCCCATTCACAATCTGATAGTATTGTTAGTATTTTATTGTCACTTTTTATGAACAATCATAATGATGTTTCATATGATAATAATGATCATAATGGTGTTTCCCGTATGATTTCAAAAATTACATATAGTCATATAGTTATATTGACGTTTGTTATAAAGGTTAAATGAAGTATAAATTATATTTCATACTCCTTATAACTGTCATATAATTCTGTAAGATATTTAATTTAATGGAAATGATTGTTCATTAGAAACAATAAGAATGTACTAATATCATTCTCAATGTGCGTTATCATAATTTTTCTGAAAATATATGCAGATACTATACTTTAAGATAGTACGTTTGTTTTGTTTGAAATATTTTTATGTAGTTTTTCCTTTTTTTAGAGAAAAGAGTTTACGCATGTAGGATAAACAAATGGTTGTGAAGTTGGACCGTGCTAGCATTGTGCATTCTATATATTATTGTTTTAAAACGAAAACAGCTTCATAGTGACTTCCAACTTCAGGTCAGGAACTGAACTGGAAATTGAACCATTCTAGGCCCGTAATGACTGGTATCTAAACGTCTCAATTAAATTTTACACTGTACATTTCTAATTTCTGCTCGAATTTAAATTTGCTAAAGAATGCAGGATAATCCGAACAATTCCAAATCCGAACAGATCTCTTCCCCAATTAGTTCGTAATACCGGGGTTCTACTGCGCAGTAAAAAAGTTGAGAAAATTGATTAGTGATACCGAGTGCGTCAACTGCTAAGGCCATCACTGCAGTTGGATTGTTTGTGGAAGATGGTTGTAACGTACTAGCAAACTGTGCGGACTTTGTGTCCCAGTGTGACATCCGGACACGGAAGCTTGGATTTGTGCGCGCTTCAAAGGTAGGAGTGGCGAGTGCCACAATTGAAACCGATCATCAATCGGATTGGGATCGCTCCCGCAATCAGGGGATATCAGGCCTATCAGAGCAAGGGTCTAAAGTGTGAATTCATTGTAAATATTTGTTGTGTTTTCTTTTTAAATAAATGTTTGTTATATGAAAGCTCTGTGTCTGTGTTCGCTGTATCCATGACGTCACACGGTGATCTTCTGCCGCTGGATGGTGAGACACGGGTCCGCCCTAAACATTGGCTTACCTCGTCCAGGTATCTCCCACCAACGAGGCACCGCCCCAACCGGGACGAGCTCTAAGCTCCCGACCGGTCTCCCAGCGTGAGTGGTAGTGTAGTGCATGTGAGTGTAAGGGAATGTGTGAAAAATGTGAGGATAGGACAACAAAGAGTAGGAATAGATTGCGCGTGGCCATGGGTAGTTTTCTAGGCTACTGGTCCAGTATTCGCCTGGAATTGACCGCAGAATCCGAAGAAAACTACCGAACTGAACAGCTGACCAATTCTCCTCGAGACAATGGCTGAATGTAAAAACGAAAATCCAGCCGCCGTCGAGGCTAGAACCCGCGACTTCCCGGCCAGAGGCACTGCACTGCCGAAAGGATGAGGAAAGACGTTCTGGAGCTGAAAAAAAATTGCGAGATCTTACTTCTCGTCAATACCTTTCCCTACCGTTATTTGACGAAATATAAATCAAGCTGTGGGTTGGAGGGGGGGTAGCGGTCAAGCGCCGGGCGCTGTTTACTTTTTGGACCTCGCGTAGCGACGCGTAACGAAGTGCCTTTAATTAACCCCGGGGCCCCTCCGCGGCGCTTGACGCGCCCCACGTGCGCTATGGGTTCACGAGGCGAAGCGCTGGGCCAAACCTCGACACGACGCGCCCCGCCACGCCACGCCACCCCATCTCACCCCACCCCACGCCTTGCAACGACACGGTATGCCACGCCACGCTGCTCCACGCCATACCACTCCTCTCCACTCCACTCCACTCCACTTCACCCTACCCTACCTTACTCTACTCTACCCTACCCTACTCTACCCTACCCTACTCTACCCTACCCTACTCTACCCTACTCTACCCTACCCTACCCTACCCTAATCTACCCTACCCTAATCTACCCTACTCTCCCCAACCTACTCTCTCCTATCCTACTCTCTCCTATCCTACTCTCTCCTATCCTACTCTCTCCTATCCTACTCTATTCTACCCTACTCTATCCTACCCTACCCTACTCTACCCAACCGTAACCTACCCTATCCCTCCCCAACCCACCTCACACCCTGCCAGCCCACTCTACATTACACCTTGAAACACTCCGCCCCGCCCCGCCACGCCCCGCCCCGCCACACCACACCACGCCACGCCACCTCACCCACCTCCACCCCACCCCAACTCTCGCCATGCCCCGCCACACCACGACACGACACGACACACCTCGCCACCTCTCCTCACCTCACCTCTCCCCACCCCATCTTGCCTCACGTCACACACAGGGCTCGGTCGGAGTGGGCCCTTGTTCGGGCGAAGAAAAGATGGCGTGAGCGGCCCACTGATTCGGGGCGAGGTCAGGGTTGCCAGAATGGGCGGAATTTCGCCTTTTGGGAAGGAAATCTGCTCTCTCTTGCGCGGGACATAAATTGAATACGCGGAATACCTCCCAACAGACGGAAATGCATCAAAACATGTGATGTTTTGGGCGGTTTTTCACATTAGGACGAAATTTAAAAAAAAAAGTTCTCTTTGTTACGATATATAAGATATGAGTTTGATACGATTATTTTATTTAAATTTATTTTCTTCCTGTTCGGTAGTTTTGACATTCAGGTGTTTGTACATTTTTATTTTTAATTTATAGCTTATGGACATTCAACCTCTCACTTTTTTTATCTTACTACTAGCTAATTTACAGGATTCCATATTTATATTTATAACTTATCTAAACAATTTACACACAATATTCAGATTTTACTATACAATATTGGTTCTTAAATCTTAGATACTCTGTATACGTAAATTCAAAAATTATCTTAATATTGGAGTGAAAATTTACACTTTTTTGATATACGATATACACTAAGAGACATGTATTTTATGATTGGTGATAATTTTCATTGTATTTGACACAGAAACTTCCTTCGGCGTGTAAGAGCTAATACAGCAAACACTCACCAGAGCGCGGGTAGTCTCAACGCGTCTCTCGTTTTCTGGCGCAAGCATGTAATGTTGCTTTTGCAGAGGCATGAAATGTTGCTTTTGAACCATTCCAAACAGTCCTGCGGGAATGAGTTTTATCCCCTGGTTTGTAAGCACTCGCCCTCCTGTTTGTCTGGTTAGGTAAACTGGAATGGGTAAAACGTTTGTGAAGTGTGTTTGCTTTTGTGACTTTCGTAGCGCGAGCAAGCCCTTTTTCTTGGGCAAAAGTACTGGAAAGCCAGAAGCAGATGAATCTCATTCGTTCTATCCGACTGCGTCGGTTTATCGCCTCTAAAGATGTGTATATGTGCGTTCAGATGGAAAAGATAGCATATATCGTCGGACTTCGGTCACACATCTACGAGCCAAGCGCTTCCGCCAGGCCAAGATGCTTCTGACACTCGATCTTAACAAATGAACGCTCTGCGTCCGTATTTAAGACGCACATTTCTGGCCAACTCAAGATTCTTTTTCTCTACTTTGCTAATTTTATTTCTTAACTTCTCTTAAACAATTGAAACAAATATAAGCAAGATTTTGAATTCCGTATACCAGAAGACGATTTATCGAATATCGCTAAATTATTATATGCCCTTGGGCAGGGCGAATTCATGATTTAGGGTTGGTTCAAATCAGCTTATAAAATCGAGCTTAGGTACTTGAATTCCTTTATGTCGAAAGATGAGACCCGTGTAAAGCAAACGTCGGCTACAGCAAACACATTTGGCGCTAGAAGCTGGAAATATGCTACCAGAGATCTTTATAAATATCTTTTGAGTGCACAGACGCAACAATAGGCAAACACTATGCGCACAAAAAGCATCAGGCTATGAGTTACATGGTCCACAGATAGTCGAGGTACGACACCGTTGTGGCATAATCACTTGTAAAACCATTTGCATCGGTGCCAACGACTCTGTCGGTTCAAATATAATGAAATGCCTTGTCTTCTGATTTTGATCGGTACACGTAGTCGCTCGTATACTGATGGTCGACACATTGCATTTAAATTCCCATACGCCTCCTCCCTCAAAAAAGGTGTATACCAGTGTGAGTATTCGAAATACATGGAACAAGGCTTATGTAATTTCAAACAAATAGAATGAAAGAATTCTGTTCCTGCAAAGTAATGTGACACTGAATGACATTATTCATTCGATATTGTTCTATGAAACTGCGTCAAAATGTCTTGTTGAAGTTTTTCATTCATTTCAAGAACCTTCTTACCTTTCTTCTTCTTCTTCTTCTTCTTCTTCTTCTTCTTCTTCTTCTTCATGTTCTTGTTCTTCTTCTTTGTTTTCTTCTTCTTCATTCCCTCTTATTCTTCTTCGTCTTCTGTCTCTTCTCCTGTTTCTTCACCTGGGTATTTATTTATGAAACATCAAAAACAAACTGCGTTTTACGTATTATAGGGAAAAGTTTATTCAATGAAGTAATATCTACCTTTCACTCGTGAACTACTCGTAGTAATATGACTAATGCTTCGAATACTGCAGATCAATTCCAAAGCCCTCCTGATACTACGTAGAGTCAATTCGCTTGCATGGCCCACTGTGGCACCCATCCAGAGTTATTCAGTGATATATGATATTTCATTCGTGAAACACTCGCAGTAATACGACGAATATATTTGCAGATCAATTCCAAAGCCCTCCTGATACTACGTAGAGTGAATTCACCTTGCATGGCCCACTGTAGCACGCATCCAGAGGGGCATATCGCGCCAGAGTTATTCAGTGACCGTTCGCATTATTAAGAGCGCTTCATTTATACACCGACGAAGGGCCACCAAAGAACCGGTCGCCGTTTTTCAACGCAAGCACCATACTCAGGCTGCGCCATACTCAGGCTGTTAACACGGTCTTCGATTGCTCTTTTCGAGTTCAGGCGCCGTCATATCCCGGAAGCTGTCACCATGACGTCACCGGATCGTAGCATTTCTCAAAGGCAATTCTTTTACACCTGGCTCTAGATTTAGTAATTCTACGTATAATTGAATGAGTGAAACCAGAACGGTATAAGTGAAATTTTATAAATTCTGAGAAACACATGTTTATTTTATACTATAAGTTGCAATGTATTTTAATGAATAACAGAATTGTCGTGGTTTAATGATGAAACAAAGTGCCACGACTTTAAAGTGATATTGATTTAAATAAACAGATTTCTCGGAATTTATAAGATGTCTATTATACCGTTCCGTTTTCATTCATTCAATTGTAAGCTTCCATTGGTAATTTATCGGAAAGCTTCGTGTGTTTTTAAAAAATATTAAATATTCACCTTTCAGCAGCCGATAAACATATAAAATTTTACTTTTACCAATAAAATATATTTGTTTGAAGATAATAAATTTGAGAAATTGTGATTGTGAACCCCGGAAGCAATGAAAATAAAATATTTGTATTTGTGTCACAGAAATTTAAAAATTCCATTCATCTTTCCTTTAAAATAGTTAACTGGAACACACGTATGTAGCATTACAAAATATGTAATGAATCGCACAGTAACAATGAGTCCCCATGTTTTAAAGCTGCCGTATTTTTAAACTTTGTAGACACCTCATTCACTTTTTTTCATAATGTATTTATTAATTCCTTTTTTTGTGAGATTTCCTTTTGCTCCTGAAAAAAGATTCCTGACCGAGAAGATTTTCTTTCCCATCTGGCTGTTGAGATAAAAATGGGAGGCTTCTGTATTCATAATTCAAAAGAGTCTGACAACTTCCATAAACAGGATATCTCATTACTACGTTATATTACTAAATTATGTATGGCTAGTTCCAACAGCACTTCGTCTGTGGAAAAATAGCGAGTTTACAAAAGTGCTGGGAATATGCGCAAGCAATGGTCAATATAAAACGAATAGTAGAAACTAAATATTAAACAGCTCAATATGTGAAAGAAATATCCAATAAGAATTGAAGTATTGATAGGGTTCCAGTAGCACAACAGTGAACTGAGTGTACAGAATATTTCTTTGCAGCATTATAAGCGATTTTTTTCGTCATTGTTCATATAATGACGACTTATGGCCCAAATGATGACGAATATGCATTTGCCGTTTATGGCAAACTTAGCAACGTGAGCCACCGCGAATTCCTAGATAGGTGACTGTCTGGGAACCCGAGAACTAACCACGGCACCAAGACCCTGGCCAAACTAATTAAACGCCCTGACTTACAGCGATGTGACGAGACAATAGAGAAAAGATTAACATATTATTTTTCCGGGTACGTTCAATGTCGCAGAATGGCTGAGACGTGATGAGGAGACGCAATAAATTACAACCGATAACATTTTTGTGTCAAATAGAGACCGATATAGGTTCAAACATATGAACGTATTTAGCTATCAGCAATATTTGTACAATATTTGAGGGTTCGGTGGTATAACGGTTAGGGTACCAGACTGTTCTATCTAAATTTTCGAATTCAAACCCGATCGAACCCCTGGGTGCTTAAGGCCAAAAAATTATTCGTACGCCTTCCTTCGCGAGGGGAAGTAAATCCGGCTGTCCTATGTTGTAGATTTACTGCATGTAAAATATCCACAAGCCTAAAATAGGCCTCTGAGCTAAATTCAAAATCGCCTGTTTCGTAACCCGTGTAATACCTTCTTTGAGGTGAAATGATCGTAACGAAATTTGAGTGGACAGACTGAAGAGCGGGCCTGTTGGTCTGCGTCTCTCCACATGAAATAAGGCAATAACTAACTCAATGTTTTAATCTAAAATTACTCTTAGGGCGTATTAAAATTGATCATTACGTTGGGTGTTTCACAAAAAAATATAAAAAAATAAAAAATAATAAAAATAAATAAATGAAAGGAACGTAGATGGACCGAGAAACAGCGCAAGAGGGAAACCCCCATCTGTCCACCCCACGTGCTCCGCAGCACGTGGCACGTGCCCTTCCGCGTGCCCCGGCGCGAGCCCTAATGAAGCGCCTTAATTAGCGCTGGGGGCAGCTCAAAGGGGGGCGCGGGGCAAAAGCGGGGCGCCCCGTGGCGACGAGGACTTCATTAACGAGGGCTTTTGTCCTCACGCGCGCGGACTCTCCACGTCCTCTCAGAAACGGTCATTCGCTCTCGACGCACACTTTCTCACAGAATCCATCGAGAGAGGTGGCTCAGGGCATCAACACGCATGTCTCTGCAGTGCCTCTGACCGGGAGGTCCTAGTGTTACACTCCCCACGGTGGCAGCATTTTCCACACTACCTACACAGCTAGGTTACGAGCGAAGTTACTGGGAGAGGTGGCTCAGGGCATCAGCTGATGTCACTGCAGTGCCTCTGACCGGGAGGGCCTAGGGTTACACTCCCCACGGTGGCAGCATTTTCCACACTACCTACACAGCTAGGTTACGAGCGAAGTTACTGGGAGAGGTGGCTCAGGGCATCAGCTGATGTCTCTGCAGTGCCTCTGACCGGGAGGTCCTAGTGTTACACTCCCCACGGTGGCAGCATTTTCCACACTACCTACACAGCTAGGTTACGAGCGAAGTTACTGGGAAAGGTGGCTCAGGGCATCAGCTGATGTCACTGCAGTGGCCCTGACCGGGAGGTCCTAGGGTTACACTCCCCACGGTGGCAGCATTTTCCACACTACATACACAGCTAGGTTACGAGCGAAGTTACTGGGAGAGGTGGCTCAGGGCATCAGCTGATGGCACTGCAGGGCCTCTGACCGGGAGGGCCTAGGGTTGCACTCCCCACGGTGGCAGCATTTTCCACACTACCTACACAGCTAGGTTACGAGCGAAGTTACTGGGAGAGGTGGCTCAGGGCATCAACTGATGTCACTACAGTGCCTCTGACCGGGAGGTCCTAGGGTTACACTCCCAAAGATGGCGAGGTTTACGACACAAGCTTGTCAGCTAGATAGAATTCTGCGTTGTTGGTGGAGAATTATAGCGGCTAACTTCTTTCATCGATACTTTTTCGTGGTTTCTCCGATCAACACCAAGCGAATGCCGGAGTACTACCCTAACAAACGGGCCACAATCTTTCCTTTCTCTTCATTCTCCAATCCTCGCCCGTTACATTCTAACATGCACTACACTGCTATGCGTTCCAGGAGACTGGTCGGTATCTTAGAGCTTGTCCCGGCTGGGGCGACACTTACAAGATTAATGTTCTCAGAAGTTGACGCTCCCGAAATCACTAACAACCAACCAACGTATATATATAATTTTAAATATATATATTTAAATATATATATTTTCTAAAAAGAAAATGTGTGTGTGTGTGTCGCATATAGGATCAAAAACTACAGGACCGATTTCGCTGGAATTTTCACCCTTTGTTATTATTAGTAGTATTTAAAGAGATGTTTGAATTAAATAGGACATGTAGGGGCGTTGTTTTTGCAAAGTTAATTAACGAGATGGGCTGAACGTCGTTCTCAGGGGACCTTGCTTAATGTGCTGTATAAAGATGTATCTTTACTCTTTAGTAAAGACTACACGCTTAGCTTCGACTCATGTCATAATGACAACGAAGTAGCGATCTAGATAGAAGGAAGTCTGTACCAAATGCTGTCGGTGCACATTATTCGAAGTGTAGTTAATATTCATTGAATAAATTGATTTTGAATTTGAATTGTATTCAATTCACAGCAGCAGCGAAGCATTGCGTAGTCCGCTGGTAAATAAATAAAAAAAAATTCTTCAGTCTTGAATATTTTATATAAAGTGATATGACAGCGTCTTTGCCGGTGTCAGCGTATCGGACTATTATTTCCATGTTTCTCCTCCGGACAGCAACAGAACTTGACAGAGCTCTGTCGAAAATCCTGCCACTCTCGGGACTTGAACTCTGGGGCCTCCCGGTCAGAGGCACGGCAGTGACATCAGTTTATGGTCTGAGCCACCTCTTTCACCTCGCCCACGTACTCGAACCGACAATTTATTTAACGGGTGACGTCTTGATGCACTAGAACCACGCTCATTACCCGTTTCGAATGCTCCGTCTCGTTCTTGCCCTAATGAACCACGAGCCCTGTTGCCGCGTGACTCTACCCACACTTTAGCGATGGAGATTGCAGTGGGAGATTTGGCGATAGGGCATGACTCGGACAGCAATTTTTATTTTATCTTAATGCCTTTATTTTACCGGTACCACGTGCGCCATTAAGGTACTCGCGTCACATGCTTTTCATAATTCATGGAAGTTATCTACGTTTCTGAAATATTGTCCATTTATCAGATAAACGCGGGTACGGAGAAGCGTTTCATCTTAGGAACCTCGTCTTTCGATGTCTATCAGAGTGGTTTTGAGTTTCCTTGTTTTGTTTTGGGTGGTATTATTTTAATGGCTCTGTGTGTTGTCGGTGGAATACTAATGCGATAGATCGACTGAAACGAATCGAGTGTTTTGATGGTACGCTGATGCTCTCTAAATAGAGTTAGTCTAATATTTTAGCTTTTATTTCTATATTTCAGTATCTTGACAAGCATCTCGTCTGTATAACTACTCAATTTTCACGGATCGTTGGTTATTTGTCTTCATTTTAGATGATTTGCGATAAAGTATGTTACCAGTACATTGTAGGCAAGAAAGTTCACGACAGATTGAACAAATGTTTAATCAAAATTTCCGAAAAAGGTTCTTCACGTTTAACTGCCTTTTTCCTGAATCATAACCAAGATCTCCGTTGCATCAGCATCTTATAGTGAACTTTGGTCACTGTTCGCATTATGTCTTTGGCTCTTTAAATCACTTCCCCCCTCACGTTTAGTTACTGTTCAAACCTACAACCACAGATTTAAAGTTATAAACTTTTTACTTTATCGTATACGTATAATTAAAAAGATCCAATCATCTAATATATTGTAGATGTAATCCCAAAAAGAAGACAGGAATATATTATGAAATTAAAAGGATGTTCAAACCATCTATCAATCAACCTACGTGACAATAATAAGCACATACAGAATGAAACGCGAATTTATATTCGACACCCCAAACAGTCGCTGTAGTCAGTATGTCTCTGAAAATAACTTTTACTAAATTTTCTACACCAGATTGAAATTTAAAATAAAAAAGGAAATTTGCTAAACCATTATATGAAAGGCACGACTTCACTCTCTATCAATTAACATGTTCCTTCCCTCCCTGTCTAATTGAGAGTCTTTGCACTCTTAAGTTTGGAAATTAAAAGTCACACACCTCACTACTGCGTCAGTGGAAAAGCGAGTTTGTTTGGTGCGACTGACGCGTGTACGTGAACAAATAGTATGCAAAAAAGTTATTTTTATGCCAATTAATATTAATTAGAAGAAATTATCCAGACTCTTTTCGTCTTTTCAAACTCTATTTTAGTCGTCTAAAATAGATTCTATTGACTATAGATATGAAACATAACAGATATTCACTCTGTAATATACCACACACCCTATGTACATTTAAAATTTTATTTAAATCATTTTCTGAAATAATTTATGTTTCACTTTGCCGCACATTGCACACATTTGAATACATAGTATGAAGTTACGTAACGCTGAAGAAGAACAGTGATATTTTCTTGGAAAAAATTGAATTCTTGGTCTCTTCGTACTGAAAACATGGATTCATATAATAAATATCTTCCACTAATATTACACCAGAATCCAAAATGTGTGGGTCTTGATACTGAAATATTGGTTTATGGCAAAACTGTTTGTCTTTATCTGTCTACCTCCCTCTCCGTCTAATCTATCTGTGTGTGTGTGTGTGTGTGTGTGTGTGTGTATGAGTCTGTGTGTCTGGCCGTACCTCCGTCTGTGAAAAACACTAGAACCTTGAACGTTCATAAGATTTTTAGCAATTCATTTAATTTTCTTGAATCAGCTGTTGTGGTAGCCCTTTAAATTCAATTAACTATTCTTATTTTGGGGAAATACTTTACAAAGTTTACTCTTGTAAACCACACTGTATTGTTAATTAATTCTTATAAATAACTCCATTAATTTTTTTCTTCTTGAGTAGAACAAAGTACGTTTATAAAAATGGCACACGTTCGAATTTTACTGAAATCTCTTTATTTTTGAAAATTGAAAAGAATTAAAGTATTTGGGAGTCTTTCTACAACTACAATATTTAAAATAGGTATTGTTTTCTTAATAAAATCTTTTGTTTGAAAGTAGACCTCTAGGTGCGATTTTCATTGACATTTCGGAATTTTGGTCTCTGAAATTGAAAATGTTTTATTTTTTGTTCAATGCATTGTGAATATTCGTATGAATAGCGGATGTGTAAAGTGCTTGCAAAACCTACGAACTCACTCAGTTGATATCCGAGTGTGAATAAAACATTTTTGTGAGTTAGAAACACTTTTGTTGGTTCTAGCAGTATTACAATATTTCATCATCTATACAAATAATGTGCAAAAGAACGTACTGATGTAACATCACTATTTGTAATTTTGTTACGTCTTGGGCCGAGATAAATAAAAGGGAAAAGATTAGTCGCATCCCAGTCGGCGGTGCAGATCAGTCGGCGACCATCCACTGCCTAACGCACGTGGCATCGGTTCGGCAGGCCACGCGGACGGGAGGCCGAGGCGGAGGCCAAGTTGGTAGGAACAGCAGAAGAGGAGCGGAGGTTAAGGAGTCGCAGCACCGGCAAGGGTGATGTTGGGGAGAATAGGGGGGGATCCAGAAGTACAGGAAGCAATGAAGGAGAAAGATGTGTGATAACAGAGGGAAGTCAGAGGGCGAGACTGAGGACAGGAGAAGACTCAAGTAAAAAGAAGGGGAGCAAAAAGTGAAGGCGGAGGGGACGACGAGAAAAGAGGGTAGAGGTGAGAAAAGAAATGATAGAGACAAACAAATTGATGAGGAATTGCAGGGGAGGATATCTTATCCTCTCCTCCAACTCATCAATTTGTTTCTCTCTAGGAAGAAGGAAATGGGAGAGGAGAAGAAGAAGAAGACGAGGAAAAGTGAAAGTACAGGACAAGCTGGAGCAAGGAAGCAAGGAGAGAAATGAGAAGACGAAAAACTCGTGTGAGACGAACGACTCGAGACGGAAAAAGAGGAGACGAGGGACGAGAAAAGAAGGCAGATAAGAAGGCCGAGTAGGAGGAAAAGAAAACATGAGGGTTGCGAAAAAGTTGAGGACGAAGGTAGAGAAGACATTGGTAACGGCAGAAGCGACGAATAACGCAGTTACATGGGATAAAACTATTATCGAAGGGGCGAGGAAGACTGATAGAGAGAAGGCAGAGAAGGGCTGAGATGTGAGGCATTGCACAGAAAACTGGGGAGAATGTGAATACGCCAAAGGGACAAAGGAGAAGAACGGAAAGGTAAACGGAAGCAAGTGACAACGTAGGAAGCAAGTTGGACTAGGTGGGGTTGAAGGGGGTGAGACGAAAGAGAGCACTGCAAACTGAGAGTGCTACTGAAGACAAGAGCAGTGGAAGGGGTACGTTGGGGGAGGCGTTAATGGCGGTCGCAATCGAATGTGGGATGAAAAGAGGCAAGGCAATGAGTGCGCAGGCAGAGTAGACAGAAAAGGACGTAGGCGGAGCAAGCGAAAGAGATTGTCAGCGTGAACGAAGAAGTACTGGCATATGTGAAGAACGAGGAGAATCTCAAAGGGAAGAAGAATGAGAATGGGGAAGTTCGGAGGATGAGTATTTCAAAAGAAAGATTAAGAAGAATAGGAGAAAGAGAAGGAAGCGGAGAAATAATAAAGAGATAAAGAGGAGAAGAATAAATGATGCGGAGAAGGGAATAAAAAGAAGATAGAAATAAGATTGGTATTTCCAGGCACGTCAACTGCTTCAGTCATAAGTCCCATTATGGTAGTTAATGTTTTCTCCGTGCAGATGGCGGTGATTTCTTCCGCACTGGATGGTGAAATCGCGTAAAAGTATCATTTGGCTTGCGCGGATTTCCTTCCTCTATATATCTCCCTTGGCGAGGTACCGCCCCCGCCGGGACCAGCTCTAAGCTCCCGACCGGTCTCCTAGTATGTGTGGTATTGCAGTGCAGGTACGTTTTAACAATGTAAGAGGTGAGGTTAGGACAAGGAAGAGGAAGGCGCGGTCCGTGGCCCGTTTGTTAGGGTACTGCTCCGGCATTCGCCTGGTGTTGATCTTAACCATCACAGCCGGGAAGAGCTCTAAGCTCCCCACCGGTCTCCCGCCATGTGTGGAGTGTGGTGCATGCTAGTGTAAGGGGAGAGGATAGGGCAAGGAAGAGGAAGGAATGATCGCATGTGATCCGTGACCCGTTGGTTAGGGTACTGCTCCGGCATTCGCCTGGTGTTGATGGGAGAAACCACGGAAAACCACCGACGAGAGCAGCCGGTCGCTGGAATTCTCCTCCAGTCAGTGGCTGAACTCGCCGCAGGAAACTCCGCCCGGGCCGGGCCTGGAGCGCAGGCCTGTCGGCGACGGCTTGTCAATAGCAACGCTGGCCGATGCCCCGGCGCGCGCGTGAGGGCATTAGGGGATCAGCTGGTGCGCATGCGCGAAGACCGATGCGCGTCCGCGCTTCGCGCTTCGTTAGCGCTGGGGGGAGGAGGCATTCGCGTGCCCAATTGGCGCCGATGCGAAGAGACGAGGCCTTTGGTCCGCTGCCCCGCAGCGCGCTTCACATCGCACTGCGATTCGCCGTGGGCCTCTTCCTCTCGTTTCTCTTCCTCCCCGTCCTCCTCCTCCTCCTCCTCCTCGTCCTCCTCCTCCTCCTTGTCCTCCTCCTCGTCCTTCTCCTCCTCGTCGTCCTTCTCCTCCTCGTCCTCCTCCTCCTCCTCCTCGTCCTCCTCCTCCTCCTCGTCCTCCTCCTCGTCCTCCTCCTCGTCCTCCTCCTCGTCCTCCTCCTCGTCCTCCTCCTCGTCCTCGTCCTCCTCCTCGTCCTCCTCCTCCTCGTCCTCCTCCTCCTCCTCGTCCTCCTCCTCCTCCTCCTCCTCGTCCTCCTCCTCGTCCTCCTCCTCCTCCTCGTCCTCCTCCTCCTCGTCCTCCTCCTCCTCGTCCTCCTCCTCCTCCTCGTCCTCCTCCTCCTCCTCGTCCTCCTCCTCCTCCTCGTCCTCCTCCTGTTCCTCCTCCTCCTGTTCCTCCTCCTCTTCCGGTTTTTGCGTCTCCTCTTTAGCAGCCTTCTCCTCCGTTTTATCTTTCTTTATCTCGTCTTTGTTTTTATTCTTATCTTTATTTACCTGCTCTTCTTTACCCTCGTTCTCCACCTCGTCTTTCCTCTCCTCTTTTCCATACTTCTTCTCCTTCATTTTATCTTTCTTCTCCTTCTGATTTATCTTTTACTTGTTCTTTTAGGCTCCATCATCATTCCACTTCTCGTCTTTCCCTTCTTTCTCCTCCTTTTAATTTTTCTTCTCGTTCTCTTTAACTTCCTGTGCCGCTTTTTTTTTTGTTTTTGACTATTGGCATGGCTGGTTGACGCGCTATAAATCAATACGGACTTTCCGAGTGGGAATTGCATTACTGTAGAGTTTTAGATTGTGAAATGGGCATTGTTTAGTGAAATACGATTTTTTAGATATTTAAAAGGATTTTTATATCTCCTCTATCGAATTAAGATATTTATCCTCCATCGGATCTCAACATGAATTTTTATGTCGCCCATGTATAACTTCATATCTTAAGGTTTTTTCATTGTATTGGTACCTGAAACAACCTATGTCTATAAATGCACTGTTAACGCGTCGAAATATCTCGGTTTTACATTCGTGGTGTGGAAGAGCGAGTATATTTGTTGAAAGACTAGTACAAAAACGCATTCACTCGTACGTGCAAGAGAATTTTCTGAAATGAAAAAAAAACACTGACTGTTAACATACATTGCTCTTTAAATCTGCTTTCCAACATTAATTATTTTAGGAAGATATCATGTTTTGCCTGCTCTGGGAGTTATTTACGTTTCTCAGACCTTGTGCGTGCGTGTATGCGTATCACGCACATTTGCTACGGCCAAAAATCAGTAGGATAAAATATTGTCACGGAGTTTTTCAACAAAGCACCCATCGTCAATAGGTAATTTAATAGCTTTGCGATGTGCGAAGCAGGGTTGCCACATGTGTTGCGAGCTCTTTCTCCGCCACTACTACGAAATTTCCCCAAATACCTCTCTAGTGAAACAAAATTCCCCAACTTTGAAACGAAAAAATATCTCAAACTAATAGACCAACGACATGAGCTGTCTCTGGCGGTTTTATTGGCTGTCCCTTTAAATTCTAATGATTGAAATCAACCATCGTCATTTCAGCTGCTGGAAGTCCTAGATCTTCGTTTTCATCGTGTTTTTCTTTTCCTATGCCTGTTGTTTATTTTTTCGTTTTTAATTCACGAAAATGAGAGAAAATAAGCCTATTGGTACTTATGGAAAAGCGTGAGAAAAAATTAACTTTGATGCATGGCACTGATTTTAAATAGCAAGAAAGTGAGATTGGTCAAAATCGTTCATCCTCAAAGACTACTAGAGGACTAATAATCAAAGTAATTGTCGATCCCAGAAACATCAAATACTTATTCACTTTATTAAAGTAGCAATTGTTTTCTAACAGAAGCTTTCGTTATCATCTGGAAGTTCATTATTACTTGTATTCCATAGCGTTCGAAATGACTTTGAAATGTGATAAAGGACGAAAGATATGTTGTGAAATAGAATAAAGAAAATATTTTCTAATTAGAAAACAGGGTGTACAAATGTAAACCATTATTTATTGTCAGAATTGGCTAAATTTCCTGGGTGTTTTTGCTGTTACATTTCCGAACAAAACAATTTTGGGTGCCTTTGTGTAGTACTTCTCTAATTTCTTTTCCAAGACATTTTGTGCAATTTTCACGACATTTCCTGGTAATTAAATCGTTCCCTTGCACCACCGAATGCTGCTCAGCCGTGGGGCGGGACGGAGGCGTGGACAAAAAGCTCGATTCAAAAAATCGACACGGTCCCGACGTCGAGCAATTTTGCTGGCAATCACTGCGTCGGCGGCGTGACATCTCAAAGGCCGCCGCTGTTCTTAACAGATAATGATTTCATCAACGCGCTTTGTAGCCAAAGCTGCGTTTTGTGGCGTCCGGGCTGCAAAAAGTGGCGTGGCGATGGCGGTCAGAAGACAATCGACGAACGACGGCTGTTGTGACTGCCATCTGACGGCCCATTGGAGAATTAGATGCCCCCGAGCAATACTGCCAAGGGTTTATTGTAATTTAATTAGGACGTGAATCGATTTTGTATGTTGTCTCTGTTTATTTCGTTTTTCGTCTTGTGTTTAATGCGTGGAAATTCCTCTCTAAGGGCATTTTCGTCTTAATACTCTTTTATTTGTCGTAACATTATTTCGTGTTGGTAATTACGCCCAATCGCGTCTTTCAGATATTCAACTTCTTTGTTGTTGTTTTTATCGTTAGGAGTTGCAATATTTTGCTACGTTAGAGTGAAAATTGTTTTCGTTCATCTGATTCATTAATTTTTTCTATTATATTGTATGTATTTCTACCTGTGGATACACATGTGGCGTTGTTAGCCGAACTACGTGTTGTGAGTTACCGCGGATTCCTGGATGGGTGGCCGCCTTAGAGCCTCGTTTATTAACGGCGCCAAAGTTCTGAGAGAAAGGATAAAAGACATGACTGCAGCGCTAGGGGAAAAAGGACAAAACTTAATGAAGGATCAGTCCAAATATATAAACGCTCAATGCACGAAAATGCACGTTGTTAGAAAGACGTAACATTTTTTAAAACAAATACTCTTTTAAATGTGTTTCGTTACCCAACTAGGTGTAATTCACGTCAATTTTCATCAATTTTCACGTGTAATTCACGTCAATTCGCATCAATTTTATTCAAGTCGAACTTCTATTCATGATGTGCCGGTAAGGGAGTAAAGTAATTTAGCGTTACATCATTGTAGATATTTTATCCCCCCGCCCAATAAATTATCTTATTTTAAAATTATTTCAGAATAATTGACAAGTATTTGGCTGAACTCAGGAATAGTGCCAAACAATTCGCCTTGCCCGAAGGAACTGAATGGGTTATTGATAACCTCTGTAGGTTCCTAAATTCCTCCGAACCGTTTTGTGTGTTTAAAACTCTCCCAACATTTTTTATAATGTACAAGCATCAAAATATTGCCCGTTTCCTATGAGTAGACTGAGTAAGGACAGATGATATGCCACTTGTTCCCATTGACTGAACAGTAAAGATCTAATCGTGTATTTGTTTCTTAAAAGTATTTGATGCTGATCTTCATTCTCTATACTATACGTTTTTTATTATGTATACGTACAGTTGTGTGTCGATGATGTCTTTACATCTCCAAGTGTCTGGTGCAAACGATTACAAAATAAGTTTTTCAAAAAGTCATATTTACAATTCGTATTATTTATAGGCAATTAGAATATATAAAATTTAATTAATTCTGTAATAATAATTAATTCTCTTACAAATTATAACAAAATACAAAAAAAACATATATTTAAGTTCATATCCCACTATTACACTTCGTCTAATGTAGTTATTTCCTACTCTTTTATTTCCTGTATATATACGTATATAGGGAGTATAGGGAAAGTTATGTAATGCTGCGGAAAATCGATTTTGAGATTTGAATGGAAATACACGTTTTGGGGTCCTCTGATCCCGAAAACGTGGTTCTTTTCAAAACGTTCGTCTGTAAACACTAGTAGCCCCTAAACCATGCGTACGATTTTTTCCAAATTGAAGAAACCCCTGTCTATCTAGCTCGAGTCGAAGCTTTGAGGTTTTGAAAAGCATTCTTTAAAATTTAAGGTTACTTTACATGAAGCTCTCCGGACATTTTCAAAAGTTTCTCAAAAACGGCTCCAATTTTTTTCTTTAAATTTCTTGTAAGAATAGAGTAACATACACTTAAAAAAGTGTTAGAGGTTCGATTTTCACCATTAACTCTTAATGTTCGAAAAAGATTATTCGGTGCCTTCCTACAACTACAAAATTAAAGATAGAAATTTTTCATTAAAATAAAATTTGTCGATAATTAGTTCTTGTATTAAGGTCATGTACTTTTTTTTGAAATTTTAGTAGTTTTCGTGCAACATTGCGTGCAATGTTTGCAAGTTTAAAAAAAATACTAAAACAAGATTTTTCTCAAAAACGGCTGCAACTTTTTCTTTAACTTTTGCTAGAAACAGTACTAAATTCAGTATAAAAGATGCCATAAATGTCATATTGCTCTATTTTTTCAAAAATAACAAAAATGTATTTTTTTAAACTTGTTTCTCACGTCGATAATATTTACATTGGCAGCAATTTGTTTACATTAATGCATTTACAAGTTAATGTGCTTAAAATAATGTGAGATAAAGCTTCCCGAAAACACGTTTCCGTGAAAAGGAGCTCAAAATTCCGCATTTTTAGAAAAACGCAAAAGCCATTTGTTTAAAAATGGCTTCAAATTTGTTCTTCAAACTTTTCCAAGAGATAGTGCTAATTGCACTGTTTAAAATAGTATAGAATTAATATTCCTTTTTTTTGTTTTTTAGAAAGAATACGCAAATGTAAGTTTTTGAAAGATCTCTCATGTCTTGAACATGAATATTTGTAGACACTGCATTTGTTACTGGATATGCTTGAAATGACGTCATATGAAGTCTTTCGAAAAAACTCAATGGTTTTCTCTGAAAAGAGGGTCAAATTTCGAATTTACAGTAGCACTAAAATGCTATTTTCTTAAAAACGACTCCAAATTTTTCAAAGAAAATTGCCAATTAGAACGAGGTTTCGTTGTCCTTTAATATTCTTAAAATAATATTTCAGTTCTACTATTAGGAAGCGGAAAAATTAAGAACACTTTTTAAAATTTACTTTGGGTGGCAATAGATGGCAGCTGGCAAGAGTATGTGGCAAGTCCGACTAGCTAGCCCAGCCCAATGGAATTTGAAAACTAATACGGGAAGGTCTGTGGCATTCTGTAGCACCACTAGTTTGTACATGTTTTTCAAACGTCATTAACAAATAACATATTTTCCTTTTTACTATCTTATTTTTTCGTAGTTATGTATTTTTTTACATAGCTTATTCAGAAGGTGCCCGTGCATTCCTTTGTGCTTGGTATTTGATAATCACAACTCAAGAAACAAGGGATCTTAGAGTTTGAATACTTGTCCCCTAGAGGGAAGACATTCTGTTCAGTACCTTGAATGCCGTGTTTCACATAATTGATGGATCCCGACTCTTGCTGTGTCCTACGGCGGGTTAGTTTTCTTATAATTTAATTAGGGCTGCTTCTTTGAAAACGACGTATCCTTCGCATTATCATTTCCCATTGGCAAGGACGCAGTAATAATTCACTTTCATTTTTAATCTGTCATACTTTAGCTATCTTCTCTCTGAATGCAGTTTGAACAGAGCAACGTAATAAAACGAGTCGAAAATATCAGAAGCCCAATTAAGCTGATAGGTAAATTTTAAACTGTCACAGATTGAATACAGACAACCTCCATGTGATCTCTTGAGAATGACGTATATCCGATCAGATGTTTGTGTGGTTGGCAGCTCATCTACTTGTCGTGTTTATTTTTCTAATCAATTTTTCGAAACATATTTGCGTCCCGTGGTACACAAGAGAAAATTGCATCTTAAACTTCAATACAGGGTTGTTTGTGTTAACTATGAATTATTAAGCAGCAGAAATAACTATGAAATTAAATAATTTGCTCTGTATTCCCCCTCAGAAATAGCGTTATTGTGGTAGTGTTATTTACCGACACAATACAATTAAGAATATCATATTCATAACTTTACTTTCAAAGACTTTCTTGTATTTCTTACTTGTGATGTAGCGAGTATAATTGTAACGAAAGATGATTTATAATAATTTTCACAGTCCGATTTTCTTTTTTGTGTGTTGCTTAGCAACGTCAACGTGATCTTGTTATTCACAATTCAGTTATAGAATAAATAAATAGAAAAAGTTGTACAGTTGAAACAATAGCATTCAAGAATATCTGCAATGCGAATATCTTCATATCTGCAAGAAAATAATGTTTCCCTCCCTTTCATGATGACGTTTTTGTAACGATCTCTTGGTTTTTATGTATTTAAAATGATTGTTCAATATGTTTAGTTAAGGCTTCTGACCCAATTTTCCTGATTCTAGAATGAAAAATATGAATAATCATCTATATACGTGTGTTCGTGTATTTTGAGTATTTGTGCTGCTTCGCGAGTATTTACGCAAGTGTTTAATCAAATGTAACTATGCATATTAGTCAATTGTTCAGTTGGAAGCCGATTACATGTTTTCATGTATCAATATATTATTTGCCTGCTACTTCTCCGCCTCTGCGTCATACAAGAATAGCTAATCCCTTTTAACTCTCCATGCCTCTTTATCAGGAATTGTGATTAACAAATGTGGAGAATCAAACGAGCACACAGTAATCGGTAAATAATAAAGTTATTATTAGTAGCCATGGTGTGTTGGTGGGGTGATGCTGCACGTATGTGCCTCATATCCTGTGTCTCATCGTAAAGAATATGAATCGTTTTATGTTTTTGTGAGTATACTCTGCTGAAGTTTGCAAGCCTTAAAGTTGGAAATACAAATTTTCCGAACCGTTTACAATCATGTATTAAACATTTCTTTGCTCCTACTTACCAAGACCCGTAAACTTCTAACTTCAGTATAAAGATTTTCTGAGTTCCTTATCAATCAAACTTACCTCGATTTCTATTGCACTTCATTTCTCATAAAAAAGAAAGAAAAACAAACCGTTTACGTAAGGTGACTAATGTTTTTACAATGAAAAGATGGGCGGTAATTAAAAAATGGTACAACGTAAACAAATGAAACATATATTAATTCAAACAAAATTATGCTTACATGTATTTTAATTATTTAATTAAACAACTGTATTTTCATTGAATTAATATTTTTGGTCAACATATTGGAAATTTCGGAACAAGAAATATTCGTCGTACTGGATTTTATATATAGTGTTTCAACCAGCCTATCAATATTTAATCTTGATTACTCACTACAATTAAATTAGCAGATCAACACTAGATAAACACATTATTATTAAAATATCGAAAACGAAGACAGGTAGGAGGGCACTTTTTGAGGAGGTACAGAACCTACTAAAAAGGACTGTCTTCTCTAAAGGAGGATGATTGGTCACCTTAGTTTAGCTCATGTGTTTTCACCACATACAGACACGACATATTTCCTCCTCTTAGTGTTGTTACTCAAGTATTTACATTTAAAAAAGAGAGCATGACATCACTCAAAGACCCAAAAATGGTGTGTAGGAAGGGAAAGAAATCTTTGACTGTAATATTGCGAGCGCAGAATAAGTAGTAGTTCCTATTGAAGTCCTGTAGAACAGGTTCAAAATCTATTTTAACATCGCTATTTTCTAAATGTAGTGGGGTTTAATGAAAGTCGGAATTACATCGAATTTATATATTATCTTTCTTCTATTCGAGCAAACATTTTAAAGACAAACGATTGTAGAAAGTTTAAAGGAAATTATAAAAATGTTATTTGTCTTGATGTACGGTGCGGCACATCTAGGTCTTACTCCTGTCGTATTTACCACGTTTTATCTCAAACACCTTTAATTTGACACAGTTATGCGTGGCACAGTCAAACGTTTATCAATTTATTTATAGAGACACACACTAACACTAGAACTAACACTAATACTAATACTAGCACTAACACTAGCACTAGGACTAACACTAGCACTAGAACTAACACTAACACTAACACTAACACTCTCTCACTCTCTCACACTCTCTCTCTCTCACTCTCTCAGTCATTCACTCTCTCACACTCTCATTTTCGGATACAAAATTTCGTGTTCCTCCTCCTGAACTAATCTTAACCATCTTTGAAATAACAATAGACTTTACAGCCCCAAAAAATGTTGAATACGGTCGATGATGGTTGTGGGTGGTTGAAGTGATTGAGTCAATATGGTTGAGAAGATTCCAAGTATTGAGTAAAAGGAATAAGTTTACCTTCATGTATTCCACGAGGAAATTCCGATGTGTTATTTTCTCAATCTTGATACATTTTGTGCCGCATAATATGCTGTCTTCCTATCACTAAGACATGTTTTTCTGGTACAAAAGGAGCAATTGTTAGGTGAAACATGTACTTTACTTACACCACTGCAGGTATTTTTTAAATTTTCTTGTTTCTTCAGTTGACACAACGCGTCTCCAACCTCCGCGGGGCGTTGAGCGTTTTGCGCTTTAGGAGTAATCCTCCGTTAACAACAGCGCGGGAGTAATCCTCCGTTGATTCATATATGTCATGTCATATCTGTCTCGTCTCGTCGCAGTCAGTTGTCAAGAGGACCGCCAGGTAGCATCTCCCCATACGCGCCCCTGCGTAACTACTCAGCGGCCAGAATTGCGAAGGAATTAGGACTGGCGCAGGGCTTAGGACACTTCACATTGGTTGGACTAGTCTCTGGGACGCATGCAATCCCGTTTTGTCGTAACAAATTTCACGTGAGGTTCTACAGGGATTCTACGGAAATCGAACCCTGAACCACAGTGGTGAACAGTGAGACATCTCCACTGAACCGCGAAAGCACTTATTACAGTTTGGATATGAGCCTAGCCACAATATTGTTACTTTTCGGTCAGTTTCCACGGGTTTGGACGTATCTCTTAAATAATACCCCATCCTCTGAGTTCATATACAACAGAGGGTGAAAACGTTCCAAAAACTGTTGATTCACGTACGACTCACAGCTCTAGAGAAAACTCAGTGAAAAGTCTGTTTCAGAAAAACAATAAACGAACCATCAACACTCCAATTCGCAGTAGCAATCAAATCATCCTCACCAGACACGTCTGACCACTTCAAAGTACGGGATGATGACGTGGTAAAAAAAGTTCAGGCAAGAACCATAACCCAAGGGTGGAGCACATGTTGTAAACATGTTGTAAACTTCATGTCTAACGAGAAATTTATTAATTCTGGGAATCAAAACTGGTTAATTTATTTTATTTAAGTACACTGAGAAATTTCCAGAATTCTGAATTTCTTGGAAACTACTAGGTTAAACTAAAATATCACTAATTCAGAATATTCACATAAATTAAAGGGTAATTAAGCCTACTCTGGGTATGTGAGAAGTTTGAATGCTTTCGTTGGATACTCGGGATCTTGGGAACACGTCCAAAAACAAATAAACAGTTCCTATGTAATTAAAACATTACGAATAATTGTATACGTTAATCCGTAATTCCTCACACCTGAAGTCTCATCGGAAACAAGCTTAAAGCTCCCAACTAGATTTCCCACATGTGTGGTAGTCTAGTGCAAGTAAGTGTAAGAATATGTGTGTTTATGTAAGAGGTGAGGTTAGAACAAGGAAGAGGAAGGAGACACAGGCGCTGTCTGTGACCTGCTTCACCTGGTGTTCATCGAAGCATCCATGAAAAACAACTGACATCTATAATTCAGACAGCGACTGAATTCGACTTAGCTCACAAGCCAGAGTCGAAAGTCCTGCCGCCGTCGGGACTCAAACCCTAGGACCTTCGATCAGAGGTACAGTAGTGTCATCAATTTATGCCCTGAGCTACTAAGCATGTGTTAAAAATAAGATCAAAACAATATAACAATAACATCTTACACCAATTATATAAGAAAAGAAAAATAAAGTAAATCGCAGAGGTGGCTCGTGACCGCGATGTTTCTTACAGCGATCTAAAATAAACAAAAGAAAAAGAAAAAGAAAGAGGTGTGAATTGCTGGCGCATGCGCGTGGCCTGCGAGCGCGGGAACGAGCGCGGGCGGAGGGCGCTGTATTTCCCTGGGCCGAGGACCATAAAGCGCAAGATGGCCGCCGGCCAGGGTCGCGAGCCGCGGGCGCGCCCCGCGTCGGGGCCCCGCGGAACGCCGCCTTTACGACGCGCGCACGCTCCCTGCGGGATTTATGGAGAGGTGCGACGTGGCCCGCGCACCGAACAAATGACTCGCGCTTTACAGCGATGTAATTCAACGTGTGCGAAGGTGTTCTGTGGGGATGGGATTTCGTTCCTAGTTTCTTGGGTTAAAATTCCTACAGTTTCCAGGAACAAGTGTGTCAGGAGTTTAAGGTGGTGAAGTTTTCTGGGCTCAATAAGTGCATTTTTAGGAAAACAAATTTATAATTGTGTTTTCTGTAATCCGATGTTATGGAAACTGTTCTCTCTCTGTCAACAGATAAACTGAAAATGTATTTATAAAAATTGTCCAGAATAACGAAGGTAAATGATTTTTACCTTACTAATTAAAGGAAGGAAGAACATAGGGATTACAAAAATAAAATAACTAAATCTTAACCCAATTCAATAAAATATCACCTGTTATTTTGGTACTGAAAAACTTAATGCAATATATACAAAAACATTCAAAATATACACACATCATGATAAAATGGAAATTTAAAAATTACATCCCCCTTTATGCTCATGTACATCAATGGCTCACGTCTATAAAGATTTTATTTTAAATTATGAAGGAATATCTTTACTTCTACACCAGTGAAATTTATAACGATTCTTTGTGACACCATTTTCTCAAAACATACTAAATTTACAAAGTGGTTTCAAAGATCTTTGAACTATTGCATGCATGTGTTTAGAATTTCCAGATCTTTATAATTTCCCATCTCTACTTCATAAACTCTAATAATTCGTTTACCTATAATATGTCTTGCTTTTTAATTGATTTTTTTACTATTGAAAAAATGTATGTTATCTACTGGTTATTATGCAAGTTAAAAAATATTACCTGCTTATATTCAAATCATAGTTTGAGTTATATTCCCAATATTGCTTCCCAAAGAACTTCTTAATGAATAACTCTCAAAAATATTACTATTAGTATTATTTAAATAATATTAGCAACATTTTAGAGGTTTTCCGTTCATATATACAAATCACATTTATAATATTTAAAAAAATCAAACTAATCTCTCAATAGAAACTTTGGTAACTAGCGGTGCTGCCAAAGCACAGACTTTTTCGCATTGTTTCCAATTGCTCCGTATACTTCCACTTGTATATAAACCAGAAAAACTGTTTTCAAGCAGCAAATTATTTTTCTGCTCTGAGACAGAACGCACATCCTCGCAGTTAATGTGCACGTTTTCATACCTCTAGTCATAAAAGAGATCCAGTATTCGAACTCGGGTAAAGGGACAAAAAGGTAAATGCTCGGTTCATGTAAAAAAAAATCAACGATCAAAATCTCCGGTAGAAACTCGTAAAGTTTCTAGTTCGTTCAGATAAATAAGGGAATATACAATTTTAAGTATATCAGCTGAACAAATTTAGGCGCTAGCATTGACGCTAGCCAGTTTTGCCGTCAAATGATTTTTCAGTATCAACAACCAACTAAATATGGATTCTGGCTACACCATGAGTTAGAGCATTTTTTTCTAAACTTAGTAACAAGATTAATCCACTTCTTCGTTACCATAACCCACAAATAAGTTGTTTTTTTGTGGCGAAATTTTGGCTTTTTCTGGCGCATGATTACGTACTTTACTTTCTTACGAAGAACTCGTAAGGCGAGAGGCACTAAAGGAAAAAGTAAAAAGAGACACAAATGTCTGAGTATATTCTTCTATCCAGAAGAGTCCGACGTAGACTCCCCTTACCACCGTGCGTTATATATTATTACACAGCAACCCTCATTATTCCATTCCCGGCCGGTCTGGGACGTTAGAGGGTTATTACAACTCGCGCCTCGAATCCTGTATACGGCATGGATTTTATTTTCTTTGCTCATTGTAGCCAAGTAACAGCAGACCTAATTTGTTATTGGTGGTCACCGAAACACTATTATTCCGGCAAAAAAGTGATTTGTTGTTAGGGTTTGCTACTGGTTCCATTGTAATAAGAATTACACTGAAAATCGAGGGCTAGAGAAATCGTTTACCTCTGAACGTATTCGATTATAGATTAGATTGCTGTTGTTTAAAGGATAAAACATAACGATTTAGATATGTATTTATTTCATATAGTCTTTATGTGTTAAGATATCATCTTCCATTTCGTCCTATATAAATATTATACAGCTTCACATTTTTTCCACTTTTCAGGTTTTTAATTTCCGGGTGGAAATAAAATTCACATTGTTTTCGGTTATGCAAATCAGTTTCAAAAATTAATCAAGAAATAGGTTTAAAAATATAAAATAAAAATAAATCAGAGTCCTTTAACAAAAACTAACTGAAAAAATGTATAGTGATTGTAATTCAAATTACGAATCTGCCTAAAATTTCCTAACTTGGATGTTGTACGTATGTAAGTATGTTTTGTGTGTGTGTGTGTGTGTGTGCGCGCGCGCGCGCGCGTGTGTGTGTGTGCGTGCGTGCGCGTAAAATGTGTACGTGCTTTGGTGGCTTAGGAATCCCCGTAAATGCCTTACTCTTAACTTCCTTCGCTAAGTATTTATACTCTGAGAGTATTCCAAGTATTTATAGCACGGCACAAAGCTGTAGCAAAGTTGATTCCCGTGTTGTACGCCATCCTGCAACAAACACAAACAGCCTCATGGTTCGTCTATTTGGGATTTCTCGTTAATTGAGTTCGGGGCGTAGAAAATAGCAAAGCGGCCTGCGACTGTTTCGGTGACATTCCCACAAAGTACTTTCATCCGACATGTCTCTTTGCATCTCCCTCCACGATGTAGCTCACTGAATCGCATTGTTGTGATGTCACTGCGCATTTTCTATGACCTGGAGATGCCCGGGTTCGAATCCCGACGGTGCCGGATTTTCGACACCTGACGTCCAATGCAGCCAATGGCTGCACGAGAATTTTAGCGGCTGGCGACTCTGATCGGTAGTCGAATGCAGCCAATGGCTGCACGAGAATTTTAGCGGCTGGCGACTCTGATCGGTAGTCGAATGCAGCCAATGGCTGCACGAGAATTTTAGCGGCTGGCGACTCTGATCGGTAGTCGAATGCAGCCAATGGCTGCACGAGAATTTTAGCGGCTGGCGACTCTGATCGGTAGTTTTTAGTGGTTTCTCGAATCAATACCAGGCGAATGCTGGAGCAGAAGCCTAACAAACGAACCTCACGTGATATTTTTTTCCTCTTCCTTGTCATATCCTCACCACTTACACACACACTTACTCTTAATATGCATTACACTATTACACAAATTGTTCTGGGTGGAGATGGAGGAGACACCTGTATGGGAAAATAATTTTAAAATTTCCCCCTAAATTTAAGGTGAAATTTCTTAAACACGTGATGTATGTTTGTTAGGTTCTTGATACCTTAAAAATTGATTGATGACAAAATTACTATTTGTCCGTCGTCCGTCAGTCTGTAGGTCTGTGGAGAACGCTAACGGTTAAACTCTTAAGACGATTTTCTTCGATTGGCATTCCCCAATCGATCTGGCTGATGTCGCGGCTTCTTGAATTTGAAATCTATATTTTAATTTTCGGGGGTACTTTACATCGTCTTTGCGACATTTTACAAATTTAACAAAATTGGCTCTTTGGTTTTTGATTAACTTTTGTTGTTGGATATAGTGAAGGATGGTTAAGATAATGGTGCAGGTCGTATGTTCGTAGAACCCCCAATTTTTTGAAAATTGCAAAAAAAAAAATATTTTGAAGTCTACCTAGAACTAAAATATTGAAGGTAAATATTTCTGCCTTAAATAAATCTTCTCTTTAAAGATAGATTTTGAAATACGGTCATAAACATTTTTGGAAAATTTGATTTCCTTTCTTGTAATTTTGGTTGATAGTACAGGCGAGAAAGTATATGCTGTTTTAGCACCAGCAGATTCCTTTTTCACTACGCTTGGATGTGAAGAAAGCTCGGACTACACCGCGGATTTTGCTGGTAAACACATTCGTAGAAAAATCTTCGCGGGGCATGTACATGGGAGAGGCTATCACAGATCTTTCCTTATAGTGAAATCGATAACAAAACATCGATATTAGTAAACATCAGTATTCAAGATTACGACGACGTTTAGAATACATCGACAAAAATCCATCGATGTTTTTCAATGTCGTTGATTTTGAATGGATTAGTAACCTCTAACATTAATTTATTTTGACAGTGTTCGTGTAAATCAATTTGCCGACTAATGGTACGAGAAGAAAGAGCAGGCCCTACACACACAACGAATTTGTTGATCATATCTCTATGTGAAAAATGAATATCAAGAAAGAGAAAATACAAGATCATGGTGGCCATCTCGGCGAAACAGTTTGGTGGATTTAGGGTTCATTTGGTTCCAACACATGAATAACAGTGTTACCCTGAGTTATTATTTCATATGTTAACTTGTTCAGTATTGTTAATATGGGAATTTTTCATTCAGAAATAAAACAGAAAAAGAAAAAAATATCGATCACAAAACATCGATGTTACAAAAACATCGGTGCTAGTACATCGATGATTAAAACATCGATGTTTCTACAAAAACGTCGGTGTTAATACATCAATGTTTCAAACATCGATCTTACAAAAACATCGGTGCTAATACATCGATGTTTAAAACATCGATCTTTTTACAAAAACGTCGGTGTTAATATATCGGTTTTGAAAACAACGGCGTTTTTACAAAATAAAACATCGATGTTTCTACAAAAACGTCGGTGTTCATATGTCGATGTTGAAAACAACGACGTTTTTACACAATAAAACATCGATGTTTCTACAAAAACGTCGGTGTTCATATGTCGATGTTGAAAACAACGACGTTTTTACACAATAAAACATCGATCTTTTTACAAAAACGTCGGTGTTAATATATCGGTTTTGAAAACAACGGCGTTTTTACAAAATAAAACATCGATGTTTCTACAAAAACGTCGGTGTTCATATGTCGATGTTGAAAACAACGACGTTTTTACACAATAAAACATCGATCTTTCTACAAAAACGTCGGTGTTCATATGTCGATGTTGAAAAGAACGGCGTTTTTACAAAAAAAAAAACATCGATGTTTCTGCAAAAACATAAACGTTTTGAGAACATGACATCGATGTCGCATCCCTACTTCCTTCGCGGAACTCCACCTCCTGGAAGGACCAGCACGGCGGCGCCCTCCCGCGGCCAGTGGGGGAAAACCGCACGTCGCCCGCGTGTGGTCACGCCGCCCCAGCTGGGTCGCCCGGGTCACGCGCGCGCCGTTAATTGGCTGGCCTCGCGACGCGGTTACGAGCGCGGCGCTCGGACGGGAGCGGAACTAAAAAAGGTTCCCTGGAAAGGAAGAAAGGTCGCAGGACGAAAAAAAATTGGGAGAGGTTTTTTTTTAATTTTTCTCAACTGATTACTTGCAGCGGCAATAATGCTGCTGACGAATACTGCAAGAAATGTATTTCCGAAAAATAGCTCGCCCAGTGCTGAAGAGGTCTGTGCTCGAACAGGAGGAGAATAAAATGTTGTCTGGAAACAATGATGGCTGTACGAAAAAATTGGTGGAGATTTTTTGACTTTTTCTTTTAGGTATCAACTGATGACTGGCAGCGGTAACAATGCTGGTAAAAAACCGCACGCATTTTTTTTTTTTGTGAAAAGTGGCTTGCCCGGTGCTCAAGAGGGCGGTGTTCTGACAGGAGAAGAATAAAAAGTTCTCTGGAAAGGAAAAAGATCTCAGTACGGAAGAATTGCGGGAGATTTTCTCGGACAGGCTAAGAAACGAATATTCTTTCGAAAGGACAAAGATCGCAATACAAAAAAAAAAAAAAAAAAAAAAAATGGGGGAGATTATTTTGACGTTTTCGTTTAGGTGTGAACTGATGACCTACTGAGGTAACAATGCTGCTGAAAAATACCGCATGAAATCTATTTTTTTCGAAAAGTAGTATACATACTGTTCAAGATAGCGGTTCTCGAACAGGAGGGGAATAAAAAGTTCTCTGGAAAGGAAAATGATACGTAAAAGTACGAAAAAATTGAGGATGTTTTCTTTTTTACTTTTTTGTTTAGGTCTAAAATGGTGACTTGCAACGGTAACAACGCTGAAGAAAACCACACAAAAGTTTTATCTTTTTTTTTCATAAAGTAGCATGCGCCGTGCTAAATAACAAAAAAATACTGTGTTAAAGCAATGCGACAAATTATTTTTTATCAACAGTCTTATACTTACAGTGCATTAATGTACTCGTATTATAGACATGTACAGATTTACGGTTCGTATCCTATGATGAATATCAAGAAGTTGCTGTTCCCTAAAGCAACTCGTGAATAGCAAATATTTAATGACAGCATGCCTCTTCCTTGAAGCCTTGCTATTGAACAGCATCAGTTGTCTCTTAAACAGGGACTCACTGAGCGTGAGAATTTTGTCGCTACGCGCAGTATGAAAAAAGTGGAATTAAACAATCGAAAATTTCCTATTTTCAGTTAGAACCCAAAGTCTCTTCCATAGTTCTTAGTATCTAACGAAACCAAAATCGTCTTTCGCATGCCCGGAACCTGCATAGTTTTCCAATTTTTACACACTAGGGTTGACAGTTTACTGTAGATCAGGATGACAGTGCCGCGTACTATTGCTTTTCCACAATACGATAGCCGATTAACAGTAGCAACAAAACACGCTGCTCATAATTCCCGCTCTCATAAACTATTTTTACACAGACTACTCTCTCAACGTTTGTAATGTCTTTTAGCTCATTAACTACGTCATTCGGGACATGCGATTCATTTGTCCCAGAGTTTCAGGTCACGAATCTTCCGATCCGGTGTTGCTGTAGGATCTCGCACTCACATGTGATCTTAAACTTTCAAGTCCGTAGAATTTAGTAACCTAGTTAGTGGAATAACCGTGTTGCAAGTGCTCAAAAGACCACACGAATACCTTCTGCAAAATGTCAACGCCTCGTACCGAGAGAGAATTGAATTGAATTGAATTGAATTGAAGCCTTATTTTACGTGGCGAGACTCAGGCCATTAGGCCTGCTCTTCCGTCTGACCACGTAAATTTCGCTACGCTCCTTTCACCAACTAGCAGAGAAAGGAGGTATTTCTTGGGCGAGAAACAGGCGATTTGAATTTAGCTCAGAGGCTAAGAGATTTGAATTTAGCTCAGAGGCTCAGAGGCGTCATTTAGGCTTGAGGATCTTTTACATGCAAGTAAATCTACGAACATGGGACAGCCGGCTTTACTTCCCCTCCGAAGGAAGGCGTACGAAGGATTTTTTCGCCCTGAAAAATCCACGGCTTCGATCGGGTTTGAACCCGCCTACTTGGGTACAACAGTCCGAAACGCTAACCGTTACACCATCGCCGCCGCCGAGAGAGATGACTGATGTCATTGCAGTCTCTCCAGCCGGGAGGTCTAAGGGTTCCACTTCCGACGATGGCAGGATTTGAGCCACTAGCTTGTCAGCTGGGTCGAATTCAGTCGCTCTGGAGGAGAATTCTAGTGGACAGCTGCTCTGATCGGTAGTTTTCTTTGGTTTCTCCGATCAATACCAGGCGAATGGCAGAGCAGTACCCTTACAAATGGGCTACAGATGGGGTGTATTTACTTCCTCATCCTTGTCCTATCCTCTCCCCTTGCACACACACACACAGTAACATGCACTACATTTCCTCATAGGCCGGGGGACCGGTCGGGATGTTAGAACTTGTCCCGGATGGGGTGGTGGTGCGCTGGTGGGAGATACCTGGTTGGGGAAATATCTCGCATGCCGACGGGAAGGTCGGCGACGGATCTCGCCATCCAGCGGGGAAAGACCACCGCCTTCTGGCGAGGATATAACATGCACTACACTTACGGGACTGATAACTTTCGTAGTCGACGAGGCTGGAATCGTCAACAATCATTGTGACCGCCTGAGGGTTCTCATTTTGATTGTAATTTTGAGGGGAACGTGGGCGGCATGTAGTTCCCCCCGCCCCATCGCCCCGAGCGCGTGATTTCGCCCGCGTCCAGCAACGGCGCGTTGGTTAATCGCGAGCGAGCGAGCGCCGCCAATTAACCCACTCGCCTCCGCCCCGACCCCGGCGTCGACCCGGAGACCGCAGCGTCACGACCCAGTCGCGCCCCACGCACGCGACACGCGCCGCCGCCACGCCCCGTCACGCCCCCGCACGCACGCACGGGCTTGAGGTTGCTCAGGGCCAGCCGGACGCTGCCTCCCACCGGGAGGTCCTAGGTGCGAGTCCCGACTGTGGAAGACCAGCTACGTAGCTATGCCGAATTCAGCCGCCGGCTTCGGTAGTTTTCCGTGGTTTCTCTGATCAACACCAGGCGAATACCGGAGCCGAACCCTAACCTCACGCGATCTTTCCTTCCTCTTGTCCTATACTTACCCCTTACATACACACACACACACATTCACCTAAACTATACAACCACACATCTCTGGACGACTAGTTGGAAGCTTGTTCCATCTGGGGCGGTGTCTCGCTGGGGGAGATACATGCAAAAGAATAGAACCCGCTAGCTGTCGTGTAGGTCACCTTCTACCGGGTGAGGAACACCTCTAGGTTTAAGAAACATTCACTAACGGGGACAAAGGATGATCACGCACGCCACGACCCGGACGAAAGGCCGGCTGGAGGAGTATTGATTTCAAGAGCATTGCATTCTGAGCTTATTCGTTCCGTGGATGTAGTCACGTCATACCCTAGGAGATGGCTTGTTGTCTTGCATGGAATTTTTCTCTCCGAGTATCTCCCCATCCAGGCACCAACATGTACCTCCCAGCTTGCTTGGTAGTGACGTGCATAAAAGTGAATGTAATTAAGGAGTGGAGATAGGACAAGGAAGAGGAAGGAAAGATTGCGCGCGGACTGTAGCCTGTTGCTTAGCTAGTTGGTTAGGCATTCGCCTGGTGTTGATCGCTGAAGCCATGGTAAGCTACCAATCAGAACAGCTGGACGCTAGATTTCTCTTCCCGACAGCGGTTTAATTAGACGTAGCTGAAGAACTAGTGACGAAAATCTTGCCACTGTTGGGACTCGAACCCTAGGGGACGTCCCGGTCATAGCTGCAACGATAGTGGTACTAAACCATCTCAGCCGGTACTTTCAGGAACACTTTTACACAGCCAGTACTTTTAATCCCACCTGTAAAATTTTCTTGATTGGCTTCATTGACTTCCTGATTTTTTAATGGATAAGAAATAATATAAATTGAAACACCGTCAGAAGCTATTCAGCTATGTCTTCTCATTATTGAATTCATGAAAATTCTGAGTAATTTTGATGTCAAACTCTTCGGTAATGAGAGTTTTTTTTATTTGTGGCCTTTCTGTTAAAATTGATAGAATGTTTACAGCTTTGTTGTATTTATGCAAATTCTATGGTGGTTTAAGAGAAGAAAATCTTATTTTCATGATAAGTTTTTTAAAGTTGTATGAAGCAATAAAAAAATTATAATGTTTTAATTGGATATTGCAAATATTCATACAAATCTTGTTTTATGGGGTTCAGTAATAAGATGAAAAGATGTTCATATTTCTTATGAGACAAAATATCTAACCAACGTTTTTAAATTCTCTCCATGCCATTTTTATATGAATTCATAAATACGTACAACACTTTACATAAAAAAATACAAGGAGTTCGTCTTTGTCAAGAAGCTTTGTCTGCATTTTCGCAATTTTATTGAAATCTTACAAGTACATCCGTGTTAACACGTGTGAAATATAATTGCGTAAGAAAAAAGAGCGCAGAAAGAACGTCATTCAACTAGGTAATGGACAATTTTCGTTGAAAAGACGTGGCGGCGATGTCCTATTACATTGCATGACAGTGCGTAGTCACATACTTCACCGGATGACCACATCCACTGTTATCTGATCACCCGTGTTTGCAATGTAGCTTGCGGTGTGCTTTCTATAGTATTGGGTTTGCCCACGGCATCCGTATTAAAAGTTGCCGAATGTTACAGAATTTCTTTGAACTTTCAATTTTTTGTGAATTAATTGCAGCTGTACGTAATTAAGAACAGAAAATTAAATTTCATTCACTCTCATGACCTTTTTCAATCGCATCTTTTTGGCTTTAAATGATATGTCATCGCTTTTGAAACAAACGGAAGTCTTTAGAAAACTGTGGTGACGAAAAAACGATTATGTTTCTTTGACGTTTATTACACAGAAAGATTTTCCAATTGTTGTTTTATAGGCTAAAGAATTCTGCCGATTATCATTTCAGTACGCAGTCTATTTTACGTCAAGAAATATAAGAATCAAATATCTCTAAAAAATTCAAATTCTCAATAGAACGGTTAATATTTAATCGCTCTTTAAATGTATACTTTCATTTTTTAGAACTCTTTAATTTGAATGTCGAAAAAATTGCACATTTGTCAAAATAATGCCATCATAATGATTTTTTGATACGTTAGTCTCCGTTAATTGAATCTGACATGTTCCTACGCAAAGAAATTCCGGAAGGAAAATTCTGACAGTCACGCTTCTTATGAGGAGTATGAAGCCTCCAAAATTGCCTTTCGCGTTGAAGATAACATCTCCGTCAGCGTACATACAGGCAGACGCATCGACTGCTGCAATATCACGATGTGTGTTCACATATCCTACACGAACATTATTCTACAACACATTACCAGATGGCATTAAACGAATAAAACCGATACACTAGTTTAAGTGCCAGGTAAAATCTTTTTTGTTGCATAACTCTTATTATCCAATCAGATACTATGTGGAGCATCATAACGGAAAGTAATATTGATTTTTAACAATGACATTTAATGAATTAATTACCACTTGGACTGAAAACTTTTGACAGACTAAATATGCCTGTAACAAGTAATGCTCTACAGCTTCTGGGTCAATGATCCCCATCTCGATCAGGTTTTCGTCCAGTTTCCCTGATTCTCGAGCAAATGCTGAGATGGCCTCTTGTTTTGCTTCTGGTCATAAATGAAACTTCTCTATCTGTGCACGTCTTCTAGAATTCAGTGCGAAATATAGTTATTCAAGTTTTCATTTTCCGTATTATAGTGAGATAAAGTCGATTACTTTACGAAGAGAACGATGAGGGATAATAGTCAAAATCCGTAAGTTTTTCCTTTGCAAATAGTTGTTACCCGGAAGCTAATATTCTCTTTTCAATTTTTTCCCAAAACGCACTTTTCATGCACAGAGTATACTTCTTCCTAAAAGTACTTAAATTATTTTTTTTGTGGGGGGGGTAAATAAGTGTGACTGAGGTGTGCATTGCTGTTGGTGTGCTCTAACTCGAGGTATCCTCATTTGTCAGTATTAACTAGCAGTTTGAATCGTCCGTAGTTGCATCATTTTGCTGTCAGTCATGAAATCGGTGTTGCCAGATGTGTTGTGAACTCGTTCCCCACCACTGCTAAGGAATTTCCCCACAAAATCTCTCCAATGAAACAAAATTCCCCAACTTTGAAACGAAAAATATTCTCCAAATTATGGACCAACATGACCTGTCCCTGACGATTCCATTCGGCTATCCCCTTAAATTAAAATAATTCAAATTAATCTATCATGGCCCTCTAAGCTGCTCAAATCCGTATACTGTCTTCGTTTTTCTCATGCTTTTCTTTCTCTATGCCTGTAGTTTATTACTCTCTTTTTGATACAGAAAAATGAGAGGGATTAAACCTCGTGTTTTTTGTTCATAATCGTTGAGTCGACTTTCTTATTCGATTGCGGATGAAAATAATTTGCTCAAAACAAATCCCTAACATTAATCCGTCCACTTGTTTCCCCATAATGATAAAATCCTAATTTTGAGGACAAAATTCCCTATTCTGGCTACCTTGCATGAAATGAGATATTGCTCAGAACAGCGTTCCGGAGTAGCACACAATACTGTACGATCTCCCTAATGGAGGAAAAATGATCAAGGAGTAGTCAAACTTGCTGATTTTAACGTATACTTCACATATGCAGTTATAATTCGGCGGGGTTATAATACTCGTACATTATTTGAATTTTGTGGTGTGTGTGTGTGTGGGAGTATGCGGCGCTGAAGTTCCTAGGTCGTTTCAAAGAAGTTTCTGTTACTCGCGAGCTAGCATTGCTAGTTTATAAATGTTGCCAACAATTTAGATGACATACTTGTGGTAAAAGGAAAAAAAAAGGTTAGCATTTGAATCAAACATGTGCTGAAAACACTTTTCTGCTGTACGTGAAATACAATTCGTACTGTTCTTTGACAAAAAATTAAATACATAATATGTTAACGTCTGCTTGTTTCAATAACAGTTATTATAATGAACAATTTTTTCCAATGCATCCTAGGATAATTGCTCTATTACTCCTATGAGAAGACATGGCGTATGATGCATAAGTGTACATTTACTTTCTCGTCTGTTCCTAAAAAGTAATATGTACATTTTGTGCAACTATTTTCCCCTTACAGCTAAGACAAAATTAAAGAAGTATTGCTTTTGTATTTCAATTACTTTTGAATACTGGGTGTGTATGTAGTATATATGTATGTATTTCGTAAGTTCTTTATTGCTATAATAATGTTTCAGTGTTTTTTCATTCATATTCCAAGAAATAATAGACTCCGTTATGAATTTCCTGTATGCATATTTGTTTAAAGAACATCAGTGTGTTTATGTCAAAGAGATAATCCGTTATAATAAGCGAGTCACAAATACATTTAAAAAGTCAACTTCTGCGTTCAAGGGATATCTTAATAGGAAAAACTCTGCAGGAATCCAACTTGTCCCTGCCAGTAGCTCTGTCGCAACGCGGCGGCAGGTGGCTCTACTGGTGTCCTCCCCGTCCCCCCATGGCCCAAGGGGCACGTGCCGTGACAAATCCAATTTCGGGCATTGTGAGTCGGGCTCGCGCGCATTTGCATCTGAAAGAGGGCACGCGGCCCCTGCGGGGGGCCAGATTTCCGACCGACTGAGCGATACGGTTAACCACAATGCCATCGGCGCGATCCCCCTCATTCGAACTAATTGTCGCCTATTTGGTGGCTCCCGTTTCCTGATGGGGACGCCCTATTTGTGGCCGCTTGGAAGGACTTGATTCTCACGTAAGAGGATGAAGAATGACAAGCATGCTTTGAAGTTCAGGAGAAATGTATCAGTGAGAACTATTCCAGGGATGTCCAACTTGCAAGGGCTCGATGGCCAGGATTGAAGCCTTTAATATGGTTGAATTGAATTGAATTGAATTAATGCCTTATTTTACGTGGCGAGACTCAGGCCATTAGGCTTGCTCTTCCGTCTGACCACGTAAATTTCGCTACGCTCCTTTCACCAACTAGCAGAGAAAGGAGGTATTTCTTGGGCGAGAAACAGGCGATTTGAATTTAGCTCAGAGACTACGTCATTTAGGCTTGAGGATCTTTTACATGCAAGTAAATCTACTAACATGGGACAGCCGGCTTTACTTCCCCTCCGAAGGAAGGCAGGTTAATATGGTTGAGGGCCAGGTGTTCATTACTCGGGCGATCCACACCTGACTTACCTGAATTGTTGATCTCCGGAGATTGCCTGGCTGATCTGAAACAACGGGGTACGTGGTATCAGGCTGAACCATGCATAGTGCAGAGAATCCCATTGGGGTGATTTAGAATTTCTGGATTTTCTTTTGAAAAATAATTCTTAAATCTAAACTTAACCAATGTTGACATAAAGAGGGTGTTGATCCTGATAAGGTTCTTGCGCTAGGCGCGCAATGCTCTCACCCGACATGGATGAAAGGGACTTTCACTTTTGGGTAATAATCTTCCACAATAAATTGCATCGCAGTCCGCCACTTGGGAAATCCTGAACTATTCCATGGCCGCAAGGTACAACGATCTCGTAGTTTCTTTGGCCAAAGACATTTGAGAATGCTGTAAAGCGAAAACTGTAGTATAGCGAATCATCCCAAACAATTTGACTAGAATTTTATGGAGTGAATGCAACATGTTCAAAAATTTGTTGTCGAAAGAAGTTATATTAATGTTACCTACCGTCGTTCAACGTCATTTGCCGCCTCCTTGTTGTTGCAGATTAAGTCGACAATTGTCTTTCCGGTCCGACATTCTTCACTCGCAATGGGAACTGTTTCAATGATGCCAAATTACTGGACCTTGGGGAACACCGACACTCCCACCTCTGCCTTCACCACGACCACCAGTACCTCCACCACCACCGCCACCACCGCCGCCGCCACCGCCACCGCCACCGCCACCGCCACCGCTACAGGATCTAATTCCGCGCAACACGCCGTCTCCGTCGCCGTTACTTGTCGCTTCGTCGGCGGACGGCGCGCCGACGGCCGAGGTCGTGGCCCCCCCGGCCCCCCTATTCCCCCCTCGGCCCCTGCGGTTGGTAAAAGGCCTCGCGGCACAACGCCACACAGCGCTCCGCGGCGAAGGCGGAATTAGCACTTTGAATTTAAAAATTTTGGGTTTTGAGAACAGGGCCACAACATTTAATGGCATTATAAACATTGAATCGTTTATTTCGTCAAAAAAAAAAAACCGTCCAACGCCAAACTCCTCATTTCAAGAAAACTGACAAAACGTCTCTCAGATTTTCTGATTTCATAATAATATTTTTATTTACTAAAGCAGTTAATAAGTGAATATTTTTCATATACGTTTGCACTATATGATGTGGGTATCCTCTTGGAGCAATAATACGCCGCTAATGCGTGTTTTAGATATTGGCATTTGAAGAGTTTTTGAAATAAAGGATTAAATTAAGATATAGCATTTTGCAGCGTTTATTGAAAAAGTTATTAAGAAATTATTAGTTGTTAGAAAGTTATTGAGTATACATGTGACTTCAAATTAACTTCTACCCATTGCACGTCACACACAGTTTTTAACTGTATTTGACAAATATATGAATTGGACCAGGCCCAATTTACGGCATTTACGTTCTGGCTTTGGCCCGATTCACACTTGTCGCGCGATGGACCGACGTGCTCTAGCAACTCCATGTGGACTTGGAATGAGACGTCACCTGCATGATTATGCCCTGATGAAAAAAATTAAATATTTCTAAATGTTGGCGTAACTTATTGTTTTTCTAACCACGTTGCCCAATCCTGTGAACCGAATTTATTTCTTCATCAATGGTCGTGATTCTACAATGATAAAAATAATCATTATAAAATTACTTTTTATGCTTAAATAGTACTCAAAAATGAAAATGCGAACTATCACACTTGTTTATGATAGGGAATAAAATAAATATTTGCTTAAAATCATCACTCTAAACAAGGACAGACGGGCAGTCGGACAAACGGGCAGTCGGACCGACGGACAGACGGGCAGACGGGCAGACGGGCAGACGGGTAGACGGACTGACGGACAGACGGGCAGACGGACTGACGGACAGACGGAAAGACGGACAGACGGGCAGACAGGCGGACGGACAGACGGACGGACGTTTTGTAAAAAACAAACACTTGTTCGATATCAGTTAACCTCAGAACGTGTATTTCTATTGAAATCTCGAAATCGCTTTTCCGCAGCATTACATAACTTTCCCTATAATACCTACATTACTCCGTATATACGTGCGGATACAGGAAAGTAAAACTGTACGTCATAATCTTTTTACGTCGGAGTGTCTGAAACGTCCTGCGCGGAACAGTGCTCCAGTTTGCCCTGCGCTGTTTGCTGAGCGCGTGGCGCAACGCGAGGACTTCCGGTGGCCAGCGACCTCTTTGGCGCGGCTTATCTGGCGGCGGCGGCGGCGGCGAGATCGCCCTTTCACATGCCACCTGCGCCTGGGCGCTTATCGGCCGCTTATGGGGGAGGGAGGGGGGGCAGGAAGCCCCCCCTCCCTCCCCCATCCTCTGGTGCAAGGGGCTGGGAGCTGCTGGGTGGCGGCGATGGGATTTGTCACTTTCAACGCCTTCGTCTTCATTTTCTCCTCCGGCTTTACCCATCTTTGCAGCAGTGCCGTTTTTACACGAAGACATGTCTGATTATAAGACGACCCCGTTAAGGTTAGAGGCCTTCTGAGAAATTTTGAAATTTTTAATTAATTTCACTTTTTCCCTTCTGAGTGAAGGTTCCATCGTTTATTTTTGTTGTTTTTTTAAATTCATTCTAGCTTGGCCATTGCAGCCGCATTGCAGCCGCGGCGGCGATGGTGTGACGGTTAGCGTACCGGACTGTTATACCCAAGCTCGCGGTTTCAAACCCGATCGAAGCCGTGGATTTTTAGGGCGACAAAATCTTTCGTACGCCTTTCTTCGGAGGGAAGTAAAGCCGGCTGTCCCATGTTCGTAGATTTACTTGCAAGTAAAAGATCCTCAAGCCTAAATGACGTAGCCTCTGAGCTAAATTCAAATCGCCTGTTTCTCGCCCAAGAAATACCTCCTTTCTCTGTTAGTTGATGAAAGGAGCGTAGCGAAATTTGCGTGGTCAGACGGAAGAGCGGGCCTGATGGCCCGAGTCTCGCCACGTAAAATAAGGCAAATTCAATTCAATTCAATTCATAATATAAATACATTAATATGATTTTTATACAAGTATCATTTGAGACATTATAAACGGAAATTTACTTTTAGATATAATACAATACAGTGTTTATATTCAGTAGTTTATAATGGGAAAGACTCATCGGGGTATGTCTAGGGGAATCGAATAACTCTCTTGGTTACTTTCTTTTTAACCTTTTGCGATGAGGATTTTGCTTACCTACGTGAAAGTGAATATAATTTTATGGATAAGAGGGAGTAATGGACGGTGATTGGTGTAATGCCAAGTTCATTATGTAATTGTGCATTCGGAATGTACCAGGGAGCTTTTGTGATGGTGCGTCGGAATCTATTTTAAAAAATGTGGATTTTGTTGATGTTTGTTTTTTCTACGAGTTTCGTGACATGGAATGGAAATGTAATAACTTTAAACGTAACGGACTTAGTTTAATTTTTGTGTATATGACGACTCCGCATTTTTCGACTAAAAAAGAGTATTGAGAAAAAAATCGTCTTATATTCCGGTAAATACGCAATTTCATTTGTGATTTGGAACTTATCGATAAGTTAGCGATTCTCGCGGCGGTTATTGTGAGACTTATCTGTGATATTTAAACCGCGAGTGAAATTCGGTTAGATTACTCATGAATAAAATTCATTAAATAGTACGAAAAGAATGTAAAAAGAGCGAAAAATACTTCTGGGGTGGGTTGTTTCAGACTATATTGACCACTCAGTTTCCGTTGGGGAAGGAATATTTATTTCTTTTCCAGACGAACATCATCTGCGGCGAGACGATAGCGTAAAGTACACGTGTGAAATTTTCAATTTTTTATTTCTCTACCCTACACTGCACGACATCTCAGTTCCCAATTTAACACTTATACGCGTACATCGCTATACAACCGTCTATTCTTAAATACAATCTTCCTTTGCTTAGGAATACCCTGTATTAATTTCTTAAACTGTTGAATGCTTCAACGAAAGGGTTCAAAGGTTTTTTTCTGGCAATCTATTCCATTTCATTATCGTTGATTCGTGAAAGAAAATTTCCGGACATCCATTCTCTGCGGCCTAAAATTTATTTTGTGTCTGTGATCCCGTCTACTGATGTATGTAGGAATACTTAGCAGCTTATTAATTTCTTTCCAATCTCGATGACCTCTGTAAGCTTTATACAAAGCGCAGAGGTTTGTTACTGATCGCCTGTTTTCGAGTGAATCCCAACCTGTCATTTTCTTGTCCCTAGAAGTAAATGTAGCTACTCTACGCTGAATCCTTTCCAAATTTTTGCGCTGCATAATTTTGAGCGGATGGTTACAAATTGTTCCATATTCCATTATCGGACGAACAAACGATAAATAAGCAATTTCCTTCGCGTTTGCAGTACTCGTTTTTAAGACGCGCATTAAAAAGCGAAGAAATTTCCAGAGATCTCCTTCTTCCAGAGTATTTTAGAAGTATCCTGCAAAAATAGAGCCAACCAATTCGTCTTGCCAAGAGCAATGGAAGGTGGCCTTGATACTGCTCGAAAACGTGTTTTCGTTGGAAAGACTATTGGCGGAAAGATTCTAGTAATTTACTGTGTTTTACAAATATTCTCGTAGGTGAATTGAATTGGCGAAAACCTGAACGGTATAAGTGGCATTTCAAAAATTCTGAGTAATCTGTATATTTAATACAATATCACTGTAAAGTCGTGGTGCTTTGTTTTATCATTAAAATAACCGCATTTCAAATGCTCATTAAATCCACGAAAATACATTGCCCCTGACATATGATCTTGAAATAAACACGTTTTTCACAGAATTAATGAAATATCACATATCCCGTTATGGTTTTTACCCACCCAATCAAAATTATAAAAAAAAGTATTTTTTCTATAATTTTTTCATAATATCATGGAGGGAACCGGCAAATAATTATGCCAATCGATTTGTTTTCCCGAGAGGAATCGAACGCGTTATAGGTTACCTCCGTAGGTGCTGTATATACCCTAAAACGCGTTTTATTTACTTAAGAAAGAAAAAAATACACATTTTTAGAGACAATTAAAATAATTTTCAGAATGGATCCGTAAAAAAACGCTCGCTATTTCACCAGGTGGCCGGATTGGCACAGTTTTTTCCGACCGGAAGCAGTTTCGCCGTGAGTGACTGACGGACGCGCGTTACTCAATTACTCTGTCAGCATGAAGCGAGACCGCACAGGTGTTGGTTGCTGCCTCGGACTCAGCCAAGTGCAGGCGACGGCATCCTGCGACTTCCGGCCACGATCCACGGCGTTTGCAAGCTCATGCTATAGTAAAAACAAAAATCTCTCCCTCCCGCTCTCGCTCTCTCTCTGTCTCTCTATTTCTCTCTCTCGCCCTTTCTCTCTCGTTCTCACTCTCCCTCGCTCGCTCGCTCTCTCGCTCTGGCTCACTATATATATATATATATATATATATATATATATATATATATATATATATATATAAAGTAGAAGTTTCCTGTCTCCTTTCTTTGTTTCGTTCAGTTTATTTTGCTTAATCATCATCTAGATATCTCATAACTGCATTTATTCATATTTACTGATCTGCGGAACAGCTTCTGAATATGGAATAATATTTTTGCTCTAGCACGATCGTCAACAATTTTTGCAAAGAGTAACAAAAACAGCCACAGAACACCAAAAATGAAGGAAGAGAAGAGATAATACAGACGGAATTGGCTGACCTCATTGTGAAGATAGTCTGGCGGGGAAGATCGTGCTTGATGAGAGATATCGGATCCCTCTGAAGCAACTTCTGTGACTTGCATGTTCTTTGCTTTAATGGAGTTCTGTGCATCTCAGCATGCTTTAAAAGCATACTAGTATCAGTCAATAAAATCCGTACAATCCCAATGTTAAAACAAATACAATATGATCTTACATTGGAAGGCTGACGTGTTGTGTCACATATTTTTCCAGATTTAAAAAAAAATTATAACACGCTGTATTTAAATTAAACTAATATTGTTGCTACTAAAGACATCAAGAGGAGGTAGTTCTAAGCAGTATGACGACAAAGAATAAATGTGAAATGCGTGCCGAGAAAGAAGCACGAAAATAATGGTGAGTGGAGTGGATTCCTTGTGATTCGTCTTCATTTATTGTGCAGCATTGTGGCCGATTAAGGTGCCTCATAACAACAACCGATCTTCCGATTTTTGGACACGTAGGGTCACTTTCTAAGATTGGGTCTAAAACGCAGTTTCAAACCGTAGTTCTGAAACCGCGGCCGTAGACACGACTCGCGTTGGCTTACCAAAACGGAGTTTCAATGCCGTCTGGCGAGACCCCGTTTTCAAGCCATGGTTTCCTCAATCGGTCTGGCAACGCTGCCTTTGTGTATGCGCATTTCGCTCGTCCTCTGTTTTCCTCGCGGATTTTCCTTCAGTCGTATTGCAGTCGTTGTTGTGTGTATTGCAGTCGTTGTTGTGTAGAGTCCGAGTCTCCATGGCAGCAGATTTTTTAAAATACATGACTGTTTCTCCATTACTAACGTGGACTCTGTTTGCGGTCAAATTTGACTCCATACATTTCACCAATAATTTACCTGTATTTTATGCATGAATACTATTTAGAATTGTTAATTAAAAAACTGATGCTATTTATTAGCTTCATTTACTAGATCGTTCTAAATGAAATAACGAATTATATTTCCAGAAAAAGATTCTATCTTTATTCATATTTTTATAACTATACATACCATATCAGCGTGAGAATATCTGATACACAGCTACTAACTCGTAATAGACAATTACGACAGATTTTAATTTCGAAACAACAACATTATATTATAAAACGGAGATGGACATGTTTATGGATTTTATTCTTATTATTTAGTCGTGTAACGTAAAATCAATTTGGGAACATTTCTGACTCCAGCTGCATGAAAAATCAAGTAACTTCATACCAAGAAGACTTAAAAAAACTGACAAGTTTACATCACGTGTAAAACTGGACATAAATAGCATATCTGAAAGGACAAGTTTATGTGAATAATTTTCAGTGTTACAAATCATTATTTGCACCTGGGGTTACACAAAACACCTGATGGAGTGTACGGTTATGGTCGCTTTTTAACAACTTGGTCATATGATAGTGCGGCCACTGTGATAGTTTTAACTGTAGGGGGAACTGTAGGAAGAACACATAAAGACAACACGAACACACACAAACATTGATGCCGGATTTTCGTGGTAATAATAATAATAATAATAATAATAATAATAATAATAATAATAATAATAGCAGATTTGCTCTCAAATTGATATCCTGCAATCGATCTGGCCGATGTGGCGGTTCCTTGAATTCGAAACCGGGATTTTAATTTCGGGGGTACTTTACATGAAGCCCCTGGAAAATTTCCCAAATTAAAAAAAATGGCTCCATCGTTTTTGATTAAATCTTGTTGTTGGGTAGTGTGAAGTGTCATGTTCGTTAAAAACTCCAAGTTTTCGAAAATTACAAAAATGCGAAATGTTTTCAGCGTGTTTCCTACAACCACAATTACGTATGAAGATAGAGACTTTTTCCTTAAGGAAAACTGTTCAAAAATATATATTTTGAAATAAAGTCATGTAGAATTTTTGCGTAATATTGCGTGAAATTACGGTCGAGAAAGTACGTGCTCTTTTACGACCGTAGTTAGTCTTACGAGGGCAGGATAAATAACTCAAAGTCGTACGTAATCACCACCAACGCTCTAGTGAGAGCTTCACCAACTCTCCCTATAGCGTTCCACGGCAGCCCCCTCAAACAACCAGCGACGACTCCATCGGCGGCGGAGAAAACATTCCTTCTCAAGGTATTTCCCAGAAGCGATGCCAATCGCCCACCGCCACCGCCCACTGGCTATCGCCCCCGCCCCTCGCCCTCTGACGCCTAATCATCGCCCGGGACCTTAATGAGCCGCCGCTATACACTCCCGTCCCGCCAACCTGGGTCTCCCGCAGTTACAGTGCGTTCGGATGGTGTTTGCGCTGAGCCTTCCAGCACGCGAGTGTTATTTTGAATAGCGGTACTAAAACGGCACGAACTTTCTCGCAAAATTACGCGAACAGTACTCAAATTTCCGAAACTTGTACCTGACCTTAGTTGAAAATCTCTCCGTAAGAAATATATTTCATTAAGGAAAAAAAACCTATCATTAATATTTTAATTGTAGAAGACTCTTAAATAATATTGCATTTTTGCAATTTTCGAAAAATGAGAGTTTTCAAAGATTTTAGATTAGATCTGCACCATTCTCTTAAAGGCTTTTCACACTATCCAACAACAACATTTAACCGTAAACGATGCAGCCTTTATTTTTTTTGAAAATTTTGTAAATGGCCTTGGGGATTCATGTAATTCACCAAATTAAAAAGTCGGTTGCAAATTCAAGGGACCACGACATCAGCCAGATCTATCAGGGAATATCGACTTTGGAGAAAATAGGCTGAACAATTTAGCCGCTAGCGTTGTTTACAGACAGACGAATAATTAGCGGTCAATTAATTTCTTGTTATCAAGAACCCACAAAATATGGAGTCTGATTACCCATGTGATAGGGATTTTTTTCTAAATTTAGGAACCGAGTTTTTCCACATTTTCGTCACCAGGGTCTTTATGCCATAAATTCGCCGTTTTTTTCGCGCGGCATTACATAACTTTTACTCTACTGCATAAGTGGTAGCCAGAAAGTAAAAACAGCTAAAGCTTATGGATATGCAGAACACGTTTGGAATGCAGTCGGCAGATGGGGCGATTCAAAGAAGCAATACAGTGAAACCTCTCTTATGCGATCACTCGCGTTAGCAGAGAAAATTTGTCGTTAGTATAGGGCGCTTAATAATGTTATGTATATGGAAAGCTAATACCTCGCCTTCTTTAGTTTGCAATGAAGTAATGAATGTTTTGCTGGATTTGATTTGATTTGATTTGATTTGATTTGATTTGATTTGATTTGATTTGATTCGATTCGATTCCATTCCATTCCATTCCATTCCATTCCATTCCATTCCATTCGAATGCTTGCATGTTTGAGGTATTATGGCATGTTTGAGGTGCATGTAATTGGTTTAAGTTAGCTGTTGATCAAACAAAAATAACTAACTGGTTATGAACTATTTGAGCCGCTCATGGCATACTGGCAAGAACATGCACCTTACCAGCCAATTCACGAGGAATTCGTTGTGAATGTTCGTAGGTATTCTCGAGATTCTCCTTGTCACCTATTCTAATCTTTCTTCACCAACACTCACCAAATAAATTAGCTTAGAGCTAGCATTCCCACTGACTTTGTTCACTGAGAAGTGCTTGGGTTTGAGCCTCGAGAGTGGTGGGTGTTTTTTGACACCGGCTTGACAGGTAAATCGCATTCAGTCGCTGTCTCGAGAGAAATTCAAGCGACCGGCCGCTCTCATAGGTGGTTTTTCGTGGTTTCTCCCATCAACACCAGGCCAATGCCGGAGCAGTACCCTAAGAACGGGCCGCGGACCGCGCGCGATCTTCCCTTCCTCTTCCTTGCCCTATTCTCACCCCTTACATACACACTTGCACTAACACGCACTACACTACCACATGTCGGGAGATCAGTCAGGAGCTTAGAGCTTGTCCCGACTGGGGTGGTGCCCCGCTGGTGGGAGATACCTGGTAACGAGTAACTCCTCCTCCCGAGGAAGAAAATATGCACAGCACTAGCACAAAGGCCGGAGAGCGGTCGGGAGCTTAGAGCTTGTCCCGGCTGGGGCGGTGCCCCGCTGGTGGGAGATACCTGGTAACGAGTAACTCCTCCTCCCGAGGAAGAAAATATGCACTACACTAGCACAAAGGCCGGAGAGCGGTCGGGAGCTTAGAGCTTGTCCCGGCTGGGGCGGTGCCCCGCTGGTGGGAGATACCTGGTAACGAGTAACTCCTCCTCCCGAGGAAGAAAATATGCACTACACTAGCACAAAGGCCGGAGAGCGGTCGGGAGCTTAGAGCTTGTCCCGGCTGGGGCGGTGCCCCGCTGGTGGGAGATACCTGGTAACGAGTAACTCCTCCTCCCGAGGAAGAAAATATGCACAGCACTAGCACAAAGGCCGGGAGATCAGTCAGGAGCTTAGAGCTTGTCCCGGCTGGGGCGGTGCCCCGCTGGTGGGAGATACCAGGTAACGAGTAACTCCTCCTCCCGAGGAAGAAAATATGCACAGCACTAGCACAAAGGCCGGGAGAGCGGTCGGGAGCTTAGAGCTTGTCCCGGCTGGGGCGGTGCCCCGCTGGTGGGAGATACCAGGTAACGAGTAACTCCTCCTCCCGAGGAAGAAAATATGCACAGCACTAGCACAAAGGCCGGGAGAGCGGTTGGGAGCTTAGAGCTTGTCCCGGCTGGGGCGGTGCCCTGCTGGTGGGAGATACCTGGTAACGAGTAACTCCTCCCGAGGAAGAAAATATGCACTACACTAGCACAAAGGCCGGGAGAGCGGTCGGGAGCTTAGAGCTTGTCCCGGCTGGGGCGGTGCCCCGCTGGTGGGAGATACCAGGTAACGAGTAACTCCTCCTCCCGAGGAAGAAAATATGCACAGCACTAGCACAAAGGCCGGGAGAGCGGTCGGGAGCTTAGAGCTTGTCCCGGCTGGGGCGGTGCCCTGCTGGTGGGAGATACCTGGTAACGAGTAACTCCTCCTCCCGAGGAAGAAAATATGCACTACACTAGCACAAAGGCCGGGAGAGCGGTCGGGAGCTTAGAGCTTGTCCCGGCTGGGGCGGTGCCCTGCTGGTGGGAGATACCTGGTAACGAGTAACTCCTCCTCCCGAGGAAGAAAATATGCACTACACTAGCACAAAGGCCGGGAGAGCGGTCGGGAGCTTAGAGCTTGTCCCGGCTGGGGCGGTGCCCTGCTGGTGGGAGATACCTGGTAACGAGTAACTCCTCCTCCCGAGGAAGAAAATATGCACTACACTAGCACAAAGGCCGGGAGAGCGGTCGGGAGCTTAGAGCTTGTCCCGGCTGGGGCGGTGCCCTGCTGGTGGGAGATACCTGGTAACGAGTAACTCCTCCTCCCGAGGAAGAAAATATGCACTACACTAGCACAAAGGCCGGGAGAGCGGTCGGGAGCTTAGAGCTTGTCCCGGCTGGGGCGGTGCCCCGCTGGTGGGAGATACCTGGTAACGAGTAACTCCTCCCGAGGAAGAAAATATGCACAGCACTAGCACAAAGGCCGGGAGAGCGGTCGGGAGCTTAGAGCTTGTCCCGGCTGGGGCGGTGCCCCGCTGGTGGGAGATACCTGGTAACGAGTAACTCCTCCTCCCGAGGAAGAAAATATGCACTACACTAGCACAAAGGCCGGGAGAGCGGTCGGGAGCTTAGAGCTTGTCCCGGCTGGGGCGGTGCCCCGCTGGTGGGAGATACCTGGTAACGAGTAACTCCTCCTCCCGAGGAAGAAAATATGCACTACACTAGCACAAAGGCCGGGAGAGCGGTCGGGAGCTTAGAGCTTGTCCCGGCTGGGGCGGTGCCCTGCTGGTGGGAGATACCTGGTAACGAGTAACTCCTCCTCCCGAGGAAGAAAATATGCACTACACTAGCACAAAGGCCGGGAGAGCGGTCGGGAGCTTAGAGCTTGTCCCGGCTGGGGCGGTGCCCTGCTGGTGGGAGATACCTGGTAACGAGTAACTCCTCCCGAGGAAGAAAATATGCACTACACTAGCACAAAGGCCGGGAGAGCGGTCGGGAGCTTAGAGCTTGTCCCGGCTGGGGCGGTGCCCTGCTGGTGGGAGATACCTGGTAACGAGTAACTCCTCCTCCCGAGGAAGAAAATATGCACTACACTAGCACAAAGGCCGGGAGAGCGGTCGGGAGCTTAGAGCTTGTCCCGGCTGGGGCGGTGCCCTGCTGGTGGGAGATACCTGGTAACGAGTAACTCCTCCCGAGGAAGAAAATATGCACTACACTAGCACAAAGGCCGGGAGAGCGGTCGGGAGCTTAGAGCTTGTCCCGGCTGGGGCGGTGCCCTGCTGGTGGGAGATACCTGGTAACGAGTAACTCCTCCTCCCGAGGAAGAAAATATGCACTACACTAGCACAAAGGCCGGGAGAGCGGTCGGGAGCTTAGAGCTTGTCCCGGCTGGGCCGGCGCACCGCTGGTGGGAGATACCTGGTTCGGAAAATTCCCGCAAGCTGTCGAAGGACAGCGCCGAGTCTCTACATCCACTTTATGAGGGAAAATGATGCACTACACGTACAGGACAATGATACCATCACTTGACGCACCCGGAACCACTAATCAATGTTTGGCATGTTTTGTTTTTGGAATGTTTACGCCTTTTTACTTCGCTGTGAACTCAAATAGCGCCCATGCCTTGAACAGCAACTGGCGATTAGCTCACATCACGAACATATCCAATAGCAACAAACATTCAAATCGGTCATACTAAAAAAACAGACGAACGAACGACACCCTATTTAATAAACGTAATTCACTTGGTGTGTCGGAATCGGCTGAGTTTGGTCAGAGCCAGCATTACATAAATAAATAGAAAAATAATTTAAGAGCGCAGTGAACGAATGTCTGGAAATTTTCTTTCACAAATCAAACGATAACGGAATGGAATAGATCTTCTGGAAAAATCTTTGAACTCTGTCCTGGAAGTGTTTTACATTATAGAAAATTAATTTAAGGCATTTCTAAGTAAATGAGGGACTTAACTAAGAATACTAGGTGAAATAAGTGAGGTTCATAAGTGTTACATGCTTAAGTGAGGTATCGTGCAGTGCAGAGACGGAATAATAATAATAATAATAATAATAATAATAATAATAATAATAATAATAATAATAATAACAATAATAATAAAATTAATAATAAAATTAATCATAACAATTTTTACTACCATTATTATTATTATACCAATATTATTACCATTAATATTATGTAATTTTCATGTTATTTATATTTCCTTATTTAGGTAATTTAATTAGCTACCAACGGGTTATAACCAGTTGAAGTTTGAATTAATTTATGTTTTTTTAAAGAATCTTGCTGCGTTTCCACCGCTTAAATCTTGAACTGTAACCACGGCAAAATATACAGTATGAGTGGTGTCAGAACGATTCACATACAGATATTTTACGACTTCAAAGTCGTAAATACGACCAGGCCTTTAGCTTAACTCACCTTTGGGGCAAGGTAAGAAATCAATCAATTCATCTTTATACGCCACTCATATCCAATCATATTCAAAGCAACTTCACAACTAATAAAGTAACAATATTTCTCCAAAATACAATTTCAACAAGTTTCTTAACTTCAAGGTTAAAGAACCTCATTACTTTGTAAATTGGTGCGTGTTAAACTAATACAAACTTTCGAGGACGAAATCCCTGTAGTGCAAGAACCTAGCTCACTCCAGAATATGATGGTGTTTTATTTTCCGATACGTTTTTCAGTGCTGTACCAATGAGGTTCGGTACGCGAATATCAATAATGGAGTAGATATGGCGAATAACGGAAAAATTGCATTTATAAATTAAGGAAAATTTTATATATTTATCTATGAATTATATTTTCTAATCCTTCATCTATTTATCTATGAATTATATTTTCTGTACATGGCTGGGGTGCTTTTTTCCAAAAGGAATACTGGTATTATGAGGCTTTGGCAACGAAAACATTCACTATCCTTGTTCATGTAAACAGTAGATTACTTTTTTTGTGTCATGGGAATCCAAGTCATCCGCATAATGCATGTGTGTATGCATGCATACATCGTATGTATGGTTGCATGTCCTCTCTGTGATCAAACGTAAGGTGAGTTTGTTCAAAGTTGATATGCCGTGATCGATTTAATCGAATTCAAGGTCCTGCAAAATTGAAACAATTTTTTAAATTTCTGAACATACTTTACATGAATACTTTACAGTTTCAAAATTTTCTAAAAAATGACAAATGCCAAATTTGTTGTTTTTCTTACTCGGAGCAAAAGGCGCTTACAAATGACGCAGGTAGCCTTTTAGTTGAACTCTCTGAATTTTCGAAAATTGCACAACTTGAATATTCTTTTTTTGACGTCTAAATACAACTACAATATTGAAGATTCCTTCTTTATGAAATATGTTCTTCAATGACAAGTATTTAAGTAAGATCAGGTACAATGTTTGGAAAATATATGTAGGTTTGACGTACTTTGGCGTGAAGTACAGGCATTTAAAAAAAAATTGATAGCTGTTCAGTCTTAATTTAGATCTAAACACAGGTTGGAATTTAGTCTGATTCATATAATTTTTCTTATACTTTAACGAGTATAGAATTAAATAAATGAAGATAATGGCTAAATAAAAAATAAACCAGATATATTAAAATTAGACTCAAACCTTTGAGTCTCAATATTTGAATGAACTTTTGTGTGAAAGTAATATGATATAATAAAATAGGAAAAACATGGTTTCAGATGGACATGGAGTCAGAACATGGTTTTAGAAAATGAAATTCTATGGAAACTGCCATTTTTTCTTTTCTGAAAGATATTGGGTAATCAATGGACAAAATGAAGCACCCATCGGAATAGTTTTAGATCTTTCGAAAGCTTTTGGCCTTATTGACCATAACATCTTGCTATCAAACTTACCTTCTTAAGGAATTCGTGGTATCGCCCTCGATTGGATAACCTCGTACCTTAAACATCGATCTAATAGAGTAGAAATACTGGCACAAAAGGATATCATTTACTTATCCTTCCAATTCTTTATCAATTGAATATGGAGTTCGGCAAGGTTTGCTCTTAGCTCCTATTCTCTTTCTGTAATACGTAAACAATACGCCGTCGTCTATTAAAACCGGAAGGACGGTTCTGCTTACCGATGACAGAAAAGTACGTTGCAAAAAGAAACAAAAAATAGTACGATTTCAGAAGTTTCAAATTCTTTTGTAATAACAAATTAATAGTTAACGAAGAAAAAACAATTTCAATACATTTTTGCGTTTCAAATCAGCAATTGCATGCTCCATTGAAAATGAACAATATGAAATTGGATGATGTTATGGTAACAACATTTCTAGGTCTCTCAGTTCAGTCAAACCTCAAATGGAACATACATATAACAGAATTAAAAACGAAAATAAGTTCATAATGTTACGCATGCATAATTCTTTCAAATTCTGTCAGCCTTCACGCAGCTCGCTTTATTTATTTTTCTTTAATTTTTACCCATATTTCAACTATTTATAGTTAAAGTGATGGGAAAGGATTCTGGAACTCAAGAAAATCTGCGCAGATGATCTTCTCCCCCATATTTTACATACAGTTCATTTTTTGACAAAAATCTAATAACCCGTTTGTTAACTAAATTATTATTGCATTTAATAGTCTGTACCACAACTGATATCTCTGGGTGGTCAGACTGATATTCTGACAACACCCAATAATTCATTCAAATTATAATATAAATGTAATACTACAAGAAAGAGTGAACCCTGATTTAGTCACGCATGTAATGTTCCTTTCGTGGCTTTAATCATACCCTAAACATTGAACTCAAAATTTTGATATTCCATTCCATTAGCTCAAAGTATTACATGTACCATATTTGGCTTCTGGGATCCCAACATTTTGAGACCAGACTGTACCTCATTGGATAATGAACCGGATCGTTTTGATTTGACAAAATGGCGGACAGCCGTCTATCGATGGGGATGCAGGGTTAGCTCTCTGCTCAGACCCTCTCTTGTTTCGACTGATTGCATTAGATTAGCGCACAAAATAAGTATTAATGGGCCTCTGTCAATATATATAGCAGGTTTTAATCTATTAGAAGCCGAACTGTGTTGTTCTCATGACGATTAATCGGATAATTGAATCGTTAATGTAGTTCTGATGAGAGAAGATTCTGCTTATTAAAAGATAAATGACTGTAGATAGCGCGGTCGGCCTTCGCTCAGTAGACGCAACCCCTTGTTTTGTGTAATGGTTTCCTCTCTTTAGAGGCATTTTGAGGTTATGGTTGAACATGTCTATTGACCATTGCTGACGTGGAGCTTGGGAACAGTTTTGCTTCTGCGTCGGCATCTGGTGTTGGTACTAACTGGTTTGCAAGTTATTTCACTGGAGCCAGTTTGTTGTTAAAAAAATGCGTGACCCCCTGAATTATTTTCTGTGTGCTCGGCCACTATACTAACAGAAAAAATATATTATTAATTTCCATTGTGCGTAAAAATTGAAAGAAAATTAAGTAGGCTTCGCCCGTAAGGTGTCTATTGTAGGAACTCGGCGAAAAACCAGAAACAATAGCGCAGATCCGGAAACAGTTTTGATTTTGATTAACAAATGTAAATATTTGATTCTGAATTTCTGCCTAGTCCCTTGCAGCGCCTACGAAATAGCCGACGTCATGCGGCAACAAGTCAATCAAGAACAGTTGAACTGTTTACGGGGCTCAGGGAATCAACAGATGTCACTGCAGTGCTTCTGATCGGGAGGTCCTAGATTCGAGTTCCACGGTGGCAGAATTTTCCACAGTAGCTAGATAGATAGCTAGATCGAATTCAGTTGCGGTCTGGAAGAGAAGTCTAGCGTCCAGCTGCTCTGATCGGTAGTTTTACGTGATTTTCCGATCAACACCAGGCGAATGCCGGAGCAGTACTCTAACAAACGGGTCACGGGTCGCGCGCGATATTTCCTTCCTCTTCCTTGCTCTACTCTTTCCCCTTACACACACATGCACTACATACACTACCACACACACCGGGAGACGGGTTAGGAGCTTAGAGCTTGTCCCGGCTGGGGCGGTGCCGCACTGGAGGGAGATACCTGGTTGGGGAAATCCCCGTTAGCCGACAACTAGGTCGGCGCCGAATCTCGCTATTCAACTGGTGAATACCACCGTCACCTCCCGAGGGGGAATGCACTACGCTTACGGGAATGACCTCGGTAGTTGACGCGCCTGAAATCACTAGCAATCAATAGTGAAGAGCTTACTACTATTGTAGTATTCGTGAAGACTTTTTCTTTATGTATTTCATTTGTTGCGGTGTTGTAGAGAGTATTTTATTTATTGTTATTGCGTAATGTGCTTGTTACTTTTGGGAAAAACATTTTTTATGATTTTGTTCACCAGCATTTGTGCGGGCCTTTAGTTTGTGTTATTCCATGATTTACGTCTCTCTTACTAAAAACGTTCTATGAAAAACCGTACAAATGGGAGTTGTATATGATTGTTGGCTTGCGTATTGCAATTAGAGAGCCAGAGTATCATAGCTGGCGTCTTATGACTCTTAGGAAGATCGTAAATATATTTACTTTTTCTTTAAGGATTATAATCTTGTTTCCTGATTCTGAAAAGGACATTCCTATTACCTAAGTCGCCTGTAAACAATTCCCAAATTGTAAGGATTTTAAGTTGGATAGCGTGATTTTCACCCCATTCAGACTTTGCCTCAGTCTTTTACCATTGATTATGTAATATATCTACTAGTTTTATCATTTGGATTTACAGTATTTATGCAGCAGTACACCTATATTGACATTCATTAAATTCATGAGCAATATTCAATAGATTTCGGAATAGAATAAAACCTTTTTGTCTGAAAATATTGTTCTAACTGACTAGGGAAATACGATATACAATTACATCTTGTATGTCATACAATTTGAATTGAACGGAATATCATTAGTAATATATTTATCTAATGTATTTCAAATTATAGCCGACCTTGCAATAATTCTAATAAACAGATTTGAAGGAATGTATTATTCTGATTTCATACCTGGTTCGTCCTACACCTCAGAGAAAAATAAATTAACTCATTGCGGTTGACAAATGAACACACAATTCTTCTCAAAAATGTAGGGTAACGAGTTTGAATCACAATTTTTCGAGTCCATTCAACTCTACATTTTGAAAAGAAGGAAAGAAATTGTTGTCGAACAATTGACTCGTAAAAACTGGAAGTAATTGCCTCAAATCTAGAGAAAGACGTATGGTTCATAACTGTCGACATTCAAAAGCACTTAAAAATCGTTTTATTTCAGGCCTTCGCCATTAGGATGTATTGTGATTCTCCAACATTCTTGACTTCTCAGGAAATGGTTTTTGGAATGCTCTTTATAAGGTCCATTAAAATCTACTTTTCTACACCGACATATTCACCTCTTTATGCTGTAGGATCGCAAATCATAAAATTTAAGTGCGCTATTTGTCGGTCAGTCATTCTCAACAGAATATGCACTTTGCAAAGATGAAATTGCAGAATTTCAAAACGAATATTCAGCCATTATACTGACAATTATTTTCTGCAATATGTGTGCGGTTCATAATTCGAAGAAAGTTATTGACGTAAAGCTATTACTGCTTCTTGAAATAACATTCTTAACTTTTATTTGTAAATTTTAAATAACGTTCAGTATTGAAACTTGAAGTATTTAATTTAAATATATTTATTGAAATGTATTTATTTTGGTGTAATTGAGGAAAAGCAAACGCAATATAGCTGCCCAGGCAAGGGAAATGAACGATAATATTTGTACAAATAAATGTTAGATCATCAAATTGACACAATCATGGTTCACATTTTGACAAACTCTACCTAAATATTACATTTGGAGCTGACTTTGAGAATTAGAGGACTATTTGCAAATGATGATACAAATACAAATAATAGATATATGTAATACAATTTGCCAATGTCGTCGTTTTGTAGAATATTTATTATTCCCAGTATTGTTGTCCAATTTCAAAATAAGGTACTGGTATATGAACAGTGATATAGTGATTAAGGATGTAGTATGTAGTTCGTATAAGAGCCACAAAGAAGAAATCCACATTTGCATATAATCGTGTAGAACATGTAAGGAAGAAAAACGAGTAAGAGATAGTTGGTTGACGTATCAAGGAAATGATACATATTTAAAAAAGAGGATCAGTAAAATTCTATGATTTCAGAAAATTTAATAAATAAGATGGTATAATAATAAAAGCAACATATTAATTCACTGATACCAACAGGGACTAGCAAGTAGTAAGGTAAACATTACAGATATCTACGTGTAATATCAGAGTTCTATGCAACTATGAGTATTATATTAGTGAAACTCTGTGAACTAAACTCTTTCCGACATGAACTAGAATTATAGCAACTTCATTGACTAGCACGATATTTAAGTCTCATGTCAACTGTAATTTCTTTAAAACTGATTTTTATGATGAACATGCGAAGCACAAATTAAAACTTTGAAAATGCCCGTCGGAGGCGCCAAGCTAAACTATTAAATATATTAATTCGTTCACTGAATGTGATCGCTTCACCTACAAATCGCTTTTGATTCCATAACACAATATTTTGTGAATCAAACTTACTATATTTTTGCGAAAATGATCAATTTTCTCGAACAGCAGTGAATATGTGAGTAGACTAAAGCGAGAGCATATTCTAAGATTTACCCTTTACATTCTCATAACTATTACACTAGCGAACAAATTGTAAATTAGCAGTATAGAAAATAAAATAAATTCTTGGTAACTCTCGTGATTCAAACGAAAGCGGCGGAAAAGTATTCAACGCATGGACTCCGGTTTGATGTGATGTGTGACGTGCTATGATTATGTGTCATATAAAGATAAAGTAAATCATCCTAATGTTGTAATATGGCCATAACTTTCTGACTTGCATTGTAAAGGTACGCACTAATTGTCTGGCAATTGGTTGCCAACGCTCTGACAAGAATATTACTATCTTAAAATGCTGTTTGAGTGGACATAAATATGCTCGTAATATGCGTTTTAATGTACTTGTGGATTACCGCAGGAACGAGTATTTTTACTTTGTCAGAAGATGACACTGCCGCAAAAGGAAATGCTATGGACGATATTCTCGGATTGCTTGTTTTAGGGATTTCCTCCGATTTGTAAGAAGGAATGCTGGAGCAGTTCCTTCATGAACGGGCCACGGACAGCACATGGACTTTGGTTCTTCAACCTTTTCTTTTTCTCCCTTATCAATTAGAGAGGCAAGACACACATACATGACGTAAAGTAATGGTACAATGCTCGTTTGGGTGGCGCAGGGCGTCAATTAATGTGACAGTGAGAGGATTTTCCCACTAGCTGCCGAGCTAGGTCAAATTTAGCCGTTGTATAGAGGAGAATTCTAGCGCAAGGTAGTTTTCGTATTTTTCATATCGACACCAGACCCGACCTTTCCTTCCGTTTCCTTGTCGTATCCTCGCCCCTTACACATACTCACACTAACATACATTACCACACATGTCGGGGGCTTAGAGCTTGTCCTGGCAAGTGGGAGATACCTGTCATGGAAAACCCCGCAAGCCGACATGTAGGTTGGCACCGGATCTCACCTTTGAGTGGAGGGGGTATATGCCACAATAAAAACAGGCACTACACTTACGGCATTAACGTCCTTAGCAGTTAACGCGAACGAAATCACTAATTAATCAATCATCAAGAAAAGGTTTGTGATGTTGTAGCCCTATTGGCGATTTTGATGGGATATTTGATGAAAATCAAAATTTTATTGTAAATCAGACACGGATACGTTTTTCTTTAAATTTGTTGATCAAATAAAATTAAATGTTGTCGATTAAGGTGTAATTCCGATTTTGTTAATTCTGACGTTTAAAAAATTCAAAATGTTATTTTTTTCGCCACTTAGTACAAATTCTTCATTTGATTTTTAGGGAATATAAGAGAAAGAAGAACCATTTAGAAGAAGAAGAAGAAGAAGAAGAAGAAGAAGAAGAAGAAGAAAGAAAATAACAAATGGAAGAAGAGTGTGCTTTTTTGACGAAATGCGCCCACTTTGAAAATCTTTTACGTCACATACGAGTTCATCCAAATGTAAGTAAGCATTGTTTTATAAATTAGTAACAGAAACCCACTATTAACACATTCTTGAGATACATGAATGTTTGTCACCCTAAGTTTAAAATCTTACATACCTTACATATTAATTGGACAGGTCCCATCCGGTTAGTCCAATTTACGAACCCGATTTTCGGGTTTCAAAGTAAACCGCAGGGAGGGCAATGTGATTTTCAAAATGCGAGAAATGCTCTGCTTGTCGTAAAAAGGTTGAGGAAGTTGAGTCCTGATTAAATATTCACCAAAATGAAGTCCTCCAACCAAAATAAGCAGTGCTCATCGGATCTAATATCGGCTCAACTTCAGAAAGAAGCGAGTAACAGATGAAAGAGACAGTTGTTCTGTAGACCCCTGACAGCGAACATGTTAGTAAAAAAATCAAGATGGCTGTATCTTGGACGCAGTAGGAGTATTGGCAGCGACTTATACAGGGAGTAGAAGGGCACTAGGGTACAGAAATGTCGCAACTATTAGTGATTGCATATGGCGGCATTTTAGTACGCGATACATGTGTAATAGCTTCTTTTCTAAAACATTCGCAACACTCACGGGACTAAGGAACGTAACAGTTAACGTGTCCAGAAGAATCAGACAATAAATGAAGATGACTCTATGCCCACCGAAGTATTTTACAGTTTGGAGGCACTTCTTTTGAAGTCAGTATGACATTAGTATTTTTTTTTCAAAAACATCTCAATTTTGTTTCTTCAAAAGATAGATGTGTTATAAGTCTGATTTTCTCTAAAACCTCTGAATTTTTAAATACTATTTGATTTTCTCTCAATTTTTTTACAACGTTTACATTATTGAACGTAGGGATTTGTTTGTCAGTGCACTACATTTTTATTATCAAATTTTGAAATGATATTATTTTTTCAAGAATTTGTAGTTTTCGCTAAAACAATTGGTAGTAATATTTTTCAAAAATTACTCTTTTTGAAAAGAAAAAAATATTTTCTCAAAACAATGCTTTCAGTAGTTCCTCAAATATGAGATTCACTAACAGATTTACAGATTATACTCCTCTCCCATACGCTGCATATATTTTTTGAATTTTAAATAAATTAATTGATCTATATCAATAGTTTCGAATAGTTACGAATTGACAGAAAACTTAAGTTTCAACCTTGTGTTAAATGTCTATTAAAAACACAAATAAACTGGCAAAAACAAAGAAGTAGTTTCGTTTTAGACTGAAAAATGAAAAGTATTTGATTATGTTATTCGACGTATTCTCATAAAGCGCATACCTACTAAATTCTCATACTCACTGTGTCCGTGCTTACGTTACAGCTGAAGTCACGTGACAGTAAGCTCGAAGGAATTTGTCACCCCCAATGAAGCATTTGTTATTCACTTGTTGCGTTACGGACACCAACTTTTTCACGTTCTGGGTACGTACGGTATTTGTGGGCTCTACATGTACTGTACTATGTTATTATAGTTTTTGTCAAAACTGTGTGTTAAAATATTTATACAATATTTTATATAATATATCATATTTTTTACTGATAGGTTATTGTTTAAAATTCGCTTCGATATGGAGCTCGGCATTCACTGAATAACTTTACCTAAATCGAGAGGATCGTGTTGACGAGGGAAATGTGAAAACAGTTGATGCTACATGTTATCTTATGGAGGGGATTATGTGAGGAAAATTATGAGTGGGAAATATGAAATGACAATCCCAGTCAAGTTAACAACCAGTTAATTCCTAAATACGTAAATGTGAAGATCTAAAATTAGGGAAAACATAAAATCAAGTTAGTACCACGGGTGTTAAACAGTTCTAATGACCTCGGGCAACAAAAAGCTCTGGAGCCAAACGTCATCGACCTTTTTATCATCCCTCGATCATTATAATCCTTGGTGCATTAACCGTTAACACCCTTGGTGGATATATAACTATTAATTCGTAGCAAGTTATACGAGAGTGTCATCGACCTTTTTATCATCCCTCGGTCAGTATAATCCTTGGTGCATTAACCGTTAACACCCTTGGTGGATAAATAACTATTAATTCGTTTCGAGTTATACGAGAGTATTATATTTTTTGATATTGAGAAGAGTGCGTGCTGCTTTGCGGAAAGCCATTGTATGGTTTTGTTCAGCATCGTTTCTGCTTCTAGTCAATAAACGCCGCCCCCAGCCTCACTGAGGGGTCGGCCTGGCCGCGCTCCCAGAGCCGTCTGGCGGCGGGCGCGGGAGGTCGTAGGGCGCGGGATGATGCATGGCGCTCCGCCGGATAAATCACCCGCGCCCGAGAACTCAATCCGGAGATGGCGCCGATAGCCGCGACAGCGCACCGGTGAACCGACGGCCCAGGGTTCGCCGTCCGCGCCCCCCACCCCCCGGCCTCGACCTTCCCCCGGCGCTGTTGAGGCTTTCACGAGGACAGGCGCTTCGTCATATGGCAATGGATTGCGTACCTATGAATATAATAATTACTTATGCACCAAGGGTGTTATAAGGGTGCTAATGATCAAGCGACAACAATATGCCTCAGGGCTCTTTGTTTGCCGAGATCAATAGAACCAGTTAACGCCCGTGGTATATTTATAATATTATTTTTTACGTAATTTTATTGGTTCAGAGTTACTTATTTACTAAATAACTACATATTGACTTGACTTGGTTTGTCTTTTCATAATTACCGCTTATAATTCTCATAAGAGAACATGTAGTATCACTCAACTGTTTGCGTATTTCTCTCGTAAACACGGTCCTCTCGATCCAGGGACGTTATGCAGTGTATACCGACCTCCGCACCGAAGTAATTAACAAGCTATAACGTGTCAGTTCACAATTAATGCAATTTTTCACTTCATTTTGTTAATAATGGAAAATTGCCTTATATTCCGTTGGATATCAGTTGGCTTATGATTGATTGAATGAATTTTTGGTGTTTCGGACGCGTCATTTGCGTATGCTCGTGTGTCCCGAAAGAATAATCCATGTTTTTAACACGAAAAATATGGGCATTCTTCCTCCACTCGATGGCGAGAAATGGCGCCGATCTACACATCATATTGCGGGGTTTTCTTCAGCCAGGTTCTCCTACCAGCGGAGCACAGCCTGTGACGACACCTACTTTTCCGCCTTTTCCTGGTATTAATAGGAAAACTACGGAAAAGTACCGTTCAGGAAAAAAAAACATCTAGAATTGTCCTCCAGACAGCGGCTAAATTCGACCTAGCTATCAAGCTAGTGTCGACAATCTTGCCACCGTCGGGACTCAAACCGTAGGACCTGCCGGTCACAGGTAGTGTAGTAACATCAGTTGATGCCCTGAGCCAACTCAGTCGGCTAATCGTGTATGAGTTTATAAGTATTCAAAAACAATTATCAATAAAAATGTAAAGTTCTGGATGCGAATTTAATATATCATTTGCTAGCTCGGAAAATAGCATCTTCTTGTGAACAAAGTGATATTACATGACATTTTCTCGAAAAGTGAGGTTCCATCTAAATAATTCCTGAGACCGATGTTCCCCAAAGCAGACGTTGGTATTGACATTCATTTTACAACAGTCACTGCTCATTGGGGAACAACCCATCTTTCTCACGTTGTCTCTATTTTTAGGGTTATTGTTATTATGTAGCAGTCCATGCAAATCGTTACCATTCCTAGCATGTTAAACATTGTATACTTAAATTGCATCCATTGCGTTACATTTTTAAGCGTTCATGTTATTTATTACATATCTATTTATTAACGATTGGATTTTTACGGAATACGAGATCCGAAGTGCAATTTATTAAGTTATGGGTAGTTTAAAAGTAAATTTTAAATTCTAGATAAAGTCTATTTTTAAGGGATGATTTTTGAATTCATCGTTGAGTAGATCTGTCCTAGAGTGCTATGAATTCAAGAAACAAATTTCATTAAGAGAAAAATCTCTTTCATATTTTAATTTGTAGGAAAATGCAGAAAAATTGAATATTTGCAATTTTCGAAAAGTTAGGGTTATCAACCTCCATGAGAACTGCGCAATTCTCTTCACACTATCTAACAACAAAATTTAATCAAAAATGACGGTGCCATTTTTTTTAATTTGAAAAATGTCCCACGGGTTTCATGTAAAGTAGCCCCAAAATTAAAATATCAGTTTCAAATTCAAGGGGCCGCGACATCAGCTTTATCGATTGAAGAATATCAGTTTTGGAGAATATCCCTGAACGGTTGAACCGCTAGAGTTGTTCTCAGGCAGACACACGTTTTGCTGTCATTTTATTTTTCGGTATTAAGAACCCCAAAAATGTGGATTCTGACTACACCACGTGCTAGCGAAGTTTTCCCCCAAAACTTAGCAACTAGATTAAACCAAGTGTTCGTTACAAGGGCCCGGTAAGAGTTTTTCTGCCGAAAATTCGCCTTTTTACACGCACCATTACGTAACTTTCTCTCTACTGCACAGCCAAAACTTAAAAAGCGAAATATCTTTCTGAAGGGCAAAGCACTCGTCATTTCTCGAACAAATAAGAGAAGTCGATGAAGAGCAGCGGGCTCTCTAACGAGATCGAAATTCCTTCGCCATAATTTACGCGCGAGCAAACATTTCGGCGGGCCGCCTCTGGCCCATCCCACGGAGAATCCAGAGCACGTGGAGACAAGGTGGCGTACCCGCGAAGATGTACGAGGCGCATCCATGGCGATTTATCTTGTCTGCGCGTCGGCGGCTTTCTTTACGCGAGCCAACGCTGTTCATCTTACCACTCTCGCGGGAGACTCCAAAAGTTTTTGGTCGGGTGGTTGTCGACATTGTATGGTTTTTGTCAGAATGTACTTTTCGAAAAGGAAAGTTCGAAATGGTCCAAAGATCGTACGACAATCCAAGCTAAAATATGAAGTTTGTATACTCATATGTTATTGGCTTCGATACTGAGCTGATATGCCGCATAACTTACCTGGATCGAGAAGAAGGAGGTTACGATGGAAATATGAAAACAGTTGAATGATGCTTCATGTTCTCTTACGGAGGCAATGATAAAAGAGATTGATGGGAGGGAAATATGAAAAGACATTTTCAGTCAAGTTAACATCTAGTTAATTAGTGAACAAATAAATCTGAATCTATAAAATTAGGTAAAAATAAAATTATGTATATACCAGGGGCGTTATCTGATTCTAATGATCTCGGGTGTTTTGTCGTTACTGGATCATTAGAACTCTTATAATGCCCCTTGTGCTTAAATAACTATTTTGCGGATATGGTATTAATTTCTTTGTGAAATTAGTTCTGTAATACGAGGGCCACAAACAAGCTGTGAATTCAAAAATTAAAAGAAATTACTCGAACTTTGTGTGGTGAAATGTGGTTTGCACTAAAACAGATAATTTAGTAAAGTGTGCATTTGATATACATTTTAAACTGATGAAATGATATTAACAGCCTGCTTTAAATAGTTGAAAATGTTCTTTAAAAGATAATTCTCATTGGTATATATTTTATTTATTATCTATTGATTAGGGTTTAGACTTCAACTACTATCTTTTTCATGCATAATTGAGTGTTCAATAAGTAGATGATAGCGATAATGATGGAGAAGTAAATGATGGAACGTGGCATAAAGGCAGCTGCAGAATTCGGAAACTATCGGAAGAGAATTCGCTTCGCCCAATACAAAGTTTACACGGATTGGCCGGGGGGGTTGAATTGAATTGAATTGAATTGAATTGAATTGAATTTGCCTTATTTTACGTGGCGAGACTCGGGCCATCAGGCCCGCTCTTCCGGCTGACCACGCAAATTTCGCTACGCTCCTTTCACCAACTAGCAGAGGAAGGAGGTATTTCTTGGGCGAGAAACAGGCGATTTGAATTTAGCTCAGAGGCGTCATTTAGGCTTGAGGATCTTTTACATGCAAGTAAATCTACTAACATGGGACAGCCGACCTTACTTCCCCTCCGAAGGAAGGCGTATGAAGCGTCGATAGGGTTTGAACCCGCGAACTTGGGTACAACAGTCCGGTACGCTAACCGTTACACCATCGCCGCCACTGCGGGTTGCACCCGCATTGGGAAAATGCACAGACGGTAACCATTTTTTCTTTCTTAAAGAGTGGATTACAACGACATGGATGGTCGAGGTGGGTAAGAGCCAGTACAGACGCAGGGTTCCGGTCCAGTGGATGGCGGGTTCGTGTCCCCGCCTTGGGCATTGTCTCTTGTCTCTCATGTGTGTCTTCTCGCGGAGTGTCTCGCGTTCTGTTGACCAGAGGAGCCTGAAAGTGTGGTGGTGACTAGAATACGGTCAAATATGCGTCTCATCGAGACGTAAAGTGTAATCGGCTGTCGGCTGGAAAAAAGCTCTAGACAAAAAGAGTGGATTTCAATAGAATACGTATTAGCAGAGGTGGCGCAGCGCATCAACTTGTGTCACTGCAGCAACCGGCTGCTCTGATCCGTAGTCTCCCGATAAAAACCAGGCGAATGCCGAGCAGTGTCTTAACAAACGGGCCACGGACCGAGCCGACGGGGGCAGCCGTCCGCTAAAATTCGTTTCCAGACAGCGGCTGCATTGGACCTACCTGTCTCAGTGTCGAAAATCCTGCCACCGTCGGGACTCGAAGCTAGGATCCCGGTCAGAGGCACTGCAGTGACATCAGCTGACGCCCTAAGTCACCTCTCATAGTGTGGGCGACAGCGTCTGAATGCAACCTAGATGAGAAGCTGGTCTGGAAAATCTTTACCACCATTGGGAGTGTAACCCCCCGCTCAGAAGAACTACAGTGACATCAGTTGATCCCTGACCCACCTCTCCCAGTACATTCTGATAAACTAGGACGGTTCTTGTTGAAACTTCGCCCCCGTGAACTTGAACGGTGCTGCCCAGACCGCTCCGCAGGGCCCTATAACTCTCATATAACGTGGTGGGGACCATTACAGTGGCGCACTCTATAGAGCATCACCTTCTTACACGAACTAAAATACGAACTGCTAGCAACGTTATTTAAAACGCGCGTGGGTTTTCGGGACGCAAACACACGCGCTTGATACAAAAGATCGCGCCGCTGTTCGCGCTTCATTTTATTCCATGCGTGTATTATTATGAAAAAAATAATTTTAAAAGATAAACACATAGAATTTAACTTCTTTTGTAATTTATTTCAGAAATCGCTCATAATCACAGTGTATTCGTATTTCTTGACCAATTTTTATGTGCGAAAGTTGGCGAGCCTTGCCAGCCGCTGTGTCCGGCGACACTAGCGCATCCTACAGTAGCAACCTCTAGCTTTGTCCGCAATTTTGATGGGGAGTTGCCGGGCCCTGCCGCCCCGCCACCCCCTCGCATCGCCCCGCCCCAGTCGAGACGCGTGGACCGCCGGTATCAGCGCCGGGCCGGGTGGCTGAGCGGGCGGCCGCGAGAGGCGCTGGCGTCGCCGCGGGCTGTGTGGCGAGCGCCTGAGTTACTGCCGCCTGACCCACGACCTCCACCCGCCCGCCCGCGTCGCCCCGGGCGCGCGAAGAGGCGATATCGCCCGCGCGACGGCCGCCATATTTCACGCGCGCGTCAACCGCGCCGGTTCCTGGTGGAGGGGGCGGTCAAACTTCGACCCGACCCGCAAGACAATGAGCGGTGGGCTGACGAGGAAAATCAAACACGATTTAAACAGCCCGCCGCAGTGGAGATATCTGGGTTCGAGATCGAGGATCAGGGCGTCAACTTATGTTGTCTCAGGGCAACAACTGATGTCACAGGGTGGCAGGATTTTTGACTCTATAGCTAAATAGCTAGGTCGGGTTCAGTCTCTGTATGAAGAAGAATTCTAGCTGCCAACTATTCTGATCGTTAGTTTTCCGTGGTTTCTTCGATCATCACCAGGTGAACGCCGGAGCAGTATCCTAACAAACGGGCCACGGAGCTCGCGCTATCTAGTCTTCCTCTTCATTTTCCAATCCTAACCCCTCACATACTTACATTAACATGCACTACTTGACCACCCATGCCGTGAGACCGGTCTGTAGCTTAAAGCTTGTCCCGGGTAGGGCGGAGCCCCGCTGGTGGGCGATACCTGGTTGGGAAAATTCCGTAAGCCGACGTAGGTTGACGGCGAATCTCGCCATACAGCGGGAGATCACCGTTACCTTACGTGATAAATCATGCGCTACATTTACGCGACTAATGACAACAGTTTACTCGCCGGGAGTCAATAATCAACCAACCTACAATTTCTGGGAAGAAGTGATGTATATTGTTGAGGGGGTTGGCAATTCATCATTCAAGTCATTCGGCGACCCGTGAGACAATGAATGAGACGGTGGAAAATAAACTAGATTTTTCAAATGCAGTGGGACAATGAACGGAAGATTGAGTAGGAAAATAAACAGCTATTTTTGAAAGCCTACTTTAGTGGATATATCTGGGTTTATATTTTTTTGTGTGTGGGGGGGGGGGACTTTTTTCAGGAGGTTGTCAAACTTCGGCCCGTAAGACAATGAATTGAAGGCTGCCTTGAAAATTAAACAGCGATTTTGTAAAGAGCTCTGTTAAGTGAATACATCTATATTTATTTGTTTTTGAGGGGGGGCAGTGAGTGAAGATTGTTCTTTTTGAGCTATATCGTTAATGTTCGACCCTTCAGACAGAGAAAGAAGACTGGGTTGGAAAATATACAGACCTTTTTTTTAAATTCCACTCTGGTGGATATATCTGGGTTTATTTTTTGAAGAAGAGATATCTTTGGGTTGGGGGGAGGGAAGGTTGTCAAATTTCGTCTCATTAGACAATGAATAAAATACTGCATTGGAAAATAAACATAATTTTATTAAAGCTCGGCTTAGTGAGTAATTCGAGCATTCAAGTTATCCTTTCTAGCAAAAGTTTTTATTCACATATCACTTTTTTGGAGGTTATGTTCGTTTTCGTATTTGTTTCAACGCAATTGCTGTAATTATTATTTAGTTTTTTAATATAATTATAAATATTCAATATTTATAATTATTAATTAAAATATTAAAAATATTAAAATTATTAAAGAAACATTAATATATTTAAATGAGTTTTCCATCGTAATTTTCAGCAAATTTACAAAACTGGGTGGAGTTTTTTGGACTGAAGTAAAATTTTGCCAACCTGAGGAACGGTATTATTCTTCAGTTTTGATTGCTGCATCTGTTTCACTTGGAATAGCTCAGCAATGTCGTTCCAAAAGCTCTTCTTTCTCTTTCTTTTCCCGCTTGCTGTCTCGGCGCACTCTGTATGTATTGAAGAAATGGCTTGGGATTTCTTTCGCTTTCTCTGAATGTATTTATTCTCTCCCCTTCTTTTTTCCCTTTTGGCTTGTATGGAATCATGAGTAACTGTGACAGGTCTGGCAATTTTTCTTTCTCTATCCAGAATCTCTTCAATCTTTTTTTTTTAAGGTCGCATCAACCACTAGATCATTAGCGACCACTATTGCGTGTAACGGTATGGCAACTATGAGTATGACACGATATGATGATGATGATGATAGGGGTGAAAGGACGAACATAATACAACCATGCCCGAGGCGGGACTCGAACCCGCGACCCTTCGGTCCGAGATCGCTGCGGCACTACTTCCTTAACGACCTCGGCCATCCGGACCGACTAACCTCACTTTTTCTCTCTTTTGTTTTTTGCTTTTCTCTTACGGCCTCTGGAGGTTCACGTGTAGCTCTGGCATAATTTGGATCTTTCGTCTCGTAATATCTTTATTCCTTTCCTTTTATCTTCTTCTTGATCCTTCTCTTCCTCTTCTGTTTCAGCCTGTATTCAGCCCAAGTTGCTCCTCCATGGCTTGGACTTTTCCAAGAATATTTTCATCCTTTTGTAATAAGTCAATGTGACAGCGCATAGATCATCAGATAAGAACAAAGTCTGCTGAACAGAAACTCTGAATGAGGCATTGGATGTCACGGTGTTGTAAATAGCGAGTAAGGCGTAAAGAATAAATAAACAGAATTTGTTTGAACGTCTTCCAGAGTAGACGTGCGGACATGAGCAGTCATATTCAAAAAGGGTAAATAAGAGTATTGTCGAGGTACCTACGTTTTGAAACAGACTAAAAGAGACCCATTGTTTTGTTTAGATCTGATCTAGTTAGTGTTTGAAGAATAAGAACATTTTATAAGTTATTAAGTTATCAGTAGTTAGTCTAGTTTTTCGTAATGCTGTGTATTTGGTGTTTCGATTTTCAAGTTCCTCTAAGTGAAAACTACTGCCACACAAACATGTGATATACGTCGTAGTTAGCAGTTGAATAAACGTTTCGTTTTGACAACATATGTTTCAATAATTAATTGTTCAGTTCTACAGTAATTATAAAATCCTTTCTTTACACTACAAATATGCATTTTATTTACTTTGTTTATTTTTTACTCTATCCCAACTTTTGTTCGAAGTACCCGAAATTTCTGATTTGCGGGGTTTGGATTAACAGGTTTCTACTGTATTATATATATATATATATATATATATATATATATATATATATATATATATTGCACTAACTATCAACTCTAATTTTTTCGGTGACTATTATGTTTTCTACTGATAAATTAATAATTTATCCAAAAGGAAAAGTTGTACATTATCTCCTTGGCCTTTCGTTTCAGTCTGTATGGCACCATTGGTGTCCCTGCCGTAGCTTGAGTCTCCTTCCCATTCTCAAAATATCGTCAACCCCTTTCTTCTCCACGGTTATTCACCGACTTTTTTCCGCTCAAGCCTGCGTGGAACTTCGAATACAAGCTCTTTTATATCTTAAGTATTTATCTCCTCACAATCACTTAATCCGCTTTTTCTCTTCCATTATTATTCTTTCTTTACAGATACTGTAGAATCACGCGTAGCTCTATCTCGGCCTTGGTCATTCTCTGTTTCATCTCAGAAATACTTTGTTTTCCTTCTCTTCTCCTCTCCTCTCTTCTTTCTTCTTCTTTCGTTGCGGTCTCCAGACCCTCAAGAAGTTTTTCTCAAGTGTGTTTATTTTTCTTCTCCTTCTACAACGTCTTCGCCCTCACTTTTCCTCTCGTTTTTCCTCTAAAATTATCATTCCTCTCTTTACCCAGATGGCTGTTCAAAATCAATCAGAAAATAAGTTGAAGTTCACTTCTTGAAAATGTAGTTTTCGCTTAATTTTGAGTGAAATATTAACGATTTCTAGACAGGTATTTGCTCAAAAAAGCTCCAAATCTTTCTTTAAATTTTTCCTCGTATGTATCATATAATGTATATGTATAATATATATATATATATATATATATATATATATATATATATATATATATATATACGTATGTATAATATAAAAACTGGTGCTGATACCTTTTTCGGCAAAATCTCTTTTTTTAAAGTTGCCAAATATTAACATTGCAAAAGTACAATATTGAAGATAGATATTTTCTCTTAAATGAAATTTGTTCTAGAAACAGATCTTTAAAAAATTTATATTTTGTTCAAAAAGTCTAGTAGTTTTCGCGTAATTTCTGCATGAAATTACTTCAATTTATTTTAAAAAAATCAACAACTGTTCTAAATTTTTTTCCCGAATTTTGTTGCAATGCAACAATGGGAGCGCCTGACTCATTATTGAGCGTTATTTCTGGGTGAGTGGAACTCGGTTTTGGATTGTTGAAATAGTGGTGACGTTTTAGCTTCAAATTAATTATATTTTCGCTCTTAATGCACTACGGTTAGTAATGCATTTTGCAAGTGATGGCTGAGATGGCTTTACATGGACAGAAATTTTACGTAACCGTTATAGTACTGAAGCGAGAAATCTCGTGATATTCTATTACCACAAGTTACTCGTAGTCGATATCAATGTAGTTATTTGAAATATTAAAAGTTTCGTAATGAATTGAAACTTAATTTACATAGTCTTTGTCAAAAACAGAATACAGGCGTTTCTCTAAAATCAAAGGTCTAATTTTCAGTGCTTCAATTATGAAAATAGTTTAGTACATACACTTGTATAAACAGTTCTTCGACAAACGGATCTCTGAGTGCTATTGTTCGTAATTTTTTATTCTTGTTCAATAGTCCAAGGAAGTTAAAATATAAATTTAAAAGCAAGTTTTTAAATATCGCTATGGTGAATTTTTTTTTAAATTTTGTTTTTTAATTTTAAATCCCAATTTTAAAAAAATCGATATGTATTTTCCTTGCTTGGCGGATCCGCATCCTTGGCATCACGGGGCACTGACTCGGTTGTCTGGGTGGTAGTTACTGTCCTGCACAGTAATAAGCACTACATATGAACGCGATTACCTTGTTTCGTTTTTTCCTGCGGGAAACCTTGTGCTACACCGCTATTCTGTACTTGCGGTGGCATTCCTGCTTTATTTCCGAGCATTAACGTCGATGCAATTATAAAACCGTGAATCACACGCTTCTTCTGAATAGACTTGCTTGGTTGCTGTTAGTTCTTTATTGTCTCTTCTCGGTTGCGTTTCTTTTTCTATTTTCTTCCGCAGGAGTGATCAAGAATTCTAGTTGAACGAGGGCGATGTTTCCAAGTCGAAAATAGTCACTATCTTTACTACGTTGCGTTTGCAATTAGATGTACTATCATCGTATAAAGAATAATAAAAAGTGTGAAAGTCGATTCATTACGTTAGGGAATTAAGGACGTTCCGTGATGTAGAAAAACTCACAAAAGTGTCGAAGACTCAGTGCAAGTTGCGAGATTCCTAGAGCAGTGCATGTGACTCGTGGTGCAGTAATAGAAATAATTATATTACTCGATTCATTTGATTGACTAATCGTCAAAAAGAGTTAATCTGTTGGTGCTAGAGAATCTGGTGGTGCTGACTTTCCCGAACGATTTCAATTCCTAATTTGATTGATCTATGCTACCATTTCGGTTTTGTCTCATTCTCTTCCCAGCTGCATCTATCTCCACTCAAATTATATTTTTTCACATTTTCTCCAGTTTTCGGCCCCCTAATTGTAGAACTGAATCAGTTGAAGTTGTTTTTGAAAAATGTTGCTTGAGCGTTTCTGAAAATGCGAATTTTGAAGCTCATTTTCACTCAAACATTTTCGGTTTCAGGAAACTTGATTGGCAATTATTTCAAGGAATTGTATTCACAAATGCAATAATGGAAATAAATCGCTGGTAATAGAAATATTAACATTGTAAAAAATATTTAAAAAATACGTTTCCGTAATTTTCGAAAAATAAAGAAAGTGGTATTAATATCATGTTATTCAGTTCACTGAGCACTATACGTTTTCGAGAAAATCAGTTTTTTCTGAAAGGATGGAATTTTCTGCTCATTTTCACTGTTTCAGAAACCGTTTCAGTTTTCGAGAAACTTATATAAGAAATCATTTGAAGAACATATACTCATCAAATTGTCATTTTTCATATTGTAGTTGTAGGAAGACACCCAAAAAACCAACTTTTGTAATGTTCCAAAATTCTCAATTAACAGTGAAAATCGGACGGGCGTCTTCTTCATAAATGCTCTTCCCTCTATTCTTTTTTGGAACATTTTTGAAAATTGTCCACAAGATTCATGTAAAATACCCCCAAAAATTAAAGATTGTTCAAAGTCGCAGTGATTTGAGAGATGCTAAATCGATAGGAGAGTATTCAGTTTGGACACAATCCTATTCATAGTTTGAGCGCTACGATGAATAAAAGAACTTTATGACGCACTGATGAATAAAAGAACGACTAACCTTGGTTAGCTATATTTGAAAACTATCAATTTTGACCGCGAATAATAGAATACTTATTTGCATCAGTAAACGATTCGGTACGCATCTGAAGTTGAGAAATCTGACAGTAAACGTGTGTCTCATGGTTGAACACTAGAAAAAGAGAAAGAGAAGAAATGAATACTATCCCACTCTTATTTCTGATGAGCAAATGAAAGCAAATTATCTTGATCGCCTTCATCCATCATCTCCCGTGAACGAAAGAAATTTTAAATGAAATGTCGGAATATACTATGTCACAATTGTTTTTTTCTTTACAATATTTAAATTAGATATAAGTATAGTATAAACCTAGTTTACAAAATTAAAATAAAACTATTGCGGCTTTATAATATTTCATTTTGCATGCATATGGATAAATTATCTCTTTATTAGAAGTATTAGATACGAACATTCGTGAGGTCTGCATTTTATTCGATAATACTTGAAGTGATTCTGCTTGTAAACATGGTCATAGTTATCCATTTTTGGTGTAATAAACCGTGCAAAAACCTTAAGCCTGTGTTGTTTAGTAAATTCTTGCTAACACTGGAAATTTTCTCCCATAAAGCGAACAAAAGGTTTGAAATTAATGTTAAATTTACAAGTAACTGAAACTCAAGCTCAACTGAACTAATCATCAGAATTTCGATTACAAACTTATGAATAACAATTTTTTTTTCTGAGGACTGCATTTAGATTTTACAGTTTCTGGTAGTAAATACATAAAATATTTTTAACATTGAAACCATTTAATTAAGTTTCCAAAACGAGGAAGTAAACTAAACCATATTATTTAAAAAACTACTTGGAAGTAAAAGTAAAACGACAAAAGACTGTTGGACAACCAAATGCGTTGACATTAGCGTCTCTGTAGATGGACGCTCACCATCTCAAAAAGATGGCATTTTAGACGCCTCTCCAGCCGTCACCAATGACCGTTCTTGTCAACTACAAAATTTTCAAAATCTCCCTCTTCATGAGCTATTCCTACCATTTTCTGCAAACATGCAAAACGATTCTTCACAAAGGTCACAGGTCGACCTCCGCCACATCAATGAGTGGTTATGTACTAATACGAAAGAGCAGGCTCTACAAAAGGCAGGACTTCTCCGTGAAATATGAACCAGACGTTTAGGAAGGACTTCTTTTGGAAGCGGGAGATTTCACGTATGTCCTTTCATAAAGAGAATTATTCATTTGCGCGTCATCTCTGTGTTTGCGTGAGATATGGAGAATGAAGGAGAGGTTAAAAAGGTTGGAATAATGCTTTCTAGTACTCTCGTGAGGTATACAGGTTCGATACAGCTATTTATCACACGCGGAAATATTAACGTGGTTAGTAAAATATACGATTATAGTGTTCAAGAATTACGATCCTAAGAACACTGGAGCTATGTCCTTTTAAAACGTATTAAGCATAATGAACGCCGCAGCTTCTCATGCTGACAGCCGTTCTGAATGGATCTATTCTCAGTAAATATTAATTCTCATAAGTTCGCATTAAATTTCTCCACTGTAAGCATCAAGTTTCCAGAAATATTATCGTGGATTTTTATGGCCTCGCGCACTCTACCCGAGGTTCAAATAAAGACATCCGTTTTCTGAGTACTGTGATTCATAAATTTCTCTTTAATTCACCTTTTAAAACACTACATATCAATCGAAATGTTACTAGAACTGGAATTAGCCGAGTTCGATTTCCCAGAGAGCTAAGTGGAATATAACTCAGAACATTGGGTTTGACGAGTCGCAAAGTAAGCTCAGGGCATTAACTGATGACACTGCAGTGCCTCCGATCGGGAGATCGTCGGCTCGAGTCCCGACGGAGGTAGAATTTCCGACATTAACTAGAGAGCTAGGTCGTGTTCTGTCGCTGTCCGGAGGAGAATTCTAGCGGCCGGCTGCTCTGATCGGTAGTTATACGAGGTTTCTATAATCAATACCACACGAATGCCGGAGCAGTGCCCTAACAAACGGGCCACGAACGGCACGCGACTTGTCCTTCTCTTTCCTTCTATCCTCACCCCTTACTTACATTTATATGCACTACACTACCACACAAGCCGGGAGACAGTCGAGAGCTTAAAGCTTGTCCCTGCTAGGACGGTGCCTCACTGGTGGGAGATACCTGCATTGGGAAAACCCGCTAGCCGACAGTGGAGCGGCGTCGGATCTCGCCATCTCGTGGGGGAAGATCACCACAACCTCCCGAGCAAAAATATGCACTACACTTACGGGAATAATGGCCTTAGCGGTTGACCCGCCTGGAATTACTAATCAATCTAAACGGGTCGCGAATTCCAATCCCTCCTCACGTGTTACTTGGGTATTGTGGCTTGTAAAATTTATCTATAACCCTCTTTCTTCTATTCCTGTTTGGCGTGAGCTCTTGAGGTTTTACGGGCATGTAATTGTATCCCGGTTGTGGGTTCAAACCCCACGCAAGGCATAAAAAAATGTCGTGGAAAAGTGGGGACAGACGCGACCATTAAGTACGGAGGAGTATTTTAGCTCTCGGGTACTCTCATCGAAAGTGTTTCCTCGTTTTTAGTCTAATCAATATGAGGTGAATACCAGAGCTTCACCCCAACACACTGGTCACGGTCCAGGCGCTATCTTTCCTTCCTCTTCCTCGCCCAACGCTGACCTAAATGACGAGTAACGCGGATTTGCTCTTCCTGGTATCTCCACGAGAGGGGCTACGCTCCAGCCCGGACGAGACGAAAGCCTCCGACCTGTCTCGCGGCATGTGTGGTAGTGTAGTGCATATAATTGTGTGTGTAAGTAAGGGGTAGTGTAGGACAAGTAAGAGTGGTCTTACGCCGCCGAATACTGAGATTTGGATACCAACCTACACGTCGATTCGTAGAGTTTTTCTCAACCAGATATCTTCCACCAGCGGGGCACCGCCCCAGCCGGGACAAGCTCTAAGCTCCCGACCGCTCTCCCGGCATGTGTGGTAGTGGGGTGCATACGAGTGTAAGTGTGTGTAAGGTGTGAGGATAGAACAAGGAAGAGGAAGGAAAGATCGCGCGCGGTCTGTGGCCCGTTTGTTAGGGTACTACTACAGAATTCGTCTTGTGCTGATCGGAGAAACCACGGAAATCTACCGACCAGATCAGCCAGTCGCTAGAATTCCTCTCCAGGCCACTGAATTGAACCTAGCTTGTTTCGAAAATCCAATACCATCGGGATTGGAACGCTAAAACCTCCTGGTCAAATCTGTGCGCTGCGGTAACTTACGTTCCCACTGAGCCATGTCAGCCGGCTCGAAATTCGAACCCGAGCCTATGAAACTTCAGTTATGGATTTGGACCATACGCGAACGCACCCACTCAGTTGTTGCCGTGCCCTCCTAATTTATTTATGACTTCGCTTATTACCCTCAGGCCCATTCGAGGAGAAAAATCCGCGCTTCAATAAATTCCCTTCCACGCGTTGATTTATCTCTCGTCGATAGAGAGCGGGGTCTGCTGCCCGTAGAACAACGGCTGTGAAACTAATTGCGCTTCGGAAGATGAGCCTTAAAGCGACCTTCGTCAATGAAGCCCGTGAATTACGGCGAAGGCCTGGGAAATTTTCAGTAGAGATGCTCAAAGAAGAAAAAAGGCGATAAACGACATATCGATATTTTGACAAGACGCATGTGTTTATCTTCATATCGACCACAATATATCGATGTACAACTAGTGGTGCTAAAACAGCACGTACTTGCTCGCTTGTATTTTCAAGCAAAAGTACGCGGACAGTACTCGAAATTTCGAAAAATTGGTCATGATCTTATTTCAAAATTTATCTTTAAGAAACAGATTTCATTAAGGTAAAGAATTCTATCTTTAATATTTTAGTCGTTGGATGACTCTAAAAAAGTTTTAACGTTTGCAATTTTTCAAAAATCAGGGTTTTTAACGAACATTAGATCTGGTTCATTCTCTTAAACGTCCTTAACACAATTTCAACAAAATATAATAAAAATCCGTGGAGCGGTTTTTTAAAAATTGGATAATATCCTAGGGGATTTGTGTAAAGTAACCCTCAAAATTAAAATATCGCTTTTAAATTCAAGGCACCGCAACATCAGGCACATCTATTGGAGAATACGAATGTTGGAGAAATTCGGATAAAAGAATTACTCGCTAACGTTGTTCACAGACGGACGGACAGACTGACAGTTTTGCCGTCATTCAGCTTTTTGTTTTCAAGGACTCACAAAACGTGTATTCTGGCTATACGACTTGTTAAAGGATTCTTTTCTATATTTAGCATCTGGATTTATCTAATTTTTCGTTACCAGTGACCGGTAATAAGAATTATCTGCCGAAAATTTGCGCAGGGTTACATAACTTTCTTTTTACTCCGTAGCGAGAAAGTACAAAATAAAATGTGCAAAACAATTTTTTTTAATAAAACCAATATTTTAACTTTTTAAAAGATGTTTATTTTTTATTGATACATTATTGCTTGTTATTGCTTTCGATATAGAGTTCGATATACACTGCCAGGATAAGTTTCCTTGATGATCGTGGTTATAAAAAAAGAAGGTAACATGAAAACAGTTGAATGATAATGTTCTCCTATGGAGGGAATTACGTGATGGAATTATGGAATGCATTTATGAGAGGGAAATATGAAAATATCTGAGTCATGTTAACATGTAGGTTATTAGGAAAAAAATTAACCTGATTCATTACAATTCGTAAAAAAGATAAAAAACATACTTGTACCATGGGCGTTAACTGATTCTCATTATCTCGGAGAACAAAGAACCCTCTGACAAAAATCCCTCGAACTCTTTGTTCGATCATTAGAATCCTTATAACGCCTTTGGAGCTTAAGCACTAACTCTGAAGTGAATAAAATGTATTGGGAAATAAACTATTATTACATATTTGATAAAATGTAACAATAATAATTATTAGTTTTAATTGATGTAAAATCTTCATTGAAAACCAATACTTTTTCTTAAGGGATTTTAATAGAACCATTTTCGCAAGAGTTCGCAAGTCACCTTATGCAATTAGCTGATGCGACAAAATATTTATTAGCTCCTTGAGACGAAACTGAAGTGACAGTCTCCTTGCTTCTTGAATACAAGGCTATATTTACACGATCGGCTGAATATATATATTTTTTCTAATTAATCGAAGGTTTTAATTATTTTCGTTGACTAGTTAAAAATAACTAAATCAAATTTTTACGTGGAATGACAAGGTGGAAACTTCCAATCAAAAAATATCGTCACCCGAATTTAGGTTTTTAATAACGTTAAAACGATATAAGTATTGGTGTGTCGCTAAGTTTTTGATACATCGCCAAGATAATATCGATTTATCGATATTTTGTGCATATCCCTATGACATCGCGGAAGACAGCTGGGAGGGCACAGGATTTGGGATTAATGGATGAACGTAATGGAGGCAGTATCTGCTTGGCTGTCCGGGAGACGACGTTGCAACGTAGGCACTGATGTTAACGGTTCGAACCTTCTTCAGGGCAAATGCTTTTTGCCCGAACGGCACCTGTGCCTAGGCTGACAATGTTCAAATAAATAAGTAAATGAATGAATGAGTGAATGAATGAATGAATTAACGAATGTAGCAGAGTTACCAGAAAATGTAAGCAAATATTATTTTCCATGATATGCAGGTTAGATGAGAAATTTTAAAACAAAATATATTTGCTAACGTTTGCCGATCAGATGGCCGAGATCGCTAAGGCAGTAGTGCCGGAGTGGTTTCGGACCAGAAGATCGCGGGTTCGAGTCCCGCCTCGGGCATGGGTGTATTTGTGTATGTCTGTATGTGTTGTCCTTTCACCCCCATTATCATCGTATCATCATTTCATCTTCCATACCCCCAGGGCTAACAACCGTGGGGGATAAAAATCGGATCCAGCTAAAATGCTGGTCCCCCCAAAAAGTTGTTGCAAGCACCTGCTACCGCGATAATAAATAAAAACTGAGCACGGTAAATGCAGGATGCTTGCCTGCGTGGTCCTAGTCGGCCGATTAACGAAAAAAAAAATTGCTAACGTTTAATGTGCCTATATTAATTTTGAACTTAGTGTTATTAGTGTTTGAGAAGAAATACTGAATGGTAAGAAGCAGTATTTAAATTATGAAAATAATAAAATGATACAATAAGTTATGAAAAATTAATATGAATTTATATAGATATTCATCTCGTACACATCTCATTTTCGGCGTGAATTCGCGATCTAAAATTTAAGATATGGCCCAACTTTGCAAGTTTCTTTTCAACCATATCGATTTCTTTTCCTCGGGTGTTTTCTGCATTACTCCATTCTATTGTAGATGCCATGAACATTTTTTATTCCAAGAAATTGTTGCACACAAAGAGGAGGAAAGTTTTCGGTGTTCTGCCCCTAGTTACCTAAGTAAATCACCTGTCAACCCAAAGTAAAAATTCATTGGACGTAATGAGATATGAGCTGAAAATTGTAGAAGTCTCCAGAAAGTGGAATGTCATCGTGTTGTCTTTCGCTAGTCATAGTTTGCAGTAGGAACTTCCCACTTTACTCAGGCACTCACATAATTTATTACTGTCTTCATTTAAAAGCTAGTATTTCTAAAACAGATTGCTCTTGCAGAATATTTGCCGGCTGAAGAAAGATAACTTGAAATTGTCATGCATCGGTATACGATTTTTGTACGGCGACCAGATTTTATTCAGGCAGTCATAGAAATCATTGATATGATTGTAGTTTGCAGAAGGAATACTACGGTTTTCTTAGTTTTTGTTGGGGAAAAGAATATGTAATGTACAGAAAACGTTGGGGGGGGGAGCTGTAATAGTGCATATATTTTTCCGTAATTTGTAAGTTTTGCAATTTACGAAAATTTTCAGTTTGATTCTTCCATAATATTATAAGAATTATAGATAAATTGGGAATTTCAAGCCTTTTGGAACATTTTAATTTCGCTTTTTCATCATAATGTGAATAGTGTCGACATGATTCATTAGATTTTAAATAATTAAAACTAATTTTGTGATAAAACAAATATTTTTGAAAACAATATTGACGTGGTTTCAGTAAAATTTGTACTTTCGAAAATGGACGCCCCAAGCAAAAGTAATGTATAAAATATTTTATTGTATTGTGAAACTTGCAAAACGAAAAATGTTTAACATGAAAATACCCTCTGCAAAATCCAAGCTATTTCCTTTTTACTGTACCACAGCTATGTGTAGAAAAATTCGTGTCCTGCTAGTATATTGTACCAACATCGGAAAACTCTGAATTTGCATATTCGAATCAGGTTGGTAACAGTTACATTCTGCTACTCTATTGCAAAATCATCTAGTGGCGCTAATGATTTAGCACGTTCTCTCTCGCTTGTATTAGTTGTTGGATGACACCGCAAAAACTTTGAACTTTTACATTATTCAGAAAATTAGTGTTTTGAGACAGTTCTCTTAAATGACTTTCATATTATACGAAAATCAAATTTAATAAAAATCGATGGAGCCGTTTTTTTTGAAAATTTTCGAAATATCCTAGAGGCTTCATGTAAAGTACCCCTCAAAGTTAAAATATTGTTTTCAAACTCAAAGAGCTGCCACATGGATTGGGAATTATCAATTTTGGAGAAAATCAACTAAATAGTTTAGCCGCTAGCGTTGTTTACAGACAGAAAGTCTAACGGACAGTTAGACGTTTTGCCATCATTCAATTTTTCGGTATCAAGGACCCACAAAACTTGTCAACGATTTTTCGGTTTAAAGATTTAGTCCAGATCTGTGTTTAAGGTTTCCCTCCTTACATTTAGCCACTGAATGTATCCGCTTTGCAGGGCCCTGCAATAAGAGTTTTTCTGCCGAAATTTCGCCGTTTCCCGCGCAGAATTACGAGACTTTCTCTCTACTCCGTAGTGACAAAGTAACAACTCGTTCTTGCCCCTTTCGAAGCAGCATCTGCGACGAACTGCACCAATCATCGACGTGAGCAGCCACTCCGCTTGCGCAACTTTCCCCCCCGACAGCGGCTAAATAGGCCGCGACTCGGTCCCTTTGTCAAAAGTCCAAGGAGCTGTCCGGCAGCCGTTGCTTTAAATTTGTTCAAATAAACCACGCGGCGCCTTCATTTCCTTCTTTATTCTTTGGCCTTTGCACTTTCGCCGCGCGCCTGGCGGCGTATTTGTCACTGCAGGGGTGGGCAAACTTAGCTCGCGAACGTAATCGACATTCACCGGCCGCAGACGAGAAACAAATAACTAAACAACGAAAGAAAAAAGAGATAATAGTTACGTAAGTGTAGTAATGCATCATATTGCAATACTTGATGGCAAATTGCCAAACGAGGGCGTTAGGTGGAGTTTGGTACCTAATCTAGTATTATTGAAAGATATCACGATACGTATATCGTACAGTGTTTTATCCAGATTGTAAAAAATTAGAATTTATCTTAAATTTCGTAGTTACCATTAATTTAGTCTTTCCTTTTTTTGCTGAAGATGGCAACACTGCATTCCGCTAAGAGAATATTTGAAATACAATTAATGCATTATTTAAAAAATTAGTGATATCTTTGATTCAGGAAACGAAATAACTGAAACTGCTACGTTAGAAACGTTAATTAAAAAATACTGCGAGAATGAGTATGACATATTTAAATATTGGCGTGCAAAAACGATTGAACCCATTTGTGGAAAAAAATTTCGGTGTTAGGGATCTACAATAAAAATTTTCTCACGATAAATCACCACTTTTCGTTGCAGAATTACCATATTTTATTTTTACCATGTAACTACGTGGTACACTATGAAGTAAAAACTGGAACCTACTAACGCTCCCGTGGAGCGAAATTTAAAAATGGCTAAAAATACAAAACGCGTGAGGGACAATCTTGCAGAACCTGGGCAATGAACAACAACAACAGCATTTAGTGAGTCTGCACGCGTGAACAATCTGCGGACAGTCCGTGGGATGCGAGTTGCAGTGAGCGCGAACTCTTGCCACCCCCATAGCAGCAGTGGCCGCACGCCGCTTGCGTTCTCCCCTCTCCCCCCGGGCAGGTTGCTGCTGCAGGCGCCGCAGTCACATATCGCGGGTTTATTACCTGCAGGGCCGGTACTTCAATTTCGACGCCTACCTGCCCTCTCCCCCCCATCCCTCGCAGAACGAAAACAAAAGAGCCTCGTGCGGCGCGGGCGGTAATAACGCCTGGCAAGGCGTGTCATTTGCCTTGCATTCCAGGAGGCCGTGCGGCCCAGGGCGAGCGCGGGCCGGGGGAGGGGGCTTTGGAAGGGGCCGTCTTTCACGTCTCGTTACACGTCTCAATGAAAGGAGGGAGATGGAGGAGAAAAAAGAACGGATGTAAGGGCTAAAGAAGAAAAAAATAGGCAAAGAGGAAGATAAACTGGAATAAAAAGATGGAAGAGATTGGTGATAGCAATAAGAAAGGTCTGGCGAATGAAAGAAGGAAACTGAAGAAGAAGCACGATAAAGCGTGTGAGAGGGAAGTAGAAGAAACAGTAGGCAAAGTGGAAGATAGAAAAAGGAGGAAGAAAATGAAGAGAGGGTTGACTGGCAAATGACAGGAGAAAGATGAACAGGAAGCAAGGTAAAGCGTGTGTTAGAAAGGTAGAAGGAAAATTAGGCAAAATGGAAGGAAAATGAGAGAAAGAATATGAATATAGATATAAGGAAGGAAAAATACAGAAAGAATAGAGAATTGAAAATGTCGAATGAAAACGATAAAAAAAAGGTGAAGGGATGGTGAGTAAATAACAAACAGTTGAAGAAAATCCGAAGTAAAGAGAACGGAGGCAGATGTGTAAGGGGAAACGAAGTCTAAGAAAGCGGAGAAAGACACATAAGAGGGAGGACGAGCACAGATAAGGAAGAAAAGAAGGACGATGAGCAGGCGTTACATTTTCTTTCCATGGCAGGAGGCCCTGGGGATACGCGGGGAAGGCAACGTCGCATGTTGCCGCCTTTCACGAGCCCTAAAAAGAAAGGAAGATGAAGAAGAAGAGGGATGAAGCACATGAAAGGGAAATAGATGAAAAATTGGGGATAGTAAAGAAAGACCGTGAGAAAAGGGATAAAGAAAATTAGAAATGGGGATTAGGAAGGAATAGTGAAGAAAGGAGACAATGAAAAAGTGTGAAAAATAATTAAGAATTTTTAATAATTGGTTGCGTCTATACAGATGCAACGCGTCTTCCAGCTCCTTAAGGAGTGTTGAGCGCACTGTAGAGTAAGCCTCCGTTAACATTTTCCAATTATTGGAGTAAACCTCCGTTATTAAGCGCCCTTTAGGGGTCACATCTGTAGTAATCAAGTGAGGCAATCGCCGACAGGCAGCGTCTTTGCGCTCGCGTCTCGCACGCGCCCTGCGTCATCTTCCCATCCGCCAGATTTGGGAACGAATAAAGAGTAGGGATAAGGTTTAGGATGGTAAGGGAGCGGTGTAAGGTTTAGAACATTGAAGGAGTGGTGAGGAGAACTGAAGAACAACCAAGTGAGATGGCAGAAGACAGGCGGTTGAAGTCAGAAATGAAGTCGAAGAAAGCAGAGAAAGAGACGTAAGAGGATGAGGGGCAGATAAGGAAATGATAAAAAAGAAGGCGTCTCATTTTTGTTGCATTCCAGGAGACCAGGAGACAGGAGTGCGAACTAGAGACAGGGGAGAGGGCAGTTTTGGAAGAGGTCTTCTTTCATATCTCAAACAATTATAAGTACAAAAATAATATAATTCAGAATTTTGAAAGTTGTCATACATGTTTAGATTTCCTTTTAGGTCCCAAGATATCTTTCTAGGTTCTTAAATCTTTATCAGTATCACCGTCAAGGTAAAGATGAATAAGGTTTTTGACACGTTCCTCTTCCTTTCTTATTCATATTCCGCGTCCAAAACCAATTTACCTGGACACTTCATTTACCATTCACGTTGTAGAACCCACCGCCAAGGTTCAAAAACTGTCGATTATCGGAAGGGTTTCAAATGGATTCGGAGATTATTTTTGATTTTTGATTAACAATCTCAAGATTCACAACACCTAAGCTGAAATTTTCGGTTAAATTAAAAGCTTCAAGTCTGTCATACTCGCTTGACTTTGCCATCGAGTATAACGAACCATTACAGCGGAGAAAATGATTTCAGACAAATGACTAACAAAACCCGAAATTTCGCACCCCAAAAGGGCATTTTACGAACATTAAAATATCTATTAACATTCCCTCACATGTCTTCACCTGCTACACAGTTCTTTATTGTCTGTAGAATATATCATAAATATGGAAACTCGAAAATCGACTGTATAATATCTTCATTCTTTAGAAAACGACATCCTACCAGGATGCTACCTGTCCAAAGCAATTCACTTCATCCGTTCGTGTTTTCATTTTAAAATGCAATGACCACCTGCTCTATCACAGTCTTGTCCAAAAATATAGCACCTACAAGAAAAGTGATTTACTATTTCAATTAGAATTGGATGTTCAAATTTGCAGTGGAAACGAACATTGAGTGAAAAAATTAAATAATAAGAATTGTATAAACAGTTAGTATTTACTTTTATGCTTGATTACTTATTTAAAAATAATTACAAGAGGAACATGCGAATATTTTACTATGCCAAACCATTCCATTGTTTTCTGAGTTCAAGAAGATGTTACTAAAGGGCTTTTTGTTACTAGATTTTTACACTATCTGAATATAGCTTCGCCGACGTTTAAAGCGTTAAAATTATTTTTATTTGTAGAAAACTTATACTAGTCTACTAAATTTCTACTAAAAATACTACTGAGAAGAAACTTTAAATATACAGATATTTGGTGTTTTAATCCTCAGGGGTAGTACTTGAAAGTGGCCTTGGCATATTTCAATGTTGGCAGATGCAACCCCCGTAAAAAATACTTGCAGGTATAGATGATGGGAATAATTAGAATTTAGTACAGCTACATTGTGTACGCTTTTTTACTAATATGCACATGTGAGGTCACCAACAAGCTGTTCTTCAGCTTTTGAATAAGTTGTAAGTCGCTTTAAATTGAAAATCGATCTTTGCACGATTAAGAATTCTCTCTTGTATTACTTACAATTCTGGTTTTCTTATCACTCACTTCATATTCTTTAAATTCAATATTTCAAGGCCATTTAAAAAGTATTGCCAAAAATACCCATTCAAAGTATTGCCAGAAATACTTTGAATGCTACAAATTCACAACGAATTCTACTCGCGATTTTCATTTTATATTGGTCGTTTGTAAACAATCAGGTCGCCATCCTAATGGACGAAAATTATGGTGCCGTGGACCTCGGTGTTCTGGGGTTTAATCAACTCCACCTACATCGATCTATTTAGGTGGTACTGGTTTTGCGCGGCAAAGAGCAAAAAACCGCGCGCGATCTTTCCTTTCTCTTCCTTGCCCTATTCTCTCCCCTTACAATAGCATGCACCACACTCCACACATGGCGGGAGACCGGTGGGGAGCTTAGAGCTCTTCCCGGCTGTGATGTTAAGATCAACACCAGGCGAATGCCGGAGTAGTACCCTAACAAACGGGCCACGGACCGCGCGCGACCTTTCCTTCCTCTTCCTTGTCCTATCCTCATCCTTTACACTAGCATGCACCACACTCCGCACATGGCGGGAGACCGGTGGGGAGCTAAGAGCTTGTCCCGGCTGTGGTGGTTAAGATCAACACCAGGCGAATGCCGGAGCAGTACCCTAACAAACGGGCCACGCACCGCGCGCGATCTTTTCTTTCTCTTCCTTGCCCTATTCTCTCCCCTTACAATAGCATGCGCCACACTCCACACATGGCGGGAGACCGGTGGGGAGCTTAGAGCTCTTCCCGGCTGTGATGGTTAGGATCAACACCAGGCGAATGCCGGGGCAGTACCCTAACAAACGGGCCACGGACCGCGCGCGATCTTTCCTTCCTCTTCCTTGTCCTACCCTCTCCCCTTACACTAGCATGCACCACACTCCACACATGGCGGGAGACCGGTGGGGAGCTTAGAGCTCTTCCCGGCTGTGATGGTTAGGATCAACACCAGGCGAATGCCGGGGCAGTACCCTAACAAACGGGCCACGGACCGCGCGCGATTTTTCCTTCCTCTTACTTGCTCTATCATCACCCCTTACATACACACAGTTACACTTACATGGATGACATATGCTAGAAACAGGTCGATGGCTTGAGGCGTTTCCCGGGTGGGGTAGTGCCCAGCTGGAGGAAAACATCTGAACGGGGGAAATCTCTGCGTCAGATTTCTCGTTCTTTGGCTCGACAGCTCTCTACGGGCCTTGGCTAACCAGCGCTGCAGCGTAAGCCCAGTCTCGGCCATGGGATAAGGAGTTCGTCTGATTAGCACGAAGCCATTCCTTCGCCGTATATTCTGGTCTTCATAACGCGAGGGTGGGATTTCTCATCGACACACAGCATACTGGGACACTGGTAGGGAAAGCATACAGTTATAATTTGCCTCGGCCGGGAAGCGAACCCGGGGTTTCGCCGTGGAAAGCGAGCCGCGAAACAAAGAACCACCATCTCACCACTCAGCGGAGGGAAAACATTGCCATCTCCAACAACATGCACTTCTGTTGTAGAACTAATTATCATAGTAGTAAACTCACCCAGAAACACGAAATAATGAATCAACCCAAGCGGTATTTGAACTCACGACCTTTTCATCCAAAACTACGACGAGAAGAGATGGCTCAGGGCTTCAATATGTGTTACTGCAGCCTCTCTGACCGGGAGGGCCTAGGCTTCCACTCCCCACGGTAGCAGAATTTTCGACACTAGGTATTTTGCTTCTGTGCGAAATACTCAGGTTAATTAATATTTAACATTATATTGATACTTACATCTGCAAGTAAATCAGAAAAAAGTATCATTTGGGAAAGACCCATCGTCATGTGAACTACCAACAACCTTCTACAAAGCCTTAAAAATATTCTCCCTAACATTTGAATCCTTCAAACTTTAGAAAAGGGCCGCTTTTGCAGCGTAAACGGGGATACAGCTCGCACAGTCCAGAAGCTACTAGCTCTTGATACGTTTAGCCATTGAAGCATACAATACTTTGAGATCTTCTCAACCATTTCTTTTGAAAGTTTTTGTTTTCTCGTATACGGACGTCTATACTGAGTAATATACGTAGTAGAGAGAAAGTTATGTAATGCTACGCTGTAAAACGGCGGTTTTGGGGTCATTGCCGGGCCCTGATAACGACAAAGTGGATAAATCTACTTGCAAAATTGTTTGCATTTGGTATGGTGATGGTTTGCTAATTCATGTTACCTACCACCACCAAATCACATAGTTTCTGTAGGAATATTTCGTCTGTGAAAAATTTTCGAACCCAACTGCATGTCTCACTTCAGAGTAATTTGTAGTTGTATCCTAGTATTCATTTGACTGGTATTGATACACAACCTTCTGATGCGTAATCTCTACAACTACTGCATGCGTGGCTTGTATACATTTCTAAAAAAGTACCCTTTCTGATGTAATATGGATAGTAATTTCTGTGTCTTGCATCATCATTAAGGTGATATCCTTAGTACATTATATAAATCTCTCTTATCAAACTCAATTACATTTAGATACGTTTATCTTATATCTGGGATTATAGAACAACAGTATGGGACCAAATAAGAGTTATAAGAAAAGTCGAAAAACAGAAGAGTCGGGGGAAAGACGAAATAAAACATAAAGTACGAAGTTTATAGACAAGAACAGCAAGAAATAGAAAAAAGATGGAACAGTTTCAGTAATAAGTGAAAGTGGAAGTTAAAGGTAAATTAAAACAAAGTTAAGTGGAAAATATTTGGATAAGATGTTAGCTAAAGTTTTTAAGTGATATGTGACTTATAAAAATAACATTAACATACTTATAGAAAGAACATTAACAGAAAAACAGGAACAATTTTGTATTAAAAGAAAACGTGTAGATTTATGTTTGATCATTAATATTTAAACAAAATTACAATAGGTTAATCTTTAATCACCCTACTGGAAAGTAGGAGGCTCTAACCCCATATGGAATGTTACACGGGCTATTACTGAACTATACACATAACTTACCCTTCCTTACAACCGAAGAGGAGGGTTGCAAATAATTATTCAACCCGAAACACGTGAGTGACGATACTTCTTTTTTTTCGTGAACCGGAATCTAACACGATCGATTAACGCGGATCGATTATGAATCGGGCTGTAAAAATGACAAACGTCTGATAAACCCCATCTCGTCGCACGAGTATCAAATTGGAGCGAGGTTGGGGCACGCGTTAGGCGTTAGGCCCGAATAAGGTGACGCGCACAGCCCTAAAAAAAACGCGCCTCGGCGGTGATTATAGGCCCGGAGAACGCGGTTTTAGACCCGGTTGGCGAGACTTAGATCCAACGGCGCCGCGAGCCGCGGAGAACGCGAAGTCGATTAATAAAACTCTTAGGCGGATGAGGGCTTTTTTAATTTTTTTTTTTTTTTTTTGGCTAAACAGCCGTTCCGGAGTTAGCGATTTACAGAGGTTGGGAGGGTGTCGTTGTACTTCGGAGAGAGATCTATTGGGTTTTATTCCATGTGTTTTTCTGGGAGAGATAGCTCAGGGCATCAATATGTGTTACTGCAGTGCCTCTGACCGGGAGGTCCTAGGATCACACTCCCCACGGTGGCAGGATTTTCCACACTACAAACACGGCTAGGTTACGAGCGAAGTTAGTGGAAAAAAGGCTCAGGGCATCAACTGATGTCACTGCAGTGTCTCCAATCGGGAGGTCCTAGGGTTACACTCCCCACGGTAGCAGGATTTTCCACACTACCACCACGGCTAGGTTACGAGCGAAGTTACTGGGAGAGGTGGCTCAGGGCATCAGCTGATATCACTGCAGTGCCTCTGACCTGGAGGTCCTAGGGTTACACTCCCCACGGTGGCAGTATTTTCCACTCTACCTACACAGCTAGGTTACGAGCGAAGTTACTGGGAGAGGTGGCTCAGGGCATGAACTGATGTCACTGCAGTGCCTCTGACCGGGAGGTCCTAGGGTTACACTAACCACGGTGGCAGCATTTTCCACACTACCTACACAGCTAGGTTACGAGCGAAGTTACTGGGAGGGGGGGCTCAGGGCATCAACTGATGTCACTGCAGTGCCTCTGACCGGGAGGTCCTAGGGTTACACTCCCCATGGTGGCAGCATTTTCCACTCTACCTACACAGCTAGGTTACGAGCGAAGTTACTGGGAGAGGTGGCTCAGGGCATCCACTGATGTCGCTGCAGTGCCTCTGACCGGGAGGTCCTAGGGTTACACTCCCCATGGTGGCAGCATTTTCCACTCTACCTACACAGCTAGGTTACGAGCGAAGTTACTGGGAGGGGGGGCTCAGGGCATCAGCTGATGTCACTGCAGTGCCTCCGACCAGGATGTCCCAGGGTTTTCAACACCAGCTTGTCAGATAGGTCGAATCCAGCCTTTTGTCTGGAGGAGAATTCTAGAGGCCGGCTGCTCTGATCGGGAGTTTTCCGTGGTTTCTCTGATCAACGCCAGGTGAATGCCGGATCAGTACCCTACCGAACGGGCCACGGACCGCGTGCGATATTTCCTTTCTCTTCCTTCTCCTATCCTCACCCCTTACACACACTAACACGCACTACACCACATTCGCCTGGTATTCATTGCAGAAACCACGAATCAGAGGTGCCGGCCGTTAGAATTCGCCTCCAGACAGCGACTGAATTCACCCTTGCTGAACCGCCAGGCCCGGCATACATAGCTAATTATAATGAATGCATTAACATCTTTTATAATGTTTATTTTATTTGTAATGGTTTCTTGATCTTAATAAACAGACTGAAATTCTTAAAACAATTTTGATTATTGTTATACAATTGACGTTTCGCCCCTAGTTGGGGTCTTTTTCAAAAAATCTAAAAAATATAATGTTAGTTATATTCAAATGTTATAACTATTATAGTTGGACTGGATAATTTCATGGGTTACATGCTGCAAAACGGATTATATTATTATCTTTAATAGTTTTTGATTTATGAAGTTTGAAGTGCATGAATGTACTGAAAATTCCCGATTCGGGGAAATACATCTGAAGTGCACTCTTTAAGTGCATGGCAGTTGATACTCGCTTCGAAAGAAATATTTTCTCAAAATCTAAGAATCGAGACAAGATACGGTTTCGGAGCATTGAAAAGAAAATAAAACAGACAATACGACTAATTAAAAATTGAAAAACACGACATTTCAAGATATTTATCACTCTTGGTTAGACAGCTATTTTAAGAGGAATTAGATAATATAAAAATAATTAAGGAAGGGAAATACAATGTATGATAATAAAAAAAAATTGACATACTCAGTGTCAAGGATTGTTGACAATATGTCATAAATAAGCAGTAATCATTTTAAATTGTAAAAAATGTTATTGGTATAAAAAAATTATCAAGTCGTCAGCTTCATCCAGTCAACTAACTTGACACAATTAACTTTTTTTTGAATTGGTTACAGGTTCTCAGAGTTTACAAATGTAGGTATGATGCAGATTTTTTTTAAAAATTAGTCTCTGTACATCAGAGTTCACATATGCATAAAGAAATCGTGACAAACCTGTATAATGTTAACCTTAATAATGTTATTTGGATTCATCGTCTTCAGTAGAAGTGTAGAAAGATTAATCTTAACTAGATCTCTCTCTACGACTTTTAAATACTTTCACCAGAAGATTTATATCTATTTCTGTTTGTCGATCATATCCAAATTTAGTCATCTACTTGGATTTTTCATTAACTACTTTCTACTTTTATGTCTCTACTAGCTTTAGTTATAATTCGAGGGAAAATAAAGAGAGAAATGTCGGGGAAAAATCTTTGTATGATCACGATGTATGTATATTTTTTAAGGATTAAAAAGGGCTGAAGAAGTAAGCATTGGAAGGCGACAGAAAATGGACGGGAGCTCTCGAATATGAATGAATGACATAATGTCAAAGTTTACTTTCTGAATTTTCAGATAATTTTGTTATTTTCCTTTTTTCTAAAAGTGACATCGTTTGCATGAGACAACTTGATGAAGTGGACTACTTCAGCTCTTTGTTAATGGTAGAGTCATGAGGTGAATGTTTATGAAAAAAGATTATACTAATTTGTGAAAAAACTTTGAAGAACTTTTTATCACAGACAAATATCTTTTTTGTTCTCACGACAGTCAATAATTCATAACGTAAATTAAACCACTTATTGACCACTTATTGATAAAGTACAAAAAATTGAAAAGAAGTAGAATAGTACGCAAATGAGACCAGCTTCGTGGTAGCATCTTTTCACATGCATTTCACATCTTCTTCCCCACCTTTCCTTTTCCGAATTTGGAGAGATCTCTTTCTCGACAGCCTCAAAAAAGACTCTATTGTCTCACCGAACGTCTTAACAAGAGCACTGTTGTTTTCTCTGGAAAAGGCAACCTGCCCCTCTGAAAGCCTTTCTCAGGCGATCAGCGTTATCCTTTGAGGGAATATGTAGGTGGCGCATTCGGAAAGAAAGTGTCTCTTGGTCGTGGACAAGAAGAAAAGACTTAATGAGTCTGTAAGTTGAGTTGAAAAATTTAAATGAGTTTGAATTAAAAAAAAAGATTTGATACGCCTGTAACAAGTATTGTACTTCAGCTTCCGGGTCAATGACCCCCATCTCGATCAGGTTTATTTCCAGATTCCCTGATCCATTGAGCAAAAGCTGATATGCCCCCTTGTCTTTCTTCTGGACATGAATGTAGCTTCACTATTCGCACGTTTTGTTGAACTCTCCTTTTGCTTGTAGTGATAAGTGTAGAGCTGGGGTTGAGTTACCATTTTGTTAGCCATGCAGAAAAATCAAATCTGGAGTTCGTTTGCCGATGCATATAAGTTTATAAGTTTTCTATAACTCGGGAACGAAAATGTCTAGTTTATACAAATGTTACTAATTCAAGTTTTTTAATTATAATAATAATAATAATAATTATTATTATTATTGTTATTATTATATTTATTAATAATTTTTTTGATTTTTTTTTAATTTTACTCATCTTTCAACTAAAATGTTGGGATGGAATTCTGGAACTCCAGAAAACTTGAGCTGATGATCTATTCTCCCATATGTCACACAGTTTTTACTGTTTTTTGACTAAATAAATTAAATATTAAGCAAGAAAAAATTCATTTTCATTAAAAAAATTACAGCAGAAACACAACATGCATCACTATTTTTTAATGTAATCAACCACCAGAATCGACACATGTTATATCTCGGCATCGGCAGTTGTAACCCTGTACCGTAGAAATCTGTCTCCTGGGGTAGGTATTAAAATACCAGTGTTTCATAGACACCTCCAAATCTACCCCAGTCTGATATGGCTGCCCGGTCAGGAATTTATTGACAAGTAAGAAAAGATGGAAATTGCTGCAGCTGGGAACCAGATAACAAAGTTAGGTTCGTATGAGCGTCAAGCAAAAAATGCACTTCTCTCACGGAACTAATAAAATTAGCTGTTGAGGCGGCGAGAAACACTAGTGATCAATCATTTTAGCTTCCTAAAGCGTGTTTTCAAGTGAAGGAGTTGGTCTAAGCCACATTTTAAGAAAGCAGGTATAATTCAAGTTAAAGTTACATAGTTGTGGTTAGAAAAAGTTGCAAAGAGAAAACATAGTGACTTATTCTTTACTCCAGGGTGGAAAACTGGTCAAACCATCAAATGTACGACGATAGTTCACCTTAGATGACAAATGGTGTCAGTAACTGATTTTCCACATTTTTGGGAGTTAGACCACTATTGTGTTCAGTCCTTAATTTCTCACAAAACCAAACGTCTTTAAGCTTCGGTTTCCTTTCCACAATTCGTTTCCCCAATTTACAGACTGCGTCGACCCAACCACTTCACGAAACTTCGCCGTTTCGCCAGACGCGTTAACAAGTCCCTCGTTCTTTTCTCCTCCGCCAGGAAGTGCCCTGTCCGCCCGGGCGAATCAAGCGCTGTTTTTATTACCGCTACGCCGAATCCTCGTCACAGAAGCGGCGGAAAACGTTGTTGCACGTTTCACGCATATTTTCGTGCGTCGGTTACGGGTCCGCGCGGGGCGGCTTTGAAGACACCGCGGTACTTCGTTTGGGCCCCATAACCTCCGCGCCTGATTTAGAGCCCGCCCGCCACGACGCCGCAGTCGGCGCTAGGCGACGGCGAACAAAAAATAAAAAAAGACGGTCGGGGTAATGAAAACGTACGGCATCGAAATGGCAGACAAATGGAGGAAATATGGAAGTACGAAGAGACGTTTAGCAATGTCTAGTGCTTTTTTTTCTTCTTCTTGTAATGTACCAGAATAGCCTTAATGACACGTATAGCCTTGCAGGACCAAACAATTTAGTTTTGTTCTTGGGAGCAGATAAAATGGAGAGATTTGCTTAGGGATACGAAATTAAGAATTAAACTAGTGGTGATAAAACAGAACGTACTTTCTCGTCCCTAGTTTCACGTTCAGCATTATGTCTAGCGTGTTTTTAAATTTGTTTTCTTGTAATGTACCAGAATAACCTTAATGACACGTATAGCCTTGGCAAGTCTTAGGACCAAACAATTTAGTTTTGTTCTTGGGAGCAGATAAAATGGAGTCATTTGGTTAGGGATATGAAAATAAAAAAAACTAGTGATGCTAAAATAGCACGTATTTATTCGCCCATATTTTCACGCAAGATTACGTGAAAAGTACTCAAATTTCAGAAAAATTGTACATGATCTAATATCAATAATATATATCTTAATATATATAAATCTCGTGTCACAATGTTTGTCCTCAAAGAACTCCTAAACCACTTAACCGATTATAATAAAATTCGCACACCATGTGCAGTTCGATCCAACTTGAAAGATAGGATAGTTTAAATCTCAAATTATAGTCGCAATTTTAATTTATTGCTAATTTATTACAAATTTGATTGTTGTAATAATTGTAGATAATTGTGACTGTCAAATAATAACAGACAAATAATTAGCAATAAATTAAAATTGCGACTATAATTTGAGATTTAAACTATCCTATCTTTCAAGTTGGATCGAACTGCACATGGTGTGCGAATTTTATTATAATCGGTTAAGTGGTTTAGGAGTCCATTGAGGACAAAAATTGTGACACGAGACGAGATTTATATATATTAAGAATACAACAATCAGCTAGCTGACCCGGCCACGCGTTGCACGCGTTGTGCTGCCACGGAAACAAGGAAAACCACATCCTTCCATTACAGGCATATTCAAAGCTAAGACATTGGGGAGACTTTACACGGTACATCCAAAGCAACGTGAGTGCTTCTATTTACGTTTGTTATTGGTGAATGTTTCCGGACCAACGTCTTTTGAATTTTTACGAACAGTTAATGGTCGAGTATTCAATACATACCAGGATGCATGTCGTGAACTGAAATTGCTAGAAGACGATAACCATTGGGACTTAACGCTTGCTGATGCTGCGTTGACATCAACACCGAATAACATTCGTCAGTTGTTTGCAATTATTTTGACGACATGTTATCCCTCGCAAGCACAAACTTTGTGGGAAAAATATAAAAATTGTATGACAGAAGACATATTGCACCGAATTAGACAAACAAATCAATGGCAAAACATAGATTATACACCAGAGATGTACAATGAAGCATTGGTCTTGATCGAGGATTTATGTGTTCTTATTTCAAATTTACCAATTAATCATTATGGTATGCCATCACCTAATCGTCCAGCCACCTACTTAGTCAATACCGATTTACAACGAGAAAATCAATATGACCATGAAAGTTTAGCAACAATTATCATGAACAGTGAACCATTACTGGCAGCAGAACAAAAAATTATTTATGATCGGATTACGCTGGCTGTTGCTGCTGAACAAGGCGTTTTTTTTTCTTGGATGCACCCGGTGGAACCGGTAAGACATTTTTAATATCGTTGATTCTTGCCAAAATACGGTCGCAACAAAAAATCGCATTAGCAGTAGCATCGTCAGGCATTGCGGCTACTTTACTGGATGGTGGGCGAACAGCACATTCACCATTCAAGCTGCCATTGGACGTTCATAATAAACCAGATGCAATGTGTAACATCAAAAAGAATAGTGGAATAGCTGCAGTGTTGCGGAAGAGTTCTATAATAATTTGGGATGAGTGCACAATGGCACACAAATATTCACTTGAAGCATTAAACAGAACTATGCAAGATTTAAACAGCAATAATAAACTTTTCGGTGGTGCTATCTTACTTTTGTCTGGTGACTTCCGGCAGACCTTACCGGTTATACCTCGCTCTACTTTCGCGGATGAGATTAATGCATGTTTGAAACAATCATTCTTATGGCGAAGTGTTGAAACACTTCGATTGACCATAAATATGCGAGTACAATTGCAAAATGATCCATCAGCACAAATATTTTCCGAACAACTACTAGATATTGGGAACGGTAAAATAGAACTGCAACCAAATACGCAATGCATTAAACTACCAGACAATTTTTGCACTGTTGTTCAGGATAAAAATGAATTGATTCAGAGTATTTTCCCGGATATACAGAATAATTATTTGAATCATGAATGGCTTAGTCAACGGGCGATTTTGGCAGCCAAAATCGTTGATGTTGACGAAATTAACTTCCAGATACAACAGTTATTACCAGGCGATATGATGTCTTTTAAATCAATCGATACTGTTGTTGATGAAAATGAAAGTGTAAATTTTCCGATTGAATTTTTAAATTCATTAGATATCCCTGGAATGCCACCACATAATCTTCGATTAAAGATTGGTTCCACTATTATTCTCCTCCGTAATTTGAATCCACCTCAATTATGTAACGGTACGCGTTTGGTCATCAAAAAGATCACCGGAAACATTCTTGAAGCAACCATTTTGGCTGGGAAGTTTAAAGGAAAAGTGGTCCTGCTGCCACGTATTCCGATGATACCATCAGATTCTACCATACCCTTCAAAAGGCTACAGTTTCCAATTCGTTTAGCTTTCGTCATTTCTATAAATAAATCTCAAGGTCAAACAATGTCCATTTGTGGTTTAGATTTGGAAAATCCATGTTTTTCTCATGGGCAACTATATGTTGCGTGTTCACGTGTTGGGAAAACGTCTAATCTATTTGTGTTAGCTAAAGACAGGTTAACCAAAAACATTGTGCACCGATTGGTGTTAAATTAAATTGAATTCGAAAGTATTTATAATTGAATAGTACTTATATTTGTTATACAAATTAAATGGAAATAATAAATCTGATAAATTTTTATTTTGTACCTATTGATTTCTGCTTAATATCAAGTGTAAGAACATTTTAATTAATTGTGTTCAACGCACTTCCCCTTCAAATCTCAATCCAGTGAATTTGTATACCAACATCAATATTTTCGTCTTTATTGGTAAATAATTTCAAGCACAAACTTTCGCAAGCACAAACTTTGTGGGAAAAATATAAAAATTGTATGACAGAAGACATATTGCACCGAATTAGACAAACAAATCAATGCCAAAACATAGATTATACACCAGAGATGTACAATGAAGCAATTATCTGTTAACTCCAAATGATTCTAACAGATGTCGACACCTTTCGACTGGGTTGAGTAAGTAATCAATAGATGGCGCTGCTATGGTAAAAAATCAGCTCCAAGAATCAGGACAGCAGAAGGTCATGCACAAGAATCTCAATAACAGTGTAACGAACGTATTCAAGAGAATATCATAAGAACACTGTGACACGAGATTTATATATATTAAGATTATTTAACCTCCATTTAAAATTATTTTGCACTTATTATTTCAATGTGCTATGATAACATGTTTTTCAGTTCCTCTTTCTAATATTTAAACTATTATTATTATTTTCAGTCAAATGCCACCGAAAAAATCTAACCTCAACAACGCGAGCAGCAAAGGGTCACGACGCAAACGTGTTGAAAGAGCTCAGCAATTACCAGAACAAATCGAAACAAGAAATGCAGCTCAAAGAATCAGGACTGCAGATATTGGGAACGGTAAAATAGAACTGCAACCAAATACGCAATGCATTAAACTACCAGACAATTTTTGCACTGTTGTTCAGGATAAAAATGAATTGATTCAGAGTATTTTCCCGGATATACAGAATAATTATTTGAATCATGAATGGCTTAGTCAACGGGCGATTTTGGCAGCCAAAAACGTTGATGTTGACGAAATTAACTTCCAGATACTACAGTTATTACCAGGCGATATGATGTCTTTTAAATCAATCGATACTGTTGTTGATGAAAATGAAAGTGTAAATTTTCCGATTGAATTTTTAAATTCATTAGATATCCCTGGAATGCCACCACATAATCTTCGATTAAAGATTGGTTCCACTATTATTCTCCTCCGTAATTTGAATCCACCTCAATTATGTAACGGTACGCGTTTGGTCATCAAAAAGATCACCGGAAACATTCTTGAAGCAACCATTTTGGCTGGGAAGTTTAAAGGAAAAGTGGTCCTGCTGCCACGTATTCCGATGATACCATCAGATTCTACCATACCCTTCAAAAGGCTACAGTTTCCAATTCGTTTAGCTTTCGCCATTTCTATAAATAAATCTCAAGGTCAAACAATGTCCATTTGTGGTTTAGATTTGGAAAATCCATGTTTTTCTCATGGGCAACTATATGTTGCGTGTTCACGTGTTGGGAAACCGTCTAATATATTTGTGTTAGCTAAAGACAGGTTAACCAAAAACATTGTGCACCGATTGGTGTTAAATTAAATTGAATTTGAAAGTATTTATAATTGAATAGTACTTATATTTGTTATACAAATTAAATGGAAATAATAAATCTGATAAATTTTTATTTTGTACCTATTGATTTCTGCTTAATATCAAGTGTAAGAACATTTTAATTAATTGTGTTCAACGTACTTCCCCTTCAAATCTCAATCCAGTGAATTTGTATACCAACATCAATATTTTCGTCTTTATTGGTAAATAATTTCATTGTACTAAAGGGTTATAGTAGTAGAAAGTCAAATAAGGAGATCACCATATTTTTTTACAAATACCATCTGTGTGAAAAAGCATAGTGGACTCCGTGACTGATGTTCTCTTATTGTTCCTCTTAGATTGTTTACTATAATGTAATATAACAAAAACTTTAGCCACAGCAACGCGTGGCCGGGTCAGCTAGTATATATATATATATATATATATATATATATATATATATATATATATATATATATATTTAAGGAACAGATTTAAGGAAGATAAAATATAAGTTTTTAATATTTTAGTTATTGGAAGACGCCGAGAAAATTTTGAACTTTTGCCCTTTTCGAATAAGCAGAGTTCTTAATGAATATGAAACCTGCATCTTTCTCTTAAACGTTCTTTACACTGTCTAACAACAAAATTGTAATAAAAAATGATGGTCCATTATTTTTATAAAAAAATGGAAAGCGCCTGTCGGGCTTCAAGTTTGTGTCCCCAAAATTCAAATACTGGTTACAAATACTAGGGACCGCGACATCAAAACCGATAAGAGAATATAAATTTTGCAAAAAATTGGCTGAACGATTTAGCTGCTAGCGTTGTTCCCAGACGGACAGACGTTTTTCCGTCATTAGATTTTTCAGTATCAATGACCTGGATTGTGGCTACACCACGTGATAAAGGATTTTTCCTCTAAATTTAGCAATTGGACTTATCCACTCTTATTCACTGTGGACTTATCGTTACCAGGGATCTGTAATAACAATGTTTCTGCTGAAAATTCGCTGTTTGAACGCGCAGCATATATAACTTTTTCTCTACTCCTTAGCGAGAAAGTAAAAAAAAAATATTGAAGGTCTAAAATGTTGACTGTAAAGATACACAATGAAAAGCAAAATATTATGCGACTTTTTAATATAATTTACAAGAATATTAATACCGTGATTATAGTAAACTATGCCAGAAACACAGCTTGTTATTCTTCGTGTTGCTTTTGCTAATCTGCGAAAGACTGAGGAATTACTTTTATTTGGCATGATATTCTGCAGATGTTAGGAATAGCTTAAAATGATATTTAGCGCTAGAAACGAATTATAGAGCATAAATAAAACCCAGGCTAAGTGCCACAATGTGAAAATTTCCTTTTTGTGCTGAAAACCGTGGCAATGGACAAGCGCAATGCGATGCAAAATGGGTTATTTGAAATTCTCATTGTTAAGGATTCAAATTCTCTCCATTAGACTTCCCATCAGTGAAGTTCCGCGAGCCTTTGAAACCATTTTTTTAAAATTATCTCTGAATTCCATGTTTGACACTTAGTGCGGTTTAATTTACAGTTTACAATTTCTTTCTACAAAAATGTTCAAGTACTCCAAATCAATAAAAATAATATAAAATATTATAGTATTAATTTTTCATTGTTTTCTTTTATGAAAGTAGTTTGGAGGGTTCTTTCTAGCACTTAACTTACACCCATAAAGCTGTATTTCGTCTATGCCGTTGTAAAGAATTTCATTTGTATTTTATATGTAATACAGCGAGGACAAGAAACACTGTAGTTAATTGCAATACCCCTAGGAAATAACAAATTATAATAAAAATAATGAGAAAAGAGTTAGAACTCAATTTTTGAGCTCTCTGTAAAGACCTTTGATTCTTTTTCAGGGATACGAAGAGCATCCATAAAAGTAACCGAAAATTGAGTGTGCTGTTTACAGACGTTTTTGAATATTTGCGTCATCACCGTTATGTGTTTCTTTGCCCGTTTGAGAAGAACTAATTTCAGAACGCCATAACTTGTGACATTAACAGAAATATTTTCCCATCCAGTTCGACTCGTGTTCGGTTCAGAGAGGTAAAAGAGAAACAGTTTGGCAAAGAATAACGAAGAAGTGAAAGAATGTTCTATGGTCTAGCAATCAACACTTGCTTCTGTTATAAAAATCAATCTTCTTCCATAATTTATTTCACGAATTAAATTATTCCTGTCATAATCACTCTGAATATTGAATAGCCTATACGTACTCATTAAAAGAAACAATCTTATTTCCTATTAAACGACTTCATTAAGAGTATTCAAATCAATTATTTTTGTAAAATTGTTTGTATTGTTATTCCTTAATTTGAGCAAATCTACGATGATATAAACATTTCTTCCATTTTCTTAAACGATGCAATGAACTAATTATACCTAGGTAATTTAATTATATTCTAAGAATGTTATTCAAATAGTAATGTAAATAATGAAATTGGGCAATAAATTAACTATGCAAACATATGAAAGATTTCTCAAAAATTGATATTCTTCAAATTATTGATGTGACTTATATCCAGGCACTCAAATTTGAAAAAACATTATTTGCCTGGATCAAAAAACTGCTAAAGAAATAGAATATGTCGTATTTTTTAACTTGGAATTTTTGAAAATTGCAAAAGTTTAATATTTTTCTAAGTTTTGCACGACTGTAATACCGAAGAAAAAAATTCCTCAATGAAATCATTTCTTGAAATGAGGTCATAGGCAATTTATCGAAAACATGAAAAAAAAATTTCGTTAAACATGGGCAATATCCAAATTTTTTGTTTCAGAACAGCTTAACTTTTATTTTTCACTATTCTGCCGCACTGCTGTACCTGATTTGTTTATTTGTTTATTGTTTACTTGTTTATTGTTTATTTGTTTATTGTTTATTTGTTTATTGTTTATTATTTATTGTGTACTTATTTAAGTTTGTTGAATATGTCTATGGCGTCGGATGTCATCGGATGTTTACTGTCTATGTTAGCTGTGGGAATAGATTCATGTCACTGCAGTGCCTCCGACCGGAAGATCCTAGGGTGCGAGTCATCACGGCGGTAGGATTTCCTACACTAGGTACATGGCGAGGTCGACTTCAGCCACTGTTTGGAGGAATTTTCTAGTAACCGGCTGCTCTGATAGGTAGTTTTCCGTGGTTGCTCTGATGAACAAGAGGCGAATGCCGGAGCAGTACCTTAACAAACGGGCCACGGACCGCGCGCAACCTTTTCTTCCTTTTCCTTGTCCTATCCTAATACCTTACAAACACACACTTACACTTACATGCATTACACTACCACACAAGGCGGGAGACAGTCGAGAGCTTTGAGCTTTTCCCGGCTGGGGTGGTGCCTCTCCCATCAACAGCAGGCGAATGCTGGAGCAGTACCCTAACAAACGGGCCACGGACCGCGCGCAATCTTTCCTTCCTTTTCCTTGTCCTATCCTCACCTCTTTACTTACACACACTTAGATGCACTACGCTACCACTCATGCCGAGAGACAGGTCGGGAGCTTAGAGCTTGTCCCTGCAAGAGTGTGATCCGCTGGTGGGAGATACCTGGTTGGGGAAAACCCGCCAGCCGACGGTAAGTCGGCGCCGGATCTTGTCACTCAGTCGGGGAAGATCACCGCTACCTCCCGATGAAAAAACATGCACTTCACTTACGGGAATAAGGTCCTCGGTAGTTGACTCGCCTGGAATCACTAACAACCAACAACCAACCAACCAACCAACCAACCAACCAACCAACCAACCAACCAACCAACCAACCACCCAACCAACCACCCAACCAACCACCCAACCAACCAACCAACCAACCAACCACCCAACCAACCAACCAACCAACCAACCAACCAACCAACCAACCAACCAACCAACCAACCAACCAACCAACCAACCAGCCAACCACCCAACCAACCAGCCAGCCAACCACCCAACCAGAGTCTATTGAGCGGAGCGATCAGATCCGAGCTGAACGAAACCGCCAATGGCAGGGTACGGTCCCAGCAAGCACGTGCATTCCTAGGAGCTCTTCCTGACAATAAACGAAGCCAAACTCCATCAGTAGGTCTTAGCATGGGCACTGTGTAGATGTTTCCGCCAACCCTCGTTCGAGCAAAATATGCAAAAAAACAAGTAATGGATCTGTGAAATGTATGAAAATATTCGACGCAAACACCACCGGCTCATACATTTGGGTACTGATGTGACGGGTTACAGGTAGATATTTCATGAATTTGCTTTTTCCAATTTTTCTTTTTACCGAACAAAGATTAGCTTATCAATGTACAGTATTCTTCACTACAGCTTAATCCCTACTCACGCCATAAGGCCACTAAACTGTTAATGACGCTAGAATCTGTAGCTGACGGTAGGACCGTCCCGAATCTTATCATTCAGCAGGGAAGATCAACCCCACCTCACAAGCAAAGAGCATGCACCACACTTACGGGACTAATTACACTAGCAGTTCACTCGTCCGGAATTACTAACAATCAATTAATCAATCCACGCTCCCACTGTTTACTGCTGTGAAAGTGTTCATGTACTGAGTCGGGGACGCTACACTAGTGTGGGTGATTGTAATTGCCATCTCCACCATTATAATCGGTAAAGATTGCACCTTCCCACGTGGCATAGTTGTTTAAATCACGTGGGATTGGTCGTAGAAAAACGTTCAAGAAACGGGGGAGTGGGATTAGAATTTCTTGGAGATATTAGATTTTGCTCGAGGAAGAAAAGAGAGTTGTGGGGTAAACTGGGGACGGCGACAGGAACAGGCGTGGACAATGGACAATGAAACATGCAACAATTTACACAGTTACGGAGAGTGGTCAGGTGCGCTGGTTAGTCGCGTAATACGACAGGCGGAGATCCCGTGGTGTTGTTTTAGAAAACGCCGTGCACCACACAAGGGTTATTACTATGCATTATTATTATTATTATTATTATTATTATTATTATTATTATTGTTATTATTATTATTATTATTTATTCTTTCCGCGTCAGGATCATCTAGGGACCACACGACAATTTCAAAATCTCCTTTTAATTAGCTCTTCCTTCTCTTTCCAGTAATCCTTCGTCTTCTCACATGTTTCATTTTTCTCTTTTCGGATCATTTTGTATCAGTTTTCCTTTCCCTCTTTGGTACCCTCACACTTTTTGAAATTTATTTAAAAAAACCTCTTTCATCGCTTTTTTTCAGGATTATATTATTTCTTTCTACATTTTTTTTAACTTCCGGAACCCAGGTTATGGTACGCTTCTTATTTAAGAGATACTCACCATCCCGAATATGTGTGCAAAAAAATCAAACATGTCTTCCGTATTGTGCCATTTTTTTGTACGTTGCAATGTATTTCATCATTAATTCTTAATTTTCAGAAATCAGTTGTTTTGAGCGGACAAAGTATTTTACGTATGATTCATCTTTTTTTTTTTCTTTTTCGCAAAAAGGCCGTCTTGGACCACATAAGCATGCACTCTGTATTTACCGGGTTCAGAAATCTCTCGGTGTCAGGTGCATGCAACTTTTTATTAGAGATCAGCATTTATCTGGATCCGATATTTATCCCCCAGGGATGTTAGCCCTAGGGGTATGGAAGATGAAATGATGATGATAGTCAGGGATGAGAGGACGACTCACACATACAAACACAAATACACTCATGCCCTAGGTCGCGATCTTCTGATCCGAGAAAGCTACGTCACTTCTGCCTTGGACGCGGCAATCTTATCGGCATTATCATTATTATTATTATTATTATTATTATTATTATTATTATTATTATTATTATTATTATCATCATCATCATTATTAATATTATTTCAACCTCTGCTATATTGAGAGCTACCCTCGTGCTGAATTTGAACATCCACCCTCCCACCCCCACCCCCCGTGCGGTCGCAGCGAGCGCCTTCCAGCTCTTTCACGCCCGCGTCATCGCCTCCTCATCCGCCCACCTCGCGCGCCACCGGTCACCCCCTCCCCTTTCCCCTTGTCCAGCATTCGCTCCACGCGGCGTCTGTCGCGTTTGATGGCACCGCTCGCGTCGCGCTTTAAGACGTCATAACCTCCGCGCTGATTTAAGCCTCTTCTTCCCCCCCCCCTTCCACCCTCCGCGCCGCCGCCGCCGCCACCGTCGCACAAGAAACAAATAAGAATCGCGCCGCTCTCGCTCTCGTAAGTGTTTGTTTTTGAAAGTCTCGCATGTAAATGTGTATTTACAGCTCGTCGCGTTAAATTGTGAAGGTAATTTCTCTCTAGTCGTAAAATTATGCAAATGGAGGACTCTCTTAGAAAATCGAAAAAAAGTACTTTTTTTCTTTTTCCTGTCTCCGCCGCCGCATTTTTTTTTGTTGCTAGTTTGTTTGCTTTGTTTGCGTTCTTCGTACGCGCGACATCTTTCGCCCAGCGAGCGATGTCACCGGCGTATGAAGGATCGTCGTCTATAACAGTTTCTTTAAGCCGTATATGTAGGCGCGCTATAAAAATATTTGTTCAAGATATTTGTCAAAATTGTTTAAGAGAACCCTATATTCAAGACGTCGGTCGGGGCGACGAATTTATCTCGGAAGAGGTGTTGATAATTTGTGTAAATGGGGCCGGTCGGGTCGTCGCCGCGATCAAATATTATAAATCGTTTGGTGCGGGGCGGCGGTGTCGTCTGGGGACACCGGCGTTTCAGGGGGCTTTGCATATGGAGGAGATGGTCCCGATGTCCTAATGACGGCCGCTTGAGAGGGCGGCGACGCGCGGGACACAGGGGGCTCCGAAATTCTTGCTAACGAGGCTGTCTTCGTTTCTCGCCTCGAGAGTTGGGATTAGTGGAGGCAAAGTTTAGGAAAACGTCGATTCAACGGTACTTTGATACTTCACAAAAAGGTTTTCGATGCCGGTGAAAACATCGAAAAAAATATCGATGTTTGAAATATTGATGATTTAAATACGATGAAACATTTCGAAGTAAAATGTTCTGGTGTGCTATGCCTTCGTTTTTCGCCTCGAGAGTTGGGATTAGTGGAAGCAAAGTTTAGCAAAACGTCAATTCAACGGTACTTTGATACTTCACCAAAAGGTTTTCGATGTCCGTGAAAACGGCAACAAAAATATCGATGTTTAATATATTGATGTTTTAAATACGATGGGACATTTCGAAGTAAAATGTGCTAGTGTCCTGTGCCTTCTTTTCTCGCTTAAAGATGTGGGATTAGTGATGGCAAAGTGTAGCAAGACAACGAAACATGATCCAAGCCTTTTAAATGAAGTTCCCATGAATATTTTTTCAGAAATACTTTTGTCCAAGCGTATAAAAACCAACCAACCAATCTGTCTGGAGCTCCCCGCCGAGCTGATAACCGTGTGAGAAGGTTGTCACCCGCATAGTATTTCGGTTAGAGTATCAGGCTGCTGTATCCAAATTTGTGGGATCAAATCGGATCGAAGCTGTGCGCTTACCTTTGTACGTTTTCATTCGGAAGGTAAGTAAAGACGGGTTACCCAAGTAGTAGATTCACTGCATGTAAAAGATCCTCAATCCTAAAGGAAGCCTCTGAGGTAAATTCAAAATCACCTGTTTCGTCGCCCGCGATAATACAGCCTTTTTCCGCTAGATGGTGAAAGGAGCGCAGCGAAATTGGCGTGTTCGGACGGAAGAGCGGGTCTCATGGCCTAAGTCACGGCTAGTGATGGAAAAGTTTAAAACATCGGTTCTTCAATTTACCAAATCAATATACCAAAAGATTTTCGATGTCCATGAAAAAATCGACAAAAACATTGATGTTCATAATATCGATGTTTAAATTTGATGAAACATTTCGAAATAAAATGCCCTGATTACCATGTGATACATAATACATCAATATTAATTTAACGCATATTCTGCCTGAAATTGGACTGTAATCTTAATTTTATAAGCAGTGTAGTAAAGGTTAAACTTTCACTTTAACCATAACACCGGATACAAAATAATTTTAAAAAAGGCAATAACACTGGAGAAAGATTGCGAATAGCCAACGGTTTCATGTCGCCTGTGGATCGAAAATATGGACAGTTGTCAATGGCTGTTGATTACATTTAGGTATTACGTTTTAGGTTAAGATTGATAGAAGATCGTCCACTACAATTTACACATCAAGATCTTGGTAAATATAAATCGTTTCAATTGAATTTGCAGAAACATGTTTAACCCTGTATTCACAGTGAATAGTGATTATAATGGTATATTTTGTAAATCTCTCTTATTTCATTACCTTTCGAAGAGAAACACTGACATGAAAAAATATTTTTGAGATTTTCGATGTTCCGTACAGTGCGTATGTACTATTTCTGTTTTAACTTTTCTACAGCTGTATCCTTTGTAGGGGTTTATTAAAATACATAATTTTACTTACTTGAGTTGGAAATAAGATAGCGACGAGCGCTGTTGTCAAGATTTGATGATATGAAATGTTCGTCCCGTGTGTTGAAACTAATTGCCCCGGGAAAGGAGATAAGATTTCATATGATTGTACTTCTGAGAAGTAAGTAACCCTCCAATTGTTTTGCATGCAGTAAAATGAGAACTGAACAAAATGTGGGCAGAGAGTGAAGGTACATTCATACCCAACGCAAAGCAAGGGTCCCGTTTCAGTACTCCTTCAATATCCCATGGAAAACGAGACAAACAAGTTACCGAAGTAGAGCAAAAATCCCAAGAAACTTGCTGCATTGCCTTGTGGGACACTCATGTTCAGTCATCTGGAATTATACAATGTAGAATCTAATCAAAGCATTAACATCATTATTAAAATAATTCCTAAAAGACGGTACGCAGACTACGTAGGAGATCGAAATCCAGTGAATTGGCCAATGGACTTTACTTTCTCTCGTGTATTCGTGTGTGATTAATACGAGGGTTATTTGTATTTAATGAGTAATTTACTTTATTTAATAATTATTTTTTACTTCAGAAACAGTTAAAAAGTGGGTGTGACGTACTACGGGGAGAAGGGTCTTCTGGGCACGTTTTCATAATTCCGTGATCCCTACACATATTAGTTGAATTTTTAATACAGAAAAATAAGAATTTTGCAAAGGATTGTTAACAAAATATTTCCTCCGATGTAATAAAATGTACTTTTAAAGGAAAATCAGCTATCGATCAGGTATGCATTTTAATTCTCATATCTCATCATGTCCCTCGTGAAGGAATAATACTTCTTGACACAAGAACATGGAGAACGATAATTTGAAAAACTATATTTTCTACTGAACTCCAGATGCAGAGATAATAAAGTTACACTATGTCCAAAAGCAAAACTAGGGGCCACCTCAGCATTTACGCAAAGGGTCAGGGAAACTGGAGGGAAAAGCTGATCGGCATGGTTTCTGTGGTATTGATCCAGAAGCTCTGTTTCATTGCTTGTTACAGATTAGAATTATACAGTCCAAATGGTAAAAAATATACATTAAACATCATTGTTAAAGTTAATTTTACTCGTCTTCTTTACACTCGGTTTAGTTACTAACTGTATTGAAACAGTTATGCAGCAGAAATTATTTTACTTGGGACTTAAATTTTTTAACGAATTTAATCGTTTAATGCCATCTGGCAAAGTGTTGCAAAGTATCTGTTTTCAATATCTATAATTCATTAAAAAAAACAGTCCACAATTTTCAACGAAATCATTTTTCAAAGTAGACACATAGATTTTCTATGTACAGTACCGGATTTCCAATCGGAAATTTTCAAAATTGTTCAATACATATCATTACAGACCCATTTGAATTAGCATAATTTATAAAATGGAAATCACTGGTCTTTAATAAAAAAACGCTGAGAAACTCGATCAGTTTACAGACATGCAACGAAAACTAATTAAACTTGTGTTTCACTACTTACATCAGGGGTTTCATACAGTGTCAAGGAGACAAAAGAGACTTCAGAATTTTCATTTTTAATTTAACGCGTAATTACTATGCTCACACTTGAAATCAAATCGTTCTAAATATTTGGCGAGGTTGCATCAAGTGCAGTGGAAGTTTCCACAGGAACCTTTCCACACACCTATCATATTTCATTATTTTACTTATATATTCAATAACATTTCCTCTATTTGATGATTTCCTAGTTTCTTCATTGCCACGAAATGCAAGCATTTTTCTCTCGAAGGAGCATACTACACGAATGAAGTGTCACAGATATTTTTATTTCTCCTTAAAACACTTTTGTGTTGTTAAACAAAGCTTGTACTGCCTACTAAAATAAAATTCTTTTCACACGCTATGTGGATGTACGAGTACTTACTATGTGTCTTGATAGCCTTTTAAATACTGTTATTTAAATTCTCTTAGCCATTGAAATTGTAGTCTTTTTTTGGTTGAGAATATAAAACTAGCAAAATTATTTTCTTAAGGCTCTGACATCCGCGTATCCATGATTCTTGTTCATAAATTTGATATTAAAATGCTCGTGACATATTTTAATGTTTGTAATGATGCTAAAAGTAGGTTTTGGGCTCCCTATTTTAATTATAATTTTATTTTCAGAAACTTTTAGAACAAAACCAACTATAATCTAACTACAAATTTATTGCTATTGTAGCTGCTCTTGGTTAGAGTCTGTATACTTTTAGTTTTCAATTTGTACACGTCACAACAACGCGACTCTATAATTATAAAGCCTCTTGTTTGAATCGCGTTGTGCTCAATCATTTCACGTCAAAGATGTACATTGCACGGGCACATACCTTTCTGCATTGAACCAGCACAATCCCTAACCTAAATTCGCTACACATATATAGATGCTAAATGCATTAAAATAAGTTTAAAAACTGAAATAAAACTACAATGCTCATAAATTAATATTCTGTTACAAACAACAAAGAATATGAAGTTACGTAATACGATTGCTGTTTCATAAGCACACTGGTTGTAATAGGTCTGTGTGCATCTGATTCACAGCATTTCAGAGTGAGTCGTTCATTCTTGTCAAGAATCGAATCCTAAACTACTCGATGTTTGAAATGCGAATGGAAAAAGTGATACAAAAACAAGATAAGAAATGGACAATTTATAATTGACTTAAAATAAAAATAGCTGATATTGTCACGGTATGTAACACATCACCCACATCCATGGTCTGTACGCCCCTGATGGGCACGTAAGCTTTCGTCTTTCCGTTAGAAAGCAGCTCCTCTTCTCGGCAACCTCCTCAATAGAGCCTTGGTGGGGCCACTGTGCGATCCTAGAGAACCGGAGTCTAAGCGCCACTTATACGCGCCGGGACAAGTAGATTAGATTAGATTAGATTAGATTTATTAATAATTCTGCAATTAAGTGTGAGAACTTGGTGGCAGAATACACTAACTTAACATTACAGAACATAACAACTATACAAACTCTACAAACGTTACAAATCTCATGAACATTTCACTGTGCAATCTTTCATAGAACTCCACTTCACCAAACTTCACTTCACCACACTTCACCGCACTTCGATACAGCGAGCTGTAATGTCTTTCTTACTCACTCGTTTCTCTCAGTTGCACAACGTCACTGCACTTCACGCCACTGCACTGCACATAATAATAGTAAAAATAATAATAATAATAATAATAATGATAATACTAACAATAATGATAATAACATTAATAATGATAACAACAATAATAATAATACTTAATTACAAAGAAGACATAGGTAATTGCACTGAATTTTATTAAATATATTTATAACATATCTACATTCAAGAAACTAATTTATTTTTAAATTTGCTCAGGCTTTGAGGAAAGGGATCGAAGATTGTCACAGGCAAACTGTTCCAGTCCCTAATAGTGCGATTCGCGAATGAATATTTCCCAACGTCCGTTTTCTGAATTCTTGTCTGAATTTTGTACATGTGATCCGCTCTGCCGAAATATGTAGGTTTCCCTAATCGACTTTGAATTTCTTTCCACGCTCGAAGGCCTGTGTACGCTTTATACATTGCATAGAGACGTGACTTTCATCTTCTCCTTTCGTGTGACTCCCATACCCCTTTATTCTTGGTACCCCTGAAAGTAAATTTTGATGCTCTACGCTGGACTTTTTCTTGATTTCTTTGTTGCAAAATTCTGTATGGGTCCCAACATACCGTGCCATATTCTAATATAGGTCGCACTAATGACATATATGCTAGTTCTTTGGCTCTCGCTGTACTCTTTTTCAGTATCCGCATAACAAAATGTAAAGATTTCCAGGCTTTCCCTACAACGAAATTGACTTGATTTTCCCAGCTCAATTTACTGTCTAGCTGTATTCCTAAGTATTTGCAAGACGTGACTCGAGGTATAACATTAGTACTTCGGATCTCCCGGTCAATATCGCAGCGGATGCAACGACGTTAACGCGGTGCTGTTTGCTAGTGCTAGTTCCAGCTTTCGAGCCACCCTGTGCCCGCATCCTGGAGCGACGTGTCGCGCCGTCCGCCGCCGGTGACACCGCCGTCGCTGACGTCAGCCTCCGAATGCCAAATTTGACCGCAGACCGCCGCAAACGAGCTCTACGTTCATGAACGACGTCGGACAGGCGAAATGGCGCGTTCTGTGGGCCCCCGGCATACTAACGAGGTTCCCCGAACCGATCGATCGATCGATTTCTCCCTCGTTAATCGAAGCGATATCAATTGAACTTGTCTTTGCCGCGTTATAAAGCACCTCGTCCCGGAGAGGGAGATGTTTGTAATCTCGGAGAGAATTTCCGGGCGGTGCGAGAACGAACCGCTTCTAGCCAGAAGTGGTGGGTGTGGGGGAGAAAGTGGGCTTATTTGGGGTGGTTGCTGATTGGGTTTCGAACACGGGAAGTGTGCGGTTCATGAAAAATGGCATTCCGGCCTGGGTGGGTCGGGTCATCAACCCACGACACTGTAATGCCTCTCACCAGAAGGTACTAGGGTCCTACTCCCCACGGTGGCAGCATTTTCCACACTACCTACACAGCTAGGTTACGAGCGAAGTCACTGGGAGAGGTGGCTCAGGGCATCAGCTGATGTCACTGCAGTGCCTCTGACCGGGAGGTCCTAGGGTTACACTCCCCACGGTGGCAGCATTTTCCACTCTACCTACACAGTTAGGTAACGAGCGAAGTCACTGGGAGAGGTGGCTCAGGGCATCAACTGATGGCGCTGCAGTGCCTCTGACCGGGAGGTCCTAGGGTTACACTCCCCACGGTGGCAGCATTTTCCACACTACCTACACAGCTAGGTTACGAGCGAAGTTACTGGGAGAGGTGGCTCAGGGCATCAACTGATGGCGCTGCAGTGCCTCTGACCGGGAGGTCCTAGGTTCCTACTCCCAACGGTGGCACAGTATTTGGCACGAGCTACAAAGCTATGCCAAATTTTTGTCGCTTTCTGGAGCACAATTCAAGTGGCTGGAAGCTCTGATAGGTAATTGTCCGTGGTTTCTGCGATCTACAGGAGACTAATGCCGGAGCAGTACTCCAAAAAACGGGCTAAGGGCAACGCAGCGCAGCGCCGTTGGGGAGCTTAGAGCTCTTCCCTGCTGTGATGGTTAAGATCAACACCAGGCGAATGCCGGAGCAGTACCCTAACAAACGGGTCACGGACTGCGCGCGATCTTTCCTTCTTCTTCCTTGTCCTATCCTCGCCCCCTTACTTACACTTCCACTAACATGATCTACACCACCACGCATGTGGGAAGACCAGTCTGGAGATAGGAGATCCTTCCGGCTGAGGTAGTGCGCCAGCTATTGGGAGATACTTGGTTGGGGAAAAGTTTGCAAGCTGACAGGTAGGTCGGTGCCAGATCTCACCATCCAACGGAAAAAGACCACCGCCACCTTTCGCAATAACGCATGTACTACACTTATGTGAGTAGCGAGTATCAGAGCAGTTGACGCACTCGCAATCTCTAGCAATCAATCACGTGAAGAGACTCTCGAAAAAGTTCGCATATTTTGGTGGGATGGTGATCGGTTTTCGATCACGAGAAATGAGCGATTCATGACAAAGTTCAGTTTTTGAAATAAAGAGTTCAGTGAACTTGCGATGATCTTCTTCTTGAAGCCTGGAGGTCGATTTTCAGCAGCTCTGTGTTTAAATCTACTCTGTTCCTTTATATTTCTTTAACCCTCTTCAACTCTTTGTTGCAGTTGATTCGTTTTCTCAGAAGTTTTTCGCTGAATCGGAGCATATAGACAAGAAACTGCAGGAAAAAAAAACAAACCTCGAGTGTTTATAGTTTGGAAAATAGGGTTAATTGAATTTAACATTGTAGGTATATGGCCTTCCGGGTCACCTTAAACTTTCCCTGTTTCTTTCTAATTTTTCCTCATAGTCTTTGGAGTTTTTGCTGTCCGTCGTTCACAATTGGTTGCATTACATGGTCTTCCACCTATACTTATATAACCGTTTTAACAATTTTTGTGTCTCAATAATTAATTTATTTTTGGTAAATTTCCGATACTTGTCCTCCTTCACACTTTCACAGAATCCGAATCCTCGCTGACACTTGAAACGCGCTAGTAAAGAAACAATCGCAATACGATCATTAAGGGACTGCACCTTAAGTAACTTATATTCTGAAACAATCGCTCGAAGGAAAGTTCTGTAATCACAATTTAGTGTTAGAAATGTTGCAAATGAAATAACTGATGCCAATTCATGTGATCGAACAAGTTACTGCAATTTGTACTATCTTCATCTAACTCACTCTTAGCGCCTTTGCTAGTTGATGTCTTCCTTTGCTGGTTGATGTGTCTGATACCGGCCTCTGGCTGGCAGATCCTAGCAGGCAGGATTGGCAGGACTCGGCAGGATTTTCCATCCTAGATACATAACTAGATCCAATTCAGCCATGATGTGGAGGAGAATTGTAGCGGTCGACTATTCAACGACCCTAACAAACAGGCCATAGACCGCACGTTGATATTTCCTTCCTCTTCTTTGTCCTATCCTCACCCCTTACACACACTCACACCAACATGCACTACACCTCCGTACACGCCGAGTGACCGGTCGGGAGCGCAGATCTTGTTCAGGTTGGGGCGGCGGTGGGAGATAACTTGTTGGGAGAAACCCTCCAGCCGTATGGCAGACGGGCGCCGGATCTCGCCTTCAAGCCAGGGAAGATCACCGCCACCTCCAGAGGGGAAAACATGCACTACACGGAAATAATGACTTCAGCAGTTCAGGAGTCCGGAATCATCCATCAGTCAAAAGGAAAGAGATTAAATAGTTGGGAAAATAATAAAAAAGAATGAAGAGAGGGAAGCGAAGATGAAAGCAGATTTTAGTGACGAAAAATCCCAAATTTTTCGAATCTCAAGACCGGAAAGTTCGAGTCTTGACGGTGACAGCATTTTTGCCTGTAGCTTGTGAGGTACGTCGAATTCAGTCGCTGGCTGGAGGAGAATTCTTATGTCCGGTTGCTCTGATCGAAAGTTTTTCGTGAAGTCTCCGATCAATACTAGGCGAACAGTAGCAGGAGCAGTACCCTGACGATCGGACCACGCACCTCGCGCGATATTTCCTACCTCTTCGCGTCCTCACCTCATACACACACCCACACTAACATGCACTACATTAACACACATGTCAGAGACCAGTGAGGGCTTACGGCATGTCTTGGCTGAGGTGGTGCCTCGCTGGAGGTAGAACAGTATAACATACTCACTTCTATTAATGTTCGGCCCTAAGCCGCCATCCTGATTGAGGTTTTTCTGGGTATACTCAATTGCTTAAGGCGTATGCCGGGATGGTCCCTAGATTTGTTCTCCCAGACGTAAATGTACAGCTTGTCCTCCCCTCTTAAAATGTTACTTCTCTAAATGTATGTAAATTCAGTGGTTAGGCGGAAGAGCAGGCCCTATGGCCTGAGCCTCGCCATTAATAAAGACATTATTATTATTATTATTATTATTATTATTATTATTATTATTATTATTATTATTATACCTGGTTGAGGGATACCCCTCTAGCCGACGATAGGTCCAGTGGTGCAAGATATCCACAACCTCCCAGAACAAAACATGCGCTACACTTACGGGGACAATTATATTAGCAGCTGACGCGCCCTGAAGCACTGACAATCAATCAATCTAAAAAAAAAACGTATCTAAAAAATGGATTATAAACACAAAAATCGCGAAAAATCCGAAAATTTTCAAACTTTGCGTTCTAGCAGCGACCCACCCTCTGGCCAGCCGCCCCTCCGTTTTTCTCCTTCCGCTTCCGCGCAGCTCCCAGTGCGCAGCGCGCCCCATCGTGACCAATTATCCGTCCGCCGCCGATAGATATCGGCTCGATGACGTCACGCCGCCGAGAACAATGGCCTTGTCTAGCGGGCCATCTCTAGCGCCCGGCCGGCCTCCTCGCGCCGGGGCATTGTGTGCGGAGGTTGCCGCCGCTTGTTAGGGCTGTTGCTTGTACGAACGCTTGTTGTAGCAGTGCGTTCGGGCGGTCGTGAGGGTTCGCGGTTTTGCAACGTGCGTTTCGGTTAATGAAGTACATCGTCGTTGAGAGTGATGGATTTCGCGATTTGGTTTTCGTCTGGACGCGATGAGAGGTCTGTAACACTTGGAACAAACAGTGTGTGAAAAGTATGCGTTGGATTTTCTTTGAGTACACCTGGAGAGGTGGCTCAGTGCATCAACTGATGGCTCTGCAGTACCTCTGACTGATAGGTCCTAGGTTCAAATCCCGTGAGTTACAAGGTTTTAGGCACTAGTTTCTCGGCTGGGTTGAATTTAGTCTCTGTCTGGAGGAGAATTCTAGCGAGCTGCTGCTCTGATCGGTAGTTTTACGTGTTTTTACCGATCAACACCAGGCGAATGCTGGAAAAGCACCCTATGAAAAGAGCCAATAACGTCGCACGATATTTTTTTCCTCTTCCTTGTCTTATCCTCACTCCGTACTTACACACTCCGACTCTAACATGCCCCACACATGCCGGGAGACTACTCGGACAGAGCCTGGCCGGGCTGGGGCGTTGGCACGCTAGAGGGAGATACCTGGTCGGGGAAACCCCGTTAGCCGACGGTATGTCGGCGTCCGAACTCGCTATTCATCTGGGGAAGATCACTGCTATCTCCCTAGGAAAAACATGCACTACACTTACAGGAAGAATGGCCTGAGTTGTTTGAATTGACTTGTTTTTCTTACCACCTGCCACCAGGTTTGTTGTCTGGGATAAAGAAACATAGTAGGATAACTGAAAATGTAATAGACTGAAATATGTAAATAACTATGGTAGTTCAGGGAATCTGTGAAAACGACAAGTGTACATGTGTGTAAACAGGCTTAAGGAAATGTTCCCAACTCCTAGAATCAAAAGCTTAGATGTTGTATCTGTGTACGACCAGTAATTTGTGGTAAAATGATACAATGATGATGATAATAATAATATTAATAATAATAATAATAATAATAATAATAATAATAATAATAATAATAATAATAATATCCATGTAAATCCATCTGAATGACATTGTCATCCCGGTCTCACACAATATGGACAATAGCTATTGTAACAAGATCAATAAATACAGGGACCTGGCAGATGAAGTTAAGAGAAAGGGTAAAGTCAAGATATTTTTTTTATTAGACACATCGTCATTTCGGCTACATGATTAATTTCTGAAAACTCAAAGAAACGCTTAGAAATACTTCAATTAGAAAGTTACTTAACAGAAATTCAAAAGTCGGTGATACTAGACACTTGCCATTGTGTGTGAAAATTCCTGGGAGACATTCTTGACTGAATTCAACTCAAATTCCAATTTAACCAATCGTGCAGGGCCAATGAGTGCCGTATGTAAGGCAGAGAGTGCGTGTATGTTTATGAGGAAATGGTGATAGTGACATATTAGTATGGTTAATATGTGAATGTTATTTCTATTATTTTTTAATTTAATTTGAGTTGTATACTTGTATGTACATTTCATTTCATTTAGATTTTAGATTTAGATTTATTCAGTCAAAAAACAGTAGAAATTATATGTGACGTAGGGGAGAAAAGATTATCTGCGCGTGTTTTCTTCAGTTCCAGAATCCCCTCCCGTCGTTTTAACTATAAATAGTTGAAAGATGAGTAAACGTTTAACATAAATAAATAAAAATAAATTTTAAAAGTGGCAAGATTAGCACTATAAGATTTCATTTCTGTTGTGATGAGGCAAAACAATGAGTCAACTGTAATACGTCATGAATTTGGACTCCGAAGTATGATGTAATGTCCAACATTGTTGAGAAATTAATAATAATAATAATAATAATAATAATAATAATAATAATAATAATAATAATAATAATAATAATAATAATAATAATAATAATAATCCTCAACTCAGACAATAACACCTTCCGCAACAAAGTGAACAAATGGGAAGTCAAACCAGGACAACCAAAATCAAAACCCTACAGACCGAAATGGTCTGAAGAAAGAAAACTGGCATTCTCCAACAGAATGAAAGAATATTGGAAAATTAAGAAGAACTCCACAAAAACTAAGTAGAACTCCACACAAACGAGTCAATTTTTGCTTAACGTTTTCCATTATTGGGAAAATACGCTAATAATAATAATAATAATAATAATAATAATAATAATAATAATAATAATAATAATAATCTCACCAGGAAAACCCCATCCCCATAATTTGTTCCACCGGATTCTCCCATCGCCCACTGTGCAGGATGCCCTGACCGCGAGCGTGGACGCGCGCTGCCCCCGTTTAAATGGCTCGCAAAGTGTTCCAGGGGAATGTTGATGGGCCATGAGGAAGCGGCCTCCCCGCCCCACGCATGCCTCGCGTGCAATAATACCTCCGCCTGCAGCCACGCCGCCCTCACACGCGGACACAAACACTGCGTGAATTTCGAGGCGCGGGATCGTTTCGTACAGCAGGTCATTTCGTTCGAGTGTTTTTTAAAGATTTTTTTCTTCGAAATACAGTATAATTCTGTATGACTTACGAGTTTCTATAAAATTTCGTAACCTTTCTTCAAATTTTCGAAATGCAAGCACACTATCATTTCGTACTGCAAGTGATTAACATTAAAATTTCATGTATTATCTTTCATGTGATTTCAAAATACACAATATCATTTCTTAAAACTAGTGATTTTCTACAACATTCATTACTTTTTTCATATTTAAAAAAGTTAAGTTACCATATAATTTTGTAAAGCAAGTGATTTACTTTAACATTTCATATATTATCTTTTTTGAGATTTGAAAATGCCCTCTACCTTTCATTAGAAGAATAAAAATCTCCAAATTGGCTTGAGAACAGGCCTGAAATTCCTTTCTGATGAAAAACCCTTAGTGCTGAAATACAAATTAGCAAAATGAACGTCTTATAACTTCGGATAAGGAAATAAAACAGTAAAATCACATGATCTCTTGCCTGTGGCAGAAGGTGGGGCCCTCGGATTAATGTTATAGCTAAAAGTGTTTAAAATAAAAATCATAGCAATTATTATGTGAATGAATGACATTAAAATTTTTAAACATGAAGAAAGTAAAACTTTAAGCATAATATGTTGATAAATTATTGTTTAATGGCGTGGATAATTCTTTACGTAATCCTACACGTTATTATTATGTTACGTGTTAACAACATAATGCCTCATAATCTGAACTCAAATCACTCTTCTTATGTTTTTTATTTTACAAATTTTTAGCTATACATTATTTACCTGATGATGGAGATACAATAGGGCTCCGAAACGTACCTATTTTCAAAACTCTTTGTGAAATAAACTGTTGATGAATTGTTAATTTTATTTTAAATGAACCGATTGTCTCTAATAAAGGGTAACCTGAGTAATAGAAAAATTATTATTCTTATTCAATAGATAGGTGTGCAAATATTACAGTTACTGTTTCATATTCTTTCCTTTTATAGATTCAGTGTTCGGAGAACTTGAAAGCGAAAACGACAAAGTGGAATGCATTTGCTTAGTGATATATTGCGCGTAACCGACAATGAACGTTGTTTACAAAGTAAGTTACTCATTTCCATTCATTTCTATTAGCAATGCAATTTCCATGTCAATTGCAAACATTGTCGTAATGTTTCAATGGTAAAAAAGGAGCATACACTACAGCACTTGAGAAACAGCAAGCGAAATATTTTCACTTCTAAAAAACTACAACTACCAGCAAAAACAATGAATTTTGCATAGTTTGGTTGCCAATATTTACTAATATATTTCCTTTCGCGTCCTTTTAATTTCTTCCTACGGAGTAGAAAGAAAGGTTTGAAATGCTACGAGAACTTGGGGGTACTTTACATGACAAAAAAAGCTCCATTGATTTTGATTAAATATTGTTGTTGGATAGTGTGAGAGAACGGTGCAGGTCTTATGTTAGTTAAAAGTTCTTTTTTTTTCAAAAATTTGGAAAGTTCAAAATGTTTGGAGTCTTTCTACAACTAAAATATTATAGATATACATTTTCCCTCTTAATGGCATGCGTTCCATAAAAATAGACTTTGAAATAAGATCATGCACAATGTTTTGAAAATTTGAGAACTCTTCGCGTATTTTTGAATGGAAATACGAGCGAGAAAGTATGTGCTATTTTAGCACCACTAGTTACTTTTAGTTAATACTTCATTCGCTCATCTCGCATGTGCTACCATTCTTCCTTTTCAATGTAGAATTCGTGGACAACAATCACGTGAGATGTTTCCCGATAAGATCCTAAGTTTCCCTTCAGTAAATTTAGGTCAGACATACATTCAGAAGGAATATAAATCCAATAAATATAACAAGATTATATCGGTATTTTAATTGTTCATTAGTTCATTCAATATATTTCGGTTGGGGAGCGAACTGGAGAAATCGCTACAGCCATTAGGTGGAAAACAACGTATCAAGTATTGTACCTCAGCTTCTGGATCAATGACCCCCATTTCGATCAGTTTTTTCGTCCAGTTTTCCTGATCCTTTGAGCAAATGCTGAGATGGTCCCCTGTTTTGCTTCTCGACATAACTGTAACTTCATTATCTGTGCACGTCGTCTACAATTCAGTGGGAAATATAGTTAATCAATTTACCGTTCTCCATGTTGTCGTGGCAGGAAGAATTATTCCTTCACGAAGGACATGTGAGGTAAGAGCCCAAATCTATAGCTCATTTATCTGAAACTGAAATATATTTTATTATATCGGTACGAATATTTTGTAAACAATCTTTGCGAAAAACGCTAATTTCTTTCTGTGTTCAGAATTCAACTTATAAACGGCTTAGGGTAGAGATCACAGAATTATGAAAACATACCCAAAATTCACTTTTCCCTGTAGCACGTCACACATACTTATTAACTGGTTTTGACGTAAATAAATTTTAAAAAATAATTTACTAAATTTCAAACTTCCTATAAAGGAAGGCCATAATGGCCTCAGATGTTAATCATCAAATTGTTCCGTGACGTCTTTTTGCCATTTTACACGTTCCATTTTAAGTATTTTTTGTAAAACATTTTTTCTGTGAGTTGTTTAGGATTGTCTATGTAATCTTCATTTACTTTACTTTATTTGAACTTTTAAGGGCCTTGTCTCGTCTTTATGCTGTAAGTCCGCATATAAAATGCTTCCAAGAGATTAATTTCCCCTCAATATAGAAAAACACCCGAAGCAAATGTTGGTTGGATAGTTGTTAGAGATTACAGGCGCGTCAACTACTAAACTCATTAGTCCCGTAACGGTAGTGCATGTTTTTTAGGTGTATTACTATGATCTCATGATTTACTTAAATCTCAGGCAATAATTAAAATGTCCAAATGAAGTAACTGCAAATATTGAACGTGGTCTCAAATAAATAACAGATATATACCGTCGCACCGTCTTTCCCAGCGGCATTAAACCCTTTGTAGCGAGAGGCCATCTTGATAAGCAGGCCAATATGTGAATCGTCGTGTCTGCTGATTGTGAATCAACAAGCTTCCGACTATTGGCTTCGTCTTCGCACAGGCGATCGTGCTGCCCCCTAGTGATTTATTTTGCGTCCAGCAGTCGCTTGCTTGTTCGTAATGAAGTTTCTTTCTTTCCGATCTCCCCACACCACACCGCGCCGCTCATTTGTTAACATTAGTTTGTACTAATTCGACTTTCGCTATTTGCATTACTATTCTGAAGAGGAGCACCATCTGTAGCTCCTTTCATTCGATCGCGACGCGTGGTTGTTCTGTGTATATCGTGATTGGCTACAGAGTGTCGTGTTTAGTTAGGATGAAATGGACTTTCGAATAGTCCTTCGTTCAACTTGTCAGGGATATTATATACCGTGCATGATCTGATGATGAACTGTTTAAAGGATATCAAGAAAAGAAATGCACAGTCGAATTATTGTGTCATTTTTTGCAACTATAAAAAGTAATTAAGAACTGTAATGACATGCGTGTAATTAGTATTCAACGACATAGTTATAAATGTCTTACAGATAATAAAACATGTAATAAAAGTTTCGAAGTTATTTTTGATCTCTTCTCTTTTCAGATGAAAATTAACTTTTAGATGTGATTATAGACAAAACTGTGTAGTTAACATTCTTGCAAGTAGTGAAGATTTAATAGTCAAGAGTGTATAAATATAATGAATGAAATTAATGATAGTGAATCTGCAATCTCTTGTTCAAAATTGTAAATTATTCAAAAACCACATTTACAGGAAGTTCTATGTAAATCGAACAGATTGAGTAAGTCTCATTTTAAAATTTCTGCCTTTAAATAAACAACTAACAGTAATAGCAAAGGAAACAGTTCCTCGTATTAGTTATTTGTCTAATCTCTTTGGTCTGAGCTACCTTTTTGGGTTTGGCCCACCATTGTCCAGTTGCTACCCATCGGGACCTAAAATACATTGATTTTTTTTCAATTTTCGGTGTCAAAATGTCGAACTGAAATATCACTTAAGGAATATTGTAAATGAGTATACTATAGTGCATTCGCAAATTTTAATTGAGAAGTTAGGAGCATTTTTTGACAAATTGATCTTAGAGCGTGTTGAAAATGCGAATTTTGAGTTTATCACAGAAAATGTTTAGGAGAAAGTATATTTCAATTGTTTTAAACCACTTGTACTCACAAACGCAATAATGTACAAATAATGTATAAAATGAAAATATTCATGACAATTACTTCTGTGTAATTTTTCTGAACTCAAAAGAAAACATTAAAATGGTGTTTTTGCCAAGTTATTCAGTGCTTTTAACAGAGATCATTCGGGAAGATTAATTATGGCACTAATTTTACCCATAATTTAGACGTTAGTGTTATTCACGTACGAACAAACGAACAGACGATTTGAAAAAAAAAAATAGAACAATTTTTCGCTGTCAGGGGTTTCTAAAACGTGTGTTCTGTTAAACCCTCCCTGTTAAATAACATAACTTTCTCTCTGCTACGTATATTTCTCCCGACACTCGTACATATACGAAAAAGTAAAAATAGAAACTTTTCAAAAAATTATGTAAATCACGCAGGGTCTTCATGTACCCCCTTCCCCTAATAATTAAAATATATTTACGATCTCTAGAAGGGCACAACTAGACTTAAATTCTGATGCATTTCTGAATTATGTGATAGACACCCTTCAATTCGTCCACACAACCAAATTTTCTAGTAAAAACTTGCATCTACCTCCTCGCCGCCTGCGCCAATATTAGCCATTTTTGGAACAGCACTGATGGATCTTAATCTTGATGTGTAACGACTTCGACGACACTTTGACTACACGCGTTAAGCGACTGTGAACGTCTTTTATTTCACGGATAAGTCCGTGTAAGTTATTTCACGGTCAGACAGTGGATGAACTCGATTTAACTATACAGCTAATTTCAAAAATCCTCCATTATCGAGGTTCCAACCCTAGAGCCTTCCAACCAGAGTCGCTGCCAGCCGTTGACTAAACTGCGTGTTTGTGTGTGTGTGTTTGTGTGTGTTTGTGTGTGTGTGTTTGTGTGTGCGTGTGTTTATGTGTGTGTGTTTGTGTGTGTGTGTAGGTGCCGTGGGGGAGGTATTCGCCCGCGCATAGTCAGGGTCGTAGGCCTCCATACGGCTCCGGGTTGGCCGCTGCACCTGCCACTGCGCGCATGCGCACATCTCGTTGCCCGCGTTCCCAGGGCGCATGCGCAGGGGGATCTGCGCAGGAATCCCCCAGCTGTCTCCGCGCAGTAAGTGCCCTTCTACGACCAGACGCTTCCTTTCACGGTCTGTCCCTTGTCCCGAGAGGCCGCTACGACCCTTGACCGACCTGTTGTGGCCCAGTCTCTCGGCCGTGGTATAAGGGGTTCGTGTGATTAGCACGAAGACATCCTTCCACCATATATTCTGGTCTTCGTAACCTCAGGGTGGACTTTCTCGTCATCACACTGCAATAGGTACCCAAACATTTGTAAGGAAAGCGCACAGTTATAATTTTGCTCCGGCCGGGAATCGAACCTGGGGTTGCCGTGGAAAGCGAGCACGCTAACGATAGCTACTACGTTGATACTGTCGCCCACAATATGCGACCGCTTCCATAAAACAATCTATTGGCTATCAATAGACAAACAGCGCAGAATTAATTCCAATTATGCGGCGGCGATGGTGTAACGGTTAGCGTTTCGGACTGTTGTACTCAAGTTGGCGGGTTCAAACCCGAGTTCAAACCCGATCGAAGCCGTGGATTTTTAAGGGCGAAGAAATCCTTCGTACGCCTTCCTTCGGAGGGGAAGTAAAGCCGGCTGTTCCATGTTAGTAGATTTACTTGCATGTAAAAGATCCTCAAGCCTAAATGACGCCTCTGAGCCAAATTCAAATCGCCTGTTTCTCGCCCAAGAAATACCTCCTTTCTCTGCTAGTTGGTGAAAGGAGCGTAGCGAAATTTGCGTGGTCAGACGGAAGAGCAGGCCTAATGACCTGAGTCTCGCCACGTAAAATAAGGCATTAATTCATTTCAATTCAATTAAACAGTTACAGTGAACTTCTTTTAGAGATATTTTTTGGAATTATTCAGCTGATAAGCAGAATCCATCACTGCGCGAATCTTCAACTCGGAAACGCAAAATCTCGCCGACTTCGTAGTTTCGTTGAGACTGTCACCCTCAGAAACACGGTCGCTTTCATAAACCACGATGGCTATCGATCCACAGACAGGCGCTCGCAGTCGATCGTTAATTTCCGCCTCCGCCGCAGCGGCCACAGGTGATTTCAGGGCGAGGGGGGGGGGGGGGAGGGGCAAAAAATCGGCCGGCGACGAGAACGAATGAGCCGAGGAGATGTGGGGCGATGCGGAGATTGAAAAGGCCACCCACCTCTCCTCTTAGTCACCCCCGCACAGTGGGCCCGAACCGGCGCGCACGGCCACCGCTCAAAGAGTGCCCGAGACAACAGGTATTAATGTTACTAGTACGGGATGTTAGTTTTGGGGGCACAAACGGACGAGGCGACATTGGAAGCGAAGTCGCTATTTTTGGAATAATACTTTTGTGTGGCACAAATTAACCTGTGGCGCGAATTGACAAGACTATTGGCTTGGGTTGATTGAATTGACGAAACTGATGGCTTGGGTTGGGCAAGAATATTGGCTTGGGATGATTCTTAATTTGTTCATTCGTTTTGATTCATGTTGCTCTAATGTTGTGTTTACTTTGTAGTACACAGATTTATATTACCATATAATTATCACATTAATATGTAAGAAAGATATCTCGGTCTGCTTTTGACATAAAAACGTATTAAGTTATGTAATTAAGAGCCAATATCGATTCGAGAAAGCCCAATATTTTTTCATTTACTGTGCCAGAAATTCAACCGCACAGCGGAAATGTCTAATGCCAGAAATTTAATTTTAGAGCAGCCTATAACTAGAATACTCTTTCAGCTAGCGACTGAATTAGACATATTTATCTAGCCAGTGTCGAGAATCCTGCAAACGCCAGGACTCGATCCCTAGAACCTCCCAGTCAGAGACATTGCAATGGCATTAGTTGATGCTTTGAACCATCTAAGATTGTTCTTGGTATTGTGTTGTGGGGTAAAATGTGCTTACACCTCGGGATTGGATTACCTTATCCGTCCCCCCCCACACACACACATACACACGCACAAAATGAACATTCACAGAATGTCGCAGTTTACGATGCACCCACAACAAATGTTGCCATCATAACTCAAAATGAGGCTAAGGCTTTCAAACCTCAGGTTTTCGTGGCCCGGAAGGATTCAATTTATGTGTCATTTATTGAATCCCACAAAGCTGCTTTTTGGTGTTATTTTTTAAATCGACTTTCAAAGTTCGTTTAGTTCAAACAAGTTGCGCACCGAAGTGTCTATTGTTTTAATTCATTATTTGATCCAAAATCAATATAAGTATTAACACATTCAATAAATAAAGAGAACAAGTGGATATAATATTCGAAAATGACAGACGTTTAAGCACAAATTAGTTATTGATGCACTAAGGACGTTTCTAATAATCGAGCAATGACACAATGCCGGAAGATTTTTTGACGCCCGAGATCATTAGAACCAGTTCACACCCGTGGTGCATACACGATTTTCTTTTTACTTAATTTTATTGATTCATATTAACTTATTTACTAATTAACTAGATGGTAACTTGACTCGGTTTGCTTTTTCACAACTCCCTCCCATAACTCCCTCCATATGACAACATGTAGCATTATTCAACTGTTTTCATATTTCCCTCCACCCACCACCATCCTCTCGACCCAGGTATGTTCTGCCCAGTATGTCGAGCTCTGTATCGTAGGCAATAACAAGCTACATCAGTAAAAATAAAACATTTTCCCCTGGCTCTGACGTGAACGCGGTTGAAGCCAGTGTGTTGCTAGGCGTCACGCGTGTGTACGAGGCACGGGGCAGGCACGTGTCGTGCGTGGGCGTGTGTGTGACACGACCAGCTCGTGTCCACCTTGCCTCACACGGGGAGACGCCCCTCTCACTGTCTTGTAGGTGCTGCGATCTACGAGTGGTTCGCCTCGTGCACGGAAAACTAAAGCCGAGGGCAGGGGCTTTTAACTTCTTTTATTTTCTCCAATATGAGACCAACGAGCTAGAATATACTACGTAGAGTGGCTGAAGCGCCTCCATCTTTGAAGAAAATTGAAGCCATGGTTTTTGCAGTCAAAGCAGTGCTCCCTGGGAAACAAAGGATTCTGTATTGCGATTTATGCAACTCTGCCCCTGCCAGCTCTCAGCTGTGACTTTAGTATGGTGACGTTTGAGCTCCCGATTGGATGAAACTGTCAACGGCTGATACCAGCCAGGGGCAGAGTTGCAAAAAACGCAGTATAGCATTACGTTTGGCGCTGGTTATGGACGGTTACACTGCAACTCGTATGTCTTGACTTCAAAAAAGCATGGCGGCCACAAGTTCGGCGAGCGAAGGGCGCTGAATCTATAGGGACACCCTGTTGTACGAGACTGGCAGGGCGAGCTCAGTGCATCAATGGATATCACTGCACAATCTTGAACCGAGGTCCTAGGGTTCCACTCCCGACAGTGGCAGGATTTTCGACATAAGCTTGTCAGCTAGGTCAAATTCAGCCGTTGTCTGGAGGAGAAGTCTAGCGGCCGGCTGCTCCAATCGGTAGTTTCCCGTTGTTTCTCCCATCAATACAAGTTGAATGCCGGAGCAGTACCCTAACAAACGGGCCCCAGACCGTGCACGATCTTTCCTTCCTCTTCCTTGTCCTATCCTCATCCCTTACACTAGCATGCACCACACTCCACACATGGCGGGAGACCGGTGGGGAGCTTAGAGCTCTTCCCGGCTGTGATGGTTAAGATCAACACCAGGCGAATGCCGGAGCAGCACCCTAACAAACGGGCCCCAGACCGTGCGCGATTCTTCCTTCCTCTTCCTGTTTAATCTCACTTCTTACTTATACACACACTATAATGCCCTACACTACCACAAGTGTTGGGAGATTAATCGGGAGGATAGAGCTTGTCCCGGCTGGGGCGGTGCCCCGATGGAGGGAGATACCTGGTTTGTGAAAATCTCCGCAAGCCTACGCAGATCGGAGTCCGATCTCACTATCCAGCGGGCAACAATCATGCCACCCCCCCTGCGGTAAAATCATGCACTTCACTTACGTAAGTACCCACGCCTTACCTTAGCAGTTGGCGTGCCCGGAATCGTTAATCATTCAAACATATCAAGTAATATTTCCGACACAAGGAGGGAATAGAACTCTCGGTCTCCCATCACTGTCTCTCGTAAAACGACTCCTATCACTACTTTCTTAATGACTTTGTTTTTCACTGACACGCTAATTTAGTGTTAATAATTCCTTGGAATTATCGACTGCCATGCATCAATCTGTAACACTTCATTTATTTTGTGATATAAAGAATGTTTATGAAAATTTCAAGAATTCCGAGTTACACAAACAATTTTTTGAAAACAATTAAAACAGAATTTTTAAATAGTCATTTGTCAGATCAGGCTTCGGTTTCCAATACGAGCTTACTAAACCTTTTGTATTATATTTTTATGCAGTTGTAGAAAAAAGTTTTTGTACACATTTCGTGTGTAAAGTTTCTGTTCCTTTCACGATCGAGACTGAGATTCTTTGCCTTGCCTACTGTCTGGGCAAAAAATCTCAATCGAATAATAAGTAATTGAAACGGTGCAAACAAAAAGGTTCGTTGTCACATTTTGGCGGTTTTGAGTTAACTGTGGGAAACTGTTCTTAAAATAATTAATTAAATATAAAAAATATAATAAAAATATTTAATAAAAAATAATTAAATTTAACTTTCAATGCATAAACGTTCGTTGCCCATGAACTCTGTGACGTCTTTAGAGTGTCCTTCAACTGTTAATGGTCAGAAAAAATTATCAACATCTAGAACTCCATTTTGCTAGCTGTTTAAAATTTGAAGCTCCTGGACACCGTATGTTTTTGTTTTCAGCGATTCAATTTTTACACGGGGATAAATACTAGTATTCACAGACTCAGAGAAGGAAACATGACAAGAACTGTTCCTTAAAGAGAGAAAACGCAAAATATTGAAAGAATACTAAAAAACATTCAGCGAGAAACCAGCTTCCGATGCCAATAACTATTTTATATAGTAAGGTATTAAAGTATTTTCATGTAAATTCTTTTCTCTCAGTAGTGCCCTCAATTTATGAAACAGTAAATTATCAGTAAAACATTTGAATTTTTACTGTCAGAGTTCTGTACTCAGATCCCTCGTTTTCTCAAGAATGGCTCCAATTTTTTAAAATGAAAATTTGCATATAGGACTGTTTTACTCTTCTGTAGTATTCTTAAACATATTTCATTTCTTCTATTAGGGGATGGATAACTGAGAAAATGTGAAAATTGTTTATTTTGCCACCGATAGGTAGGATCTAGGATGAACATGGAGCAATACTGGAAAGATATCCTTGACTAAAATGATTTTTAGTCAAGTTAGTTTTTTCTAACTAGCACGAGAAAGTCTGTGCCATTCAGTAGCACCACTAATTTTGATTTCTTTTCATACTTCCTGATATAGAAAGAAGCAAATGTAAGAATGTTGTTGAACTGAATCACTTGTGACAAACTTGCGTGTAATTGCATCTACATGTACAAAGAAGAGCATAAAATTCCATTTCCACCACGAAAAAACGTATTTATTCACACCTGTCCCTCATCGTCTGACGGAAGGAAACGCGAAAAAAAATTGAAGGAACACTGTCGAGCTCTTCTTACCCACTATAACTCGGCTGAGAAGGCACGCGCCTTTTTCAAAGAACTCCTCGACTTGTTACTCGGGCCGGACGCTCCATTCTGTGTCTCATGTACTCGCCAAGCGAACGTGTTAAGGTTGTCTGCTTCCTTTCCGCGCCATTCAGTAAAATTTCGCGCTTCTCCAAACTCTACACAAGGCTGGTGACGGTGCAGTTTAAAGCAGACTTTGCATTCCTCGAGTTCTCACTGCTTTTTATTGCTGTTCTTTTTTTTACGTTCGGCTTCGCTTGTTACCGCTGCTTTTCAGATGTTTACGAAGTCTTGTTGCAGCTTTCGTCATGATCATTGTCAACACGATCGTGGTCTGGAAGCGTTTTTATGAATAGTGTTCTTCCGTTTCTTTCTGTGGGTTTGTAAATATTTTTTCTCTGCTTAAATTCTACCAATTATAATATTCATAAAAATATATATGTATCGTCACTATTTGTATAATATTTGTTTTATTCTTTTAAAATTAATGATTTCCGTTCATATTAGGTGTATACTTTTTAATTAATAGGAAATATTATCATTAATAATAATAATAATAATAATAATAATAAATATAATAATAATAATAATAATAATAATAATAATAATAATAATAATAATAATAATAATAATAATAATAATAATGCTCTTTTATTATTTTTTACGTTCAATTTCTTTTTATACTGCTACTTTTCAGTTGTTTACAGTGTCTTGTTGCAACGTCGTTTGTAATTAACGTTTCCAACAGAATCTTTCACTGCTGGGGGCTAATAGACTAAGTAAAAATTTTAATATACTTGTATTTCATCGGAAGAAATAAAATGTTATGGATTGGATTGTAATATGCTAATTTATATAATTCAGTAGTGTTGTACAACTGAAGTATTTTTCAGGTTTTCTAATTCCATAGTTCGTTAAAAAACATATTAAACCAATCTTATCGAAATGGGTTTTTTTTATGTTGAACTTATTACAAATGCTTAACTCAAGGTAGTGTCTAAAACGTCCTTGGCCTGAACTAGGTCAATAAAAGGGTGTAAAATTGAAGATCTGCATAAAAATATTGGTTTAAAGTTTCCTTCAATTTTTTTGAATTTTTTCTCTTTAGTAAACGCATGACAGGTTCATTAAAACATGTTTCTGGTTCTTAAAATGAAGATTTTGTGCATTTCATTGTTCTTGAATATGTGAATACTAATTTAATGCGGCATCGCCAACGCAGTAAACTCTTTTATAGTCTTTTCATATGTTGAAAATTTCTTTCAAACTTCATTTATATTAATCGTAGCTTTGTTCAAATATGTTCTTACAGTATCTGACATTGGACTTACCAATGAATCGTAATAGCTGATAATCTTATAATCCCATTCAAAAAATCCCAACATCCAATGGACTTGTATGTTACCTCCATACGCATTATACAAGAGTAATATTACAATTTCAAAATTATAATCGCCATAAAAAATACATACAGGTTTAGCACAATTTATTACAGCTACATTTTTTACGATTTTTGTTAATATGCACAATGATGCTCAAAGATCACCTGTAAGCTTTTCTTCTGGGTTATTCTCTAATCCTAATATAAGATAATTGGGAATTAGTTCAGAAAATTCTCTCTCAAAATCATACGCAACTACATTTGATTCTTTGCCGGATTGCTTAATACTTCCGTACTTTTCAACCCTAATTTTTGAAGGACTTAAAACTCCGGAAACTGAGTCTAAATTGTAATTACTTTTACTTCTGTGATTTCTCTATTAATTATTTTGTATGCGAATCTGTATGAACATGAAAGGGTGACTGTTTTCTATATTTATGTGAACAAGGTGATAGAAATTGTGTAGATCAGTAGTTTTCCGTGGTTTCTCCGATCAACACCAGTCACCAATCACCTCTAACAAACGGACCACGGGCCGCGTGCGAACATTCTTATCTCTTCCTTGTTCTACCCTCCCTACACACAATTACACTAACATGTGCGACACTAGCCCAAATGTCTGGAGATCAATCGTGAGCTTAGAGCTTGTCCCGGCTGGGGCGGTGCCCTTCTGATGAGAGATACCTGGTTGGGGAAAACCCTCAAGCCGATTGCAGATCGACGCCGGATCTCACCATCCATCAGATCACCACCACCTTAGCACTTGCCGCGCCTGGAATTACAGTCATTGAACAAGAATAAGTTTTATCCCTTTTTAAAAAGAATACTATAAAAATTTAATTCTTGCGAGAGCCCGACGACATCACGCATGTGGTTTTGGTTTGTAAAAAATAAGCAACGGAACAGACTCTATAGAAAACAAAATAGAAACAATTTGTATTACGCATTAAAAATATAAAAAATGAAAGCTGTAAAAATAATATAGTGAGTAGTTTATTAATATGAGAAGTTTTGTTGTGTGTAATAAAGTCTCAAAATATCCTATAAAAAGGGATACTTTATAAAAATAAATCAAGCACTCAAATGATCAAGTGAAACTGTTGAAATTTATAACATTTTAAATTATTTTCCAATCCCTGGGTTATCCAGGATTTATCCATTCTGGCCAACATCTTTATTCGAAAGAGCTTATCAATACAACAAGCACATCTCACATTGGTTCATATTTTCACACGATTACTATTGTTCTAATTTCAAGTCAATGCCTCCAATTTTATTGAAACACGTTTGCATACGGTAAGTAAATATTACGGAAGTATCCAGTAGTACGGAATAGCAAGGATGTCCAAATTTAAATGCAAAGGTGTAAATAGAATTCACTGGGATACTTCCTGTACAGTTATCATATGCTGATGTACCTCGTTAACAATATATTGATTATGATCTGGGCTGTCCGAATGACGGCGCATCGAAGGCTGGGTGTCGACGTTTCGACCATCATATCGTGGTCTTCTTTCACCGATGTAGTTGCCTGGAGCACTACAGCCCTGCGTTCACACTACAGCCCTAAAGAAGGCCACGATATTACGCACACAAACTTTTCTTCCTTAACTTGTCCTATCCTTACCCGTTGCTTACACACGCTCTCACTGCACTCCACTACGACACCAGCAGACCGGACGGTAGCTTCGAGCTTGTTCCGGTTGTGGCGGTGTCCCTCTGGTGGGAGATACCTGATTGGGGAAAACCTATCTAGCCTACGGTAGGTCGGCGCCGGATCTCGCCACACAGCAGGGGAAAGTCCAACCGCCACCTCTCGAACAAAACATGCACTACATTTACAGTACCAATTGTATTAGTAGTTGACGTGCTCGGTATCACTGACGATCAATCAGTCAATCAATCAAATGACATGAACGTTTCCTTTCGGCCTACTACATGGGTGTGAATGTTTCCTTTCGGACACACTGAATGGATTCGAACGTTTCCTTTCGGATACACTACATGGATGCGAACGTTTTCTTTCGGACACACTGCATCGAAGTGCACCTTGTCTCCGCCAGGCGCGCGGATTCCGGCGTCCGCGCGTGTTTTTTCGTCGCTTCGCCTTTTTCCCTCTTTCGCTGCGCTTATTGTATGTTTACTTTTCGCACGTTCCGCGGGTATTAAGTCGCCTCGCAGCCGCTAAGAGATCCTTGACTACAAAGCCCGCGTTTCGCGCTGTATCAAATCCTTTTTTTCCTTCCTGTTTTGTGGCATGTTTATTCTTCCACCTGTCACAGAAGACACCTGTTCACCAAGTAAATTTAAGCATGTTTCTGTCTGACTTGTTTTGCGGATTTGGGTTCGCCCTTGGGCAGTTAACAGTGCTGCCGGCGAATTAAGAAGATTCGGGTGATGTTTGAGTTGTATACGAGTAATTATCGATTACTACAGATTGACAGTGTATGCTTATGAAACATGCTTATTTGAATGAAGAAATGGGGAGGGTAGTCTCTCAACTGTCGTTATCTGTTACAGATGGTTATTGTATGCTTATGAAATATGTTTATTACGAAAAAATTAAAGAGAGTAATATCTCTACACTGCCAGTACCTAGTTTAAGAACTCGGTACTGTTCTTCATTTACTTTTCCAGTTTGGGTTTCGCAAATAAAATTCCCTAAAGTTTATTCGAAATTGAAGTCTGGTGTTTTGCCGCTCTTTTACGGTATACATCAGTGCCGTTACTTACAAATATTACTAAAAGAAAATAAATAGATTCAATAAAAACAATGTCACTTCAAATAAAGTACTCGACAGAAAAGTAAATACCAGGAACAAATAATATAACAAAAACAAATTATTACCCTACCTGACATGCCCTACACTTTATAAATTAAACCTGTAATATTTTCATTGTCTATTCCTCTTATAATATTACTCTCATATTATTAGGTAAAATTTTCAAATATCTTTTTTCTCAGGCTTATTCGCAATACAACCATTATGAATATTGTTAACTATTCATTCAACAAAGAGTATTGTGCGCAATATTTTTCATCAACACGTAATACTCATTAACTTGTCTCCGTTAGATTTAACGTCTTCTATCAATGTTAGCTTATGGAATATTTATGTCGATTCCAGTTTAATAAAAACGTCCAATTCTATATTGTGCCAAACTTACCTTCATTATCATCATATGCATTATTTGACTTCACTGAACAACAGAAAGTTGTCCAATTATTGAATTCGCGTGATCGACCGTTTGCCACGTCCGAACTGGAATGACGAATGTGTTTGTTTGTTTTGCTTTTGCACCAATATGACTCGGCGTCATCTAGTTACTCCCACCCCTGGCCACACTCACTTTGGTGTCCCGTGGCCAATTTCAAACTCTTCTGTTCTTTTCGGAAGACGTCGGATCAATCACATTCATTCATGCGCCCAATGCTATGTTGTTCAAATTCTCATGTAATCCTCTTTCACCCCAACAAACATGACGAAATGTTCAATGTTATTGTGATCCATGACAGTTTTTTTATGAGTATTTTTTTCGTTCGTCACCGGACATTGCGTATGGGGGAGAATGAAAGTACATTTCCGAGAATGTGCTCATTTTCTATTGGCAATGCGTTTCATCTCATAAGATTAAGTAAAATGTAATGAAGTCTACGATTTACAACTCACAAGGGTTACTCGCGAGTCAGTCAGCTCTAAAAACGGTACGCGGACTGTAGCCTGATGGGTCTATCGACCATGTGGAGAGGGAGCGGGGGCTTAAGTACCACCGCTAAAATTTTGATTTTATTTTACTTTTTTAATTTTATAAAATGTTATAACTGATAATATACGTGCTGATATAAAAAAGATTAAAATACTTGCAAATACTTCCTATATGTATTCTGAATGTTCAGTTTTCAATTAAATTGTCTTGGTTACATTATCCTCCATCAAAAAAATGTAATAACTCAAAATGTGATGTATTTCTTCGAATTTTGATCGCAAAGCACATGATAGATAGTATCATTGTTTTAAAAAATGAAAAATTAACTCAAACAATATCAATGTCCCCCGCCCCCAAAAAACCATATAAAAACCAAATAACGATAATTAGTTGACCTTTGAGTTCCCCGCCCTCACTCCTAGGTTACTGCTTCAGCGACAGCGTGGAGTATTCACTGTTGAAAAACACTAAAACTACTGACGGAGCAATCGGTAATGCTGGGTCAAGGCGCCAACTGCACCTGCAGTGCCTATGCGTGTCCTCTATTCTTGAGCAGCTAGCGTGTCCGTGCGAGAACTTTCGCACCCCACCCCAAGGGAGTCTTGAAACTGAAACAGGAACATGTGCTTCGTTTTCGTCGTAGTTCTCTCCACAATTAGGTGTACACATCACTTGCAGACCACGGCAAAACGTTTAGTGAATGGTTGCACTATACGCATCTGTATCAAACAACTATTAACAGTACTTCTAGTTGTTGCTGCGAGAGAGAGTCTTGAATTAACAATTATGCAAAGGAACCTCGTCAATCTGGGCAAACCACGTTGTTCACAGAAAGATCAAATATAAGACGGAGGAATCTAAGCGTAACGTCACAATGATAGGCACCAGCACCAAGTGCTTTTGGAGGAATATATTCCGTATTCTTTTGTGTATAGGTGGCATGGGCAGTATAGGTAAGCGCCGAGCCTGCAAAAAAAAAAAATTAATAGAAGGTCCACGAATATCTCATCTTCTAAATTACGGCGTAAAAAACTTTCTTTGAGGTCTTTGGCGTCAATATTTTATTTTTAAGGCCCTAAAATGCTTTGTTTAAGTTATTTAACAATACATCTGACCAAGTGTTGTGGTTTGCATTTAACACGAGTATTTAGATGTGTTTTTTCAACCAAATTCTTCACATTTTAAAAGTCGAAATGCAATTGGTCACGTTTCCGTAAAATTCCCTTTACTTAGAGACCTTGTTATTAAGTTAGTGAGAGCCGCAAAAGGTGTGTGTACTACTGAAATAATATAGGAGACGATATGTGTACTATCTTTTTGAAAACAATTTTGTGTGGATTTGTCCAACAGCATTTTTGCTGCCTCAAGCTAGGAGTATAACGTCTTCATAAAGACGAAAGATGCAATAATGATAAATGTATACAAATTCTTGCAGACATTTGACGTGTTTTTTATTCTCCTTCAATAGTTAATACATAATAGGCCGAAATTATTCATCATTTACCACGCGAGTAGCAGTGAAATATCAATGGGAGCAGTTAGGGACACTTGAAGTCCAATCATTTAAGAGCCTCTCTATATATTTCAGGAAAGACTGATTAACATAATACGTGTTCGGATCTGTGTCTGCAATCCTAATGTTAAGATAAAACACATTAGAATGTCGGCGAAACAAATTGCCAATTCGCCGTTTAATGGTATGTAGATGGAGATGTCTATATTTGTTTTGGGCGTTTCCTTCTGAATGTCCGACTCGGGCAAAATTATTGGTGAATCCCACGCATTAGAACGTCACACGTATTTCCCAACAAGAAACTCCTGACAGAAAATACAGGAAGCAATGTGTGAATTGTCTTAAATGAGGAAATATTAATTTAAAAATGATGATACGGTAATTTGTTGAAACACAGCAATCAAGTAAAATAAAAGATGCGTCATGCAAATTTCTAAAATGATATTTTTCTGCCTTCTTTGGTGGCTACGCCCAGAATGTTAAGTATCTCTATTAATTTCTTGACATTAGATTATCACATGTACTGGATGAAAAATTACAACACAGTTAAAAGTAAGAAATGTGATAATTCAGATTGTCTACGGACGGAAGTATCTGATAACTTTTCAATCGTAGAATAATACTCGTAGTTATGAGTAGTGGGCGGATTTTAATGAAATATAATTATTTTTCTTTTCACTTTACAAGAAATTCAGTATAGAAATTCATTTTATGTTATAAAAAGACGAAATGACCTATTTTTATGTCATTTTTGCCTTTTTGTCGATTTCGACTAATACGTCATTTTTTACCCCTTAACGTGATCTTATTCATTTTTTGCTGATTTTATCGTTTTTAATAGAACTATAATGGTACTTGCATGAAACAATATTTATGAAGTGCATCAAATTCTCGCCACGGAATTCCTGAGTAGCCTACTCGATTTCTTCGCCCATATATTGTTTATGTATTTACGTGAAAAACGGTTTAAAACAGTGTGTGATGTTCTATGGGGAGAAGTTAATTTGAAATTACATTATGTCCAGAAGCAAAACAAGGGGCCATCACAGCATTTGCTCGAGGATCAGGGACAAGAACTGGACAAAAACAGGATCGAGATGGGGTAATGTCAGCCGTTGTGAGTACAATATAATCTAAGGTTCCTGTGGCACTCATTGGCGCCATTGTTAGTTCGGTCAATTTCCGGATAAATAAGGGCAGATATTTTGTTCTAAAGAACAGTCAAAACCCTAAGTTCTTTTTAAAAATTTGTTGCGTCTTCAGTTGAAAACAACACGTCTTCAAGCCCCGGGGTGCGTTGAGCGCTTGGCTCTTTGGGAGAAAATCCTCAATTAAAAATCGCGCTATATTTATAATGCTTCTTTGGGAGTAATCCTCCATTAACATTATTTGTTATTAATGTCACGTCTCGTCGCAATCAGTTGTCGAGAGGACCAACTACGCGCTCCTGTGTCACTACCCAGCGGCCAGAATTGGGAAGGAATTAGAAAAGTGCGTAGGGGTTTAGGGCACTTGGCAAGAGTTGGACTAGCCTAGGGAGTTCTAAGGGGATTGTACGGGAATCGAACCCGGAACATGAGAATTGAAAGGCAAACGATTTTACGGGAAGTTTTCAAGATGAGTTCACTTGAACAAAAGAAAGAAGCCTCGATTACATCAGTAACATATCCAACAGCTTGAATTGTTCATCTGAAGAAGTTTTGATCAGTTTTTTACATAATTATTTTTTTGTTTTTAGGACATTTTTAAAGCATTTTAAGATCATTTTATTGATCTTTTTTGGCAATATTTTAGGTCATCAAAATTCGCTCCTAGTTATGAAACATTTATATTGCACTTCCGCACTTTTATAAACACTTTAATTGGCATGCACTACTCTACGACACACGTCTAGAGTGGGGAGCGTAGATATTTTCGGCGCTGGGGCGGAGTCTCCTGGAGGTAACCGGAGAGGGTAAACACCGCAAATGGACGTGAATGTCGGCGTCGGATATCATTGAATTGAATTGAATTAATGCCTTATTTTACGTGGCGAGACTCGGACCATTAGGCCTGCTCTTCCGTCTGACCACGTAAATTTCGCTACGCTCCTTTCACCAACTAGCAGAGAAAGGAGGTATTTCTTGGGCGAGAAACAGGCGATTTGAATTTTGCTCAGAGGCTACGTCATTTAGTCTTGAGGATCTTTTACATGCAAGTAAATCTACTAACATGGGACAGCCGGCTTTACTTCCCCTCCGAAGGAAGGCGTACGAAGGATTTTTTCGCCCTTAAAAATCCACGGCTTCGATCGGGTTTGAACCCGCCAACTTGGGTACAACAGTCCGAAACGCTAACCGTTACACCATCGCCGCCGCAATTGGTGGCGTCATTGGTGTAGGAACACCGCCACATCCCAGGTCACAAATGTCGAGGAGGGGATGTGGAAGGGAAAGGAGATGCTGCAGATGTTCGTGGCGGGGCGGGTGTGTAGGCGCAGGAGGGTGAGGTGTAGCGGGGGGAGTTTGGGGGGGGGCGAATACACGTGGTCTTAGCGTGTGGGGGAACGTGAGAGGGTGGGAGGTAAGGAGGGAGAGATGCCGTGATGGGGCTGGGTGGAGCAGCAGGGGGGTGGGGGGCAGTAGCGAGGCGGGAGCGTAGAGGATGTGATGGAGGGAGCGAGTGGGGCAGGGCGACAGCGGGAGGGGTGTGGTGGGATGGCGCGGGCGGGCGCGTAGTCGGACGTGGATGAGGAAGAGGGAAAGAGAAATCGAGCCTATGAACGGAGGGTGAGGGAGGGAGAGGCGAGGTGTACCGGAAGGAGTCAGCGTGGGGAGAGTGAGAGGGTGGAAGGGGAGAGTAGGGAGGATGGGGTGGGTGCGGGAAAGGATGAGAGGGAGGAGTGTGGGCGGGAGAGAGGGAATGGCGAGGGGTGTGTGGCGGGGTTAGGGAGCGGGGGAAGTGGGAGGGAGGAAGGGATGAAGGAAGTGGAGAGGGGCGTGTCGGGCTCAGGGGCGAGTGGGGTGTCGTGAGAGGCGGGGCGGAAGGATGGAGGGAGTGGCGAGGGGCGAGGCGGAGGTAGGGAGCGGGAGAGGTTGAGGAGGCCTGCGCGGGGTTAGGGGCGGGAGGGAGAGGGAGCGATGGAGGAGTGGCGACGGGAGCGTAACGGAGAGGGAGGGAGAGGCGAGGAGGGCGGGGTGGGGTTATGGACGGGAGGGAGTGGGAACGGGGGAATGTCTGAGGATTTAGGGGTGAGTGAGAAGCAGGGAGGGAGAGAGTGGTAAGTGAGGTATGGCGGGTTTAGAGTGAGCGGGGCAGGAGGGAGGGAGATGGGGAGAGTGTCTAGATGGCGTGGCGAGGTGGGAGAGTGTCAGTGACGGAGGAAAGGAGGAGGAGGGACGGAGGGAGTTATGAGGGAGCGTGTCGGGATGGGGTAATGGGCGGGCGGGAGGGAGAGGACGGGAGGGGAGTGGCGGGGTGGTGTTATAGGCGGGAGGGAGTGGCGGGGGTGGGGCTGGAGGGACGCAGGGATGGAGGGAGGGAGCAGGAGAGACGTAATGAGTAGCGTGGCGGGGTGGGGTTATGGTCGGGACGGAGGGAGAGAGTGGCGGAGGGCGGGGCGGCGCGTCGTAAATCGCCCGCTAATTATCGCTGTGCCGGACAAAGGCGCCGGAGCGCCGCGCCGCCGCCATTTGCATTTACGACCGCAATTACGCGGTGGCGGCGGAGGCAGCAGCGGGGCCCCGGGCGCCCTCGCCCTCTCGCCCCCTCGCGCCCGGCAGCACCCGCCGCCGCCTCTCAACACGCGCTGTGCCGCACTTCTGCGACAGTGGAGCCTCCCGCTACAGCGCGGCACTCAAATCTCAATGACAAGTACAACATGTACATCCTTGCCTCTCATGTCACTGACTCTTTGTTTCTGTACTCCCTCTCTAGCTCTCTCTCTCTAGCCCTCTCTCTCTAGTTCTCTCTCTCCCTCTCCCTCGCTCTCTCCCTCTCGCTCCCTCTCGCTCCCTCTCTCTCTCCCTCCCTCTCCCTCCCTCACTCCCTCTCTCCCTCTTGCTCTCCCTTTCCCTCTCTCCCTCTCTCCCTCCCTCTCCCTCCCTCACTCCCTCTCTCCCTCTTGCTCTCCCTTTCCCTCTCTCCCTCTCTCTCTCCCTCTCTCCCCTCTCTCCCTTTCTCCCTTCCTTTCTCTCTACCTCTCGCTCTCCCTCTCTCTCCCCCCTCTTTCTCTCTCATCCTTTCTCTCTCCCATTCCCTGTCTCTGCCTTTTTTATCCCTTTGGCTTTTTCTTCTCATCAGAGCTACCCGTAGCACCTGGCGAGATTGCAATATCAGGAATTGAATTCCGGATACTTGTAAGTAGAATTTCTGGTAGGCGAAACATATTCATAACAGGTTTTCTCGAGGTTCTTTCAGGGACAGATGGCTCCCGGCACGGATGTCTCTGCAGTGACTCTGACCGGGAGGTTCTAGGGTTCCACTCCCGACGCTCGCAGGACTTGTGACTCTAGCTCCTCAGTTGGGTCCAGCTCCAGCCGCTGTCTGGGGGAGAATTCTAGCGGCCGGCTGCTCTGATCGGTAGTTTTCCGTGGTTTCTCCGATCAACATCATGGCGGAGCAGTATCCTATCAAAGCGGCCCCGGCGCGATATTTCCCCTCTCTTCCTTGGCCTATCACCACTCGTGGTGCGATACCGACATTCGCCTGGTGTGGATTAGAGAAAGCACGGAAAACGACCGATTATAGCCGCCGTTCGCAAGAATTCTCCTTCAGTCAGCAGCAGAATTTAGTCCCAGAAACAATCGTCATTGAGCCTTCTTCTAGAAATGCATGCCATAATAAATAAATAAAAACTTATTGAAGAAATAAACGCATAAATGAATTTATAAGTAAATAAATAAATTGTAGTTCCTGGAGATTGTATATGCTTTGATTTTTAACATAAATTTTTCTATTATACACACCGAAAGAAATTTACAGGGTGTACAAAAACAGTTTTTACTTTGAATGTTGTAAGTAAAATCTCAGTGCCGTAAGTAAGATTTTTTTCCACACTCATCATTGAAAATATTTCATATCTACACTAATTATTGCGATGGTTTGCTTCGCGACTTCCAGGTTTGTCACGTAAATATATTTTTTCTGGAGCGTTCATAATTTGTTTAATACTCCATTTCTTTAGGGTATTTTTTGATTCTGTTTACTTCAGTTTTTCCTTTGTAGCTGTAAAATCGTTGATATTTGTCGCTGCATCACATTTCCTTTCGTATGGAAATCTTCATTTTGTTAAGACAGATAAAGAACTTTCCATCTAATAGAATGAGAGTGAATTTTAGTCAGAAAGGAAACAGAAAATGAAAAAGAAGAAAAAATACCAAGAAAGGTGCTAAAAGGGAATGCTTAAACATATTTTCTATTAAATAGGAAATGTTTTTGTGACAGGGGTACTTGTACGTATTAATCTCAACATGTACAATATAAAAAACGCAATTAAATTAATTTACAAATTCTTATTGAGGTATCATTTTCATTTCAATTAAACGTATCTAGTGTGAAAGGAAGGAGGAGATATTCTTCGCATGTTAAGTTCAAATTGTCTGTTTAGGCTATGAATTTATCAACAATATAGAATTATCTGTTCGATTCAACACCCACAAACAAAAAGTGAGATAATCTTCTATTCTCTCAGCTGCCTGACAGTGAACCGACTTATTCACACAATTACGTTCAACTCTTTTGGCTCGCATATGCCGATGAAACAAGAACAACTAGTGGTGATACAGAATAGCACAGACTTTCCCGTATTAGTTATCTATTTCCTTTGGTCTCGGCTAGCTACTCGGATGGAAAGTAAAAATAGAAGGAGGAATAATGAAGGGGAGGGGAAGAAGAAGGAATAGGAATAACACAGAAGGAGAAGGAAGAAGTAGGAAGTATAAGAAAGAAAGTTAGAAATAAGAGGATAAAGAAGTAGAAAGAACAAAAGAAGATGAAAGAAAATTTAGGAAGAAAATAAAGGAGAAGAAATTGTATTGTCACTCATTCGCCATTCCCTACCCCTGGATGGTGTGTACTCGCAGAACATGGAACAGATCCAAAACTGTAAACTCCGCGTCTTGAATTCAGCTTGTCAGGTTTCGGCCGCGTATTTATCAAGATTACAGCGTTGCCTGTCCGATACAATACCCACACACGGAAAGGAAGATAGTTCCGCCATTCTCCGCACGGGGCCCACCCATGGCTCGCGGACGACGCTTATCACGGCTGGAATGCGTGCTGGCATTCAACGCGCGCTCCGATCTTTGTCTGACGTGTGCAGTGCGGAGCCACACTGCGGGTAACAGGCCGGGCCCCTGCAGCCAGGCCCTCGGCCAATCAGCGATCGGTTCGTGACTGGCTCATACGAGTAATATCTCCATTTGTTTGAAACCGGTGCGTTAGGCAAAATATGTCTCGGGAAAAGCATTTCAGCGGCAACGTTTAAAAAGAATTTTAAAAAAATCAATTTTTACATTTAATTTATTAACTAACTAAATAACTACCTCAATTGTTAAATTCTCGGCTATCCGGCTCCCGGATAGCCGAGAATTTATAGATTCGAGCTGCGGAAGCTTACGTGTATATCTCAAATGTTTTCAAATGAAAATCGCTAAAAATCGCTCGCTAAAAATCGAGTCAGTTCATGACGAGCGAGTGCAAATGGCATTAGGGAATTAGCGTCGGTTTCTCAGCTAATCACGCGTCGTGACTGGAACATAAAGTAATATCTTAATTTGTTTAAAGCCGGTTCGTTAGCCAAAACAAGTCATAGAAAAATGTTCCAGCGGGAGCATTTAAACAACATTAAAAACTTTTTTATGTGAATTCATTAATGTTACTGTATGTGACGAAAATATCACAATAACAAGTCATGTAGAATCAGTGCTATGAACAAAATTGTACTATTTGTATTTATATAAATAATTCGAAATAATTACACACTAACAAGAGAACAATATAATTTCCCAATTATATTGCTGCATCTACCCTAATACAATGCATAACTGTCAGATCCCTCAACTCACACGCCATTGCTTTTTGCCTGGAACACAGAAGTATTATCTCCATTTGTTCAAAGCCATTAGTCGAAATACGTCTTAGGAAAACATTTCAGCGAGAGCATTGGAACAAAATTAAGAACTTCTTTATGTGAATTTATTAATATTATTGTAAGGGACTAAGATATCATGATAACAAGTCATGTGTAATCAGTGCGATGAACAAAATTTTACTATTTACATTAACATAAATAATTCGAAATATTTACACAGTAACAAAATACTGATATCCCCTGTTTGTATTATCGAGTCAACCGTAATGCAATGCATTACTGTCTGATCCCTCAACCATCACGGCATTGCTTCGTTACTGGAGTATGCAAGGAGTATTTCATTTTGTTTAAAACCTGTGCGATAGCCAGAATACATCTAACCACTCTCGTCTGTGTTCGATTACACCCGTATGACGCCACAATATGATGATGATAGGGGTGTGAAAGGACGAACACAATTCAACCATGCACGAAGCAGGACTCGAACCCGCGGTTCTTCGGTCCGAGATCGCTATGGCACTACTGCCTTTGCGACCTCGGCCGTCCGGACCGGCAAATGTTTATCTTTGTTATTACGAAATTAAATCAAATTAAATGAAATCGTGTCACAGAACTCAAGCATGGACTAGAAGAGGAATAAAAGAACAAGAGGAAACGAGGAGACGGGAAGCGGCGGAGAAGCAATCTAATTATCCGATAGGGCCAGACAAATTGAGCGAACACTTGGCGCGTGGGCGAACTGGCTTCACCACAACTCGAACACCGACGAAACAAATAGCAACTGCCCGGGTGAGCTCACGCCGCCCGGGGCTCACCTGCGACCATTACTCCTCAGGTGTCGATCTGCGCCGATCTCATAACAGCAGCGCCAATCCACGACACCGCCTCCGCACCCACGCGCTGCCTGGACCCGCTTCGCAAACGCTGCCTCACCGGGGGAGGTGGCTCAGAGCATCCACTGATGTCGCTGCAGTGCCTCTGACCGGGAGGTCCTAGGGTTGCACTCCCCACGGTGGCAGCATTTTCCACACTACCTACACAGCTAGGTTACGAGCGAAGTTACTGGGAGAGGTGGTTCAGGGCATCAACTGATGTCACTGCAGTGCCTCTTACCGGGAGGTCCTAGGGTTACACTCCCCACGGTGGCCGCATTTTCCACACTACCTACACAGCTATGTTACGAGCGAAGTTACTGGGAGAGGTGGCTCAGGGCATCGACTGATGTCACTACAGTACCTCTGACCGGGAGGTCCTAGGGTTACATCCCCACGGTGGCAGCATTTTCCACACTACATACACAGCTATGTTACGAGCGAAGTTACTGGGAGAGGTGGCTCAGGGCATCAATTGATGTCACTACAGTACCTCTGACCGGGAGGTCCTAGGGTTACACTCCCCACGGTGGCCGCATTTTCCACACTACCTACACAGCTATGTTACGAGCGAAGTTACTGGGAGAGGTGGCTCAGGGCATCGACTGATGTCGCTGCAGTGCCTCTGACCGGGAGGTCCTAGGGTTACACTCCCCACGGTGGCAGCATTTTCCACACTATCTACACAGCTATGTTACGAGCGAAGTTACTGGGAGAGGTGGCTCAGGGCATCGACTGATGTCACTGCAGTGCCTCTTACCGGGAGGTCCTAGGGTTACACTCCCCATGGTGGCCGCATTTTCCACACTACCTACACAGCTAGGTTACGAGCGAAGTTACTGGGAGAGGTGGCTCAGGGCATCAATTGATGTCACTGCAGTGCCTCTGACCGGGAGGTCCTAGGGTTGCACTCCCCACGGTGGCAGCATTTTCCACACTACCTACACAGCTAGGTTACGAGCGAAGTTACTGGGAGAGGTGGTTCAGGGCATCAACTGATGTCACTGCAGTGCCTCTTACCGGGAGGTCCTAGGGTTACACTCCCCACGGTGGCCGCATTTTCCACACTACCTACACAGCTATGTTACGAGCGAAGTTACTGGGAGAGGTGGCTCAGGGCATCGACTGATGTCACTGCAGTGCCTCTGACCGGGAGGTCCTAGGGTTGCACTCCCCACGGTGGCAGCATTTTCCACACTACCTACACAGCTATGTTACGAGCGAAGTTACTGGGAGAGGTGGTTCAGGGCATCAACTGATGTCACTGCAGTGCCTCTGACCGGGAGGTCCTAGGGTTACACTCCCCACGGTGGCCGCATTTTCCACACTACCTACACAGCTAGGTTACGAGCGAAGTTACTGGGAGAGGTGGTTCAGGGCATCAACTGATGTCACTGCAGTGCCTCTTACCGGGAGGTCCTAGGGTTACACTCCCCACGGTGGCCGCATTTTCCACACTACCTACACAGCTATGTTACGAGCGAAGTTACTGGGAGAGGTGGCTCAGGGCATCGACTGATGTCACTACAGTACCTCTGACCGGGAGGTCCTAGGGTTGCACTCCCCACGGTGGCAGCATTTTCCACACTACCTACACAGCTAGGTTACGAGCGAAGTTACTGGGAGAGGTGGTTCAGGGCATCAACTGATGTCACTGCAGTGCCTCTTACCGGGAGGTCCTAGGGTTACACTCCCCACGGTGGCCGCATTTTCCACACTACCTACACAGCTATGTTACGAGCGAAGTTACTGGGAGAGGTGGCTCAGGGCATCGACTGATGTCACTGCAGTGCCTCTGACCGGGAGGTCCTAGGGTTGCACTCCCCACGGTGGCAGCATTTTCCACACTACCTACACAGCTATGTTACGAGCGAAGTTACTGGGAGAGGTGGCTCAGGGCATCAATTGATGTCACTGCAGTGCCTCTGACCGGGAGGTCCTAGGGTTACACTCCCCACGGTGGCAGCATTTTCCACACTACCTACACAGCTAGGTTACGAGCGAAGTTACTGGGAGAGGTGGTTCAGGGCATCAACTGATGTCACTGCAGTGCCTCTTACCGGGAGGTCCTAGGGTTACACTCCCCACGGTGGCCGCATTTTCCACACTACCTACACAGCTATGTTACGAGCGAAGTTACTGGGAGAGGTGGCTCAGGGCATCGACTGATGTCACTACAGTACCTCTGACCGGGAGGTCCTAGGGTTACACTCCCCACGGTGGCAGCATTTTCCACACTACCTACACAGCTAGGTTACGAGCGAAGTTACTGGGAGAGGTGGTTCAGGGCATCAACTGATGTCACTGCAGTGCCTCTTACCGGGAGGTCCTAGGGTTACACTCCCCACGGTGGCCGCATTTTCCACACTACCTACACAGCTATGTTACGAGCGAAGTAACTGGGAGAGGTGGCTCAGGGCATCGACTGATTTCACTACAGTACCTCTGACCGGGAGGTCCTAGGGTTACACTCCCCACGGTGGCAGCATTTTCCACACTACCTACACAGCTATGTTACGAGCGAAGTTACTGGGAGAGGTGGCTCAGGGCATCAATTGATGTCACTGCAGTGCCTCTGACCGGGAGGTCCTAGGGTTGCACTCCCCACGGTGGCAGCATTTTCCACACTACCTACACAGCTAGGTTACGAGCGAAGTTACTGGGAGAGGTGGTTCAGGGCATCAAATGATGTCACTGCAGTGCCTCTTACCGGGAGGTCCTAGGGTTACACTCCCCACGGTGGCCGCATTTTCCACACTACCTACACAGCTATGTTACGAGCGAAGTTACTGGGAGAGGTGGCTCAGGGCATCGACTGATGTCACTACAGTACCTCTGACCGGGAGGTCCTAGGGTTACACTACAGTACCTCTGACCGGGAGGTCCTAGGGTTACACTCCCCACGGTGGCCGCATTTTCCACACTACCTACACAGCTATGTTACGAGCGAAGTTACTGGGAGAGGTGGCTCAGGGCATCGACTGATGTCGCTGCAGTGCCTCTGACCGGGAGGTCCTAGGGTTACACTCCCCACGGTGGCAGCATTTTCCACACTACATACACAGCTATGTTACGAGCGAAGTTACTGGGAGAGGTGGCTCAGGGCATCAATTGATGTCACTACAGTACCTCTGATCGGGAGGTCCTAGGGTTACACTCCCCACGGTGGCCGCATTTTCCACACTACCTACACAGCTATGTTACGAGCGAAGTTACTGGGAGAGGTGGCTCAGGGCATCGACTGATGTCGCTGCAGTGCCTCTGACCGGGAGGTCCTAGGGTTGCACTCCCCACGGTGGCAGCATTTTCCACACTACCTACACAGCTATGTTACGAGCGAAGTTACTGGGAGAGGTGGCTCAGGGCATCAATTGATGACACTGCAGTGCCTCTGACCGGGAGGTCCTAGGGTTGCACTCCCCACGGTGGCAGCATTTTCCACACTACCTACACAGCTAGGTTACGAGCGAAGTTACTGGGAGAGGTGGTTCAGGGCATCAACTGATGTCACTGCAGTGCCTCTTACCGGGAGGTCCTAGGGTTACACTCCCCACGGTGGCCGCATTTTCCACACTACCTACACAGCTATGTTACGAGCGAAGTTACTGGGAGAGGTGGCTCAGGGCATCGACTGATGTCACTACAGTACCTCTGACCGGGAGGTCCTAGGGTTACACTCCCCACGGTGGCAGCATTTTCCACACTACCTACACAGCTATGTTACGAGCGAAGTTACTGGGAGAGGTGGCTCAGGGCATCAATTGATGTCACTACAGTACCTCTGACCGGGAGGTCCTAGGGTTACACTCCCCACGGTGGCCGCATTTTCCACACTACCTACACAGCTATGTTACGAGCGAAGTTACTGGGAGAGGTGGCTCAGGGCATCGACTGATGTCGCTGCAGTGCCTCTGACCGGGAGGTCCTAGGGTTACACTCCCCACGGTGGCAGCATTTTCCACACTACCTACACAGCTATGTTACGAGCGAAGTTACTGGGAGAGGTGGCTCAGGGCATCGACTGATGTCACTGCAGTGCCTCTTACCGGGAGGTCCTAGGGTTACACTCCCCACGGTGGCAGCATTTTCCACACTACCTACACAGCTATGTTACGAGCGAAGTTACTGGGAGAGGTGGCTCAGGGCATCGACTGATGTCGCTGCAGTGCCTCTGACCGGGAGGTCCTAGGGTTACACTCCCCACGGTGGCCGCATTTTCCACACTACCTACACAGCTATGTTACGAGCGAAGTTACTGGGAGAGGTGGCTCAGGGCATCGACTGATGTCGCTGCAGTGCCTCTGACCGGGAGGTCCTAGGGTTACACTCCCCACGGTGGCAGCATTTTCCACACTACCTACACAGCTATGTTACGAGCGAAGTTACTGGGAGAGGTGGCTCAGGGCATCAATTGATGTCACTGCAGTGCCTCTGACCGGGAGGTCCTAGGGTTGCACTCCCCACGGTGGCAGCATTTTCCACACTACCTACACAGTTAGGTTACGAGCGAAGTTACTGGGAGAGGTGGTTCAGGGCATCAACTGATGTCACTGCAGTGCCTCTTACCGGGAGGTCCTAGGGTTACACTCCCCACGGTGGCCGCATTTTCCACACTACCTACACAGCTATGTTACGAGCGAAGTTACTGGGAGAGGTGGCTCAGGGCATCGACTGATGTCACTACAGTACCTCTGACCGGGAGGTCCTAGGGTTACACTCCCCACGGTGGCAGCATTTTCCACACTACCTACACAGCTATGTTACGAGCGAAGTTACTGGGAGAGGTGGCTCAGGGCAACGACTGATGTCACTACAGTACCTCTGACCGGGAGGTCCTAGGGTTACACTCCCCACGGTGGCAGCATTTTCCACACTACCTACACAGCTATGTTACGAGCGAAGTTACTGGGAGAGGTGGCTCAGGGCATCGACTGATGTCGCTGCAGTGCCTCTGACCGGGAGGTCCTAGGGTTACACTCCCCACGGTGGCCGCATTTTCCACACTACCTACACAGCTATGTTACGAGCGAAGTTACTGGGAGAGGTGGCTCAGGGCATCAATTGATGTCACTGCAGTGCCTCTGACCGGGAGGTCCTAGGGTTGCACTCCCCACGGTGGCAGCATTTTCCACACTACCTACACAGCTAGGTAACGAGCGAAGTTACTGGGAGAGGTGGTTCAGGGCATCAGCTGATGTCACTGCAGTGCCTCTTACCGGGAGGTCCTAGGGTTACACTCCCCACGGTGGCAGCATTTTCCACACTACCTACGCAGCTAGGTTACGAGCGAAGTTACTGGGAGAGGTGGCTCAGGGCATCAACTGATGTCACTACAGTACCTCTGACCGGGAGGTCCTAAGGTTACACGGTGGCAGGATTTTCCACCTTATCTTAACAGTTAGGTCGAATTCAGTCGTTGTCTAGAGGGAAGTTCCAGCGGCCGGCTGCTCTAATCGGTAGTATTCCGTGATGTCTGCTATCAACACTTAGGGAAATGCCGGAGCAGTACCCTAACAAACGGGCTACAGACCACGCGCCTTCTTTCCTTCCTCTTCCTTGTCCTATTCTCACCCCTTACACTAGCATGCACCACACTCCACACATGGCGGGAGACCGGTGGGGAGCTTAGAGCTCTTCCCGGCTGTGATGGTTAAGATCAACACCAGGCGAATGCCGGAGCAGTACCCTAACAAACGGGCCACGGACCGCACGCGATGTTTCCTTCCTCTTCCTTGTCCTATCCTCTCCCCTTAGTTACACTCACATGCACTACACTATCATATAAGCCGGGAGACCGGTCGGGAGCTTAGTATTTGCCCCGGCTGGGGGGTGTGCCACGCTGGTGGGAGATACCTAGTTGAGGGACACCCCGCTAACCGATGGTAGGACGGCGCCGGATCCACCATCAAGCGGGGGAATACCGCCATCTTTCGATGAGAAAACATGCACTACACTTACAGGACGAATGACGTCTGTAGTTGATGGGCCCAGAATTACCAATCAACCAACCAATCACCCATCGTAGTAGTGGCACGATTCCTCAACACAGTCCTTGCACCCACGCTCTGCCTAAACCCTCTTCACAAATGCTACCTCTCACAAGCAAATTAGCCAATGCACGTACCCCCATCACTCTGCGCCGCTGTGGAGATCAATATCGGCTGCAGCGACCCCATCAATTATACGTACTTGTGCATAATAATACAGGTTTTAATGTCAATAGGCTGCAAGACAATTTTTCAACCCAAAAATACCCACGCGGCTATTCACTAATCCCTGCTGACGTTGAACGCCTCAAGACCGAAATTACGTTCGATTACTCTAAAAGTTTAGCACAAACCTCGCTGAATAACCGAGTTGACAAATACGTATTCGTGTAGCTCAAATTACAAACTGGTCTAACGGGTTCGTTCATAAACTCACGGGCGAGAGCGCTGGTGTAGCAAAGCTTCGTGGACAGTTGAATAGCGGTCGTGGGCGATTTCTTATTCGGGAACATTACCCACCCGACCGGACAAAGCGTCTGATCCCGAGGGTGTTATAGTCGAACGAGTAGCAATGGTGCGTTTGATCGCTTAAGGTAATTAATTTCCCTTTTGTACTCGGCGTTCCGTGAGTTGCCTAGGCGTACACGAACGTTAGATGAAGCAAGAATGGCACAGAACCTGCACAACATCGCGCTGATCGTTGGCTTGTGTTGGGCTTCCTGTTGTTTTTTGTAGAACAGGTCGTCGATGTGCAATGTAGGGTTTGTAGTTTCTCCGAAGAGAAATACGGCTGAGTGTCTGACTACTTATTGTAGCGAGGTTCAACAATAACGGTAATAAAACTCACTGTGTTTCACTGACAAACAATTGTTTTTATGTGACGTCGAAAACGTGTGGTGACTATCACACGTTGATTTCGGATCTTGAGAACGTTCGATTGCCAGAGAGCTTTCTATTGAGTGCAGCAATCTTTGGTCGCTTTTTCTTTTGAAACGCTAACATCACGGGCTGAAATATATTAATATTTATGAGTATATATCGTAAAAAGCTAATCTAAAAACTACGTTAATAAATATTGGCAACATTGCAAGGAAAGTCATTTTTTGTAAACAGTTAGGAGTCGTTTCCGTGTTTATCTCAAGCCTTTCCAGTCTTTCAGGCATTCATATTTTTCACGTTACCAGTGTTTCCGAACTTTCAGATGTTTTCGCGCTCTCAAACTTCATGTGACGTCATATTTCCGTGGTCGTGAGATGGTCATTGACTTCGCAAGAAAGGTAGGCGTGACGCAAAATATGTGTGAGAAATTGCTAGCAAACATCGTTTATGTAGCCATAAAGTATTTCCAAAGGACATTAGCTGAATATTAAAAGAAATAAGCGTCACATAAATGACGTTCGTAGATTATTGGCATTTCCATCTCTAGTATAATTGTTTTTTTAACTTTTTTCAAGTTGTTTTCAATTATTTTTTCAAGTAGTACTTTTGAGGAGAAAATAAAATATCACACGTAATTTTCAATGGCCCATCAACTTTTCTGACAACATTTTTTCACTTTGTGAGACTTAACTAATAGGGTCAACTTGGCATGGGAGTGTGATCGCAAAGAAAAGTGAATGGAATAGGTGAGACGTCAGAAAATTGAAATTCATATTTACTGATAGATCTGGCCGATATCGATCAGATTCGAAACAGATATTCAGATTTTTCGATGTACTCTTCGTGAAGTCTAAACTATTTAAACTTTTCTAAAAAAAATAGCTCTACATTGTTTGTTTAAATTGTTTCCTCGTATACAAGGACACTCAAAAAGTGGCGCCGATCCTATTTTCATTAATTTATTTGTTTTTTAAAGTTGCAGAAGTTAAAAACTTTTTCGATGTCTTTTTACAATAAATTAATGACAGAAAATTCTTTCTTAAAGAAATGTGTTTCTGAAAAACAAATCATTAAATAAGATTATATTCAATTTTTCTAAAATATGAATACATTTTTAGTAATTTCACGTGAAATATGGACAATTTTTAAACAATTATTTTCTCCAAAACTCCTAAATATTTTAAACATTTTTATCGAATAGAGAAATGTGTGCAAATAAAGATGGTCTCATGGTGAATAGAGAAAAGGAGCAAATACAGGTCTCATATCCATCTTACTCGACAAGCAATCTAACTGCAAATATGTATATCTAACTGCATAACATATCGATTTCTATGTCCCTTATACCATTCATACATTTTATTTTAAAGATTTCCAATTTATTATGCAGCCACAAGTTTTCCAAAAGTAGCACTCATCCTGCTCAAGAACAGCAAATAAATTACTCTCGTACAACACTGAAATAAATTAAATGATTTAATAAAACAGTCTTCGAGAATATAATATAATAGTATAATGACACAGTTCAATAATATCGTATACAGTACAACAATTCTTTACTTTCCCAGGATATCAAAAATGTTACTCTCCTTAACTCAACACGAAAATCAGATATTAAAAGGCGGATGTCATCGCTACTTGGAGCCTTGTAGTCAGATGAACCATAAGCAGAGATGGACTGAGTTAGAGAATTAAGTTGTTACGCGCAGTGTGAGAACAGGTAGAATAGTACAATTCAATATTCGCATTTTTTCAGTCAAATCGAAAATATTTAATTGTTTTTGAATTTTTACCGAAGTCCTCGTTATCTACCAAAACTATAGACATATCTCTTTCTCTCACTCTCTCTCACTCTCACTCTCACTTTCTCTCACTCTCTCTCAGTCTCTCTGTCTCTCTCTTTCTCTCTCTCTCTTGCGTAATTTTCTTTCTATTTTTGTACGTGTTGGAAATTAGTAACTTAGATGTCACAAAAACTCTTTTCTCTAGCGTTCACCAGAGTGGATGAGTAATTAAAATTATTCCTAAAACACTAAATCTCGGGACTATAGAGCTTAGAGACGTGATTGATTCGGTGGGTATTACAGCGTGGCTAATGTAGCTGGTGAAGTATATAGCTGGGCTCTTGCGCGTAATGTACGGGTGATGTAGCGTGAGAAATGCAGTTGATGACAAGTTTGGGCTCAGGCGCTGTGTGGCGTGTGCGTTCGGCGAGTGATGTGGCGTGGGTGATGTCAGTGATGTAGCTGGAATTTAGCGCACACAGGCATACGCCATCCGAAGAGTGACGCGTCGTGAGAGATGTTGGTAGCGATTTGGATCTATCTTGTTGTGGCTGCGATCTAGCGCTTTCTGGCACAGGTGGGTCTAGGTGATCAGGTGGGTGATGTAGGTGGTGATGTAGCTTGGATCTATCGCGTACAGGCGTGATTGATTTGACGGATTGTGCGACGTTGGTAATGTCGTTGGTTAGGAAATCTAGCTAGGAAATTTAGAACACAGATGTGGGTGCTCCGATGGGAGATGCAGCTAAACTGCAACACTTGAAAAGGCGTGCATGATTCAACGTAGTTATTTCGGTGGTGATGTAGGTGGTGCTGATGTAGCTGGGCTGTACCACTCGCAGAGGCGTGAGTGATTCAACGTAGTTATTTCGGTGGTGATGTAAGTGGTGATGATGTAGCTGGTCTGTACCACTCGCAGAGGCGTGGGTGATTCAACGTAGTTATTTCGGTGGTGATGTAGGTGGTGATGATGTAGCTGGGCTGTACCACTCGCAGAGGCGTGGGTGATTCAACGTAGTTATTTCGGTGGTGATGTAGGTGGTGATGATGTAGCTGGGCTGTACCACTCGCAGAGGCGTGGGTGATTCAACGTAATTATTTCGGTGGTGATGTAGGTGGTGATGATGTAGCTGGGCTGTACCACTCGCAGAGGCGTGGGTGATTCAACGTAGTTATTTCGGTGGTGATGTAGGTGGTGATGATGTAGCTGGGCTGTACCACTCGCAGAGGCGTGAGTGATTCAACGTAGTTATTTCGGTGGTGATGTAGGTGGTTATGATGTAGCTGGGTTGTACCACTCGCAGAGGCGTGGGTGATTCAACGTAGTTATTTCGGTGGTGATGTAGGTGGTGATGATGTAGCTGGGCTGTACCACTCGCAGAGGCGTGAGTGATTCAACGTAGTTATTTCGGTGGTGATGTAGGTGGTGATGATGTAGCTGGGCTGTACCACTCGCAGAGGCGTGGGTGATTCAATGTAGTTATTTCGGTGGTGATGTAGGTGGTGATGATGTAGCTGGGCTGTACCACTCGCAGAGGCGTGTGTGATTAAACGTAGTTATTTCAGTGGTGATGTCGAAGACGATGTAGCTGGTCTGTACCACTCGCAGAAGCATGAGGAATAGAACGTAGTTATTTCAGTGGTGATGTGGATGAAGATGTAGCTGGGCTGTACCACTTGCTGAGGCGTGGATTATTCAGTGTAGGTATTTCGGTGGTACGTGGATGGTGATGAAGCTGGCTTGTACCACTAGCTAGCGTGGGTGATTCAACATACGTGGTGATGGTGATGTAGCTGGGTTGTAGCGCCGCGCGGAGGCGTGGGCGATTCGGTGGCGATGTCTATCGTGATGTAGCAAGGCGTGGTGGGACATTGGGCATGCGAAGCAGTGGGACGGGGCGGGGCGTGGGGGCGGGGGGCGTGCGTAGCGGTGCTTCTGCGGCGGCGGGTGGTCGACGGGACGGTGGGCCGCGGGGGGAGGAGAGGGGGGTTATGCAGCGTTTTCGTGCTTCGTGGACCATGTCGGCTCACGCGTGCCTCTCTGAGAGCGGGGGAGGGGGAAGGCGGGGGGCGACTGCCGCCTTTTTATCGCACGACCGCCGTGGGAATATATACACTGCCCCACCGCACAGTGCATCGAAACGGCATCACGGGATTAACCAGGTGATTCAAGGCTTAATCGTTATCAGCCTGAATTATTTTGTACAGAAAAAAAAATTCACCAAGTTTAATTCTAATTTTTTTTCTTGGAATTTGTAAATGCACATGGTGACACCGATTAGGGCTTTATGTCAAGAACCTGAAGTTCTAATTTGATTTACTGCCACATTTTAGAATAAACGTTTGAACAAGCTACACATTCGTAGAGGGTACCCATACGGGTACGCTAGGCTGATAAGAATTAATTTATGTCATTGCGGTGTCTATGAACGGAGGTCCTATAGGTCGTTCCGACAACAGTAAAATTTTCGACACCACATTCATAGCTAGGTATCGTTCAGCCAATTTGTAGAGAACTCTAATGGTCCGCTGCTCTGATCGGTAGTTTTCAGTAGTTTCAACATCAGGCGAATGCCGGAGCAGTATCCTGGACAAGCGAGTCACGGACCGCGCGCGATCTTTCTTTCCTCTTTATCGTGCTATTTTAACCCCCTTACTCTCACACACTGATGCTGTACACTAACTCACGTGACGGAAGACCGGTGAGCATCTTACAGCTTGTCCCAGTTAGGGCAGTGGTTGAAAATGTCTGGTTGAGGGACAGCCCGCAAGACGACGGTAGAGCGGCACCGGATCTCATTACCTCAACGGAAGAAGATTAACACAACCCGTACAAAAACACGCCCTAAACTTACGGAAATATTGACGTTAGCGGTTAAAGCGTTCGGACTCACTAGAAAACAATCAGCGACGAAAATGACTGCAGAATATTATTTTTATTTACCAGGGATAAGTCGCGTTTCTCCTACGGACGTAAGGAGTCACAAAGGGTAAACGGACCCCAAAGTAACTTCCGTTGTTTGATTTATTCTGTCATGATTTAATGTGATTTACGAATAAACTACTTTTATTTATAATAATAATAATAATAATTATTCCCGTGCGGAGTTTCTAGTCTCCCATCGGGCGCCTCCCCAGGTGGCGGATAGGGGAATGCTCACCAGATATGGCGGGTACTGAGGAAATAAAATATTCAGGGCGGACCAAAACTAAGCGAAGAAAATCCAAGAGGCGTCTGTAGTGGAAACCACCGGCAACTTGGTCAGCGTCTGTTCATCCAGAGGATGCGGCTGCAACTACTGCTCCAGGAACTAACAATCCTTGGTTCTACCCAACCAGCATCAGCTGGATATCAATCACAAGCAACAATGATTCGTACAAACAAAAACAAAAGTACCCCAGGTGGACGATCCACCCGTCAACAGACGGCAACCAAGTATTCGGATTCTGGGGAGCTTGGACCTGTACGAGAGAGCGAGTCGGAGTGCTCTGGTAAACTTCCACGAAAGAGCCACACATACATTGGCACATTCAACATTCGAACGATGATTCAAACCGGTAAACTACACAATCTCACAACAGAACTTACCAAACAGAAAATCCAAATTCTCGCCCTACAAGAAACACGTTTCACTGACTCAGAAACAATCGACTACAACAACTACAGGATCTTCAAAAGTGGAACTAAGAAAAAGGTTTGCAAAGGGACACCTCTATTCGGCATGGCCTTTGTTGTAGACAAAAAGGTCCTAGATTCAGTAAAAGACGTGAAACCCATCAATAACCGACTCATGACCATGAGGATCAAACATACGAATAAGAATTACACTTTCATCAATGTTCACGCGCCCACAAATGCAGACAACAAAAAAGAACCCGAAAAGACTGACAAATTCTGGGAAGAACTCGGAAATGAAATGTCCAAAATTCCACAAGACGACGTTAAAATTCTCCTCGGAGATTTTAATGCACAAATTGGCAGAGAATACAGATACAAAAAAACAGTAGGCAATTACCCTGCACACAAATTCACTAACAAAAATGGCACCCGGCTCATCGAGTTATGCCAACAGAACAACCTGAAAATTATGTCAACCTCACTACGAAAATATCCCAAGAAACAGAAAACATGGCGCTCCCCCATCCAACAATTAGGAGAATTCCAAATCGACCATGTTGCAATCTCTTACTTCTACCAGAAAGAAATTGACGATGTACAAGTCCGCAAAGGAGCAAACATAGATTCCGACCATTACCTTTCCCGAATCAAGATCAAATTTACCACCAAGAGAAAATTCAACAAGAAAACCCCAACAATTCCAAAATTCGACACACACAAAATCCAAGACTCCAAAATTGCTGAAAAATAGGAAGAACAACCCGCAAAAAACTGGGAAAATTTCAAGGACAAAATCATAGAGACTGCCAAATCCTTGATTCCCCTCACCAAAAGACCGAAACATCCCTGGTGGAATAAAGAATGCGAAGTTGCCCTCAATAACAGAAAAAACGCTTTCCAAAATTACAACAGTAACAAATCTGAAAAAACCCACAAGATCTTCCTCGAAGTACGAAAAGAGACATCCAAAACTTTAAGACAAATCAAACGGATATACATCAATGACCAACTGACGTCGATCGAAGATAACTTTCGAAACAATAACACGCACGACTTCTACAAGATATTCGCCAACCAAATGAAGGGATACACACCACACAACTTATGTTTCAGAAAGCAAGATGGAAAATTGGCATTAACAAACAAAGAAAATTGCCAAGAGTTGGCTAAATACTTCTCACAACTTTTGAATTGTCCGGAACCTACAAGGAGATTCCCAAAGAAACAACCTGACCATACAAATGAAGACTCGTCACCACCAAGTCAAGACGAAATCCACTCCCACATCAAAAGACTCAAAAACAACAAGGCATCAGGTGAAGATGGAATTACAGCAGAATTGCTCAAAAACCTTGAACCCAACTCACTCAAAGAAATCACACAGATCGTCCAAGAAATCTGGCAAACAGAACAAATCCCTGACGATTGGAAAACCGCACTCATTCACCCACTACATAAAAAGGGAGAAAAGTCAGATGTAAACAATTACAGAGGGATTTCCCTCCTTCCAGTTATTTACAAAATTCTCTCGGCCTGTCTTCTGAAACGAACACAAGAACAACTCGAACCAAAATTATCAGATTTTCAGGCAGGGTTCAGACCAAACCGATCCTGTCCCGAACAAATCTTCAACCTAAAAATATTCATCAAAATGCGAGCAATTCGAAACAAACCAGTAACATGTACATTTGTCGACTTCAAAAAGGCCTACGACTCTATCGATCGACCATCACTATTCCAGATCCTAGAAGAAAGAGGACTAGACCACAAAACACGGAAACTTATTGAGCAAACACTTACAAAAACAAATTCTAAAGTGAAATTTATGGGAGAAATCTCAGAACCTTTCGAAATTCGGACAGGCGTGAGACAAGGAGATGGCCTCTCTCCTCTCCTGTTCAACCTAGTCTTGGACAAAGTAATGGAAGAATGGGAAAAAGAACTTCAAAGACAAGATGCTTGGAAACCTATCACTCTCGGCATACCCAAAAATAACCTCTGCATACCATACCTTGCCTTTGCCGACGATATAGCGATACTGTCTGAAAACCAAGAGACCGCTATCAAACAATTAGAAACACTCAAAGAATGTGCAGAAAGGGTAGGATTACAGATCTCTTTCGAGAAAACTCAAGTCCTATCCCACAAAGGTGACAACATGCACACAAGGTATGGAACGGTCAAAAGGGTACCACATTTCAAATACCTGGGTGAGTTCATCGAACCAACCGGATCCGAAAGAATTTCACAACAAACCCGCCTCCAGAAAATCAAGAAAGCATTCGGACTAATCCAAAACCTGTACAACAAAAAATGCATGTCTAAGAAAACCAAAATTCGACATTATAATACTGTCATCAAACCGGCAGCTCTTTACGCTAGCGAAACACTCACGCTCAGCAAGAAATATGAACTGGAAGAAATCAAAAAAGAAGAAAGAAAAATCATTAGAAAGATACTCTGTGCGAGACTCACTCCCGATGGATACAGATTACAATCTATTGAGACAACTGAAAAGTACTCGAACATAGAAGTCGACATCAGGAAAAGACGACTGAAATTCTTCGGACACATAGACAGGCTACCAAATACTCGACTAACTAAAAGAATGCTAAACTATATATCCTCACTTAAAAGTACAACACCATGGATGAAAGAAACAAAAAAAGACATACGACACGCCGACATAACTGACACCTCAGACAAAAACACCTTCCGCAACAAAGTGAACAAATGGGAAGTCAAAGCAGAACAACCAAAATCAAAACCCTACAGACCGAAATGGTCTGAAGAAAGAAAACTGGCATTCTCCAACAGAATGAAAGAATATTGGAAAATTAAGAAGAACTCCACAAAAACTAATTAGAGCTCCACAGAAACGAGTCAATTTTTGCTTAACGTTTTCCATTATTGGGAAAATACGCTAATAATAATAATAATAATAATAATAATAATAATAATAATTATTATTATTATTATTATTATTATTATTATTATTATAAACGTACGTATTATTATAATAAAGGTATTTGTTCCCCAATTTGTAACGTATCTTGTCCTACTTATATACCAAGTATTCATACAATTGACAAAAAATAAATTTTTCCTCATTTTGACACGTAATGGAGGGTATTCTGAACGTTTACGTTTGGTCGAAGTTGTATTTCCTATGTAAATCCGAAACTATTAGATTTAGCAGATTATGGTTTACGCCATTCATTTCGTATTTTGTTCTACTTATATACCAATTTTAAATACAATAAGCTAAAATTATTTTTTTTCCCATTTTTGGACGAAACAGGGGGGTATTATGAACTTTTACAATTAGTCGAATTCGTTTTTCCTCTGTAACTCCGAAACTATTAGATTTCACAGATTGTGGTTTACGCCATTATATTTCTCGTATTTTGTTCAACTTATGTACCAATTTTGAATACAAAAAGCGGAAATTATTTTTTTTACCATTTTGGCACGGCATGGGAGATATTATGAACTTTTACAATTAGACGACTTCGTTTTTCCTCTGTAACTCCGAAACTATTAGATTTTGCAGATTGTGGTTTACGCAATTCAATTTCTCGTATTTTGTTCTACTTATATACCAATTTTGAATACAATAAGCGGATTTTTTTCCCCATGTTGCCACGTAACGGGGGGGTTTTATGAACTTTTACATTTAGACGACTTGGTTTTTCCTCTGTAACTCCGAAACTATTAGATTTAGCAGATTGTGGTTTACATCATTCAATTTCTCGTATTTTCTTCTATTTATATACCAATTTTGAATACAATAAGCCGAAATTAATTTTTTTGCAATTTTGGCACGTAACGGGGGGGTATTATGAACTTTTACAATTAGACGACTTCGTTTTTCCTCTGTAAATTCGAAACTATTAGATTTAACAGATTGTGGTTTACGCCATTCAATTTCTCGTATTTTGTTCTACTTATATACCAATTTTGAATACAATAAGCCGAAATTAATTTTTTTCCAATTTTGGCACGTAACGGGGGGTATCGGGGGGGTACTTTTACAATTAGACGACTTCGTTTTTCTTCTGTGACTTCGAAACTATTAGATTTAGCAGATTGTGGTTTACGCCATTCAATTTCTCGTATTTTCTTCTACTTATATACCAATTTTGAATACAATAAGCCGAAATTAATTTTTTTCCAATTTTGGAACGTAACGGGGGGGTATTATGAACTTTTACAATTAGACGACTTCGTTTTTCCTCTGTGACTTCGAAACTATTAGATTTAGCAGATTGTGGTTTACGCCATTGTATTTCTCGTATTTTCTTCTACTTATATACCAATTTTGAATACGATAAGCCGAAATTAATTTTTTTCCAATTTTGGAACGTAACGGGGGGGTATTATGAACTTTTACAATTAGACGACTTCGTTTTTCCTCTGTGACTTCGAAACTATTAGATTTAGCAGATTGTGGTTTACGCCATTGTAATTCTCGTATTTTCTTCTACTTATATACCAATTTTGAATACGATAAGCCGAAATTAATTTTTTTCCAATTTTGGCACATATTGGAGTGTTATTTTTAACTTTCGCATTTAACCGAAGTCGTAATTCTCATGTATGTCAGAAACTTCCAGATTGAGCCGGTTGTGTCTTCCTACGATAATGTGGGATACAATTGGACTATTTCTTGCAAACGAAACAGTAATTTATAAAATTAGATGAAATGGCCGGTATTCTTTGCATATTTAATAGTCGCGAACTCTGCGGAATAAAACTTTAACAGCAGAATTCTGCATCGTCTTAACTGGGAGTTGGTACCAGAACTCCAACTCTTCCTCAAGCCTCCATTCCTTCGTAGGTACCAACAGCGAACCAGACTCTTGATAGTCGACGATGCTACCTATTCCAAAATATATTATTTTTTCCGCAAGCACGCACAAAAAAATAAATTTGTATTAAAAAATTGCATTGGTTGTATGCACAATTTCAACGATTAATATATTGCATGTTAATATTTTCTGCATCTGTTGGCGAGGTTTTTTTTCTGAGGAGGGCACGGCCCTATAGTTCTTAAAGAGTAGACGCTACTTCGAGCATCTGCAAGTGCAATTGTGTGGCTTTACAAAAGAATCCAGTCGATCATTTTCGGATTCTTGAGAAAGAAAAGTTACTCTAGAAACATATCTGAGGACTTCAATTTGGAAGTTGTATTTTTTAATGCCACATTTACCAAAAATAGGAATTCTAAAAGTCATAAAGTAGAGTTTCCGAATTATTTGTGTGTGCTCACTTCTGAAACGCAATTATACGATATAGTAAAAGTATATTTTTTGTGATCTCTTCGTGTGATCTCCAATCTCCGATGTATTTTTTCTAGATGTCTTTCAACTGCCCATACTATGCATTCATTTTTATTTTCTTATTTTAACAATAATACTGTCGTGGCCCCATTAAATAATCTTTACCTTGTAATAAATAAATAACGATAATTCGGAATTTTAATTCAATCCTTACAACCAATAGGTGTATTGCCTAACATATGACCCCCAAACAACATTGTACGAATTAATCAATTTGAATATTCTTTAGTTGGTTGACCATTGTCTCTTTCAACAAGTAATTGTCTCTTACCATATTAGGTAATCCTGTATTTCTTTACCTGAAAATTGTGGATTTTTTTAGGTGTCGTTCCGTAATTTAAACGTTCTCTCTTAATAAATAAACGTAAAAACTTATAAGTATATGTATATACTTAAATAAATAAATAAATAAATAAATAAATAAATAAATAAATAAATAAATAAATAAATAAATAAATAAATAAATAAATAAATAAATAAATAAATAAATAAATAAATAAATAAATAAATAAATAAATAAAATATATAAATAAATAAATAAAATAAAAGAAATAAAAGAAATAAAAGAAATAGCTTAGCTTATTTGCTTCAAGTGCCAGGAAGATGCCGCTGTGAATTCGCGGTTTCAAGGTTCACGACCCATTAAATTAGGAGTAATAATTATTTATTGAACAGACTCATAATTGCAGCAGGGGCCAACAATTTTGCTGTAGAGTTGTTTCTTCCTCTTTGTTTAGGTAAAGAGTCACTGTTTCCTCGTTTACGACTTTAATTGTTGCAACATTTCGTCTTCAACGCTAGTCACATGTTCACAAAACAAATTGGAAACAGCTGCCGTGCGTAATCGCCCCGTTGAAACTTCGGCGATTCCTAACAGCGAGGCCCATCTTTAAACTTATTGCAATAATATTTCACAGTGGTGCTTAGAAAATACCAGCCGCGTGAGGCAGTAGATTCAGAGGAGCGACTTTGTTTCAACCAAACGTTCCCCTTATTTATTGTTTTATTATTATTGTTACTATTTCTATTATTGTTACTATTACTATTATTGTTACTATTAATATTACTATTATTATATTTTAATGCGAATCATATTTCAACTACATTCGTTAAAAAAATTGTTGCATCTCCTAACGTCTTACGGAGGGTTGAGATCATTGAAATAATCGTCAGTTATTAAGCGCCGTCTAGGGGCCGCAACAGTGAAATATTATTTAATGTATTGAAGGAAATGCATTTTGTATACGTTTTCTGGACCACTCTTAAGTGATCCCCGTTGTCTTACCATCTGGACGCCCCTGGTATTTCAGTAATATGTCTGTGAAAGTTGTCATGCGAACAGGAATCTTGTACTAGTTAAAAAAATAGAATGTCTCTATATGTGAGCCGAAGAGTCGACCGCAAGTAGAGAAAATGTTCAAAATATCTGTGCCCTGTTTATGTCTATGTAAATATTTTTAAACCATCTTGCAGAAAAAATATTAATTTATTCCAAAATGCATGTATCTTAAATACACGTACTCCAAAAACATGTACATTTTTTTCTGTCAGTTATTTTCCAATTTAATCTGCGGTCAGGTGTTAACCTCCTTATTGGTGTTATGCGAGTATTAATGTATTTATTTAGAAGATGATTGTTATACGTATAAATAAAAAACGATTTTCTGGGGATAGGCCAAAAGTCTTTAAGCCATTACAATACATACATCCGGCCAAGTTATCACAGAAATGGAATGACATTGGTTTAAAATTTAAACAAGAAACACATTTCAAACAATTTTTAATTCCTTAAATCTGTTTTTTAAGTGTCAAATACAAATTCGGCCGCTAAGAACCTTAAGTACCTTCCGAAGAAAAAAGAGAACCAATATCGATTGAGAAAACGAAGAAAAGTTCATTTAGAAATAAAATAATAAGGTGTAGATCCTGTAAATAATATGTAGTGCATAGCTACACATGCCGAAAGTTAATGAGCAAAGATGATCTCATTCGCTCATTAAACCCATACGTGTTAAACGTAGCCGCGGCGTCTTAGTTAATATCGCGATTCGCTTCCGGTTTGCGGGTGATCGATTCATTACACTCAAAAGAGGGCGCAAACATGTTATTTGACCTTCCCCCGCCTCCACTTACAGTGTTAAAGTTCGTTTCCATTTTGAAAGCCTTGCCCCCATCTTGTTTGATATTCGGATAATAACTCTATTACTCTGTTAATCAAAGCGGTACATGAAACCTGGAATATTGGGAGCGATTTAGAAGAAAAATGGGAACGTAATCTTGGGAAAGAGCTCATATTCCGTGCAGATTTGAGAGGTAAATTAGTGGATTATTACTTATATTTTTCATTGCACTCTTAAAAGTTGTTTCATGAAAGTTGAGAAGTTATTCTGCATGTAGAGAAAATTTAAAAAGTGAATATACTAAAGCAAAATAATTTATTTAAAAAATAATAATATGATTTCTAGCACTGCTCGTAATTCATTTATGAACTTTCATCTTAAAATATATGCTCATATGTTAACAGATTCTAACTAAGCTTCAAACTTTAGTATCTCCTCTTCTTCTTCTCTTTCTTCTTCTCCTTCTTCTGCTTCTTCTTCTTCTGCTTCTTCTTCTTCTTCTGCTTCTTCTTCTTCTTCTTCTTCTTCTTCTACTTCTTCTTCTGCTTCTTCTTCGTGCTCTCTGTCTGTTATTCCTTCATTTCGATGTGATCTCCCCATCACTCTAGGACGAATTGGATTTTTTGTCCTTGTGATATTAGCCTTTTTTTACAGATTAAGCCTCGTGGTCATTGTTGAATGGTCAGTTGCTTTGATCCATTGAATCATTTGATTCAATTTGATCCATTGCTTTGATCCATTGAAAACGATCATATATTTCGTTGCTTTTGACAACAGTTTTATTACCAAATTTTGAAAAATGATTCACTTCTAAAACATTTACATTACTGCTAAAATAATTTACATATTTCTCAGTGGGACTCTTTGATTACGTTTTCTTAGCAACACAGTCACTAAAACAATGTTTCATTTGATCAATCAACACTTATCTCGATTATCAATTCACAAGTTTTAGTTTTCGATTTCAAAACGGTAATGGGCACGACAATGGATGCCCATATTTTCTACGCAGACTCCAGTGCATCACGGTAGGCGCTCAGTCGTGGCTTTGTTTTGAAGTATATCTACTTCAGGAGCAACCAGATTTCAAAAGAGCACATCTAACCAGTGTTTCTAAAAAATGTGTCCAAAATATAGGATGTTTCCAATGACGTATTGTGTAATTTTTCCTTTAGGTCTGTAGTGTCCTTCAAGTCTTTTAAATGGCACGGAACTTTGGATAGATTCTTATTTAATTTTCGCGTCTAAATTTCCAGAGATTAGGAAACTTCGGGAATGTAGTGTGTTTTTACCCCAAAGATTCGAGTGATCTCGATTCCCAAACTCATTTATTTAATACGTTTCTCTGCCTCTGCGGTGATGACGTTGTCATAGCTCGGCCCAACAATCATGTTGTTACGATTTTTATGCAAATCCAGAATAAGAATATTCAGTTTGTTGTTACGTGTTGTATGATAAGTATAGATTTGTGGGATGTGTAATATTGGATGTGCTGGGGTACCAATCTAACCGTGGTTTTGTTGAATCTTCGTACCATTTGAAGCACGTATGTAGTGCTTCGAGGGCGCTCAGATCTATGGAACTGATGACAGACATTACTATTTCAAGTATTCACTATTTTTTATTCCCTTTTTTCTCGCGAATCATGGGCTCACGCGATAGATGCATTCCACCCAATCAGTCATGGTTATCGGGATAGATGCACGTTACTTTTCTGTTGGCGGATCAGTATTTACTACGGGTTCCATTTTTACACCCCAGGGTTGTAAGCCGTGAGGGAAGGGGTGATATGATGAAATAGGCACATACACACCCAAACCTACAAAGACACACATTTGTTTTTCTTTATTATTATTGTTGTTATTAATATTATTGTTATTATTATTGTTATTATTATTGTTATTATTGTTATTATTATTGTTATTATTATTGTTATTATTATTATTATTATTATTATTATTATTATTATTATCTTAAGACTGTGCAGCGTAGCTAAAAGAGTCCCAACGTCTTGAGAAGAGCAAACGATGCCGACTGTGGCCTTACAGCTGAGAGGGTACATTCGTCAGAACTTGGCTCCGGAGATACAATTACTTTCTGCCGGAGCATCTACAATGAACTTCCTCTACCGCTGTACCTCGAGGCATCGTTGCACCGGGTGAAACTCAGCTCCACGTCATTCAGGGCGCCAACAACAATGGGAGCGACTCAGTGACAAATGCCGGCCCGCATACTGCCCGGCTAATGGAGCCGTTAAAGTATAACAAAGACAAAAGTTTTTAATTGCACTCATTAGTGCTCTAGGACAGGAGATGAGAGGCGGTAGACGTCAACTGGCTTGCCAGACTGAGACACTGCAATCAAAGTCCCGCTCACATAGTTCCAAATCAAGGTGCCAGTTTAATTGCGGTTTTAATTTTGTGAACGTACAGGATTTTGGGGAGTAATAAAAACTTAAGAGAAATTACTCTAATCTTCAATTGAATTGTGAGATCAAGGGATGATTCTTCAATATTGTATTAGATAGGAAAATGTATTATTAATTAAAATATGTAATAAATACGGTTTCAAATTTTCGTTGATGGTGAACAACCTATTTGACGGAATTTGCAACTTTTTCATTTTGGTATCAGCGATTCAAAACTTGCTTGTTCTTTAGTTTGATAAGTAAATTAAAAAAATTAAGGTTTTGAAATTGAAAATAAAAAACTACTTACAGAGTATTTACAATTTATTGATGATACAATATATCGTATGTGATAAGAGCCACATAGGAAGTTATCTATGGGAAAATATCTCAATAAATAAATACTTAACACTATTACATATAAGACGTATCTTCCTATATTGTTCAAAAATTTGTTCTTCCAATTAATATTAGTTCTGCCTATTTACACTCTTAATGTCTCAAATTCATTTGGATCATGACGCAATTCCTTATATTTAGCAAGATATTCGAAATTAAAAGTTTGCTTACAAATGCCAAAAATATCACAAAGTACTTTGCCTCGCCTCAATATACGAGTAGTTATTCAAATTATCGTTCTCCATGTTGTAGGGGCAGCAGTATATTGTTTCACGAAGAACATGATGAAGGATGAGAACCCAAATCTATAGCTGATTTGCCTTTGAAAATGTATTTTATTACATGAAAGCGAATATTTGGTTAACAATACTTGCCGAAAATTCAACTTGTTTTATTTTCTGTAATCAAAATTCAACTTGTATAAGGTTCAGGATTATGAAAATATGCCCAGAATTATGAAAATGTGCCCAGAAAATACTTCCTCCTGTAGCACGTCACACACAGTTTTTAACTGTTTTTGAAGCAAAATAAATAAATAAATATATATGAGTTAATGTATTGTTGCTCATCGGTTGTTCACAAAACAATTGGAAACCGTTTCCATGATGTACTTTGTGAAAATTAAGACGTTTTCCCTCTTTACTTTGTAGGGAGTTATTTTCCAAATTTCAGCCCCAGTGATTTTTACAAAATCAGTTTAACTTGTTCAGTTAAATTATTTTGAAATTTGATAATGCTATTATATGAGCTGCACGGAGTTTGATCAATATTTCTTTATCAAGGAAACGTGAAGTTAAACACCCTTCAAAAGTATATATGGCTGAAAAGGTACTAGTAAAATTGTATATGTAACCATTTATTTTAATATTTAAAAAATAAAATATTGATGTAAATTCATTACCATATTTTGTGAGGCATAAAAGCTGAAACAAATACTTCATTTCTTCAAATAATATCATATTATTTCTTTCCATTTATTTTTATAGAACAATCGAAAACCAGGGCGCAATTGGGGAAAATTTGAACGATCTTAAGAACTTGACCAGGTTCTCTATGTGGGTCCTAAGCCCACATCGGTAGTGGTAGATGCTTTTCGGCTGGTGTAACCCGTGAGTTCTTCATGCTTATATTTTGTATTTAACCACCCTCGTGTTTTTTTTTAATCTTTGACGTCGATACTTAATTTTGATGGACCTGACTGAATGTAATTTGTACTTGAAAATGAGGCATAACGTCATAGTGTTTATTGAGTTGTGAAGTGATTTGTGTGGTAGGATGTTGTCAAATGTCAGATGTACTGACCGAGAGAAGTATCTCAGAGAATCAAGTGACATCACTGCAGTGCCTCTGACCATGAGGTTCTAGGTTCTACTCTCGACGGTGGTAGGAATTTTGGTCCTAGCTACATAGCTGGGTAGAATTCAGCCGCTGTTTGGAGAATTCTGGCCGGATGTTTTGATCGGTAGTTTTCCATGGTTTCTCCTATCATCACCAGGTGAATGCCGGAGCAGAATCCTAACAAACAGGCCACGGACCGCGCGCGATCTTTCCTTCCTCATCTTTGTCCTATCCTCATCCCTCACACACACACACACATTCAATACACTCATCACACCGGGAGACTGGCCGTGCACTTAGAGCTCTAGGATGTAGGCTATAATCTCTAAGCTTCCGCCGGTCTCCTAGTATGAATGGTAGTATAGTACTTGTTAGTGTGTGTGTCTAAGAAAGGGGGGTGGATAGGAAGAGGAAGGAAAGATCGCACGCAGTTTGTGCCCCATTTTTTGGGGTTCTATTCCGGCATTCGCCTGGTATTCATGTGAGAAACCAAGGAAAACTACTGATCAAATCAGCCTTCCCCCTAGAATTCTCCGGTTTGAGGTTACTGCAGTGACATCATTTAATGCCCTGAGCTACCTCTCCAGGTACCTCCCGGGCATAGTCGCTGCGATGATAGCGACAATGCTGACTGATTTAAACCGAGCCAATACCAGGTATTGTGCTTCATTTTCACCCCCGCTTCCACCTCCACTACCACCTCTGAGGCTTTCACCTCCACCGATTCGCCCCCCCCCATCCCCACCTCCGAGTTAATGGACTCGTTACTCCCGAACAAGGACGGCCGACCTTAATGAGCGCTATTAGCGTAGTACGTCTCTTTCAAAGACCGACGGAGGAGGATATTTCACGGCGCCCTCCGGAGGCTAAAAAACGCAACTCGCGAGTAAGATGGACTCCTCTTCGGCGCCTGGGGCTTCGCGTGCGCTCGCTCCCCCGTTACACGGAGAATCGATATTCGGACGCCCCAGCGCACGGTGGACCAAGGGTGCCGAAGGTGGTCAAAATTCGATTGAAGCTCAAAATTCGCTGGGCAGTGCCTCTGAGCGAAAGGTCCAAGCGTTTCTGTCTCGACGGCATGGCAGGGATTTTTACGGTGGCTACCTGAACTATGTCATCAAAAGTATCCGGGCACGTGGCTGAAAATGACTTACCAGTTCGTGGCGTCATCCATTGGTAATGCTGGAATTCAGTAGAGTGTTGGCCCACCCTTAGCCTAGATGACAGCTTCCAGTCTCGCAGGCTTACATTCAATCAGGTGCTGGGAGGTTTCTTGGGGAAAGGCAGCCCATTCTTCACCGAGATCTGCACTGGGGGGAGGTATTATTTCGTCAAATGTATCCGGACACGTTACTGAAAATGAACAATTCCTGGCGCCCTCCATCGGTAATAAAATTGAATAGGTAGGCCAACAATTAGCCTAGATGACGGCTTCCACTCTCGCAGACATACTTTCAGTCAGGTGCTGGAAGGTTTCTTTTGGGAAAGGCAGCCCATTCTAAACGGAGTGCTGCAGTGAGGAGAGGTATCAATGTACACTATTTGATCAAAAGTATCCGGACATGTGACTGAAAATGACTGAACAATTCCTGGCGCCCTCCATCGGTAATAAAATTGAATAGGATGTAGGCCCACCCTTAAACTTAATGACCGCTTCCACTCTCGCAGGCATACTTTCAATCAGGTGCTGGAAGGTTTCTTGGGCAATGGCAGCCATTCTTCACTGAGTGCTGTACTGAGGAGAAGCATCGATGTAGGACGGTATTACTCGAGAGTGAACATCTCTGGTTATTAGACTTTTTTCAAACACGCTAGTTGCTATTTATATTCTTAAGTGCACTAATATTGGTAGACGAGTGGGGGTAGGTGTTCCGGGGCACAATGAAACGTGCACATGTAATACTACACTTCTGCCTCCGGGATGTTTTTTTGCCCACGGTTTGAGTGAGACTGTTCTAGTGACGACGACGACAACAAAGTCTAGTATTGTCATGAACAGGAAGCAACGGCATCTGGCAACTAACAGAGAGGAACTGAGAAGCTCGATGTTCTCAACAATTTCTATGACACTGTAACAATGGAAGGACAACTCAGTCATTTGAGAGACCATCCGCATGTGTTACAGAATTGAACGACGAGCCGGCATTCGCGTGGAATTGATCGGAAGAAATACGAAGAACACCTACTAGATCAGTCAGCCGCTGGCATTGTATTATTTAAACTTCACCGTTAAATATTAGTTTATTTCTTGATGATCAATCTATGTACGTCGCTGGGCATAAACAACAATTATGTTGTAGAAAATACTTTATTTGGCAGTTTCACTTGTGTAACGTGTTTAATTGTCCACTGTCCTCTGAATAAGTGTTGCAAAAAACGTACATCTATAATATGTGGATTTCATGAAGGCAGATGTTGATACGGGCACTAGATGGATACGATTTCAAGATGGATGTTTTAATTACAGACATCTTTATTAGATGATTCCACCCTTACGTCAGTTTTGACAAAAATTCATATTCGTTAATAAATAGACCAAGAAATGGTAAGATTCCAAGCTCAATGAAAGGAGGCTTGAAGGAATTACCTGAATGGCAACTTTTCTTATGTCATTCCTTAGAATTCCTGGTCTATGGAACAAAAGGAACAAAATGACCTTATTTACAATGTGCCGTATCTTTTTGAACCATGACATTTCTTAGTAAAGTAAAATATTCAAATAGATTATTATTGTTCGGGATTACGAGAAATTTATAAGATTTCTCGTCAGAGCTAAAATTCGAAATAAGTTATATTAATACATGAATTATAAACAATTGAGGATAAGTTAATACAATTATTATTTACAAGATATAGACATTGCATGCCAGATACGTATGCAAACTAGGTCGTACATTACGTATCTGGCATGCAATGTCTATATCTTGCAAGTTAGCAAAATAAATTGTTGATACCAGTCATCTTTTATGTATCATATTTAAATATTATAAGGTATCGACCTCACCAGCGATATAATTAATGGCAGCATTAAGAATATATTTATATGTAAAACTGAAATCCAATTGCAGTGGAGATACGTCATTTTGGAACAGTTCAATTCAATTGATTGAGACATTTACTCGTATATTTGTTCACGTTTTTATCAATCTGGACCATAGTACAACTTCTTGAATACCTATGTGTCTGAGTCGAATAACGAACTAGGGGAAGCTGTAACTTCCACTTTTTTATCCACCGTTTATCACCTTCCGAGCTCCCACGATTTGTTTTTATTTCACAGGGCGAAGATTAGCTGGTAATTGGTAGATTCGCGAAGTGCTTGTCTTGATGGGAAGTGATTAAGTAAAGTAGCGACTGTGTTTTAATGTGGACTAGTCGTGGTGGAAATTATTGAGGTTAAACATTCAAGTCTGAGAATCGCTTACGCTACTGATATTTTTCTTGCAGTCTCACAATCAAATTTTGCGGTCCCATAATAGTAGAATTGAAATATGAATTTAAAAAATTACAGAAGAATAAAATTTGGATCTATACGCCCGTTTTTATCCCGAAAAATCCGCCATTTTTTAGAAACTGTCGTCGGAGTGTTTGAGTAAATGTGAAATTTTGAGGTAATTTTTAAAGAAACTCTTTGAATTTTCGAGAAATTTCCTAAACATTAACTACAATTCTTTGAGTACAGAAATGTAATAATGTAAAAATACATGACTGATGTGTTCAAAACCACTACTTTTTCGATATTATGGGACCCCAAAACGGGTACTTCCATTAAAATCTCTAAATAGATTTTCCAGAGCACTTCATAACGACCTCTAAATTTCATATATTTCTCCCTCTATATGTACGTATAGGAAAGGTAAAGTTTGAGAATATATTTGATAACTGTCGGCCATGGCTTAAGTCTCCTGAGGACTTAGCGTCGTCTTGTTATTTAGAAGAAAATTGATACAAGCAAGACATATCATTTTGTAAAAATATCTTCTGTCAGCTCGTTAAACTTGCTTAATTGTCTTATGTCTCTAGAAGACATGATCAATTTTAGAATTTTTGCAAATATAAGGCAAGTTCCCGAAAATACACTTGTTATGGATTTGTCATCGGGATTAATGAAAATTGTGAGCGCGTAGTACTCGGATATTATAAAAAAGTGGATAAATATTGTACCTAAGTAAATTACTTCCTCTAATACGTAGTGCAGTCAGAATCCACGTTTCGTGAATCCTTGACCAACACACCTGTCTTTTCTTCTGTTGTCTGTGATCAGCGCTAGCGTCTAAAGCGTTTAGACGATATTTCGATTATTGGAGGTTCATAACAGGAAGTCTCAACATTTTCGCAAAAAGAGCTGTAAATATTTCGGTGATACTTTGTCCTCGAACAGCGTAAAAAACTATTTAAAAAGTGTTGCAAGTCTCAATTTTTGATGAATTCTCTGCATTTTCAAAGAATGCCAAAGTCAGAAATGATACGATACGGTGTGTAGTGTTGTAGCACAACTAGTTTTCTTGACGAAAGCTTTCAGTGCAAGTAAGGACAATCGTTTCTGTAAATCATTCATGATGTTTTGAAATTAACAATTACTGAGCAGCTGGTCTGACGTATCAATTTGTGCTTGTGTATTTGTGCAAGTGTTAGAAATCCGTATGGGAGACCATCTCCCAATTCGAAAAACTTTCTTAGGTTGTGATGTTGTACCCAGAACCGACCAGCGTAAAAGAGGCAAGGAGAAGCCGCTGCTAGCTCTATTCTCTTCGAGGCAGTAAGATAGCCGAGGCACTTGATAGTGTTTGTTGTACCTCTCAGCGGTATGCGGGTCGGTAGACCACGTCTTCTCTCTTTGGAGTATTTTTTTTATTTCCGGAACTGAGATCGTCTCCCTTTGGGAATGAATATTATGACAGAAAATCAGTAAATTATGTTGGTTATATCTATTGGATCATTTATTATTATTTACGAAAATATAATCGTAATTTTAAAATTAATAACACTGTCAATTTTCAATGCATCATGGGAAGAAAACTATATCTTTGGGTACTTGAAAGCTACGGCTAAAGTTCAGTTTGCAAGTGCTCAATAACGCAACGAAATTTAATTTGCTGTGAAATTATTAAGTTAATCATTGTGCTATACTGACAAGTATTCTGAAGAAGATTGTAAGGCAATTTTTGCCGCTCTTTATTCTACGGAATTCGTATCAGAAAGTAAGTTTTGGATATTTTTGAGGTACCTATGTTAATATAATTTGTTAATATAATGTGTATGTCAATATCATTTTATAGCCTACTAGGTTCTACGACTCAAGTATAATGCAAGCAAAAATGTTGTAAAATTTAGAAAAATGCATCAGTAAGTGTTAAAAACTACTTTTTTTTTATTAGGTTAGGTTTCTGCATGGATCAAACAACGAAATTATGATCCATGTAGTCCAAAGATGTATTAAAGAACATGGATACATCGAGTACCCAAAAGTTACTTGAGATGCGTTGCTGTTCAAAACACCGAAAGCTGCCTTACATTCTTCAGAATACTTGTCACATTCAGCAGCATTATTAAGTGTTCAATGTCCCTGGACATGAAATTTCGTCACGTGATTGAGCAATGTTTTCAATCTAAACAGCTATCGCAATCTGCAGCAGCATATTTTATTCTTATGTTGTATTAAAAATTATCGATGTTATTTTTAAATTTTAAATTAGCAGTATAAATTCAGTTTAGCAGTTTAAATTAGCATTACATTTTAATTAATTCATTAAATTTATTATTAAATGTATTTAATATATAAATATAAATTATTTAATAATTTATATTTTATATTATTAAATTTCATAATTTTAGTTATAATTTTAATTAGCAGTTTAAATTAGAAGTATAAATTCATACTTTATACTACCAATTAAGGGGATAAATCGAAGTATGTAATACACATTTTAACTGATTTCATGCTTTGCTGCTAACATGTTCATTTCAAATTTATTCAACGAATTCCTAATTTCCAAACGCATCACAAAATAACTACAAGTAAATAACCTTTAAAGCGGCATTATAAAGGGGGTAGTGATAATTAAAGCACTACACCTCAAAGTTTAAAAACACGCTGACACTGGCCTTCCCCCAACCGTGAATCAGCTAGTTACATGCTAATGACTCGCGTACGCGGTATTTAAATGGTGAAAAACGAAGAGGTGATAAACGGGCAAAAACTGTTTCGGCGCCTGTAGTCTCTGAACACCTTGTTTTAATCACCTCTCCCGCGGTGGAGCCAGCGTCTTCCCGTGATATTTTCTCACGATGGTTCCGCCGAAGTTTAGGAACACGGATATCTCCTTTCAAGAAAATTTCGCCGGTTATCGTTCTTCGGGAAGTATCTATATTTTTTTAATAAATAAAACGTGATTAATTACTCATTTTTGGAGAAGAGTTCAATAATTTTATTAATATGATTAGATGTATTCGTAATTTATGATTCACAATTGCTGAACATGCAAGGGAAATAAATCATGTTGATAAATCAGGTATGCCTGCCCATTAAAGAGACCAAAAGTCGTTACAATATTGAGAGACGCGTTGACAAAAGATGTTACAATATTGAGAATGTTTGTCTGAAATGTAACATTTAAAGTTAAAGACCCCCAACAACTAGTATATATGAGCTTAAATACAATTATAAATATTTTTTTCTGATTTTAAATTTTAATCGTAAAAAACCGTCTCCGTTGTTAACAAAAATAGGTTGGTTATCAGAGTGTTAAGCTGGATTTTCTCTAAAACCGTTCCATATTTTTCTTCAAATTCTTTTAATGATAGAGGACAATATACTGAATTATTTATCACAAGCTTTTGTCGCTAAAACGTTTGAAATTTCAAAAATTAAGAACATATATTTTCTCGAATCGCCCACACTTTCTTTTGTAAATAGAATTTTGACACAAGATGGTTCAACTATTAGTGGGATACAAGTTGCGCTCTACTAATATTATGTAGTCGTTAGCTATATTTCAAGAAAGTATGTGCTTTTGTAGCCCTACTACTTTAAAATCATGTTAGGGGTACTCGATTTTATATATAATTGCGAATTTAGTGCTTCTAGAGTATCGAGAGTTTGATGTAATCTTATCTAGATATACCTTCCCAATATTGGCAATTCGCAGTTGTCAATGCTTAAGTTGGAATAAATCGCTATAGAAAAAAGAAAATCAAGGTGAATTTACATTAATTCTTCTTGGGTGAATCTCTCCTAGGTGAGGTATCAGCTTTATTCAAACCTCGTTTTCTCCCGTCCGCGTAGGTGTCTCGTGTAACGGTCAGCTCTCCTTCTCTCCGCAGGTTAGTTAAATTTTGGGCCCTCGTTACATTTTTCGTTCGCAAACCGGCGTAGCTCGATTCGGAGCTCATGAATACAGAGAGCGCCACGCATCGACGGCCCATCGTCCAGGAGGCCTTGCTAGTCGACATTACGGTAAGCAGCTGTATACATTTGTGTACATTTGGACGCGAGACAAATCGCTGCTCGACCTCAGCCACGGAGGAGGACTTGAGTTGGATGGATGGGTTTATTAGTAGCGGTTTAGCGTCTTCAGCGACAGCTTTCAAATAATTCATCTGCTAACAAAGCCCCGATAGCGTTAATAGTATATTAACGGCACATTTATTGCACGTAGTTTGTATTACAGGGGAAGTAATATGTTTCTTATCAATTCTTGCCCAAAACGCTCGTTTCCACCAGTATTCGTATTTTAACTTGTGCGCTGGTAAGGCTTTGGATCCCAGAACTCACGAAAACGTGCCCAGAATGCACTTCTCGCCTTAGTATGTCAAACATGGGTTTTAGCTGTTTTTAGACGTTTAAATGAGTAACATATGGGAAAACCGTTCGAAAATTCCACACTTTGTGAAGTAAATTGTTTTAGAAGTGAAAATTGTCGTATGTGCATTATAAGTATTGTATATATGTCGTGTAAGTATGTATGTCGTGTAAGTACTATACACGAGTAAATATTTCACAATTGTTAAAAGTTTATTAACAATCATGGAGAGTCAGACGATTTAATATTACAAAATATAAAATTATCAATACAGATTTCGTATATTTCGTAATTGTGCACGTAGAAGGCTACTCATATAATAGAATGGGGCACCCAGAAAAGCTAAAGGTCCAAAAATGAAGCACAGGTCTCAAGTATAATCTTGTTGTGTAGTTTTTGTCCTAAAAGTGATTCATGCATGTCGTCTTTAGACAAGGCCGAAGGTTTGGTTCTGGTATTTCAGTGAACGTGTGTGTTAGGGGAGGTGATTACGTTGTTGGTAATACTAGTGATAGTCGGTGTGGTAAAAATAATAACCCTGATGGTTGTTATGGTGACAGAGTCGGGCTGATGTGGTGGTGGTGGTGGTGTGGTGGTATTACTGACCGGGTTCATGGTGATGGAGTTAGATATGAAATAGTTATGTTGGTGGTTGCGGTGGTGGTATTATTAGTGGTTGTGTAGTGAAAGGAGTTGTAGTGCTGCTGTTGACGGAAGTAGTGGTGGTGGTTGGTGGTACGTGGTACTTTATTGGTTAAGTAGGTTTCCTAGACTGCATAACTTGTAATAGAACGATTCAAGGCTTATTATAGGCAGGCAGTTTTTTTGTAATTCAACACTTATTGACCAACTTTTCGAAACCTGTTTTGTTTTTTGTTTTTCAAGTTGTTCTGAAATATTACGTTCACTAAAATTATAAATGCTTGATACATTGACGCAAATTTGTATTAAATATTATTAACAAATTAATTTAAAATTTACCAAGTACAGGTGATAGATTATCTATTGTCTACTCAAACAAATTTTATGATTTCAAAGTAATTGTTTGATAAATCTATAGACCATAAGGATAAAGCATTTTATTTAAATGTGAAGGTGAAATAGTTAAGTTTTAGTTCAATTACTGAGCAATGAAGGTCCGTGTTATAAAAGTCGGCGTTCTGATGTGGCTAAGTCACGTGAAAAATGTAACAGGGCGAGGAGAAAGTAGGGAGGGAGGTTTAGTAAGGATAATGTCACAAAGGGGGGGTGAGCGATTGCGACGGTCGTTGTGATAATGGTGGTTGTAATGGTGATGAATTTTTAGGCGGTGATATGGTGGTGGTGGTGTCTGTGTGAGACGTCGGAAATGCGAAACCGATATCGATTTTTTTTAAACATCGATATTTTTGCACAAGCATAGATAACTCTAACATTTATTTTTTGATTCTTTTGATTATTTATTTATTGCATTTTTGGAGTTTGTTCATTCAGCTAAATCTCAATCATAAACTAATAAAAATGATCATCGTGATATAAAAACGCCGCGACCCCTGCATGTGAATACTGATGTTAGAGGTTGCTAATATAGTTTTTCAATCATCGATGTTTAAAAACACCGATGATTTAGTTAATTGATTAATTGATTTATTGTTCCTGGCGCGTCAATTGCTAAAGTTATTAGTCCCGTAAGAATAGTGCATGTTTTGATTGCTGTAAGTGGCGGTGATTTTCCTCCGCTGGCTGGCGGGATCCGACTTGCGAGGATTTCCCCAGCCAGGTATCTCCCAGCGCGGCAACGCCTCAGCCAGGACAAGCTCTGAGCTCCCGATATGTGTTGTAGTGTAGAGCAAATGAGTGTAAGTGTGTGTAACGGGTGAAGATACGACAAAGAGGAGGGAAATAGCGCACGATGTGGCAAGTTTGTAAGGGAACTTCTTTGGCATCCCCCTAGCGTTGATGAAAACTAACCATCAGAGCAGGCGGTCGCTACAACTCTGGTCTAGACAGCAGCTGAATTCCAGCTAGGTGAGAAGCGAGGGTCTAAAATCTTGCCACCGTCGGGACTCGAACCTAAGACCTTGTCAGAGGCAGTGTAGTGACATCAGTTGATGGTCTTCGCTGCTCGATAATTAGGGGTTGATGTATTTTGAAGGTAGATTTTTAAACTTCCAACATCTATATTTCGAAACATCGATGTTTCGTGGCCATTGTCGCATCCCCGGTGGAGGTCAGTGCGCGGGGTTTGTGCTGTGTTTGCGGGGAGGGGGGAAGGCAGGCGAGGCCTGGCGTCCCGCTGCGCGTGGTTCCGGGTTCGAGTACCGACTTGGGCGGCGATAAGCGGCTCATTAGTTGCGCAGGTGCCTTTGCTCCCTCCCCGCTTCCCCCCCTCTCCCTCTCTCTATCTCTCGCTCTCTCTTCTCTCTCTCTCCCACTCACTCATACACACACATACAGAGTATTTCCGTCACCACCATCCCCCACCAACTGTCTTCACCACCGTCGACACTGGCCATCACCACTGCTGTAGTCTTCGTCTCTCGTTCACTCCTCCTGTAAAGCTGCCAACTGGGTGCTCAGAGCTCGTCCCCAAATCGAAAAATGTCCGCAAACGGAAGTATGATCGGCGTCCAATCTCGCCACCCAGCAAAGAAGGGAATATCACTATCTCTAGGAATAAAAACAAAACAGCCACTTCACTAACGGGATTAACGACTTGTTGATGTACCCGGAAACATCAACCAATCGATGACCTTTATCAGCATTACCACCTTCGTCACCGTCTCCATCGTTCACTACACTTCCCCTCCATCACCACTTCTGCCACTTCCGCTGCGACCGATTTTGTCACCGCTTCCTTTACTTACTTCCGCCTCCATCAACACTTTCGCAATCGTCTCCACAATTTCTTCGCCCGTCATCCGTCATCTAAAGTCGAATTCTGTCACCTTCCTTGTCAAGAACTCGCGTCCATATACCGACATTCCATAGCATACACTTATAGCAGCTCCTCTGCAACCATTATTTTTTTCCAATCTTCAGTTTCCGATAATTAAAGAACATTATATTACTCGTTGATTATTTGAAACTAGACACTGAAAATCTAATAAATGGAGTAATGAAAGGGGGAGTTTGCGTATTTCAGAATTGAACAAAGCATTATCATTGCCTCTGCACATAACCACGCGCTCTTGATCCTCGGCGTCTAATTCGGTTATCATTTAAACACCCATCGTGACCGCCCTACTCTCGCCAACGCAACTTCTGAAACTGCAATTACAACATCTTATGACGTTGCCGCCAACATTAGCAAGTTAACACTGCCTCCATCACCACCTTCATTCCACCTCCACTCGCTTCCTTCACCATTTTTAGCCTCCATCTCGACACTCCCGGGTTCTGTGTTACCGATTCCACTATTTCTCCCGTCACCGACGCCTCCACCATCACCACCGCCTCCACCACCCGCGCGGTCGCCCTACCACGATCTACACCATTAGCATTCCGCCATCGCCGCCATCGCCGCCATCGCCGCCCCATCACCACAACCACAGCCGTCGCTGTCCTACCTCGTTCACCACCACAACCGCAATCTTCGCCTTCACCATCACCACCAGCAACATCGCCACCACCGCCGCTTTCATCACCAACACCTCCCTACCACCACCACCACCACAATCACCACCGTCGCTGCCACCACTGGCGCGTCCGCCTTCGCCTTTACTGCTATTCCAACCGCCACCATTGCCACCACCAACACTGTTGCTACTAACATCACTTCTACTAATACCACTCCCAACACAACCACCACCGCAGCTGCCGTCACCACCACCATTTCCAACACTAAGACCATCATCTCCACCGTCTCTGCCACCACCATCAACACATCACCATCACCACCTCTCATCATCAACAACACCACTGCCATCGCTACCAACCCCCTCCCCCTCCCCCTCTCCCACCACCACCACGGCGTCCGCCGCGTCCGAGTACGCTGAACCTGTGACATTTCCAGCGCGGGCCGCTCAGCCGCTGATGGAAGTCTCGCGTTGGTGATTGGCGCTATTGCGGACTCGGGCCCTTTGCGCATTCGACCCCCTCCCCCCCCCCCACACACACACACGGAGAGCGACGCGGCCGGCGACGTGCGGAGATACGCTCGGGGCGATTTCACGCTGTCCGCTGACCCTATGCCACGGGATTCCCTGAGCCGCTAAGCGCTTTCGGCTCGGCAAGGCAATGGCTCTCTGTGCGACGCCAATTTATTGAGGAATAGTAGTAAAATAATAACTGGTAACGGCGTAATACCTAATTAAGAATTGAATCGGAATGAAGTACAACGAACTACAATCGACAGTATCACAATCACCATTACAATTTCCATTACTACTTTAACCATCACCACCACTATTCAACCACCAACAACAACACCACAACCCCCTTTCATCGTCGCCATCTCTTGATCACCATTATCACGACCAGCGTCTTTCGTCCTCCACCTACCCCAACTGAAATCTTGTCCTCCCCGTCTAACTTCGGCCACCTCACCGCCTTTACCAACACCAACACAATCATAAAGAACTTTCCTCGACCTCATCTATTTTCGCAGACTGGGAGAGATGGTTCAGGGCGTCAACTGATCTCACTGCAGTGCCTCTGACCGGGAGGTCCTAGGTTCGAGTCCCGCCCACGTAGGATTTTCGACACGAGCTTCTCAGCTATGTCGAATCCTGTCGCTGTCTGGAAGAGAATTCTAGCGGCTGGCAGACCGTCTGTCTGTCTGCCTGTTGGCGCGTGAAAAACGCCAGCGGCTAAACCGTTCAGACGATTTTCTTTAGAATTGATATTCCTCGATCCATCTCGCCGATGACATGGCCCCTTGAATTTGACACCGCTATTTTAAACCTGGTTGGTACTTCAAATGAAGCCTCTGGGATATTTCCCAAATTTGTAAAAAAAATCCATCCTTTTTATTTTTTTGCATAGTGTGAAGGACGTTTAAGAGAATTCTAAAGAGTTAAGAGAATGGTGATGAGGCTTCATGTTTGTTGAAAACCCTGATTTTTCAATAAATTGAAAAATTTCAAAATTTGTTCGGACTCTTACTACTACTACTACTACTACTACTACTACTACTACTACTACTACTGCTGCTGCTGCTGCTGCTACTACTACTACTACTACTACTACTGCTACTACTGCTACTACTACTACTACTACTACTACTACTACTACTGCTGCTACTACTATACTACTACTGCTGCTACTATACTACTACTGCTACTACTATACTACTACTGCTACTACTATACTGCTACTGCTACTACTACTAAAATATAAAAGATCGATTTTTCCCTTAATTAAATATGTTGCTTAAAGACGAATCTTTAAATAAGTTCATGTTCAATTTTTCGAAAATGAATACTTTTCGTGGAATTTGGGTAAAAATACGGGCGTAAAACCACTAGTTTCATTAACTGTCACCATCAATTGAAATGATTGTATTACTAAGCATCTCTTTGATCCAAAATAGTTTGTTAAGTTTTACAAACAAAATGAATGTAATTTACACGGGAATGTATGAAAATTGTATTTCAAGAACCACTTCAGTTATTTTTCATACAGAAATATCTTTATTCCGCATTTTAAAGTCTGCATTACTGTTAAAGCAAATATTTTTCAGTAGATATTCCTAGGAAAATCTAGTAAACATTCGCCAACTTCCGGTTTTCATTTACTACGTACTACGTAACGTATAGATAATTAGTATTTGTATTCACTGACAATTTCCAAGCAAGGAAAGTAAAATCTTTATCCTTTGCTTTTCATGCTACGAAGAGAGAATGAATTTCACGACGCGTTGCAATACAGAAAGTCTTTGGATCTCGAACAGAGGAGGATAAAGTAAGAATCTGGCTACGAAGCTTAACTGTGAGGGTTTTTAATTTTGAATTGAATAAGCTGAAAGAGAATCACAGTTGCTCTCACTTCTTGCAATAGAATCAGAAGAATTGTATGCCGTTATTCAGAAGATCAAAAACGTTCTGTCGGGATTTGTCGAGAGCAAGATTCAAGTCGTGTGTTATTTGTAAAGATGCCGCTCGTGTGGGTATTCGAAGCCCAAGGACGACTGTCATAACTTTGTTCCCATTTCAACACATCTTTTCCTCGTGGACTTTCCTCAGCAACACGGATCGTGTACCACGTGACCCCAATTCCCGAGATGTAAACGGGCGTCTGCTTACCGTGCATGAGTCGTCAAATAACTGGATTATGCCACTTGCAATTTGGTGCGGCCCCGCTTAATGATCGGGAGCAAAAACATACGAGAAGCAGTCGGCAAAGGATTTGAATTTGATTTATCCGTCAAAAACAGTAGATAAACTGAAAGTGACGTGCGGAGGTAATACACGATGTCCTGGGAGTAAACGCCGAAACTTCGAAAATAAGCTCTTAAGACAGCGTTTGGCGTATTTTGTCTAATAAACTCCTTGGATATTCCGAGTGGCTGAGCCGCTAGAAGCACTCCAAAGATGGTTTGAAAAAATACTTTCTATGCAAAAATGTCCATTACAGAAAGATATATACACTGCAGGAACATCTAAAGCCTCTATTATTTACTAAAGAAATTAATATATGTGTTCAATATATTTAGTTACTCATATTTATTACTCATGTTCTAATTGCCCTTTCTTCATGAAAATGCATACTTAGAGGTTTTTTGGGTTGCTGAATACAAATCTGATGGCAGATTTTTAAAATTGAAAATGGCCGATCCAATATGGCGAACAAAAATATGAAAAGTGCATTGTTTTTCGTGAAATTGATGCATGAGGTACTTTGGGTCACTGATTACTAAACTGAAATCAAATTATTAAAATGTAAAATGACATAGAAAATATTTTTCCAAACCAACGTTTGAATGATTATTGCGGCTTAGCCATTCGGAATATGTAAGTGTTTATTACTTTTTTAAATTATTTACTTTAGGTCGCTTTAGAAAGCTAAGGTCATTAGCGACCACTGTTAGTTTGACACATCAGAGATACATTTTATTAATTGTAACAAACTGAAATATAAAGTACAGTCAAGTTTTACAATAATTCAGATCATTTTATCGAGACCAGCAATATTAAGATATTTTAAAATTGATTTGCAATCTTCAATTGAATTAAATATTTTATTTATATCGTTATTGACCCCAAGAGAGCTTCTTAGATTTTGGAGGTTTAAGCATTCGATAATAATGTGAGAAGTTGATAACATTCCTACACATTTTGGACAGGTGGCTGGGTCCGTTTTTTTTATTAGAAGGGAGTGGGTGAGTGAAGAACAGCCAATTCTTAATTTTGTGATAATAATTTGTTCTTTTAAGTAATTTACAGTTGAGCATATGGACAATATATGCTTAAAATTGTCGGATGAGTTTATTTTCGAAGTTTTGACGTCTGCCTGTACTCTGTATACAACTTTCGCACGCTTTCTTGATCTTCATAATCTCTTCTCCACACTTCTGACTAGCAATAGTTAAATGGTGAATAAAAGTACCAACAAAGTTTCAAACATTTGAAAACTATAACAATTTTGTTTTCGAGTTTTAGAAAACTTACTCCCATGAGTAAACGAACTGTAGATTTAATTTTGCAGTATTGTTAACAAAATAGTAACACATTATTATTATTATTATTATTATTATTATTATTATTATTATTATTATTATTATTATTATTGTATAAGTACGTGTATTGCAATACATGCATTACTGTTGTTTCTGGGAGTCATATTTTTACGTTTCACGTATTTAAGCTCATCACTTAAATGAAATTCAAATATTATACTATAAATATAAAGTTTAAAAACAGTAGAAAATTAATTGATAAAAAGATAAGTTACATAGCTCTAATATAAATAATAATAATAAAAATGATTCATGACGTAAAACTATATAACAGTCTTCAATTTACGATCAGAAAACTGCAGCACATAGAACAATGGTTCTCGGCCGCATTTTATCTACCCACAGATATGTTAAACATCTCATATCTTATTCGAACGCGTACATCACCACAATGACACCAGAGAGAATCGTTCTTCTCCTGTTTAATATGCCGTGACCTGTCTATATTTTTCAACGACGCATCCTAAACACATCCTAATGAAAAGCTGCCGTGGTCCATTTAGACACTGTATTTGAATACAATTGTCGGCTTCGAAAGTTATTGTACTTCCAACGCCTCAAAGCTTTTGTGAGCCTTCCAATTATTCCAAGTTAATCTCCCACAGTCTTTGAATAACATGAGGTTTGTTCTTTATGAAAGTTTTGATGGTTCTAAAAAGATGACAGAATAAACAATACGTGTAAATATGGACCATGGCCTGACAGATTCCGACATTGCTTTAAAAATGAGATGGAAAATAGTGTTACAGGAAGAGATATAATTTAATGATTAGAGATATTCGATTGATTTTATGTATTTTGTACAAACAACATACAATACCTTTCACGTATGTATTGTTATAATGCCAAAAGGTTTATAATAATTAAAGAATTGTAAATTAATATAATATAATGAAACTGTTATATTGCTGCTATTTATTAGTATTTTTCTGACACAGAGAGGTCATTTCTGTCTTGATATGTGAGATGAATTTTGTATAAATACGTACAAAATCAATAGTTACAAATCAATAGTTACAAGTTAATTACATTAAAATATACAAGTATTATTCAGTATTATGTGTGGTGATAAAGATATTAAAAAAATGTAGCGTCGTCTTAGAGAATAATTCCGATATCTTGGAAAGTAAAACACTAATTATGTATTCGTATTACGACATTTCACGAGAGAAATTCACACTGAAGTTGAAAGAAAGATCCTGTTGTTAGATAAACAGTACTAGAATTACAATTAAAAAGGGACATGCAATTGTAAAGGGAACAATTAAAATCTAAATAATGATTCTTGATACAATTACATCCAAAATTAAAAAAATGTCATGTAAAGTCTTTCAATGATAAGTGAGAGCTGTGTATGTAAAACGTTTTTGTAATAGCAAGTTACAATATCACGTTCACATAAGTTCTTATAAATCTTTCAAAGAACAAAAGACAATGTATGCTGAGTAATTGTCTTGAGAATAAGAGGCATACGTGGAATATAAGAAGTATATCTTGAAGATGTGAAATAAATATCAAACGTTTCGACGATAGAAAAATGTTTAAACATCTAAAGACCAATAATGTCAATTGATGCAGATATAATTCTTCCAAGAGCGAGATATACACTTCGGTCCTGACTACTGGGGTCCTTCGGAGGAAATGCTGATAGGGTCTATCCATGCAACCAATTTTGAAAGATGGATTGTTTATTTGATTATTTCTCAATTCCATGTGCGGCAACTGCTAAGGCCACGAATCCCGTAAGTGTAGTGCTTGTCCTCGGCAGGCTGTGGTGGTTGCGATCTCTCCCCGCCGGATTTTGATATCTGATGTCGACATCTCAACTAGCGGTTTTTCTCTAGCCAGTTATCTCCCACTAGCGGGGCTCTTCCAGCCGGGTCAAGCTTCAATCTCCTGACTTATGTGATAGTGTAGTGAATGTGTGTGTGTATAAGTACGGATGAAAATATGAAAAAGAAGAGGAAGGAAAGATTGCGGGCGGATCAGAGTTCATTTGATAGGGTATTTTCCTGCAATCGACTGCTGCTTATCGCAGAAATCATGGAACGGAAAAGTTAACGATCAGAGCAGCCGGTCTCTAGAATTCTCCTCCAAATAGAGGCTGAACTCGACCCAGCCATCACCTACCATCACCGAGACTTGAACCCTAGAACCTCACGGTCAGAGGCACTGCACTGGCATCAGTTGACGCCCAGGGTCAAGCCGGCATGTATTGGAGAAATAGGAGTAGAGTGAGGTAATTAGTTACAGTATTGGCCACTAAATTGTTTGGACAAATGCCAGCATCGGGACAATCAAGGACAAACCTTTATTTATTACATAGAGGCAAATTAGTCTTCTTGTTCGATACATTTTTTACAGGCCTCTTTTGGGAATTTAGAGTATTACTGGGTCTTCGTATTAGTCTTTATTCTCCATTTGGTCGCCTCCATTCTCCTTCGGTCTCCATGCTTCCTCCAGAGCAAACACGGGATCCAAAGCTTTACAGGAAGGTTGCATTTTTGAGAAAGATACATACGTATAAAGAAACTTGATTCTATTATCTAAATTGCGTGGATTTGCAACACTCTCAATAATTTTGCTTTTGTCACAGTTATACGTTATCTTAAATCTCTCTTGAGTTCGAGGTGTCACCTGCAAAACATCTAGACATGGCTCACACATTTGCTTAGATTTAGAAAACAAAACACGATTAGGGATTCTCGTTTGCAACTTCAAATTGCTTGTTTTGAATTAGGACATGTTTGAAATCAGTGGTCACTGCGAGCTTTTACCTTCAACTGGTTTTTTTTACTAGGAAGAAGAAGGGGGAAGAAGAATTGTGCGAGTATTACAAGAAGTGATGCAGTTTCTAAGATCTATGGACGGTTATTGGACCAAGATCTGAACAGAATGAAAATTCCTGAAGAAGAAAGCAGTGGATTTCAAACTTACTTTGCTGAAGGTTGTGTATGCATGCATTTTTTTACACTATTTTTATTTTATTGCTGCATAAAGAGCATATGTCATGGGCGATTAATACATTAATAAAAAACAGTAACAATTCAGTTAAAATATCAACATTTTTGCAAAATTGTATTACTTTTTCTTGATATCTTTGCATTGTTATCGATATTAATCAGAACGAAACCCAAAATCAGTGTTCGATTAACAACATTTTGGGAATCTGGCGAATATCGCTTTTGAAAGAACTACATTCGTTAACTTTCACCAACTGTTTTTATGAAATCAAACTACTGAATTGTGAAAGCGAACTGTGTTATCAGATAAAACGTTAATCAATTTCTTTTTTATTTTACATTAACTTTATCCGTAAAACTGATAAATTTTTTACATTAAAAACCACTAATGTGCGTAGCAACACAGAATCTATTGATTTTAATGCCATTCAACAGGATTCATTGCTATAGGGAGAATAATCAAAAGTTCTCTGAGGATTTAAAACGTTCATCCTTGCTTTCAATAATACACGCGTTTCTCAAAATGAACTTGCCGCCTTGAAAATTATGTTCAATATGAAATGCACATTTCTTTTCAACTAAAAGAGGGTTCAATTTCTCTTTCTGTAATATTTGAGGTGTCGATAATGTGATTTCTTAAAACTCATACATTTTTCCCCATTTTTTAATGTTTTGCACCTCCTACTAGTTTCTTTCAAATTATTTTTTTCAAAATATCATAGAAGAGCAAAATTATTTTACATTGACATTATCGTGAAAGCATGTGAAACGGCTTTTGAGGAAGTGTTGTTTGAGCATTTCTAACAATGGGTCATTTTAAACTCTTTTACACTTGAAATCGTTTGATATTTTGATTAACTTAATTAAATAGCATTAGATGCGTTTGTGCTTTTCCGAGTGCTAGTGTTGTCAATATTAATGGCGTGAAATATGTCCCTCAATCATTTTTGTGTAATTTTAAAAAGTAAAACTAAATTTTAGTCGAAAAGGAGCTACATATCACGCAGTTTAGGGCATTGTTCTCTCTAATCAGAAATATTTGAACCAGAACAGATTATTTACGACGGAATCATATATGAGAATTTCACACTTAGCGTTAAAAAACGTTTTGCTGCATTTTGGCTTTCCCAGAACATGTTGAAATGTCAACTCTGATTAATAATTTGAAACGTAGTTTCAGAATTTCGGAAAGCTTTGTAGAGAGGGTTGATAAATTTGAGACGTCCTTCCAAAGATGTTCACTGAATCCTGTTCTCAATTCCCGAAAGACTGGAGTTACGAATGTGTCTACTTCATAATGAAGTTAACAATTCTAAAAAAAAAATACGTATAAAATGAGCCTCTGGTTGTAGAATAATGAATAAAAAACATAAAAGCATGTTGAAAAGTACGAAATTAGTCCTTTATCGTCTGTCTAGTCTATGTAGTCTCTCAAACCATAGAACCGATTAATATTCCTTTTTTTCAAATTTAATGCCATACATGTGTGTGTTTTTCATATTTTCAAGAAATGCATTATAAATAATATTGCATTAATGTAACAATATTTCAGAAAATAAGCTGTTGAAATTGAAATTTGATGAATTGAATTTTAAAGTGTCTGTAGTTAAATAGATTTTGATGTTCGGCGCATCACAAGAAACGGGCAATGATACCTAACGAACCTAGAAAAAACTCCAAGAGATTGACATGTTTCTTTACTGACAGTAGTCTTTTTACAACCAACTGTGCCGTTTTCTTTCCATAGGTTATCATGAAGTTATTAGGAAATATATTTAGAAAAAAATGAATTGTCGTTTCTTAAAAGGGTAACTTCCGTCTGTCTTTCTGTCTGTCTGTCTGTCCGTCTGTCTGTCTCTCTGTCCGTCTGTCTGTCCGTCTGTCTGTCCGTCTGTCTGTCCGTCTGTCTGTCCGTCTGTCCGTCTGTCTGTCTGTCTGTCTCTTTCTCCCTTACACCAATCGTAGTAAATGTCGTTCGGTGCATTTTGGTCTGGGTCGGAAAATGACCATTTATCGTACCCTTCTATAACATTCTAAGATACTTCTCAAATAACGTATTCTTTAATAGCAACTAAGAAGCTATCAATCCATTCCTTTCCTCTCGCCAGAACGAAATGATTATAATAATTTTATCGAAAATATTACATTTTAATGAAATGGAAGAATTGTCTAAAACGTATATTTAGTAGTTTCCAAGGTTCCTACGTTGTAAACTACTATTCTTACTTAACTGCATTACATGAATTGTAAAGATGTGATTAAACAAACTACAATAATTCACCCTAAACCTAAACAACAATTCAACCTTGGTCAAACAATAATTAAATACACTTTTGTGATGAAGCAAATGTTTTTTAAAACCTATTGACAATTTTTGAGGTAAGACATTGAACGCCTAAAAATGCATGATCTAGCCAAGATATATTTTTTACAAGTGTCTTTATTTTGTACGTTTGCATAGCGTAAATAAAGCATTTCACCATCAAAATATCCACCTTTGGGGCGACGTTAAGCTAGTATATATTTATTGCAGGCAATATATTCGTATCTTTCCGCATTTCGGAAAGCAAGGTTTGATAAATTCGCGATTAGCATCAAACGTTGTTCAGTCAAAAACCTGTCCTCCGTCGCCTGAGAAAGAGTTGTTTGGACTGCACGGGCAAGGGAGACCACTTCTACTCAGAAGGGCTCGCATTTCTCAGGGTTCGACTGCTGCACAGTATTGCCAGACGTATTTTCAGATCCTGGTATTTTTATCAAGATTTTAATGAAGGTACCATGTACTACGATGAAGCCGCCCTGGTACGTTTAAATACCAGGATTTTAAGTCTACGGTAATTGATGGTGTACGATTTAAGATTCGTATAATAATATATCATTCATTTAAATCCAACAGCAATATTACGAATAGGTATGGTGTTGCTGAAAACACTGGGTTAAAAAACATTAATGGTGATAAAGGATGGCCTTCTTCTAGCACATTTTATTGTAGAAAAAAATCGAACACTTGGTCTTTCATTTAGTTTATCGATTTAAAATAAATCAATATCGAGTTAAGTTTAACAAACTTCCTGTGCTCATTAAAAAAGCGTTAAAATTTGAACAGATTCAAAATTTAAATCAATTGTCATTGGTGTCAGGAATCGAAGTGAAAGTACTAGGGGTTTTGAAGGCTGTTAATGGGATACAAGTTTAATCTTGTGGCAACGCTGGGGCAGGGCCGGCGTTTGGTGATAAATCCGTGTGGGTGGTTGTTCCCACCCCCTTTTCTTTTTCCTCCACATCCCACCAAAAATGTATCTAATGGGAAAAATGCAAAACAGAATTTTCCAAATTGTAATGTGTATAATTAAATTGTTATCACTTTTATTTGTCATAACATTTATTTTATGTAAATTCTGCCGTTCATTTTTGCGATGCAAAAACGGCGCTGCGCATTACATTTTTGACATAAACTCATTTAACAATTTTTGAAAATCGATTTTGTTGCTTATGTGGCTATAAAATGTAAAATTGCAATACTGTTGAGCCGATCTTGCAACATAATTGATCGCATATACGTTTTGAGCTGATAAAATAGCAAGAAACTTCGTTCTTTCTTCGAATTTGATATTTATGGAATATTTCTCTCACCCCTAGTCCCAAGCCGATATTTTACCCACTCGAAACTTCTCGTGCGGCCGCTGCTACCCACCACACCCACATTATCCGCCGGGCCTGCGCTCGGGTGCTGGTTTTTCGGCGCCTGGGATTTTCGCGGGTGAGGTCGGCTCGGCTCGGCTGCGCGAGGCGTCGCGTTGCAACTTCGCTCTCGTTCATCAAAGCGTCGAGAAGTCGAACTCGACGCCGCAACCCGTTCGGTAGCACGCCGGGACCCGTTCCTCCACGCGAGGGGCCGTCGGTGCAAATCATTAAGTCGCATTCCGATGCCCTTCCGTGACGGTGTAGGCTTCGGCGGCCGGAGTCCGGAATCCACGTGGCTGGCCGGGTCATGCCACGTCCCACGCACCGATGCCTAGAATTTGTCTGCCGTTATCCTGCGACCTTCCTCAGGGCGGAATGATGAAACAATGCCGGCTCAGGGTATCAAGTCACCGCAGTACCTCTGACCGGGAGGTCCATGGCCCTGCAATAAGAGTTTTTCTTCCAAAATTCGAGCTCTCTTTCGGGCAGCATTACGTAACTTTCTCTCTGCTGTGTAAACGGTAGCGAGAAAGTAAAAATAATTTCATAATTGAACATTAATATAAAGATAATTGTAATAAATATGATTATTAAAGTTAACTATTATAATAACATTCGAATAATATTCCAGTAATATGCTAATAATATTCTAAAAATATAATAATATTTTAATATTCTAAAAATCTAATAATATTCTAATATTCTAAAAATCTAATAATATTCTAATAATCTAAAATATTCTAATATTCTAATACTATTCTAATATTCTATTAATATTCTAATAATATTAGATTAAAGATATTTAGACTAAATTAAAACAAACGGTGAATTCGATGAATAAATCGATATAAGTCGATGGAGAAGCGATGTGTGCCCCCGCTCCATCAACCATCGCGAGACCCTCGCGGGCCGGCCGAGAAGCGCGTAAAATCCACCTGTTGGCTGGGCCGCCGACGTGGCCGCTCCACCGCACAGTGTGAGATTTGACGAACCTAGCCGCTCAAAATACCCTTTTCCCAACTCAGCATTTAAGGGAAGCTGATGAAACTAATGCCTTCTTAGATAGTGAGAGCACATGGGTGCACAGTTTGTTTATCGCTGGCCGAAGAAATATAGCCTAAACAGAGCGGTCAAGTTACCCTTTCAGGCAGGGCGTCGTGAGCCCGGTGCAGTTGCTTTGTGCAGAGTGTAGAAGAAGCACGCATTGACGCCTTTACTTTGCAGTTATACTGATAATTCTGACTGAATCGGATTCAGTAAGGTTTGTACTTTAGTTTTGCATTAATTCCGAGATATTTAAATAAAAAATTAATATTGAAATGACTCTCATAATGAAGTCTTAAAATGTCTGAATTTTCAATTTTTTTATTTCTTTATCTTGAGTTATAAAGTTATCCCCACGACTTCCCGCCGTAAACTCAACATGAATGTATTTCTGAGACTATTCTTCATGATTTTAATCACATTCCAGCTGCCCCTAGCTGCTCTTTCATTCGTAATATATTATTTTCAGTGACGATGCCGCTCATTACGCGACGCGCGCTTTTCGAGGTGCGGCGCTCAAATACGGTACAAACACGGAACAAGAAGGTGTTGGAGCATGTAACTCTTCAACTAGGCTTAGAAGATTGTTCAGAGGACATCCGCAAATCACTTGAAATCGCAATTTCGAAGCTGTGTTCAAAAATTAGTGAGCGATGGCAAACATCGACAAGGTGTGAAGAGAAATTTTTGAAACGAAACGAATTGTGGCTTTCAAAAGAAATCGAATTCGAAGAGAAATTTCCTTGTCTGGGTTCATCAACCACTAATCCAAACTCATCTTCTATAACAAAAGTAGGACGACCAAGAAAGTTATTTAGTGATGCTAGTGTTGCTACAAAGCGAAGACAGGTGAAGACTATAGTCGATACAGCAACGTCCTCTGAATTAGTTGCAGCTACTCAAAAATGTCTTAGAGACTCTGGTAAAAGAAATGCAGCAAAAATTGTCGCAGAGCTCTCCCTTGCTTCACCTCAACGTGCTACAAGATTGTTGAAAGCTCGAGAAGAGGTTTCTAGGAAGCCTAGGCGTATGAACGGAGACCAGGCTCTGGCATTAATGATTGATCTGCATATGTCAACAAACCAGTACAAGGAAATGAGGGAAAATGCTCTTGAATATGACTGTGAACTCTACCCGCCCTATCATGTGGCGAAAGAGGCCAAAGAAAAATGTTATCCTCCAAAGGAAAGTGTAGAAGTCACAGAGCAGTATGTAGAAATTAAATTGCAAGCACTACTGGACCTCACCGTTTCTAGATTGTGCGCAGTGAGGTGTGATATTCTAGAAAGCATAGAGACAGATGAAATACAATGCGTGCTAATTTCGAAGTGGGGGTGTGATGGTTCGACGGATCAGAGCTGCTATAAACAAAGATATTATGATAGTGAATACCAGTCTGACGAAAACATTTTTAGTGTATCATTGGTGCCACTACAGCTCTACTCAGACACGAAAAGAGGTAAAAATATTATATGGCAAAATGCACGATCATCATCAACTCGATTTTGTAGGCCTATTAAAGTCAGTTATGTAAAAGAAAATCAATCTGTTATTAGGGAGGAAATGGGAAGCGTTCGCTCTCAAATAGAGGAACTAGTGCCATCAACATTTTCCGTGACAGAAACGAAAACCATTGTAGTTACCCACAAACTTCTGTGCACCATGGTCGATGGCAAGGTCTGTAATAGTTTATCGCAGTATACTTCATCACAGAAGTGTTACATATGCGGTGCAACACCTAAAGAAATGAATGTTATGGATTGCTCAAAGTATAAACAGATCAATCCAAGTATGTTGGAATTTGGCTTATCACCTTTACATACTATGATCAGATTTTTTGAATGTCTTCTACACATTTCTTACCGCTTGGAAGTAAAAATTTGGGCCGTTAGGAGTGATGAAGATAAAAAAATTGTAGAAGCAAGGAAGAAGTACATCCAGCAGCGATTTCAGAAAGAAATGGGTTTAATTATTGACAGGCCGAAGAAAGGATATGGTAACAGTAATGACGGCAATACTGCCCGGAGATTTTTCAAAAACGAAACTCTAAGTGCTGCTATAACTGGAATCCATGAAGATTTAATTCATAGATTTAAAATAATTCTGGAAACTCTTGCTTGTGGCCATGAAATTAATAAGTTAAATTTCGGGACATATGTTAAAATCACAAAAGAACTTTATTTGAAACACTATAATTGGTACTACATGCCAGTATCTGTGCATAAAGTTCTTGTTCATGGTGAAGATGTAATTGACAGCAATATTCTGCCAATCGGGCAACTTTCAGAGGAAGCGCAAGAAGCGCGTAACAAAGACTACAGACGTTTCAGAGAATGTTTCTCCCGAAAATCTTCGAGGCTGAATACAAACACTGATCTGTTTCACAGACTTTTGGTATCATCGGATCCTTTCGTCAGCAGCATCAGAAAATCACCAAAAACAAAATCGCAGGAAATTTCCGATGAAGCGAAACAGTTACTGTGCTTCGAAAATTTTCAAGAGTTGCCAAGTACATCAACATAGAACACAAATATTGAAACTTTATATTGTGTAAATAGTTAATGATTAATGTTTTTGTGACATTTGTGAGTGAATTTTGTAACGATACAAGAGGTTTACATTTTTTTCTGTGAATCAACTGGAATCGAACTTATAACCCTATACATGCGGGCTTCACCGTCATTAGAGATGATCAAGTACCTTTAGGTAAGTACGTGTGCAAAGTTTGGTCAAAATTAAATGAGTAGTTTGCGAGAAAATAATTTTGAGCGGCTAGCATCCTGAAATCACACACTGTGCACCGCCCGGGGCCGCGTCGAGAAGCTTCGTGAACCGAAAGGCGCGCGGCAAAAAGGCGCGAGTCGGCCGGGGGGAGGGGGAGGCCAGTTCCTTTACGCTCGCCGCAAACAGACAGGCGCAGTACACTAATAGGCGCGGGGCGAACGTCCGAAAAACTGGACGCACGCCCGCTGCCGCCCGCCGCCGCCCGGCCCCCTGGGGATCTTCGCCACAGCCTCGGAGGAGGCCTTGCTCACAGCCGCACTGGCCAGCCTTGCGAAGAGGAGTTCCAATAATAATAATAATAATAATAATAATAATAATAATAACAACAACAACAATAATAATAATAACAATAGCAATAATAACAACAATAACAATAATAATAATAATAACAATAACAATAATAACAACAATAACAATAATAATAATAATAATAATAATAATAATAATAATAATAATAATAATAATAATAATAATAATAATAATAATAATAATAATCATCATCATCATCATCATCATCCGCGTGTGTGCCGAGGTGGGAGGTGGCTACAGGTTCGAGTCCTGCATGAGACATGATCGTATTTGTGATTGCCCCTTCTTCTATCCTATCATATCATCATCGTCATCATCATAATTCTATCGTCTCATAATTCACATTTCAAGGCACCAACCTTGGCGTACTGAAGGATACAGATGAAAAGCTGATTCCCGAAACATTACACATCATGTGGCATGGTCAGATGATAATGATAGTTAATATTATTTTAACAGTCAAATGTATGAAAATACTCTTATTTCCACTAACAATATGAATAATTTAACACATATAAATCATTTATTGTTTTTTCACAATAAGTTTTGAAAGTATTGTCCCAATATTGTTGGAACACGACGTTCCTTTTAATATTTATGTGCATCATCAGCTATGAAGTAATAATTAATTTATAGTTGTCAGGAATATTTATATATTTTGTACGAGTACTTCATATTTTTACTTGCTTTTCATAATTCCATCGCTAATTCCTGTGTAAATTTATTTCTGATTCTTTTCTTCTAAACATTATCAATTCATTTATTATTTAATTTAGTATTTAAGTATTATTTAATGTCATCATCGCAACAGATCAGGAATAAATTTTGTAGACAAAGTAAAAGATTTGCTACCTGATTTATATCACAGTTCTACAAACAGCAAATCTTCAAACACCATTTGTAGAAAAATTAACAAAGTACACAGAACTGGCAGCAGAAGTAAAGGCTCTATGGCATCTCCAAAAAGACTATGTTATTCATCTGATCATTTCTTCCACGGGGGTTATAGCATTCCTTGAAAGTTATGCAAAAATGCGTTATCTTTAGCACATGCTAAGCATGCACATTTCTGCAGGCACATTTCTAAATTGCGACGAAACGTGAATATTGATCTGATTCTTTGTTACTAACCCGATACAAAGTCAACTAAAATTCCGGCGGTTTACAGCAGTGTTGTACGAGAGTATTTGTTCGTTGTTTCTGAAAAAATTGGGAAAAAATATTTGGTATTGTTTTGTTTAGCAGCATGTTTACTCGTGTTGGCCACTAGTATGTATTAAATTTAGAAGAGAAGTTGACATTAAAACTCGAACTTTTCGTATCTTTCTTAATAAACAAATAATTTCACACGTCAATTATACAATATAACTAACAAATTTGATAAATACAAACTGAAAGGTTAGACATTCTTTAAAATTAAGGAATTTGATGGAAACAAACTAAAGGTTAACAAGTAAATACTGTTAAAATTGGAAAAAAATGCATATTCTTCCCTCTTTTGCATTCAGTGCATTTCATTTTCCTACATGTTTCTTCACTACCCAATATTTTTTACATGAAAGAAATGGATGTGCACTCAACGCAAGTCCACACTTTTACTGAGCTGCATAATGCTCTGTAGTGTTCGTGATAACAACTCTCTCGTGGAGATTGAGACAAACGAAGCGCTATGAAGAAATCCTTCCCCTGACGCGCGACTGCGCCGACCTTTTCGCACGTGGAACTTTCTTCGCTCGCATGGCGAAGGCAGCGACCGGCTCGCTCTGTCCTCGGGGCACTTTTGTTCATTTAACCTCCGACCCCCGCGCCCGGCCAGGAAGCGAGGCCCCAGACGGACAAGGAGATTGGATGTGCTTTGTGGCGAAACAAAAGAAGGAGCGTCTAATAGTGAAATTGGCTGTCTCCGAAGACGATGTGTTACTTGTTCGCAGCTGGTAATATAATTATTTGGACCGTTAATTGAAGTTAAGGGCCCTTGACATTCGGTTGGACGTTAGATTTACTGTTGTGGGGCGAATACCAACTGTAAGAAATGGGGTCTACGAGGTCGGATTTTTTTTATATTTTTTTTTGGCACGTGTAATTAGGTGTTCCTGGCCGTTAATATTTGTTTGTTATGGGTAAGATTATAAAAAGTTAAGTTTATGAGTGATTGAAAAGAAAATAATTCATGTTGAATAGTGTTTTATATTTATCTGCATTCTTCCATCAAGGTTCTTTTTATAATAATGAAATGAAAACCATAATTCTTATCTTAAAATCTGTTAGAAATTGATGTATTACATTGATAGAAGTGACACTGAAAATATTGCTCTTCTTTCAATATAAAACTACAAGAATGAATACATGAATCAATGACTGAATACATTAATAAATGAATGGCATGAATACAACTATTTCCAGTTTATTATATATTATTTTACTTTAAACTAGTATTATAATTCGTATTAACCTCTATTAACATGGTACTGCACAGCATCACGATGCACAAACTAACATATACACACGTATCTCCTCGCTCGTTACCAGAGAAAGAAATGCAATACATACCATATTGAATGATAAACTCACCCACTCAACCCTCCCATCGACTCAACCCACCCTCTCACCAAGTCGTTCGCCAGTTGCTCTTGGGCCCGTGGCCTGCGCTCCCGACCTCTGCGCTGTGGCTGGAGCCCCGCGCCATCCGGGAAGGAGGTTCAATTCGTTTCCCCTTCCCACCTCCAGCGCATGCGTAGTCTTCGTCCAGGCCCCGGCGCCCCGGAGCACGCCAAAGTACCACGGACCCTAAAATATTTTGTATCGATGAAATTAAAGGAACCTTTTTATGTATTTAAAAACTGTTAATGCATAATATAGAGCAGTAGTTCTTAAACAGGACAGCAAGTGCAGAAATTGTTCAAAATAAAAAACGTTATTGTCGTAACTCAGAAACAGAAAAAAATATTACAAAAGTTTTCTTCGTGTTTGCCTTAATATTGCTAATATATTTATATTTGGCAGTGTTTTAGTACAATATGTAATATATTTAGCAGTGTGATAGTTTCCTTTTACCCAACACACTGAGTTATGATTTTACAGAATATAAAATATGTTAATGGTTCTTTTTGCAATTTTGCAGGTGGAGGCAGTTCGAAATGGTTGTAATGGGAAATGGTAACTGGAGGTGAAGAAGAAGAAGAAGAAGAAGAAGAAGAAGAAGAAGAAGAAGAAGAAGAGAAGAAGAAGAAGAAGAAGAAGAAGAAGAAGAAGAAGAAGAAGAAGAAGAAGAAGAAGAAGAAGAAGAAGAAGAAGAGAAGAAGGAAGAAGAAGAAGAAGAAGAAGAAGAAGAAGAAGAAGAAGAAAGAAGAAAGAAGAAGAAGAAGAAGAAGAAGAAGAAGAAGAAGAAGAAGAAGAAGAAGAAGAAGAAGAAGAAGAAGAAGAAGAAGAAGAAGAAGAAGAAGAAGAAGAAGAAGAAGAAGAAGAAGAAGAAGAAGAAAGAAGAAGAAGAAGAAGAAGAAGAAGAAGAAGAAGAAGAAGAAGAAGAAGAAGAAGAAGAAGAAGAGAGAAGAAGAAGAAGAAGAAGAAGAAGAAGAAGAAGAAGAAGAAGAAGAAGAAGAAGAAGAAGAAGAAGAAGAAGAAGAAGAAGAAGAAGAAAGAAAAGGGACTGAGAAAAAATTATTTGGAAAGAGATAAATGTAAAGATTTTGTTAAGAATTAATGCAAATAAAATAATATAAAAAGTGAATGAGGAAGAATATGTTTTGCATTATTGCTGTCTTTGTAATATTGTGAAATATTTAACTTTATATGACATTTAATCTGTAAAACATGACTTTATTGACCAGGATTATAAATTATATCTGTAATTTGATCCAAATGAAATAAAAAAAATATTTCAGAACTTATAATTAATGAATATAGATGAAGGGGTAGTAAAGTATGTTGTAAAAGATGTGGAATTTCATGGAAAATAGCATACTGCATGTTAATTATAAAGTTGTATGCATATTGAAAATAAATTATTTTATGCGGAATTGAAAAATATTTTTTTCATGTATGAATTGAATGTTTTCAAAGACAAATGTTGCTAACAATTAAATCGGTATACTTATTTCAAAGAATAATAATTTAAAGAAAAGTAACAAAAATACGACAAGATCTGTGTGGTACTTATTATAGAGTGAACATAAATGTATTAATTTAAAATGATGTAGATTTTGTCAATTTTGTGTTACTAAAATTTGACTTCTTTACATAGTGATACATAGCATAAAACCACGTGTACAAAGGAAACTTTAAATAAACTGTATATAAAGGTGACAAGATATAATCTTTATAAATTTGACAGGAAAAATTTATGAGGTTTCTCGTATAACCACTGTTTTCTAATTTTATCTGTTACATATATTATAGAAATGTGGGAAATACTACTTTAATTTAATATAAATTGCCAAGTGATTTTTTTCTTATTTTTTCTTCATTTAATTTTTCATTACTTGTTTTTGAAAATATATTTTTTGCTTGTTGTACCCCAAACCTTTCTGGTTTATTGATAAACATAATTTAAATACTTTCTTAGCTTATTTATTCAATTCTATCATCGCATTTTCATTTAATAATTGTTTTCCATTACTTAAATAATTCAATTCTTTTGTCATTTATTGCTTTGCATTGCTTACTATTCATTATCTTCTTCCATCTTCCTCTGTAATTGTGTTTTAATATGTTTTCTGTAATGTGATCATTGTTTCCTTTGTTCTTTTATTTTTGTTTCTCATTATTCATAATTATAATAATTTGTTCCATATTAGAATAAAAGAGGGAAAATGTGTTTAATTTGCATTAGCAATAAGGTAAGTAACTTTCATGCATTTTAAAATCGAATTACAATACATTTTACTAAAGCGTTCTGCAAATAGCAAAAACATTTAATTTGTGTGGACAACATGACAATATTCAATTTAGTTTATTTATTTACAAATTTGTCCATAATTTATTTCAAACAATTCTATGTAATTTCTCAGCATCAAATTAACAAAAAATCATCGAATGAATTATTTTACAATTATACATTCATTATTTTGAAAATGTATGCTTATTTCTTATTAACAATGTGCATGACAAGAATGTGATGTAAAAATGTACAGTCAATTCCTGGTATGAAAGAAAATCTATAAAATTTCATCTTATTTACTTCAAATTAAATAAATCCATATTTTCAATTTATCAGGAACAAAAGGCACGCAAAATTATTTACAAATAATTAATGCAATTTATTAATTCGAGTATAAGAATTAAGATATGGAAATGAGATGGTAATTGTTTAAAAAGTAAATATAAATTATTTAAATCATGAAAATAGGCAGCAATCCTCTCTCTGAATTACAGATAGGGACTGACGAGTTTTCATCGAAATAAAACTACGAATAAGCATTAAAAAAATCAACAACTATAAAATATTAAGTTACTCGATATACCACCATCAAAAATAAAAAGGCGTGTAAAACAAGCTCTTACTGATAAACATTTTTGGTCCATGTTTGCGAGGTGGCTCTCAGCTTTGGAGTACAGCAAAGACGAAAACTTGGAGATGTTAGCATTTAAGCGAAACGTTTAGTAAGGGCCTCCTGGCAACAACAAATGAGTTTCATTAAAATATTGCAAGTTTGCGATCAAAATGCAATGAGTTGATTAAAACGATGTAATCAAATGTCGACTTCAAAGTCTTCAAGAACGTGTATAGAGAGAGCCGTGATCTCAGCTCATCAAAATTAGTTCGTAAGGACTAGAAGAAAAAATGCAAAATTTTTGATTAATTAGTGATTCAGGGTGCGTTAACTGCTAAGGTCATTAGTCCCGTAAGCGTAGTGCATGTTTATCTCTGGAGGTGGAGATCAAGATCTCCCCATGGTGGATGAGAATCAGCGCCGACCTACAGATAGCTTACCGTCAACCAGGTGCCTCCAACTGCCCCAGCCGGGACAAGCTCTATGCTCCCGACCAGTCTCCCAGCATGTGTGCTTGCGTAGTGCATGTTAGTGTAAAGGGTAGGCATAAAACAAGGAAGCGAAATGAATGGTTGGGCGCGGTCTGTGGCCCATTTCTTAGGATATTGCTTGGGCATTCGCCTGGCATTAACCTCTGGTCACTATCTAGCTAATGACGAAAACCCTAGCGTCGTCGGGACTCGAACCTGGTCAAAGTCCCTGCAGTGACATCTGATCATGCTCAGAGAAAACTCTCCCGGTGCTAGAATACGAATTTTCAAAACTACATTTATTCTGTAGTACTTTTATCAGATCGCCTTTTAGACATCATGGATCTTTCAGCTACCTGCCCATCCCAAATCACTTTCCATTCGCACATCTGAAATTATCACACTTCTGGAAGGGACCTTCCCCCTTCTCGGCTGCCAGAAGAGGCCCTTGCACCGCAAGTTGTCGTCTCTACAGCAGTCATCTCAAGGTTGCGGAAAAGGTAGGTCATTGGAGTCTGCAGACAATACCTCAAGACCAACTGGCGCGAGGTGTAAAAAGAGCTGCACAGATTTATCGTCAAGGTAAGTCACTAGAGTTTGCTGGCACCATCTCCAGAGCAACTGGTACAAAGTATAGAACTAAGAACTGTACAGATAAACCGTCAAGGTAGCTCACTAGAGTTCGTAGGCACTGCTTCCAGAGCAACTGGCGCGAGGTTTAAAACTAAGAACCGTACAGATAAACCGTCAAGGTGCTTACTAGAGTAGAGTTCGTAGGCACTGCCTCCAGAGCAACTGACCCGAGGTTTAAAAAGCAAGAACTGTCCAGAATTATCGTCAAGGAAGGTCACTAGAGTTCGCGGACACTGCCTCCAGACTACAGCTTCTACAATTACAACTTTTATAGCAAATATTTCAACGTAACGTATCGAAACCACTTACTTTGGACTGGACTTGCGAGGTCGATCATAGAATTTAGAAACACACCGGAACGTGGAGAAATGTTGCGTTTCTGAGAGTGTTAGTGTTACGTCATATCTTTGTTTTTCAGGGTTAAATAAGAGCAATTTCAGGCAATAAAAGTATTAGTATAAAGTGTTTGGACGTGGAGATATATTTTAATGTTTTTATAGGGGGAAGGGGAGCATGTTCGTGTGTATGGGGGTAAGGTAGATATCCTAGAATTCAAGAAAAATTACCGAGAAATCACTTTTTACGTCACACAGATTTGAACGGTTTTGTGAGTTAAATAAATCAGGTAGTTGTGTGACCCTGTCCGGCACACAAGCATAACTTCTGCTAATGGCTGGATTCTAACGTAGTAATTTTATTTACTTTATTATTTAGAACACTATTCTTTTCTGTGATGACTTCTTTGTATTTTAGTGCTGTTAAGTGTAGAAGAAAAATTAAAGACATTCAAAGTATTTTATTCTATATCGGATACTGTTACTTATTTCAGTTTCCAATTGAAAACGTATTTTAAGATTTGCACGGAGTGTAGAGAATAGAGATGATCTTTTTCTTACTTACAATTAACTTTCAACCTCACTAAGATTCTAGATACGTGGGTAAAATTTGCAGTTCATGTAACATATTTCAGTGTGAGCTTGGATTTATAAATAACTTGTATGGCTTTTGCCGTTTTAAGGTCATATTAATCCTACTTCAAAGTAGATAGCGGTGTTGCCAATTCCCAGGGCAGAAGGCAAGGGAAACGAAGTCAGCGCGTTGCATTTCCATCAACGTATCGAGCTTCTTTTGTCCTGGCCGCGTTTTCTTTGATATTCTCACTGACACATTAGTAAATATAGTATATATATATATATATATATATATATATATATATATATATATATATATGTGTGTGTGTGTGTGTGTGTGTGTGTGTGTGTTTGTGTAGAGAGAAAGAAAAATGCAAGGTTTACTCTCCGTTCATTTCTATTGTGCTTTCACACTTAATAACTGTTATTTATTATTTTTCCTTTTCCATGATATTGACCCACTGATAATTGGAAAATTGTTTCCCAAAAATTAATTTGGAGATGTTTTTAATAAATAATAAACTGATATTGTAGTCGTTGATTATTTCCCGACTCACATTATGGAGTACCACAAGATACCTGCAAAAATCGACACCAAAAGTCACACTCATCAAACATTACTATAATTAAATTTGTTCTAAGAATTGTAGGCCCCGACCGGGACTCGAAACCGGGCCTTCTGGTTTACGCCCAGCTGCCTTAACCACTAAGCTACTGCGACAACCAATTCGTTGAGCAGCTTTCACGAGTGCGATAATCGTTCATTGTGTATATATATATATATATATACACACAATGGTGACGCCACAATATATATATATATATATATATATATATATATATATATATATATATATATATATATTGTGGCGTCACCAATTAATTAAGTATAATTTTATTGTGGCATCGCCAATAACCAAATAATTTCTACATCTAATGACAGCTCCCGCCGCGGCAGAAGTGGGTCGAGGGACATTGCCCGTTCCGCGGAGGCCCTTTCGCTACGCTGCCGAGCGGAGACGCGCCGCATTCAGGCCCTTTTTTCAGAGGCGACTGGTTTATTGCACTCATAAAATGGAAGGCCGGAGCCCGGTCGGACAATGCACGCCCTCGCGCTCCCTCTTTTGGCACCACCCTGGGAAGGAAGGCGGAGCCCCCCGGAGGGGTTGGCCGGGCGTCAATTAAGACGACGACGCATTTACAACACGTTCCGTTGTTCGTCATTCCTGTTTTTCGTTTCTTTCCTTGTTCGTAAAATGTAGTTCGGTTTTTCGTTTTATTTTCGTTTTTTGTGGATCTTATTACGTCGTTCATCAATAGGATTTTGGTTTGCCATTCATTGCTCGGTTATTGTTTTTGGCAGTTCTTCGGTTGTTGTTCTCTTTCTCGTTGCTTGTCGTTACGTTTTCCGTTTGCCGTTTTTCGTACTTCGTACGTCGTTCGTGGTTTGCCTTTTGTTGCTCTTTTGTGGTTTTTGTGTTTTGGTTTTTTGTTGTTCGTCGTTCCGTTACTATTTTCATTTTTTATCTTTTGTTGTTTCTTTTATCGTTTTTCGTTGTATGGTGTCTCGTTTTTTATGTATGGTTTTCGTGTCTCGTTTTTCGTGTCTTGTTTTTTGTGTCTCGTTTATGTGTCTCGTTTTTGCGTGTCTCGTTTTTGTGTCTCGTTTTTTCGTGTCTCGTTTTTTGTAACTCGTTTTTATGTCTCGTTCTTTCGTGTCTCGTTTTTCGTGTCTCGTTTTTCGTGTCTCGTTTTTCGTGTCTCGTTTTTCGTGTCTCGTTTTTGATTCTCGTTTTTATGTTTCGTTTTTTCGTGTCTCGAATTTTGTGTCTCGCTTTTATATCTCGTTTTTTCGTGTCTCGTTTTGTGTCTCGTTTTTGTGTCTCGTTTTCTGGTCTCGTTTTTGTATCTTGTTTTTTGTGTCTCGTTTTTCGTGCCTCTTTTTGGTGTCTTGTTTTTTCTTGTGTCGTTTTTTGTGTCTTGTTTTTATATCTCGTTTTTTCGTGCCTCGTTTATTGTGTCTCGTTTTTGTGTCTCGTTTTTATGTCTCGTTTTTGTGTCTCGTTTTTGTGTCTCGTTTTTTCGTGTCTCGTTTTTATGTCTCGTTTTTTCGTGTTTCGTTTTCGTGACTCGTTTATTGTGTCTCGTTTTTATGTCTCGTTTTTTCGTGTCTCTTTTATTGTGTCTCGTTTTTATGTCTCGTTTTTTGTGTCTCGTTATTTCTTTCTTGTTTTTATGTTTCGTTTTTTCGTGTCTCGTTTTTCGTGTCTCGTTTATTGTGTCTCGTTTTTGTGCCTCGTTTTTGTGTTTTGTTTTTTCGTGTCTCGTTTTTTGTGTCTCGTTTTTGTGTCTCGTTTTTTCTGCCTCGTTTTTTGTGTCTCGTTTTTATGTCTCGTTTTGTGTCTCGTTTTTTGTATCTCGTTTTTATGTCACGTTTCTTCGTGTCTCGTTTCAATGTCTCGTTTTTTCGTGTCTCGTTTTATGTCTCGTTTTTTCGTGTCTCGTTTTTTCGTGTCTCGTTTTTCGTGTCTCGTTTATGTGTCTCGTTTTTGTCTCGTTTTTTCGTATCTTGTTTTTTGTGCCTCTTTTTTCGTGTCTCGTTTTTTGTAACTCGTTTTTATGTCTCGTTCTTTCGTGTCTTGTTCTTCGGGTCTCGTTTTTGACTCTCGTTTTTATGTTTCGTTTTTTCGTGTCTCGAATATTGTGTCTCGTTTTTATATCTCGTTTTTTCGTGTCTAGTTTTGTGTCTTGTTTTTGTGTCTCGTTTTCGTGTCTCGTTTTTGTATCTTGTTTTTTGTGTCTCGTTTTTCTAGTCTCGTTTTTGTGTCTCGTTTTTTCGTGTCTCGTTTTTTGTGTCTCGTTTTTATGTCTCGTTTTTTCGTGTCTCTTTTTTTGTGTTTCGTTTTTGTGTCTCGTTTTCTCGTGTCTCGTTTTTTGTGTCTCGTTTTATGTCTTGTTTTTTCGTGTCTCGTTTTTTGTGTCTCGTTTTTGTGTCTCGTTTTTTCTCGTCTTGGTTTTTGTGTCACGTTTGTATGTCTTGTTTTTGTGTCTGGTTTCTGTGCCTCGTTTTTGTCTCTTTTTTGTGTCTCGTTTTAATGTCTCGTTTTTTCGTCTCTCGTTTTCATGTCTCGTTTTTTGTGTCTCGTTTTTATGTCTCGTTTTGTGCGTCTCGTTTTTATGTCTCGTTTTTTCATGTCTCGTTTATTGTATCTCGTTTCTTGTGTCTCGCTTTTATGTCTCGTTTTTTCGTGTCTCGTTTTTTGTCTCGTTTTTGTCAGGTCTTGTGTCACTCACACATTGTCACGACAACACGAAAGTGAAAGACGAATGACGAGACACGAGCGTTTAAACACGAAGACGTACGAAAGACGAGCGACGAGAGTCGAATGACGAAAGAGTCAACAGGGAAAAAGAAGACTAAATTCAAAAACTATAAAAATTATAAAAATATAAAAAATCAAAAAATATAAAAAATAAAAAATATAAAAATTCGAAAAATATAAAAAATCAAAAAATATAAAAAATTGAAAAATATAAATTTCGAAAAATTGAGTTTCAAAATTTTACAAATTTTGACGAACGAAGAACGACGAGCGACAAATGAACGTCGAGCATAGATCGACGAAGCACGGAAAATGCAGGACGAAAAGAAGACAACACACGAAAGACGAGTCGAAAGTGAAAGACGAATGACGAGATACGAGCGTTTAAACACGAAGACGTACGAAAGACGAGCGACGAGAGTCAAATGACGAAAGAGTCAACAGGAAAATAGAAGACTAAATTCAAAAACTATAATAATTATAAAAATATAAAAAATTAAAAGTTATAAAAAATCAAAGATGTAGATTCAAAAAATATAAAAATTCAAAAAATATAAAAATTCAAAAAATATAAAAATTCAAAAAATATAAAAATTCAAAAAATATAAATTTCGAAAAATATAAAAAATCAAAAAATATAAAAAATCAAAAACCATAAGAGTTTGAAAAATATAAATTTCCAAAAATTGAGTTTCGAAATTTTACAAATTTTGACGAACGAAGAACGAGCGACAAATGAACGTCGAGCATAGATCGACGAAACACGGAAAATGAAGGACGAGAAGAAGACAACACGAAAGACGACACGAAAGTGAAAGACGAATGACGAGACACGAGCGTTTAAACACGAAGACGTACGAAAGACGAGGGACGAGAGTCGAATGACGAAAGAGTCAACAGGAAAAAAGAAGACTAAATTCAAAAACTATAAAAATTATAAAAATATAAAAAATCAAAAATGTAAGAAATCAAAACTATAAAAATTCAAAAAATGTAAAAATTCAAAAAATATAAAAATTCAAAAAAGATAAATTTCGAAAAATATAAAGAATCAAAAAATATAGAAAATAAAAAATATAAAAATTTGAACAATATAAATTTTGAAAAATTGAGTTTCAAAATTTTACAAATTTGACGAACGAAGAATGACGAGCGACAAATGAACGTCGAGCATAGATCGACGAAGCACGGAAAATGAAGGACGAGAAGAAGACAACACGAAAGACGACACGAAAGGGAAAGACGAATGACGAGACACGAGCGTTTAAACACGAAGACGTACGAAAGACGAGCGACGAGAGTCGAATGACGAAAGAGTCAACAGGAAAAAAGAAGACTAAATTCAAAAACTATAAAAATTCAAAAAATATAGAAATTCAAAAAATATAAAAAATAAAAAAAATATAAAAATTTGAAAAATATAAATTTCGAAACATTGAGTTAAAAAATTTTACAAATTTTTACGAACGACGAGCGACAAATAAACGTCAAACATAGATCGACGAAGCACAGAAAATGAAGGACGAGAAGAAAACACGAAAGACGACACGAAAGTGAAAGACGAATGAAAAGACACGAGCGTTTAAACACGAAGACGTACGAAAGACGAGCGACGAGAGTCGAATGACGAAAGAGTCAACAGGAAAAAAGAAAACTAAATACAAAAACTATAAAAATTATGAAAATACAAAAAATCAAAAATATAAGAAATCAAAAATATAAAAATTCAAAAAATATAATTTTCGAAAAATATAAAAAATCAAAAAATATAAAAAATCAAAACATGAAAATTTGAAAAATATATATTTCGAATAACTGAGTTTGAAAATTTTACAAATTTTGACGAACGAAGAACGACGAGCGACAAATGAACGTCGAGCATAGATCGACGAAGTACGGAAAATGAAGGACGAGAAGAAGACAACACGAAAGACGACACGAAAGTGAAAGACGAATGACGAGACACGAGCGTTTAAACACGAAGACGTACGAAAGACGAGCGACGAGAGTCCAATGACGAAAGAGTCAACAGGAAAAAAGAAGACTAAATTCAAAAACTATAAAAATTTAAAAAATATAAAAAATTAAAAAATTTAAAAAATCAAAATAATAAAAATTTGAGAAATATAAATTTCGAAACATTGGGTTAAAAAATTTTACAAATTTTTACGAACGAAGAACGACGAGCGACAAATGAACGTCGAGCATAGATCGACGAAGCACGGAAAATGAAGGACGAGAAGAAGACAACACGAAAGACGACACGAAAGTGAAAGACGAATGACGAGACACGAGCGTTTAAACACGAAGACGTACGAAAGACGAGCGACGAGAGTCGAATGACGAAAGAGTCAACAGGATAAAAGAAGACTAAATTCAAAAACTATAAAAATTATAAAAATATAAAAAATCAAAAAATATAAAAAATCAAAAATTCAAAAAATATAAAAATTCAAAAAATATAAAAATTCAAAAAATATAAAAATTCAAAAAATATAAAAATTCAAAAAATATAAATCTCGAAAAATATAAAAAATTAAAAAAATATAAAAATCAAAAAATATAAAAATTTGAAAAATATAAATTTCGAAAAATTGAGTTTCAATGACACACACAATGTCACTCACACATTGTCACGAAAAAACGAGACATAAAAACGAGACACAAAAAATGAGAAGAAAAAACGAGACAAAAACAAGACTCAAAAACGAGACATAAAAACGAGACACGAAATAACGAGACATAAAAACGAGACAAAAAACGAGACATAAAAACGAGACACGAAAAAACGAGACAAAAAACGAAACACAAAAAACGAGAAATAAACAAGACACGAAAAAACGAGACTTAAAAACAAGACACAATAAACGAATCACTAAAACGAGACACGAAAAAACGAGACATAAAAACGAGACACGAAAAAACGGGACATAAAAACGAGACACAAAAACGAGACACGAAAAAGGGGACACAAAAAAACGAGACACAAAAACGAGACACGAAAACGGGATACTAACAACCAGTCACAAAAACAAGACACGAAAAACGAGACACGGAAAACGAGACACGAAAAACAAGACACAGAAAACGAGACACCAAAATGAGAATCGAAAAAAGGGGCACGAAAAACGAGACAAGTAAAACGAGGCACGACACATGGAAGACACATACACATACAAGACACGAAAAACGAGAACGAAAACCATACATGAAAAACGAGACACGGAAAACGAGGCACGAGGAGTGAAACACGAAAAACCAGAAACGAAAATCCGGACACCAAAAATGGTACACAAAAATTAGACACCAAAAAAGAAAAAAAACATGAAAAAATCAAACGAATAATTAAAATTGAGACACTTGTAACAAGACATTAAAAACTGGAATTGAAGAACGAGACATGACAAACAAGTTACCACAATTGAGACAAAATACGTGACACGAAAACGAGACTAGCGAGACAAAACACGAAAAATGTGGACGCCAAAGAAGAGTCACGAAAAACAAGACCAAAAAGTAGACACGAAAAACGTAACACGACAAACACAACACAAAAAACAAGTAATGAAAAACGTACCCGAAATACGAGACAGGAAAACGAGAAATGAAAAACGTGACACGTAAACGTCGAAAATCAAAAAACGGAATCGCGAAAACGGAAAAACGCACCAACTAAAAATGAAAGACGGAAAAGAAACAACGTACGACGAAAAACCGACACAATAAACGAAAAACTGAAAGACGAGCGACGGAAAACGAAAAACAAATTGAGGAACAACGGGAAAACGTACATTGAACAACGAAATACTAACGAAACAACATACAACAAAAAATAAAAATGATATACAAAAGACAAACGACTGAAAACGAGCAAGAGTTAAAGAAGAGAGATAAACGAATAACTAAATTTCGAACGGCGAACAACGAACAGCGAAAAATGGAAAATAGATGTAACAACGAACAACCAAATACGAAAAACCAAATAGATAATGATGAAAAACAGAATCCAAAAATGAAAAACGGAACAGAAAACGACGATTGATGTACGAAGAACAACAAACAAAAATAAAGAAGAACGTCGAAAAACGATAAACGGAACGACAAGAGAACACGTCAGGAGAAACCAAAAATGGAACGAGGAACGGTGATGAAGAAAACGAAAAAATGAAGCAATGAACGCAAAATCGTGAAACTAAAAACAACAATCTGAAAACGTAATGACGAACGACTAACGAAAAGAAAACGAACGATAACCTAAGAACAACGGAGAAAGAAAAAAGAGGTACGATGAACAAAGAAAAGGGAACAACGAACGACGAAGAGCAAAAAACAGAACAATGAACAAGAAATATGGAGTAATGAATGTCGAACAACGTACGAGAAACATTGAAGGACAAAACATAAAAAATAAAAACAAAAACAAAAAATGGAACGACAAAAAGCAGAAAACAGATCAACGTACGAGGAACATTGAAAAAAAAAAAAACCTACAAAAAATATCGACGAAACACGAACGAAAAGGAAAAATGGAACGATGAAGAACAAAAGAAAATCCTAAAAAATTATCAACGAAGGAAAGAAAAACAAATCTACGAACGACGTGAATGGAACAATTAACGACAACCGACAAAGACTAAAAACGAAAACCGGAACGACGTAAGACGAGCAACGAAGAACAAAAATCGAAACTACGAACTATAACAACGAAAAACGGGACAACAAACGACGGACAACGAAACAATAATGATGAACTACAAAAAACAAACACAAACAACGGACAACGGTAAGCGAAAAAAATCTAGATACGAAAAAGGGAAATACGAACGACAAAGAACAAATAACAGAAAGATGTTCGACGAAAAATGGAAAACGCCAAAGAGAGAACGGCGAACGAGAGACCACGGAAAACGAAACGACAAATGACGAAAACGGAAAACAAGAATTGAAAAGCAGAACAACGAACAATGAACGACGAACAACGTAAAACTGAACAACGAAGTTCGAACAACGAAAGCCAACCAACTATCGACATACGACAAAAAACAAAAAAAGGAAAACAACAAACGAAACGGAACCACGAACACGAATTATGGAAGTGAACGAGCGAGGACGAACAACGAAAAACTCTGAAAGCAAACCGAACTACGACCGACGAAATACGAAAATAAGAAGGACGATAAACGCAAAACGGAACAACTCACGACGGAAAACGGCAAATCGAACGACGAACAACGGACAAAAAAGCAATAAAAAGAAAGAATGAATAAAGAGCGACAAATAGAAAAAATAGAAGAATGGAACAAAGAGTAACGAACGATTAACAGCGAAAAACGGGAAATCGAACCCCAAACGACGAATTATGAACGAAAAAGTAAAACGGGGAATTGGACGTAGACCAACGGACAAGAAAAATCGGAATGGACGACGGAAAACTAAAAACGGAACAATGCAGTACGAACAACCAAGGACAAACGAGAAACAAAGAAAAACGGAAAAGGAACAATGAACAACGATTGACGAACACTGAAAACGAAAAGCAAATTATAAATAACAAACAACAAACAAGAAAAAAACAAACGAAATACAAAAAGCAAAAAAGAAAAGAAAAGGAAGAAGGGAAAACGAACGACGAAAAGCTAAAACGACCAACGAAGGAGGGGACAAACGACGAACAACAAAATACATACATTAACAATGCTAGAGAAATGAACACTGATCAGAAAACAAAGAACATCCTAAAATAAGCATTGAAAAGCGAAAAACAAACACAAAACAAACAACGAAAAAATCGAAAGAGGAAAAAATAGGAAAATGAAAATAGAAGAAAAAGAGAAAAAAGAGAAAAGAAAGGAGGAAAAAACGAAAACAGAAAAAGGAAAAGGAAAAGGTAAATAGGAAAGAAGGAGATGAAAAAAGGTAAAACAAAAAAGGAAAAATGAGAAAGAAAGAAGATAAATAGAATAGTTAAAAGAGAAACGATGAACGAATGATGTACTATGATCAAAGAAAAATGCAAAACAAAAAAGCGTACAGGGAACAACGAACAACTAAATAAAATTGAAAAACCAAAGCGAAATAACGAAAGACAAAAAGGAAAAACGAACAAGAAACAACGTACCACAGACAACGGACAAGAAATAACGAACAACGTAAAATGAAACTATGAACGACAATCGACGAACGACTAACAGTAATGAACTAAAAACGAATATCAAAAACCGATAAGCGAGAAAACAACAAACAACGAGTTACTGTCAACAAATAACGAACAGAGAAAAACGAACAAAGTGAACGACCAACGGTTAACGCACGACAATCAATGTCGAACAAAACGCGAAAACAAGGACTGAACTAATGCAAGGACTGAACGGCGAAATAAAAACGCACAACGAACAACCAAAATCTAGAAGCAGAAAAAAGGCAACGAAAAACGAATAGAGAACCAGCAACGAAAAAACACTGCGAAGAAGGGACTGCGAACAACGAGAAAGAAAAACAAAATGGGAACAACGAAAACGAAGAACGAACTACAATATACGAACAACGTTCAACAACGTACATCGAAAACGAAAAAATTAAAGAACAAAATTGAAAACTTCAAGGAAATGCGAACGGAAGGTCGCTAAAAAGATAGAAAATAAGGACAAATTCCAAAGAGCGAACAAGGAAAAGCGATAAACGAATTACCAACAATAAAGAACGAAATATATACAACGAAAACGAAGGGCGAACAACGCGGAACGATAAACAAACAACAAAGAACGATCAACGAAGTCCGAATATTGAAGATAAAACAACGAACAAGGAAAAGCGAAAATCGAATAGCTATCATTGAACGAAGAATTACAAACAACGAAGAAAGAACAAGGAGGAAAGAAGAATGAACAACAAAGAACGAAAATGAAACGATGATCGAACAACGGAGAATGCACAATGAAGAATGAAGAACTGAGATTGATGAACGGTGTATCAAAAAATCCAAAATCTAAAAACGAACAACGAACAAGGAAATTTCGAGAACGAGCCAGAAAAGAACCCACAGCGAAAATTGAAAAGCGATCAAACGAAAAATGAATAAATAACGAGCAACGAAAAACGAGAAAGTACGATGAAAGAGCTACGGAGAATATAGGACGAACATCGAAAAACAAACAATGAAGTAATAACAACTAAGAGTGAACAACAGAGAACGAAGGAAAAAAACGAAGTGCCAAAAACGAATCATAGCAATGAATGATGAACAAAAATTGAACATCGTAAAACCATTGTCAATGAACAAACATCGAACAACGAAGAGAGAAAAACCATTAAAGAAACACCACCAACAAATAATCTAAAGCGAAAAATGACAACCAAAACGATGACAATAACTGAGGCGAGGGCGATGCCGGAAAAAGCATTAATGATAAAGGTGATAAAGGTGCAGACGAAGGGCATGTAGTTAGAAGCTAGTTTCTGAGCAAGATAAATGAAAGATATGCAGTATCAGAGTTCTTGAAGGAAGGACTATCAGTGAAAACATTTGAAGAAAAACGTCAAAATCTTCCAAAAGCGATAAAACAAAAAAAAAACAAGAGATTCATAAAAGAATCGACGTTAATTTTGGGAAAAAATTCTGTGACGTCACTGGTATTTGACTTTTGTGTGAAAAAAAAGGTAGTAAATTGTTCGGCTTACGGCCATCACCCCACCTTTCTCTCACATCCGGTATCTGTATGTATGATGACGAAATTCTTCGAGCCATAAACGGCAAATACGTCATAATCTCTATATTGGGCCGTATGGTGTCATTTTTTAATGATTTCTTGTAATGAAAAAGGTCGTTTGGAATGCAAAAAATTAATAGTGTTTTACCGTGACTGCAATATCTACACACTATATTTTAATCACACTATATTTTTTTGCCAACCCTGTAGTAGAGATGGTTAAGGCAAATGCGTTTTCGTAGGCTCGATTGGAAAGGTCACAAGTTCGAATCTCGCCACGTGGAAACTAACGAGAATATAGAATAATATAGAATATACTACATAGAGTGGCCGACCTTATGGTTTCAGCGCTCTTGGTGGACGCTCGACTAGAGGCCGCCATGTTTTTTGCAGTCAAAACATGAGAGGAGCCTTGTTTGTATCAAATATTATTGTTTATGCTGACTTTTCGTGTATCTATTTTTAAATTATATTAGTGGTTAGAATAATAATATTCACAATTCCTTGAGTATATTCGGCATATTACTGTAAAAATAGAAGTCGTTAAACCACAATTATATAATTTTTCAAGTTTGCCGCCTTATTTGTGATGTTTGTTTGCTTCTTATTGCAACAACATTTAGTTTCAGGCGTTATGCTAACTACAAAAACATTTCAACAGCTTCCATTGTTATAACAATAACCAATGCAGGAAGTAACGTGTTTTTAAAGTTTCTCAGTTCGTTTCCTTGCATATTGTTATTACGTCTTAAATGATTGGTTTTTGGTCGTGAAACACAGAGTAAGATAATTTATATTACACGCGGCCTGCACCCATAAGGCCTTAACCAGCGACAAACGGAACACTAGAATACTTTGTTTCTCCTGCTTTGCTGCTTTTACTGCAAAAAAAATGTCTTCAATTTGCTGTAAATATGGAGGCGCTTCAGTCACACTATGTAGTATATCATAGCTCTTTGGGTAAAACAGTGATGAACCACAAAGTATCACCTTCAAATTCTTCTTCTCCTCCTCCTGGACGGCCGCGATAGCGCAAGGGTTTGGAGCAACGGCACCCAATACGCCTTACGAACGCTCCGCGGGTTCTAATCTCGCCTGATGCACGTTGTGTGTGGGGACAAACATTTGGTATCGCACCGAGTGGATACCCTGCACCAAATCGGCTATCTTTCGACGAGGTGAGCTTATCAGTTGTCTCGGTAATAGAGCAGGGTCGTCACGAAGCTACTAACCTGATCAGAGCAACTTCCCCTGACTCCGCTCTCATTTCCCCTTCAAATCTACGACTGGGTGTACTAGCTCGAGCTGTAGCGGAAAGTGTAGGCACAAAGCTCACCCAGAGAACACAGCACGCTGCATATGATGTTCATATTCTTACGCTGTGTATATGTTTATATTCTTTATACAGTCCTTACCTTTTAAACTAACAACTCCTACCTTTTAACGTACAGCTCTTACCTTTAAACTTCACGCCAGTTGCTCTAGAGGCGGTGCCCGCGAACGCTAGTGAGCTACTTACCCTTCCCGTGACCTTGTCACGCCTGCTGTAGAGTGACAACATCCGTCTCAAGGACCACTTTCGGCAGCCGAGGGTCCCTTCCGGAAGTGAAGTGATAGAAAAGTGGGAAGGGAAATATATTTGGGATGGGCAGTTGCTGAAAGAACAGTAATGACTGAAAGGCGATGTGACAAATACTGGGTACTAAGTACTACATCAATTGTAATTTCGTAGTTTAGCAACTCCTGCTATTAGCAAGTCCTTCGAAGTTATTTTTGGTTCGTATATATCTCAATCTAAATTGTTGAAGAACTTTCAGGCGACTTTGATGACGTTATTTTAATCAACACATTGCATTTTGTCCATAAACAGGCAATACTTGAATGAAAACCTAATGTTTAGTTATTCGGTGACTCTTACAAAACTGTCGCATAAATGCTGCCACCTATAAGGCTTTGTAATTGCTGTACTCGAATGCTGCGAGCCACATCGCAGACCTGAGCCATCGACGTATATCAGAACGTGCATGTTTTCTTCTTTCTGTATATTTTATGGTGGGTTCTTTGCGTAATTTATTAATTTTATTATGGTTGAAGGTTTCTTTAGTACGCTTATTTGCGGTTTTTTCTTTGAAGAATACCCGTCGGTCCTTGTCTGTAATGAGGAAAGTCCTCTCTCTTTGCATATTACTAAAATACTTTCTATTTTCCTTCATTGTTCCATAATTACTATCTCGTTTATAATTCTAGTAGACAAATTGATTATGGTTATTTGTAAATAATTGTGTATGATTTTGGTGTCTGATAAATTGAAGATATGAAATATTTTCTCTTCAAATAAATATAATGAAACATTTTTGGATTTTCTATAACTTAAAAAAAATGTTTGAACAGCATATTTTCTTTAACCATTACTTTTTTGTCAAGTGCATTGTTAATAAGAAAACTGTATGCGTTTTGGAAATAATGCGAAGTGTAATTTTGAAACAATAATTCCAAAAGTTTACTTTTAGAATATTTAGTTAAATGAAAAAAGAGGGAAAATCTGAGAAATTACGTTTCATGAAAAGATATTATTATAAAGGGGTGGTAAGAATTGTAAATAAATAAAATGAATTAAAACTTACAACGTCCATATTAACAAAATGGACATTTTTGCAAATAAAAATTGGTATAACTCGAAATTCTATTTTAATATGCTTAATCTTACTTATGCTCATGCAAATTAAAACACTTCTCTCCTTTTTTCTTCATTTGAGGAACAACTATTATTACTATTATTATGAGGAATGAAGAGCAAAAAGGAAGGAACAAAAAGAAAAGAACAAAGGAAATGAACACATTGAAGGGAAAATGAAATACAGTTGTTGAAAGATGGTAGAAGGTGATGAATAGCAAGCAATGCAAAGTATTAAACGGAAAAGGAACTGAATTAATTATGCAAATTAACTAGTCAATGAAAATATGATGTCTGTATGGAAAAAGTAGCTAGGATAAACTTTAAATGATGCAACAAAAAGAAGGGTGTGTAAAAACAGGATCAAACAATAAACTTCGAATAACAAGTAAACAATATATTTAATGATGAATTAAATTGACAGAAAATACACTTTCAACGTATATTAAATAAAAGTAGGTTTAATGTATTTTTTATATCAAACAAATAATATTAATTAGAATGCAAGGTGATAAGAAACACCTCATGAATATTTCCTATGATATTCATTAACGATAATTATATTTTTTTTATATTTTTATCCATTTTAGTTCAATGTTCACCGTTTCTTTCTTGAATTAAACTATTTCACACTATTCTACAACATCAAATTTTACGAACAATTAAATAGCAAAATTACATGATTTTAAATTAATGCTCTTGAAACAATTGTATTTAAATTATTATTACTTACAATAAGTATACCGACTTCTTGGTTAGCTAAATTTGCTTTTGACAACCCTAATTCAAACATAAAAAATCATCTTTCAATCAAAGAAAACAACCTATTTTCAATTTACATACAACTTTAACATACAGCTTTGGCCTTAAGTACATAAATTTTCTTTAAATTTCCCTTCTTTCACAACATTCCTTATATGCAGTCATTGATGAAGCATAGTATTTATAATTGATATTCCATTCTGATCAAAGAACAGACTTTAAATTATCCCAGATATAAAGACATTTTTTAAACATTAAAAGAAATCTTAAATGTCCTTGTCCATACTTCATTAAAATTATTTCACATTGCATTACAAAGTTAGAAATCTTACTAATACATATTTTTATACCTTCAGTTTGCATATTTTCATTTTATTATACATCCATTGTAAAAAATATACATTGTATCTCTAAACATGAACAGTACATATATCCTAAATATTTTTTTTCTTTTCTTCCTTTCCTTTATCTTCAATTACCATGACAAGTTCATTTTCAAACTGCCTTCATCTAAAAAAAAGCAAAAAATTACAATCAACTTTTTATACTCTGTAATACCACAACATTTTTTTGTTAGTTTGGATTTGCAGAATTTCATAAGAAGCAAAGATTAAAGGTATCTTTTTATAACATTTCATCAGACAATTATTTATACATAATCTGAACATTTGAAAATATTTTGAGAGGTTATTGCGAGACTATTCCTTGTAAAGATTCATTTTTATTTAATTTTCACTTTTGAACGAATTATCTTGTCTTTCTAGTCACGCTTCAGTTTTGTTAAACATCTTTTTGAATGACCACAGAACACAAGAAACTGCTCATTCCTGAGCCCCTGTATTACAGTATATAAAGGAAAAATATCGGAATCACCTCAAGAATACAAACTCAATATTTCGGGTGTAAAATCCACGTTTAAGGTTCTTTAAAGCACACATGTCAGGATTAAGGAGGTATGTTCGTGCCATCCGCTAGTCAAACACCATTTATTACACTTATATATTAACAATAACTGCTTGCAAAGGTGAACAGAACAATTGAATTTTTATTTGTAAATAGTTGAAACAGGCGTATTGAATTAATGACCTAGAATAAAAATGTTTCAAATAAATTTATTTTCTCTCATGATTTCTATTTTCGTAGGTTAACTCTGCCTCAAACAGGTAACGTTGACATCGGCTCTGTTCCTTTTCTTACTTTCTGCTTTGAATATTAGATCATATTGTTTGTATTGAAAGTGAATCATCGACAAATAGTTGGCGATTGTGTGTGGTACAAAGTTTTAAGTTCCATCTTTAAGGGACACATTCCATTTAGGGAAACTCTCTATATTTAATATTTTAGTTTAGTTGTAGGAAGACTCCAAAAAAAATTTTGAACTTTTACAATTTTGGAAAGATTAGGGCTTTAACGAAAATGAGACCTGCAGTATTCTCTAATGTCCTTCACACTATCCAACAACAAAAGTTAATTAAAAACTATGTTGCCTTTTTTGTAATAATTTGGAAAATGTCGCAGGGGCTTCAAGTGAAAAGGGGCCGCGGCATCAGCCAGATCGATTATGGCAAATCAGTTTTGGAGAAAATAGGCTGAATGGTTTAGCCTCTAGTGTTGTTCACAGACGGACGGACGATGGACAGACAGACGTTTAGTCGACTTTACGGTACCAAGAACACACTAAACAGAAATTCTGGCTACAGAAGATTTTTATCCTGAATTTAGCAAGTGGATTTATCCAACTTTGCGTTAAGAGGGATCTGTAATTAGAGTTTTCTGCTCAAAATACGTCCTTTTTTAGTTACATCACTTTCTCTCTACTGCGTAAGTGGTTGCGAGAAAGAAACAATGAAATTCCTATAAAATGTGAAATAAAACTTTTTTCGGGGGTGGGGGGTAAACTCATCCTCTTCTTACCGTCAGTGACTGCCGTGAATAAACAGTCTTGAGCCAACCCTACACATCCTGCGTGTTAAGATCACGTAATGCAATCACCCTCAAATCGACTCATTCGATTTTTCGGTATCAAAGCTCCTTAAAACAGGACTTCTTGCTACACCACGCGTTAGAAGATTTTTTTCTAAATGTAGCAACTGGATTTATCCCCTTTTGCGTTCCCGGGGCCCAGTAATTAGAGATTTTTCTTCCAAAAATTCTCGTTTTTTTTGCGCATTCCATAATTATGATAAATAAAGAATGTTGTCTGGTATCAATAATTCTTTTATTAAGCATATGATCGTTTCGATCGCATAGTGTTCATCCTCAGAGCTAAAATTCGAAATACAAATATTATAAACAGGATGTAGGCATTGCATGCAAGATGCGTAAGCAAACTGCTTCGTACATACCTTGCAGCCTCCGGGCCGAAAACAAAGTTCTACGGATTTTTGAGTGTGAGTGTTGTTTAAGAACACAGCCGGTCGGCAGCGGGTGGGGGCTGGAAGAGGGGCGGGGTGCGAGTGAAGGGTCTTAAGACGCTGGGGTGCCGGTGGAGGCTTGAGAGGCGGTCGGGCGAGCGAAGGTCAGTGAAGTCGGGATGGCTGGGGGTGGGTTAGGGGTGTACACTTTGTGCTAATTTTAGCAGAAGTGAAGAGAGTTCAGGGATTTGTTGGTTAAGACACGTCATGTTCTGTTTTTTGAGAACGCTGTGTATATGTAGGGCTTCTAATTTTATTCTGTTCCAGTACCTATTTTCAATTTCTAGAATTCGGAAATTTGTGTGTTTGTTATTCCATAACTTTCCCTCTACAGCGTAGCGAGAAAGTAAAAATGGAAGTATCGCTGGGGCTGCCGGTGTCTGTGGGAGGCGATGACGCGGTTGGGTTCGGTTCCCCGCCGCCGGTGACGCGAGCGTCGCATTTGCTTTTAAATTGAACGAGCCGCCCCCGGGGGCTGTACGCTCTACGTTCCATCGAGCTCCCAGGGAGATTGGTTTTCTCCGCGACCGAATGAATTTCATTTGAGTCTCAAGCGCCCGACTGCGCGACCACGTCACCCGCTTCTTCTTCTTCTTCTTCTTCTTCTTCTTCTTCTTCTTCTTCTTCTTCTTCTTCTTCTTCTTCTTCTTCTTCTTCTTCTTCTTCTTCTTCTTCTTCTTCTTCTTCTTCTTCTTCTTCTCGTTTAGCCGCCTCGGCGGGTGAGCTTACAGGCATCTGAACACCCAGTGCGCGGGTTCGACCCCGGCCGAGCTGCGAGGATTTTTTTTTTTTTGAAGGGCGGAAAATCCACAGTAGTCATGTCACTTTTGTGGTATTTAAAAGAGGCTCGGCAAAATTAAATCCTTTCGACATCATCCCACCCTAACGAGATTTCACACTCTCCCAACCAGATAGTTTGGATATAGTTAACTGAAGAAGACATCTGGCGGAGAGAGTCACACCCCAGGCGTATGAGGGGATCGCCCGCGAGGTGCGCCTGTTCGTTAAAGATCCCCAGGCTAGGGATGGGCGATTTAATAGCAATTAGTGCCACAATCGATTAATTTATACACTTAATCGAAAAATGAAGATCGATTATTCTTATAACGATTAATGTGAACATCCATTAACATTTACAGTTTCTAGCTCGAATACTTTAATTCAAATATTAATTTTCAAGACAAGCAAAATGTGTTGAGTGATTTCAGAGGTCACCATACGCCTGAATATTTTTCGCCGTTATTGTTCCTTTCCTCTGTCAGTTGTAGATTGTGGACATGTTAAAATATGTTTCTATTTGATATTGTTCATTTGAAGATCTGCTATTGATATTTATATTATATCATAATGGTTTTGTAAAATATAATATTATTTATTTTGTCGATTATTGGAAGAATATAAAAGAATTGAGATTTGTTCGATTAAGTAGTTGCATTTTATTTGTGCAAAATCCGTGTGTATTACATTTTTCTTTTATTAATTTAAAAAAGTAATGTTAATTTAGTTTATAAACGTGCTTTTTTCTAATTTCATTAAAATAACAACTAGATTTGAGTTAAATATAAAGTTTAATAAATAACATGACAGAAAAGTTATTTTAACAGGACAGAAAATTGGGAATGATTCGCATTATAGTGATGGATTTGATTACAATAAGTTAAATTACTAAACATTTTAAAAATAAAATTAATCGATTATATAAGATTAATTCGGAAGTATTAATCGATGCATATTGATCAAATAAAAAATAATCGATTAGATATTAATCGATTATTATGTAATAATCGCCCCCCCCTACCCCAGATCCGCGTCAGAGAGTCTACGAAGGAAGAAATATCAGCCAAAGAAAGGGTACTCTCTGTGCTAATCTGTACCGAATGTCTAGGTATAAGTACTTCAAACTTCTATGGCTGTACAAAAATCGAAAGCGACCTCTTTCACCAATGAACATGTGGTGGAGAATTGTATATAACTCCGTTTCCTTCATGTACGCATGTGACATTTGCTCGGACTGTAGCGCAACCTCATAATCTTTGATGCTCGGCAGGTGCATCTTGGATGAGTTAGAACGCGACCTGCTGCATAATTGAGCATAATTAGATGCTTAAAATCAGAGGAAAAAAAACATTTGTAACTCAGATAGATGACATTTCCCAATTCTTCTTTGCAAAAAGTTATAATTTGTGACCCCCTATTTTCTCTAAAAGTTTGTGAAGTGGAAATATTCTCAGACACCTGAATATTTAAAACGATGAAAATTTTTTGTTTGAAAGAATTCTCTGTTTGAAAGCTTTCTAAGTGGTTTAAGGTTTTGACAGATATCAGGGAAATCGGGGAAGAACCAAAAGCAATGAAACAGTTTTGATTTTGACAGAAAAATGCAAATGTCATTGGTTTATTTAACATATTCTCATAATGCGGGATCCAACTTAATTCTCATTATCAGTGTACCACAGCTGGCTTCAAGGTTTCAAGGATGGGGTTGCCTAGTATTAATTTTTTTTTACCAGTTGCGGTACCAAACAACAACGTTTTTGATAGTCTTGGTACATATAGAACACTTGTATTGGGATATATACTATTCTATGTTATAGCAGTATTCGTGAAAATGTTTTGAATTTTTTAAAATATTTTGCAATATAAAAAAGGGTATTTTATTTGTTGTTATTGAGCAGTGGGCGTGATACTTTTTAGAAAACCATTCTGTGTGGTTTCGTTGAGCAGAATGTTAGCAGCTTCAGATCACAAGTTTGGAATATTGCAAATACCTTAGAAATCCTTCGAACGGAAAATGTTATCAACTTAACCAATTTACGCGTCTTAACATGTGTACGAAAAAAAACAGTATTTCAACTTAATACAAAAGTTATAGAATACAGTAAATAATGGGGTAAATCTATATAATAAAAATTGATACGGAAATCCCTGTTGCGGCACACATCGAGGCAGAACGAATAAATTTGGAATATTAGTTTTGGCACTGTGGAATATTACAAGATCCTTAGAAATCGCCTGTACGGTTGTTGGCATCAACTTAACCATTTTACTCATCTTGACATGTGCACGAAAAAAACAGTATTTTAACTTAATAGAAAAGTCATAGAATACGAACAATAAGTAATGTGTTCTCTTCTATATAATAGAAAGTGATGTGGAAAACCCTGTTCTGGCGCACATACCAGGCAGAACGAATGAGGCACTCGATTGGGGTTTTCCCGTTCATTTCGCACGCGCTCAGCCAGTTGCGAGCGCCTTGAAAGAGCCCGCTGCCCAGGGCCATTATCACAATGAAGTGGCGCACATTCCAGAGCACGCGAACAAATTCTTGTCCTTTGGAGAAAAAAAATAAGGTCATGTTATATCAACTGAGAAACGACTGCAATATACGTTCGCTGAATAGCCAATGCCTCATTGCCCACTCCAATGAGTGTAAAAAGACCTACCAAGGGATGTGGTAGAGGTGTGATAAGCCACAGGGGCTTGAGTATTTTTTGCAACTTTTCTTCCGACTTCTAACAGCTGCATACTGAAGCCATTGCGCTACCCAGAGAACTCCAAATGTTGGTGTATCCTAGAACAAATTGCGATACAAATGAAGAATAGTATATATTTAAGAATTAATAATACAAGAATGCATGTGTGTACATGCATATTACGTATATATTGTCAGTTTCAAGTAGGTCACGAGCATAAAATTGTAATTTGAATATTTTATGACATTGCTGTTTTTTTCTACAGGCACAGACGACAATACTCCGAGCCAGAAATTGAATAATATTTTTTTCTTTAACTCAGTGCACATAAATGCTGCTAATTAGATGAATTTATTTATCGAAATCGTCAAAAATATCATTGAAATAGAAAATAAGCTGTGAGTTCTGGAGGACTTCTCCCTTGCTAATGCACAGAACAATCTATATCTTAGTATTGCTAGGGTCAATTTCCCTTTTTATTTAGTTGAAACAAAAAATGTCACCATTCTAAATGACGTTTCGTGGGGAGAGAAAATTTGCATGCAAGGAAATTGTTCACTCACTTTATAGATTTTTTAGTAACAAATAATTATAAATAGCGTGCACTATAAATATAACATTTTCAACAGAAACACAAAACAAAATAAATAAAATACAGTAATTTTAAGACAAAGCACACACAGACACACAACATTTTAACTTTTTTACCGAATACATCCGAGCATTTGTGGGTCTGAAAGGATCCTCCAAAGCGGTGTGGTTCCGTTAATTACTGGTCCATTTCAGATCCCGTGGTCTGCTTTCGGACTCCCTAATGGACGAACGGGCCGGCGGTAATTCATCAAGGCCACCTGCAGCAACCCAGATCCCACGCTCTCTCGTTTCGCATCGCAGCGGGCTTTGCCAAAGCGGGGTCTCTTTCTTGCCGCGCGATGATATTCGACACCGATTCATTGATGTTTCCAAGCACGACATCTGCAATGGTAAGTAATCCCGTTAGAACAGTCAATGAAATATCCCAGCAGGTGGCAGTGTGGTTTTCTGGCGGTCCACCTACATTTCGGCTTGAGGGCGATGTCCCTCTCAAGCTGCATATACGTGTGTAAATATAGAGAATAGGACAAGCAAGAGGAAGGAAAGAGCGCGCGCTGTTTGTTAGGTTGATTGATTATTAGTGATTACGGGCGTGTCAACTACTAAGGTCATTAGTCCCGTAAGTGTAGAGCACGTTCTTCCTCGAGAGGTGGCACTGATCTTGCCTCACTCGATGGTTAGATCCGACCTATAATCAGCCAGCAGGATTTCCTCAACCAGATATCTCCCACCAGCGGGCACAGCCTCACCCGGGCCAAGCTCTAAGCTCCCGACCGGTCCACCGGTGCCTGTGGTAGTGTAGTGCATGTTAGTGTGTGTATATGTGTGTATGTAATGTGTAAGTGTGTGTAAAGGGAAACGATTTGTGAGTGTTAAAAGTGAGTAATAAATTATAAGTGAAGTTCACGTGAAATAGGACTGAATACATGCAATGGAACTAGGTTAAATTTCGAAATACTAAACACGTAACATTGTAGACTTGTAGACTTTTAATAATAACTGATTAGTCTTTTTGTAAAAAAAATATTAGCCTCTTTGTTTTCAGCATTTCTATCAAGCTGAATTTTTCTGTTCTTCCGTCTGCAAGCATAATTCAATCTTCCTTTTTAGCTCAACCTCATGAAAGACAGCGTCCTACATCTTTGGAATAATCTAAAAGGAAGTTTAGAAACCAACATTAGCTTAATGAATTTGTTTGTTACCTACGCTGGTTAGCTACAATTAACTACGCTTCGATGTTTTGAAACTCTGCAAGCATTAGAGTAGCCTGTCACTTCACATTGACTGATCTTTGGTGAACTTTTCTCCTCCAATTAGTGTTCCATGACAGATCAAAGCTTTTGCAAACGAATATGTAATTTCACTAAAGAATTTATTACTACTGATTGTACAAGGTGGATGTCCGTGTTCATAGACAATGTCATTCGAGAGATTGCGAGAGCTGATCTTAATGTAGTGCGCCAACCGTACGGTTATTCCTGAGGCGACTTTTTTTTGTGATGATATTCGACGACCCTCTTTTGTGAGTGCAGCTAAGCTGCTTGTTGCTGTCACTCAAGAAACAAAACACTGGCGCCTGAGGTTGCGGGTCCAATTCTATGTCCCCGTCGCCATGTTGATTTATTCTCGGGCATTCTGTCACAAACGATACCGTTCGGTGGACGTGTAACATTCAGTCGTCTTCATTCAAAGTGAGAGATAATATCTTCTAAGATTATATTCACGTATGATCGTCTACTTACGAGTCGAAGACGGACAATGTTAAATTGTAATTAAATAAAAACAAGATCTACAGTAAAAACTAGGAAATGGATTGGAGCCCTGCTTAATCAGTCATTCGCGGAACGACACAATATCAACAAAAATAACGTTTTAAAGAATAACGTTTTTATCGAATTGTTGAGAAAGAAACAAGAAAATAAATTACCAAATATGAAGTTTATCACAAGCAGCATTTGTTTCTCCGTTATACCGCAAATAGCATGGAGGCATTTGTCTGTCCTGCTCGAGCTAGTTCTAAAAGAATATTCAACTGGTTCACGACATGCTAAAGTTTAAATTTTGAATGTGATTCAAATATGCACACCCGCGTCATGTCGCTTCTGTTATCTTGAGCCCTTTCCTCGAAGCGTTCAACAGTTTAGGAAATGAATGTAGGGTATTACTAAGTAAATGAGGGACTTAACAGAGAATAGTAGGTTATAGACCGCTGCATATTGCGATATACTGAAGTGAGGTGTCGTGCAGTGTTGAGCAGAGAAATAATGAAGGAAGTGATTAAAGGGTCATAGTGAAGTGATGTGAAGTGCAGTGTAGTCTTAATTGAACAAACATTCAATGTGGAGTTAGATTATAGAAGTTTCTTTTTCTTACGGTAATATAATGTTTTATGAATCAGTCAGTTTTTTATATCACTAGTATTTCACATTTTAAATGAAAAATCAATCAATAATGTAAAGAGAAAAGTAGCTGAAGAAAATGAAAAAGCGTGAATCGTAAGGAGAAAGTAACGAAAGAGGACAAAGTGAACTATGATGATTACTCCACTCGCGAAATTAAAACCAATAGTTTTTAACAATACATATAAAATGCCCTAACATGTCGGTGCATCTAAACAAATTATCTTTTTTTATTACCGGTCCTCCCTATAGCCCATATATCTTAGGAGGCGGTATGTACCGATCGGTGTGCTGATGTACTATAACATAAACTCTTTTTTAACATGCTTTCAATTAATTTGAATATTAGGTGCATTTTGGAACTATGTTGGACGTAATTTCACTCGAAGAATAGTCCTATTAAATACTATTCGTGCTTTGGAAATTCTAAGATAAATCCCCTCGGGTTTTTGATGAAGTTACATGATAGAGACCCTACTATGAAACAAATAATGAACGACACACTTTAAAAAAAATATAATCCCACCTTGAAAATCAGACGAATGCGTCTTCAGAGAAAACGCGAGGTTTAATCGACGTTTTCCAAAGCACGCGTGGTATTACCTATACATACAATAATAATAGTAAGAAGAAGAAGATGATGAAAAGAAGTGAAAGTAAGAGAATAGGAAGAAGATAGAAGAGAAGGTAAAGATTCTCATATCGCTTCCTGCACCCCTCCCCCAAGAAACAGTTAACTCGTGGCAGAATCCAGAACAGCAAGGCACTGTAACCCCCTCCCTCTGCCCGTCCGCGTCCGTCCGTCCGCCCATCGCGCGTCTGCCCGCCTGCCCATCGCTCTCCGCCCGCCGCCGGTTTTTCCCGCATCGCCCGCGGGCGGTGGGCGAGCCGCACACAGTGGGTCACAACGACACCGCCCCTAACACAATACGATGCCCAATGATATTTTTTTTAAAGGGTTTTTCTACTCCCATTGCGTAATTTGATTGCTGCAACCCGTTAAATAATAATACTCCTTACGATACAGATTTCATTATGGCACAGGTTCTTGACCAATGATAGAGAAGTTTTCAAATCAAGTTTTGACAATTAATCGTTGAGAATAGTTCTTGTAAATGTTTCGTTTGATTGGGTACATTAAAATAGCATTTCGTATTATATTGTACTTGTCAGTGTGAATTTATTTTATTATTAGTATTTTTACGTCGAATTTTATTTAAAATAAATTTGATCGTCATTTCACTTTGACTAGCGCAGTGGTAAACAAAAGACAGCTGCCACAGGGTAGGGTAGAGAACTGAGCGGTAGGTGGCCTTGACTGCATCCTGCATGTCAACTGTCACGAAACGATTCAATGTAAAATTTTAACTTGTAAAAGTGACCATCTGTCGTAGAAAAATTACCGCATGAAACTCGATGTAATAGGTATTAATACACTCGTGTGAAGTTTGCGATACTCGCTAATATCACAGTCGTAATATCATAGTCGTCAGGCTCGTAATATCACAGTCGTGTATTAATACCCATCCCCACATCATCTTTTCGTAATGTACTCGTGAAATTAAAAACCAATAATGTTTAACAATACATATAAAACGCCTTAATCAGGGCAGTATATAAAATATGTATCGTTTTTTCTTACCGGTCCTTCTTACTGCCTAATATTATGATATTTAATTATATTATTTGTACAGTTATATGGGTGGCGGATGCTAACCGAGATCTTAAATCTAAATTTATACTAATCTTACAATCTACTATTTACAATTTTATGAAACTTATTTCCATTATTTACACACTTTTGCACTTATAATGCAAGACCCTGGCTCGGCTACGTACCTAGCTAAGTCGAAGTGGTGGAAGTGGACCCCGAGGAGAACAGATCCAAATCGCGTGCGCCATCAAAGTCTCTCCACACGGGGTCCACTTCCACCCAGTGTGCGCGTCTTGGCGGTGTCAGTGGATTCCCACGCAGTGGGGTGGAGCGGGGCAGAGCGGGGCGTGGCGGGGCGCGTGGGGCGGAGCGGGAAGGGCGGGGCGGGGATGAGGCGGAGCGGGACAGCGCAGAGCTGAGCTGGGCGGCGTGGCCAGGGTTGGACGGGGCAGGGGGGCCCGCGTAAATTAATTAGTTCGCCCGCCGCCCACCGCGACGCCGCGGTGCCCTGCAGGGCTGCACAAACGGCCGCTTGACCCGTGCTGACCGCTTCGCCCCGGGAATTCCCCGCGCGGTGGCCTATGGGAGCGCAATTACGCCCAGATTCACGCAAGAGCGAGCGGTCGCCGTTTAATTAAGAAACAGAAAATCCAGACGCGGACGGGAGTCCCACACGTCCGGGTGCAACAGGTATTTACGAAGCTATGACGGAAAGTGAGTCTTCGGCGAACGAATGAAATGTTGACAAACGACTGAAGCCGAGTCCGGCGTTTTGAAATAAGTCCTCCAAAGACACTCTCCTACGAGGTGCGTGCATTTTTCGTGAATAAAAACATTAAATAAAATTAATGTGTAGGAGTAATTGTTTTCAATGAAAATGTTCGAAATAATTAATTTTTTTAAACAGGATGCATATTAAGAAAATGGGGAACTGCGATATATGTACTATCTGAGATTCGGCCAAATGAGACGTCCGGGTGTAATGGTTATGTACATAGGTAGTACAAAAAGTGAGTCTTTGGCGAACGAATGGAATGTTAACGGACGAGATGACGATAGAAATCCAGTCTGGCATTTTGAAATAAATAAGCCAAATACATTTTCCTACTAGTTACATTTTCGTGAATAAAATGTTTCATTTACATAAAGTAATATGTGCAGATTTAAAAGTTTTCAATCGAAATATTCAGAATGATTAGAAATATGATGCATATTAAGAAAGTAGACAAACTATGCGATATTTGCACTATAAATCACATTTCTATGATTGCAAATTGAGTGTGATGTACACATGACACAAGTAATCATACTTTCTAACTGAGGGGCACAAATATGAATTTGCAATGAAGCATGTTTTCGGGAAATAAGTCGCGTAAGATTAGTGTATGTTAAGTGGAGAGGCGGAGTGTGAGATTTGACCCCGACATACAAGCACTACATATATAATAACATTCAGATAAATAAACGCACATATTATTCAAGTATACGTACATGCAAACATACATGCGTACATGCATACAGAGACCTAGGAACCTATGCATATATACAAGCCTGAGCTTATTCATTCATTATCATATTCAGACAAATATGAATAAACATTTTAGCTTCATAATTATAATAATTATTATATTTCTAACACGTAAATACTCGTTACCATAAATAAATAAATACCAACGTATATAAGAATAGCCTAAAAACGTTTTATATCAGTGAAACAAACAGAAGGAAATGAAATTACTTCACTTCACTGCATCGCATATCACTTTACCCAAACATTAACTACTCAATACTTTTTAAATAGACTACCCATAATTGCACCCTCCACTTCACTTTCACCACACGATTTCAGCCTATTGACTAATTCTCTATATTTTTCTAAAACATCGCGCTGAGCAACGTACAGGATGAAAACCTGCCGCAGGCAAATCGTTCCAATCTGCTATTGTTCCTTTTATAAAGGAGAACTTGTCTAGCCTATATCCTTCTGTTTTAACTAGTCCAATATTTACTATACTACTCCGAATGCACAACTATTATCTACATCGACCGGTATCAAATAATATTTTACCTTTCTTAAAGGCACGTTTGACAGTAAGAAAATGCTGGACTTTCCAGGAAGACACATGACTTCGGTTTCATTTTATTTATTTTCATAAATGCACAGATCTCAGTCCTTTTTTACCCAAACTAGTTACAACCACACATAGTAGAAAATACATACAATTGTTGCAATTTCTGTTTTATGAACTCTTAAGCAGTGTAGAAAATCAGTTGGTAAAGAAGTATATATAAGTAAATGAAATAATGAAATCATGCGAATTCAAGCATTTCTCACTCATAATGATTTCTGAATGCCGTACATGATGGTGGGGAAATATCAATTTTATTGATCCTTGACTAAGGTACAAGTTATATTTATAGGGTTATTGTTGGTAAATGAGGCATTGAATATTTCGTATGAATCAAATATTTCCCCACATTAGGGGGCAAATGGGAGTAGGGTACGAGAAGCAATCGCAGATTACAATATATTTTAAATAATATTCCACGTATAAAATTACTAATATTAAAACAAATTAAAACTGACAATCATAATATTAAATGCAATTTTTACGTACACAATCGAACGACAGAAAACTACACCTCGGAGCAGCAGACCGCTAGAATTCTCCTCTAGACAGCAGCTGTACGCGGCCTAGGTATCTAGCTAGTGTGGAAAATGCTGCCACCGTGGGGAGTGTAACCCTAGGACCTCCCGGTCAGAGGCCCTGCAGTGACATCAGTTGATGCCCTGAGCCACCTCTCCCAGTAACTTCGTTCGTAACCTAGCTGTGTAGGTAGTGTGGAAAATGCTGCCACCGTGGGGAGTGTAACCCTAGGACCTTCCGGTCAGAGGCACTGCAGTGACATCAGTTGATGCCCTGAGCCACCTCTCCCAATAACGTCGCTCGTAACCTAGCTGTGTAGGTAGTGTGGAAAATACTGCCACCGTGGGGAGTGTAACCCTAGGACCTCCCGGTCGGAGGCACTGCAGTGATATCAGTTGATGCCCTGAGCCACCTCTCCCAGTAACTTCGCTCGTAACCTAGCTGTGTAGGTAGTGTGGAAAATGCTGCCACCGTGGGGAGTGTAACCCTATGACCTCCCGGTCGGAGGCACTGCAATGACATCAGTTGATGCCCTGAGCCACCTCTCCCAGTAACTTCGCTCGTAACCTAGCTGTGTAGGCAGTGTGGAAAATCCTGCCACCGTGGACAGTAACTCTAGGTCCTCATGATCAGAAGGTTTGCTGTGACATCAATTGATGCCCTGAACCACCGTCGCCAAATCCAATTTCTGCGTGCTTTAGAAATTAGTAAAGTAAAAGTTTCTTTTTTAATTTTTCCCGCATTCCCGGGCATCTAATAAAACGACCACAGGCCTTGTGCTGCATAGATTCCCCTCACCATCTTCAATTACCTGTGCGCATCCCCTCCCCATGTGGCCGCGCCCCCACCCGGCGCTGTCACCGCGCGGCGCCCTCGTGACCCCGTCGCACGCGGCGGAAGGGGCAGGGGGAGAGGGTGGCGGCTGCGACAATGGGACACGCACGTGCGCGAGGGCGTGGGCGTGAGAGGGCGTGCTCACACCTGCGCCAGCACAATGCGTGCGCCCCGCCCCGCCGCGCCCCGCCTCGCCACGCCTCACGCAGAGCAATCCCGAACCGAGGGATTCCTCCGCCCTGCACTTTCCATGGGGCTGTTGCACAGAGATAGCGCTGGTCTGTTGGCAGCTTTTTTTTTTAAATTACGAAGGTGGTGATTACATAGTTTAGTTTAATTTAACTATTAATAAGTTTGTGTTTGGCATATTTGGGTCGATTGGCTCATTTATCCGGCTAGCTAACGGTATTTTCCATATTTCTACCTAGTTTAATTCCCACGCTTGGGGGGGGGGGTAAGATTGATTGTTGCGAACATGATGTATTCACGCGTGAATACGACTTACACACGACAATGGAGCAAAATACGCCGGTATTTAAGCATCCTTAAAAAAATCAAAGCAAACCTTTGTACCATTTTTAAGTTTTATAAATAGGATTAACATCATGTAGACAATAGGCAAAATCTACTATTTTTTTTTACAATTTCTACATGAGTTTTATCATTTTAATGATTTTATGAAATTGTATATAATTTATTATATATAATTTATAAATTATTTACATGCCATACGTGAAACTCGGTTTTTGGTGTTGGTTTTCCGTGTGCGAAACAGCTATTTTTTTCACAGTGGGCGAAACATTTCCTACGACTCACAATTGCCTTTTGTCTTGAGGTTTTTGTTTATTATTTACAAACAAGAGTGTTACGACACTGAGTAGAATCCATTTACTTTTGTTGAAGTCAGATATTTCTAGTTATTTCATATTTAATTTATTTTCTTTTACTCGACGAATTGCGTTTCCCTCACGGCGTGGTAAAAAATAGTATACGCTACACGGACGTCCTCGTAGCGTACCACAATTCCTCTACACGTCTCTTTGTCTCCTCGCTAGACTTGGACGACAAACTCGACTCGTGCGTGAACCTTTTTCGCACCCTTGTTACTAATGTATTATATATATTGAATGAAAATTGTACATGATTTTATTGTTTTTTAGAACGTATTTCATTTACGACAAAAATCTGTAGCATCAATATTGTATGTTTGCAATCTCTTTTGGTACAATATTCAAAAATACAGAGAATTCCTTAAAAGTGGAACTAGCACTAATATTTTACTGTTTGTTAATACATACGAGAGAAAAAGTAAAGAAAAATTAGGGGCCATTTGTGAGAAAATTATTGTTTAAAAATTAGGTAAACTTTACGAAAAATTGCGCATAAATCACTCATATTTTATCTACCAATATTACGTACCGAATTCCGTGATATATTACATAACCTTATTTTAAAACCTGTCTTTGATGAACAGATTTCATTTGGGAGGAAAAACTCTTCATTGAATATTGTAGTTGAAAGAAGGTGCGGAAAAAGTTGTGACTTTGGAATTTTAGAAAATCCAGAAATGTCAACGAAAATGAGACCTGCACCATTTGCAATATTTTGTACATTATACGATGACGACAAAGTTAAATAAAAAATTTGATCCATTTTTGAGAAAAAGTTTGAAAACGTTGCTGACTTCATATAAATAACTCAAAAATCTATATATCCATTTCAAACTCACAGAACCTCAAATTCGTTCAGATCATTAAGGGAATATCAGTTATAGAAAAAAAATATCTGAACGCTTTAGGCGCTAGAATTGACCCCAACAATAGTACGTTGTGTCTATAGACGGACGCTGACTTAAAGACTTTTTATCGTCAATGGATTTTTCGGAATCAAGGACTGCACAACGGGTCAGCGAAAGAATTTTATTTCACATCGAAAAAAGATTTATTCACTTTTTTGTTACCAAGTCTCGATAATAAGAGTTTTGTTTCGAACAATCGCCGATTTTCACCCTCGATTACAATACTTTCTCAGTACCGCTTACGAAGTAAGGCGAGAAAGTAAAATTACTTATCTAGCGTCATTTTCCTTCCGTAAGTCTTTCCTCGGCCCCCTCTCTCGAAATTCGCACCTCGCCGCCCCAACCCGCTCCACAAAATGCATTGTCCTAATCCCTCCGCACGTGAACCACGCCCGCTTTGTATCTCGTGTCCCCAGATTAACGACGCGATAAACGCGTGCGACAAGCAGTAATGACCGTCTTGGGACACGCCGGCTCGCCTCGGGAATAGCGGGTGTTACAGAATGCATTGTTTAACGCGCGGTTTCACGGGTCGCGATGTGGGAGAAGTACAGTATTTTTCGGCGGAGAATGCCATTTTTTTATATATAAATTCCCTTTCTTCGACCACGTGAGAAGCCGTATATCACCACGCTGCGTGACGTAAATGGAAGGGCGGTGGTTTGGTGTCTGTTATAGTCGAGTGCCTCGTATGATTGGGAACGACTTCGAGAGCGCGGGGATTAAGTCTAGTTGCGGGGCTTATCTGGTGAACCTTCCGACACAAGTGGGAGCTGGGTTACAGGCAACGCCGACGAAGAATGCATTGTCTTGTAGACGTTCATGTAAAGAGCTTCGTTAGCAGGAAATAGATGTTGCTTTTCTCGTGAACCTAATGATTATAGGATCGCTATGCAGATAATGCGTGTTGGCGCAGTGGTTTTGATATCTAGCGCGTGTTTGGGAAAGCGATTACAGGAAATTTTCGGTGTGTTTTCGTCCTAGTTTGCTTTTCGGGGTTTTGATTTATGGGCCTTCATTGCATCGAATGGTGTTCCATTAAGTGTAATCTGTGATGTCGATAACGTTTTGTTCTTTTGTTGAACGTAATTCGATACTTTGCAAATAGCTTTTGGCTTCATTGTTTTCTATCTGCAAAACATTTCGTGAGTTTGCACAGCGTTGAAGACATATCACACTAAGATCGTAGTAACACAACGTGCAATCTTTTTAAAATGTATCTTTAAACATGCAAATATTACACGAGAAATGTTTGCAAGATCTACAAATCTCTAATCCTCGAGGAAAAAAACATCTTCATTGTAGACAACTTTATGTGAACTCTGAGTGGTTCTGATTACTTCATCCGAGCTCCAGATATTTTTTAAAATAAAAAATTGTCCTTCACCTGTAGCTACATTGAACATCAATAAACTATTCTCTCGATTTTCTTTCAGAAGAGTTTTAAAAAATAAGGCGAAAGAACGTGCCTATCAATTCGTCTTATCAGCAATCAAATAAGCTATTGGCGATGCATGAAACCCTCTAACATCCCAAACTGTCCAAGAAGACACTTTTATTTTAAGTTTGTTTAGACTTTTCCGAAAATAAATGCTCAGTTCCCCCGAATGCCCAGTTCCCACCGAATCGCGTCGACAGACACCTCACACGCTTTAATAGTTGACAAGCCGAGGTGTCGTCCACAGAGTTTCTTAGATTTTACTGAGGCTTAAACATTCGAAGATAATGTGAGACGTTGATACCATTCCTCCACATTTTGGGCAGGTGGCAAAACTTTGTACTATGAGTAATTGTATTATCTGTTTCCTAAATTCCAACGCGTCCAGGAATTGAAAGAAAATTTTGAAGTGTCTGCTCATGTAAGTAGTGTCTATGGCTTTGTTAGATACCAATAGGCTCAGGGAAAATCCAAAAACAATGAAAGACACGATTTTACAGAAAAATTAAAATAATTCATTTTTTTTTACTCCACATATTCTAATATTCGGGAACTGACTCAATTCAGTTCCCCAGGGCGTCTCTGTTTACGAGAGAGCTCACGACATGAGACAGCACGGTTTCCTCGAAGAGGAAGCCGGAATTCAATATTTTCTATTTACATGTTGTAGTATATTACACACTTTGTTATATTAAGGAGTTGCAAATTGCCTTGACACGCATGGTATGTAATGAACTGTTATACTGTACATATACAATACCGTTATGCACTATAGCATTATTATGCGTTATTACTGTATTCGTGAAAACTATGCTTGTTGAAAGATTTAATTTATAGCAGTGTTCAATAAAAATGTTGTTTTTGCAGTTTTTGAGCAGTGTGCTTGCCACGTTCTTTGAAAAATATTTTATGTTGTTTTCTTCAGAAGCATTGTTGTATCTGCAGGCAACGAGTATATACAACGCACATGCAGGCAACCATAGGACATAGTCTCGTCTACCGTTCCTGTAAAACGGAACTTGCTGTAACTACTGCCAGAGGTTGTATAAAGCGTTTAACGAGATGACGCATCAATGCGATTCAAAGCGCCGCGTATCGGCTAGCAGATTTCCCCTGCTGCCACTGCCCGAACAATCATTCCGCTCATTCATTCAATCATTCCTGGTGGAAAGAGATGGGCGAGCTAGTCCGGCGCACCGAGTTTTGCTCGTTCTACGCAGCAACAGATTCGTCACGATCCACGTGACCACAACACGGGTACTTCGTTTGAAAAGCCAGGCCAGACGCTGGCCGCCATGTTGCATGGAGAGCGAGGAGTGTAGAGAAACATTTTGAATATGACACAAAGTGACAATTTTCAACGGTGACCAATCACAGCACAGTGGAGGTGTACAAGATGAAATACTTAAAAAAATACTTCATGTATGTTTCAATGCCTTATAGCAATGTGATAATTTTGGTATCTGGCTACATTTAAAGCTTCGACTCTATTTCTTCATTACTTACGTGGACTCTGTTTGAGGTTAAATTGGACCGCACACGTTTTTACCTGTATTTTATGCACGAATAAATATAAGATATAATAAATTAAGAAAACGAAGTTATTTAGAAGAATTTACTATATGATTCTAAAAAAACAAAGAATAATATTTACAGAAACTAACATATCCTCATAACTATACATAGGTGTTTACTATACTAGCATGATAATGTCTGATACAAAGCAACTACCTCGTGAAAATAGACAAATACGGCAGATTTTCATTCAGATGAAACGACATAATATTATAATGTGGAAATGGACAAGCGATAATTTTGCTTAACTTTAGACGTGTAACATGGAATCTATTTGGGAACATTTCTGATCTCAGCCGCGTTGAAACCAAATTTCTTCGGATAAAAAAAAAAAAACTTTAAAAAACGGATAAACTGTACAACACATGTAAAACTGGACATAAATAGCTTATCCAAAAGGAGAAATTCATGTGAATATGTTTCAGTGTTGCAAAACATTATTTGCGCCTTCGGTCAGAAATGACCCGAAACAGAGTCTAAGGGTAAACATTCTCGCTATTATTGTGCCGCAAACCGGCCACTAAAACTCATTGCCTAAAGCGAATGAAGCTTCCACCAATCTCCTTCCACTACGTAGGCTTCGCCCGGGCAAAGCGACCGTGTCGATGGCGGGGGAGGCCGTGGAAGTTTGTTGATGAGGGTTTGTGTTGGTGGGGTGACAGGACACGGAGGTGGGGTATACAGCTCCGCCCCGTCTCCTTCCAAAGACCTTCCTTCCGGTGCCGACCTACCGTCGGTTAGCGGGGTTTTCCGCAACCAGGTATCTCTCGCCAGCGGGACACCGCGCCAGCCGGGATAAGCTCCAAGCTCACGACCGGTCTCCCGGCTTGTGTGGTAGTGTAGTGCATGTTAGTGTAAGTGTGTGTGTGTGTATATAAGAGGGTGAGAATGATACAAAGATAGGGAAAGATCGCGCACGGTCTGTGGCCCGTTTATTACGGTACTACTCCGGCATTCACCTGGTATAGATCGGAGAAACCACGGAAAACTACCGATGAGAGCAGACGGCCGCTAGAATTTTGAATCCGACTTCGAACTTCGCTCGTAACCTAGCTGTGTAGGTAGTATGGAAAATGTTTCTACCTTCGGGAGTGTAAACCTAGGACCTCCCGGTCAGAGGCACTGCAGTGACGTCAATTGATGCGGCTACAGGGACGGCATCGTTGGAAGGAGACGGGGCGAAGCTCTAGAACTGGAGGTGGCAGTGGCGGCGGCGGCGGCGGCGGCGGCAGCGGTGTGGTGGCGTCGGTAGGAGCGGGGCGGAGTGCTGAGGCGGCAGTGGCGGGGGCGGTGGAGGCGGGAGACGTTTGTGTGCAAATGTGCCCCCACGCGGGCGGCGTCAGAACTACCGGGTGCCACCGCCCTCCCTGGCCCCTACGCTGCCCGCAGTTGCGAGAACGTCTCGGTGAAATTTGCACTGGCATTTTCTCGAAACGTTCATTTCATTCATAAAACGAGAACAAATTTATTTGGAAATCAGGCAGTAAATAATTGTCAAATCCCTATCTGCATTTCCCAATTCATATTTTAAAAATAGTTTTGCGTTAGTTTCTGTGGTTTTATACAGAACTGTTTATTTCTTTGCAGCAGTGAATTGTAGATTTAAGCAAACATATTTATTAAAATACAATTTTGGGACATAGAAAACATTAATTTTGTTTAAAATACACAAGAATAATAATACTGAATGTATCGTGCAGAAAACTGTTTCACGTGGGGTAATTTGTGGAATTCTTAATTCCAGATTCATCTTTCTTGTTTCCGTGAACAAACGAGTATTAGCAGCTTATGTTCCACTTGTACTCACTATGGTACAGTCATCGAGAAATCTTCTCTTTCATTAAACATCATGTTCTTTTGCACATTGTCTCTTAAATCAACTGGCATTTTATAGACATATTACCAAAACGTTGATCAAAGGTATCGTAACTTGTTCGACCATCCGAATACAATTCTCCGCACTCTCAAAAGCTATCGTTACTCTTTTAAATCAAATCCAATCTATACATGAAATTATACCAATAATGGCTCTGAAATTTTTAACTCTAATTTCTCAACCAAAGAGTGTAAACAGTGCCTGTATTACATAATTAATACAAAACTGTTACTATTTCTTTAGCGCTGGAAAGTTATTTTGTATAATTTACACCAAAGTTTCTCTGGTTTACTGGTAGTCATTTTGTGGCTTCCAAATAGCAGAAAACTGATGATGATGGCTACGCCATCGAAAGCTCCTCTTTTAATAAATAATATTGTTGGCAATGGCAACTTCTATAATTATTTCATCAAAGTTTCATAAAATCAACTTTAAAGTTAAGCTTAAAAATTTGATATTGTTTAGCACTGTTCATATAATACTAAAATTTGATATGCGGATATCTTTAAAATTTCTTCGGTTCTCATTTTTCTCGCAGTATGAAATAGTTTTTAATGGTAAACAGAAGTAGTTCTTGACACGTGAGAGAATTATGATAAATTAATTTTTTAACACGCCGTGCGCAAAACGCTGTTTCTCGCGCTTGTTTTCTGTGTAGGAAACAGCTAATTTTTTCACTGTGTGCGAAACATCTGTAACGATTCTCAATTGTCTTTCATCTTGACGAGTTATTTCTTATTTATAAACAATAGTATTATGACACTGAAGAATTCATTTACTTTCGTACAAGTAAGGTATTTCTAGTTATTTGATATTTAATTTGTATTCCTTTATTTGACGCATTGCTTTTCGCTCACGCCACGTTAAAAAAAATATCATAGGCAACAAGGGCGCGACCTGACTCCCGCACTCGTCTCTTTGACGTCCGAGCGTACCGAGGACGACATACTCGACTCGTGCGTGAATCTCCTCTTTGGCGCTTTTGTAACGTAAAGTACTATTAAAAATGACAAGTCACCAATTCTAATTATTTCGGAATAATTTGAAAACTATGCACAAACTGTTTTCCAACTTAAAACTATTAACAATCTTTAAATATTTAACACTCTGTAAATTAGTTATTAATGGTCTTTTCTAAAACCGCTGCTAAAACACGTTTTCTCGAAATTACTTGCGAAACAATCCAATGATTTACTTTACCATTCAGCCATTTAACCTAAATCCTCGTCTCGCAAACTCTACACCGTCGAATCCCACGAGAGCAGAATAAACCAGAGCGCGGTCACGTGCAAGTATTTTCAAAGCAATTAAGCGGCTGAGAGGAAAAACGGCCGGCGGAGCTGAAGGCTGGGGGCAGCGCACAATTGCGAGTTGTCGTCGGGCCGATTTGCAAGCAGAGCGTCTTGCGTCTTGAGTGGCACTGCTGAAAGAGATAATATACATTTCTATGCCGGGTGTTTAAGAAATATCTTTGCCAATTTAGCGAAGCAACCGACCGTGGTAAGTACCAAGCTCTGTATTGGAAGAAAAGCGAGCAGTCTGCTTCGCGATCTCGATGGGTGTGCTTGAGGACGTGCTCTCCCTGGAGAATCTCTCAATCTAGGGATCTAGAAGACGGTTCATTTATAATTAATTTGTTCACGAGACTTGAAAGTTCTAAATGTAATAAAATCAATATCAACCGCACAATTTTGAAACATTCTCCTTGTACAAATGTGCCTTAGTAGTATGAATTTATTTAACGTTTTTTTGTAGCAAGCGTATTTTGTTTCATTATGTTTTTATTAATAAGAAATTGAACAAATGTTTGTTTTTCTATATCTAGTAAAACACACAAACAAATTTCTAGAAATAGAACAAACGGTTGTTTTTATTAATAAAAGACAAACGCTTCTTCTTCTACAAATATTGCGTATCATGGTTAACGATAAGAATATTTTTCAAATTTTATTGATCAAGTAAATGCCAAAAATGCATTGAGAATTCTAATCGTATCAAAGTTTTTCAAAACCAATGTCAAAACGAATCAAGAACGTTCCCAGCTTCGTAGCAAGTTCCCATCAGAGATGGCCACCCACCAAAGGACAAAGTGGTGGAGGAAGCTTAAGGTACTAGAAATTCATTTTCTTGAGAATATATATAATTAATATCTAAGAACAAAACGTAGATTCAGTGTAAAATGACAATGAAATAAGTGTTAAAGAAGGGTATTTCGGAGTACATACCGCCATTTTCAACTCTAATAAAAGTTATTCTAAATAAACCAAGGACGAAACCTGACGATGAGTGATGTTATGATAAATCACACTTGATTACTTAATTCCAATGTACTCGTACTTCTAATGCAATGAGTCCTATATTAAGCATGATTCTTTATATGTTTTTTATTTATTTAGCATCAAAAACCGTTGAAACTGACGTATGAAGGAGATGCCATCTGTGCTTGTGTTCTTGAACTCCAGAATATCATCTCACGCTCTCATATTATTTTTAGTTCATTTACGAACAAAGAAAGGAATGAGAGTTTTCGGAAATAACTCTAGATTAGGATAGACGTTACTTGACGAAGTCGACCAACTTAACACTATCTTCTTCAGACGAGATATTTTCTCGTATTGTTTCAACTTCCTGCTTGCTTTCTACGTAGTACATTTTTGGACGTAGTAAAAAATATGTTGGCTAAAATACTGATTATCCTACTAGCATAGTATTGTGTACTCAAGAGATTCACAGTTTCAATTTGACAATAGCCATTGCATAGATTCATTCCGTCCATTGAATTTCAACTGGTATGTGCATGATAAATGAGAATATAGAACGAGCATTTCCTCGGTTCATCACCAACCGACGTCCGTAAATGCTCGTCAAAAATGAGAGCTAAAAGTTAAAGTTGCTGTTTAAAAGCACTGAAATTTTTTGGGAGAAAGCTATAGAGAATGACTTGAAGATTATTTATAGTTATTAAATAAACATGTAGAATTGTTTTAATGAATAAATATCTACATGCTCATTTAGTAATCGTCCTAACCTTCGGACATACATAACTCGTGGTGCTAAAACAGCACATTTCTCGCAAGTATTATCAGGCAAAATTACGCGAGAAGTGCTCAAATTTTTAATAAACTTTACATGACTTTATTTCAGAATTTATTTTTAAGGAACAGATTTCATTAAAGTAAGAAATCTCTAATAAATCTCCAAAATAAAATAAAAATCTTTAATATTTTAGTTGAAGGAAGGCTCCAACTTCACAGTACTAACGATGCAATGAACAGAAATAGAAAGCAGCATTGATACATTTTGGTATTTACTGAAAAGTATAGGCTAATATACAAATATTTTCCCGACAACGCAGCCCCTGGTTTGCTCCTCCCACATGCACGATCCAGTTTCAATGGCCTGACGTCATCCCCGCATCCGCAATTGTTTTCGCTCACCTGTTAAGCGCACATTACGCATTCGATAAGTCAAGCCAGTCGGTGCAAAAGCCCTGTTGAATGCTTGCGAGCTCGGTCACCAGCTGCCATCGATTCTGCTACTCAATCATTATGCTACAAGGGCAGACGCCGGTCTTGTACTCACTTGCACGATCTTTTCATTACGAGCTATATCTCTCCTTGCAGTGTATACTGTGTTCACCGTAAGAATAGTTTTGCATGGCCGCCAATCATCCATTTTACGGAGCACAGAGAAAGTTATGTAATGCTGACCAAGTAAGCGGGAAATTTTCGACAGATAAACTCTTTTCACAGGGTCCAGGTAACGAAAAAGTGGATACATCCAGTTAATAAATTGAAAAAAAAAATCTCTATCACTTGGTGTAGCCACAATCCATATGTTGTGAGTCTTTGATACCGAAAAATCGAATGACGCCAAACGTCCGTCTGTCTGTCTGTCTGCGAAAACGCTAGCGGCAAACCTTCAGCCGATTTTCTCCAAAGTTGATATTTCCGAAACGATCTGATGTCGCGGCCCCTTGAATTGAAAACCGATATCTTTTTGGGGGCGTACTATACATGAAGCTCCTGGAACATTTTACAAATTTTCAAAAAAATAACTGAATCGCTTTTTTATTAAATTTTGTAGTGAGATAGTGTAAAGAAAGTTGCGGTAAAGAATGGTGCAGGTCTCATATACTTGAAAACCCTGAATTGTCGAAAATTGCAGAAGTTAAAAAAAGTTGCAGCGTCTTCCTTCAACTAAAATATTAAAGATTTTTTCACTTAATAAAATTGTTCCGTAAATATAGATTTTCAAACAAGGTCGTGTACAATTTTTCGAAAATGTGAGTAGGTTTCTATGTGCTGTTGCAGCAACACTAGTTTCGAAAGGTAGCATGGATTCATTTGATTGAGATTTATTTTAAATTGCGTAATCAATGGTATCACGAAACAGAAATGAAGTTTAATTTACATAAAATTCCTGTGCATGTTTGGAATTGCAAATCCCACATAAAAGTGAAATTTCAACTCGTTATCACTTCCTCACTATAAATACTCGAAAACACCTTCAAAATGATATTATCATTCATTCTACACAATGTTAGTGCATTCCCTTGTGACTTTTCGATCTTAAAATATTTTAATAAGTTCACACATTATGGGAATAACTTCGGATATTTTAGACGTTTCTTTATATCTTTGGTATCTTCCCTATGCTGTACGCTGATATCTTCGGGTTTTGTGTCGCTTTTTACAAAACATTTTTGTTGTAATTTGGATTCATGTCATATTTCTAGAGCAGATTTCTTTCCTTCAAAGGGTGCATTATAAAAAAGTTTACTACTTTCTTATTTTGAATGTATGGGTGAGTGAAAAGGGGTTTTTGTGATACATGTATGTCTAAATTTTCTGAAGATATATTTGAGAGTTTTATGTACCAACTACATAGTTTTGTGAGCAGGGTTCTACAAAGCTATTTTGGTATAGTATGTGAAGTTATTATGAGGCAATTATATTCGTAGAAATATGTTTAGTTATTCGTTCAAATCTCTATATTTTTATATATTATATAAAGAGTAATGGAATGTCTGTTACGACCAATGTTCGTAATAAGTGTCTGTCATATTGGACTAATTTATTCTGTCTAAATCTGAGATTCGATCATTATCAGACGGATGCCGGAGCAATACCCTAACGAACAGGCCAAGAACCGCGCGCTATCTTTCCTTTCTTTTCCTTGTCCTTGTCCTATTCCTTACACTCACTTACACTTACATGTACTACAATATCACACATGCCGGGAGCGTAGAGCGTGTCCTGTCAGGGCGGTGTCACGTCAGGGGAGATTCCTCGAAGGGGTTCTCCACAATCCGCCGTGTAGGTCGAAGAGGTATTTCACATTCAAGCGAGGAAAGACCTCACCCGGAATGCGACACGTACTACACTTATAAGACTAAGTACTACACTTATGGGACAAAGTAGATGATGCGCCCCGAATCATAAAATAAACAGTCAACCAACTGGGGATATGAATAGAACAGAAACGCCTGTCAGCTTTTAAAACGGACCAAGTAATGACGCTTTTGGAATACCTCAAGGTTATTCCTAAGAAGTGATCAAGAGAAGTGGATCAGAACCAGGAGGTCCTAGGCTCGAGACCTGACAGTGGTAGCATTTTTTGACACTAGTTAGAGAGCTAGGTCGAGTTCTGTCGCTGTCTGGAGAAGAATTCTAGCGGCCGGCTGATGTGGTCGGTAGTTTTCCGTGGTCTCTTCGATCAACACCAGGCGGCTGTCAGAGCAGTACCCTAACAAACGGGCCACAGACCGAACGCGATCATTCGTTCCTCTTCCTTGTCCTTTCCTCTCCCCTTACACTAGCATGCACCACACTCCACACATGGCGGGAGACCGGTGGGTGGCTTAGAGCTCTTCCCGGCTGTGATGGTTAAGATCAACACCAGGTGAATGCCGGAGCAGTGCTCTGACAAACACGCTACGGACCGCGCGCGATATTTCGTTCCTCTTGCTTGTCCTACCCTCGCCCCTTACACTAGCATGCACCACACTCCACACATGGCGGGAGACCGGTGGGTGGCTTAGAGCTCTTCCCGGCTGTGATGGTTAAGATCAACACCAGGCGAATGCCGGAGCAGTACCCTAACAAACGGGCCACGGACCGCGCGCGATATTTCCTTCCTCTTCCTTGTCCTATCCTCTCCCCTTACACTAGCATGCACCACACTCCACAAATGACGGGAGACCGGTGGGGAGCTTAGAGCTCTTCCCGGCTGTGATGGTTAAGATCAACACCAGGCGAATGCCGGAGCAATACCCTAACAAACGGGCTACAAACTGCGCGATCATTCCTTCCTCTTCCGTGTCATATCCTCACTCCTTACACACACACACACACACTAACACCAACACGCACTACACTACCACACATGTCGGAAAACCGGTCTGGAGCATAGGGCTTGTCCCGGCTGGGGAGGTGCCCCGCTGGTGGGAGATACCTGGTTGGGAAAACCCCGCTAGCCGACGAGGTCGGCGCCGGATCTCGCCATCCAGCGGAGAAACGCCAACTCCCAAGGGAAAACATACACTATACATACGGGACTAACGACTTTAGAGGTCGACGCGCCCGGAAGCACTAACAATCAATCAAGCTGTCAAGGGACCTTGCGATGGTTACCTTGCGATGATTGGGACCTTGCGAGGCCCCAATGAGCTAAAGAACGGCTCCGCACTACAAATCAACGGAATTCCTTGCGACACCGCAACGAAAGGAAATTCATTCTCATGGCTCATTCTCAAAACCGAGACCTACAATATTCTCGTCCAACTCAGGCACGCATTAGGGTCTTCTGCGAGAGACGAGCCCGTAAGTCATGACACAAGACAATGTGAACCTATAAAGCCGAACAGTTTATGGGGTTCTTCTTGGAAACTGACTTCAGCAAAGTCGGACACTAGGGTGGTTTAATAATGATCGTATGAGCATTGTTCGTAAATGTATCGATGTGAATATTAAGGAGGCTGTTTCTGTGGATAATGTATTAAAAACTCAATGTCTGATAAGGTTTGTGAATTATAGTTTTGAAGTCAAATTTAAACAAGCTATGCATAGCTTGCATAGCTTGTTTTGGAATACAGTTGAAGCAGAATAAACGCCTAAATGTTCTACTTTATGCAGATGACGTAACAATACTGCAAGAAAGTGAAGATGATCTGCAAAAAGCTGTATACATACTGCATCAACTGGGAAGAAATGAGTATAATCTCCGAATTTCTAAAACGAAGACTAAAGTTATGGCCCATTGCGGTAAATACCCCATACGCTCAAAAATAGTTATTGACAACACAGTGATCGACCAGACTTCAAATTTTAATTACCTTGGTTGTGACATCAGTTATGACACAGATAAAGACATAGAAAATAAAACTAATAAATTTCAATCAATATGTGGAATAATAAACAGAACACTACAGAACAAAGCAAGGAAAGACACAAAAATTAAGTTCTATAAGACAATGGCTGCTCCAGTTCTCCTGTATGGAAGTGAATCGTGGATAATGAAAAAAAGAGACCAAAGTAAGCTCCAAGCAGCAGAAATGAGATTTCTCAGGAAAGTTAAAGGCTGCATTAAACAAGACCAGATAAGAAATGAGGATATCCGTAAAGAACTAGATATATACAACATAAATGAGAGGATCTTAGAAAACAGGAAAGAATGGCGGCGCCATATCGAAAGAATGGAGGAAGATCGTATTCCACAATTAGTGCTGAACTACCAACCGAAGGGAAGAAGAGATATCGGCCGACCCAGAAAGAGATGGTCCTGAAGTGCAAGGTGAAGACGGAACAGGCATTCCTGCCTAATCCTTGGAATGGAGAAGAAGAAGAAGAAGTCAAATTTAAAATATTTATAAACCTATACATTTTCACAGACTTTTACTATATGTTAAATAAACTCCAGAATTTGTAGAATGTATACTACTTTGTGGAGTTTGTGTAGAATTTTGAAGGTATTCCAAAAACATCATCTAATTGTATCATATAGTTTTCTTTATCACTTTTACGATGAGGTTGTGCAAACACTTGAGGAAGCATCTGTAAAGATAGTAATGAGTTCGCAGTATACGTTTTCTTTTGATACACGCTACAGCTCGTTCTACCAACATAATTTATGTTGTTAGCCCTCTCACCAGCAAGGAGGGCAAATAACCTAACCTGTGGGTGATTTGACTCCGCAAATAATTTTTATTACGCTGGAGCGAATATTTTCAAATCAATTCTTGCTAAAAGCCTTCGTCGACAGTCGTAATTAAACTGAATACGTATATATAATAAAAGAGACTCCCCAGAGCTCACGAAACCACTTCTTCCCATAGATGATTGATTAACTAATTGATTGGGATCTAGAGGGCGCTTCAACTTCACATGTCATTAGAGCTCCTGTCAAAGTATTTTTTTTATTTAAATAGATTTAATAAAAGGAATGTTGCAAATGCAACTTACCCGCAAATTAAAAGCGTGTACATAGCCTTTCTCCCCATAGTAAGTCATACACTTTAAAACAGTCACTTTTTGACGTAAATAATATGTCATCGCGGAGGGACTTTTTTGGCGCACTCTACTTTCTCCGTCAGTTTCGTTGCTCGCAACGAACTCTACCGTCGCGCAGACCCGTTCGACAGAGGCGCGGCCGAAATGCGCTCGACACAAATCATCCCGCCCCCCTGCGTGTCTCACCCACGCGCGCCCGGGGGGCCCATGATCGATACGGCCAAATTGCGGAGCGCTCACCCGCACTTTGCATTGAATAAATCAATTAGACGAACCGCCGCCGCGCTATCTCGCGGTGATCGCTGCCCACGCGACCGCCGACCGCCCAACCGCCCGACCGCCGCGTCCGCCATTGTGCCGTTGTGGAGGACGACGCGACGATCGCAGTGACAGATAGAGGAGAGAGCCGCGCGGGGACAATGAAGTGGGCTGGGGGCGCGGAGGCTATCTGCGACGAGATGTGTGTACGTAGCACGTATGATGGATGAATGGGGGGTTGCTAACTGTCGATGGGCAGATGGAAGAGACTTCTAACACTTGCCTGTCCTCGTCGGTAGTTTTCCGCGGTTTATTCGGCAATTAGTGTTATTATTGGCTTAAAATGCTTTAAAATTACAGTGTATTACTATTCTTAATTCTAATATGTAAATTGTAGTGTTCTGCCACCAGGTTGTATACCTACCTGCAGGAATAACAAATCTTTCCATCTGTACCAGGCGAATGCTAGAGAAATACCCAAACAAACTGGCCAGGGAACGCGTGTGATCTTTCCTATATATTCCTTGCCCATTCCCCTTCTCTTACTCACACACACATTTGCTATGACATACACTACACTACCACACATGCTGAGAGACCGGTCGAGAGCTTAGAGCTTGTCCCGCTGTTGGGAGATACCTGGTTTGGGAAATACCCCGCTAGCCGACGGTAGGTCACCGCCATCCAAAGGGGGAATATCATCGCCACCTCCCGAGGAAAAAAAATACACTACACTTACGGATTCGTAGCAGTTTACGCACTTGGATTCTTAGGAATCAATCAATTGAATTGAATTTGCCTTATTTTACGTGGCGAGACTCGGGCCATCAGGCCCGCTCTTCCGTCCGACCACGCAAATTTCGCTACGCTCCTTTCTCTAACTAGGAGAGAAAGGAGGTATTTCTTGGGCGAGAAACAGGCGATTTGAATTTAGCTCAGAGGCGTCATTTAGGCTTGAGGATCTTTTACATGCAAGTAAATCTACTAACATGGGACAGCCGGCTTTACTTCCCCTCCGAAGGAAGGCGTACGAAGGATTTTTTCGCCCTTAAAAATCCACGGCTTCGATCGGGTTTGAACCCGTCAACTTGGGTACAACAGTCCAGTACGCTAACCGTTACACAATCGCCGCCGCCATCAATCAATCAATAAAACCGAAGGAGTATCTTAGGAAAAGAGACACGCACCGCGCGAGATTTCATTCCTCACCTTTTCCATACACTCTCCCTTTACACACCTACACACACACACACACGCTCACACATACACTTGCGCGTACTACATTACCACACATTCCGGGAGACCACTCGAAGCTGGGAGGTTGTCTCGACTGGAACATGAGGCGGTGATCCGCTGATTCCTGGACGGGAACAACTCTCGGGGTCGTCCAGATGAGACGATGGAGTCTGATTTCTCGTGCAGAGGGCAGGGACAACTGCAGGGATGTACGAACTATACTTGTGGGCGTTATGACCAAAGCAGTTCACGCACCTGGAAGCAATAACCAATCAATTAATTCAACAATAATTAAGCAATTAATCAAACAGTAATGATTAAGACTTAACAAATAATGTATTATGGAATGAAGAATTGAATATTTGAATTCTATAAGTGGTTTAGAGCAAATAATAATAGTTGCTATTTGAAACAAGAAAATCAAAACCTAACTTTCGACGAAGAAGAGTGATTAGTAATTAATTGATAGGTTAAGTTCTCCGAGTGCGTCAACCACTAAGGGCATATTCCCGTTAGTGTAGTGCATGTTTCAGGGCGGAATATGGTGGCGATCTTCCCCCGCAGAATTGCGAGTTCCAACGCCGACCTTCACGTCGACATGCAGGCGTTTCCCCAGCCAGGTATCTCCCTCCAGCGGTTTCAAGCTCTAAGCTCCCGACCGATCTCCCGGCCTTTGTGGTATTGTAGTGTATGAGAGTGTGCGTCTTTGTAAGTAAGGGGTGACGACACATCACTGAAGAAGAAGGATATTACGCATGCGATCCGAGGCCGATAGCCGTTTTTCAGAGTACTCCTCCAGTAGTGGAAAAAAATTAGAATACTATCGATCAGAGCAGCCGTCCTCTAGAATTCCCCTGCAAGCAGCGGCTAAATTCGACCTCGTTGTGTAGTTAGTGTCGGAAACCCTGCAACCGCCGGGATGTAAACCCTAGGACCTGCCGGCTAGGGAGACTGCAGTCACATTCTGAGCCACCTAAGTCGATATGAGTAATTCATTTTTTAAATTAGTTCTGTGCGTAAAAACAAAATTAAAACAGCGTTGGGTTTGTACATACTTGGCAAAACTTGTGATGTTAATACATCTTTCAGGTTTTATATTTCTTTACATTGTCTGAAATTTTTACTACAAATAAACATGTAATTAAAACGTCGAGACCGATACCGGGGGAAAAATTACAATGATTGCTCTAGTAAATTCAAAAGTAAAATGCTTTGGACTGATCATTATTCGCAATCAAAAAATTATCAAAGGAACTTCAAGGATTTTTGAATGATTCAACTCCTATAAATATTTTTTTAAATAGCTACTTCAAAAAGGATGGATGTACTATGTAAATGCCCCATTTTAAGTAAACATTGTAATTAATTTTATCTAATGCTTTCAACACCATAATCCTTCCTCAACACAAGAACGAAAAACAAATATTTATTTAACTTATTTCGAAAATATTATCCAAAAACGGAATAAACAGAGGTATCTCAATAGATATCTACATGTCTTATGTTAGCTTTCAAAAATTAGTTATAATTTATCTTTAAGCCACCAATACACGTGATAAAGCAGAATAAACCTCACCGGGTAACTCTGAAAATATATTAAGTAAATAAAAAAAATTAAAAAGGCGTCATCCTTGAAAGCGATGTGAAGTACTCAATGTAGTAACTTATCTAACGAGGGTTATTTCATTTCCATGCTGTGCACTTTATGAGAAAATCCTATAACCGTGAAAGGGAGTGGCGGCCAGTGTTCCTCTTCTCAATTTGCAGCCATCCCCAATGGTTTGTATGTAGATGCGGTCGCCGGGCTTCGATTTCACGATTGCGGAGTCCCGTATGTTATATCGCCCATTGAGGCTGCTGCGCTGAATGGGCGTGTGTCCATTCCGGGCGCACACGTGGGCGCGACATCAGATTGGTGCGGGCGGATAGCGCGCCCTCACGTGACCTACCGGTAGCCGAGGAGCCGGGCTGAATGGTCGCCTACGCGGTCGTCGAGTTATAATTGATTTATTCAATGCAAAACGAAGGGGCCGTTTGGTTTCGAGGGATACGGGTGGGTGGGAAACGGAAGTTGTGAATTAAAGGTTTAGTGGAAAACTGTCGGTATTAGAAATGATGGAGTTGCACATTATCCGTGTTACATCATATGAAGAAAGTGGATATAAAAGAAAGAATGAATGTTGAAGAAATGATTTTATTTTGAAATTTCCCCCAAAAAATATTTAAAACTATATGTGATATATGGGGTAGACACATAATAAGCGCACGTTATCTTGTGATCCAGAATCCCTTCGCATTTCTTGTACTACACATAGTTGAATTATGAATAAAACTACCAAAAAAATGACGTTAGAAATATAGAAGAAAGTAAACAAATATAGAATAAAACCGGATTATAAACATAAAAGCAACAATAAAGACGGGTTAGAAATTAAATTTCGCTCCCAAGTAATGGAATACTTTAATAAAACTACCAAAAAAATGACGTTAGAAATATAGAAGAAAGTAAACAAATATAGAATAAAACCGGATTATAAACATAAAAGCAACAATAAAGACGGGTTAGAAATTAAATTTCGCTCCCAAGTAATGGAATACTTTCGTATCAGTAAACGAATACGTTTAATTCGTCTAGTATTGGTAACAAAATAGCAACCCTCACCTATATCGTAATACTACTACTCGCACAAGTAGCAAAATGAGAGCTCAACAAACCGTGAGCGCACGGAAGATACATTTATGCCGAGAAGGAAAACAAGGGATCATACCAGCATTTGATCAAGAGAAACTTGACGAAAACCGAGGTGTAATCACTGACCGAGGTAAAATTCACAGGAAATGAATACTTCTGATACCATCATTGTAAAAATCTTCTGGGTCAATGTTACCCTTCTCAATCGTTTCCTCTACCAGTTTCAGTCACCTCTTTTAGACGGTCCATTGCTTCGCTTCTCTACAATTCTTGTAATGTAGTATTTTTCTCTGAAACGCCGAGTCGGTTCGGTCGAATTTTTATTTTCGATATCTTCTTTTTCATTTTCATTGTTTTATAACATCTTTATCTCTAACATTTCCGAACTATTTGTTTCTTTACTTCATAAAATATACATTACGAAATTCACCAAAAGTAATTAAAGCCAGATGAGAATACCCAACATTAAACTGTTTTCAACAATATTATCAGTGAAATAATACTCATATCAGAACATGGCAATCTACCTGAATTTCATGAATTTAATGAAAAAGGAAGGAAAGTTTTATAACACTAAGTAAATGTATTCAGAGATGTTAAAGGTTGGATGTAAAACGAATTGTAAATACAATTTTCTACTGTTGGAACGTGAATATCTTCCCAAATTATTTTGACAGTAGACAGGAAGAACAACAAATTGGTATATTATGTCGTAAGTGGATTACAAATAGGTATCCGTATATCATCTTTGAAATGTAATGTAGTTTTGTTGTCGACACCGATACAATCTGAGTGAGTTCTGAATTACAATCCAAAGCCAATGTGTCGTCCTCTTATAGCAACTGCTCCCTCCTACACTTGTGCCGCCTCCTTCTTGCCTCACGAAGAGAAAAGAGGCCGTTGAAATGGTGAACATTAATCTTAAGTTTACAACACCTTTCAACTGATTTTGCGTATACAATCAGGTATGTCTTCCATTAGACACGATACCTGTAGAATATTATATATTTACAAATATTAGTGGCTTTGCAATTTTCAAAAGAATATGTAAATAAATGTAGGCTTGATACTGTGCATCGAAACTACTTACAAATTTCTATCCCGCTTGCTTGTTTCTAGTTTCAAAGTTGTAAGAAATTTCACGGGGATATTGTGTCTTCTCCTAATACTACATTTGCAGAGGCAAAGGTAGCTGGTCATTGAAACCATCGAATATTTTCCTGTCGTTCTTCTGTCGAACATTTAAACGAAGCCATGTGTGATCTTGCAAGCTGATCGAACTTCCAGGTCATTAGTTTAAAGGCAGTTTTGCGGAAGCAGTAGAGACATATTAAATAAGTTCAGAGTGCTGATGGTTCCCAGGAAACAGACTGCTAGCAATCGAGCCTACTAGTCTCGAGCAATCCTAGAGGCCCTGAGGAAACCGACAGGTCTCAAGTAATTTGAGTAGTCTCGAGCAAGCCAACTGGCCTTGAGCCATTTGACTGGTCTCGAGCAAACCATCTGATCTCGGACACTTCTACTGGTGACGAACAAAGTTGGTAGTCTCGAGCAATCCAACTGGCCCTGAAGAAACTGACTGTTTTCCAGTAATTTGACTGGTATCGAGCAAACCGACTGCTCTCAAGCAACTTTACTGGTCCCAAACAAACAGTAGCAAGTCGATTGGCAGTTTCGAGCAAGCCGATTGGCCTCGAACAATTTGACGTCTCGAACAAACCAACTGATCACAACCAATTTTACTGGTCACGAACAAACTAAGTAGTTTCGAGCAATCCCACTGGTCTTGAGGAAACTGACTGATCTCGAGCAATTTGACTGGTCTCAAGCAAACCAACTGATCTCAAACAATTTTACTGGTCCCGAACAAACAGTAGTTTCGAGCAAGCCGATTGGCCTCGAGCAAAGAGACTAGTTTTAAACTAACATATTGATCCCCAGCAAACCGACTTTTCGCTGCCAAACATAATTCTCTGAACAAAATATATTTGTCTCGAGCAAACTGATTTCTCTTGAGAAATTTTAAGCCAATCAATGTCTCTTAAGCAAGTACGTCGCGAGTTAACTGATATGAATTGAGCCAACCAACCTGTTTCGGACATTAACATTGATTTTCTAGACACTGACTGGATTCATGGTTACTCGCAGCTCATTTCAATCCCATCCTAGGCGCATCAAGGAACGCTTTCACCGCCTTCCAATCACAGAGATAGAGATTGTTCTCTGATCAACCCACCAATCTTTACAGAATTCCGCGAAGCCTAAAACCCACTCTGATGTATACGTAAGCTTCCGCGGCTCGAATCCATGAATTCTCGGCTATCCGGGAGACGCCGCGTCGTTGGCTGGGGTGCCGACGTTTCGCCTGACATATCGCAGGCTTCCTCAGGGCAGTGAGGAAGTCCCTGCCCTGAGAAAGCCTGCGATATGTCAGGCGAAACGTCGGCACCCCAGCCAACGACGCGGCGTCTCCCGGATAGCCGAGAATTCTAAAACCCACTCGGTTTCGGGTATAAAATGACGTTTAGGGGCACATAAACTGCTTAGTCCCATTAGTGAACATATTTCAATCCCAGGGTGTGGCGGTGTTCCTCCTGCGCTGGATGGTGATTTCGCCTGGCACTGAATGGAGAAACCACGGAATCCTACCGATCAGAGCAGCCGACCGCTAAACGTTCCCAATCAGTGGCTGAATCCGACCACACTATCTAGCTCGCGTGGATAATTCGGCACCGTCCGAAACACGAAGCCTAGGACCTCCTGATTAGAGACGCTGCACCGACAGCAGCCATGCTTGCTCAAAAAGCCAACCCCACCCGGTGGGTCGGTCACGAGAAAAAAATTCTTGGGCGCATCAAGGAACGATTTCACCGCCTTCCAATGTGGGGCGTGTTCCCACCGGGAACTACATTCGCCGGGCCGGCGGTGGCGGCGGCGGCGGCGGGCAGTTCAAAACCGCGCGGCCATCAATCACCCGCGACGGGTAGCGGGGGCGGGGGCGGCGCGTGGCGGGGCACACGAGGCACCGGGGGCGGATCTCATTAATTAGCCATCAAAGATGCCGCCCCGCCCCCACACCGCCCCCGCGCCGCCCCCGGGCACCGCTAATGCCCGGCTCCGAGGGCGCCTTAAACCAAGACTGCGTGTGATGTCCGGATGCCGGTGCAAAGCGCTTCCTTATTCAGGCTGTGGCAGATCGCAATGGGTTAGAATTGAAAGACGGAATTTAGTTTTAATAAACATTGTGAAATCATGCAGAATGTGAGTGGACATGGTGGAAGTATTGGTTGCGGGGTGACCGATAACAACAAATGAAGACTTGGTCGTAGACACGTAGATGAAGTACAGAATGTCAAGCATGCATCACTGACAATACAATATCTCTCTCTACATCTCTCTATACCTCTCTTTATCTATATCTCTATCTATCCCTCTCTCTATACCTTCTCCACTCTCTGTCACACCCACAACAGAACAACATATTACTGGCCAAGCTCATTTTTCTTATCAATCTAACGTACCTACACCGGAAGTGCATTGACACTTAGACCTAAGGATGGTTCATGCTACATTGTTATAGAAATCGTATATAAACACGCTCGAAGGGCAGAAATGATGAACACGAAGAAAGAAAGCAACATACGTCATTGGATACGGGTGTCGATGGCATCTAATAGACAGCTAAGAACAAATTGGGATTTACATTTATTTAGGGAAAGAACAGTAAAAAACTGTATGTGACGTAGGGGGGAAAATTATCTGCGCACGTTTTCTTGAGTTCCAGAATCCCTTCCTATCATTTTAACTATAAATAGCGGAAAGATGAGTAAAAGTTAATGCGTTAAAGAATGACGTAGTCTTTGGGGTGGGCCTTGTCGCAAGGAGGCGCTGGGGCCAGCGCCAATACTTTAGGCCAAGCTCTTGCGATCGGGGTACCCTACCAAGGTGGCGTGCTTGTTGGGGTGGACCTTGTCGTAAGGAGCCGCTGGAGTCGACTTTAGGCCAACCTTTTCCTAAGCGTTATCTTACCAAAAAGGCGTGCTCGTTGGGGTGGGCCTTGTCGCAAGGAGGCGCTGGGGCCGGCGCTAATGCTTGTGGCCACCCACGCCCCGCGCAGCGCGGAGTAATCAGGGCGGGATGGATTGCGGGGGGAGGGGAAGGGGGCGGGGGGGGGCGTCACGCGTGCGGCCCGCGCACGCCACGCGGGGCCTTAATGGACCGGCACAGCGCACAGCGCGGCGGGCAGATTCCACGCGTTTGCACACGCGGTTGGCACGCCGAGAAAGTATGCTGGGTTTGGAGGCAGGCCTGGTTCGCTCGGCTCCAACACGCAACGATGATTTCTCTGTCTCTCTCTCCCTTGTTCTCGGTCGCTCCATTTCCTTCCTATTTCGCGTCCGGCACTCTTCTTTTTGACCATTTCTCTCTCTCTTTCTCTCTCGTATTGTCTCTTTCTCTCTCCTCTTCTGACACTCATTATTTCCTTTCTCTCGTTTGCTCGTCTTCTCTCTCACTCGTTTTCCCCATTCTCTCTCTCTCCCTCTCCCTCTCTCTCTCTCTCTCCTTCTCTCGCACAGTCTATTTCCTTCCTCTCTCTCATTCGTTCATCTTCGCTCTCACTTTCCTCTTTTTGCCCATTTCTCTCTCCTCTCCTTCCTCTCGCTTTCATTGGCTATTTCTTCTCCTTCTTCTCCCTCTCTCGCTCGTTCTCCCTACCTCCTCTCTCGCTCTCTCTTCTCTTCCCTGTCTCTGTAACTCTCCCTCTCCTCCTTCCTCTTCCACGCTCTCTAAGTTTTTCTCTATTTCGATCATCCCCCCCCTCCCTCCTTTCTCGCTTGCTCTTCTGCTCACTCTATCTCCCTCTCCAAACCTTAAAACCTTTTCAAATTTTTCTCAAAAACTCAACATTTTTCCATTAATATTAATTTATTGATTAGATCAATTTGCATTTATAAAAGCTGCATAGGGCTAATTTTTATGAAAACTTTTCGAATTTCTAAAATCGCGAATGTTGATTTTTTCTTCGAAGCAACCTACGCTTTTAATATTAAAGATCAAAATTTATTATTATAAGTCATTCCTCATTATTATATCTTTAAATCATTTCATGTACACGTTTTACAAAATACGAGTCGTTTTCATGTTGTTTGAGTGAACTTCAATGAGCAGTAAATAAGATTTTATCATTTTTTATTTAAACGAATAGTAAGGATACACTGAGTTTGATGGTTAAACTGTCATTATCATTCACACATTTAAGTTTTCAAAAACTGATCAATATCCATGTACGTACAATCTCGTTTTTTCTTTGCCACTGCTTCAGAAGAATCACACGAATTTCGTCAATGTTGTTTTCTTCCGCCGAAATCCATCAGTTTTAGTTTCAGATCAGCAAGATAGAAACGACATCTGATTAGTGTCGGCTTCAGTTCGATAACGTATAAATCCTGAAACAGAGTTGGTTCTTTCAAACACGACATCGCATTAGCACAACTACCGTCGAGATGCGCCTCAATGAACACCACGCTTGGCCGGACAACACACGACACAAGAGTGCAAGAGTGAGCGAGTAATGGCCTTTTTTTTCTCTTTTCGCAACGAAAGCAATTTAATAAGTGCGGGAGGAAAAATTTCAAAATAATATTTTACCTTGTAAAAAGTGAGGTAGAAGATTCTCTCTTGCCTAATTCCATTTATATCTCCGTATTCGACGCTCTCTCTCCTTTTCATTGGTTTGCAAAGAATTTCCGAAGCGATCAACAGTATCACAAGGTAACTGAATTATATTGTGCGTTCTGAAACCTATGCAGATAAGGGGGGAGGGAGAAGATCAGGGGATCAGTGGGGAGGGAGCCCTACGAATTCTTCGTAAGAAGAGAAAGTTATATAATCGTGCGCAAGAAAGGTCGACATTTCGCCAGAGAAAAAAGTAGTGCCGGTCTCAGTTTTTCTTTCAAATAAATTGCTTTAGCGCTAGAGGGCAGTGAGGTTTAGTGTGAAATGGACAGCGTGGTAAATAAGCAAGCCAAAAAATGATAGTTTGTTAAAGTAAAACATATATTTACACTTCCTTCGTGTTTTAGAGGTGTTTAATTATAAACATAAATGTGTCTTCCGAAATATGAATCAAAAATGCTTTATTATGTATTTATTTTTAGTCTGAGATAACACTTTTATTTAAGAAAGAAACTATCACCCTTTTATGAATCCATTCACTTAAATCACAATATCCTGAAATGAAAACTAAAAAAAATAATTAATTTGGTCGTATCATTTTTAAAATTAGCATATAGGTAGAACAATTTACGAGAAATAGAACATAGCAAATCAGACTCCTATCCGAATAATAGTTCCGAAGAATGACGTGCAAACGTTGACAAACTCCGAAAATTGCTTGAAAAATTGGGGAAAAAGTAAATTTCGTCGTAACAGCTGGTATATAAGTAGAACAATTTAGGAGAAATTGAACTTAGCAAACCAGATAACAGTCCAAATAATAGTTTTGGAGTTAGTCCCGAAACAATGCGTGGACAAATTCCAAAAATTCACAAAACTCCATTGCGTGAAAATTTAAATAGAAAAGTCAACTGTTTTCTCTGACAGGAAGAAATATCTGTTAACTACTCAACTTTCTACGCAACGCTACGGAATGACGCACGCTTTTTACAACGCACTGACAGATGACATTAAACATTTGATGTCGGTTCAAAAATTTAAGTTAAAAGTAAAATCTTTTCTGCTGCATAACTATTTCTATACAACTAGAGACTATACTGATTATCAAAAAAAATGTTTATTTTAACAAAACAGTGATATATAATGTATTAGTTTACATTTTTACTGTATATTTTTTAAAAGACTTAATATGTGTTTGTAACAAATAATGTACTTCAGCTTGCCAATCAATGACCCCAAGCGATCAGGTTTTTGTCCAGTTTCCCTGATCCATTGAGCAAATGATGAGAAGGCCCCTTGTTTTGCTTCTGGACGTAAATGTATCTTCACTGTGCGCACGTTTTGTTGAACTCTTCTTTTGCTTGTAATGGAAAGAATAGTGGTAATTCGCAAACTTGCAATTCGTGTACCGATGCAAATATGTTTTCTATAACTCACAAAGGAAAATGACTATTTTTCAAATATTGCTAATCTTGCGATTTTTAAAATGTATTTATTTACTTATTTGTGTTAAACTTTTACACACCTTTCAACTATTTATATTTTAAATGATGGGGAGGGATTCTGGAACTCCAGAAAACGTGCGCAGATAATCTTCTCCTCGATACGTCACATACAGGTTTTACTTTTTCTTTTTGAATAAATTTAAATCTAACTCTAACCGTTCTCTAGAGATATGTATCTTCTAAGTTTATTACTTTACATTAGTACAAACCTTGATTACTTTTCATTTTTCCAAACGTTGATTGATTTCTGTGATATAAAATTCTGTTGTATATTTATTGTGGCGTGACAAAAGAAAGGGAAGACTCAAATGAGAAACACAACGTCAGATATTTCCTTATAGCGAAATGACAATCTTGATTGGTTTTGCCTCAACTATTAGGCTCTCGCAGAGAAGATTACAGGAGTTGATGGCGGAGTAGCAATTGCTGCAGATGCAATTCGAAGTAATTAAGACGGAGAAAAGTGAAGACACAAATCAATCATATTGATTAACCGCCTAGGCTGCAAGTTTTTGTTCTTCCTAAGAGCGCAATATATGATGTGCTTTCCTTCTCCTCCATGTTCTGCAGTTGTTTATTTTCTTTTTGGCTGCGTTGCACATCGTTTTCGTTTTGGCATTCTTTTCGCTTGTCATACACAGTAAGTCAATTTAGCACTGGTGTTAAGATTAGGAAATAATCAGACAAATTGTTGGGTTATTTTTTAAATATAATAATAATAATTTAAAAATATAGATAAAAATTTCATTCAAATTCTTAATATTAAGCGTCTTGAATACAAGAGTTCACTCATAATAGTATTATAGCTGTTGGTTTCCCCTTTTATGTTTGTTGGTATTCGGAAATGGAGTTCAGCAATATTTCTACAAGTCTGAGTGAAAATTTGATAAAATTATGTTTTGTTATTTTCCTAATGTTCTCACTAAGTGGCAGTATACCTTAAGAAACTGAGCGAGGACCCCTCCCTATGTAGCAGCTCTCCCAGTGCATTGTCACAGCACGTTTGTCTTGAACTGGTAGGTTGTAAGGTTCGAATTCCAAAGGTGGCAGTGTTTTCTATTCTAGCTTCTTAGCTAAGTCAAATTCAACATAGAGGACAGAGGATATATGCCATGGTTTAACCGATCAACACCAGGCGACTGCCGGAGCAGTACTCTAACAAACGGGCCACGGACCGCGTGCGATGTTTCCTTCCTCTTCCTTGCCCTATCCTCACCCCTTACACTAGCATGCACCACACTCTACACATGGCGGGAGACCAATGGCGAGCTTAGAGCTCTTCCCGGCTGTGATGGTTAAGGTCAACACCAGGCGAATGCCGGAGCAGTACCCTAACAAACGGACAGCGCGCGATCTTTCCTTCCTCTTCCTTGCCCTAGCCTCTTCCCTTACACTAGCATGCACCACACTCCACACATGGCGGGAGACCGGTGGGGAGCTTAGAGCTCTTCCCGGCTGTGATGGTTAAGATCAACACCAGGCGAATGATCGAGCAGTACCCTAACAAACGGGCTACCGACATCGCGCGATCCTTCCTTCCTCTTCCTTGCCCTAGCCTCTTCCCTTACACTAGCATGCACCACACTCCACACATGGCGGGAGACCGGTGGGGAGCTTAGAGCTCTTCCCGGCTGTGATGGTTAAGATCAACGCCAGGCGAATGCCGGAGCAGTACCCTAACAAACGGGCCACGGACCGCGCGCGATCTTTCCTTCCTCTCCCTTGCCCTATCCTCTCCCCTTACACTAGCATGCACCACAATCCACACATGGCGGGAGACCGGTGGGGAGCTTAGAGCTATTCCCGGCTGCGATGGTTAAGATCAACACCAGGCGAATGATCGAGCAGTACCCTAACAAACGGGCTACGGACATCGCGCGATCTTTCCTTCCTCTTCCTTGCCCTATCCTCTCCCCTTACAACAGCATGCACCACACTCCACACATGGCGGGAGACCGGTGGGGAGCTTAGAGCTCTTCCCGGCTGTGATGGTTAAGATCAACACCAGGCGAATGCCGGAGCAGCACCCTAACAAACGGGCCACGGACCGCGCGCGATCTTTCCTTCCTCTCCCTTGCCCTATCCTCTCCCCTTACACTAGCATGCACCACACTCCACACATGGCGGGAGACCGGTGGGGAGCTTAGAGCTCTTCCCGGCTGTGATGGTTAAGATCAACACCAGGCGAATGCCGGAGTAGTACCCTAACAAACGGGCCACGGACCGCGCGCGATCTTTCCTTCCTCTTCCTTTCCCTATCCTCTCCCCTTACACTAGCATGCACCACACTCCACACATGGCGGGAGACCGGTGGGGAGCTTAGAGCTATTCCCGGCTGCGATGGTTAAGATCAACACCAGGCGAATGATCGAGCAGTACCCTAACAAACGGGCTACGGACATCGCGCGATCTTTCCTTCCTCTTCCTTGCCCTATCCTCACCCCTTACACTAGCATGCACCACACTCCACACATGGCGGGAGACCGGTGGGGAGCTTAGAGCTCTTCCCGGCTGTGGTGGTTAAGGTGAACACCAGGCGAATGCCGGAGCAGTACCCTAACAAACGGGCCACGGATCACATCTGATCATTCCTTCCTCTTCCTTGCCCTATCCTCTCCCCTTACACTAGCATGCACCACACTCCACACACGGCGGGAGACCGGTGGGGAGCTTAGAGCTCTTCCCGGCTGTGATGGTTAAGATCAACGCCAGGCGTATGCCGGAGCAGTACCCTAACAAACGGGCCACGGACCGCGCGCGATCTTTCCTTCCCATTACTTGTTCTATCCTCTCCCCTTACACTAGCATGCACCACACTCCACACATGGCGGGAGACCGGTGGGGAGCTTAGAGCTCTTCCCGGCTGTGATGTTGAAGATCAACACCAGGCGAATGCCGGAGCAGAACCCTAACAAACGGGCCACGGACCGCACGCGAACTTTCCTTCCTCTTCCTTGTCCTATCCTCGCCCCTTACACTAGCATGCACCACACTCCACACATGGCGGGAGATTGGTGGGGAGCTTAGAGCTCTTCCCGGCTGGGGAGGTGCCCCGCTATGGGAGATACCTGGTTGGGGAAAACTTCCCAAGGTAGGTCGGCGCCGGATAGTGTCAGCCAGCGGGAGAAGTTCATCATCACCTCTCGCAATGCAAAACATGCCCCACAATAGTGGACTAATGACCTTAGCAACTCACGGAAGCGGAATCAACAATCAATCAATTCGCACTTCGTAAACCATTGTTTTAGAAGTGAAAAGAATCATTGATCGTTGTGGTTTTTGAGATAGCATAATGTCCTTGAATTTCATATCGAGTGAATGGTTACCGAAGGATTCAATTAAAGAACTACCAGTAGTATGCAGAAATTTCTATGACGTCGGTGGTTCTTGCATCAATCCACAGAATTACTCATTAGATCTCCAGTATAATTCCATTATTTTCTGTATTGCGAGTTGCACCTCATTTACATGTTGATCACATCTCTTCTCCAATTTAATTATGCAGTTTTTTTGCATAAAGTTATAGCAAGATGTTGTAATAATATAATTGCTAGTAGTAAAATGGACACTAGTTTGACTGTCGACATTTCTCTGATCTTAAACAGCCTTGGATGATGAAATAACTATCCCCCCCTCTGACAGAACTGATGATCATATTCTAGGTCGAAATCTAATTTCTGAAACCAGATTTTCGTGGTCAATAATATCACTTCGTACAATACTTTTTCAAGTGCAGTATTCGAACACGATCATTTTCATTAGGAACTTGAAAATCAAAATCAGTCTTTTGAATAAGATCAGCTTCCACACCTATAATCCTATCACCGACCTCATCAATCATGCATGCCAGTATCTTTCAACTCTCTACACCCACCGACGCAACGCAACAGCCACGCCCTACCATTTCTCAATTCTTTCTGCTCAGCTCGGGCCTGTCCTCTCAAAAGAACCAGGATTCCAAAGTATTCGGTATAGGGTGATCTCTGATCAACAATTTTCACTACTTCATCCAAATATCTAATTAAGAGTCTGTGATCCTTCGGCCTTTTATAGCTAAATGAAATAGTTATAGCAGGTTTCATTGCTAACAATAGTAGTTATTTAAATAGAAGCTTTCGGTTGCTTAGCCATCGTCTTCAGTTGTCTTCTGCATGGAACCTACAAAATGACTAACCCCACTTTGTCTTAAAATAATCGTTAAAATAAAATAATCCACTAATCTAACGAAAGCTGCTATTGAAATAAATAATATTGTTTGTAATAACAAATCATAATTATTTTATTGTAAATGCTAATGACAAGTCACCGCAAAACGACTACGTATTAGTGGTTGATTAAGGTTCAGGTCTAGTTAACGTCTCCCAACAAGGGAGTAAACATCATTTTAAGCCAAGCTCCCAAAAAGGGAGTAAACAATTATTTTAACACTTCTCCCAACAATGGAGTAAACCACAAATGTAGCCCTAACTCTCAACAAGGGAATAAACAACTATTTTAACTGAATATGGAGAGTTCAAAGGTCGACTGATAAATTGTTTTTTCGTACAAACTTCATTAGGAAAAATTTCTACCTTCAATGATGCAGCTGTAGAGTGACGTCAAAAATGCAATTTTTTAAATTCCGGGAGTTCAGAATTTCAACGGAAATTTCTGCGCCAATTTTTAATGGTCCTTCAATTTTTCAAGCGTTTTTGTATACGTTATCTGAGAACAAACAATTTTTTTAAATGGAGTAATTTTAGAGAATATTTTGAAAATGTTGGGGCTTTTTGTAAAGTACCTCGCAAAGTCAAAACATTCGTTTCAAACTCGCAGGGACTTGAGTTCTGTCAGATCGATCAAGGAATATCGATTTTGGATTTATCAACTGATGAGTTCAGGCGCTAGTGTTGACTACAGACAGACAATCGGCCAGATGATATTTTTTGTTAATCGATTTTTCCTTATCAAGAATTCACAAAACATCGACTCAACGTTTTAGAGGAAGAAATTTGCTACATATAGATTTATTCATTTTTCGTTACTACAATCCAATAATACGAGTGCTGTCGAAAAATGCCGATTCCCGTCGTAATATTACATTTTCGTAACTACGTAAGTACGTAGAAAGGCGAGAAAGTAAAAACGACTCCGGAATAAGCATTTTGTGACCGGTGTTGAGGCCCGCAAACAATAAAAATGTAACACATTAAGAAGTAAACGCCAATGATAACGCATACCCTTTAACTCGCACCGTGCCTTGTCGAATCCAGTTCGACTCCTACACCGACGATCGACCTACCGCAGCGCGCTCAAGCGGCAAAGCCCGAAATTGCCTCCTCGCCTACGGCACAAGCAGGCACTGGGCTCCACCTAATGATGCCTGATTCCAATGCCCACTGCACACAATGCAAAGCTGGTTGCCGGGCTGATAGCGGTCTTGCCACAATTACCCCAGTCGCGATGGACGCTCTCTGGAGGCCGGTTCGCCTACTACCTGTTGCGCGGGCCAGGAGTTCGAATCTTTAAGTCACATTTTCGTAACGATACGTTTCGGCCTGCTGTTAAGTTGCCTGAGGTCAAATGCGCTCTACTAAAAAGTAAGTGCAGCTTTGTAAGATTGTGAAATGAAACTTGTTAAGTGCGTTGTGTTAGTGAAGGTTCTTAGTTTTAGACTTTCTTGCGATAGATCTGATTGATAAGCCATTTTTAAACTACTTTTTGTGTAATCTTGTCAAAGTCCCATCAACTTGAATGATATGAGTGTCTCTTAATAAAAAAATTTAAAAAAGTATTACAACATAAAATTGGTCGTTAACCACCGTCTAAGATAATTCATATTTTTCAAGTAAAAACTCATTTTTATAACCGGCTATTTTTGACCCAAAAATATGTTTTAGGTATCTCATCCAGTCAACTACATGAATAGGATATAACCATGAGTTCGGATTACCCAATTGAATAAAAAAGGGCTTTTTAAAATTCTGTTTACTTGCAATTAATTTATACAGAAATATTAGGGAAACGGTTTAGTAATAATATTTACATGAGTGGAAATGTTATTCAAAAGAAGCATTATATGTGTTTGTAGGTTTGTTACGAAGATCGAAATTCTGACACAGTTGTAACGCCGGCTGAAGATATTTTATTTTCTTATTTATTCAGATAATATTTTTTTAATGTTAATTACAACTATGAACTAATAGCAATAGAATTGCCAAAGTTTGGCAGAAGTGCTGCCTCTACAAGGGGTCATTAAAAATAACGTTCATTAATAGGGAGAGTGGTGTCGTCTCAAGAGAGGGTAGGAGATTTTAAAATTGAACTTCAAATTATAAATAAAAGGCAAACTAATTAAAAACTGTATCTTGTAATTAAATTTGAAAAAAGTTTAAAAATCTGTAAAAAATTTTAACCACTATATAATGGAGTCACGTCACTCAAGAAGTGTGTGGGAAGGATCGAAATGGTACTTCATTTCATCAGAATTGTCAATACGTCTTCTTAAAAGTCGTTATAAAGTGTAAGTATATTAAAACTATAAAAGGTTTTGGCGAGGAGGAAAGTACGAATAATGGTGAAGTTGGGAGAAGAGAAAAAAATTGAATAGAAGAAGAAAGAAAATATGAAGGAGGAGGAATAGGAGGAGGAGGAGGAGGAGGAGGAGAAGGAGGAGAAGGAGGAGGAGAAAGACGAAGAGTAAACGAAGGGGATATACGAGAAGGATAAATTTAAGAAGGGGAATAAGAAGAAAGAAAATGAGATAAATGAATAGGAGAAGAAGAAGAAGGTGAAGGAGGAGAAACAGGAGGTGGAAGGGCGTGTGAAAGCGACGGAGATGATAATGAGAATATGAAGAAGGGGAAGAGTAAGTAAGAAGAGAAAATGAATAGAAGAAACAGAAGAAGATACCCAAATTATGTTATGTTATATTATGCTCAAGTCCGCGAGTACAAACCCGATCGACGTCGTAGACTTTAGAGGAAAAAAAAACAAAACAAAAAACCGACTGTCCACTGTTGCACATTTACTGCATGTAAATTATCATCTGTCATAAAAGAAGCCTTAGAGTTAAATTGTAAAATTGTAATCGCCTGTTTCGTCACTTTCTGTCGCTGCTAGATGGCGAGAAAAAAGTAGCGGAATTTGCATAGACAGACCGAAGACCAGGTCTAATGATCTGAGTTTCACATTTCAGAAAATAAGCCATCATTGAATTCAAGGACTAAGCCCAATTGAAGAGCTGGTCTACCCCACAAAAACGAAAAAAAAAGTTATTGACAGTTGTCTAAGACGGTGAACTATCTTTGTACATTGTTAGTTTTGGTCAGTTTTCCTCCACATACGTAAATTTAAAAATGAAGTCACTATTGTTTCTCTTGAAAACTTTTTCTAAACACAACTATGTGACTTTAACTTAAATTTCCTCCATTTTCGTAAAATGAGGGTTAGGCCACCACTATTGTAATGACCACTTCAATAAAATTGTTGACTAGAATTAAGACAGAGACATGTCCCATGACCCCCCCCCCCCCCGATCCACCCCAACTGATAAGCGAACATTCAAAACTGGATCCACCCACTTGAATCTTTTCCTGTAAGAATGAAAAATATAGCATAAATTTTACATCTTTCAACACTATCTTTAAGTCAACGTATAGAGTAATGTATTGTACGACATCTCACGTTTATATTTGGAAATGAAATCCCAGGTAAATACAATGAAAGAACTCAATTTGAGCCAAATGAAAATGATACCTTTTGAATATTACCGGTAGAGGTAGCTCAGTGCATCATGTGATGTCAGAGCAGTCCCTCTTACCGGGAAGTCCTTTGTTCGAATCCCGACAGTGGCAGGATATTCGACACTAGTTTGTCAGCTAGGTCGAATTCAATCATTGTTTGGGGGAAAATTCTAGAATGGCTGCTCTGATCGATAGTTTTCCGTGATTTCTCCGATCAACACCAGGCGAATGCCGGAGCAGTCCCTTAACAATCGGGCCACAGACCGCGTGCCCTCTTCCTTGCCTTAATCTCACTCCCTTACTTACATTCTCACTTACCAACATCCAGTAGACTACCACACCTGCCGGGAGACCGGTCGGAAGATTAGAGCTTGTCCCCGCTGGTGGGAGATACCTGGTTGGGGAAAATCTCGCTAGCCGACTAGCGAGGGAAGATCACCGCCACGTCTGGAGGGGAGAAAGAGTGAACTACACTTACGGGACTGGTGACGCGACCGGAATCACTAACCAATCAGTCGTTCACAGAACGGAATTGAATTAAGGAGCCACGTCCCGCGCTCCGCTGCGTATCCCGCGCAACCAGACCCGCGCACGCACCGCGGACAGCGCCGATCGCGGGCAGTCGCTGCTAATGGAGACGTCTCCCCGGCGACCACGCCCCCTTGCGCCTGCGCAGCGCTCGTCTGTCTGTCTGCCTGCGCATGCGCGCGCCCACCCGCGCCATTACGCAAGACGAACGACCCCAACCCCCGTCCACTTGCGCCACTTGCGCATAAAGCAAGCGGATTGATTCAGCGCTGATTGCTGGAAATTGCCTGCGCAGCGTCTTGCTTTTATTTGCGCAAAGTATTACCAACAGTTAAGACGCAGTTATATATGCAGGTGATGTATTAAACTAATCGTCGATGCATGGGGTGGAGTCATATAGGACGTGGGTTCAGTCCACGACCGGAGGCAGATTCGGTTCAGATCGCTAGTTGCGCGTGGTGTCTTTGATGAATGCCAGGCAAATGGCGGAGTAGTGTTATAACAAATGGGCCACGTCCGCGCGTAATCTTTCGTTCCTCTTTCATGTTCTAACATCTCCCCTTACACGCACGTACAGTTACATGCATTACACAAGTACTTGCTTCTCCTGCAATCGTCTGGTATTGATCGGAGAAATCATGGAAAACAACCGAGCATTAAAATTCTGCTCCAGACAGCGGCTCAATACCAGTTGAGAATTCAGCTAATATCGAAAGGCCTGCCACCGTCAGGTTGGAGGCACTGCAGTGACAGCAGTTGATGCCCTGAGCCACCTCTCCCAGTAACATTCAAAAGTTGTCATTCCTATTTGGCAAAAATTCAGTTTTTCCGATGTATTTACCAAGGATTTTATTTTCAAAAATAAGAGAGATGAGATGTCTAACACTACATTAAGTAGTACTCTATTCGTTAAGTGTTATTTAGGTCTTTCGTTGATTTTTTGTGAAATAAAATACACTTCTGTGAGACATGCAATAAGTATTCTTAAGTTGACTTATTTACTTAAATGAAGATTAGTTTATGCGTCATTCTGTCTATAGATATAAAACTTTTGTCAGCTTATATTTGGCCTTGAGTTTTTAGACAAAAATATTCAACTTTTGGATAGCAGATTTACATCAAATCAATTTACATAAAATATGTTTTTAAATTAATGAAATGTATAATATATAATCAACTTTTAAAATAGCAACGTTTCGGAAATAATTATTTCCATGTTCAAGCTGCATTAAAACTAAGTCAGCAACATTTGTAAACGTTGTGTAAAAAATATATTCCTATAAATTTCAAAATCACTTGCAGGTTCTAAACTCTTAATAAAAACTTTAAAATAAACACTATTTGTGATGGAAACGGAAGTGTATTATTTACTTTTTTCTTGCTATTTTTTCCCACAAGATGCTCGAGTCACTCCGCGCCTCAGTTCGTTACGAAACGTAGCGCTGCTACTGCCAGTCTAGCGGTCACAAGATGGCCTTTTTTTCACCGCCCCCAATGGCCACTCGAGTTCAGCTCCTATGCGAACTGCCCCCACGACACTTTAGCATTCCGTCGCCGGGCAGTATGTTCCCCTTCTACTACACTGATGCCAACTTCGTCATCTCGTATACAGTACAAAAACTCTGGCATATCCGCCTAACATATTTCTCTCAATTGTGCCCAGTTGTGCTCTATTGGGGAGGAGAGATGAACGTGTGGAATTATGGGGACCAGCCTTTCGGCTGCATCCCTTGGTTAAGACAATGTTGTTAGTCTTAAATATCAATTAGGGGGATGCGGTATTATTATTATTTTTATTATTATTATTATTATTATTATTATTATTATTATTATTATTATTATTATTATTATTACAATTATTATTATTATAGGGTGATGATGAGGGGTGAGAAGAGTAGCATGATGGTAGGAGGTGGGGTAGTGGAAAGTGCGAGTTGGTTGTGGAATTTTGAAATCCTTCCTTGAAACATTCACCTTGAGAACACCGGTCAGGATGGCCTGTCCGGGGATCGATCCCCGACCTTCTAGCACGCTACGCACTGAGCCACATCGCTCGGTTATATGTGTATATATATATATATATATATATATATATATATATATATATATATATATATATATACACGAAGAAGTTCCGTGAAGGGCAAAGACATTCTGCCTTCTTGCAGGGAATGCTGAATGAAGTGCTAGGGTGATGATGAGGGGTGAAAGGACTAGGATGATGGTGGGAGGTGGAGTAATGGGATGTGATCGAGACATTTTTTAATCATCCTAGCATTCGCCTTATGACACGAAATACGCCAGTTAGGATGGCCGGCCTGGAGATCGTATCCAGACCTCCTGATTGTACACTCAGCTCTTGTGCGAGGACAGGTTAGATAGGTAGAAATCTCCTCCACATCTAACTATTTAGCTACTGCCGAAAAATCTGCAACAGCTAGGAATCAAAAGCTACGACCAAAGTCGCGTCGTTGGCAACTGTTGTTGGCCTAAGCTAACTCAGATTGATTTATTAATTGATCAATTGTAGTGATTCCGGGCGCGTTAACTTCTGAGATCATCAGTCCCGTTAGGCTAGTGTATGTTTTCCCTCGGGAGATGGAGGCGATTCCTGGTAGGGGAAAACCCCTCTAGCCGTCTCCCACCAGTGGGGACAAAGTCTAAGCTGTCAATCGGTCTCTCGGCATGTGTGGTAATGAAGTATATGTTAGAGTAAGATGTGAGGATAGGACAAGGAAGAGCAAGGAAAGATCGCGCGCCCTCCGTTTGTTAAAGTGGTGCTCCGGCACTGGTCTGGTATTGAAACCACGGGAAACTCCCGATCAGAGCAGCCGGCCGCTAGAATTCTCCTCCAGACAGCGACTGAATGCTGAGTAGGCCGAGTAGAGCTAACTCAGCCGGTCCTGCAATTGACCTTTTCACATTCCCCAGGACGATTTCAGAACTTGTAAAAAAAAAAAAAACCAATTGCAGGAGGGACGAAACACACGAAGCACATTAATCGACGCAAATATTTCAATTTGTACAATAGTCCAGATACGATCGGCATTCACTTGGCATCACAAGCATTAGCCAGGGTGGGAGGGGCAAATCGGCGTGTGCAATTCGCGGTCCGAGGGCCATGCGTCATGGCCTTCTGAACTCGCAGCCCGGGGCTCAGGGCGCGGCAGACGTCTCCATTAGCAGAGGCTGCGTAATTACTTCTGTGCCCGCGGGGCGCGCTGCGTGTGAGGCCTGCGTACGCACACACATACACACACACATACACGCGCTCATTGCATGGGTTTGGAGGCTAATGGGCGATTAGAGTGGCCAAATGCCTGGTGAAAGTTTTGCCGAACATGTGAGATTAGGAGCGGTAGTTCATGCTACGAAAGTAGGGAATCGTGTTGGGAAATTGAATGACGGAATAAAAGAATAGGCATAACAAAATATAAAGCACGTTACATTCATTAATGATTAGACTAAAATGATGGGAACCGCGAACTATTCACAGGGTTTGAAATATTTCTACGCAATACGCGAATGTTTGGAATTGTCATTTCTAATACAAATAAATGTTATTATACTGTCCGGAACATTTATTCTGTATCCGCTGTTTAAAATATGAAATAAATGTTGCGAGTAAATGTACTATATATAGAGATGAGAAGTATTTTGAAGTGCAGTGCTGACACTAGATAGACTGAAAGAAATAAAATTTGAAGGAAAAGTAAAGTATCTTGATGTATTGAAGCGAGCTGTAAAACGAACAACAAATAATTCATTATTCCTAATTATTGTAATTATCTTTGTTTCCCTGATATTACCTTTTTAGAAAATGTATATTTTAAATAATAGTAATAATAACAATAATAACAATAACAACAACAACAACAACAATAATAATAATAATAATAATAATAATAATAATAATAATAATAATAATTAAAAGTAGTATCATGAAATTCTCCCACCTGTTCATGAGACTCGTGCAGCATGGATGAATAAATCCATCTGTGACCGTCATTTGAGGAATCATGTCTCTGGATCGTTATATACAGACAATGTTAATAAAGATGCATGTTGCTGCATTTGTGTGTGGTTGCTGTACGTAGTTTGGCATCCATAACTTTGGCTTTGTGGAGGCTCTGCGAGGATTTTTTTTAGTGTCAGCTAATAATTTAGTTCGAATAACGAACAGCAATTCTAGAAATAGGCTATTACGATTGGTTGTCTCCTTTTTTCAGAAAGAGTCTTATCCAATGGCATTCAATCCAAGAGAAACAATACACGATTATAATTCTAATTAGTCATTCACTCAGATCCTAGGTAATGAGTTATCATTTTCATTCACCACAATTTATTATCATTTTTTCTTGAAATAAACGCATTACATTCAATTGTAATTTCATTGGCAATTTATGCGTCACTAACACCTTGATTGCCACTTTTATCTAATTTCCCTTGAGCGCTAAGATTATCACTTCAAATTAAATGTCCCTTTCCCTCTCTTGAGAACAACCACAGTTACAATTTTTAATAAATGTATAAGTAATTTTTAATAAATGTAATTATCTCTTCAGAGAATCAACTTCTAGCCGTTGTACATAGTATTAAGCCTGATATTTCGTCAAAGCTCTGATTCCCACAGAAGTGCTTTCCTTTTGCGAATATAGATTTCCCATTATTGTCCACTTTTAAGTTCAAGCGTTTGCTTAAGTTTGTCAGGTAATTGAATGAATTGAATTGAATTGAATTGAATTAATGCCTTATTTTACGTGGCGAGACTCAGGCCATTAGGCCTGCTCTTCCGTCTGACCACGTAAATTTCGCTACGCTCCTTTCACCAACTAGCAGAGAAAGGAGGTATTTCTTGGGCGAGAAACAGGCCATTTGAATTTAGCTCAGAGGCGTCATTTAGGCTTGAGGAACTTTTACATGCAAGTAAATCTACTAACATGGGACAGCCGGCTTTACTTCCCCTCCGAAGGAAGGCGTACGAAGGATTTTTTCGCCCTGAAAAATCCACGGCTTCGATCGGGTTTGAACCCGCCAACTTGGAAAATGAGTCCGAACAGTCCGAAACGCTAACCGTTACACCATCGCCGCCGGTAACATTGGTAATATTCTCGTCTTTACAGTTCTTCCTGCCTCTGCTGGCTCGGCTCCTCCCACTTGTGCTATTGGCGACTGACCAATCAGAACCCTCATTTTCCTCTTTCTGCAGACGTTGCTAACTGCGCCGCCGCCTCCTTGTAACAACCTGCACTTCCTGCAGCCACTCCCTGTCCCTCCGCCTATGCAACTCTCGCTCGAAATGACTCACCAAGGCAGGATGGGACGGTTTTCATTTGCACTGTGTACTGTCAAGTCTGTAATATCAGAATTTTATATTTGACTTTTAAGCCCTCCTTGACCCCAGTGAATGAGCTTGTAGGTCGCCTTTTTTGGTAAAAATGAGATACGTACCCTAAAATAGTTTTTGGATGTCAAATTTAATGAATATTTACAACTGAATATTCCACTCGTTAAAACCGATAGTATTTAACTCTACGTACCCCATTCCATGCTCTAATCAAGGCGGTGTATCTCAAAAAGTTTATCGTTTTTTCTATCCTATTTTTCTTACCACTTTTTCCTACTGGCCAATCATAAACTGACTCATCTATCTTAAGTGGATGAATACTACATCGATCAATGTAGCGTATGATTTCAATATAGTTATCAGTTATTTCGAATATTTGGCGCATTTTGAAACTCTGTTGGACATAATTTCACTTGCGACCTATTAAATACTACTCATGCTTTGGAAATTATCAGACAAATCCTCTCGGGTCGGGGATTTATCGACAATTTTCAAAGCACTCGTGATAATACCTATGATAAATGTATTTCAATGAAATCACAATTCACCTACCATAGTGGTCTTCTAAATCTAAATATTATTCTTTTCATCATTTTCTATTTGTATTGAAATACATTTTTCACCCACTGAAAAGAGCAGCATTTATTTTTAATTTACGACATCAGATATGCTGAGTGTACTGATCTTTGAACTGAATGTCTGAAGCATTTAAGTTCCTTGCCTCTACATACTGTAAGAGCGCATTGCACAAACATCTAATATTGACTATTTCCATTCCGAAGTACATGATTGGTGCTTTTCTACTTTTGCATAGAACAGTGCCCAATCAGATTGAAGGAGGGGTCGAGAATAATATCATAGTAATCATGTTACAGTTAATCAATTACAAAACGGAAACGAACAACTTCTGAACCGAAAGTAATAAAAGGTCTATGGATAATATTTCCTAGTTTGAAGTACAATGATTTTACTGCGGAATGCAGTGGTAAGATGGTGCTGGCCATTCTCACTTACTATTTTTTTCGCAAATCATTACTGTCTTAATTTATCTGAAAAAATACTGCCACATTTTTAATTTTCAAGTATTCAAAACAATGAAACTAATAACAAACTTTTTTTCTTTTTACCTTAATTTAATTTTTAAGGTAATAAAAAAACTAATATTTTCTTTCTTATTTTCCTGATGAATGTCTTTAATCTTATTGATAAAAAACTGACTGCAGTAATGATCCATTTTTGAAAAATGTGCAAATTTTTTCTTTAAACCAGATTCTGAAGATATTAGCGGAAATGTCACTCCAAGTGATAATATAGATAAATTAAATCACAGCTATGAGTAATTAAGTATAAAGGTGAATGTCTTAATTGAAGAGGAACTGACTTTTTCTTTTCAAAACTAATTAACTGAACCTGTAGTGAAAAAGACATCGAACGCCACCTCCATTGTCATCTCTCCCCAGATGATATCATCGGCGCCAAACAATTCCACTTCATTCAGCAAACAGTTCAAAAAACATCGTAAACCATTAACTGCACAGCAACTGCAGGTGTAGATTAATAGAGTCACGTATAGTATGAGGCCAAGCAGCCTACGCGAAAGGCATTAGAATGAGAATTGCGTCCATGGGGGTCAAAGAAACGGCAACCTCACAGAGAGAGGGGGGGTACTTGAGGGTGATTGTGTTATATGCTCTCGACACGCAAGACGAGTAGGGTCGGCTCAAGACAGTTTATTCACTGACGGAAGGAAAAGGAGAAGATTGCCCCCCCTCCCGCAAAACGTTTTATTTCACTTTTTATAAGAATTTCATTTTTACTTTTTCTTACCAGCTTAAGCAGTAGAGAGAAAGTTATGTAATGCTGCGCGAAAAAAACGGCGAATTTCCGACAGAAAAACCCTTATTATAGGGCATCAGTAACAAAAAAAGGCGATAAATACAGTTGTCAAACTTAGAAAAAAAAATCTTCTAATACTTGATGTAGCCAGAATCCAGGTTTTGTGGATCCTTGATACCGAAAAGTCGAATGACGGCAAAATGCCCGTCTGTCTGTCTGTCTCTCTCTCTCTGTCTGTCGCGTTCTGTCTGTCTGACCGTCTATGAACAACGGCTAACCCGTCAGCCGGTTTTCTCCAAAAACGGTATTCTTTAATTGATCTGGCTGATGTAGCGGTCCCTTGAATATGAAAACGAGATTTCAATTTTTTGGGTACTTTACATAAACACCTGGGACATTTTCCAAATTTGCAAAAAATATTGGCTTAATTGTTTTTGATTACATTTTGTTGTTGGATAGTGTGAAGGGCGCTTAAGAGAATGGCGCAGGTCTCACGTTCATTAAAAATCCTGTTTTAGGCAAAATTGCAAAAATTCAAAATTTTGTCGTCGTTTCTTACAACTACAATTATGAAGATAGATATGATTTTCATTAATAAAATATATAGAGCAAGTACTATTTTCTTAAATCACGTTTACAAAATCGCTAGTATGTGATATTGGTAAAGAGAGTTTAGTATTGATTTTGTCAACACATGTATGACTATTTTTCGTGACGGACAGCTTTCTAAACTTACTAACAAGTATATCACTGGAGTAAGAAGGACAAGAAACAGAAATAAGATGGGAAGGAAGAAAAACATAGAGTTGAAGAAGCAGGAAAGGGCAAGCAGAAGAAGAAAAGAAAAGGATCAGAAGAGAGAAACGGAGGACAGGGCGCGAAGGTCATCAGGCAAACGACTCCGAGGCTGAAGAAGAAGAAGAAGAAGAAGAAGAAGAAGAAGAAGAAGAAGAAGAAGAAGACGAAGCGATGTTCTCGTCGTGGATGTGGGCGTGGTTGCGCGGGGGAGGGGAGGCGTGCATTGGGCGCCGCTTAGTGCAGTTTACGAGCGACCGGGGCGGCGTCCACCGTCCGTCGCCCACTGCCCTCGCCCACTTCCACTCCCTCGCCCATTGGCCTCGCCCACATTCCACCATCGTCCTCGCTCACCACTCTCGCCCACTGCCCATCAGTCCCTCGCCCACGCCCACTCCCTCGAACTCACCCACCTTCCTCCACCAACGCCCTCGCTCACCACTCTCGCCCACTGCCCACTCCCTCGCATATCGCCCTCGTTCACCGCTCTCGCCGACTGCCCATCGCCCACGCCCATGCCCACGCTCACTCCCTCGCCCACCTCCCTCCACCATCGCTGTCGTTCATCGCTCTCGTCCATCGCCCACTGCCCATCGCACAGCGTCCTCGCTCACTTCCACTCCCTCGCCCATTGGCCTCGCCCACATTCCACCTTCACCCCCGCTTACCACTATCACCCATCGCCCATCGCCCACCGCCCACGCCCACCTTCCTCCATCATCGCCCTCGCTCACCACCCTCGCCCACTGCCCATCGCCCATCGCCCACGGGCCCACCGCCCTCGCGCACCTCTCTCCACCATCGCCCTCGCTCACCGCTCTTGCCCACTGCCCATCGCCCACCGACTGCCCATCACCGGCCGGCCGCTCCCTCCCACGGCCCACCCTCACAACCCACAAAACGTCTCTCGAGGACATCATACACGCGAGACTTACAAGCTGGGCTTGTGATGACTGTCAATGTTTCATCACAGCAATGGAATTTGTTGCGCAAACAATGGAGCAAGTAGCATATGCGTTACAATTTCAACTGACCCAAATCAGGTATGCATGAATCGTTTGGGAAAGAGAATGAATTGCTTTAAAGAAGACGCTTTACACACTCAAGCGAGACTTGCAAACTAGGCTTGCAGAGGAGATGAATTTACAAACGGCTCAAGACAGGGGTGTACGCAGCCTTTTCTTGCGATTTAAATACAGTGTACACGGTCAAGCAAGGTTTGACTAGTCTGCAACGAGCCGATTGTGAAACTCGTTGAAAAATGCACTTCAGTGTTATGTACATAGATATTAGGCATTTTCAAAACGATTTCTTTTCTTATGTATCATAGTCTTTTGCTTGGGAACTCGTAACTCACAATTCATCTATGCCACAGAGCACACTGCTTGAAGCAATTACACCATGACCACTTCTAGGCGAATGAATCAAATTTGGTGGCCCATTGTGCAAAAAATGAAGGAGGTTGCAGCAGCGACCGATTTACAAAAGCCACGTCGCAGGAGCCACGTTGCGAGTGTAAGAGACCGTTTAAGCTACAAACCACAAGGAAATTTTGCTTGACGTCCCTGCGTCTCACCGATTGTAAACCTGTCACTACTGGTGCCTGATTCATTGTTCGAACCACGGAGAACAATGTGGTCGCGAGAGATTTAAGTCCGCAGAAGCGAAGCTCATTAGATGAGCTTGTTTGTGTGCAGGTCACTTCAGGTTTACGTTACCGCTCTTCACCCGGCGTCTCCCATTCCAGGTGATCTCACCCGTCCTCACCCGCTGCCGTCCTCACCAGCCACCCTTACCAATCCGCTTTGTGTACCCGTCCCCAATCACCTCGTCAGGAATTGTGTAGCCCCTTTAGCTACACTCATTTTCATTAATCCTCATCCATTCTTACCTATCCTCACCCATCCCCAACACGTCGTGTCTAATCTGTTTGCTTTTTTGTCACCCTCATCCGTCCTTATCCGTCCTCATCCGCCCCAACCACCTCAGCATATCGCGTCTACACATATTTGGTTCTTTCGCCCTCATCAATCCTCATTCTTCTTGACCCATCCTCATCCTCGCTCACTCGTCACAGAGACGATTGGGGTAACTGTAAGAGGAACACATAAGGAACACACGAACGCAAACATCCATCCCACGCTGGGTTCGAAGCCGCGACCCTTCCAAGCCGAGGCAGCTTCGGCTCTGCAGTCTTAGCGATTTCCACTTTTCAGGATGGCAATTCAACTCTTTGTCTTTCCTTCTCCTATGAAAAGCGCACGAGCTGCAACTTCCTGCCGAAACGTTTCCCTTCCCTTCTAGACTTTATGATGTAATACTCCTATTTGAGTCACGATGCTGTCACAACAGCGCATCATTCAACGACTTCAGTTCTGGTATGAGGTTCTGAGATATCTTTTCCGAAGAAACTCGAAGAATAGGGTGGATATTAAAGTACATTCTCAACTCCAATCACGTGCTTACACTGTGCTGCGTTGAGATTGAATATATTTGTCACTTTGCACAAAGCTAGCACCGAGGGGGTTTCATTGGGATGCTTATTAATATTGGAGATACCACATTCTCACGTATGTTTGTGATTCACGCGATTATAAAGAAATAACATTGTAACTATCAATTGACGTGCCTTAGTTTGCTCCTTTATCTACTCTCATACAGATTTTTGTGTCGTTGAAAATGCATATATTAAACGTTATCTTATATTGCATCTATTTGATTGTGTACTTATCTATTTTACTGAATTAATTAGCATGAAAAATATGAATTACTTATGTGATTAGTCGTGTATCTTCGTCTTCCTGGCCTTAATTTCTAATTTCCTGCGTAATTAGGTGATCAGCGGTGTTTACAATTCCAGTCCACTGAATGAATAATTGTATTAGTCACCGGATGGAAGTGAATGATTTTCGTAGATGGATTGTTATGGATGGGATGTGGTACAGATTGAGCAGATAGCATGAGAAGCCAACTACGTGTCAATCACCTGGCGAAATCACGCACGCAGTTCTCGGGACAAGAACCCGCAGCCTTCCACTCGACGTATTTAGAACCCGCTACAAACCACTGCATCAGCCCAATGAATAATGAAGAATCAGACGTTGAGACATCAGAAATGTCGCTCACTCGAAATAATTTCTCTTCCTCTGGAAGCTTTGAATGGTCCGTCGTGGGGCGTTTCCCCATTTGCGTTTCCTTTCCTAGCTCGCGGTGCAGCCCAGCAGCTAATTAATGACCGTCGCCTCGAGGAAGACTGATTCAGAAGGCAGAACCCAAGTGAAATATGACGTCAACGCGAAGGCAGCTCGTGGGGTTGGCAGGCCTGGCGTCAGGAGCCCGCGGCGACACTGGTCTCCGTTTGAGCTCTGCTTTATGGGAGGGGCAGCTACCGTGCCCCCGGGCCACCGCGGTCTCTCCCTGCCCCTTTCGCGACCAGGGGTGGACAAACGCGTTGAGATACGGGACTCTTAGACGTAGCCGCTAGTGGATGAAGACCACACCAGGAGCGTTAGTATACCACAATTTTGTTTCATAACACTATTCAGTTATATACAATTCACGCAACTAAACACAGAAATAAAAAGCCACATATAATAATAATAATATAAATTTTATTTATTTTTACATGAATTAACAAATATGGTTTGAGTACCTTTGACTTGACGTCCGATAACTTTTTTTACACTCCGCTTTTCATAACAATCGAAACAAATGAGGTGCAGGAAAAAATGGAGTATGAATATAGATATTCCAAGAAATGGTATTTTTTGTTTCTGTGAATTTATCTTAGAAGAATGCAGTGTTAAGAAAAGTATTTTACAACATAGGTAAATTACACACTCGGTAGGATATTCGCCGTTTATTAATCTTATAATGTGAATAACTACTATTGTGTGCTGAACACTTCCTCATTTACAAAATTCTACACCCGTACGAGTAACAAAAGTACTGCACGCTAAAATTTCTGACAATTCATGTATGTCTATTTCAACGCTTAATATGCTTCCTAACACTAAAAACGTGATCATAGGACACCGATAGAAATACAGAGTTTACTTAGGCTAGCGGCCATTGAACATTGGCTTTTTAAGTCGATGGCTTCATTAGAATTGTCAGTAATATATTATGACCCTTCAAGGGTCGAAAAAAGGCAGTTAAATCAAGTTAAGTAGCTTTTACTGCTTTACAATAAATAAATAAAAGTTGTCTATCGTCGGATCACAAGAAACACGAAATAAAAGAAGTGTAATTTTACAGTATAACGTGTGGTGTTAATGGGAGTTAATGGGTGTGGGTCCATTTTTTTCAAGACAAAATGTTTAGCCCTAGAAACTGTCTTGTAAACTGTGTAATGTAACTCTTGCAATGTAGAAATTAAGAGGGTGCTGCCTAGGTTAAGGCCATTTCGTCTTTCTTAAATCAGTTACATTAGAATTCAAAAACAAATCCATAAACTCGTACCGCGATTGACTTCTCCTAGTGGGCAACTAGAAGTCTACAGGTGGTACTTCTGGCATTGCGTCGTGCCATTTAGCAAATCTCGTCACACCAGTTTTTCCAGTTTGACCTTAACTCCATGATATTATTGGGGAATATTAATAAATATAATAATATATGACTACCAAACTTAAGAAATTTCTAGGATTTGAGGACGAGCCAAAAAGACGACAGGGGCCATTTGGATTGAGGAGAGGAAAGAGAAACTTCGGGCTAGAATGAAAGAGATATGGAAGCAAAGAAATGAAGGAAGAGGTAGAAAGTTGAATAAGCTTGGTCTATGGTGGCTCATTCGTCAAGAAAAATAAATATGACTAAATTAGTAGTATTTTAAATATTTGAATTTATCCGTTTTATTACTACAGTAAGAATAGAATGAGTGTATGTTAAAAAGTACATTAATGACAATGTTTTAATGAAATGGAAGAAAAAATGTAAATATTACATGGTAGATGGGAAAACTCACCACGTTACAAAACACAAACGAACGTCCATGTTTGAGAGGGACTCGAACCCGCGCTCCCTTAACTGCTGGCATGCTGGTGCCTCAGTGATATTAACTACCAAGGTAGCCAGAAGAACATGAATATTTTTTACAGCGATGCCTGTATCAAATTAGATACAACACCTAAGAAATGCGTGTAGAATACTCAAATTGCGATTTTATGAATAAACGTTTTTCACATTTACTTAGCAACTCTTCGAATACTGAAGGGCGTATTCAAAATTATTTAATGTAGGAACAGTAGACATCTCTCGAAAACAAAACAAAAAGTTGCAGCAAATGAACTAGCACAGATAGTATCAATGCAGACTGCCAAAGAAAACTACGCTAATTGTCAAAGTGATAAATATTTGTGTTATGCATTCAAGTAAAAATACGTAAGTATGAGATTCATAAATGACATAATATCGTTTGATCAAGAGAGTTTTCAAATGTTTATGATTAATAGATAATAACATTTATTTCCGTGACTCGCAATCAAAGACAGAAATAATATTTAATTTAAATTAGTAATGCACCACAAACAATTTTTATTCTGCATTCTAATAATCGCTCTTCTAAGAATGATTGTTGGTAATTTCCTCAAGAGTTGTAATTTGGATTCATTTAATGACATTCCATTAAAACCACTAACTTGCAATTTTAATGCCTTTTATAAATCAATTTTTTTCTTGATTGTCATACGAAATGCTATATTTATCTCAAATGAAGCTAGATATATAGACTGAATACAGTCGTCCAAATCATCAGAATAATTACAAAGATATTTTAATATCAAAAGACAAAGGTACGTCACAAAAACTGAAACTCCCATCAATTGGCCTCCTTCTATAATTTATCTACTCCACACTATAATCATCAGCAATTTCTTAACGGTTTGTGCTTTTGACAACTCTTCTTTTGTTATGTATTTGATGATACTAATGATCAGAGAAGATTTGCGATTTAAATATGGCCGCCAATGACGTGAGTGATGTGAAAGGTAGAAATTAACAACTTCCCTCAATCGATTTCTAACGAAACGTCAACTCATCACCAGTAATTTTCAGGAACCACAAATTGGCTCTACCCTCACACATTTCCTGGACGCATACACTGCGTGAGTGCTGGTGTTACGAAAAATGAATAAAGATGTTTGCGCAATGAGATGTTTTTGTTACTTTCGGAGTTTATTTGGCTCATTATCACTGAGTACGGAATACTCCAGTCAAACAGTGAGGTTTGTTGGGTGAAAAGTGTGTCAAATGTAATTGAAGTAGATTTAAATACGTGCTATAGAGTGGTGATGTTCCAGACTGGCTAGTGAAAGTGAAAATGTTGACAATCGTATCTTTTTATATATTACAAATATTGTACAATATGTTTTTATATTTATTCTGAAGGAACTTATATGTGCGACTATTCCATTCGTGAAATGAACACAATTAGTGTTTAACAATAAACAAAAATGTCCCAATAAGGGAGGTGTATCACAAAAAGTTTATCGCTTTTTCTATCCGATTTTCTTATCGCTTCTCCCTACTTTCCAATCATAAACTGTGACTCATCTACCTTACGAGGCAGTATACTACATCGATCGCTGTGTCGCATGCAATTTTAACATAGCTTTCCGTTATTTCCGAATGTGGCACATTTTGGAACTCTGTTAAGACATAATTTTACTCTGTTAGACATAATCAAAAACTGTGAGTCCTCTATCGTAGGTGACGGTATACTACAGCGATCCTTCTATCGCGAGTGATTTTAACTTATCTTTCAGTTATTTTCAATATTTGGCGAATTTTGGAATCTATTAAATATAATTTCGCTCTTGGAATAGTCTTATTAAATACGACTCGTGCTTTGGAAATTCTCAGATAATTCCCCTCCTCGTTTCGCAAGTCGGGAATTTATCGACAATTTCCAAAGCACTCGTGGTATTTCCTATGATAATTTGTTATGACGTATACAAGAACATTATTTCACTCATCGTACAATTTAATCAAATGGCTAAATAAAGAAGACCTAATGCTTATTATTGTACCGAGAAAAAATCTTTGGAGTAACTTCAGTAACACGACCTCAAATTTCTGGTAGAAAAATTCATGTTTAAAAATATTTTGAGCCGTAATATCACACACTTGTCGAGACTAACGTCTATTACTGGTGTTCCAAAAAGGGTAAAGTTTGGTGAAGGTAGCGAGGAGATGTAAGCAATTTTGTACCTGAAAATATGAAGTAAGGTTTGTCAGTATGGATGGATGGAATGTGTAGATGAGTTGATGGGTGGATGGATGAACGTGTAACTCAATAAGGTTAAAAGCTATTGAGCTAAAACTTGGTAAACACGTCAGAAAAAATCTAGTTTGGCCGTTCTGGGGATCATTAAAATATTTTTAATTCTGGGGGATCTTTAAATGAAGCCTCTGATAGATTTTACATTTTCTCTGGAAAATTACAATAATTTTCCTTTTTTTTAACTTTTTCTAAAAATTGTTTGCTCGAATATACGAAATTCCATTTATAAATACGATACTGTTCCAATTTTTATTCAAATCTCGAAAAATTTGTGAAAATTGCCAAAGTTCACTAATTTTTCGAAGCTGCCTTACACCTCCAATATTGAAGGCAGAGATTTCTTTCTCCGTGAGAATTATTCCTCAACTACAGAACTTTAAAAGAAATCAAGAAGTATATTTAAAATAGTAAAAACATTAAAGGACAAAGGTTTTTGGAACTCGGTGCGTTCTCACATTTTCACTTTTATAGTATATCGTTACAACCATCATTTTCGTATGTGTCGTAGTTATGTGGAAGGGCGACACAAACACTAGATTTTATTATGATATAAGAGCTTGTGTTTATTTCCAATTTTTACTCATGTTAATGAAATTACACTAAAAATCGTTTGAGGAATATGTGTAACCTATTGGAGGAGAGACTTTGTTAGTGTAATTGTACGATAGGGACAGGAGAGAAACGTACAAATGCACTTATACAACAAAGACAAGCGGGTATGAAGAAAAGCTGTTACTACAATACATACAGAAAATGCTCAAGGGCACGCTTTAGCTAAAGATAAAACAAAAGTGAGTACTCACAATATCTGGAATACCGTCTGCGCCCGAAATTTGTCTGTGATATCTCCCAATATTGTTTACACATACGCGATGTTGCCTGCCGATGCTATCTGAAACAGAGGTTAACCTTTGAATGTCGATGTATAAAATAATTTACACGTTAATTTTATTCCTCTTTACTACCCTCCGCTGTGACTAGAACTTGCGGTGGGCAAAGATGTCAATTTCAAGACAGAAATACTTATCTGTACGAGTACGAGGTTTAATGGTAATGGTGGTGGCGTCTGTTGGCAGCACCGGTAGGAACGGTGGCGGTGGCGGAGGCAGTTTATTTATCAATCCGTCTCCGTTTTTTTAACGAAGGAGACGGCAGTGTTTCTTCCCCAGGACAACGTGATATTCGGTGTCGATTGCGACAAGCACTTGACTCATCTCCCGATGAGTGGTAGTGTGTGTAAATGTGTAAGTGATGGGAAAGAATAGGACAAGTAAGAGGAAGGAAAGATCGCGCGTGGTCCGTGGCCCGTTTGTTAGGGCACTGCTCCGGCATTCGCCTAGTGTTCATCTTAACCACCACAGCCGGGAAGAGCTCTAAGCTCCCCACCGGTCTCCCGCCATGTGTCGAGTGTGGTGCATGCTAGTGTAAGGGGAGAGGATAGGACAAGGAAGAGGAAGAAAAGATCGCGCGCGGTCCGTGGCCCGTTTGTTAGGGTACTGCTCCGGCATTCGCCTGGTGTTGATCTTAACCATCACAGCCGGGAAGAGCTCTAAGCTCCCCACCGGTCTCCCGCCATGTGTGGAGTGTGGTGCATGCTAGTGTAAGGGGAGAGGATAGAACAAGGAAGAGGAAGGAAACATCGCGCGCGGTCCGTGGCCCGTTTGTTAGGGTACTGCTCCGGCATTCGCCTGGTGTTGATCTTAACCATCACAGCCGGGAAGAGCTCTAAGCTCCCCACCGGTCTCCCGCCATGTGTGGAGTGTGGTGCATGCTAGTGTAAGGGGAGAGGATAGGACAAGGAGGACGAAGGAAAGATCGCGCGCGTTCCGTCCGTGGTCCGTTTGTTAGGGTCCTGCTCCGGCATTCGCCTGGTGTCGATAGGAGAAAGCACGGAAAACTACCAATCAGAGCAGAAGGCCGCTAGAATTCTCTTGTAGACAGTGGCTGAAATCAAGCCAGCTGTGTACCAGCTGTGTCGAAAATTCTGACACTGTCGGGCCTCGAACCTTAAAGAGGCGGTCAAGTCGGACGTTTACGTCTGATACGACCAACCCGTTCGAAGACACGCTAGAGAATGAAAATTGGCCGATTGAACTGAAACGCTCTCTCCTGACTACGTCCGGAAACATCGGCTGTCGGACGAAAATCTGTTTCGTTTGATTTTCTTGGTTCCATTCGCCTGAAATCATCTGGAGAGTCAAGGACATCTGTAATAAAAAAATACTGTCTGCCATTTATGTAGAGAGTCTAGAGCGTGCTTTTCGCATACGTTTTAAACAATGAACTTTGACCTTGTGGGAATATTCGGAGGAAATGGTGTGCAATCGTCGGGTATTTTTCGGACGAAATAAGTCGAGTGGTTTCGCTCGCAGTCGTCGATAACGATATTTTGGCTGCACTGTGACCGTAGCCTAAGACATTCCGGTAAGAGACACAGCAGTGAGATGAGTTGATGTCCAAGAGCCATCTAAGCCTGTGTGGTAGTAACGACGGTGGAGGTGGCGGTAGTGGAGGAGGAGACGGAGGCGGTGGCGGAGATGAAGGTAGAGGTGGAGGTGGAGGTGGAGGTGGAGGTGGAGGTGGAGGTGGAGGTGGAGGCGGTAGCAAATGCGGTGGCAGAGGTGCAGGTGGTGGCGGAGGCGGAGGCGAAGGTGGTGGCGGTGGGGGTGGCGGCGGTGGCGGAGGCGAAGGTGGTGGCGGTGGGGGTGGCCGCGTTGGCGGAGGAGGTGGCGCTGGCGGATGAGGTGGCGTTAGCGGAGGCGGTGGTGGAGGAGGAGACGGAAGCGGTGGCGGAGGCGAAGGTAGAGGCGGAGGTGGAGGTGGAGGCGGTGGCGGTGGTGGAGGAGGAGGCGGATGAAGTGTCGATATGGAAAGCGGAGAATGTGACGGGGGCGGTGCGGTGGTTGTGGCGGAGGCGGTGGCGTGGACGGAGGCGGCGGCGGGGGCCGGTGTGGTGGCGGTGGGGCGTGGGATAGCGATGGAAGTGATGGTGGGGACGGGGGCGGCGCGAGTTACAGCCCGTAATTGGCACGCGAGGCCCGCCCCCGGCGCCCCCGGCGCCGCCGCCGCCGCCGCCGCCTCCCTGCCCTCGGGCGGCGGGCGATCGCCCCGTTAGCCGCCGCCCCGCCCCCGCCCCCGCCCCGCCCCCGCCCCCGCCCCGCCCCCGCTCGCTTCCGCGCACCTGGGCTCTCCCGCCCGCACGCCTCTCCTCAAGCGACACGCGCCAAAATCCGTAGAGGTGAGTCCCTCCCCAGAGCCACCTTGCAACAAAATAGTAGTTTATGCAATTAGTTTATAATGTTAAGCTTTATTGCACGAGCACATGTTTCGAAAACGAGCGACTTTAGAAGCGAGTTTTCAAATTTCTACGAATATAATAAAGCAACATTATAAGCAGTGAGTTGCATACTATATTTTTTGTATAACAGCATTATACGTTTATAAGAGAATCAAACTTAATTTTGCGAAACAATTTCCCTGTGACGACTCAGGTATTTGTCATCGTGCGAGTAAACGGTGGTCGGCTGTTCCGTTTAGCTCTACCTCCCCCCGATTCTCCCGCTACGATTGGCTGAATGTGTGATGACGCAATCATTCGTGATATAAAATCTAATACGTCATCATTTTTGCCGTATAATTCCCGATTATGAACGATTTCATGCAACAGGAATGGTTTTTTTATAATCCTGGAATACAAAAAAAATGTTATAGCACGAGCTTCATGCGGAAAAAGTAAATTTTGTTCTCAACACTATCATAATAGATGCTGGAAACCATGTCCTCTTCATTTGTTTCCAATTGATCTGATTGCTACCAACATAAATGCAATTTTCATGCAAGAGGCTCTATCTCGACCCAGTATGGAGATATTTTCCCAGCGCACTGTATTTTCACTATCACACTTTTCTATACACACATTTTCTTGTACGAATATCACATATATTAAAGCTCTAAAGAGAACGATTTTGATGTCCCTTCTAATTGGCTCTCAGTGAGGAATTTTAAACAAGTCAGGTATCAAAAAAGATTAAAAAAATAGGACTGGATGTCACACTATATTGAACAGATATCACCTTCTCTTTATTAATACGAATCTACAAAATTTGCGTCGCTTTATGTGGGTGGTTAGAATGGAAATGGCAAGATGGCGGCGTGCGGAACTTTATTGGAATTTTACTGGAAATGGAAGAGCAATGACAGTCTTGCTTAGAGAACATCGTTACAACAATTATTTGTGACTCTCAATTGTAGGTATTATATTTCATAGATTTTGTTGTTTTCTGAGAACTATCTTTTTTAAGAAATGCCTAGATAGGGAAATATCAGCAAGCGAACGTGTGACTGGGTGCAGGATGTCATCCTCCACTGGCGGAGGAAAATAGACATGTCCTGTGATAAAAACTACACCTAAGGAACTAATGGCTACAGCTATTAACGCGCCCGGAATTGCTAATGAACCAAGCAAATAAACGAACGATTCCGTAGTTAGTTTGAAATAACATGACCTTTATTCTGATCAGTTATTTTCTTCCTAATTAATAATAAACATTTAAGATATTATAATGACTATTCCAATGGACAAATTAGGACATATAGTGTTAAACTATGCATACAAAATGCTGCAATCAGGATGGTGTATCATAAAAACTTTAAGGCTTTTTCTATCCGATTTTTCTTACCGCTTCTCCCTACTGCCCAATTATAAACTGTGACTCCTCTATCTTAGGTGGCGGTATACTACAGCGAGCGCTGATTTTAACATAGCTTTCGGTTATTTTCAATACTTGGAGCATTTTTGAACTCTTTTGGACATAATTTCATTCGTGAAATAGTCCTATTAAATGCCACTCATGCTTTGAAAATTCTCAGATTCTCAGATCCCCTCTTCACTTCGCAAATCTGGAATTTATCGACAATTTCAAAAGCACTTGTGGTATTACCTATCATATTGTTTAAGTGTTTTAATGCAAAGTTTAAACCACTTAACAAGTTTGTGAGTCCATTTTACTAAAATGCAAGTTTTGCAAAATGCAAAACGTTTTTAAGTGCAGCAATCCAAATCCCATTTCCTAAAAGAAATAACTGCAATGAAAAAAACGTTTAAAAAACAGTGTAAAAAGAAACATTAGGAGAGCGACGTCGGCGAGATACGTTGCACTACTAATGAGAGTCTAGATTACGTCCAGACGGCGCCTGCGCACCCGGCATGCGCAGGTTCCGCGATCAGGGGTCACAGGGCAACGCACGTAAAGCATGAAGCAACACTCCCGGACCACTTGCAAATTAAAACTCCGCGTTTCGCAACTGTCCCGGATCCAGAACATGCGAGCATAAAGTGATGCCTTTGAAACCGATGAAAACAATTGCTTTGCAATGATGTGGATACGTCAGGTAATTTTAGGTGGAAAATATATCAATGGTCGGTTTAAATAATTTTTCGGCAATTGTAACCGAAATTGAATTAATGAATTTGGTAATTTTTCACTGTAGACTTCATGACCATGATATAATGAGAGATGTAGGTATTTTTTATTAAACGGGATGTCAGAAATTTTCATTAGAAATTTTAAGATTTCACAAAGTATTCGAATTGTCTTTAATGCCCCTGGATTTATAATTATCCTGAACTCAGAACAAATCATGACACGATCACAAAATGACCGGCACATTCTTTCCAATGTCAGATGAATTGCAGAATTCTCACTTACTTTGAAATCGAAAAAAATAGGTATTTTATTTCATATGCAAAGTAAATAAAAGAAAAAGAAATATTTTGTAGAAAATATTCCAGTTACTAATTTGAAAGTATGATGTATTTTTTTAAATAAAGAGATGTCAATAAATACTTTATTTTTAATAGAAATGTTATAAATCAGATAAATGTTTGATACAACTATAAAACTAGAAATTTTTCTTCAAATAACGTACAAGTACAATGTAATCTTTTCATAACTCGTATTTGTTAAGCAAATGGAAAAACAAGGACAGTTCTTCCAGGAAAAAAGTGGCGTTCCTGAATAAGATCAGAGTTGTTACATGTTCAGAAACCAATTTAAATTCCTAGCTCGTGATCGGAATACATAAAGTTCTTGTCAATACATAAAGTACTGTATCTGGTGTTTAATGAGATTCTAAATGTGCTCAAACCCCCCTAGTCTTACCCGTCCGTATTTGTGGGTCTTGTGTTTAACCGTGTCCAAAAGAAGCAGACATCCTCCCAGTTTTACCCGCCAGATTTATACATTTTGTGTTTAACCATATCCCGAAAGCGACCACAGACTCTCAGATTTCCACATACGATATTTCTGACTCTCGTATTCTAGGTCTCAGTGGTCATCTGATATTGTCTCCACCGTCGTCTCAGAATTTCATGTGTGAGTGTCCTCGTATTTGTTACGTATGCTCAAATGGCTCAGAAGCCGTAAGATTCCTTTTGAGGCATTTTTTATCCATCAGTCTTTAACAATAGACCATAAAATAATATAAATAGTAGATTATATTATTACATATTTATTAAACATCAAAACATTAAAAAAAGTGTGAGTGACATTTGAAGAAGGAGTATTTGTAACGCATGTGTAGTCTTCCATACAGAAAACACGAAAACAAACATTCTTTCATTACAAAAATTAAATATTTTAGCAGAAAAAAACAAAATAATAAATATAAAATTCCATTATCAACACACACCATAAAACGTAAATTTAATAACTAGGAACTTGATCCGTTATTTGAACCATGGTTGAGGAAATGTGTGATCTCATTTGAAATGGGAATAGTCAATTCACTAGTGAGAAAGTTCGTGCTGTTTTAGCACTGCTAGTTTCTTCTTATTCGTTTTTTTTTCGAGTTGAGATTTAGTTTTCCAAAGAAGTCCAAAATATTACAAGTATTTTTTCTAAACATTGTGTAATAGGCATGTGATTATGGGGACGACCTGCGAAATCGTGGCGCGAGTGAAAGCCATGGAATTAAACGCCTCATTATCCGGAGCTCCCTGCCAACCTCAATATATTACTCACCTCTTACATTAGCGGGCGGGCGCCCTTCCAGAGGTCCTCGGTTCGAAGGTTGAAGGTCAATTTGCGTGAAGTGTTGGGCAACAGACGGAACGAGAGCAAATTTCATGGACGAACTCAACGCTGTAACTACAATTGAAGTTTCCTAACAGAACACGAAACCGTCATGTTGGTCATATTGGTTCATCGTATCTGCCAAGAACCGTTTTGATTTTCTTTTAACGATAGTTGAGGTCACTAGGGGTTCGAGTCCAAAGTTAAGCTGTCAAAACAACCTTGACGTTAGTATAAAGAATTCGGACAGCCCTCAAATGTCACCAGTTCACCGCATGATTGCGATCGAATTGCTCGATCGTGTTCGACCATTTACGAGCGGATCACAGAATTGACCAATGCCATCGCTGCGTACTCGCTGCCCAAACGTTTTTTTCATTTTCATGATAATTGCAAAGAATAAATGTTCTGGTACTCTTAGTTTTGAATTTATTGTGAACTTTTTTGCCAAATAAAAAAAAGTATTGATGTTTCGTCAAAATAAAAACATTTGATTATTATTTTTATCTTTTAGTTTAAACAGTGCATCATATTCTTTATTCTCTTCCTTTCTTGTAAGTGCATTTTATTAATGTATTAGTAGCTCATTACCTCTGTTATTTATGGACTTATAATAAAAATAATTTTAAAGAAATATTTATTGCATTCGTACACATGTGAAACCTCGCCCTGACTTCGATCGTTTTCAGAACTTGAACTCATGCAAGAAACTTTACATTATAAACAAATAGCATAATGTACTTTAATTCATCAAACTCATTTTATAAAAACATCATATCGTGCAGGAGAGGCATACGCTGCATGTTTGGATTGTATTAAATATTTGATTAATAAATGTTTACAAAGGTATTGTATGAATGATGATAGAAGAGGATAGTAGTGAGAGGCAGGTCAAACGCAACACACAGAAAACCCGCCGAAAATCCCCTTCCCCCACCACTGATATTTGACCCAGGTCCCAGGCATAGATGAGCGGTTCGACCAAAGGTCACCCCGAAAATTCTCAACCGCTGAGATTCGAACCAGTGGCCTCCCAGTCAACGAAGTTGCAAACGCAACTCGCAACTACGTACTTTACCCATCGCACCAGGTTGTTTCGGCACCATCATCACGAAAGAACTCGGGTATCTCGTGAAACGAAATGGCATCGGCACGGGGGTTAACGACTGTCCGGTTCACCCGACGGAGACATCAATCGATGCGCAATTCTCTACGCCTGATACACAAGAGATTCACTACCGTTTTACGACCAATAATGACAACACGCGAAAAATGGGCAGTAAAATTCACCTGTGAATGTCTATCTTTAAGTGCGATCTGCAACGGAATCGCTTAATATCTGCTTCACACGATCGACATTAGAAATATTTGGAAAATAAAATTAAAAAAAACGAGGTAAAAACGCTACGTATACAAATGAAGCAGACTCTTATAACCACTCTGATTTGGTGTTTCTAATTCGGTGTAAGGAATTCGTACTTTTCATTGAGGTTATGGCTAGAGAAATAATGACGATTAATATGAGACAAAATGTGTCTTCTACCTTTGCAATATTATATGAACTTAAATGGAAATTGTAAACATGAAGGTCTGCAATCTCCAAAGGTTTTTATTTATTTATTTATTTATTTATTTATTTATTTATTTATTTATTTATTTATTTATTTATTTATTTATTTATTTATTTATTTATTTATTTATTTATTTATTTATTTATTTATTTATTTATTTATTTATTTATTTATTTATTTATTTATTTATTTATTTATTTATTTATTTATTTATTTATTTATTTATTTATTTATTTATTTATTTATTTATTTATTTATTTATTTATGTATTTATTTATTTATTTATCTATTTATTTATTTATTTATTTACGTCAAAAACAGTTAAAAACTGTGTGTGACATCCTATGGGGATAAGTTAATTTGAAGTCGATTACTCGAGTATCAGGGAATCTGGACGAAAACCTGCTCGAGATTTGAGTTTTGCTTTAACATAATTCCAGAATCATGGCATCGAATAATGAAACGTGTAACGAAAGTGCAGCGCTATCCTTTTGTAGAACCCTAGTGTCGAAAATTCTGGAGCCCACTGTCGGATCGCGAACAGTCCCGACCAGAGGCACTGCAGTGATACCAGGCGGGACAAGCTCTAAACTCACGAACGGTCTCCTGAAATGCGTGCTAGTGTAGTGCATGTAAGTGTGTGTGTGTGTGTATACAAGAAGAACAGAGAAGAGGAAGGGAAGATCGCGCGCAGTCCACGGCCCATTTGCTAGGGTACTGCTCCGGCATTCGCTTGCTGTTGATTCTAGAAACCAGAGAACAAACGTCCGCAAAAATTTTCCTTCCGACAGCGACTTAATTTCACCTAGCTCTGTAGCTAATGTCGAAAACCAACCACCATCGGGTGTGAAACCCTAGGACCCTCGGTTCGAGGTACCGCAATGACATCAGTTGATGCCCTGAGCCACCTCTCCCAGTAACTTCGCTCGTAACCTAGCTGTGTGGGTAGTGTGGAAAATGCTGCCACCGTGGGGAGTGTAACCCTAGTCCCTCCCGGTCAGAGGCACTGCAGTGACATCAGTTGACGCCCCGAGCCACCTCTCCCAGTAACTTCGCTCGTACCCTAGCTGTGTAGGTAGTGTGGAAGATGCTGGCACTGTGGGGAGTGGAACCCTAGGACCTCCCGGTCGGAGGCACCGCAGGCTGGTGCCCTGAGCCACCTCTGTCAGTCACGCGCTTCAGCTGCTCGTCAAGCAAGTGCGCGTGCCCTCAGTGGATGCCTTCTCCCCGTGAGAGTTTCCTAATTAACCGGAGCGGCCTTAATTGCGTGACGCGGGGCGGCGGAGGGCGTGTTGATTTAAGCTGTCTATCACGCCACTCGCACTGACGGCGCGTCGCTCGGTACACAGTGTCTGGCACGGCGGGTGTTCACACATTTTCCGCGAACACACTCAAATTTGGCGCATAATTTCAAATAGACACAATTACAACCTGTCTTTGGTAGAAATTAAGAGCAAAGAGCGTGCGTTTCAAACGTGGCGCCAAAAATATTTAATTTTTCCCCAAATTCCGCGAACGTAAGTGCTGAGAAAAAACTAGTGGCTTTGAAACTGCACGTACTTTCTTGCCGCTATTTTCACACAGAAATTACGCGAAAATTACTTAAACATTCGAAAAATTTTAAAGGACTTTATTTTAAAATTTATTATTAAGGAACAGGGAAAATCTCTATTTTTGTATATTGACTCTTTCAGATGCGTTTGGCTCACCAAAGCACTATAAATACATGGTATCCACTGTAACGTCGTGACTTGCCCGTTGGATCTCACAGGTCGGGTGGCCGGCCAGTTGGAGGGGTTGGCCATCTGGCGGCAGGCTGGCGAACACCAAGTTCGGAGGGTGCGGGCAGGGGCGTGTTGTCGGAACGTGGGTGTCAAAGTGGTGGAGTCAAAGCGGGGGCACGATATGTAACGACAGCGGTGGCGAGTCCAAAATTCGCTAAAGAGGTGACGCGGGACGCGGGTAGACTTCATTGGAGGTCGCTCACGTGACTCCTCGAAAAAGCGGCTAGCGAATGAACGGCCGGCAGTCGAGTTTGAACTCAATCGCGGTGCGGAAGGCACTTGTCACCCGCCAGGGGTTATCGCTAGCTTCGGCTGTTCGCGAGAGACCATGAGCGGCACTAAGTTAGCTGCTGGAGTCTACGTCATGCTGCGGCGGAGGTAACTCAGGGAAGAACAGTCCCGGGAGAATCTTTTGATCAAAGTTTGGATGAATTTTTAAGGAAAAAATTTACAATATACCTTGCTTGGGAAGGGCAAAGCCGGCAATCAAATTTAGAGATTTAGTTCAATAAATTTTCCGCACATAAAATATCTTCAAATCTAAAAGAAGCTTCTGAGCTAAATTCAAATCTCCTGTTTTATCGCCCGAGTGATACTTTGTTTTTCCGCTAGATGGCGAAACAATCGTTGCGAAATTTACGGAGCTTTGTCACAAAAATGAAAGTATTGTCGATTGACATTTTTCGAGTGCAATATGAAAATGAATATAGTGTAATAGCAATATGGAGAGCGTCATACGTTCAGAGATTTCGTAGAATAATTACGTACTGCACGTACAGAAGTGGTTCATAAATTGCGCGCGCACACACACACGTCCAATTATATCTCTCATCCGAACACATCTGTTTTATCACTCGGGCGGCGTTACAATCAAAGAGGCGTTTGCGAAGAAGCAGATTCGAAGCGAAGCACGCGATGTGGCGTACGGGTTTCGGCACTTTGGCGCACGTGTTTCGGAAGAAGGCGCGAAGAAGGCGGCGCGAGGCACGCCCATAGCGTGTAGGCACGCGTGCTATTCGATGCCGAGGGTCCGCATCCAGTTTCGTTCCGGCGGGCGCTTGCTGATTTGAAACTGCGGGAAGTGCATATAGCTAGTCAGGGGAAACGCAGCTAGTTTTGCGCATCGTATCCGACTGCAGCCAATATTCAGAGACAAGTTTGCGTCACAATGAAATAATTACATGCGTCGTCATTGCCAACAATATTATTTACTAAAAAAGCAGCTTTCGATCGCTTAGGTAGTCGTTTTTGTGGCTTCCATACAGCAGAAAACTGATGATGATGGCTAAGCCATCGAAAGCTGCTTTTTTAATAAATGATATTGTTGGCAATGACGACGCATATAATCATTTCATTAGAAACGCCAACGATAACTCACCACAACACCTATATTGCGTCACAATATTAGCACGAATTTTTAATGCCAAAATTATTATCTTGTTACAAGTTATTAAAACATATGAATGGGTGAAGACCACAATGGTATAAATGACATTTTATAAATTCTGATTAAACGTATTTATTTTAGGCTATAGTTTACTCCAATAGTATTTTTGTGTTTAAGTGAACAACAGAAGTGTCGTGGTTTTAATCATGAAACATAGCACCACGACTTTACAGTAATACTGTCTTAAATAAACAGATTTCTCAGAATGTATAAAATGTTTCTTATAACGTTCTGGTGTTCACCCATTCATTTATACGAAATATCTCTTTTAAATGTTGCATCGTGTACGCCTACATCGTGCTATTTGGGGTGGTTTGTCACTGAAAACTGTCACTTTGGACCACATTCAAAATGTTCCTCAACGTTTGTCGCTCTTCATGCAACATGGCTGCCAGCGTCTGGTCTGCCTTTTCAAATGAAGTGCACGTGCTGTGGTCACGTGGTTCGTGACGCCAACTGGTATAGCGCGAAGGAATTGCAGAACGAGGAAACATAAGTCTATTTGGTACAGAGGATCTGTTCCCAGCTTAGTTCCACTGACAATTACCCCGACTCTACGTTTGTACATCAGCATTCCCATATGTGCGCGTATACTGACAGAGTTGCCTGTAGAGTTGATGGCTAAAACGCACAATATTTGCATTTACATCTAGAAAAGAAAGCTAACAAGACAAATTGTGGAATTTGTGGAAGAAATCGGACGCAAGAGCATCTCCTGTAAATGTGAAAATGGTAAGAAAAAGTCGTATGTAAATGACATTTATAGTTCGTTTGTAATGTTTGTGTCTAAAAATTGATTACTCAACTTGGCCCATAATCCTCACATTAACATATAAAATATATTAATGTTTATGAACGTCTTTTGCGCCACATGAAAAGAAAAAAGATTTTATCTGTCAACAAATGTACCGGCGATTCGCACTCAGTTTAGTTTTAGTGAGCGCTCGCTGTTTTGAAACTGCAGGAAGTACATGCAGGTATTGATGGCAAACTTTAGCAAAATATCGATACTTCTATATTTGGGTAAAGGGCAAAAGGGTTTGGGCAAAAGGGTTTAGGTGTCGATGAAAATATCAATAAAAAATCTGTTTTAAATATGATGAAATATTTCGAAGTAAAATGTACTGGTTCTAAGGTGATAAAATGAAGTGAATATGAAGCACATTCTGACTGAAATTTGACTTTCATTTTAACTTTGTAATCAATGTCCAGTGAATTCAAGGTTTAAATTACAGTTTAACGATATTACCAAGTACAAAATAATCAAGGTTACTTGTCGCCATATGGATCGACAATAATGACAGTTGACAATGACTCTGGCTTGCAAGCAATCCACAAATAAATTACATACTGAAAATTTTAGTTATATTATGGTATTTAAAAAAAACATTGATGTTTTGAACAAATATATTAAACCGAAGAAAACATCGAAAGCAAAACGACGGCGATGCCGTTATCCGTAAGCAGTTATCACGCCTCTTGTGAGAGCATCAGAGTAAAGAGACTAGAGATTGAAAGCAGGGGAACAAACGAAAAGAGAGGAGGAGAAAATAAAATTATGGACTTTCTGAAAAAGAGGAAAAGTGAGACATTTAGAAGTGAAAGAAAGAACAAAACAGGACGAAAGAGTGAGAATTTGTGTGTGTCAGAGAGAGAACAAGAACGAGAGAATGAGTGAGTGAGAGTTAGTGAGAGTGAGTAAATGTGAGTTATTGAGATTGAGTGAGAGTGAGTGAGTGAGTGTGAGGGTGAGCGACAGTGAGTGTGAGAGTGAGCGAGAGTGAGTGAGAGTGAGCGAGAGTGAGAGTGAGAGTAAGTGAGTGAGAGAGAGTAGCTGTATACATATGAGTAGGAGAAAGAGAGAGAGCTAGAGGTATACGTGCTGGAGGGGGCGGGCCGACGTTCGCTCAATTAACACGCCCCTCGCGTGTGCACCCACTTCGCCTCGGGCGCCCCCCCCCCCCCGCCCGCGAGCGCCGCCCCGCGGATGCTTCCACGAAGTGCTGCGGTGCCCGACTACAGCGCCTCATCCCCCCCAAACAGATGTCTTCATTTCGTTCTCTTTTTGCTTTGCAACGGGTCTCTGCCGCTGGCTTCCACCAAGTTCATGGCCGAAAACTTGCAGCGGAAGCTGCAAATAAACACATCTTAACGTATTGTATGTATGTATGCACTTGGCGCGACAGCCCGTGAACGGGCTCAGGCCTACCGGCGACGTCCCTGCCTCGCGGCCGTGGGTTAAGGGGGCCATGTGGTTAGCACGTAGACATCCCCGCGCCGTATTCTGGTCTTCTCAACCTGAGAAGTAAATTTTCTCATCGTCACACGGCAACGTATACTGGGAAATTGCAAGGAAAACGCATAGTATAGTATAGTATTGGCTAAACCGAGAATCGAACCCGGGACCGCGTAGTGAAAAGAGAGCACGCTGATCAAAAGACCCTAAACGGATCACACCAAATGTATAAAATAGATAAATACCAACATATCACAGAAACAAATGGCTTGATTGGATGCTGATGAAATAACTCAAGTTTGAATCACTGATGCAATGGAAACTATTGTAATTGTTTCTACATCATATTTGCATCATGATTAGATCTTGCTTTTCGAAGAATAGTTAAGTAGTAAAGACTCTTTAATCTGCCAACCTCAATGAAACCCCCAACCAATTTTTTTTAAAATTATAACTACTCTCAAAACCTGGTATACTAAACATTGTCATATGAGGAAAAGTATAATATAGAACTATTTAACCATAGAATGGAATACACTTAGAATTATTTATTTCCAAAAGAAAATCGTTTTTCATCACAATATAAATAATAACCTGACGATGCTTATATAGATGATTTCGGTTCTTCCTTACGACACTTATGATGTACTTCTATTAACTGCTATAAAGACTTTCTGTCCTAATTTCACCTTCAGCCTAACTCTGAAGCAGTAGTCATTTCTGTGTGCACAGCTGCTTCTTCACTGGCTATGGCATTTTCGGCTGTAGGTGATTTTCTTTCAGCAATCCTATTTAGTGCAATTAAAATAATATCAAATAATATAAAAATTATCTACGCCTGAAACATTTCTACTAAGCTGAAATTCTATTTTCATGAGCATTTTGCTTGATGTAATTAATGAAGATGGGCAAAATATTGAAAATATTACAGGAACATAACGAGAATGTCAGAGGTAACGTCAATTTGTTTTTCGCGAATACCGCGGTTCCTATATATTTCGTAAGTTGATGAAGGGTATTTCAAACGTTAATGAAAACAATTGTTGATAAGATTGATTAAGTGCATATTATTTTTCAAAGTTTATTTTATTTTATTATAAAGTGCAGACGAAGGAGATTTCATTCATTAATAGAAAAATGCTACGTAGTGAAGCAAGAAGTGTAGAGTACGTTACCCAATAGAATAGAATATAAATAATAAGACTGAATTATTAATAAAAAAATTAGTTTTATTTTAAATATTTTTACTTTCTCGCGTTTAAGAAGGAACTTCTTAGGAGCAGAAAGTTGTGAAATGCTGCGCGAAAAACGGCGAATTTTCGGCCAAAAAACTCTTTATTATAGGACCATGGTAACGAAAATAGGGATAAATCTAGTTGCTAAATTTAGAAAAAATATTTCCCTCTCACGTGGAGTAGCAAGAATCAATGTTTTGTGGCTCCCTAATACCTAAAACTCGATTGACGACAAAACGTCTGTCCATCTGTGAGCAATCAACGCTAGCGGCAAAACTTTTCTCCAAAATTGATATTCCCCAATCGATCTGGCTTGTGTTACGGCCCATCGAATTTGAAGACGATACTTTAATTTTGGTTATGAACATGAACATGGAGCACCTTAGACATTTTCAAAATTTTCACAAAAATGGCGCCATCAATTTTGATTAAATTTCGTTTTTGGATATTCTGAATAACGTTTAAGAAAATAGTGCAGGTGTCATGTTCCCTCAAATCCCTTTGAATAAAAAAAAAACTTCTAACTGAAATACACGAAAGACAATTAGTTTTCAAATACGTCCCACCTGTTCGGGGAGAGTATTTTCTTTTTCGTAGGTAGTTTCCCACGCGGCACATCTGCACACAGCCTTTGCTCGTTGATTTTTAACATTCCTTTTCCGTTTTTTGGTCGCCAAATGCAATCTCTCCCCCTCGCAGTCTTTCCTGTGCGTGCGCTGGGCGTGCGCCGCCCCTCGCGTGCTTGGCGCATGCGTCGGAATGCCAGGCGCATGCGCGCGCGCTCTCGCGTGCGCCCCGCGAATTAGCGGCCCGCCCCTCGGCACGGAGCCACGCGAGGCAGCCCGCGAACCTTGCGCGCTGTGAAGGAGCAGCTACGAATGGATTCCTCGCACTCGGGGAGATATAGTAGTAGTTTACGCTATTAGATCATAATGTTAAGCTTTATTGCACGAGTACATGTTTTGAAAACGAGCGACTTTAGGAGCGAGTTTTCAAATTTGTTCGAGTGTAATAAAGCAACATTATAAACGAGTTGCATACTATATACAGCGCCCAAAGTTTAGGAATGGATTCCTCGCTCTCTAGGAGAGATAACAGTAGTTTATGCAATTAGGTTATAATGTTAAGCTTTATTACTTGAGTACATGTTTCGCAAACGAGCGACTTTAGAAGCGAGTTTTCAAATTTCTACGAATGTAATAAAGCAACATTTTAAGCAGTGAGTTGCATACTATATATTTTTGTACAACAGCATTACACATTTATAAGAAAATCAAACTTAATTTTACGAAACAACTTCCCTGTGACGACTCGGGTATTTGACATCGTGTGAGTAAACGGTGGTCGGCTGTTCCGTTTAGCTCTACCTCCCGACGATTCTCTCACTCTGATTGGCTGAATGTGTGATGACGCTATCATTCGTGACATAAAATCTAATACGTCATCATTTGTGCCGTAAAATGCCCGATAATGAACGACTTCTTGCAACAGAAAAGGTTCTTTTATAATGCTGGAATACAAAACTAGTCTTTTACGCAACGAGTACCGTTATACACATTATTACAATAGACGATTTGGGAATAGAATAGAAGGTCAAATGCTAGTTGAGTGCAATACTTCTTTTAATGTCTATGTTTGCATTTAACAATTGTTTTGCAAATGAGCCAACGTAAATTGGCAAGATAACTATTATTATTATTATTATTTATATTATTATATTTATAATTTATATTATTATTATTATTATTAACGATGGAGTGGCAACAAGTAATAAACGGTGTGCGACAACATGCGGAGCCCTAAGTTTATAGGAATGAATTTTTCGCATTTAGAAAGAGTTAAATTATATAGTAAAAGTGGCATTTTGTTTTGCCAGTACAAAAAAGTTGAGTCCCGAGACCGATAGACGTAAACATACCAGCAATATAAAATCACATTTACCACGTGCCACACTCTAAGAGTAACGTTTCGACAGCCTTGTATCCTTTTTGCGTTTTGTCATTTTTCTCTTTTATTCCCCTTTTGTCCCATTTGTCCTTTGTGAACTATTTGTCACATTTGTTCTCAATGCCATCTTGTCCTCTTTATTTTTTCGTCTATTTCGTATGTTTCGTCCTTGTAAATTTTTAAATTATTTTGTACTATCTTCCTTTACTGCAAATTAACCAGAATAAATGAGCACAGACTCACTTTAAGCTCTAATGTTAAAAATTGAAATTGAACAAGATACGAGAATTTGAATGAAGCAAACAAAAAAGCGGACAAAATAAAAGTTCAGGAATTACATAGGAAAAACATTTCAGTTAAACAAAAACGTTCAAAATGCCCCACCATAACGTGCCAATATGGGAACAAATTTAACTTATGCTTATTGTATAAAAAAATTGGTATAAGTAGAAAAAAATCAAAAAACTAGAATGGAATAAATCACAATCTACTCAATCTAATAGATTCAAAGTTATATAGGAAAAATGAATTCGACTTCCTGTAAAAGTTCATAATAACCCCCGCGTTACGTGCCAAAATGGGAAAAAAATTAATTTCAGCTTATTGTATTTAAATTGGTATGTAAGTAGAAGAAAATACGAGAAATTAAATGGCGTAAACCACAATCTGCTAAATCTAATAGTTTCGATATTACAGAGGAAAAACGAATTCGTCTAAATGTAAAAGTTCATAATACCTCCCCGTTACGTGCCAAAATGGGCAAAAAATTAATTTCGGCTTATTGTATTCAAAATTGGTATATAAGTATAAGAAAATACGAGAAATTGAATGGCGTAAACCACAATCTGCTAAATCAAATAGTTTCGAAGTTACAGAGGAAAAACGAATTTGTCTAAATGTAAAATTTCATAATACCTCCCCGTTACGTGTCAAAATGGGCAAAAAATTAATTTTGGCTTATTGTATTCAAAATTGGTATATAAGTAGAAGAAAATACGAGAAATTGAATGGCGTAAACACAATCTGCTAAATCAAATAGTTTCGAAGTTACAGAGGAAAAACGAATTCGTCTAAATGTAAAAGTTCATAATACCCCCCCGTTACGTGTCAAAATGGGCAAAAAATTAATTTCGGCTTATTGTATAAAAAATTGGTATATAAGTAGAAGAAAATACGAGAAATTGAATGGCGTAAACCACAATCTGCTAAATCAAATAGTTTCGAAGTTACAGAGAAAAAACGAATTCGTCTAACTGTAAAAGTTAATAATACCCCCCCGTTACGTGCCAAAATGGGCAAAAAAATAATTTCGGCTTATTGTATTAAAAATTGGTATATAAGTAGAAGAAAATACGAGAAATTGAATGGCGTAAACCACAATCTGCTAAATCTAATAGTTTCGGAGTTACAGAAAAAGAACGAAGTCGACTAATTGTAAAAGTTCATAATAGCTCCCCCCCATAACGTGCCAAAATGGAAAAAAAATATTTCGTCGTATTGTATTGAAAATAAGAATACAATAGAACATGGTACGGGAAATTGAATGGAGCAAACCACAATTCGCTCAATCTAATTGTTTTTGAGTTACATGGGAAAATAGATTTTGCGCTAAATGCGAAAGTTCAATATACCCCCCATTACGTGCCAAAATGAAAAAAAAAATAATTTCGTCTTATTGTATTGAAAATAAGTATACAAGTAGCCCAAGATACGGGAAGTTGAATGGAGAAAACCAGAGTTCGAAAAAATTTAAATCTTCGGAGTTCCATTTTTTTTCTTCTGCGGCTAAATACGAAAGTTCAAAACACTCCCCCCATTACGTGACATAATGGAGAAAAAATTAATTTCAGCGTATAGTATTAAAAAATGGCATTTTAGTAGAACAAGATTCGAGAAATTGAATGGAAGAAACCAGAATTCAATAAAAATAATACTTTCGGAATTACATTATTTTCTCTTTTGCGGGTAAATACGAAAGTTCAAAACACCCTCCCATTACGTGAGAAAATGGAGAAAAAAATAATTTCAGAGTATAGTAATGAAAACAGGTGTAATAGTAGAACATGATAAGAGAAATTGAATGGAGCAATCCCCTTTCTGCTCAATCTAGTAATTTCGGAGATACATTGGAAGTACGATTTTTGCTAAATGTGAAATTTTTAAAATTCTCATCTATTTTGTGCCAAAATGGGGAAAAAATTTAATTTTGGCTGATTGTATTAAAAATTTGTGTATAATCAGAAGAAGATAATTGATAAGAAACTTTGGATAGAAAAAGCAATAAACTTTTTGCTTGGAGCATTGTGTATGTATTGTTAGCTGCTATTAGTTTTTATTTCACGAGTGGAATAGTCAACGTATAGTTTGTAAACAAAGAGTAAACTCCCTATGTGTGCAAATTCATTTTATACTCGACAATACACTTTACGCTGTAGATTTTTCCATCCAATTCCAGTTTGAATAACTGAAAGCTATGTTAAATATCATGCGACACACCGATCGATGTAGTATTCAGCTACCTAGGATAGATGAGTCACAGTTTATATTAGGCCTGTAGGAAGAAGTGGTATGAAAAATAGGATAGAAAAAGCGATAGATATTTTTAGAGACATCTCCGTGATTGGTGCATTTTGTATATATAATTAAACACTATGAGTTTTAATTTCACGAATGGAACAGTCAAGCTAAAATTGTAGACAAAGATTAAAATCTCGATGTTTGATCCGTTATACACTACAAGCTGTTGACTTTATCATTCAAGAAATAGTTTGAATAGGTAAAATGAATGTGATGGTTCGAACATTCATGCAGCCTGTCTTAATTCGCAATCCACCAGCCGCCACTGTATGGGCGTGAGAAACTTGGATGATGGTCATCGGGAGACAGTTATAGCTCGTTAACCCGTCCAGGTGTTACGAGCGAGCATGTACGCGGTTAATATGCAAAGCTCTTCAAGGAACTTCAAGAGCGTGGGAAAACTGCCTTCTGGGGCGATGTTTTTGCGGTGATGTTTGCACCTTTTTCTTTGTATTTTGAAAAATGTATTTTATTTTTTTAGAATGGTTTCATAAATCCACTAATAATATCTTTACTTGTTCTAATAAGTGACAATAAACACTATTATAATGTTTTACAACCCTCAGTACGTTTCTTCAAGATGGCTTTCTTTTCAGCAAAAGGAAGTTCTCGTTGAAGAGCACTCGGAAGTTTGCATCTACAGTGAAACAAGGCCTCATTAAATTCTCTGCATTCGTGGGGAGGGATATTCCCGAAACAGACCACGGGGACAGCAAACGTCCCCAAATAATTTGTAGTAACTACCAAATAAAATAGTACCTAATTTCCTACTCTTCTGGAATTTATTGCACCTTTTAATAGCTTGCTTAACTTACGTGCAAGAAATTAAAATTTGTTCTAAGTATCAATATGCTTAAAATAGGTTACATCTGAGACGGGAATCTCCTGCAATCCCCGCTTACGTCTAGATCGTCCGTCATATTACATAAAATTGAAATATTTGTGACGCTTGTGAACTACAAGAGGATAACAACAATAATGCAAATTATTTTATAATTTATGCTTTTCAATTATAATTAAAAAGATATCCTAGTTACCATAAGCAAGGTGATATATGATTTCCACTTAGATTATATTGCATTTGAAGCAATTAAAATATATTTTCAGATTAATAAATTAATATTGATATTTATTTTTATTTTTCTTCTTTTCCTTGTTCCTTTGTCCCCTCCTGTCCAATCGTTTTCTCTTCCATTCCCTTTTGCCTCTTCTCCATCCCCACTTCTCTTTCCCCTATTCTCTTCAGACTCCTGCATCCTCCTTTCCTACGTCCCGTCCTTCCTCATTAACTTTCTCTCGTCCATCCCGCTTTCCCTCTTCTTGTCCTCGATCTTTTTTTTACACTATCTTCTTTTCTCTCTTCTCCTCCCTCTTCTTCATCGTCTTTTTCGACTACACTTTCTTCTTTTAACTATATCACTGTCTTTTACACCTCCATCCATTCCTTCTTCGTCTTCCTCCCCTTCTTCTTGATCTTACGTGTCCATTTCCCACGTGCACCCACTATCCGGTCGCCGCTGCGGACAAGCCAGGGCCGGACGGCGTGGCGTGGCGTGGCTCGGCTCGGGGACTGTCAGGCCACTTATGACGGACGAGGTCGGCGCGGGGCGGGGCGGGGCGGAGCGGGGCGGGGCGGGGCGGGGCGGGGCGGGGCGCGGCGGGGCGCGGCGGGGCGGGGCGCACTAGGAGCAACGGTCGAACAATGGCCGTATTAATCACGAGGTAGCCGGATGGAGACGTCGACCTAGCAGCCACTGCCGGGGGGAAACGAAGGAAGAGAGAGGGGGAGGGGGGATTCTGGATGACGTCCACCCCCCCATCCCACCCCCTTTCGCTTTCCTAGGAGACTGGAAGGGGGCACTCGCCGAGATGGATCTAGGCCACGGCTTCAGCTCGCGCGAATGCAGGAAGAAGGATGCAACTTATCGTAGGCCATGCCCTCCCTCAACTTCTATTTTCTTTATTATTATAGATGAAAAACTAAAAAAAACTAGAGGTGCTACAACAGCACGTGCTTTCTCGCGTTTTTGGAAACAGAAAGATATTATTGAAATAATCCAATTTATACTCTACTAACATCTCAGATGTAACTTAAAAACGTCTATATACACCAAACAAAATTATTCATTTGTTGAGCATATACATGCATTTACTCCAATAGTGAGGGAGAGTAATAATCTTACTTTTTCAAATTCAGCAAACATTAATAAATGTAACTGTTATCGTGTTTGCAGAATATTATTAAAATAATTTCAGACATGCTTCACTCACATCGAAGTAACCTTTCAGCATTTGAATACCATTATCAGCGATCAAAACTTCTGAAAATAAAATTAGTATTTGTTAATTCTAAGATAAACCTATTTCCTTCCTTAAATCTTAAATGGAAGAAAAGGTCACACGCGTTTGTTAGGGCACTGCTCCGGCATTCGCCTGGTGTTGATGGGAGAAACCACAAAAAGTCAGAGCAGCCCACCGCTAGAATTCTTCTCCAGACAGAGACTGAATCCGACCTAGCTGAGAAGCTAGTGTCGAAACTCCTGCCAATATCTAGACTCGAACCTAGAACCTCCCGATCGGAGACTGCAGTGACATCAATTGAAACCCTGACCCCGGTCAGGTGACTCAATAGAAAGGTACGAGCGTAGGGACAAGACATAACAGTGTCGACTTCGGCCGTTTATTCTATTGCGTTAGACGAAACACGGCGTAATAAGACGTTTATATTCCGTCCAGGACGTGGTGGTGGACGGGCGACAAGAAGGACACGCCTACCAACCTCCTCTGCAGCGGAGAAGAAGCGACCCCGCGACTGCGCACAACCCGAGAAAGACTCGAGAAAGAGCGTCACCCGCGCCGTTTGTGCATTCAACAGGCGCTGACCCACATTTGTCACTCGCAACACGCGTCCACGGCCGTTCGCTGTTGTCGTGTTCCAGGACACGACAACGCCATGGGAGTAGGTTGGATCTAGCACTGACACATGCAGTATCGTTTTATTTCATAAGGTTTCGATTTAATAGTAATTTGCGCGGCAATAGCGATAGGAGGTTATAGTTGTTGTAATGATCTCTCCCTTCATGACCTCAACAACGCCCTTGGAGTGGGTTGGATCTAGCACTGTCACAAGCAGTATCGTTTTAGTTAATGAGGTTTCGCTTTAATAGTAATTTGCGCGGCAATAGCGATAGGAGGTTATAATTGTTGTAATGATCTCTCCCTTCATGACCTCAACAACGCCCTTGGAGTGGGTTGGATCTAGCACTGTCACATGCAGTATCGTTTTAGTTAATGAGGTTTCGCTTTAATAGTAATTTGCGCGGCAATAGCGATAGGAGGTTATAATTGTTGTAATGATCTCTCCCTTCATGACCTCAACAACGCCCTTGGAGTAGGTTGGATCTAGCGCTGACACATGCAGTATCGTTTTAGTTAATGAGGTTTCGCTTTAATAGTAATTTACGCGGCAATAGCGATAGGAGGTTATAATTGTTGTAATGATCTCTCCCTTCATGATCTCAACAACGCCCTGGGAGTAGGTTGGATCTAGCACTGTCACATGCAGTATCGTTTTAGTTAATGAGGTTTCGCTTTAATAGTAATTTACGCGGCAATAGCGATAGGAGGTCATAATTGTAATGATCTCTCCCTTCATGACCTCAACAACGCCCTTGGAGTAGGTTGGATCTAGCACTGTCACATGCAGTATCGTTTTAGTTAATAAGGTTTCGCTTTAATAGTAATTTGCGCAGCAATAGCGATAGGAGGTTATAATTGTTGTAATGATCTCTCCCTTCATGACCTCAACAACGCCCTTGGAGTGGGTTGGATCTAGAACTGTCACATGCAGTATCGTTTTGTTTAATAACGTTTCGATTTAATAGTAATTTACGCGGCAATAGCGATAGGAGGTCATAATTGTAATGATCTCTCCCTTCATGACCTCAACAACGCCCTTGGAGTAGGTTGGATCTAGCACTGTCACATGCAGTATCGTTTTAGTTAATGAGGTTTCGCTTTAATAGTAATTTACGCGGCAATAGCGATAGGAGGTCATAATTGTAATGATCTCTCCCTTCATGACCTCAACAACGCCCTTGGAGTAGGTTGGATCTAGCACTGTCACATGCAGTATCGTTTTAGTTAATAAGGTTTCGCTTTAATAGTAATTTGCGCAGCAATAGCGATAGGAGGTTATAATTGTTGTAATGATCTCTCCCTTCATGATCTCAACAACGCCCTGGGAGTAGGTTGGATCTAGCACTGTCACATGCAGTATCGTTTTAGTTAATGAGGTTTCGCTTTAATAGTAATTTACGCGGCAATAGCGATAGGAGGTCATAATTGTAATGATCTCTCCCTTCATGACCTCAACAACGCCCTTGGAGTAGGTTGGATCTAGCACTGTCACATGCAGTATCGTTTTAGTTAATAAGGTTTCGCTTTAATAGTAATTTGCGCAGCAATAGCGATAGGAGGTTATAATTGTTGTAATGATCTCTCCCTTCATGACCTCAACAACGCCCTTGGAGTGGGTTGGATCTAGAACTGTCACATGCAGTATCGTTTTGTTTAATAACGTTTCGATTTAATAGTAATTTACGCGGCAATAGCGATAGGAGGTCATAATTGTAATGATCTCTCCCTTCATGACCTCAACAACGCCCTTGGAGTAGGTTGGATCTAGCACTGTCACATGCAGTATCGTTTTAGTTAATGAGGTTTCGCTTTAATAGTAATTTACGCGGCAATAGCGATAGGAGGTCATAATTGTAATGATCTCTCCCTTCATGACCTCAACAACGCCCTTGGAGTAGGTTGGATCTAGCACTGTCACATGCAGTATCGTTTTAGTTAATAAGGTTTCGCTTTAATAGTAATTTTCGCAGCAATAGCGATAGGAGGTTATAATTGTTGTAATGATCTCTCCCTTCATGATCTCAACAACGCCCTGGGAGTAGGTTGGATCTAGCACTGTCACATGCAGTATCGTTTTAGTTAATGAGGTTTCGCTTTAATAGTAATTTACGCGGCAATAGCGATAGGAGGTCATAATTGTAATGATCTCTCCCTTCATGACCTCAACAACGCCCTTGGAGTAGGTTGGATCTAGCACTGTCACATGCAGTATCGTTTTAGTTAATAAGGTTTCGCTTTAATAGTAATTTGCGCGGCAATAGCGATAGGAGGTTATAATTGTTGTAATGATCTCTCCCTTCATGACCTCAACAACGCCCTTGGAGTGGGTTGGATCTAGAACTGTCACATGCAGTATCGTTTTAGTTAATGAGGTTTCGCTTTAATAGTAATTTGCGCGGCAATAGCGATAGGAGGTTATAATTGTTGTAATGATCTCTCCCTTCATGACCTCAACAACGCCCTGGGAGTAGGTTGGATCTAGCACTGTCACATGCAGTATCGTTTTAGTTAATAAGGTTTCGCTTTAATAGTAATTTGCGCGGCAATAGCGATAGGAGGTTATAATTGTTGTAATGATCTCTCCCTTCATGATCTCAACAACGCCCTGGGAGTAGGTTGGATCTAGCACTGTCACATGCAGTATCGTTTTAGTTAATGAGGTTTCGCTTTAATAGTAATTTACGCGGCAATAGCGATAGGAGGTCATAATTGTAATGATCTCTCCCTTCATGACCTCAACAACGCCCTTGGAGTAGGTTGGATCTAGCACTGTCACATGCAGTATCGTTTTAGTTAATAAGGTTTCGCTTTAATAGTAATTTGCGCGGCAATAGCGATAGGAGGTTATAATTGTTGTAATGATCTCTCCCTTCATGATCTCAACAACGCCCTGGGAGTAGGTTGGATCTAGCGCTGTCACATGCAGTATCGTTTTATTTAATAAGGTTTCGATTTAATAGTAATTTGCGCGGCAATAGCGATTGGAGGTTATAATTGTTGTAATGATCTCTCCCTTCATGACCTCAACAACGCCCTTGGAGTAGGTTGGATCTAGCGCTGACAGACGCAGTATCGTTTTATTTAATAAGGTTTCCCTTTAACTGAAATTTGCGCGGCAGGGGCCAATATTATTGTTGTAACGATCTTTCCCTTGCTGATCTCGGCAGGGTGCAGCAGGGGGTTAGATCACTGATAGTGGTTAGAAATGTATAGGATCAAATGTGAGAAAATCGAGAAAAGTAGAAATTATGCAGTGTAAAAAAACAACGACAGTTGTTAATAATCATTGTGATTTTCTATAATTCCTTGAATTCGTCTAATTTCTTGCGAAACGCCTCTTCTTCGCAAAATCCTTCCGAATACCCTCTCAAATATTTTCTGATACACTCATTCCATTTTGTGGTCTTTGTTATAATGATGAAACTGAAAATGTTTTCCCTATCGCTGGTTCATTTTTTAGGCCAGATGTCCACAAATCTCAAATCATTTTCAGTGTATTGTCTCTATTATTATTATTATTATTATTATTATTATTATTATTATTATTATTATTATTATTGGCGTATAGGCCATTACTGACCACGCTACACTATTAACGTGTGTACTTCTTCCAGGATCAGCTTTTCAGCTGTATCCTTGGATTACAACAAGTTTGTCACGACTTGAAGTGTGAATTATGAGATGATAAGTTGATAATGAGGGGTGAAGGGACAATTACAAATACGACCATGTCTACGCAGGACTCGAACCGGCAGCCTCCTCGGCACAGACGGCGGCTGCCGCAACCGTCTGCGCCACGGGGCCGACATTGTCTCTATTATTATTATTATTATTATTATTATTATTATTATTATTATTATTATTATTATTATTATTATTATTATTATTATTATTAAATCAGTTTTTCGCGTATGTGCAAGTTCATTTCATTTGTAAAATGCGAAGCCTACTACAGTTTCTGAGGATACAATGTTGTTTCTCGTCTGCAAAGTTCTAGCTGAAATCTTTTTTAAATGAATCCAGAAAGCATCATCTTGCTTCCTATGATTTTCTTCAATTTTTTGCTACCTCTATGAAAATAAAACTCACGCTTGTGTTGAGCTCTCATTCCAATAAGAGATGCTTTTCATAAGTATGTTTCGTGTTGTACTACATGTTTGTCAAGGCACTGTTGTTCTTTGTTTTTCCGCTATGATGGATGACTTGTTTTCCACATAATATAAAACGGAATGCTTGAAAATTTATTGACTTGACGAACGAGAAGAGTTCTTCAGAATTTTGAATCGCTAATTATACAGGTTCTGTCAAGACCGACGAGTTTTTGAGAGGGATGATCATAATGTGTGCCAAGAAACCCGTATAAACATTGTGTGAACAAACAACACAATGTTCAATAGTGTGTAGGTTTGAGAGTTGGGAATTTAGAGAGTTTGAGAGTAGATTGGAGAGTTGATTAACACAATGCAGAATAATTAGACAAGTATTAATGCAACAATGGACTTGAAATTATTTACAGAGAGGAAATTAGAAAAAAAAGTTCAGAATCGTGTGTATTTAAGAATTCCTACGAACTGAAAATGGAGTGATGTAGAGAAAACAACTCCTTCCCTTTGGAAAAGAGGATGATCTTCAGGAAAAGCTTCAGTTGTAAAGAAAATTGGAGTGTCGGTGATTTCAAAAGAACTGCGTTTTCATAATTTCATATGTTTACGCAGATGACATAAAAACAACGAACTAGAACTACATAGAGTAGCAGAAGCGCCACCACCTGCGCAGCAAAATTAAGCCCTGTTTTTTCAGTCAAAGCAGCGTCCTCTGGAGAAACAGAGTATCCTAGAATTCCGTTTGGCGCTGGTTGAGTCCGGTTTGGCGCGGTATCAATTCTCTTACTCTGTTCCACGACCAACAACCTATCATTTAAGAACGAAATCACAATATGCAAGAAGAACGAATTGAGAAACTATAAAAATACGTTGATTTCTGCATTGGTTATTGTCATAAGAATATGACGAGTTAAAATGATGTTGTAGTTGCCTGAAAGCGAATCATATTGCAACAGGAAGCAAACAAGCAGGTCACAAATAAGGCGGCAAACTTAAAAAAAAGTATATTTGTGGTTTGATGACTTCCATTCTTACAGTTATATGCCGAACATATTGAAGGCATTTTGAATATTATTATTCTAACCACTAGTATATTTTACACGAAACAAAAACAATATATCAATAATATCTGATACGAAGAACACGTCGATTTAGTACAACAGTTCTACATGCCACTATCAGGCGCCTCTCGTGTTTTGACTGCAAAAAAACGCGGCGGCCTTTAGTTCGTCAAGCGTCCACCAAGATCGCTGAAACCAGAGGGTCGACCAATCTATGTAGGTAGTATATTCTAGCTCGTTGTGTAAAAAACAATTCAATTATTTTTACGATTTTCGTATGTTTGCGCAAGGTAATGCGTAAGGTTACTTCGTTTTTAAATTATATGCACAGGTTTGTTTACGTGTTTTTTTGGTACAAATTTTCAAAGTAGCGTATGTTATGCCCGACACAACACTATCTTTCAGTAAAAACAGTTTCGAAGTGCATTATTTATTTGTAATTTAATTTTGTAGAAAGTAATTTAATTTTGTCCACATGTCATTCAAGATACTAGAATAGTTACTGCCTGTTTAAGAACTCAATGAGTCAAAATTTTACATCATACTTTAAACATTCTTAGTCCATATGTAAAAACATATTTAGATACTTGTTACAAATTCGGCTCGTCTGATAATTAGGCTGTCATATTGCGATAAAATACCTTGCAATGAATGCTTAGTTTGCAAATAACTAATATTTTTATGTCGTAGGCTTTCGCGGCCAGAGTCATGATCTGGGCTGGGCCTATCACCTAGCCCACCTCTATATATACCCCAGAGCGCCCAACATCCTTGCGCAGTACAGCCCCGAAGAGGACCGCGATATGTCGGTCGAAACGTCGGCACCTCAGCCATCGACGCGGCGTCACCCGGACAGCCCAGATCATAATTAATATTTTGTTCAACCGTACAGTAAAGTCTGTTCCATTCTGCTCGTGTGAAACGCGCAGTCGTCTCAAACAACTATGTTGACACATTGCCGGCCAAATTACTTCGAATTTGGCGCCTTGTCTTCTTTAACAGGGCGTTTGATGTTCTTTGAAGGCGTTTCAAAGGAAAAGATTATACATTTTAAACTTGGCGCCTTCGAGATAGTCTTAATTTTCTCCAAAAAGCCGCGCGAATTTCTTCTCTGCCGACCAAACATTCATTTCGTCATGCAAAGTCCTTGGAGTCGATTATCAACTTCTTTCTATTAGTTCGGAACGTCACCGAAAGATCGCACCAGCTCCTGGATGGCAAATAATTCCCGCTAAAAAATGGCATTGTCGAAATGAGTTTTCTATCGCAGGCGTCGGCTCGCCTTGTTACGACAAGCTAATGCGGAAAGCCGAGTAAAAGCGTTTTGAACGTCTTCAAGGTTCGACCCAGAGTGTGCCAGATACTGGATGTAGTAGAAACACGTAGCTAAAGGCCACGGAATTCGTAAGGAAAGGGTCAGTTTTCGTTTGGACAGAGGTAACTGTGACAACTTCTTCAATACTCGTTCTTTCTCCAAGTAAGTCTTTGTCAATTGTGTGTCATCTCTTTTCCAGAACACTCTTGTCTGACAAAAACTACTGTGATAGAAGAGGCGATGTTCCATTGTCATTTCCATCAACAATGCTCTCCCAACCTTTCTTCGACTATTTCGCCGCCTGAACAAACTATTTCTCCCGACGCGGCCTCGTCCACTGCGCACTCGCAACCGACCGCATGCAAAAGACAGACGACGCGCGTGCTGCGGCGCCGACAAGTCTCCGCAACGGGGCGGCGCAAATACGGAGCGCTAATGGCCGCGCTTTCCACATTCGCACTCGACAAGATGGCGCGTCAGCCGCGACTTTCTACCTCTGGAACGGGGAAAACTAGCGCTGCATGGGCATCAAGTACCTCACTAACTAACCCTCGTATCTGCTTGTTTATATCAGTGGGGTCCTTTTGAACCCAATGCTTTACTGACAACTGGAAGTGGGAAACATAAATGTGCATGGCTATAAACTGAGAGTAAATAATTGATTTTTTATAAGGATACCTTTTATGTTATTTTCAGTAACATAATTTTTTTCATATTAAATATTTTATATAAAGTATAACCTCTACCATATGTAGCCTCCTTTGCCGAAACATAATGCGCCAGAAATATTTATAAGAGTCGGCGCTATTTATTTTCAGATAAATCGAATATTGGCGGATTCAGACATATTTTTTGTTCATCTTGTCAAGTTAATGACAAGATGTTACAAATGATAAAGAAAAAATAATAGACTAAAATCTTAAATCAAACTGTACACGGGTATTAATAACTCTCAAACAAAAATTGGAAAATATGTGAAAATGTCTTGGTACTTGCTTAAAAAGTACATCAAGGGAAAAGATTGGAAATATCCTGCAAAAATTGAGAAAAGTCATAAAAAATTAATGATGGTGGGGTCCGAAAAGACCGCATATATAGAATGAGGGTTAAATGAAGCGGTTATCGAAAGGTCTTATATTAGAGGAAATTGTATTGTGAACGTCTACTGCAAGACAGATAGCTGGTTTTCGTAGTGAAAAGCTGTAGGATTTTCAAGGCAAAGTGTAATTCATGAGTCAATAAAAATTATTCACTCAAGGAATTGCAAAGAAGTAAAATCGTAGCAGGGAGTGAAAAAGAGGATTTAAAAAAATATTAAGAAACATTGCCCTATTTCCTTTTTAAATACCCAACATTACTAACTAGAAATGCGTGCAAAAGTTGAAAGGAAATGATGCGCCATTTAATAGGTGTTAATGGTTTTGGTACATACCGAGAAACTCCAGAAAAATTCATAAATAACGAAAAAGATTCGATTTTCACTAAAAATGTAAATATTTCATTATTTTATTTCGTCTGTTCTCGTACTGCGCACACCGACTACATTTTTGAATTCTCTTGGTTAGTGAATCCTTGTTTACGACACAGTTGACATCATGCTATGGCAAAGCTCCAAGAAGAACGCGCTCCTTTTAAACATTTGCTATTCACTCGTTGCGTTACGGAAAAGCATATTTTTAAATTCTTGGTAGCATGTAAAGAATGGGAGAGCTGGCCTGGATATCCTAGTTTTCTAAGGCTGTAGGGCTGTAGTTGCCTCGGTTCGAAGGGTCGCGGGATCGAATCGCGCCTCAGGCGCGAATGTTTGTGTGAAGTCGTGTTGTCCTTAGGTGTCGTGTCCCTCCTACAGCTACCCCAATATAAACAATCACAGCGGTCGCTACACGTCGCTACATGACCCAGTAGTTAACAGTAATAGTAACAGAATGTAATGACAGTAGTTAATAAGCGATCTAAATAAGGGGAGAACTCCTTTCTATATGTATTCAGAATTCAACTTGTATATTGGTTGGAGTATGAAACCCAGAATTAAGAAAATGTTCACATTATACATTTCTTCCTATAGCATGTCACACACTATTTTAAACCTTGACCGTTTTTTAACCTTAAAATAAAGAAATAAACAAGCTGTATAAAATTCTACTCAATGTTCCCAATAAGATTAAAGACTCTTTTTGCTAAAATACTTAATTTATTGCGGTGTTCTACGCGAGCATTTTATTTGGGCTGTATGGAAGCAATGTTTAGGAACATTTTTTGTGTGATTTTGTTCAGGAGCATTTTTGCTGCTGCAGGCGAATAGTTATTTACTAATTACCTACTTCGTTAACATAATGTGTTTGCTGTTAGTAAAGATGTTTAGGCGTAATTTTCATCTCTTAGTACCAATTACCAGTTGACTTGCTTTTAGCACATACACTCAATGTTCAGAGTGTTTTATGCACACCTAAGGTTTTGTTTTGTTCCACTGCACAAGCTGCAAGGACTCAATTCGTTTGAGTCTCCGCATTGTGGTTTCACTAGGTTAGCTTCACCACTAGAATGATGGTGATGTCTTCTCTTCATGCGTTCAAGGAAACCTCATGAACTCGTTGGTAACTGATTCAAGTTGATGTCTACAAACATCATAATTTCTTTTCGCATTTACTATTTTTTTCATAATTTCTTTTCGTTTTTATATTTGTTGGTTTGGTGTAACCCTATATTTGAGCTCCAGAGATCCTCACCGGCTATTAGGTTATTTTTATAGGTAAGGAATGTTACTTAGGTGAACTGTAATATTCCTACCAAGTATCCAAAGCAGAATCATTTATTTTAACCCTGGTACTTTCGTTTGAAAACGTTCCTCTCATTGAATTTGACGTCAACTGCCATACCCAGGCACTTCAATTGTTTCACCATGAGGTATACAATATTCTTCGAAAGCAGTCATTTTCGTTTCTGAGTTATAGAAAATATATTTGTATCGGTACACGAATTGCAAGCATGATTTTTCTGCATTGCAAACAAAATAGTAATTCACCCTTACCTCTACTCTTACCATTACAAGCAAAAGGAGAGTTCAGCAAAACGTGCGCATAGTGAAGCTACATTTACGTCCAGAAGCAAAACAAGGTGACATCTCAGCATTTGCTCAATGGATCAGAGAAACTGGACAAAAACCTGATCGAGATGGGGTCATTGATCCGGAAGCTGGAGTACATTATTTGTTACAAGCATATGAAATCTTTTAAACAAAATACACAATACAAATGTAAAATAATTCATTATTTATCACTGTTTTGTTAAAATAAACATTTTGATAATTAGTATAGTCTCTAATTATATAAAAAGTGTTATGCCGCAAAAAAGATTTTACTTTTAACATAAATTTGTGATTCGACTTCAATTGTTTAATGTCATCGCGTTGCGTTGGGCAGTGCGTTGTGGAAATTAACTTTAAAAATAGTGCAATCATGTTCTGCAGCGCCATCTAGTGGTGCTACAACAAAATTAATAGAGCACATATACCTTCTGGGTGGAAAAAATAGGTAGATGAACCAACTTTCGTGGAAATCGGTCACACGGTGTCGAAGTTTACTGATCTTATACATACCAACTTTATATATATATATATATATATATATATATATATATATATATATATATATATATATATATATATATATATATATATATATATTATACTAAATTTGAATATTTATTTTTAAAAGTATGAAAATATGGTGTTTTGTCACCACGTTTCAAAAACCCTACTTGCGGAAATAGTACCTATCTATCTACCTACCTACCTATATGTGTAGCAACCACGCGGGCAAATCTGCGCTGCCTCCGGAGCGAGTGTTCAAGAGTCACGTGGCGTCGCCTGCCTCCGGCGTCCCCTCCCGAGTGCCTCCCCGCCGGTGGCGCGTGCGGCGGCGCCTTCTCAATGAACGCGCCCGTTTAGGAGGCGGCGCAGGCTGAGGACGGCGGCCCCGCGAGGTCGCAGGCGGCGGAACGCCTCAGGAGGCTGACGTAGTAGCCATGGAGTCGGAAATGGTGGAGGCGGTGACGTCCATAGCAGCATCTGTGCGTGGGGCGGCGGAGCGGTTACGACAGATACGGCGGTTAACAGTGGCGGTGGCTGTAGGAGGGGCACAAGGATACTGACTGAAAAGAGGTTCCGGAGGTTTTAACGTTGGAGTCGAAAACGGAGACGTCAGTGACAGCAGTTGATGTTGTGAAGGCTTAGTGGTAACGTCAGTGGTAGTAGTTGTAATAACGTCAGTGGTAGCGGTGGAGACGTCCAGTGGCAGTACTGCCAGTCATGATATCCAAGGGGGAGGAGCGTATGCGGCGGAGGCAAAGACGGTGAAGGCTGAAATGGTAGCGAGGGCGGAAGTAGTAACGTTGAGAGCGGAAAAGGAAGGCGACGTTGGCGGCGGCGGCGGCGGCGGCGGCGGTGATGGCGATGGCGATGGCGGTGGCGGAGGCGGTGGCGGAGGCGGTAGCAGTGGCGGAGGCGGAGGCGGTGGCGGTGGCGGAGGCGGTGGCGGTGGCGGTGGCGGTGGCGGTGACGGTGGCGGAGGCGGAGGCGGTGGCGGAGGCGGAGGCGGAGGCGGAGGCGGTGGCGGTGGCGGTGGCGGTAGCAGTGGCGGAGGCGGAGGCGGAGGCGGAGGCGGAGGCGGAGGCGGAGGAGGTGGCGAACATGAGGGCAGAAACGGAATTAGAAGGGAAAGCCGATGAATATGTGATGGGGGCGTTCACAGAGGCGGTGGTAAATGATGATGAAAAAAAGGAGGTAAAAATTCTTTTAGATATAGATAAGGTAGATTTGACAATAGAGACACATGCACAGACAGGTAGATAGAGATACGTAAATAAATCAATGCCTGGTATGGGAAGGTCGTAGGGCTTCAGCCCTCTCAGCCAATAAATATAGAAATATAGCTCGTACTGTACTAACGGAAGCCATTTTGTACATGAATTGCTTACCTAATAAATTTTAACTACAAAATATCATTCAAATATATTTTCTATTCAGCCTAAATGACAAATTATTTATAAGAAATATTAAATTGGTTGGTTGCTATACATGTTCCCTATCTTCCTCACCTGAGATAAATTCTCAGTTCGCCTCTGATTAATTAGTACAAACACATAGATAAATAGATAAATGAAGATATAAATGTTAAGAAAGATAGCAGAAAAATTAATAGATATTCATATAAATTTAAAAAAAAACATTACACAGGTAGAAGGATATATGCATATGTGGATTGGAAAATATGGATTGATAGACAGTGATGGATATATCTATAGATAAAGAGGTAGGTAGAAACAAAGATACATAGGTATATGGGTAGATAGATATAGATAGATACTTGGATGGGTGGATGGGGGAATTGATAGATAGAGAGGTGATATTCATGGAAGGTATATGCATATGTGGATTGGGAAATATGGATTGATAGACAGTGATGGATATATCTACAGATAGGTAGATAGATACAAAGATACATAGGTATATGGATAGATAGTAAAATAGAGATCGAAAGATAGATAGAAAGATAAAAAGATAGGGAGATAGATAGAGAGACGGATAGATAGATAGATAGATAGATAGATAGATCGATAGATAGATAGATAGATAGATGGACAGGTAGATTGATAGTTGGATGGACGGATGGAGGAATTGATACACAGAGAGGTGAATATATTCATAGATAGATGGATGCACTATAGATGGCTGGATGTGCAGCCAGCGAGCGGCACAAACGGACGCCTGGGCAGCTTCATTCCGCACGCAGCTCCGGTGCGGCGGCACTGGCCGCGAGGGCAGGGCCGCGGGGTCGTGATCGGAGCGGCGGGGTGAGCGGGGCGGCGGCGGCGTCTACTGGGAAGGCGGAGCTCCAGACGTTCCCGCACTGGAGACTCCGACGCCCGAATAAGACATAAACCTCCCGCTTTGTCGCCGCGTCCCCCGCTTATGGACCGCGCGGCACTCGACTCGGCCGCCGCCGCGCCACGCCACGCCACCTTCGGCCGCGCACACGCAAGAAAGGAGGCGGCTGGGGATGCACCCGCCACTCGCTTCAAATGTTCTGCAAACGGAATTTGCACGATATGTGGGTAGTTACAATTCGGTTTTGCCTCTAATCGGGTAGTCTTGGGGTTTCACTCCCAATCGTGGCAGGATTTTTGTCACAAACTACATAACTAGGACGAAGTTTGCCGCTGTCTGGACGAGAATTCTAGCGGCCGGCTGTTTTCATCGGTAGTTATTTTGTGGTTTCTCCGATCAACACCACGCGAATGCCGGAGTAGTACCCTAACAAACGGGCTACTGACCGGGCGCTATATTTCCTTCCTCTTCCTTGTCCTATCCTCACCCCTTAGTTACACACATGTACACTAACATTTACTAATCTATACCCAGAAATGGTACATAAAATTGCAAAATATTAAGTGAACGCATTCGTGCTAGAATGGTTAATTCTTCAAATGCAGGGAGTACCACTCATGTAGCAGTTTAGTGATAGTTTACGAACTGTACTAGTTAATGGCTATCGAACCAGTCGCAAGCAGTCAGACCTCTGGCCTTCCACACTGTAGTTCCCACCTTCCCACCTATTCCAAGTTAATGTGAATGAAAATGTTTTTACTTCACGAAATTTCCTCGTTATGTCTTTTGTTTGTGTTCACGTGAACATTCCCATTTACCACTGAGAATGGTTTCATGGAATAATACAGCGCATAACCATTATGTTTACGATGAAGTTTCTTTGTGAATGCGCCTTTGGTCATAAAATTTGAAAACTGAATTTGAACAGAGAACTTGAGCCAAAACGTATTAGTAGTTGACTGATTTTAGTAAATAATGGCGGCATCAACAGATAATCGCTTTCTATTAAAGAAAAATACTGGTTCTACTAGATCACGTTCTTCTCCGAATTACCTAAAACTTCATATTAAGATATTGTTTGTAATAGTTCCCATATACATTATATTTATTAAAGAACTATTTATGGAAAACAAATTCCCTCTAGACAAAAAATCACTTTGTTTATAATGTTCTACGAGGGGGGAACAAAAAATTCACACTCTTTCAAGTTTTGAAAAGTGAGAGTTACCTGTGAAATTCAAATATATTCCGTTTTTTAAGTTTTTTGCTCTCTAATCTTACAAGAAAATGAAGCAAAATGTGACGCCATTTGTGAATATTATTTGAAAACGTCTCGTGGGCTGCACTTAAAATATCCACAAAATTCAAAGAAATATTTTCAAAATTGCAGGTCTTTGACTCGACTCAGGTGAGATCCATAGGGATATATTCATTTTGGAAAAAATTCTACGAATAATTTACGCGCTGGCGTTATTTACGGAAGGACGGCCAGACAGACCGACAGAAGGACAGACGAACGGTCGCACAGACAGATGGACGGAGAGAGATGGGGAGACGAATGGACGGACGGACGGAAAGAGGGAAAGACGGACAGACGGACGGATGGACGGACAGAGGGCCGGTCGGACGGCCAGTCGGACGGACGGAAAAACGGAAAGAGGGAAAGACGTAAAGACGGACGGACGGACGGACAGACGGACGGACTGACGGACGGATGGAAGTTTAAAAAAACACGTTTGGGGTATCAGAGGCCCCCAAAATGCATATTCCCGTTGAAATCAATATCCCGCAATGATGTCAATATCCCGCAGCATTACATAACTTGTATTTACTTTCTATTTAAGATGTATTTATTAATCATAGTTAGTGATCGTTCATCACAAGAAACACTTTATTTCACCTTCGTTTCAATCAGATTGCACAATACCTACCAACTGTTGCCTTCGTTACCTCAGCCTTCTATTGTCCGTTTTACACAAAAAGTTATAAATATTCTTTGAACGAATACTACGAGTATAACTCTAGCATAACCTCCTCTCTAGCTGTACTACTCCGTCCGACCGGCCAAGCGGGCCGCTCACTAACCTTCCTCTCCGCGCCTGCGCAACCGCCCGCCCGCCTCCACGCCTCGTCAGCGCGATGGCCGGCGCCAATTGGCGCCGCACGTGGAGCGGCACGTCCCGGCACTAAACCACGGACCGCCGCCAAGGCGCTCTCTCGCACGCCACTCAGCAGGGCATCTGCCTTTTTTACGATTCACCGACAGATAGGAGGGCGTGCGAGAAATACGTACTCGCTGATTGCGGGAAGACGAAATTCAGGGGTGGTGGCAGATGCCTTGGGGTACTCCACAATATTTATTAGGGAATAAAAAAAAAAAAAAAAAACAATAAGGGTTTTAATTGTTATTAAAACATAGGAAGAGTTTGACCGTTATGGTTTGTAATCGTACTTTTGGGCGGGGTAGGGGAGTCATTACAATGATTAGTTGGTGTAGCAGTGAGTTTCGGCTCCTAAGATTAGTAGTCCCATAAGTGTAATAAATGTTTCATACCGTTAGATGGTGGCGATCCTCGCCCGACGGTTAGTGATTTTTGGCGGAAACCTACCCGTTGGTTAAAGGGGTTATTCTATTACCAGAAACCTCCCGGGACAAGCTCTAAACTCCCGACTGGCCTCCCCACGGGTGTGGTAGTTTAGTGCACGTAAGTGTAAGTAAAGTAATGTGGATAGGGCAAGGAATAGAAAGGAAAGATCGCGCGCAGTGCGTGGCCTGTTTGGTAGTTACTGCTCCGGTACCCATCTCGTATATATTGGAGAGGAAGTCATTAGATAAATGTACGCACTTATTTGGCATTTTAAGTTCGAAATAGTACTTTTGCCTGCTAGCTGTTATTCCAGGCCTGCTCCTTAATTTATTATCCATGTCTCGAGGTGAGATAGATATGTGTCAAGCATGAACCACTTCTATCACCGAACCTAGCCTATTTGGCGTGTCTGACATTCTTCTTTCGTCACGAATCTATAGATTCTGAGACGATTTTGTATTGGAAAGCTAAGTTTCATTTTTGCTCCGATCGAGAATCGAACCAAGAACCCTCTCACAGAAACTGATTCTGTTGTAAATGAGCCACAGGAAGGTCCCAATCAATCAATACTTTTGTGTATATAAATATGTTTATATCATGCACAAATTTGACAATTTAAAATCTAAACTATCTAACTATCTAAAAGTTGGTAAATTAACTGTTTCTAATATGTTCTAACACACAACCAATAAGACATAATCGCAGTTTTTTCTCGTGAAGATGTGGATCATATTCAAGTATGGACTTATTTAACAGCACTTTTTAACTCTAATAATAAAAAAACGATTATATTGACCATGCTCATTCATTATTACTTTTTAACCAGTAGTCATAAATTTTACCTAAGACAACGCAGGTTCAGCTGTTGCTAATTTCTGTAATATTTGAACAAACATGATACGGTATCTAGTAATTGAAAAAGGTTTTGCACAAAAATAAGAAGAAAAAAATAATCGCAGAATTTGTAAACAAATTCCAAAATAGATTAGCATAAACTGGGACTAAGCCAAGGGCCTCCTGCCAGCGCGCCCCGCCCAACAGACAAACTGTATCGCTCTCTTCAAACTAATCACACAGAGCCCGTCTGACCCTTGGGTGTTTCATGATTCACCGACAGATGGCAGAGCTTTCAAGAAATACGTCCTCGACATTGGATGAGGAGCTTGTGAGACGCGTCCTTGCTATTGGAGGGGTTTGGGCATTTTCGACATCGCTCCGTGGCCGTGTTCCGTGGCCCGTTTGTTAGAGCACAGCTCCGGCATTCGCCTGGTGTGGATCTGAGAAACCACGGAAAGCTGCTAGAGTCCCGTACGTGTAGTCCATGTTTTTGCTCGGAAGGTGGCGGTAGTCTTCCCCTCCTGTATCGCGAGTTCCGGCGCCGACCTACCGTCGGCTAGTGGGGATTCCCCCAACTACGTATCTTCCACCAGCGAGGCACCGCCCCAGCCAGAACAACCTCTAAGCTCCCGACCGGTCTTCCGGCATGTGTGGTAATGCAGTGCATGTTACTGTAAGTGTATGTAAAGGATGAGAATAGGACAACGAAGAGGAAGGGAAGATCGCGCGCGGTCCGTGGCCTGTTTGTTAGGGTACTGCTCCTGCATTCGCCTGGTTTTGATCGGAGAAACCACGGAAAACTACCGATCAGCGCAGTAGTCGCAAGAATTCTCCTCCATACAGGAACTGCATTCGACCTAGCTTAAAAGCTAGTGTCAAAAATCGTGCCACCGTCGGGACTCTACCCTAGGACCTTCCGACCAGAAAAACTGCGGTGACATCAGTTGCTACCCTGAGGGATCTCCTCTCCCTGTAACTTCGCTCGTGACATAGCTGTGTAGGTAGTGTGGAAAATGCTGCCACCGTGGGGAGTGTAACCCTAGGACCTCCCGGTCAGAGGCACCGCAGTGACATCAGCTGATGCCCTGAGCCACCTCCCCGAGTAACTTCGCCCGTGACATAGCTGTGTAGGTAGTGTGGAAAATGCTGCCACCGTGGGGAGTGTAACCCTAGGACCTCCCGGTCGGAGGCACCGCAGTGACATCAGCTGATGCCCTGAGCCACCTCCCCGAGTAACTTCGCTCGTGACATAGCTGTGTAGGTAGTGTGGAAAATGCTGCCACCGTGGGGTGTGTAACCCCAGGACCTCCCGGTCGGAGGCACTGCAGTGACACCAGCTGATGCCCTGAGCCACCTTTCCCAGTAACTTCGGTCGTAACCTAGCTGTGTAGGTAGAGTGGAAAATGCTGCCACCGTGGGGAGTGTAACCCTAGGACCTCCCGGTCAGAGGCCCTGCAGTGACATCAGCTGATGCCCTGAGCCACCTCCCCGAGTAACTTCGCTCGTAACCTAGCCGTGTAGGTAGTGTGGAAAATGCTGCCACCGTGGGGAGTGTAACCCCAGGACCTCCCGGTCAGAGGCCCTGCAGTGACATCAGTTGATGCCCTGAGCCACCTCTCCCAGTAACTTCGCTCGTAACCTAGCTGTGCAGGTAGTGTGGAAAATGCTGCCACCGTGTGGGGTGTAACCCTAGGACCTCCCGGTCAGAGGCACTGCAGTGACATCAGCTGATGCCCTGAGCCACCTCTCCCAGTAACTTCGCTCGTAACCTAGCTGTGCAGGTAGTGTGGAAAATGCTGCCACCGTGTGGGGTGTAACCCTAGGACCTCCCGGTCAGAGGCACTGCAGTGACATCAGTTGATGCCCTGAGCCTTCTCTCCCAGTAACTTCGGTCGTAACCTAGCCGTGTAGGTAGTGTGGAAAATGCTGCCACCGTGGGGAGTGTAACCCCAGGACCTCCCGGTCAGAGGCCCTGCAGTGACATCAGTTGATGCCCTGAGCCACCTCTCCCAGTAACTTCGCTCGTAACCTTGCTGTGCAGGTAGTGTGGAAAATGCTGCCACCGTGGGGAGTGTAACCCCAGGACCTCCCGGTCAGAGGCCCTGCAGTGACATCAGTTGATGCCCTGAGCCACCTCTCCCAGTAACTTCGCTCGTAACCTTGCTGTGCAGGTAGTGTGGAAAATGCTGCCACCGTGGGGAGTGTAACCCCAGGACCTCCCGGTCAGAGGCCCTGCAGTGACATCAGTTGATGCCCTGAGCCACCTCTCCCAGTAACTTCGCTCGTAACCTTGCTGTGCAGGTAGTGTGGAAAATGCTGCCACCGTGGGGAGTGTAACCCTAGGACCTCCCGGTCAGAGGCACCGCAGTGACATCAGCTGATGCCCTGAGCCACCTCCCCAAGTAACTTCGCTCGTGACATAGCTGTGTAGGTAGTGTGGAAAATGCTGCCACCGTGGGGTGTGTAACCCCAGGACCTCCCGGTCGGAGGCACTGCAGTGACATCAGTTGAGCCCTGAGCCACCTCTGCCAGTAACTTCGCTCGTAACCTACCTGTGTAGGTAGTGTGGAAGATGCTGCCTCCGTGGGGAGTGTAACCCCAGGACCTCCCGGTCAGAGGCCCTGCAGTGACATCAGTTGATGCCCTGAGCCACCTCTCCCAGTAACTTCGGTCGTAACCTAGCTGTGTAGGTAGAGTGGAAAATGCTGCCACCGTGTGGGGTGTAACCCTAGGACCTCCCGGTCAGAGGCACTGCAGTGACATCAGTTGATGCCCTGAGCCTTCTCTCCCAGTAACTTCGGTCGTAACCTAGCCGTGTAGGTAGTGAGGAAAATGCTGCCACCGTGGGGAGTGTAACCCCAGGACCTCCCGGTCAGAGGCCCTGCAGTGACATCAGTTGATGCCCTGAGCCACCTCTCCCAGTAACTTCGCTCGTAACCTTGCTGTGCAGGTAGTGTGGAAAATGCTGCCCCCGTGGGGAGTGTAACCCTAGGACCTCCCGATCAGAGGCACTGCGGTGACACCAGCTGATGCCCTGAGCCACCTCTCCCAGCAACTTCGCTCGTAACCTAGCTCTTTTGTTAGTGTGGAAAATGCTGCCACCGTGGGGAGTGTAACCCCAGGACCTTCCGATCAATGAAACTGCAGTGACATCAGCTGATGCCCTGAGGCACCTCTCCCGGGCCGTCCTTCCGAAGGCATCGTGTCGCGACCTGCTCTGTCCTGTCCCGCTCTGCTCTGCTCTGCTCTGCTCTGCGCGCGCCGCAGCCGCTGCCGGTGCCACTGACCGTGCGCGTACGTGAGCCAGTGCGTGCGCTGGCGTGCGTGCGTGCGGAAGCGGCGGGAGGTCGCGGGTTCGAGCGCCGTGAGAACCGCAGGGCGGTGGCCGCGGCCGGTTCTTGCAGGCGAGGCGGCGTCGGCGGCGGCGGCGGCAGGCGGAGAGTTGGACTTTGCGCATACGATTAACTCTTGAGATACCAAACACAAAACCTTCTGTGTCTTACCAGAGGAGGGGGCACTACTGTCCATCACCAAAAACAAAATCAAAATTATTGAAGTTTTCTTATGATTTTGAAAAATTAATAGACCTATTAAAACATCTGCACTCTTATACAACCCAATAACGACCCAATAACCCTTCTTGTTTTCCAACCTTTCTAAACGACCCAATAACAATATTCAATATCTGTCACTTAATATTAAGAAACTGTTGATTTTTTTCCATCAATATGTGTATCTGTTGGCCAAAACCAGTACATTTTTTAAGGCCAAATAAAGGCTGATGTTCCTTTATAACACAGTACACAGAAATGTTTTAAACTGTAGAGGTGGCCAAATTAATATATTACACTTTTTGAATGACTATAGAATTTATAAACGCAGATCTTTACAATAAAATGTGTGTACAGAAATCTAATGAACATGACCTTATTCATAATTAAGATACTAGTTGTGAGGCGTGTTAAAAACACATTCTTCCAACTCATTATTTTAATTTAAGAGTCTTTTTACCCCATGCAAATGAGTTGTTGTATGAAATACTTTTTATGCTTTTCTTGAATACGGATTATTTTAATCAGATTCATGTCAGGGTACGTTGCAATTTATTAGCGACTGATAAATGTCTTCTTGTGTCCCAATATTCTTTCTAAATCTGGAATGAGACTGCGTTTTTCATTAATACACATTACTTTTCACTGCACTAATGAGAAAGAAAAACTTGAAACCCTTCAATTGCCTTCATTTCAGTTGCCAACTCAATTATCTAGTAATTTGAATTTTTAGCTGAAGTAAACCACGTAACTAAATCAGTCAATCAAGGAGGCCTACGTTGCGTAGCGAGTCGCAGGTAATCAGTCCTGCTCTTCCACCTGCCCAAGCTAATTTCGTTACGAATCTTTCACCATCCACTGGAGAATGAAGACATTATTCGCGTGATGAAATGGGCGATTTTAATTTACCTCAGAGGTTTCTTTTAGACTTGAGGATGTTTTACTCGCAGTAAATCTGCTGCATGGGACACAGGGCTTTACTTCCCATACTAAGGATGTTTTATATCTAAAAAAATTCATAGTAGCGAGTAGCGGTGGGGTTTGAATCAGAGATCTTGGGTATAACAATCCGATACGCTAACCGTTACACTACCAAAACCTTCAAAAACTAAAGAGCGAGTCCATTGTTCATTGATCTTGAGCGCGTAAACATCTGATTTCTTTATTCTCTGGATTGATAGTTTTCGATGGTTTCTCCGATCAACATCATTTGAATGTCGGAGCAGTATTGAAACAAACGAGCCGCGGACCGCGCGCGATCCTTCCTTCCTCTCCCTTGAATACGCATAAAGGAACGTAAAAAAGTCGCTCCACTCGGTGTGGCAGTCCGTGCCGCCGCTCCACAGCTGGGCGGCCGGTGGCGCTGTGGCGATCCGCGGCGGCGCGGCACAGCGCAGCGCGGCGCGGCGCGGCGTGGGAAGGCTCCGCCCCGGGGAACCCCTTCCGCGAGTGAGTCAGAGCTCCACTCGGTGCGCTAGTGTTCCGCGTCGCGGCTACTCAGCCACGTGATCACTACAACGCCGCGTACCCACTTCTCAGCTTTTTAACGTCTCCGTTCGCTCGTCATACAGTTCCAGGACCAGTACCGACGGTGGACATGGGCAGACCGGGACCCCGCAAGTCAAGGGTCATGTTTGGGAAAAAAATTAGTAAGAAATTGAAAAATAAATTATAACGAGAAAATATTTTACGTAATTTTATACGTTGAGGTACAGTACTCTGATTGTTCATGCAATTTTCAATTAATTTGTACCTTGAATAGTTAATTATAGTCATTACATATAAAGTAGGACTTGATGAAATGAAACAAATGACGCTAACATTACCACAGGTTTTACTGCGATTCATATTTATTATTTCATAAACTTAAGTAGTGATTTTGTTAAACATTAATAACATTTTTTGCGTTTTAAAACCATCGTGGAAATTGTATTGTTTGCTCACTAAATACTTTTACTAATAACTACTATTTCAAATATATTTTCAAAAGCTTTTCTAGCTTACACGTTGTTCTTTCTAATATTTATTGAAATAAAATAACTCGTGATACAACTTTCACATTTTTTTAGGGAGGGAGGGCCACGTATCAGCATTGTCCCGGGTTTAAATTTGTCTAACTAAAGAAGTCTTCAATCTGAAACATTTGTGATTAATTTTAATACATCCCTAACTTGAAATAAATAAATTTAACCACAGAGAGTATTTCCTTTTCAAGCAACTACTACCTCCCTCGCTTTTACTCCTGTCTTCTATGTGAGAAACCCTTCACATCCATATTGCGTACATATTTATCATTGAATAACCTATTGTTATGAAACCTATTCGTTATGAGACCTATTTTTATCATGAACTATCGTAATAAAAGACGGAAGACCAAAGTAAATGGCCTGAGAGTCGCGACCAATAAAGACATTTTTATATTTATTTTGGTTTATTTATATATTTGTTCATTTATATATTATGTATTATTATGTATTTATTTATTTGTGTTTGTTTGTATAATTATTTATTTATTTAACTTCACCACTGCTCAGGGGCCCCTCACCTCTATGCAAATAGATTCAGTTCCCAGCTCCTCGTGCGTGTGGAAGCGGGTGCCAGCAGATGTAATGCACGAGGCAGCGAACTCGGCTGCGGTTTGCGGCGGAGTTGTTGCGATTGTGTGCTTGTCTGTGGCTGCAGGTGTGAAAGCTCCTGATATTTCCGGATTCGAGATCGTCTGAAGGGTTGTTAATGTTCAGAGGAAGTCTGTTATGGTGCTTCAGGGGTTTGTTATTGAATGGATGAATTGAATGGAATTATTTTTTGCATGGATACTAACGGAATACTAGTAAAGCAAAATACCCGACATTCTACGGGCTATCTTCATATTCAATCCTTCTGAAAGAGATAAACATTATATAAAGCGCAGATTTTCATAATTTATTTAATATAATTGGTCCAAATTTTAATAAAATATTACGATTTTTTAGGTTTTAGTTTACAGTACATTGCTATTAGATTTAAAAATTTCGTCATACACACTGCTATGTCCTCTAGCAATCTGTTAGATACCAGTTCTGCCGCACCGCCACTGGTCTCTGGTGGAATATATATGAAACCAATCTGCTCTTCGCAGCAGGTGAATGATAGTGATCGTGGTGCATCTACCAACATTTTATTTAAATTATTTATATTTGTACTTGTATTGCATTAAAGTTTACCGAACTTGTCAAGGACATTGCAACAATTCTGAAGAGCTTGCAAAATTTCGTACCTATTCATAGACTACTTTTTTGTGATATTGATATCACTTTCAAGTCGTTAAATTCACTTTTATTATAGCACTACACGTTTGTTAGACGGATTTTATGTAATTAAAAATGAATATAAATTTTGTATTCACTTTAGAATCTCAGGTAAATATGGCGAAATATGTTCCGAGAAATACTTCAAAAAATGAATATCGAGGCGTCTGCAAAAATACGTTTTTTAAAATACAGTTTTACAGTATAATAAAGTTCGAGTCACTCATTGTTGAAGCCCTTGGTTGATACGTTATATCTAAGGTTTCCAGATTCAGATAGCTTGCTTTCACATTTCCAGAGTCTCTGAAATAAGGATGGTAGTTTAGCATTAATCGCACAGTGGGCCTTTCTGTTTTAAACTCATATTAATTTTAAGTCATAAATACTATTATGTGCCTCAACGTAACATGTCACACACATACTTCCCTATATTTTGTGTAATAAGCAACTTGTTCACAATGTACAAACTCAGCACCTTATTAACAAAATCACGTAAAAGCATATTTGTCAGATTACCAAGGAAACTATTTTATTTTAAAAGAAAAATTTATTTTTAAAAAATTAATATTGTTTTGAGCTCAGAAAATGATGTCATTTAACGTACAATATGAGTCACACACCGCAAACACAAGCTAAATACTTTTAATTATTTAGAGCCAAAAACTTTGAAATTTCTGTTTCAAAAAGGAGTGATTAACATTGCACTACATTACTTAACTGACATTGTGCATTGTATGACACATTCTGAGTGTTTCTGAGTGAGTTTCAATAGAGGTCTGATACGTGTGCGATTGTAACACTGGTTGTAACTATTACTAACTACAAACATCGAATGGATGAGCGAATGGACGAGAGAGCAAACCAACTAAGGGAGTGATCGAACGAGCAACTGAATGAACTTTTCCAAAAGAAAAGAACGGAGTGAATGAAAGAACGAACGAACGAACGAACGAAGGGACGGTTGGGAGTTGGGCGAAGAAGGGCGTTGGGCAGAGGTCGGGCGACGGATGGACAAGCGGGCGGGCCTCCATTTGAGCAGGTGGGCGAGGGCGCGGCGGGGCGGGGCGGCACAGGGCGGGGAGGGCGTCTCCACGCAGAGTAACCATTATCATTAGCGCTACGCCCTGGGCGAGGCGGACGCTCCCACGCCCGCCCACCCCCTCTGCCCATCGCCCCACGCCCATCGCCCCCGCCCCGCCGGGCGGAGCAGGGCTTTCCCGTCTCGGTGGGAAAATGCCCGACTCCTCAAACACGCGCCGCTATTGGAAACGCGCGCAGTTAGGAGCTGCTTCAAAATGTGTGCTTTCCATTCCTCGCGCCAGGTCGACCAGTAGTGTTAACATTTTTAATGTTGTTTGACTTTTTAACGCCAAAAAGCTATTTAAAACTGTGACCTACAATGCGGAGAAATGCAATCTCTGCACGTTTTCGTGTGCTGTAGGATCCCTACACTAATTCATATGCATATTAGTTCGATTATGTATTAAGACAGAAACGAACGGATTTTTAAATAGAATTGATAAGGGAATATTCACTCCCGTGTAATAAAAAGTATTTGTAAAGGCAAATCAGCTACAGCTTTGGCTCATTTCTTATAGTGCTCTTCGTGTAGAAATAAAGTGACTACCTCCAGAAATTGTAGATTAATTATTTGAATTACAATATTTGACACTGAGCTCGAGAAAATATGAACAGATTAGGAATATATATATATATAACCTATTACGCGTGGTATGCAGGTTACGAGAATAAGACTTCTCAGCCAGACACCGCTGAGCTCTACCCACTTGATAAACCACATAAAAAATGAAGAGGATAAGGCACAACTATTGAAATCTTACCACATCCCCCATCTAGCTAATACTTGCCATGGAGATATTAACGCCCTATAAAACGGCGAACCCTCAACTTGAATACCCCGCTGCATCTCTGAGCGACAAGTATAATTTCGGAGCAAAGGATCGGAAATGTAGGAGTGGGAAAAGTGTAAAAAATGAAAGCTAGGATCCCTTGATTTACAAAGTTTCAGCTACAACATATGTAAACGCACAAGTGAGAAAGTTTTCATTTTAAATATAGAGTTGAGGTGGAAGTGGAACGTGTTTCTTACAGTTTTAATAATAAATAAGTACTGTATTGTTTTGACTTCAGAAGCATACATTTTCATGTTTTTTGTTGTTGTAATTTTTCAATATCTTCGCCACGTATATAACCCAAGATATTTGCGCGCACTCCCCAGATTCTAAGCGCTGTGGTAGACTCGGAATGTCATTAGCATCACATCTAAACAGCGAGTGCACTGTAATTTCGAAGCCATTAGACGCCGTGCTTCATATACCGTGTGGTTGGACGCCCTGTAGTGTTGCAGCTACAGTTGCTGTGGGTTCCAAAATTCAAATGTCCGTCGATCAATGGAGAATTTCTGGACAATCCGGATATACGGAAGGTTTGCTCAGGGAATTCCCGATTTCCATTCTCTTATTTCATCATTGCTCCATAGTTATTCATTTTCTTTATAATTACCGTCTCATCAAATCATTTTCCCTTTTCCAAGAACAGCAAAAACGGTCTTGCACTGACATCAACGTAATTGATTTATTATGATTGTTACCCATTATACATTGTTGATCGTTACCCTGTGTTGGGTGGTTAGGCCACACAAGTATTCCGTCCACCTGTGGAACCTGAGATTCAAATTTCTTTCGATCCATGTGGAATTTATGGTAGAAAATGTGGGTTAGCGGCAGAAATAGTCGGGGTTCTCCTGTTTCACCTGCATCGCAGTCCACTATTAACACATTACGCACCGTCCATACATCTAATTATTCCTCTCAGTTGTGACCAGAAAGTATGGAACTGATGAACATAATCAATAATAATTTTTCGCATCTAGGTACGTACCGTGGCACAACCTTTCCAGGGGTCCTCCTGTTTCTCTCGCCACTCATCCCCCCATACCTCATCCCCCCATTTGCGGCGGCGATGGTGTGACGGTTAGCGTACCGGACTGTTATACCCAAGCTCGCGGGTTCAAACCCGATCTAAGCCGTGGATTTTTAGGGCGACAAAATTCTTCGTACGCCTTCCTTCGGAGGGGAAGTAAAGCCGGCTGTCCCATGTTAGTAGATTTACTTGCATGTAAAAGATCCTCAAGCCTAAATGACGCCTCTGAGCTAAATTCAAATCGCCTGTTTCTCGCCCAAGAAATACCTCCTTCCTCTGCTAGTTGGTGAAAGGAGCGTAGCGAAATTTGCGTGGTCAGACGGAAGAGCGGGCCTGATGGCCCGAGTCTCGCCACGTAAAATAAGGCAAATTCTATTCTATTCAATTCAATTCAGCTCATCATTCATCCCATATTGTCATAATCATCATTAAAGCGCTGCTACATCCAGGAGTAAACATAAGATACACCATACGTGCCGACATATGTTGAGAATGAAAGATAACAATACATTCTTGGCATCTACGATGGTCAATTAAAAATGAACTACAAATACATATATCTGATTCTTTCAGTAGGAAACTAAATGTATGGAAACTTTTTTCTATGATTGAACAGCTGCATTTGATTAGAGTAAAGAATACGTAAGCAGGCGTATTTTTCCGTTAAAGAGCGATACACTTGCTTCCTCAGAAAAGCCTTGATACAAAGATAAAAAGTTTTTTGAAGTTCTTTAAAAATTTTAACGTTCAATACCTGTAAGCTATGTGCTATACAAAAAGTGAACGAACCACTTTTATGGACATACTGCATTTCATTGAACCTCTTCCCTGAGATCCAAAAGGTGAACCAACTTGCCACACAAATCTGCTTGCTCAAGATATTGAAATCAAGAACTTCAAGAAAAATGTGAAACATTACACATGAATCTATGTAAGGTCTTCTACATCAACTTATCATTAAGACCATTTTGTTATAATCATCATTAAAACACTAATCCATCCAGGTATAGTATAAGATAAGGTTCAGGCTCCGCTAACATTAATATAACGCCAGTGAAGTATACTGCTAAAAGAATAACTTACTGACATCTTTCGCAAAATATACTAGGAATTTAAGTACCTACATTTTCTTCCTACGATCGTACTGGTAAATTGATTTGTAGCAGAGAATCCTAAAAGAATAATTTATCATTTCTTTTTCTGTCCAGAATGATAAAATATCCCTTTGTTCAAAGAGTTAAAAAAATTGAATTATATATTCGAATTTGTATCATTAATAATTTGTATTTACTGTTTTTAAAAATATTTTATATTTTTACTCTTTTACTAAACAAGAGCCAATAGTAACCTCATACTCTTTAAAAATAATTTTAATGTGATTAAAAATAACACGTATTTGAAAGTGGTGTTATTGGAATCTCCTCCAAATCTGTGAAACGTATAACTCATATCATGATAATTGGTCTGCAAAGGCGTTAATCCAGTCTGCAGTGTACATCATGTAAATTATCAAACTCTCCTTGTAGTGACCAGTGTCTAAAAAATTAGTTACAATTTGTTAGTACTGGATTTAGAAAATCTACAAACTTAATACATGTTGAAATAAAATCATTTAACGTGTCAATTTGGATTCATGCAATGTCACGCAGACAGAATATTAAGCTATTATTTGTTACTATATTCATATTCATAATATTATATTTATGTTGTTCTATGAACCTGTATAATAAGTATTGAATTCCGTAACTTTTATAGTTAAAAATAAATTTAATATAATGCACTAAAAAATTAATTTCTTTACGTCTCAAACTAAAGAATTAATATTTACAAATTAAATTTCAAATTTCCTCGCATAGAACTGTGAAACTGCTCTAGAAAAACACCAATGGGCAACTAATATTGGTATATATCTTTGACATGATATTGATGCGGAAAATCTTACCTTAAATCTTCCAGATACCGAAAGTAAACGTTATTTTTGGAGTTTCTTTGAAACGAGTGTTGAATTCTTCACGTCCCTTAAGTTAGTCTACTAAACTGTATCGCTTAAATGTCTTCCACTGCGAAACGAAGGCAGGTTCTGCAGTTGTCTGAAGCAAAACATATTAGATATGTTATTAAATGATTCTATAAGCAGGGTTTTTTTTAAATGAGAAAATAACTTCAAGAAAGACAAAACGAAAGTACAAAGAGCATTTTTTACTTAACTCTGTAATACAGAACACAAAAAGCGAGCTAATTATATGCGAGCTCTATATATGCTAAATACATTGAATGCACTCACAATTCCCACACACAACATTTTATTTTATTTTCTGAACTTGAATTAATAAAAGATGATACAAATATAATTTTAATTAAAGTCACTTCAGGATTACACAAGAAATTAATTCAGAAAGGAATCCTTAACAGTTCAATCATCAACCACAAAATAACACAGAAAATTACTTTGATGGGATCAACTTCAAAGCTAATTCCTTTTCGTTATGATTGAGTGGTTTCTCAATTATGCAAGAAATTTACTACTCTCCCGGCAACATTGTGTATTAAAATTGATATGTGTGGCGGTCATCCGTCGCGTGTGGGAGTAAAAGCAGTTAAGCCTCGCCTCTTGTGAATGAACTCGCACCTACTCACGTAATTACGAGAGCGCCAGAGGTGCAATCTGGCGGACGAATTCGAAAACAGGGGGCGAACGCGGCCACGTGGGTGGATGACAAGTTCCGAGATTCCAAATTGTGGGCAGTCAAGGGCCATCGCAGCCGGTGTGGGACGACGTCCTACAGCTGTCAGGAGGGGGGAGACGGGGAGGGGGGAAGGAAACAAAAGAGGAACCGCCAGGTGGCAGAGTTACCACTCGCGGCGACAAAATAATAGCCCTTCCAGTTTCGGAAAGCTCATATTTGAGTGAGAATGTCAGTTGGTGATGCCATACTCGGCAGCATTTGTAGACGAAAGGAAGTAACGTTAGGAGACTACGCTCTTGGCAGTTAGGATATAAAAACAAACAAAACGAAAGAGTAAGAGCGAGGAACCTCTTTCCCATTTTTTAAACCCTTCACAGAATTAAACCAATTTTTAATATAGATAATGTGCATTAGATTGTTTTTAATTGGAAATGTGAGTAGCCTTTTCTTCAGCAAATTTCTCTGAACAAAGTTAAGCTGTGTAACTTAGAGAGCACGCGGGGTCCGACCTAATATTAATACACATACCCGAATTTTTAATAAAGGTGTGTAAAAAGTCACTATCCATTATTACTTCTACTTTATAATGATTTTAATCTCTCACGAATTTTAATTTCCCGCATCTGACATTCATACATAATGATTAATTAATTACTCACAGATACGGTAGAATGCATTGTTAAACAATCATCTTCTGACATGCTATGTTTAGACAGAGATTTGATTACTTACATTCCTTCTCCATGTTGTTGATATGTTGTCGAAAGGCGAAATACAAAGATGGTACAAAGGTGGTTATGCCTTAATAACTGATTAATGAAATGAACACTTCGAAGCTGTTCCACCGTCACGGAAGGCGGTATTCAATTTACGGAAACATTTTGAAGCAGATGGATCAGCGTTGGACTACCGTAGGTCGGGTAGGCATTATTAAGTAATGAGACATAATTACAAGTTATTGTACAGAGTCCTGCAAAGTCTACTCACAGGCTTCAGATATGCGTCGATGCAGAGGGAAAACATTAGAAACAATGTCCTTTAAATGAAGAAAATAAACCACTTACATAAATAACTCATATTTAGGAGTAGTGACTTTGGCCCATCCTATATACAGTTCAAAGATCACCGCGTGTAGCTAGTGGTTCCCGAGGAGACACCAACGCGCGGGTAGACGACGAACCCACTAGAACCTCGCGCATAGCGCAGCTACACCGCGGTCGAGTCGGCTGGGCGGCTGTGAGCGCGGGGGCGATAAATCCGCGCGAACGAACTGTGCAAGCAGGCGCGAGCATTAGCCCTTATCGCCCGCGCCCGCCGCCCCGCCCCTCTCGCCCACCGCCCCGCCGCAGACGCTATCGCCCCCAGTTACTCACCGCTCGGCGGCGGCGGCGGCTACGCTTCAGTAGCGGTTGGCTGTCTCTGCGGAGGCAGCCGCGTTCGGTATCTCCACGAGGGAGTGCGCCCAGTCGGTGCTCGTTAACGCTAGGGTGCGTGGACCGGGGAAACTACATGAATGCACATTCATTGCCTGTGAGGTCCTTCGCAATGCGGTCTCCAAAAATCAACTTAATTTTTTTAGATTCATGACCATTGTAAAATCATGACCATTGATGAATAAATAAATAAGATTGGGTCACGTTCTCACGTTCAACGTGGTCAATGTGGTTACCAATTTATTTTCATGCGTTACGTACGAATACGTATGAAATATAAAACACCAATTTATCAACACCAATATATTTTGGTCTTTTATTTATCCTAGTTTATAATTTTAAGTTTTTGGTTTAGTGTTAATTATTTAATAATGTATTGTAATGTATGATGTTCTCATGCACTGTTCATTGTTTATACTTTAGCTCTGATGAAATAAATTAAATATTTCGAAACGTTGGCGTCACTAATTGTTTCTCCTACCACATTGATCAATCCCGTGAACCAATCTTATTTTTTTTTATTCTTCATAATTTCAATAAAAATTAACTCAATGTTAAACAAATTATTATTAATTAAATATCTATTAATATGCCATTAACTAAGTATTAATAGGGCCTCAAAAGCTCTGCATATGCATTGACGTAATGTATTCAAATTCCAGGGCTTACCTACATAACTTCAGAGAATTTTTCCTTTGCCGATGACAAAAATGAAAGTAGAAAGAAGAGTAATTACATCAAGGGCAAGCTCTCTGAAATGCAGATGTGCAAATTAAAAAGCGAAATAACAAACGTTTGGGCCTCGGAGACCCAGCATTCGCATCTTAAGGTTATGGTTTTCTTTATTAACCGTTAACTGGCGATATCTTCCAACTTCTGATTTCGGTTATGTGCGGTCTGTGAGACAGTGTCTCGCTAGTGTTTATAAGTCGGAAATTAATCAATTGATAAGTAGAATTCTAAAATGGTGAAGTAGTATTCAAGAATTCAAGAAAATTACAGTATTCAAGAAAAAAAATTGTACACAAAAGAGAAAATATTTGAGAGGAGAGAACTGGTAATGGCAGGTGTCCTTAAGTAAAATGACCGTCTTAAAAACACTAGCAAATAATTATGGGTGAAGGAAGAAAGAGTTCAGGCGAGTGTTTTAATTCGGAACCAGGACGGAAGTAGGAAAGAAGATTAACATTGAATCATGAAGTAATGTAGATTACATTTTACCTAGATACGTAATTACTTTCGTTATATGTCAGCACATCAAGAGTACGCTACAAACATTGAGCAATCTAATTTGTCTTATACTCTAAATGTCATATTTAAATTCAAATGTTCAATGCCAATTCAATTTAGTTAGATTTTTTCAATCATAAATATTGTAACCGTACGCAGTACCTCAGTCCAATTAACTGTGAATAATAAATACTTTTGTTTAGGAAAATAATATTTTTGTAAATAAGTCGGTAGAAGATGAAACAAGTGCCAACGTAAACGCGGAACCGAGTTTTGTATTCTCGTTAAACAACAGGGAAAATTTCGAACTAGAAAACAACTGTTAGGAAAATAAACCATTTTAAGAATTTTCTAGAAGCATTCCGAAAAGGGGGCACAAGAATTTACAGTGAAAGCTTAAAAGACAAAAATATACTTACACGAAAAGACTATTCAATATAGGCAACTATATAGTAAATAGCTTTCGAAATACGTTGGAATTTCGGCAAAACAGGTGAACTAGAGGGAAATGAACTTTGGAGAACGCGGCGAATTAAAAGGCAAAATTTTCAGAACCTCTGAAAAGTGCCAAATCAGAATAGAGGTAACGAAAATATAAAATGTTCCAAAAGATCTCGGTGACGGAGGAAAGCGAGGGATTTCGTTTTGTTGAAAAAACAATCGAAAGACTAGCCTGACTGGAGAAGACAGAGAGATGATAGATAGCGAGCCGATATCATGATGTGACGTGTGTGGGAAAGTTTTCATGTCTTTTGAGAAGAGTGAATTTTATCAGAGAGAGGATGTATGTGGAGCATGTGCTGACGGTAGTAGTAAAGAGTGGGGAGCCAGAAGTATGGCATTTTAGTAGGTTGCGTGAAACACATTAGATGTGTGAAAATTTGTAACGAGTCCAGCTGAGGGAAGGTATGGATTGGCAAGCCGACGGCAACACTATCGCCTACAGAGAGGTGAACATTCGGCAGATATTACCCGTGCGTACGGCACATATTTTATAGAACGGCCAAGTATTGTATTAGATTTTTGAAAAACTCGAAACAACGTAGGTGGCCGTTACAACTACGACGTCTACGGAATGAATGTGAATAACGTAAATATTTTGTCAGTAATTGTGAATGTTGAATTAGATATTTCGTTATTGTAAAAAAAGGTTGTTTTTGTTTTTGTGTGTACTGATTTTATCATCAGCGTCACGGAGGACAGTGGCGACGGCGCGGGTTGAAACCGCCGAATAAATAAGCTGCACCGCTGAATACGGTGCTGTATGTAAATTAAACAACGTTCATTTCTCCTTTGGGTTGTAAACACAGATACTTTCCCCTCCCAATTTCCAATAGTTAATGGGAAATATCATTTTTCCTATCCTGAACAGGGGGAAACTTCAGTCCCACGACCCAATATACATTTTCCAGTGGCAAAGCTGCTCGTGCCGGAAGTATTATTTAGTTTAAAATTTGAAATAAACAGCTTGGATAGCAAGGTAATATGTAAATCAGGCAAAGGAATTATTGTAATGAAGACAGAGGCGCGACGGGACGGCCACCATACCGCTTTCTTATTATTTGATATGCAATCAAATTTGGCTTTCCTATGATAGTACGAATCATCGCACTATGGAAATGGAAGGTGATATTCTTTGGTATTGGGAATTAATTTAAGATCTTTCCCACAGATGACTGGCATGAATCTTAGTTGTATGCAATTAGATAGGAACATATGTTCCTGGCTTGATGGTAGCAATTCTAGTAAATGTCTAAAAGAGGGAGTATGAATTACGAATAAATATGGTTCTGCTTTCTTACCACAAGTCCGATGGTTTGAGGTTTGTGGTTTGGCAACAAGTCTACAACAATTTTATTAGTAAAAAATGTAAATTTTGAATATCTGGAAGAAGAATCGAACACTTAAAATGAAAGGTGATGTCTTACAATGGAACAATGCACGTTTAATTGACTAAGTAAACAAAAAATATTTTGATAATTTATACAATTATTTTATAGGGAAAATCCAAAGTCCCTTCAAAACACCTGATTCATATTTTGTTTAATAACTATGGTCTGAAAATAATTCGTTTCACTCCTTGAATTATTTACGAAAAGTGTCTGCGAACTGCGGGCTGCTCACAATACTGCTCACAATATTGCGAGCGGCGATTCGCGTCAGACTTTTTATTTCCACGAGAGCCGGTCATGGATCTCGGGAGGAACGTCGCAGTTTCTCTCACTTGCTTGAGAAGTGTCTCCGGAGCGGTCGTAAGTGCAACGATAAATCTCTCCCAATAAGCCAAAACAAGTGGAGAATACGCAAAAAGAAGGAAACCGTGCTCTCCGCGTCGCTCAGAGCGTGTGAGACCACTATGAATTATGGCTCGGCCGTCATGCAACTGCTAGTCTGCATCAGCAAGCGACTGACTCCTTCCCTCTATCTTCCAGAAGATACATCGTAAATTAATGTTCTTTGTCATTATTTATTAATTTTCAATGCGCGCGCAACGTGAAAAAAAATATAAGTACACAACCTCCTGCCATCTGACTGGTCTACATGTCTTCGTTACATACACAGGAATTGTGGGAAAATGGAAAACATCAGTATTACTAATTTCCAATACACGCAGAAACTGAAGAAAATAACTACACAGTCTTCTTCCATATGTTTTGTTTCAGTTCTTGTATAAGACGTTTTGCTTCTCTCTGTGATACAACAATGTGCTCTTGGAGTATGATTTTGCTTCATTTAAAATCAGTTTTCGTAAACTGAACGATCAAATACCATCACAAAACAATTCACAGCCCCGATAGTTCAAACACATTTGTTTCCATAATTCACTTTCCAACAATCTTAACACATTCAAACAACTAATAACATGTTAGTTGCTTGCAGGAGAAATGCTGCTGTGATCGGGTGGAGAAAGGAGTCCAGGAACATCAAAATTTCGCTGCTCAGAAATGGCACACATGAATACTAAAGCCTCTTCCTTCCTTCTCGCAAGACGTCAGTTCGGTCGTAAACGCAATGAGCATGAGAATATAGACATAGCATGACGTATGAGAATTTCCCAACATAAATATTTGCATTTTTAATCAAAATCGAAACTCATTGATTATGATTTTTTTCAGAAATCCTGGGCATCTAACAGAACCTTAGATCTCTACCACATGCCCAGAGGCGGTTTAATTTTCCATCAATTAACGCTTCTATTTAAAATTAGAAATATAGTTTAGAAGTTCCTAATTGGGCAGTGTTCATTTTATTTTTTTAATTAGTTAATTTAATCCTTTGTGGATGCAGTCCCTATTTCTTTGAAGTAGGTAGGTTGATGTAAATCACTTTAAAATGTGTTAATTAGTGTGGAAGAAATAAAGATGCACTGCACTGCACTGCAATAGCGTTCGCGTTATGTTCCAAGCCATAAATCAATGTTTCATTTTCATGACATCATAAAATTTCATATTCGTGTATTAAATTCCGAAGTGCAAACTGTTTAATCGTTTTACATTAGAGCGAGTAATATACATTTTTTCGTATTGTATTATAACCATCAATAAGTGCTCATTGTAACGTCTTAATAATTCAAAGTCGTGTATTAGCAAAAAATATTCACTTAGATGAATTTATTGCTAACATTTCTTTCCATTTTAAATCTTTCACAAAGCATTTAACAAAAACATTAATGTAGTTTCAGAAAAACATTAGAAAGATTAAATATTTGAGATCAAATCAATAATTATTGATTTTGAAAAATTGTGAATTGTAAGCAAATGCATTCGTGGTTACTAAGATGTTTGCCTGAAAGCACAACCTGGCAAACAAGTTTTCAAAGTTTTTCTTCACATTTCTTATATATGAACTCCACAAACATATAATATTTTGCATATAGTCACTCTGTGACTATATTCATTCTCAGGCCTTCTACCAGACGTACCTCAGGTGTAAATTTCAAAACACAAAATGAAAATATATCTCATGTCAAAAAATAATACAAGTTATCAAAGTTACAAAAATCTGCCACTAGACGTGTCTGACGACAAAAAATACACAAGAAGAATCAGCTTGGTGCCTACTCCTCAAAATAAGTTTTTGTACAATTTCAAATAAATATGAGCAGTGTGTGCAGTATCACGAGTAAAGCACATACCTCCATACTTGCATTTTTTCACATTCTTCCCGGTTGTCGTCCCGAAAAGTTCATCATATTATATGTGATTTCTTTACTTTTATATGAAACGTAACTACATGTCAGGTTACAAGTCTTCCTTCTCGCGTATTTTTTTTTTGTCACTGAGAATTGCATCTTCCAAACCTGCACTAGACCATTAACAAAGACACTGCCGAACTATTAAGACATAACGGATGAATGCACGACCCATAAATTGAACGAGTAATGGACGACGAAGATATGCAAAAGACTTTCTGGGGACGTAATGCAGACCGGTTCATGGAGGGGTAGAGAAGCGTCAAGATGACTCATCAAAATCTTTATGAAGACAACCGATCGCTTGTCCCTTTATTTCAAAATAAGCACATGACTCGCCGCAACCTGGACACCGTCATATGTCAAACGAATGTCGCGAAACGCCGGACGTGACGTCATGCCCCCGCTCCTGACATGAGCGTCGTGCAAAGGTCGGACGTAATGGGACGAGCGTCGTAAAGCTCGCAAAATGAGTGACTAGTACTTTGACTCCGCAGAAAACTAATAGAACGAGCCGAACATTTTGCATACAAAACTGCTGGTTTAACGACGGGAACGTTTCAGAATGACTAACACGAAATACATTTACCATTCAATACGAATTGCTGAACAGTTTAGTTTTAAAAACGGTTACTTCTGACTCAGGATCATACTTTCAAAATAGAATCAGTCCAAAACTGTTATAGTTAATAATTGGTTATTAGTGATTCCTGGCCCGTCAACTCCTGAGGTCATTTGTCCCGCAAGTGCATACTTTTTCCTTCCACCGCTGTCTTCTTCCGACGACCTTGTGTCGGCTTGCGGGGTTTCCCCAACCAGGTATCTCCTACCAACGGTTCACCGCTACAGCCGGGACAAACTCTAAGCCCCCGACCGATCTTCCGGCATGTGTGGTAGTATAGTGCGTGTTAGTGTGTGTGTAATGTAAAGAACAGAATAAGGAAGAGGAAGGAAAGATCGTGCTCTGTTCGTGGCCCGTTTGTTAGGGTACTGCTCCAGCATTCGGATGGTGTTGATCGAAGAATCCACGGAAAACTGCTGGTCAGAGCAGCCGGCCTCTAAAATCCTCCTTCAGATAGCGATAGAATTCGACCTGGCTCACAGAGTCAAAAATCATATCTCCTTCGGGACTCGAACCTAGAACCTCCCAGTCAGAGGCATTGCGATGACATCAGTTGATACTCTGAGCAACCATTACTGTTGTAATTGTTAAAAGAGTTTCAGTCACAACATAACGCGAAAGGACAGAGCTTCAAAATCGGATGTCCTTAAGTGTTTGTAAGTTTTATATCATTAGTTTTATAAGTCACTAAAGAAAACTATTCAATTTGCGAACCAAGTGTGCTATTTGTTGCCGGGTGAGTGCCGTACATACTTTTAATTTCAATAGTTTACGTTAAAAATAGTAATAACAGATTCCTGAAACACCGCCTGGCTTCTGATAAATATATTGGACTAGCACGACAGTGAAATATTGCGAGCATCTGCACATTATGTTGATAATTAGCTGATGTTTTGTTTGTACTGCGAGAAAAAGAGCAGCATACTCAACGTTGACTATCCGCGTTGCTAATGTACACTCAATGCTGCAATTTTTATTTTAACATATAAGCTTTGATCTACACGAGGGAATATTCCATTTGTTCGAAATCGAATTGTTATCTTTCTTCAGATTGTTCTTCGTAAATATTCCCCTCTTTTGTAATTTTTATAGAAAGTCCAAATCCATCTCTTCCTGGCAGAAGTGTATTTGCAGCAGTGTTGGCACTTGAACCAATGTTCAGGTTAGACAATACAGAAGACTGAACAACGACGGATCCCGGGAAGGGGGCACATAACGAAACCCACCTAAATTCAATTCTTTTGTAATAACAGTTATTCAATTTATACAAAACAATTGTATCAATAATATCACTGTCATCCAGATGTTTGGGATTGTTAAGGCATTAGTGTCGTAGCGATCTCGGACTGAAGGATTATGAGTTCGAGTCCCACGTCGGGTATGGGTGTATTTGTATTCGTTCTTTCACCCCTCACTATCAACATGGTTTCAATTTATTTAGATCCTAAAAAAGTGTTGCGAGCTTATGTTGCTCTGACAATTCAGAAATGGTTTTCAATTTTTTTCGGGCGTTTAAGTTTCACCGAATTACATATATACGTGACCTTTTATATTTCATTTTTTATATAGCTTTTGACAATTGTTTTGTGTCAAAATATCCATATTTAATCTAAGAACTCTCCCTAACTGACAATAAAAGACATGTCCATCAATCAATGGTAGTGCTAAATTCACTACCAGTTTGAGATATGTTTCCAAACACGCATTACATAACATTAGTTTGCTACAAAATAAGACATTTTACACAACAAATCTGCCTTTTGTTAAGATGAATTGTCGATTCGGATGTATCAAAGTTTGCTTATTTATGTGCACGTTTCCTTGGAATGTTTGTTAGTCAAATCGCAGTGAACATTGCAAACTTAGATTGCTAATAAATATAATGAAAAGTAATCTTTTCTTCCTTTAAAAAATTTCACATTTACGTTACTGTGACTAAAATTTACGATCTCTACCCTCATATTTTCCCTAACAGTATATTTTACATGTTGCGTTATTTTTCTGCAATATTCTTATTAAACAATTGTTCTGCAAGATATTTCCATCATTCATAATTCTAGAGTTATCCTAGAGTGACAATTTCCGGACAAATCATAAAAAATGTGGTTAGTGAGTTTTGGAAATCAATACTCCCATTGCACATTTAGCCACGTGGAGATTGAAACAGAAGTTCATATTTCGAGAAATGCCGAACTTCCTTGTCATTACGTTACTAACTAACCACACGAGCAGAATAGAAGGTACTATAAGAAAAACAAACTTGTTATTCACAACGGGTATTCGGTTAAGTGCATTCGCATATTTAAGACAGTAATGACGTCCCTCCATCCATCATTGTACGAGGGTTGGTTGGACCATATGGTTGGCAGCATTTAACTACTTCAGGAATGAGATTAGTAGCCAAGATGGCGCGGAGAGTACAGACCCCCGGAGAGTGAGAAATCATCTTGTTACTCTTATATTCAGGAGAAAGAGGCTTATTATAGCCAAAGTCTAGTCCACCAGCATGCACGTTTTTTAGACCACGTACTTCTCATTCTAAGGTAATACAGAACATGTTCCTTAATTGCATATTTGGCGTCAGCTATTCTGTCAGGCATGCCAACTCCCGAAAGTGGTATACATGGCCATCAATATTACAGTGTTTGTTCATAATCCCAGAGAACCGACAAATGTTTCTGTAAAAAAGTTTGGTAACTCGTAATAAAGTATAATAAAAATATTCTGTCTCAGTGCACAGATATAAAAGTAAATTAACACGATATGCGGGCTTAGTAAATCTACAAAAGAAAAAGAAATCAGCATTCTTGAGAAGTATTTTATTATACTCAATTTTGTCCCTTTTCAAAATGTCAGATGTAAAAAAATGATGTTCGATATGAGGCAGTTGGCAATTTTACAAGGAGCAATACCCAAGAGTTTATGTGTAGTTGCTTATTATCTTAATTTATGGACGTGTAAATTTTAATGTACGCAACAATCATTTTACGCAGTGTTACATATTGTGTGTGGTAGAATAAATAAATGAACACTGTACTTTGAAACTAAAGCTGCACTATTGTCCAGATGCCTTTTCTAGAACAATCCGATACAAAACTGCTATATACTCAAGTTTTTGTAGAATATTTACTCGCTTTTCTCCTTCTTCAATGGTAATTATAAGTTACTTTCCCAAGAACATACTCGCTGTGTGAACCAACTTTGAGATTTTCTAGGAAGCACAAAAAACTTCATAGCGTAGACGTGCATAGTAATGGATTTATAATTTCTCCCCGTCTTGTATCTTTCGATCTGTTTGGCATTTGTTGAAAGGAAATATCCCTGCAGATGAGCCAGCTGTGGGGAATAAGTTGATAAAATATCTCAAAATATTAAATTTTAGGCTTGTTTGGTGTTTGTAAGAAACCATTCATGCTTTTATGTTTGGTTGTTGCTGTTAGTTGCGTTAAACGTGCTGCTGTCAAAACACTGATGTAAGTCAAAAGTTAACAACTGTTTTGCAAAGATGATTAATTTTATCCTCTTTTTATTAGACTTTTGAAGAACTCTATCAGTTAGAGATTTTCAAATATTATTTTTTGTTCTAAAGGATTTGTAATTTATACCACATTTGTGCCTTCTCAGAAGAAAAACCCAAGAGTATTTATTCACACAGAAAGTAGAGTACGGAGAGATAGATTGGCTTATTGAATAAATAATCATTTTGATAGTCATTTTTGAGAGCAGAAAAAGAGGAAGACTTGCATCAATATGCTTTCTCTTTACCTTCGCAGGTGATCTCAGAGTTTGACTTTGACACTGTTTAAATTATTCTTTCTTCAATGAAGATTATTATGATGATGATCCCAGAAGTGGAAAGTTGGATCTATCTGAACCAGAGACATTCACAGAATGACCTATTAAGTAAACGAAATTACAATGAAATTGTACTATTTCAATTGTTAGTAAAAAATGTTCCCCCATAGTGGTTGTTCGTCCCCATACTGGTTGTTCTCCATACAGATTGTTCTCTCTCATACTGGTTGTTCTCCCCCATACTGGTTGTTCTCCCCCATACTGGTTGTTCTCCCCCATACTGGTTGTTCTCCCCATACTGGTTGTTCTCCCCATACTGGTTGTTCTCCCCCATACTGGTTGTTCTCCCCCATACTGGTTGTTCTCCACCATACTGGTTGTTCTCCATACAGATTGTTCTCCCTCATACTGGTTGTTCTCCACTATACTGGTTGTTTGCCCCATAGTGATTGTTCATCCCATAGTGATTGTTCGTCTCCGCAGTGTTTGCCGCCTGCGCAGAGGTAGTCAAGTCTACGTGTAATGGAGATTGACCTTCGGAATAGTCCGAAAGACGCGCCCTCCGTTTTCGTAAGGAAACCCGCGGGAGCCATCTGTTTCCGACGCCGCTGGGTGCTTTATAGGCGGCGTCGGGGCACTCGCCGCAGGAATGCGTCGACCGGGAAACGCAATAAGCGGCGATCTGCTGGCGGGATGTATGGGCATGCGGACAGAGCAAAAGGGCAGGCGGGATGGAGAAAAGGTGCGCGCGCACGTGTGTGTGTGTGTGTGTGTGTGAGTGAGTGAGAGAAAGAAAGAAAGAAAGAAAAAGAGATAGCGAGAGGGAGAGAGGGAGATGGAGAGAGGGAGAGAGACAAGAGAGAGACAGAGAGACTGAGAGAGACAGAGAGAGACTGAGAGAGACAGAGAGACAGGAAGAGAGACAGAGAGAGACAGAGAGAAAGACAGGGAGAGAGAGACAGGAAGAGACAGAGAGAGACAGAGAGAAAGACAGGGAGAGAGAGACAGAGAGAAAGAGAGAGAAAGAGACAGAGGAGAACAGGAATTCTAGCGAGACAGCAGGTGAGGATAAAATACGATTATTCCTTATTATCAGCTTCAGTCTCTACCATTTTCACACAGTACTTACTGTGATAAATCGTTTGTACGATTCTGACATGATAATGAGTGATTTGGTTGCTAAACGACCAATGAAGTAAAGAAGAAGAAAGAAATAAAGAGACAGATATCGTTTCTACCTACTATCACCCACTTTGCGCATATAAGGTCAAAAGTAAGAAAGATTCAAGATGTATTTTGTGATGGAAAATGTTTGAGGAAATCCCTTATATTATCACTTAGAGTGTTGCTAAAGTATTGTCGGGTTTAGATTAAGATGTGCTTTCAAATTCGAGAGAATGAGAAGACACACAATGTTGCGAGTTGGTATTTTTATTTTTTCCGCATTCGTAACCTTTGAGGCACATGCCATGGATTAAGAACGTGTTAATGGTACTGATAAATATGAAATAATATGGGAATGGCGTAATGGAAGGTAGTCCTACCGCAAATTTCTTTATCCATCATAAATTCCTCAATGACCCACGCGAATTCGAATCGAGCAGCCAGACATGGAATATTATTGTACTGACTTCTACCCAACGTGTCACCAATTCATGAGCAACGGCGGTCGTTTATTCTTTATTTTTAACCTTAGCCCCATGTCTACAGAGAATGATGTTTGCTTGCGTGGTGTTTCCTGACTCGTCAAATATTATGGTATTTAGTCCTTTTAGTGTAATGAATATTTATCCCATAGGGTGCTGGTGATCCCTTTCCCGTTGTATACTGGTAACCGGCGAGGACCTATTATTTGACTTTCGGTGGATTTCTTCTTTCGATATCTCGCCCGCTGGGCACCATCGTAGTCGGGTCAAGCTTTTCGCTTCCAAGTAGTCTCCTGGCATGTGTGGTAGTGTGGCGCATGTTGTGTGCGTATGTGTGTGTGTAAAGGGAGAAGATAGGTCGAGGAAGAGTAAGAAAAGATTGCGCGCGGTCCTTGGCCCGTTCACCAGAGCACTGCTCCGACATTCGCCTCCTACTTGAATGACGCTTTCTCTCGTATCACATGTGTCAACAGGAATTGGACTCCCAGAACCAATAGAGAGAAGAAAACAATCAGACCACCACACCATGAGTTATTCGAAGTACAAGGAGCTTCAAGAATTCAAAAACTCTCTGCAGACAAATTCGTGCATTCGTGTCACGTCAGTTTCACGTGTCTGATATTCGGAGCACTGCTATCTTCGAATATCACAAACTGCTTAATTACTGAATTCATAAATTACGCTTTCTGTCAAAACCTTCTGCAAATTCGCGTTTTCCCCATACAAATCCAACCTGTATCGATCAGGATTTGAACTCAATTTCCAAAGGTACCAACAATAGTGGCTTGAACCCACCTGACCACGACTAAGATTTGCTGAAAGAGCACTGCAATGCATGAGTTCGTTTTCTATGGGAGCATCGCAGTCTCCGGATGGACGGCATCGTCACTTGACCCCAATTCACAAATTGCAATATCTGAAAATCGTCCGCGAACCACGTTCACAAAAGTGCATTATGGGTTCGACTGGGATCCGAAGCCCGGTGCCCAAGAGTGGACAACAAGGAAGCTGATTCACACGCTACACAACACCTACTGCTGAGCGTAGGTGGCCGCTGATTCTTAATTACGGTCCTCTGTCCCAATCCTAAAATGAATAGGTGATGTGGTGTAAACCATAAACTATTGGTGGATTAATAGAGGATATTATTCCTTAGTCTCCAGTGCAGAAGGCAAAATAAGATGACATGATCTCATAATATGTATATTTATTTACACGTCATCTACAATGGTTGAAGTACAGAGCAGTTGAGTCACTATATGGAGGAGAATTATAGCGGTCGACTGCTCTGATCGGTAGTCTACGTTGCCTCCAAACAAGGTTAGGCGAATGCCGGAGTAACACCCTAACAAATAGGTCACGTACAGCGGGCGATCTTTCCTTCCTCTTTCGTAACCTATCCTTACACCTACACTAACATGTACTACACTACCACACATGTCGGGAGATCGGCCGGGAACTTAGAGCTTCTCCCGGATGGGACGGTGCCCCATTGGTGGGAGATACCTGGCTGGGAAAAACCCACTAACTGACGGTAGGCGCCGGATCTCGCCATCTCCTGCAACAAAACATGAGAGATGACACATACGAGACAAATGACTTTAGCAATTCACGTGTCCGGAATCACTAATCGATAAAAACAACAACGAAGTCGCCTAAGAATGGAGCATCGAGAAACTTATCGAGAACTTCTTTGCCCACCAGAAACCCTACATCGAATCGCCCAGCATTTCTAAGCCGGTGTCCACAGGTGAAGCAATAGCGTGCGTCCTCCCACGCAACCCGCCTTGCTCCGTCGAGCGTAGGCCTTCGTTCTGCAGCCACACGCGAGCTTTATTCACTCTCCGACCCGCACTCGCACTGCGGGCGGCGCCCCACGCTGCTTCCGCCATCCCCCGCGCGCAGCGCTGCGGTCGCCACGGCGCGCGCGAACCTACTACTACGGCCGTTGTCACGGCCGCCAACAAATTGCCAACATAACGCGGGCAGCGCGCCTGGCGGCGTGAATAGATTTCCATGCATAATGCCGCCAGCCGCCGTCGCTTTACAAGTCAAATGCTAGCGTCGCCCTGAGGGTCCACTGGCCAGCGCTGCAGTCGCCTGCCCCCCCCCCCCCTCCCTCACCCGCAACGCCGCGGGTGACGTCAGCGACGACGCGCTAATTGCCGGGACCGCCACCAGGGGCGTGGCAGGCTCGTGCAAGAGGAGGGCTGGGCGTTGAGGTGGTGATAATAGCAGAGTTGGGCTTCTGATTGGAAAGGGTCAACATCTTTGACTTATTTTGGTTCCAGTGACAAATAGTATATGAAATTCTAGATACTAAAAAAATGAAATACTCCCAGAATTAAAACATCAAAGTATCGAAAAATTGTTGATTTCAAAGTTCGAATAAACAAGATACGATTTGATGAAATTAACTTTCTTTAAATTATCAAACAGTTAAGGTTAATATACATTTCTTACAGTAGTTTAATAAACAATCATTTTCACTGAAATAGCGTCTATATAAAATTCGTTGAGGTTATAATAACGCAGATAATACATGAATGATATGCGCGTCTATTGCATCATTTTCAGAACAGTTCTTTCTCGTCACTCAGGCGACGTGATAATTGTCCGGACCGTGACCAGAGGCGTAGTAGGTTCGTACAAGCCGAGGACTGGGCGTTGAAATGGTGATAATAACAGAGCAGCTCTTCTCTTTGGAAAGGGTCAACACTTTAGGCTTATTTCGATTTCAGGTATGAATTTAACGAAAGGAAATTCCAGATCCTGAAAAGATAAATCCTATCAATCAAAAAAATCTTTAAAAAATCGAGATATCGAATAATTGATACCGGATTTCGAATAAACAATGTTCGATTTTACGATATTTATTTAAGTTCGAGTTATACGTGATCGGATATGGTTGTTACACCACTTTATTAAACAATCTTTCTTACAGTGATTGTCGTAATGCCTGCAACATTCATTGAGGTTATTTTAATACATACAGTAATTAAATTACAGACGCTCATATCGCATCTTTTCAGAAAAAAATATTTGTTCTGTCACTCGGTCGATACGATAATTGTCGGTACCGCCACGTGGAGCGCAGTCGAATCGTGCAAGAGCAGGTCTAGGCGTTGAGGTGGTGATAATAACATACTTCGCAGATGAGCTTGTCGTTGGCGAGGGTCAGAACCTCAGAACCTCGGTTCATCCTAGGAATAAGAAATGAAGCTCTAAAGTTTTAAGAAGATAAATATCAGAAAAAAATTATAGAAATCAAAACACCTAAGAATTAATACTACCGAGTTTCGAGTTTTCGAGAACAGTTATCGGGAATCAAGTTATCGAGATTTAAGTATAAAGTACTCGTATTAAGTGACATTGCCAAATCCGTCTAGTGTGTCGAAACTGTGATTAGTGTTGGTTTAAAAGTGCCAACGGTTAATGGAGAAATAAAAGAAAAATATAGTTGTCAATATTTTAAAATATTATAATATTTCAGCCATAAATCTGTTAGAATTTTTTTGGGAAAAAGACGTCTTATGAAGTTCTGGACTTGCCAAACAGATTTTGAAATGAAATAATAATAATAATAATAATAATAATAATAATAATAATAATAATAATAATAATAATAAATTTTACAAATGAGTATACGCACGGTGACAGTTACTCAATAAAAAGTACAAAAATAATAATTAAAAGAAACAATACATAAAATATTTAAAAAACTAAGACATTAACAAACAAAAATAAAGTAAAAACAAAAATACAATAGAGCTAAAAATAGATAAAAATACACACGAAAATATAAAAATGCCAGTAAACTAACAAAAATAAAATAAAAAACATAGACAAGTGTAAAAATATATTAAAGAAATAGATTAAAAGTGCCCATAACTACTCCGTACTTCGATTTATCTAGTGGTCGATGATTAAATCATTGTTACGCATCCTGCCTTATAAAATGAATCTCTAACTGGGGTAAGCACATTTTTGAAGCCACGAGCCCCGTTGAGAAGGACGTTTGCGAATTAATTAAATAGGTAAAAACAGAACGATATAAGTGACATGTCACAAGTTCTGAGAATTCTGTCAATAATACTGTAAAATCATGGTGGTTAGTTTGATAATTAAAACCACGAAAATACATTGCCACTGAAACATAACCTAAAATAAACAAGTGAGAGCGTAGGATTCTGCGACCTTCTTCAGGGCGTAATACCTGACTGTCCGGGTGACGCCGCGTCCAGGGCGAAGGTGCCGACGTTTCGGTCGCCAGACTGCGACCTTGCTCAGGGCGGTATGCCCTGAGGACCCCGGACAGCCAATAATACTAAAATACTAAAGTAAACCAGTTTTTCTCAGAATTTATGAAACGTCACTTATACCGTTCTGTTTTTCACCCATTCAATTAAAAACAAGCATTTAATAAGGCAAGAGATGTAACAATTACGTGACGTCAACAGTCACTTTAAAAAATTCGAAGTATAGCCATCTCTTTACTTTACTTCGGTAAGGCCAGAAGCTACCGTCGGCTCGCCCCCGCCCCCTCCCCCTCCCCTTCGTCCATCGCTCGTGCCCACGTGACACCTCCGAGACGCCTCGCTAAGTGCCGGTTCCGCCACGAGGGGCGCGGCAGTCGGCCTCCAGATGACGGAAGGGCGTTGGCGCGCTGAGGTGCTGATAATAACGCAGGGCTTCTGATTGTAGTGGGTCAGTATCCCCCTGGGCCTATTTCGATGAAAGCCAAGGACCTAATTAAATAAATTACATATTACAGAGGGAAATTATGCAGAAGGTGGTGAGAGGATTATAAAGAATTAAAATTGTTCCAATACAAATTGTCACGACAGAAAGTTCTGTATTCGAGTGAACAAATCAAATTTTTTCCAAAGAAAATCGCTAAGATGTTAAGTATATGAAAAAAAATTAATAGACAATATAATTTTCGATATTGTTAATATCTATTGCAATTAATTCAATAATAATAAAAAATGTAATGTTATCAAATGAACAAATTTAGTGATATCAAGGAATTAGATACATAGAGTTTCGATTCATGAAGGATTCCAGTTATCAACTACAATTTAATGTTAAATGTTAATAGTATGAATATTGTGTAGTGTTCAATGTTGAAAGAGAAAATCGAAAATTTTTCTCATCACTTCTACGTTCATTATTCAAATCATCATCTTTATATCTTGATATACCACTAGACGAAATGAAAGATAACATAATTGGCATTGTTAGTCATCGCATCAAAACGCTTTCAAAAGAAATTAATGCTTTAGATAAGTGCGTCGAGAAAATCTGTATAATGAACGCAGCATTGAACGCGACTAAAATGTTGTATCATTAAGTTTCTATACTCTATTTTTATTGGAAAAGGTAGAATTAAATCTGGAATGTTAAAAGCGGTTACGCAGTGTGGTAAGTGTGTGAATAGTCATTGATCATCCGACTGCCTCTGGCAGTTCTAGCTAGAGCGGCCGGTCTGATTGCTGCAGGGAGCATCAATTTCATTGATTGAATCGCAATAACCCTAGAGGTGCTCGGCTCGCCGTCTACAATCCTAAGCCACAACCTAATGGCGTCACGTGTAATTATCACCACCTCGATACCTCGCGAACCAGGAGAGGTGGCTCAGGGCATCAGCTGATTTCACTGCAGTGCCTCTGACCGGGAGGGCCTAGGGTTACACTCCCCACGGAGGCAGGATTTTCCACACTACCTACACAGCTAGGTTACGAGCGAAGTTACTGGGAGAGGTGGCTCAGGGCATCCACTGATGTCACTGCAGTGCCTCAGACCGGCAGGTCCTAGGGTTACACTCCCCACGGTGGCAGCATTTTCCACACTACCTACACAGCTAGGATACGAGCGAAGTTACTGGGAGAGGTGGCGCAGGGCATCGACTGACGTCACTGCAGTGGCAAGATATTCGGCACAAACTTGTCAGCTCGGTCGAATTGAGTCGCTGTCTGAAGGAAAAATCTAGCGGCCGACTGCTCTGATTGGTAGGTTTCCGTTTATCTGATCAACACCAGGCGAATGCGGGAAAAGTAGCCTAACAAACGAGACACGGACCGCGCGTGATCTTTCCTTTCTCTTCCTTGTCCTTTCTTTTTATCCACACGTGCTGGTTCCAATGGTTTCCAATGGTTCTTATTTATCCACACGTATACTTATATGCACTACCCTACCCCACATGCCGGGAGACCGGTCTGGAGCTAAGTGCTTGTCCCGGCTGGGGCGGTGCCCTTCTGAAGGGAGATACCTGATTGGGGAAACCCTCCAAGTCGACGGCAGGTCGGCGCCGGATCTCGCCATTCAGCGGGGGAAGATCGCACCACTTCCCCCGAGAAAAAAAAACATGCACTGAACTTACGGGACCAATATCGTCGTTAGTTGATGCCCCCAGAATTACTAACAACCAATCAACCCTCGCTGCTTCGTATTTCGTTCGTCAGCACTACTCACACGCCTAGAACATATCACTGGTTCAGGCAATCGGCGTGCTTTCGATGACATCATCCGCAAGCTTCTTTCCATACACGAATCGCCATTTTTTGTTTGCCGTCGTTTTCTGCCTTGTTTTTCGTAATGCCGTGACTGGAAATATATTCATTGATCCACTCACTATACGGAGTGGTAATGGTGATTTCTTATTTATGTTCTATCAATAGATTGTTGAACAAGCTATATTCACTAGTGGTTTTACTACAGAACATACTTTTTCGCGTTATTTATAACTTTTGAAAATTTCGAAAATTCAAAAAGTTTAACGAAAATTATTCCTGCATTATTTTTTAGCGTTCTTTGCAATATCGGAAGAAAAACGTAAACATAATATTGTTTCACATACAGTAAAACTTTTCATATATTGAGGGATTCTCGCAGAAAGAACTTTCAGATGAATTACATCAAAAAACAAATAGGGAATAAAAATAAGCCATATAATTAACACCTAATTAAAATGTATAGATATGTGAAATATTTAGAAAATCATTTGTATGAGTTAAATGATCTAATTGTGGGAATATATAGCACGACATATAGGAAATTTTTCTCTAGTGTCACTAGTTATTATTCAACAACAACTTATATTTTTTTGAAGAAGCATGACATCATTTATTGATCCAAAACTGAGGGATAAATTGAGTCGAGAAAATAATACTTGCATTTAATATCGGTTTAGAACAGATTCTAAAATAAATTCTTAAAAAGTTTCAAATTTCCAGAGATACTGTACCGTTTTGTAAATGCTTTTTCTTCTAATTCAGCAAAGAAACAAAGAAATCATGCATCTATTTTCCACAAAACTTTGAATATACCACAAAATGCTTTCGTGTAAAGTGTCCCCTTCTCTCCCAAAAATAAAATATCTTAATCTAATCCATCCACTTTGAATACACCTGACGTGTGTGCAACTGATTAAATAAAACAGTACTGATTCTGGACGAGTACTTCTTTCCTCAGGAGGTGGGGGGCGATCTTTAACCGCTCAATGGGGAGATCCGGCGCGGACCTACTCGTAGGCAAGCGGGGTTTTCCCAACCAGGTATCTCCCACCAGCGGGGTGCCGCCCCAGCCGGGACAAAGCTCTAAGCTCCCGTCCGCTCTCCCGGCCTTTGTGCTAGTGTAGTGCATGTAAGTGTAAGTGTGCGTAAGTAATGAATGAGGTCGCCTAGAGTTGACCGGATAAACCACGAAAAACTACCGATCAGAGCAGTTAGAACACTCTAGAGAGAGGCTTAATTCGACCTAGCTATGTAGCGAATGCAAAAAATCCCGGGGGCTACCGTCCGGTCTCGATCATAAGGACTCCCGGTCGGTAGTTCATGCCCTGTGCCACCTCCCCCGGTGCGTGTGCCCAAAAGAACTTTAAAAGCGGATTTTAAGTCGAAAACTTTATCGTTCAGTTGTGATGATTTTAAATACGTAATGCTTAAAGCTTATTCCGGGTAGATTAAGATTTAGATTTATTCAGTAAAAAAAGATGAGTTAAAGTTTACCATAAATAAATAAAAATAAATTTTAAAAATCGCAAGATTAGCAATATTTGAAAAATAGTCATTTTCGTTCTTTAGTTAAAGAAAACTTATTTGCATCGGTACACGAATTGCAAGTATGATTTTTCTGCATTGCTAACAAAATAGCAACTCGATCTTACCTCTACTCCTACCACAACAAGCAAAAGGAGAGTTCAACAACACATGCGCTTAGTGAAGCTAGGTCGGTACCCTGCTGGGTTGAAAAAAAAACCAGCAAACTAACTTATAGGTTGGCGCCGTATCTCACCACATAGAAGATCACCTCCATTTCTCGTGATAAAACATACACTACATTTATGGGACTAGTGGTCGTAACAGTTGACGCTTTATAATCAACGAAATTATGGGCGACTGAAAGCGTGAGAAACCGCCACTGCCTGCCGAAGCAGCCGCTCTCTCGAAACCCGTAGAATGAGCCCGTGCGTTATTTGAGTATCCCTGCAGCAGCCTGTGTTTAGCTCGTTGCCGAGGCGTGGCGGCCCACAATGCGATGGACGGCGACGGCGGCGGCGGCAGGCGTCACTTGTAGGCGGGCGCCGGCGCCCTGGGTGACGTCAGCGGCGCTAATCGCTGACGCGGCCGCCAGGGGCGCGGCGGCAGCTCTTCTCGCCTTCGCTTGTTTGTTTTTTGTGTCATTCTCGCGCTGCGAGTAACACGCAACAAGATAAATTGTTGGGTACACAAACGTACTACGCCTATAGGGACTACGGAAGGACGTCAAGGCGTTTTTAGTGAATGAAGAGTCAAGTCGTTCTGTGTCGCCGGCAGAATGAGAAAATTCACCGTTGGATTTTTGCATTGAAATTGGTCTCACAATGAAAACTGCGGGAGAAAATAAAACAATGTAAGTAGGATTAACAGTATTATGCCAATGCGGAAATCAACTACGTATCCCAGCCTATTTTTCTTTATCCTTGTTTAAGTAATACTTTACTGTTTCATTAGGACATTCATTAATAAAATATTTCTGAACCCGTAAGTAATAGTTTCGACTTTCATCGGTTATCGGATGTTAGGAAACAATTCGAAGTCGACGGCATGCGTAATCGCTTCGTAGATATTCTGGCGTTTTCTTACAGCCAGACACGTTCATAAGCGAGATAAAATATTATTCTAGGAATTTTCAATGAATATAACAGTTGTGCTTTCAATGTCACTTAACCATGTTGAACTAATTCTTTAAACAATGCCGTGGGCATCTTTCTCTTTGTGGAAAGGGACACCAGTAGATAAAATCGTCAAAACATGCACACCCTTACAATATTTCAAAATCTGAAAATATTTTTAAAAAAACTGGTTTTGCAAAACCTGGTTGTCATATATTGATAAATACATGTACTTCTACTTCTTATAAACGTGTACACGAAATTTTCCTTTATTTTGCAACTTATTTTGGAGTTCAACATTGATCCTACCCATTGGTGCCAAGGGCGAAATGGCATTGGCATACATCAGTTTAGTATGGTTGTATCGTGTCTGTTTTTCCTTACTTGCTCGCTATGAGATAACACACAAGATGAATTTTTGGAATCGGCAATGTACAATCAATTGAGATATAATTGAAGTGTTTAAATTGGTGCTTAGTAAGTGAAAAGTTGATTGTGATGTTATTAGGATGGTTATGAAATTCATCCCTGGTTATCATTTCCAAACTATCCTAAAACATTTGTGGGTAAAAGGAAATATAAAAATTTTTGTGATTTCAATGCGTTTAGTTTCCCATTTAAGATACATGCTTTTAGTTACCTTTATAAGGTACATAATCGTGCAACTGCTTTCCGGTTAGCGGAAGAATTTCTAGCAATTCTTAGTGAATAACAACTTTTTTGATTGATTAAATCTAGGAGCGTCAACTGCTAAGGTCATTAGTTCCGGAAGCGTGTGCATGCTTTTAAGGAGGCTATGATCTTTCCGTGCTTCATGGTGAATCTGGCGGCGACATACCGTCGGTTAGCAGAGTTTTCCCCTGCCAGGTATCTCCCTTCAGGAGGGCACCGCCCCAGCTGGGGCGAACTAAGCACCCGATCGGTCCCCCGACACGTGCGGTAGTGAAGTGCATGTTTGTGTGTAAGGGATGAGAATAGAACGAGGAAGAGGAAGGAAAGATTGCGTGCGGTCCGAGGCCCATTTCTTAGACTATTGCTACGGCATTCACCTGGTGTTGATCGGAGAAACCACGGAAAACTACCGATCAAAGCTAGGCGCTAGAATTCTCTTCCACGTAGCGACGGAACTCGACCTAGCTATCTAGCTATCTAGCTAGTATCCGAAACCCTACCACCGTACGGACTCAAGCCCAGGACCTCCCAGTCAGAGGCATTGCAACGACATCAGTTGATACCCTCAACCAGGTCTTTCTGTAACTACTGGCCACTGCGTTAATAACCGCGTGTGTATTGATGTAAAATCTGGCTCTGTTTTTCATTATATAATGTGAGCAAGTAAAAAACGTAGGTGGTATTGCCTATATTACGTCATGTTTGTGTTATTCTTAGAATCTTATTAAACCGAAACAAGATAAATAATAAGATAGGGATTAAGCAAGTTCTTGAAGCTGTTCTTAGTACAAGAAGATTCAACTAATTTTGTTTGTTGCTATTATGGTGTGTCTGGACTTAAAATTCGCTTGATGCTTTTTTCGGTATCACTGGTCTCAAAAATATCACAAAAGAAAATATATAACTTTGTAAATAGGATTAACTTAGAATATCAGTATCAAAATGACTGTAATTACAACAAAAACCTGACTTAATGGTGTTCTCTCTAATGTTTTTAACCCTTTCGTTAGCTTTTACACACAAAGGAGAATAGAAACAATTTAATTCTAAAGAAAATTTCTTGATATTGCAAGTTATACATCGGTGTGAGTATACGCAAACATTTGGCTGAAGAAGAAAAGGAGCGGGTGGAAAAAAGAATGAAATAAGAAGAGGTGTCAAGATTTTGGCAGAGACAAAATTTGTTGGGACGAAAGGTGGAAGACAAAAAGGATAGAACGACAAGGAGATAATAAAGAGGAGGAGGAAAATAAGTATAAAAATTTTCGAAGATTGAGGCAAAGAAGAAAATGACGTAAAAAATGTAAAGTTAAAGTTTTATACATTAGGGTTTTTAAAGTCAGAATTGAGAGGCAGAAATTTTGTATCCCTTTTTTTAACGTAGTTCTTCGAAGTCAAATATATTTTCATGTAATATGTAAAGCACGATAACTTAAAGGTGTCATATTGTAATTTTGTCTTGAATAACCAGAATTACAAGCAAATACTCAATACTCATTGAATCAGCCTTGGGACTAATAATTTTAATCTCAATTAAGTTGTAAGTGGTAGTAATTTACATTATTTGAATTGAAATGCAAAAGCTCCTGAAATTTACGTGCACTAAGAAAGAGAAAACATATTTGAATCAATATTTCAATGATAATTATGAGCGGTGGACTGTAACAATCGAAGTAATGATACTTCTCCATGTTAATCACAGCGGATAACGCATAGTGTCAATTTCACTTGTGAGTATAATGTAGTGCTTCCCATCAGAAGAGCATTGATAAATCAACGATTGTTGTTATTGAACATTAATTAATTAACGTCAGTATTAATTGATTATTCGATATGTTAAGATTACAATGAACCTCTTCAGAGACTCGAGGTTGAGACCACCGAGAAGCAACCTGTCCGGGAGCGCGTTTAAGACAATTTCTTATTCTTAAAGCAGACACTTGGACGTCGTATTCATATTTTAAAAAGAAAGAAAAAAATGCGATAACTGTACAATGAGATGATCATTTAACGTTTCATGATTATCAGCATTCTGAATTTCTTTGAATAACCACAAAACGTACGCTTACCTTTCGTTTATTTATTTATTTTTTTTATTAAAAATTGTGAAGAAACTGTTTACGCAATAAAGCTTTTGTTTACTTCCTATCGAAAAAGAGTTTTAAAAAGCATAACAACTGTATTGTTTGTTATCTGAAATAATGTTATTCAATTGTTTAACTGTAAAAGTGCTCTTAAGTCTTGACACATTCGGTTATACGACAGTCAATTATGGAAAAACGTTTCTAGCTAATTATATTGTCTCAAATTAACCAATTTCAACTACCTGTCAAACAAGAATATCACTTTGTCTCAGTTTACATGTACTCTGATGTTTAAATACATTGTTGTAGTAAGGTTAATGAGAGAAAAAATATATCAAATCAATAGTATTTTAGACACCCTCATCTGACATGGTAATTAAATAAAATAATTGCTAACATTATTTATGTACTTAAAGTTAAAAACCAGTTAAAAAGTATGAAAAAGACCAACGCGACATATACGAGATAAGTTACCACTTGTCATGTGATATTCATACATTCATGTCATGTGTACAAGACATTAATATGTGTTAAGTAAAAATTTAAGAAACCAACTCTATTCAATCAGTTTTCTTTTACACATCAATGTTTCTCTACTTGTCACTAGAAACTTGTCACTTTAAGAAAAACATATTCACGTACAAGAGGTTTAAGCGGGTTCAAATAAACTTCGAAACAAAATCGTTTAAACCCGCATTTCGCACCCCGCTATTCCACCAATCGAAGCAGAAAGTCGTCAGCGATAAGCCTGCCCACGCGTTCAAAGAAAGAGTATTACACGAGTCGCCATTGTATGATCGTCACGAAACTGATCTACATGAGAAACTAGTCGGCGGAGCGGAGTTACAACAGCAACCGCCGGTACGAAACATGATTCTCGGTCCGCTGAAAGCCATCGTGCTCCGCGTTCGGGTTTATCCAAGGAAACTCAACGAGCAACAAAGGCTCGTCACGGGGTTCATTTCTTGTACCACTGAATCACCGCCATTGTTCTGCTCGCGGGATAGCGGGGCTGTATTTATCACCCGTCATGTACTCGCCCGGCCGAGGAGAAAAGCCGGTGTCACTAGGTATGTAGGCACAACGAAGATGTAAGAGAGATGTAATAAGGTTTGCAGATAGAGTCTTCATATACGTCTGCAAGGCTTTGTTCCCATCAGTGAGCGAAAATATTTTCCTGAGGTAGAGTACTCGGACGTGAAGTATTCTGTTTAACTGCCACTAGAAAAAGCGGGTCTTTTAGGACGTGCTAGCGTTCAAAATCTTCAATTTTTTTTTTTTGCACTAGTGCTAAAAGTGAGATGACGCTCAAGTGTTTAGATAAATCTGTGAAAGCAAAAAAAAGTAAAGAAAATACTTTAGTTTGATTGCACCACCTACTAATGCCCTTAACGTATAATTTAATTGTTTGGACACTTGAATTAAACAGTAAGACTTTCTAAACAATAGTGCTTGACATACGTGTTAAAAGTGATTTTATTTTCCTCTAAGGATGGCGCCGTTCGGCTTAGTCAATAAAATGTCACTTTCGCCACTCGTATTGATAATAACTATTATTAACACCAGAACATTGATTCAAAAGACTTCAAGTTTGTGTTAAAGGTTACTTATTAATTTTCAAAATAAATTTTATAGGCCTACTTTAATTATTTATTTGGAAATCAATAGCTATCATTATTTCATTTCAATTTTTGAGCATTGTTTCAAAGCACTCGCTTTTAAACTATGTTGCAGACAAACTCATTAGAAAACACGATTTTAACGACGGAAACAACAAAAATGACGAAAAAAGATAATTTATTCTGTTTAACAACTTTACATTTGTTTACAAAGTAAGTTAAAATTTTGTAATACAACGGGAGGAAAAAGAAAAGAACTTCCACAAACAAATTTATTAACTGACTATTAGTCGGTTACAACATTAGATACAAATGTTTCGAGGTATATTACTTCATCTTTAGGGTCTCCACAGGCCATTAAGCAAATCCTGTAGTCGAGTTTTCCTTAACCTGACTGTATGTAATGTTTTTTGTTTTTTTTTTGTTTTTAGTAAATCTTTATTAGTGAACGAATGTACATAGTTCAGTATTATGTATACTACATCATATGTATTTTTATGACTTATATTTAACTTAAATGCTAATCTTACAACTAAATCTAAATACACATGAATAGGAAACTCACAGAGCACCTATGTGATTAATTGAGTTCTGAAAATATGCTGAGGAATGAATCTAATGGATATCTATTTTTTATTCTTGTTGGGAGCTGGTAGGTGGTGGCTAGGCCGTAATGGGTGGCTTGGGTTATTGTGTTTATTTTGGAGAAGAAATTGTTAGATAGGAGCGCGATATGGTCAAGTATAAGGGGTAAATTAAATTCTTTATGCAGTTGAATGTTGAGATGAACCAGGGTGCATGAGTGGCAAGTCTGAGGAAATTATTTTGGATGATCTGTATGTAATGTAACTGACTAACAGTTAATAAATTTGTTTGTGGAAGATCATATCTGTTTTCCTTCCGATGTATATCAAGATTTCTGCGAAAACCACCGAATTGAAGTTACATTTGTGTACAAAACATTTAGACCACAAATAACGCTCGTCACCATGACGTGTATACACACATCGTAGTTACAAATGCGCAATTTTTAACATGCTTACTAATATACGTTTGAGAGATGTTATAATTTAAGACAATACCTATGGACACAAAACTTGGAAGCGAAGGCAACTGAATAATTAATTACATCAGTATTTAGTACATTCATCTTTAACATCGACTTGCATGTATTTTGTTGTGACGTGGAGAATCGTAATTAAAATGGGAGCTGAAAATTTGAACATTCACGAAAAAGAAGTAAAATCAATATTTTTCTCTATCATATTTAGAAACAGTTAACATCTCAGTTTCCTTGAGCAGATCGTGAATGAATGTCACATATATTACCGTACCACATTCAACGCATCTAAAAATCACATATTATTATCATTAGATAATTTTCTATACTCTATTTAATGTCTGAGAGACATTCCAATACTTTGGTTCACGTACTGTTTGACTCAATTTTGTAACTGGAACAGTATTCCGTCATATTACTCATCTACGTATTAATAGGAAGCATGCATTTTAGATTAATGATATTGTCTTCATTATTAATTTCAAAGCATATGATTAATAATATTCACTCGTATTCCCTAACGGACATAAGATTTCATTTACATATTACACTCTGCCAAGTCTTACATGCGACAAAAGGGCTTAAGATTACTTTCTTTCACAAAGGGAGCAAAAACTTACAGGCAACACAAGTTATACGTACACGAGAAATTACCCTCCTTAACATTACGATTATTTCGAAGACGTGGGTGGAATACTGCTCAATTTCCTGGAACGACCTAAGGACAATCCACATCTTGCACGCGCTGCATTTACAACGCCACAAAGAGCTTCGTTTACCTTTATTTTGCGTCGCGAACCGCGATCATCGCTTGCGAAAACCAAGCACTGAATCAGTCACGAGCTGCACCAGTCGCTAGGCGTAAGGGCCCGGCGTGCATCTACATATCAATGGAGCGGGTATTTTTTTGCCGCGTCTCGTGTCAGACGCCGCCGACCAAATATATCACACGCGTAATCTGGACACAGATCTGCCGCCGCGGATCAGTGTTATTTACATTTAATTGATTATGCCAGCGTTTGGCCGGTAATCGATGCGAAGCGAGATGGGTATCGACCCCGGGGCTCATATCGATCTCTATCGCGATGCAAATTGAAAATCGATTCTATCGGCGCGACTTCCATAGCGCTCCGCAGGCGAAGTGCTGCAGGGATGTCCAGGGACTCGGTCACGAAGTTGAGGTTATGCGTCGGCTCCACCAGGAAGACGTGAAATGTTATGCGTGATGCAAGTATTTATGATAATTGCTTCTTTAAAGTGACTCGAGATTATGCGGAATGATAATTCTCTGCTGAGCGGTTGAATAAATATTTATTCGGTATACATTTGTTTGTTTGCAAAGGCGAACTCAAGTACAAGATAACAGTACGTTATCAAGTTGCCGATTCAGATATGATGCGAATAAATCAACGACGTAAAGAAATGGACGCAAAAAACAGGGTTCTGCCTACATGTTAGGCGTCATAGAACACCTGAAAATATTATTCGGAGTAACTGTAACTTAGAAAAGCTATTTTGTAGGCTTGGATATTTTGCAAGAAAACTTTGAAATCATTCCAAACCACTGTAATTCAAAGCAGGCGATTACAGTGATACACAATAGCAATAAATCTTGTTGCCTATTGCAAATATATGGAGAAATACTTATATTCAAAAACATCAGGGCGTGTTGTAAACTTGAGGTGCATGTTTGCAACTTTTGCAATTTTCAAAAATTCATAAATACTGGACTTGCAAAACAATGATTTTTACAATATATGGAGAATAACATTATCTTCCAGGTACATAAACTAACACACACACACACACACACACACACACACACACACATATATATATATATATATATATATATATATATATATATATATATATATATAAAAGGCGTAAAGGTATTTAAAGACGTCTTATGACTCTTTCTAGTGAGAAAAGTCAGACTCACAGGCCTCTCTGCATATTTCACTTCAATTTTTATTCTTCGCGACACATCTCTCAGTGTGCGCTGTTGCGGGCCTATTGCTAAGGGCGTCAACTGCTAAGGTCAATAGTCTCGTTAGTGTAATGCACGTTTTTTTCCTCGTGAGGTGGCGGTGATCATCTCACGCTGGATGGCGAGATCCAGCGCTGACCTACATGTCGACGTGCAAAGTTTTTCCCAAGCAGGTATCTTTCACCAGCGGGGCACCGCCCCACCTGGGACAAGCCCTAAAGCTCCCGACCGGTCTCCCAGAATGTGTGGTAGTGTAGTGATGTAAGTGTGTGTGTAAGAAAGGGGTGGGAATAGGACAAGGACGATGTAGGAAAGTTCCGTCACCCGTTTGTTAGGGTACTACTCCCGTATTCGCCTTGTGTTGACGGGAGAAACCACGGTCGCCAGAATTCTCCTCCCGACAGCTACAGAACGTGACCTAGGTATTTGGCTAGTGTCGAATATCCCGCGACCGTCGTGTGGTCCTCCCTGTCTGAGGCACTGCGGTGACATCAACAGCTGCCCTGAGCCACCTCTCGCGGTGCGGGCGTTGAAGGGAACGAGCGCAGAGTTGATAGTCAACATCCGCACCGTTCATTCATCTCCACTCTGCCACGCGTGTCGTGCCGGGGAGGGTAGGGATGGGGGGGGTGAAAGAAGGGGGAAGGGATGAGGTGGGGAGAAGTTGTGGGAGGGGAGAGAGGAAAGACGGGGTGAGAAGGCGTGGGTGGAGAGGGAGGGGCCCAGTCAACTGCACGTGACAGCGCGCTGGGTGGCGCCGACGAAGCCGCTAATGCCTTGTCCACACGACGCAACACGGCCGTCACTGTCGTCCTCCGCCAACGCCCCCCGCGGCGCTTTGGGCGCCACCCACTTGCCCTTCGAGCGTTGCCAAACCTCCATTACGAAAGTGCCTTCTGCACGAGTCCCTATCACGACTTTTTTCCACAGTTCCTGCAGGATTTCTTTTTATCGAATCTCTTCACTTTTGATTTTCTACTGATGTCACCGCCCCGTTTTGCCAATCTTGCACCTTCGGTCTCGAAAGGCTTGGTATTTCGAACGAAAACTGATACTTCGCATTCTTTGATATTTCAAATTGCATGATATATCGAATAAATTCTTATCTCAAATCCTTGATATCCTCAACATCAAGATACTTTCATTGTCATGATAATTTTAACATCGTCATATCTTCATTGTCATGAAATATCGAATGACTTATCTCCAATGACATGATATCTGCTATCTCATCATTTTTATTAAACGTTTCTTTACAATCTGTTCATACTTGACAAGTGTTTAGATTGGAGGAGATTTTAATTAGAATCTCCCCATTAAGACAGTTAATATAACAAATGTATGGCTAAATGTATGTATGAAGCAGTATTTATCAAGGTATCATTAAGATTTAAGTGACAAAAGAAAGTAAAAAAGAAGTAAGAATCTGATCCTGAAAGCCTGAGTGCTGAGGTTAGACTCAATGAGTCTCAGCTTTTTCAGTTCGCTGTACGGAGATGAATTAGGGGAAAGTTACGTGTTACATCTTACGTATTCTACGCTTCTTAAGCTTTCATATTTGTCGAAGTTCATAAGTGGCTAAGTGTCAAATTAGTTTTCGATTTTTTTATTTTAAACGGAAATCTAAAAAACCTCAAAATAAGCTTTTATCTCCAAGAGTCTTTCCTTAATAATAATTTTCTCAACAAAAGCCACAAAATGCTAAATCTTAATTTTTATAATGCTATAAAATTCTATAAACTTGTTTTTAAATTGCGATTTAAAAAAAATTAAAAGTGCTAAATTCCACTATCACTAGTTACATCCAATATCAATAGAACCTGGTAGACAGTTTTCTCCATCACCTCATTCTTTCTCCTTCCCACTACCTTTCTCTATCCGTCTCTCCCTCTCCGTCTTTCCCTCTCTCTGGCAGTCTCTCTCTGTTTCTGTGTCTCTGCATCTCTCTATCCTTCTCATTCATATTTAGCTGCAGATTCTGCACGTCTCTGAGTAGGTAAGGTAATATCGAGAAGCGCCGGACCAGCAATAATGTAATAGAATGATGAAGATCATATCCTGTAGATTACGTTGTAAGAAAGGGCTTCTTTAGGGCGTTTTAATGTTCTAGAACGCTTCATTGAGTTATTTTACGTTATAGATTCAAAAATGCTACCGAGTGCTGCGGGTAGAATTTTACATGAAAAATAGTTTTACAGCGCCATCTAGTGGAGTTACAACAAAATTTACAGCTGCTAAACCTTCCGTGTGAAAAAAAACACTTAGATGTACCAGCCTTCATGAAGATCGGCCACACAGTGTCGGAGTTAACCGCTTTTATATATATCAACATCTATTTTAATGTATATTCTAGATTTGCTGAAAATGCGACTAATAGTAATTTCCTCGCAGACCGCTTGAGCGCGCGCGGTGAGAAAGGTTTCCTTGAGGGCGTTTTTAAAGCTCTAGAACTCTTCATTTAGGAGGTATTTAACGTTATAAATTCAAAAATGCTGCAGTGCTCCGGTTACATTTAACGTGAAAAATTAGTTTTGTTCTACAGCGCCATCTAGAGGAGTTACAACAAAATTAACAGCAGCTAAACCTGTGTAAAAAAAAAACACTTAGCCTTCATGGAGATCGATCACACAGTGTCGGCGTTAACCGATCTTATATACACCAACATCCATTTTTATGTATATTCGCTGAAAATGCGACTAATTCCCGCGCAGACCGCTCGAGCGCGCGCGGTGGGCTCGCGTCAGCGGTCTGCGCGCCGCCCGCCGCCTCTGGGTGCCCGTGGGTCCGCGGCGCGCTATGCATTATGCTAAGAGCCGCATTAGCCCCCCGTGCCCCCGGCGCGGCGCCGCTCCCGTCAGCGGGCACGAGATCTGGCGGCGGAGATAGACTCACGCGAAGGCCTCTTCCGGGGCGGCGCCGTAAATTAGGCCAATCGGAAAACACGCGCGCAGCGGCGTATGTGGCTCAGGGCAGCTACTGAAACCCGTCAAACGCCAAAATCTGAAACACGCATTAGCGGCAGATTATTGTTCCAAGGAGGCAGACACACCGTTTAGAGCATATTTATATGAAAAATATTAATTTAGCCACTGCTTTAATAAATAAAAATATTTTGAAACCAAAATAAATTGGGACTTTCTATTAGTTTTTTTAGATGAGGAATTTGGCGTTTGACGAGTTGCTGAAATACATAATTCAATTAATGGTCCCAGTTGGGAGGCATGATACCTAGGACGAAAAATCCCGTAAGAATGATAGGTCGGCTCTGGATCTCACAGTCCGGCGCGTAGAAAGCCGTCAACTTCCGGGATGTAGCATGCACTGCATTTACGGGACTATGACCTCGATAGTTGAAGCGGCACAGAATTCATACTTGCTCATTCAGTCACTCATTTCGCTCGGTACCGGTTGAGGCGGGCGAATCAGGGCACCAACAGTTGTCACTGCAATGCCTCTGACCAGGAGGTCCTAGGTTCGAATCTACACGGTGCTAGAGTCGATAACCCTGCCTCCGCGGTGACAGAATTTTTGCATGTAGCTAGGCCGAATGGCGACGCTTCTAGAGGGAAATTCTAGAGGCCGCATGCTCTCACCGGGAGTTTTCCGTGGTTTCTCCCTTCAACACCAGGCGAATGCCGCAGCAGGTCATTAACAAAAGAGTCGCGGTTCGCGCGCGATATTTCTTGCCTCTTCCTTGCCCTGTCTTCACCCCTACTGGCACACACGCTTACCTACTATATAATACCACACGTCGAGAGACCAGCCAGTCACGGCTTGGGCGAGGTTTCGCCACTGGAAATTTCTTTTTCCAGTAAGCTGTTGATACTGTCAACTAATTAATACGATCACTACGTCGAGTGTTATAGTTAGACACATCAGCGTTTGAAAAAAATATATTCCTGTCTAAGTAAGTCATTTTTGACAAAAAACATAAATCTGTCAATCACGAGAAAATGTAATGGTAAAATTCCTAGATTAATAGAGGATTACAAAAATCAGAAGGGTAGAATGTGCTTATTAATCATTCAATTCTGTTTTGTAATCTAAAAGTCTGCGAGCTGTGAGAGCCATCTAACGAGGGAATATCTCTGCCATTTTTCGTGAGAAAAGGCACTTAGTGGATTAATATCCACAACAGCTGACGCGTTCGGAAGCAGTAAACAATCAACCATCGAGTCAAGGGTTGTGACGATGCCACCCACTACGATAGCTGAACGGCAACACGGTTCACTCTGAAGTACCGTTGACAGAGAATCTTTAAATTTCCTAGTCGCTTTTTAGATGAAATTTCTTGCGGTTGGTTGCGCTGTGTCGCTGGAGGTGATGAAAATCTATAGGCAGAGTGACGACATAAGTAAGTCAGTTTATATGATTGTGTAACGATAGTGAAGACACGAAATTCACCTTCATTCCAATCAGGTTTTCATTCGGTTTCTCTTGATCAGTGGATTCAATTTTGCCTAATATTGCCTTCAGGGAAGATATGCAGATTTTAGTTCTCACTTAACGTCAAACACATAATTTTATTGATTATTGGTAGAAATAAATAAATTCAAATTCGATGGTGATATCACTGATGACGATCTTTTCTTACGTAAATGGTCAAAACTATTCCGAAATTCAAAATATTTTCACTTCTCTTCAATGCATTGCTTAACAAAATTTACAGCTATAATTGCCTAATGAAACGCTTCTTATGATACTGACGTAATAGAAATGGTTTTAAATCAAAATTCTAGAATAATTTCAATTACATATTAAACTGTTTTTATTATTCCATTTTTTTTGCATATCGCAGCATGTTACCCATATCCTATATACTTTCATCCGATTTTTCAATAATTTCTTGAAATATAAACTGAACTAGTGATCATTTTTCCTCTTTATAACTATGGGTTTTTAGCGTTCAACTGGTCTTATAGTATCGAAATGAACACACGTTCCATTAAAAGTGCTCACTTAGTGTAATGTCACGACGCTATTTACAAATGACTCGACATGAATAGTTATAATTCAGACTAAAATGTTTTAGACGATGAATTAAATTCGAGTAAGGAAATGTTACTGAAACAATTTCTACGTCTTGAAAGGTGGTGGCTGGCGTTTTGTTTCACAGAAAAAACAGAAAACTAAGGCTAGTATTCTGGTGTATCGTACGATTATGAATTTGTTTATCTGCTGATATGTACCTATTGAAGATTATGTCTTCTTCTTACAGGTTGTGTAAAACCACACACTTGGTCAGAATTACCGGCGTTATGACATGTTTCTAACACATACTACCCGTCTTTCATAACAGGGATTATGGAAAACTGGAATGTTCTCATACGCGAAACTGGTATATCCAACCACTAGGCATGATCTGATTCTACCCAGACATTTAGGTGTCGAAGACAGAGTTGGAATTGACGTCACGTAAAAGTGTTTAGAACAATTTTTGATGTCATTACCAAACAACACGAAGAAAATGTTATATAAACGTGTAAGATGAATGTATCATATTAAAAATTGATCCAGCTAGTGAAAGCAGAAATAAATTCTTAGGTTTACAGTTAATGTAGCTGTTCATATTATTAAGTTGCTTTATGTTGTTAATGTTAATGTTAATGCTGGTAGTTAATGCAGCTGTATTGTTTTATCTATCAGCTGAATATTGTACGCAATTTCAGCGACAAAATTTTGTGGCCAAACTGGTACCATTCTATTGATGTTTTACAAAGAGTATTTGTATATCGATTAATTGAACTCTTAATATGTTTCCTGTTAGTAAAAGGGTTATTTCAATTTATTTATTTCCAGTTTAATCCATAAATAGTTCAAGAAAATCTATTCATTCACTCATGACTAAATCATTCTTTCGACGTTTCCACTCATTACCTATTAAGACATTTTCCAGGTAAATATCTGGCTAACTCTTTATCTCAGTAGTACCAACTGGCCACCAGTACCTCGATAGTGACTACAGAGAATCACCGAAGTACCAAGGATCAAACACATGAAAGAAAAGGGAGAATAATCTAAAAGGCCACGATTCACCCCTGAGATGGGATTGGAATCCAAGAGTCTTCAGAGAGTGGTTAAGTACACGCTGTAACATCTTGCAAGAAGTCAACATCACTCACTTCATTCACTTTAATCCAATTGTTCACTTCACTTCCTTTCCTCACTTCACTATTTGCATTCAGTTCGCCCTCATCAGCTCCTTTTATTTCATTCTCAATCCTTTATTCGCTTCGCGTCACTCGCTTCGCGTCACTCGCTTCGCGTCACTCGCTTCGCGTCACTCGCTTCGCGTCACTCGCTTCGCGTCACTCGCTTCGCGCCACTCGCTTCCCGTCATTCCCTTCACGTCATTCAATTAATTACATGCACATCAAACAGATAAGTATATATAGTAAATAGATAAATAGTGCGTCTCACTACTCCATACTCAACTCCTTACTTCATTTCACTTCACTGCACGAGCCATCGAACGGTAAGTACTTGTATATGCATCGCAATTAGCGCGCCAATTTTGTTGGCCATCACTGTACATCGCTGAATTCCACACTTGCGCTCTTAAGGACTCGGTCACTGCTCTCTTTTGCGCGGTGTCGACTGTACCAGGAGGCTGGCGCCCGCGGCGTGTGTTCAGGAAGCCTCCACGTCGGGCGTAAAATCGCTTCGCTCACGCTGCCACGGCCGCCTGTACACAGTCGGCGAGCGATTTTTCGCCTCGCAACGGCCCCACCCGCGCCCCGGGCCGGCGATGTTGCAGATACACACACGGCTTCAACCTGTTTGCCAGAAATGGATCTTGGCGCAACATTCGGAAAGCCATGACGCTCCCGATTCACAAAGGATTTACGAAAGATTTATTTAGAGCAACAATAGTCGTTGTTAACAATTGCATTTGATTCCGCTTCCGACTAACCGGGGCAGTCATCAGAAGAAACAACAACAAAAAAACAATTCGGTAGGTAAGCAGATCGGACAGGGTTGCCAGACAGGAAATTTAGTCGGCAAAATGGAGAGTTTTTTTCGTTATTATGGATAAGACATTATTTTCTCCCACTGTTATGAATCAAAAAGGATTTGAAGGCATAGAGAAACAAAATCGAAGATAGTTTACGGCTTCGAGCAACTTAGTGGACGACCATTGATTAATTTGAATTACTTTAATTTAAGAGGACAGCCAATGGAATGGATAGCGCAAATAGTTTGTCCACGATTTGGAGAATATTTTTCGTTTCAAAGTTGAGAAATTTTGTTTCATTGGAGAGATGTTTTGGGGAAATTATATAATGGTGGTGGAAAAAAAAGCTCGCAACACCTGAGATCGGAGAAGAGAAGGAATTAGAAGCGTGTGCAGTAGGTAAGCAACGTTACGAATTTTGGTGTCTTCCCATGTTCGACGACATAGAAATTGCCTGTAAAGCAAACCCTACCACACGAAACCGGTGTTCTTATAGTTTTACTGTGACCAGGTCTCTTACCGTACCAAGCTACCGTAAACTCTGTCCAATTTGCCTCGAGTAATTTGAGTGAATAGTACTGTTTTGTTTAAAAAAAGTATTCAAAAGTTTGATGCAAAATCGGCTATTACCGCTTAACGTACTCTTCGTGAAGCAATTGCCTCACTTCCGAGAGAACATGATAATTACATGAACCCGCGAACAGCATTTTGGTTGTACGTAAGATATGACAAAAGAAGAGACATAGGTGTTTCTATGTAACGCGTATCTGTTGATACTTTGTTTTACTGGGTAGCAAAAAGCTTTTGTAACGAATCTGTAAAACGTATAAAATTTGTCAATCTATTAAAGATTGTTATACGACGCACGCTGAGTTCTTACTGTTGACGAATAGTACCGCAACAGAATGCCGTCGAACTGTGCTCCGTTTGAAGTTGCAGATAATGCTGTGCTACGCGTGTCGAATGATGTTGTTGATGTCGAGGATCTGGACTCAGAGATTAATATAAAATATCCTTGATTGTTCCCGACGATTGTTACAACGTATTTTATGCCAAAATACCTTGCTGTTTTATATTATATGACAAAGTAACAAATTCAAAAGAATTTACTTAAGAACATGAGATTCAATCACGAAATGTTTAAAAAACGAACACTTATAATTTGGCTGTCTGTTCACCATGACATCCACCAACACTTTGCTTTGCTTACTTCTACGCTATATTATCCAAAGAATGTCCACAAAGCGGTAGTTATCTGAGTAAGAAATGTAATTCTGTTTTTATCCCTGAAGGAATTAATGTAGTAAAAGAAAATCAAACGAGTTTTAACCATTGGAGGCTAGTGATGAAATACCTGGTTGGCAAAAAAACGTACACCGACGTGTAATTCAGTGCCGGATCTCACCCTCCTGCGAAGGAAAATCACCCCACCACCCAATGAAATAACATACACTTCGCTTACGGGACTGATTACCTCAACAGGAAATTACTTAATCACACGGAATCACTAAATAATCATCCTACCCGGGACTTGGAGGTGATCTCCCGCTGGAGACCTGCCATCGGCTAGCAGGGTTCCCCCAACTAAGTATCTCCCATTAACGGGGCACCACCCCAGCTGGGTCAAGCTGTAACCTCCTGACCGAACTCCCAGCATGTGTGTTTGTGTAGTGCATGTTAATGTAAGTGTGTGTGTGTTAGGGGTGAGGATAGGACAAGGAAGAGGAAGGAAAGATCGCGCGCGGTCCGTGGCCCGTTTGTTAGGGTACTGCTCCGGCATTCGCCTGGTGTTGATCTTAACCATCACAACCGGGAAGAGCTCTAAGCTCCCCACCGGTCTCCAGCCATGTGTGGAGTGTGGTGCATGCTAGTGTAAGGGGAGAGGATAGGACAAGGAAGAGGAAGGAAAGATCGCGCGCGGTCCGTGGCCCGTTTGTTAGGGTACTGCTCTGGCATTCCGTCGGTGTTGATCGCAGAGACCACGGAGAACTCCCGATCAGAGCAGCCAGCCGCTAGAATTCTTCCCCAGACAATGGCTGAATTCAACCCAGCTATGTAACTAGTGTAGAAAAACCTGCCACCGTCAGGAATGGAAGCTTTGACCTCCCAGTCAGAAGGACTGTAATGACATCAGTCGATGCCCTGAGCCACCTCTTCCGATTTCTCGCGTCGCATTTATGATTATTTCATAACTGTGAACGTTCGTCTACGTCTAAATAAACTATTTTATTTTTATCAACGTTTTATATCAACGTTCGATCACCGTATTTGTTGGAAATATTTTGTATCTCACGATGGCAAACAAGATCATAAAGTTCATTATTTGCCCATGCAACACTGTTCCGCCTCTTCTCTACGTAGTTCAAGCTAAGAAAAGGAACCAAAAGAAAGTTATCGGCTGCTGATCGAACAGCTCTTAACTTTCCCAATACTATATTGACAAAACTATTTAACGGTTCTCCATATTCATGATGATTTCTTTCTCGACTGAGAAAATAGTTCCATAAACTTTCTATTCCATGAATGCTTTCATTAAAGGAAAACTCAATATTTCCTTTCAGTAAAATGAACTTACATAACTCACTAACTGTAAGTTAACCTACATTAAGTTTTTTATGTTTTATTTTCTTGTCAAGGATGGCCCACGATTTTTACTACAGGTCCAAATGTAACACTTATCCGTTTCCGCTAAATGTAATCCATTATTTAATCATTTGTCTCGCTGTAAATTTGAAACGAGGATAAACACAACCCTATAAAACTGTAAAATGACAAGTGTACACATCAATGACAACAAACAGTACATCTCGTAAATATGTACCTAATAAACTCTTCTAAGGTTTACGATGTTGCGCTGTGCCTGAAGACATAAGAACCTGTCATTCGTGAATATCTTCTGTAATTTTTACGAGAGAATTGAGCCCATAAATTAGTAACTTGTCTTATAGTGCACAGTAAAAATTAGAAATGTAGATAGTTATTACGTCCATGAATAGAGGGAAAGAAGCTAACAGAAATCACTTTACTTGATTTATACAAGTTTTATATTGCCGCTTTATTAGTTATGTCTACCGAGAACAATGAAACATGGAAGTATACTAAGAAATGGGGCTATTAGGTGAAATTAGGTTGATAAACTGCTAACGAATGATTCAGGTCGGGGTGAGGTGGGAACACGTTTTCCTATCTAATAGATGATTGTGGTGAACAAAAACCAGAACACCACCAGGATTCTGCAGCTACATTTTACATTACAAGGCTTTTAAATGTTTCCTGGGGGCAGGAAATCAAAAACGCGTAATACATTTACAGGGAAATTCTAATAAACACGTGCCTATGTCCAAAGATGTGGTTTGGATTAGACAGAACTCTTCAAAAGTAGCAAAATTTTCAAAAGGTATTGACATCCTTTATTTAGAATTACTTTAGAGACGATGGACAATTTGTGGTAATCAATTCAAAAGAATAGTTACGTAGTTAATATTAATTAGACACGTTTATCAAAATTTGCTTTGAGTTAATGATTGGTGGCAAACAATTTGTCTGAATTGTCCGGAATCTCCTTCAATTGTCTTGAATTGAATTTTTCCACAAACAAATTACGCATTTATTTAGATTTTTGCGGTGACGTGTATTTTTCAACGAAAAAACAAATTAAAGTAATCAGGATGGTGTTTATTTTATAGTATTGGTACAACCATTTACAATATTGTGATTTAAGTGGTGCTGCTGTTGGCTAATAGACATTGAAAATTAGTAACCATTCAATAGTTCATTATTACGTACTAAGAGGAAGATCAGTGCTCCCAACATTTTATTTGTCCATATATTCTTGTATAGTTATATTGGTCGTGTATACGATATTCTATTGCCAATCAGGGTTTACTGACTTCATGTACAGAGCTCGGCGATAAAAGTTTTTCTGTCGGAAATTTGCCGTTTTTCGACCCAGGTATACAACACGTTCTCTTCCGACAAACAAGGGACAAAGCATGTGAACAATTAGTTTGTATTTCATGCTCTCTGAAACGAAAATACTATCGAGTAGAGATGCTTTTTATTGACAAACAAACAGACCATACTTTCTACTACAACATTTACGAGTATACGTACTTGTGCATGTGTGTGTGCGCGTGTGAATGTGTGGGTGACTACGTGTGTGAGAGCGTATGTGAGTGTGTGAGAAACAGTGTGTGTGTGTGTGTGAGCGTATAGATTTGTGTTAGCGTGTGTGTATGTGAGTGTGAGCGTGTGTGTGAGAGAGACTGTGTGTGTGTGTGTGTGAGCGTATAGATTTGTGTTAGCGTGTGTGTATGTGAGTGTGAGCGTGTGTGTGAGAGAGACTGTGTATGTGTCTGTGAGTGCGTGAGTGAGAGTATGTGTGTGTGTGTGTGTGTGTGTGTGTGGCGCGAGTGGGGTTGTGGCGAGTGACGGGGTTGGGCAATCCCAGTCTTGCTCCCCGCTCCGATTGAATGAGGAGCTGCCGCTGTCGTGATCCGCGCGTGTGTGTGTGTGTGTGTGTGTGTGTGTGTCGCCGCCAGAGGAAAGGCACGGCGCCGGTCGGGCGGGCGTGGGGGGGGGGGGCGGGCAAGGCCGCTCCGCGACCCACATTCGCCGCCGGCGCCCAACAGGCGCCACGCAGACAAGGAGAGGAGGAGAAGCACAAAGAGAGAAGAAAGACAATGAGGCGGGGAAAGGTGGAGGAGGAAGAGAGGGAGAAAATGAGCAGAAAGATGAAATAGAAAGGAAGATAAAGCGAAGATAGATAATGAGATGGAGACAAGTTGAGAAGGAAGAGACGTAGATGGAGAAAAGGAGAAAAAGGAGATAGACAATGAGACGGAGATAAGTGGAGAAAGACAAGTAGAAGGAGAAGAGAAGAAAAAAGAGGAGGAAGTGAGGGGAGGTATAGAAAACGAGTAAAAATAGAAAGGAGAAAACGAGAAATACAAATAGGACGAACAGGTGGAGGTAGGTAGATGAGAAAGAGGAGGAGAACATGAGCAGAAATAGATAGGGCGAGAAAGAGGAGGAGAAAAAGGATGACAAGATGGAGTCAGAGAGAAGGGAGAGGAGGAGAAAGATAAGGGGAAAGAGAAAAATAGGGAGATATATACGGATATAAAGAGGAGGAGAATGGTGAGGAGGGGACAGGAGAAAGAATGGAAAAAGAAATGACGCAGGCGAGAGAAAAAGTGTTTTAGACAAAATAGACCCTGATTTCAGACATAGTGGTTGATATTTGGCCGACAATTCACCTCCGTGAATATGACTTATCTCGAACTCCCCCCCCCCTCTCCTGCATTGTCTGTGTGTCGTGTGATAGGCACAAGTTCGTAAATTCATTGTGAGAAATGCACTCGCAGCGATTACTGATCGAGTCCTTTACATTGTGGCTCACTTAAGATTCGGAAGTTCTATAGCCTCCGGACAATTCGACCTCTTTCGCATGCTAACGCGTTGCCAATGGGTGGTAAGGATGTTTGGATATATGGACAAAACTCAGGCGACGTTGACCCTGAGTTGAGAAAAACGGCGCCAGCCGACGGCAGGCCATCCAGTGGGGGAAGATCGGCGCCACTTCCCGAGGAAAGGACATGCACTACACTTACGGCACTAATGTTTTAGGTAGTTGACGCGCCTCCCCTCTCTTCTCCACTTCCTCCTCTTTTTTCTTCTCTTCTCCTTCTACTTGTCATTCTTTACTTTTCTCCGTCTCATTATCTATCTCCTTTTTCTCCTTGTCTCCATCTACGTCTCTTCCTTCTCAACTTGTCTCCATCTCATTGTCTATCTTGGCTTTATCTTTCTTTCTATATCATCTTTCTGCTCATTTTCTCCCTCTCTTCCTCCTCCACCTTTCCCCACCTCATTGTCTTCGGACAGAGTTATCGCCATTGCTATCGCCACCTAAGGTTCCGTAATTCTAATTACGTGTTCCTCCCCAGCTAGGTGATGAGATCAGCCTCCGGACTACACGTCGAGAAGCGATTGCTATCCCTAGCCAGGTATCTCTCTTAGCGGTGCACCGTCCCATCCAGGACAAGCTCTTGCCCGCTCTCACGACGTGTGTGGCAGTGTGGTGCATGCATGCGTGTATGAGCATGAAGAGAAAGGAAATGACGCGACCGAGTAAAAGACGATCACGCGCGGTCCGCGGCCTGCTTGTTAAGGAATCGGTCTGGCATTCGCCTAGTATTTATCGGATGGTTGGTACTTAGTGATCCTGGGCGCGTCAACTACCGAAAACATCAGTGCCGTAAGTGTAGTGTATGTCCTTTCCTCGGGAAGTGGCGCCGATCTTCCCCCCACTGGATGGCCTACCGTCGGCTGGCGCCGTTTTTCTCAACCAGGTATCTCCTACCAGCGGGGCTCCGCCCCAGCCCAGACAAGCTCAAGTTCTGGAGTGGTCTCCTAGCATGTGTGGTAGTGTAGTGTATGTTAGTGTGTGTGTAAGGGGTGAGGATAGGACAAGGAAGTGGAAGGAAAGATCGCGCCCGGTCCGTGGCCTGTTTGTTAGAGTACTGCTCCGGCATTCGCCTGGTGTTGACCGCAGAAACCACGGAAGTCCGACCGGAGAAGCCGTCCGCTACAATTCCCCTCCAGACAGCGGCTGACATCGCCCTCGCAATGTAGCCAGTGTCAAAACTCCGGCCGCGGCCTTGCGCCAGCCAGCTCGCATTGCGGACGGGTCATGCGGCCGTCGGTGGCCCAATCGCAGCCCGACGTCCGGTTCCGTTGGCGCGTGCGTGGGCGACGGGCACGCTTCCATTGTTGCTCGCAAGGGCCGCCGGTGCGGTTGCGATACGGCGGGGCGGGGCGGGGCGGGCCGGGTGTGCTGCCGCCCGGTCTCCCTTGGACTAGTTCGCGTCTACGCAAAGATTCGTTCCGGTTTGGGATGCCTTATTTCACGTCGCGAGACTCGGTCCATCAGGTTCGCTCTTCCGTCTGAACAGGCAAATTTTTGCTACGCTCCTTTCACCAGAAAAAAGGTACTACTCGTCGACGAAACTGGCGATTTTCAATTTATCTCAGAGACTTCTTTTAAGCTTGAGAATATTCACTTGTAGTAAATCTACAACATGGGACAGCCGGATTCACTTCTTATTCGAAGACGTATGAAGGACTTAAAAAAAATTTCGCCCTTAAAAATACACGGCTTCGATCGGGTTTCAACCCGTCAACTTGGGTACGACAGCCCGACATGCTAACTTTTGTAGCACCGTCTCGGAAATGGATCTCTCAGGGTATCACTCTAGTGTCTCTGACTGGGACGTCCTAAGGTTCGAATCGCGGCGGTGGCAGGGGTTTTCCCACAAACTGGTTAGCTAGATCGAATTCAGCCACCGACTGCTTTGATCTGTAGTTTTCCATGGTTTTTCCGATCAACCAAGCGAAAATCGAGTACAATGCTAACAAACGGGCCACGGACCGCGCGCGATTTTTCCCCACTTACATGTCCTTTTATTACCCCTTACTGACACACACTTTCACTTACAAGCACTACATTACCACGCATGTCGGGAGAGCAGTAGGAGGCTTGTTCCGACTGGGGCGGTCCCCCGCTGATTTAGATTAGATTTATTAATAATTCTGCAATTAAGTGTTAGAACTTGGTGGCAGAATACACTAATTTAACATTACAGAACTTAACAACTATACAAACTCTACAAACGTTACAAATCTCATGAACATTTCACCGTGCAATCTTTCATAGAACTCCACTTCACCAAACTTCATTTCACCACACTTCACCGCACTGCGATACAGCGAGCTGTAATGTCTTTCTTACTCACTCGTTTCTCTCAGTTGCACAACGTCACTGCACTGCACATAATAATAGTAATAATAATAATAATGATAATAATAATAACAATAATAATAATGCTAATAATAATAACATTAATAATAACAACAATAATAATAATACTTAATTACAAAGAAGACATAGGTAATTGCACTGAATTTTATTAAATATATTTATAACATATCCACATTCAAGAAACTAATTTATTTTTAAATTTGCTCAGGCTTTGAGGAAAGGGATCGAAGATTGTCACAGGCAAACTGTTCCAGTCCCTAATAGTGCGATTCGCGAATGAATATTTCCCAACGTCCGTTTTCTGAATTCTTGTGATGTGAGATATCTGGTTGGGGAGAATCCCCGAAAGCTGACATAGGTCGGCGCTGGATCTCGCCAGCATGCGAGGGAATACCACCGTAATTTAAGGCAATAAAACATGCACTACACTTAGGGGATTAATTACCTTACCAGCTGACGCGCCCAAAAACATTAATGAATCAAACTCAACCCAAGTAAAAAATAAATTTGTGATCAGGAATGTAATGAAACCATCCCGGCAAAATTCACTATGGAAATTGGTTAGAATTTTACAAAGGTTAAGGGCTAAGGTATATCGTGAAATCTCCATTCATAAAATCAACTTACTGAATCCCATTATTTCCTCCCAACACTTGGAAATTAACACATTTTTCCATCGTCTTGTCTGAAATCGATCTGACGCGGGATAAACTTTCATTAGCTGCGTTCTGCATCGCAAAATCCCTCTGTTCTTTTCCATTACATTACCGCCATATACAGGGTGGTCGTTTTAACTTGAGACAAGTGAATATCTCGAGAAATATGCATCCTACGAAAAAAGTGTTCGAGATAAAAAGTTAATATTATCGTGGGGGACATCAGTCAGTGCTAAAAGTAGCCACCCCCCGCCCCCCCTTTGGGGGGGTCGGGGGGGTCACTTTCATATCTTAAATGGGAACCCCCATTTTTTATTGCAGATTTAGATTCCTCATAAAAAAAGAAGTAACTTTTATTTGGGACATTTTTTCCAAATTATTGATAGATGGCGCTGTAATCGCAGCAAATGCCATGAGTTACCGATTCTGTTGGAAGATGTACCACTTGCAATACGACAGAACATGTGGTTTCAACATGATGGTTGTCCGGCACATTACGCCGCAATAGCCCGAGAAGTATTAAATCGCGAATTCAGTGGTCGTTGGATCGGTAGAGGGGGTCCAGTAAATTGGCCTCCTAGATCACCAGATCTTACGTCGCCGGATTTTTTTCTGTGGGGTTACCTTAAAGACAAAGTGTATGCAGAAGTACCTACAACTCGACAAAACATGATAGAACGTATCAGAAATGCTTGCTTAAAAATTACACCGGATATGCTTTCGAGTTGTGTAGCTGCATTTGAAGCTCGAATTAATAAATGTATCGAAATGGAAGGCGGACATTTTGAGCATTTGTTGTGAACTACAAAAGAGGCAAGGGGCTTCCCGAAGTTAAGCACCCCAATGGTGAGAGGCAAGGGGACTCACCTTAAACCAGCACCCCGATGGTGAGAGGCAAGGGGACTCACCTAAAACAAGCACCCCGATGGTGAGAGGCAAGGGGACTCACCTAAAACAAGCACCCCGATGGGAACAGTAACTACTACGTCCACGTCGTTGTTCCTGGGTAACGCTAAAAGTAGTTAAGAGCTTTGAATAACATAACAGGTTATTATTTGTTTGTTTTGCAAAAGCGAAATCTAATAATTTCCAATTTTTCGTATTCCAGTCTATTTTTTGTTATTACAACGCCATCTATCAACAATTCGAGAAAATATCCTTAATAAAAGTTACTTCTTTTTTCATGAGGAATACAAGTCTGCATTAAAAAATGGGGGTTCCCATTTAAGATTCCAAAGTTGCCCGCCGCTCCACCCCCAGGGAGTGGAGGTGGGGGGTCATGTTTTGAGTCATACGATAAGTTTTTGAAAAATATTAAACACATGTTTTGCAGTTTTTCGATCCAATGTGAATTTCGCAAGATATGAGACCGTTTCCTTCATTTTTCTAGGGAATCGGGATAAATAGTTTTTTCCGATTTTAGCGCCATCTATTAATAATTTGGAAAAAATGTCCCAAATTAAAGTTACTTCTTTTTTTATGAGGAATCTAAATCCGCAATAAAAAATGGGGGTTCCCATTTAAGATATGAAAGTGACCCCCCCGACCCCCCCAAAGGGGGGGCGGGGGGTGGCTACTTTTAGCACTGACTGATGTCCCCCACGATAATATTAACTTTTTATCTCGAACACTTTTTTCGTAGGATGCATATTTCTCGAGATATTCACTTGTCTCAAGTTAAAACGACCACCCTGTATGTTCCCGTCTTGTTTCGCGTCAGGCCCGCCATGTCGAGAAGAAGTTTACTTCTCGGGTCGTGCCGACGCCCGATACAGATCTTAACGTGTGTGTTTGTAATCCAATTTTCTCCCGAAACAGAATCCGCAGCCGTCGGCTCACATGACTTTCCTAACTCCGCTCCAGAAAGCGACGTGCCAACCCGCGGCTGACAGTTGAATAAGGAAGCCTTAGTGAGCCCGTGACACAGGAATTCAGAGGGGCAGATCAGAAATTCCGTTAGTGAGGGGTCATACTTGCTACATTATTCAACTGGAACAACGAACCTGCGGGAATTCTTGTTCTATGCGTTGCTGAGAATTGGAGCTGAAACTAGTTATCATTTTCGAGAAGTAAACATTTTGCGAAAGCCCGTTTACAACGGTACGAGGGGAAATGCATTTGAGACTTGCGCGGGAAGAAAAATTAATTGCACTTTTATGTCGAGGAAACGACAACTATTTTTATTCCCATTTATAGTTACTTTATTAAGACCATATGAAAATACCATTTATATATTTAAAAAAATTGTTGTTCAATAATTATATTCACAAAGTGTATATACGTATAACAATGTTGCTCGTTTTTTAACTCAAATCTATTGTGTGATGGTTGACTTCTAGTAACGTTCCATTATGTGTCAGGTTCTATAGTATCAAAGCTTATTGGTGCAAAATCGAAGGGGAAGATAATGAATGAAAATGTTAAGTACGGAATCCTGGATAACAACGCTATTAACGTCATCATACGGTTGAACTTAGCAATTCTAGGTAGGTAAAATGACAAATGCACGTGCGTGGTGAATTGCCTCTTGCGTGTGTTATTCGGCCTCTCTGTAACCATGACCAACTACAACAATTGTAGTTGGTTTTGCTACGACTCCAACCTAAAATTGCTTCACCTTGCCACCGGGCATGGTGTTCCCTCTTTTGAAGAATATCCATGCTAATAATAAAAAAAAATACTATTTTAGAAAAATAAATTAACTTTCGACTCATAACGTTTGATATATAACGTTTAATATATGACTCATAACGTTCGACTCATAAAGTTGATAAAAACATCAATTCAGTTTTCTTTCATTTGACTTTTGTAACGTTTAAGTTAGTAATAGTCTCTTTTTATCAAAAAATATCTGTTTAGGTGGAAAAACGCAGTCTAAATTTCATAGACTTCAGTAGATATGATTTGTAATGGGATGATCAGAAAAACGATGTATGTAGGTTAGCAAGAATCATCATTTTTTTGAAATTGTAAATTTTTTTAATAGTTCATTGGAACTGTAGACGCGGCTGCTTGCTACACTGAAAATGTAGCTTCCCAATCTACGAACTTTTTCTTGAGCTGTCGTTTTGTTCGGTGCAAGAAGATTGATAGGTTTAGCTATTAATATCAGTAGAACCACAAAGAAAAGTTTAAATTTGTTTGATTTAACCCTAGATTACAAAGGCGCATTATGTAGTTGTGTTAATAAATAATAATTACAAAAAATAGTATTGCATAACTTCAGAACTACGTACACCAACGCTTGAATACGAGATTCATCTCAAAAACAAAAGAAGAGAAACGAACCACTCATCCTCCGCCGAAAACATTCGGAGAGAAACTTCCCGCCCTGCCCCTCCCCCACACCGGGTCGGCCCCGGAGTTGACAAGCCAGAGCGTGGGCGCTGCTTCCTTAATCCGACACGAGATGTCTCCATCGCTGCGCGCTCGAGATGCGTGTGATTGCCGCGGCCAGCGCTGATGTCGCGACTGGAAACAGAAGACAAACGTCCATCTAGAACGCCGTTACTGCGTGTTGCGCAACATACGGCGTTGGTATGTCACACGCCCCTCTAGAGCTTGAACGTAGATGACAAGCAATGTTTATAAACTTATTTTTAATATTAAAAACGTTACATCTGTGGGTGGCCTATGAGGAAGTATTGCAATCTGAAATGGCGCAATGTCAAATAACGATTATGAAACAGTCGTTCTTTCAAGTCCAGTTTAAATCTAGCGAGAAAAGAGATATATAGTTGTTTTTTTAAAATTCGTAACCTCCTCGGAAATGGAGAGAGAGAAAGATAATTTTATATGGCAAGCAATAAAATACACTATGTGTGTAAAAACCGTCAGATGAAGTGTTTTTCTTAGAAATCACTGTCCGAAACATCGTGTGGCTTCAGAATTTTGTAAGTTCATAGGTAAATGGTACGACACTGAAATGTATGTTTTGATTTTTTGAAGTGCTAATGTTGATATGAAGGACACCTAGTCCTTTGGTATTTGCTTCCCGAGTCATTTGCATCCTACGCTAAGCGGCAATTTTCTTTGCAGGGGACCATTTAAGTCGACGTGTGCCGGGGACTTAGAGACAGTAGGGAAGGGGGATTGGGGAGGTGTATGGGCAAGAAGTGTACGAGGTGAGTAATGCGGGATGGAATGAGATGGTGGGAGCGGAGTCAAGCGATAAATACTAAGCGGTACAGATATATCGGGGCGAGACGAGACGGGGAGTTGTATGGTGTGGAGAGGTGGATTAATTGATTGATTAGCGATTCCTGAAGCGTCATCGGCTAAGGTCATTAGTCCCGTAAGTGTAGTGCTTTCTTGATCTCGGGAGGAAGCGGTAATCTTTCATCGATGGATGGCGAGATTCAGCACCGACCATTCGCTGGCGGGGATTTTTTCCCCAACAATGGACACAATTCGGGTTCCACTTCCATTCGGAAGAAGCTCCCGACTAGTCTTCCGTTGTGGCAGTGTAGGGCATGTAAAAGCAAGTGTGTGTAAGTAAGGGGTAGGATAGGACAAGGAAGATGTAAAAAAAAAACGGCGCGCTGTCTGTAGCCCGTTTGTTAGGGTGCTGCTCCGGCATTCTCCTGGCGTTGATCGGAGAAATCACGTGAACCTCAAGATCTGAGTAGCCGGACGCTAAAAATCCGGTCCAGACAGCGACGGAATTTGACCTAGCTGTGTAGCCAATGTCTAAAATCCTGCCGCCGTCAGAAGTGGAATCCCAGCCGGGCAGCGTGGTCGAGCATGGCTGAGCGTGGTGGGGTGGGGCGAGTCGGGGCGTGTCGGTACGGCACGGTACGGTACGATCCGGGACGGGAATGGACGGGACGGGAATGGACGGGACGGGAATGGACGGGACGAGACGGTACGGTACGGTACGTGACGGTACGGTACGGTACGTGACGGTACGGTACGTGACGGTACGGTACGTGACGGTACGGTACGTGACGGTACGTGACGTAACGTAACGGTACGGGACGGGACGAGACGGAATGGTATGGTACGGTACGATACGGGACGGAACGGTATGGTACGATACGGGCAGGGACGAGACACGACGGGACGGGACGGAAGGGGACGGGAGGGGACGGTGCGGGGCAGGGCGGAGCGGAGCGGTGCGGAGTGGGTGTGGGTGTAGCGGGTGGGACGGTAGAGAACCGGGGCGGGGCGGGGCGGGGCAGGGCGGGGCTGTAATGATGGGCGTCGCAGAGGAGGTACTTCCGTCTCTGAGGCCTCAGGGACAAAGTGCTTCCTCGCATCGCCGCGGGGGAAGGGGGTTGTTTATGCCGGGCGTGTACGCGAAAAGCCCACGGCCGTCGGTCTACTTACTAAAATTTCACTTCACCTATCACGGGCACGAAGATATTCACCGGGAAACTTTCATCTTCAGAATTGTTGCTGTTGTTGGAAGATACCGAATAAATTTCGACGTTTGGCAATTTTTGAAATTTTAGAGTTAGCTGTGAACTATGTCACCTTTAAGTATGTTTCACTCTATGCTTACAATAAATAGAAACAAAATATTAGCGCTAGCTGTAAGGAAATTTTAAAAATCGTCCGAGGGCTCCATGAGAAATACCCCCAAACTTAAATACTTTTCTCTTTTATATCACAGATCGTCCAACAAGTTCAAATTGTCCGGTAATTGTCATTTTTCCAAATTTCCTCCAAGTAGTTAAAGCTCTAGTGTTGTTTACAGACGGATGGACGGACGTTAGGAAAAAAAAAACAACAACTCTTTCTTATCTGGGGACCCCAACACGCATTTCTCTTGAAATCTCGAAATCGTTTTTTCGCAGCATTGCATAATTTTCTCCATACTACATACATTACTTCGTATTTACGTACGTGTGCTAGAAAGTAAAAACATTTCGAAGAAAAATAAAATTTAGGGGGGAAATCTATGAATTAATCATTGTTTTCCGAATATTTTGTTAAACAATTAAGTAGATGTTCAAATGTGATAAAATATGTTCGCATAATACGTATGTTATTTGAAGGTGTTCAGTTATAATATAGTTGGAAACGAAATGGCGTACGGTCTACACTCACCCAGTTACGTCACTACTGGGGACGTGCATTTTTTAGGGTTTCCCTGCTACAGAGGCTGCGGTGTAGCCGATGAGCAAGGCTCGCATTCTGATGACATGTCTTCTTTTCATTGGTGCATTCTACACGTAACTCGCTTGTAAATAAATGAATATCACGATTTATAGGTGATACAAATATATAGTTTTGAGGTCATTTTTTTGTCATTTTGCAATTTGTACCTCATTTTTGCAGACCTTCGTGTCATTTTTGTCATTTTTTTCGCATTTTGTTTCCTTTTTCCGTTTTTTTGATGATGGTTCATGAATTTTGTTAGTGAATGTTACAATGACAATTTTTTTACTTTAAATTTACAAAAATACATTTTGTATTAAATCATCGGTTCATGGCAAAATTTACTGCAGTGAACTGAAGTGTATTTTGTTTTTCGAACTCTCAAAAATACACAATTACATCTTCTGTACCTTCCTCGACATTTCAAAACTGATGGTTGGAAGACCGGAGCTGAAGATAGCATTCCCTCCTAAAATAAAGACTTTTTATATTCTGTGATTTTATATAAAGAACGTTTATTTAAAATTGAAAAAATCATTGAATAACTAAACATTTTCATACACATTTTTGAGTGTTTTTTGAAAGAATAGTCATGTTCCCCTTATTTTTAGTCTTTTTAGGCCATTTTCCTCTTTTAAGTCATTTCATAGGTCAATTTCCTCTTATTGTAAATCATTTACAAAGAACTTTTAGGCCATCAGAATCCCAGCCCTGCCGATGAGCCTTCTCAGCCGGTGTGATCTCGCGTACGGGAACAGCCTATAGTCAGGCGCTCTTGGCTCTCGTGATAGTGGGCGTTGCCTTGGAATTTTGTACGCGTCCTCAGATCCTCGGCGTGTTCATATCCTCTGCGGACAGCGGACACTAAAATATTCACTCCGAGTTGGGCCCTCCACCGTTATACCTGTTCGGGCGGAGGAAGTTTATTGGAGATAAAATCTTTTTAGAAGACGTTGGTTGAATACTGGAGCATCCACGGGGAATGCTTCGTGTGGAAGGTGTTTGCTGCGCATTCTGAAGACTTATTCATTTGTTGTGTGTGAACATTTTTACAAGGAGAAACTTGCATAATTCGGTTTACCGGTATTTATTTTATTTATCACGACAATGATTCTCAGAAAGATAACTTAAGTCAGTACAAGTTACTTTGTTGGGTATCATATTTAGTTTAAATAATTTTTAGATACAAAATATTTTTTTAAACATAATTGATTAAAAAATAAACGTAACTTAAACAATAACACCTTAAATTAAACAGCTAGAGTTTTCTAAATTAAGGTACTGACTGCTACGGGTCAAACACATTTATAATTTTTTATGATGTCCGAAGATTAAGGATTTTTTAAACGCCTTTTTAGGCTTTTTGAAAAAATAAATTACAATTTTTAGATTCATTAAGCCCTTATTTTTCTGATCATGTTAGTATAAAGTTCAATATTTATTGGCAGTAAATAAAAAAAATTATTAACTCACTTTATTAATTTTTTTAACCATTGTATAATCACGACCATTAACGAATAAAGAATTAAAATCGGTTCACGGGATTGGTCAATGTGGTTAGAGAAACAAAGGCGTAACTAATTGTTTCACTAACCACATGGACCAATCCCGTGACCCGATTTTAATTCTTAAAGTTTTTCTTATGAGCTAAAACGAGCAAAGTTATCTAAAACAAGACATTCAAATTGTTTTCAAAGCATCTTCTTAAATGTTCCCTTAAAATTAGCGTAGAAACAAAAAAATGCACTGTCTTTAATATTGTGATAGTGGAATGAACAACCATATACATTCCCAGAATACCATATGTTTCGGACTTGCCTCTCAACACATCCTTGTAACGAGAAGAGTTCGCTCAACACAGCATGAAGTTCAGGCGCTTACATCATAGATGTCACCGTTCTCGGTCCCTGAGAATGAGTTCAAATATTTCTCCCACAAGAACGGCATTCTTTTTTCATCTCTGCATAACAGGAATTGCGTTGAATTTTCGAAAGCTTTGACCAGACTTCATTATCCACAGTCCCTTCCTTAAAACGGTTTCAATGACTTTCATTGCTTTGTTCAGTACACGGCACAAATCGTCTTCTAAGTTTTAATAGTTGTTTGAAATGTGGACACCAAAAAAAACCGACCACTAAATATGAATAAATTAATTTTTTCATTGGAAATTTCCATGATATTTTCGGAAATCCACTTTCATCCTTATTTCAGACGTTCATTCCTTCGGCTTAGAAATGATTGAAACGATATTTATTTTAAAATAAAGACAATAAGAAGTGAGGAATGAGCTTAAAAATAATAATATGATCCCTTGTTACAAATGTTGTGAATATTATTATCAAATAATTTTTTTAAAAAATGATTCATCATATACTAAGCATTTAGCTATATTGAAGATATTTTAAGTGGATAAGAGAAATTTATTTCTAACACAAAATATGTTTTTGTCATTTATTTATTCTTCAATAATTTCAAAATAGTCTGTAAAACAAATACTATCAACAACGTTTCTAAATCCTTTCTCAAATTTTGTGAATGTAGTTAGAATGTTAACATAATGTCTATGTCGATTATAAGAACAATGAAAAACTGAAGAGACCAAGTAGGCAAACAAGTTAACAAGGTAAATGTCAATGAATTCAAATAATTTTACATAATTTTTTAAAATTATTACTTCAATGTACTTATTTTAAATGTTATCTTTCCCATTAGTTAGACCAAACTTACCAAAATATTTTTGTAATATCAATAAAACAACTAGTTTTGAAAATTGTACCTTACGAAACATTAGTATAAAAACAAGAAATGCTAGTTATTAAACCGTATTTCCTGAAAACAATAATTACTTCTAAAAGCCAACATTAGTACGGCATTTGTCGGAACAATAACGTTCTTGGACCCTTTTATTCACACACATGGGTCCACTCTCGTAGTACGTGATTTTCTCAGAACAAGAAATGTGTTAAGTACTACTTACTAGAGATGATATAAAAAGACGTTCCAAAATGAGAAAGTAGATTTCGCTCTAAAGTTCAGTTGGCCACACTTGTGGTTCATTAATGTCCATTATTGTAAGCTATTGTATGTAAGTGGAACAACAAAACTTTTCTGAAGTAAAAAAGCAATCCAACAGTAGAGAAAAAGATGGAGCCACTAAAACATATTTGCTTTATATTTATTTGTTTCTTACTCTTCCAAGGAAATACCAGCGTAATTGATGGTACTGAAAATATAGTCTGCATAAAAATAATTAATTTAAATTAACGAATGTTTGTAATTACCGGAAAATTTATCATTTAAAAAGCCAAATTTTAAGAATTTTTTAACATTTGATTTGATGCTCAGAATGTTGCTTTAATAAAACATCGATTATTTTTAATAACAGAGCATCCTTATAGCTTGTTCTTTTTTAAGATTGCTAATTCAAAGTTGTTTTTTGAAGAGGTAACAGAAAGAAATCAATTAAACTAAAGTATTGTCGACTAAAAAGAATTAAAAAAGAAGTAAACGAAAAATATTACAAAATCAATACGTTCTTTACAGAAACTCATAAAAATATACGGTGACGAATCAATTTAAAAAAATTGGATACGTAAAAAAATCTGCTTTGTTATAAAAATAACTGCTTTGTTATTACTTACTATACATACGAAATCTCACACCTCAATATATTTCTTATGTACCACCTCCCAATAATAATATTTCTACAAAACTCTTTCGATTACTTACTAGGTTACTCGGTCGAATTCTAAAGAAAACCTGAAGACAAAAACAGAAACCAGCAGCAAAATATCAAAACTTTGAAATGAAGACGTAAAAATTAAAAAAGTATTAAAAATGTAACAAAGAAATTTTAAAACATTAAAAATTTACATTGAAAAAAATGAAGTCTTTGACAAATCAGTCTAAACTCGAAAATAACTTCCTCCAAAATTACTATTTTTTCAATGACTCAATGCACCTAAGAACAAAAAGCAGAAATATAAAATTAAATAGGGCAATAATTACGAAACAAAACAATTTAAAAACACGCCGCGTTTTAAACTTTTCTGCTCTAAATTCCGCACATCCCAGCATAATCCGAACATAACGAATCTCCACAACGCTACTTTTACAAAAAAAACCCTCGCAACGCGTGTTAAATAACGACACCATTTCGCCTCATTTCTTTCGTCGGCAGCACTCTCAGCACCTGTTATCGCCCGGCGGTTATGAAGAGATTGGCAGCAGGTGCTCACGGCAACAGATTTCGACGTCCCTCCGTCCGTCCACCTGGGGCGGTAACAGGCGATCGGGCTGCAGTCGGGCATTTTGAAGTGCGAAAAAGAGGATCGCCAGCTCATTACCCGAGAGAGGTGGTCCAAATGAGGCACCTTCCAGCTAGATGTCAACTAATGGTCGGAAGCCAGGGGGAGGCCGAACGAAATTGGATGGTGTTAAAGTGACCGTTTAACGGAGCGAGAACACAGGTGCTGCCAGGTATTTTTAATATCGATGTGTTTTGGTCACTGACGCGAAGCGAACGTCTTGGTGGAAGGAGAATTTAACGAAGCAGGGGCTTTGGAGTGTGCATAAGGGTTGTCCAAATTCAACACCGGGAGAGGTGGCTCAGGGCATCAGTTGATGTCACTGCAGTGCCGCTGATCGGGAGGTCCTGTGATCGAGTCTCGACGGTGGCAAGATTTTCGACACTAGCTTGATAATTAGGTCAAGTTCAGTCTCTGTTTGGAGGAGCGTTGGAGGTCCAGAGGCTGGCGGCTCTGATCGATAGTTTTCCGAACACCGCGCGAACGCTGGAGCAGCACCCTACAAATCGCGCGAGATCTTTCCTTCCCATTCCTTGTCCTCTCCACACCCCTCTCACGCACTTTCACTTACATGCGCTGCACCACCACAAAAGTCGAGAGCTTGCAGGTTGTCCCGGCTGAGGTAAGTGTCCTGCTGTTGGGTGGTTGGTTAAAGCCCAGCGAGCCGACGACAGGTCTGCGCCGGATCTCGCCATCCAGCGGGGGAAGATCACCGCCCCCTCCCGATGAAAATAACATGTCATACACTTACGGGACTACATTTACGATAGGTCGGCGCCGGATCTCGCCATCCAGCGGGGGAGGATCACCGCCCCCTCCCGATGAAAATAACATGTCCTACACTTACGGGACTACACTTACGATAGGTCGGCGCCGGATCTCGCCATCCAGCGGGGGAGGATCACCGCCCCCTCCCGATGAAAATAACATGTCATACACTTACGGGACTACACTTACGATAGGTCGGCGCCGGATCTCGCCATCCAGCGGGCAAGATTGCCACTGCCACCTACTGAGAGAGAAAAGAACATGCACTATACTTACGGAACTAATGTCCTTCGCAAATGACACACCCTGAATCACTAAAAATTAATCTGTCATGAACGGCAGGAGTGACTACGAATCGCAATAGACAGCTTGATATTTCTACACTTATATACTACAACATATCATTACAGAAAAATAATAGCCGTATTATTTTGTGGGAAGACTTTATATTTGGTAGCAATAGTGGTGCATGATGAAAGAAAGATTGACTTACGCTACTCATTCAAGAGAAAATTAAGGAAAAGATTAATAAAATGTGACATTTATTCGTCAATGGTTCGTAAGCAACAATATGTGTCAGCTTTCGAGTGTGAGAGTAAGTATTGATTCATAGTTAATACTTAGGTCAATAGTCCTGTAAATGTAGTGCATGTTATTTTCCAGCAGTGGTGCTGTTCCGACTTTGCTGGAACATGTGGTCCAGCGCAGGACTATTATTTGGCTTTCAAGGTCCCTCCCTGGAATATCCTTCAGCGTGATACTGTCCCAGTCAGGACTCACCTGCAAACCTATAGACTGGTTTCTTGACGTAAGTGGTTGTACAATGTATGCAAGTGTGTGTGTGTGTGTAAGTAGACAAGGATATGCACATTTCCAGCAATTTGTAAACACTAGTGTATTTGTGAGTTGAAGTACTTAAAATGTCTTCAAATTAAGTTTTTCAAAAAACTCAAAAATTTTCTGTGAAGAAGATCTTTAATATTCGAATTTACATTAGCGCCTAAAAGCCAGTTTGTTTTAAAAACGGCTCCAAATTTTTCAAAGAAAATTGGCATTTAGAACGAGGTTTCACTGTTCTTATCTTAAAATAATATTACCACTCTACAATTAGAAAAATAAAAAAAAAAGGAAGTGACTGTGTTAAGACAAAAGAAAGGCCCCCGCTGCTCCTGAAAATCGAAGATTAGCCTTTTGAGTTTCTCTGCTGTGTCTTGACATGTAAGCTCCTTGTTTTCGAATGTCTCTCACAGACTGGAGATTATTTTTCTACGTAACATCTATTATCTTTGTTCATCCAACTTCTATTTTCTTCTTATTTCCATCTCTGCGATGTAATATTCTTTCCTATTACGATTTAGTAGCAATAACATTATAGAACGCTTGCAGTTTCATGGCTACAACATTGAAAGAAACGATGTTACCAAAGAGGTTTGGAGTAATAAGACATGCCCAACCACGTATCAATTATTAGGAGACTTTTATAGGGAGGTGAATTAATACAGGACTGTGTTCACTCTAATGACGTTCAATGAACTTCTTTAAGAGTTATAAATTGTAATTCATGACTTCATAATCTTTGATGAGATATGGGTACATAATGTTCTAACAAGTAATCAGATACGTAAAGAATCATCAAATTCATTAACGAGTTTTTAATCAATATTCTATTCAATTTTACCTTTTAAAGATTTTACTTCAATGAGAAAGAACGGATGTAAAAAAGATAAAATGTGAGAAATGCTGCAAAGAAAAATAAAGGAAATGAACAAAATTCAAAAAAAGACAAAAGAGATGATAACAAAGAATATGGTTCTGCAAGAACTAATTTTGAACATGCTGTATTGCATCACATCGGATTAATCTAAAATCTCTATTAGCCGTCTCCTTGCACAACTTCAACAATTCCACCGTGCACTTGGAACTCATTCTGATCTCAGTTTCTGATACCTGGCGATGATGTAGAAAAGATGTGTAAAAACGGCAGTTATAATGTTAATTAGCAGTAAAAGATAAGAAAGAGGGGGGTAATTCGAAATGAAAAAAGCTAAAGAGGTGAAAAAGGCAAGATAATGAAAATTGGATTAGACGTATCCCCGATAACACAAGCAAGACAACGATTATTATTTTATGATCAGGTGATTACAAGCACGAATAGCATTTGACACGCATTTGACTGATACACTCACTTCTAACTTCTCGAAAATCACAATTACTGGCGATCTGCTTCAACAGTTCTACCGCACTTCTGCAACTAATTTCGATCTATTTTGAGACCTCTCTGTAACCAATGGCTTAGGGAAGGTAAGCAGCAATTGTAGTTATAACATAAGTAAAAGCTAAGAAAAAAAGGGAAAAAATCTATGGGAAAAGGAATTTGAAGAAATGGAACAAAAGAAAATAGAAATTAAACGAGATGCATTAGTACGTTTTCAAGACAACCACACGATTGAAAAATAACGGGACTACGAATGTAAATTATCTTCAGCATTAGGATGGTGATGCGGCGGTTCGATCAATACTTTTTTGGGGGCTGCTGGAGAGTGGCAAACATTTTAGGAAACTGACAATCATTGACTTTGTTTTTGACATGCTTTTTGTTCACAATATGATGCCATATATGCGTTTCCTATACATTAAATGAAAACAGTAAAATTTCGAACTTTTCACTCCACAACCGAACATTCAGAACACATTTTGCAAATAATTATTGTATATTGAATGCTTAGGACCGTTTATACCCTTATACCCTAGGGTTAACATGTAGAATGGAATTTCAACACTCTCACTTTTAACGTCTCTAAAACCTCCCTCACTGCTGTTCTACTTCTACAGTCGCACCGCACATCTGGAACGTATTCCGATCCCAATATCTTGCGACCAGAGGGGAAATCACTCCAGCGGGTCATTACCGCCCCGCCACACCCAAACGAGTCCCATTTAACCAGGTGTCAACTAACGAGACTTCGAGGGGGCCCACGATCCGAGAAAATTGCAGCGAGGGGACACAACTCCCGTCGCACACAGGGAGAGGTGGCTCAGGGCATCAGCTGATGTCATTGCAGTGTCTCTGACCGGGAAACTCTGGGTTACACTCAGCACGCTGTCAGGGTGTTTGGCACTAGCTACTCAGGTAAGTCAAATTCAACTACAGTCTGGAGGAGAAATCTAGGCTGCTCTGATCGGTAGTTTTCAGTGGTTTCTCCGCTCAACACCAGGCCAATGCTGGAACAGTACCTTAACTAACGGACCACGGACCGCGCGTCGTCTTTTTTACCTCTTCTTTGTCCTATCCTCACTACCTTTCACACACACTTACACTATCATGCACTACACTACCACAGATGTCGGGACACCGGTCGGGAACTTGGAGCTTGTTCTGGCTGGGGGGTTCCCGCTGGTGGAAGATACCTTGTTGGGGAAAGCCCCGGTAGCCGACGGTAGTTCGTCCCCGTCCAGCAGCGGAATATCACCGCCAACTCACAAAGGAAAAACATGCACTGCACTTATGGGACAAAACACCTCCGTAGTTGACGCACACTGAATCAGTCCCAACCAACCAACCAACCAACCAACATCCCGACGCACAGTTCGGGAGAAGGAAATTGCCTTGTGGAGAGACGGCCTCGCAGAGCAGTGTTGCCAGATGTTTTGCGAGCTCTTTCCACACCACTGCTATGAAATATCCCCAAACACCCTCTCTAGTGAAACGAAATTTCTCAACTTAGAAATGAAAAATATTCTCCAAATTATTACAAACAAAATGAGCTGTCCCTGGTGATTCCATTGGCTGTCCTCTTAAGTTCAAATACTTCGAATCAAGCAATCGACGAGCTGCCTGAAGCTCTATACTATCTTCTGTTTTCTCGTATTTTTATTTCTCTGTGCCTGTCGTATATTTTCTGTTTTCGCCACATAAAAATGAGAATGACATATATTGTTTCTTTTTTATCAATAACAATTAAGAGAATAATATATCTATCTCAACTCTGCATGAAAATAATTTACCAAAAAAAAAATCCCTAAACATTTTCCCGTCCTTTTATGTTCCACATTCTTTGCCCACAACGAAACAAAACCCCCCATTTTGGGGACAAAATCCGCCTATCTGGCAACCATGCCGGAGCGAGAGGCAGGCGGACGAGGTGTTGATGGGATAAAGTGGTCGAGGTGGGAGGTCGACTGTCCGACAAGGCGTCGAAACATCTCGATAACTGGAGGGAAGTTGAAAGTCGACCGGACCGAAATGGCGATTGTATCTGATTGCTTCGATACGTTGTGGGTGGCTCGCTGATGGCTGTGAAGTTGACGAAGGTGTGAGGAGAACTGGATCGAATGAAATCGTGGAATTTTTTTTTGGTGACCGGTTACAGTGTGTGTACGAGGTGTGTGTTGGCGAAATCTCTGGTTAGAGGTCACGCGAGTAACAAGTGATTACAGCTGTGTTCAATACGCTGGCTTCAGAACTCTTGTAGGTAGAAATGAATCTGGCCACTGTGGTTGACGAAAGTGTTTCTGAAGGTTAGTGAGTAGGTTTAGGAAAGATATCGAAATTAAATGTCTCATGTCAAACTTTCCTTCGTGATACATATTTGAAAGTGCGAACTTTTACAAGTCCGTAATAAACTTAGTTAACTGCAAACATTTCATTGTGTCCATCATTAACTTGAATCCGGCTACTGAATTAGATTTCATAAAATTAGAAATTGAGAGAAATGTGAAGAACTTTCTCATTGTGCAATTATATTCAGAGACTTGGTGACTGGAGCTACTCTTCATTTAGAACCTTCAAATACGTATCACCCAAAACATTAATTTAATTTTTCGGTGGCTTGAAAACACGATTACAAACGTTTCCTCCATTTTTTTCGTAACAATCAGTATTCTAGAATCTTCAGGCAATACATGACTGAAAATGTAAAAATTGGCAATATATTAACCTATTTAATTGGGATTTTGAACAAACTTTAATAACACACATGTCATGTTACAGACAACATTGCTACTCTCACTTTAATAATTCAAAAGATGCTAAATATTTTATTCAATTTTTAATAAATGGATCAAAACCCTCCATGCGATAAATTCATGAGGTATTTCCTCAAAACATTTTACTTTTGTTCCATAAGATTACATTAAACAAACTTCAACACTACAAAAGTAATTTTTTACAATTTTGGGGGGGTTCATTTATGAAAATCTACATTCTAGTTCAATTTTTTTTGTTTTTAATGTTAGGTCACAACAAACTCTCCAATTGTAGGGATGTAATAGAAATATCAAAAAAATTTCATCAGTTTCTAGTCACATTTTCAGCTCTACTATGAGACAATTCAGACACATTGAATGAAATTTGCATTGTAGTTAGTCTTTTAAATGCAGAAAAAAACACATCAAAATTGGTATAGGACAAAACTCGATTTGAAGCTCTTTTGAGTTGCCTTGTTAATTGTAAATAAACCCAGTATCATATTCCCTCTGAGCACAGTCTCACGACTTTCACCATACACAGCGAGGAAAACAAAGCGCCTCAACGTATTCATTTACATTTTTTGTATTATCATTTGCCTTTGGTTTTAATTATTATTAGTATTCCCCCTTTTTGTATCTTTTGTAATTTCATATTGTGTACTTTTTTATTTGTATTTCATATTTTGTAATTTGAATTGGTATTGGTCTGTAACTATCATAATGCTAAATGTATCTGTTATCAATATTAACTCCCTTTCCGTTGCATTTTATATTTTGTAACTTCATTTGCCACTGGCCTCTATTTAAATATACCGCCTTGTATTTCATACTTTGTAATTTAATTTTTTAATTATTCTAAATTTAAAGTATCTATTATGTATATTAATTCCCCCAATTTGTTTTATTTTGTATTTACTTGGTATTTTATTTACATTTATTTAAATTTATTTTGTTTATATTGTGTACGGATGATGACGGCAAACCTGTTGAATGCCGGCTCTCTAAATGAATATATTAAGTTGACGGAGATGATTTCTTTTATTTCTTCATCTTCTTCTTAATTCCATCTAGAGTAACTTTCTGTAACCTCCATTCTGTTACAACATACTAATATTTGACTTATTGACATTGAATGTTTGACAAGTGTTTGGTAATAAGGTTTATCGCTATCTACATTGTAATTTGCAAGTCTTCACCAGGGCCATAGAAAAATAGGTCAGGAAATGATAGTTCTAAGCCTTAAGGGACAGTGTTCACTTACCTAGGACTTTTAAATGAATGCGTTACGCCTTTTATTAGGTCGTGAATTACAAAAATTATTTAACATATTCATAATGAAAAAAATAAAACAAAACAAAATTCGATATTTTTTCAATTTATCGCCATTTTACCGATGCATTGTTGACAATTACTGGCACTATTGCAGATTCCTACCAACAAGTAGTTTAAATACAATAACAAATATTATTTATCTGCAATTTATGTATCAACTGCTGCTTATGTTAATACTGCCTAAAATCCCAGAAATCGTGAAAAAGTATATTCTTCGCTCTTGAATTTAAATCGTTTCGTCCCGTCGCGGGAAATATTGTGTAGAAAGACGGCTCTAATTAAAAATGCTCGCCACGATAACATCAAACAATCCCAAAAGTGGAGTAAAATAATTAATGCACTAAAATGTATATTTCTGAAATGATTAATATTACTCTGTTTTATCTTGTTATGTCGGAAAATAAATTAACATACATACACACAAATACTCACACACTTCGCTACAATTAACACACGCAAATGAACACAAATACGTTAAATCATTGGAAGTTTCGTTTCAGTTTTCACATTTTCACAAATAATTAATTGTAAAAAGAGGATTGAGAAATACAGCAACCTATGACGACTACACGTCGGCATAAGTATAATACCAACCAAATCAACAAATTAGTAAAAGATGTGAAAGTTCATGACTCAACAGTGCTCCTAGAAATTCTGAACTTGAATAACTCTACTTATGCTAAAGAAGTGAAAACCTCACTTCTAATTTGCATCCAGAAACAATATAGTCGCATTTATACTTTTCTTCCATGTGAAAATCAGCTAGCAAATAGAGCGTTAAATCTTACCACGCAAGAATATCTTAATCTGGAATGCTGTCCAATAATGTTCCTACTCTATAGACACCTGTCGTTACCAAATTTCCATAATCCACTGGGTTACGGTGTGTAATCGATACGATAACTATCGCCTGCCGCGAACGATTTTGATCGCAACTTCGATTGCGCGATGTGAAAGCAACATCCTGAACGCGTCAGAAATACAGCTATAATGTTAGTTCATTAGCTCTAATGCAGCTCTACTTAAGGGAAGCCAGAGTGGGCAAAAATTATGAAATATTTTTGAGAAAACTATTTTGAATATTTTTTTTTGTTTTCTGTGTTAAAAAGCCAAATTTCATTTCAAAATGCTGTCTTCAAGTTGACGTTTTTTTAATTTTGAAGTTTATGTGGCGTGATACTGGAGACGACCATTTTGACACACCGTGGGTGTTGTTTGTACGTTCCTTTTTGGTTTGAATGACACACTGATTGGACACACTGTTTGTGGTAACAATTGAGGATTGGATGGCCTTAAAATATAGGCGTGTTTATGTTTGCGTAAAATATGGACAAGGAATGCACTGAAAAATTTAGGAGCGATTTCCAGTAAGTTTAAAATGTTCATTTGCAGGGAACATTTTATCAGAAAATATTAATAGATGGATATTCAAATTTTAGACGAGCATGCAGCCCACCAGTTTATTTACTTAAATTATTAATATTTACTTAATTTATGAAGTGCTAATACTTTAAACAATATTCTTACACCGAAAAAAAGAACCGTTGGAGTATTCCAGATCCATGATACTGTAACAAGTTTCCTTGTTGCAGTATCATGGATATGGTATACTCCAACGGTTCAGTTTTTTCGGTGAAATAAATGTATTTTTAATAAGAAAACCTATTAGAGGAGACAATTTTTTTTAAAGATTGGTAATATTTTCTTTAAAATGGCTTTGGAAAAATTCATATAAAAGATGAATTAACACTTACATAAAATTTCAAGTCTGTAAATTGAACAGTTTCTGAAAAAATATTCCTCTTATTAATATTTGTAAGATAGACTATTTCGACTTCTCTTAAAAATCAGATGGTATCTTTTAAGTGATATCATTTTCGTTATTAATCGTTAAAAACCATATCACTGTTCAAAACATTATATAACATTAGAATCAGTTGTAAAAACAGTGCATTACAAAATAATACAGAATACAAAAACTTAACATTATACTAATATTTATCTTTGTTATGAACAAAATTGCATTAAAAACAGAGATATATTACAGATTTAGAATAATATTCCATTTACAATATTACTTAAATGACATAATTATAATATTTTTCATTGATAATCCTCGGATGTTACGATGAATCCTAGCATTTATTTCCTATTTGGCACCTGCGCCTGATGTTAAAATAAAGGGCCTTGCAACAATTGGATAATTTTGGGAAAAGTGTTGCAGAGACAAAGAGAAAGGGGAAGTTCAGTTAGTGTTTGTGACTGAGATTGCAATATGCAGTTTTTATTCGTGTTATTATCGCCTGTTCTTTTTCAGAAAAATATTTTCAAGTTTTCAAGGAATAAAAAGTATCAGTTTTTTGTATGCAGATGACTAGAGTTCAAAGTTATCCAGCGATTGTCCCATCATTTCTGTATTATTCCTAGTGTGTTCTTTCCTAGGTGAGATGTTGACAATTCCCCCTATTTCTGGAGTTTCCATTATCCAGCGATGCTACATGATTAAATGCATGTCCTAGAACCAACCTTCAATAATCCTGGAACTTTCACTATAATTCCTAGTACCAATTTCATTTGATTTAAATTCTTACATTGTTCATAATATAAGATTCATGGTTTCAAGACGCACAGGAATTTGTTAAACTTAACTCGATATCGATTCATTTAAACTAAATGGAAGACTAGAAGTTTTAACTTTTCATACTGTAGTATGTGCTAGGGCAAAATGCTTAATACTCTTAATGCTTTTAGGGCAGTGATTTCATCAATATCATAGATATTTGTAATATTGGCGTTATATAAAAATTATCGAATAAAGAAGTATTAAATGAATTCGTACATTATCCAATACCGTATAATTAAAATCCTGGTATTTAAACGTACTAGGATGTCTTTATCCAGGTACAAGGAATCTTCATTAAAATCCTCCTAAAACTACCAGGATCCTGGCACGTCTGGCAACACTGCCATCACCTCGTGAAGAAAGAGAAGGCATTGTTGACACAAAAACAGAAGCGCACTATTTACCAGAGCAGCGATGTGAGCGTTCACGAACGAGGTTGGCACGCAACCCGAGAGACCACGCACAAGTGCGTGCACGAAATTGCTGTGCCTTCGCCCCGAAGCATCGTTTAGCGGAGGTGTTGATAGATACAAACGCAACATGCTGTGAGGTCGGACGGCTTAATGTGATCACCGACGCACTCTAATAGACGCGATGTAATCAGCGATAGTCGATAATTGGCTCGATACAATCGACCCATCCAGGTGCGATTGCTTGCGGTGAGAAATTTTCCCGGTGTCGAGTCGAGTCGCGGAACTTGAAATGCGATCGCTGCGGATTGAAGTCTCCGGTGATTTTATTGCTCCTAAAGATGTCGTTTAATTATACCCAGAATCGTTACAAGAGTATTATTTCTGCCGCTGGTTGTAATGTGTTTTTTGTAGGCAGCGTTTTCGGACAAGGAGCTTGTCCTCCTTTTTTGCTACACGCTATTCGCGTTTATACTTCATTTTCTTCTGTAGTGTCTTGCCTGCTCGACCACCTTCCGTTTGAATTTTGTTTTGACATGACAATGGTAATTTTGTGGTATATTTTTTTCTGGCCACTTCATTACATAGCTTTATATTTGCATATCATGTAAATGTGTTCGAACATAAATTAAGTAGTAATTGTCACTTCAACAGAAATCAATCTTGGATAAAATGTAACTTAAGTCTCATACCAATGGCATTCCTGCACCTGGAAAATACCAATATGGATTCAACAGCAGATGGCAGAATACATTACAAAATAATAGGAATATTTTAGTAATTTGGGATCTAATACATGTAATGCCTACAGCAATATTTAACAATAATTTCCACCGGTAGAGGTGGCTCAGGGCATAAACTGACGTCACTGCATGGCGGGTTAAACTGTCAGCATTTTCGACAATGCGACACAGTTAGGTCGACTTCAACCGCCATCTGCAGGAGAATTGTAGCAGCTGGCTGCTCCGATCGGTAGATTCCCGTGGTTACTACTATCAATAACACACACTAACAAACACAATAACAACACTACTACACAATAACAAAATTCGAGAAAGGAAACAAAATTCAGATCTTGGGAAGTTTTCCTTTTGTACCAGAACAATTAGAGATTGGAACAGTTTACCTGCAGCAGTTTTCAAAGCTTTTCCTCTCAGTGTCCGAAGTTTTAGAAACAAATTAGAACAAGATATTAAATGAGTATGTGCTGTGTAGTGTGGTGAAGTGCTGTGAAGTGCTAGTCAGTGTAATTCAAAGCAAAAAAGTGTAGTGTAGTGAAGTGAAGTGAAGTGAAGTGCGGTGAACGTGATCAATGCACTTTTCAATGCTGCTTTTCGTCTTGTACTGTATTGTGCGGTATTATTATTATTATTATTATTATTATTATTATTATTATTATTGTTGTTGTTATTATTATTGTTATTATTATTGTTATTATTATTGTTATTATTATTATTATTATTAATGTAAGTGTTGTAATTTTTGCAATTATTGTCATTAACTGCCACCGGGTTATACCCAATTGCAGTTCTAATAAATGTATGTATGTATAACAGACGAATGCCGAAGCAACACTCTAACAAACAAGCTACGGACCGCGCGAGATACTTTCTTCGTCTTCTTTGTCGTGTCCTCACCACGTAATACACACACGCACACACACACACACACACACACACACACACTCACATGCACTGCACTACACTACACACATAACGGGAGACATATCGCGAGCTTAAAGCGTGCCTCGGCTGGGCGGTGTTCCGCTGGTGGGAGATACCTGGTTGGGACACCCAGGAGATACCCAGCTAGCCGACAGAAGGCTGGTGCCGGAATTCGCCCTCCGGTGGGCGGAAGATCACAGCCACCTCCCGAGGGAAACATACATGGGACTAATGAACTCAGCATTTGCCGCGCCCGGAATCACTGACAATCAACTAATCGACAATCATTTCTTGCAATTTTGGGTTGAAACAACGCAAAATTAATCCCTCCTCCTTATAGGCAGTAAGAAAACGTCGGAATTTTTACGATGGGGTTAAGTGAGGCGACGGTTTCAAATTGTTTCGTAAACTCGAGAAGCTTTTAACGACGAAATGATCACTTCTAAAAATAGAAGTTACTGTGTGACGATAAAGTTCCCTTCACCGGTTGAGAAGACCAGAAAACGGCGTAAGGATATCTATGTGCTAACCACTCCTTAACCCATAGCCCCAAGTTCGGGACGCCGCTGGTCAAAAGCTGTTTTGTTAGTACAGACAGAACGTATCAATACTTCGTTCCATCCGTCATTTATACACCAAGCCAGTCTTTGAGTTACACTCATTCTTTAATAGGAGTATCATTCCCTCCTTAGAAATCTCACCGTTCAAACCTTCTCTACGCTGCAGACTGATCTCCCGACATGAGTATACAGTAATGCATGCAAGTGTGTGTTTGTATAAGGGGAGAAGAGGTAACATCGATGAGAAAGGTAAACTAGCATGTGGTCCACAACCCGTTTGCTAGGATTCTGCTCTGGTATTCGCCTGGTCTGGCACCACTACCTATCAGAGGGATAACGGTTAACAACTGATCAGAGCAACCAGCAGCTAGAATTCTTCCCCAGACCCCAGCGGCAATGGACATTGTTATTCACCGCAGCAGCTACGTAGGTAGCGCTAAACATCTGCCACTATCGACCCCTACGATCTACGAGAAAAATTCCCAAGAGGAAGTGGACTGCCGCTGTGCGATCGCAGCAACTCCTAGCTACGTAGCTAGGGGTAAGAATCTACTACTCACGTTGAATTGAATTGAATAGATGCCTAATTTGACAAGGCGAGACTCAGGGCATGATGTCTGTTCTTCCGTGTGACCACGCAAATTTCGCTTCGCTCCTTTCACCAACTAGCAGAGAAAGGAGGTATTTTTGGGCGAGAAACAGGCCATTTGAATTTAGCTCAGGGGCTTCACTTAGGCTTGAGGATCTTTTTTTACATGCAAGTAAATCTACTAACACGAGACAGCCGGCTTTTTCTTCCCCTCCGAAGGAAGGCGTACGAAGGATTTTTGAATTTGGGATTCGCTCTTCAGGACCTTCCACTCAGCGACGCTGCAGCGCAATCTGTTGTTGTGATATTGCACCTGGAGCCAGATAGGAAGCTAGTTTGGAAAGTACGAGTGCAACTCTAGGGCCTCACTCACGGTCAATTGAAACGATTCTATAGAAACCTCAATGTTTCCACTGAGCTGTCGCAGACACCCTGGGGGAGGTGAGACATGACACGGCGTGACGAGGTGGGGCGTGGTGTGATATCTGTTGTGGCTAGCTTTGGTGTAGTGTAGCACGGCAAAGCTTGACATAGTACAGCGTGATGCGTGGAGATGTGTCGTTGTATAGTACGGTGTGACGTGTTTGGTGTTGTGTGGTGTGTTATGGCGCGACGTGGAGTGACGCCAATCAGTGAGGTGAGGGGTAGGGAGGTGTGCAGTGATATGTGATGCAGCAACGGGTATCGTGGGGTGGCGCGGTGCGATGTGCCGCGGTGCGTTATCGTGGTGTTGTGTGACGTAATTGGGTGTGGTGTGGGGGCATGCGGTTAAGCGTGGTATGTTTTGGCGTGGTATGGTGTGGCGAATGCTTGCAACGCAATGCTTGGCGTGGCGTGGTTTGTATTGTGGTGAAGAGGTGTGTGATGTGGTGCGGGCTGGAGTGGCAAAGGCCGGTGTGGCGCGGAGGCGGTGGCGTGGGTCACGCTCCGCTGGCGCCGCCGCCGCCGCCGCCTCTGAATTCATTAGGCGCCGCCGGTGCCGCGTTAGCGCCCAAAGACGCCGCCGGCCGCTGGTTAGCAGCTCCGCCGCCTCCGCCGCCGGCGCCGCCCCTGTCGCCTCCGCACGCAATCTCCGGCGCGCCACCTCGCCCCTCCCAGGCCGCCACTGAAACTACGTTCTCTCTGCTTTGCTTACTCGGATTTTACTTCAACTTCTTATTTTACTTTAACTTCTTCTTCAACTTCTTTAACTTTAACTTCTTCTTCCACTTCTTCAACTTTAACTTCTTTAACTTTAACTTCTTTAACTTTAACTTCTTTAACTTTAACTTCTTTAACTTTAACTTCTTTAACTTTAACTTCTTTAACTTTAACTTCTTTAACTTTAACTTCTTTAACTTTAACTTCTTTAACTTTAACTTCTTTAACTTTAACTTCTTTAACTTTAACTTCTTTAACTTTAACTTCTTTAACTTTAACTTCTTTAACTTTAACTTCTTTAACTTTAACTTCTTTAACTTTAACTTCTTTAACTTTAACTTCTTTAACTTTAACTTCTTCAACTTATTTTACTTTAACTTCTTCTTTACATTTATTTATTATTTTTCCAACTTTGTTCTTCTGCTTTCTAATTGCTTTCTCTTCTTTCCCATTTTATACTGTTCTTCTTTCCAATTTCTTATTTTTCTTTTTATCCATTTTTTTCTTTTCTTCTACGCGAATCAGGCTTGACACTGTCTATCACCATTCAATAAATCTATATCTTGTATTGATCGCCTTTCCTTTAGAGCTATCACTCAGTACACCTTGGGCAGTCTTGTGACTTCTATTCTCTTGTTCTTCTGTCCATCTAATGTACATGTTTTACGGTTTACATTGACATATTTTGTGATGTTGACATTCTCGTACTTTTTTCATTATCTTCATTTCTTATTCCGTCTCTTTCTCCTCCTCCACTTCTTCTTCTTTGTAATATATGCAAAATTCGTTCATTTAAATGCTTCAAACTTTCCCTTCGTAATGTTTAAAACGCCAAAAATTAATCGTGGAAATAATAGCTGACAACTTTTACAGGTAGATATTTTTTCATAATTGACCATCTTCACAAAATGCAATTTTGACTGAAAAAAATGCATTCATGACACCACGCAGAAATACAGATATTCATAAAAAAACATATGCCTATTAACCAGAAATCTGTCTGCATTAAATATTACGAATTGCTTTAAAATGTTACAGCGTATTGTTCAAAATCTCAAAATAGTGAACTGCGAAAATTTTCTGATGCACTGTTTTTTGATAATTTCCACCAACTTATTCGAGACAAATATTTAGACAATGGGCCACAGGCCGACCGCGGTTCTTCCTTCCTCATCCAGTCCCACTCTGAGAGCCAGATCCCGCCTCCGAATTCTTCTCGCCCTTTCACTAGAGCTGCGACTCCACCCGCAACGAGTGTCTCGTGATGGGATAATTCAAAGAAATATTTCTGTGTTGTACTTTAAAAAATAAAATTTATTTTATTTCACGCAAATAACAGGCGAGTGACATAGCACGGCCAATTTTGGGCAATATACTTGAAAGATACTTTTCAGTTGTTTTTTTTCTTTTCATGACCCATAACGAAAGATTAGACACTTATGTAGTATATAAAAATGCATTTTCATACTAATACACATGGGAAACCCAAACTATTAAAACATTTATACATAAAATTAAAGTGATTTAATTTTATGAAATATTTAAATTAATTAGAGAGAGAAAGAGAAAGGAAAATACTGGGAGAAAAAGAGAGAAAGAGGAAAAGGCACAGAAGAGAGAGAGGAAGAGGAAGAAAGAAAGAGGAAGAGGAAGAGAGGAAGAGAGGAAGAGGAAGAGAGGAAGAGGAAGAGAGGAAGAGGAAGAGGAAGAGAGGAAGAGGAAGAGAGGAAGAGGAAGAGAGGAAGAGGAAGAGAGAAAGAAAGAGAAAGAGAGAAAGAAAGAGGAAGAGAGAAAGAAAGAGTAATAAAAGAAAGAAATAGAAATAAAAAATGAATGTAGGAAAGAGATAAAGAGGAAAGGAAGAAAAAGAGATAAAGAGGGAAGAGAGAAAGAGATAAAGAGGGAAGAGAGAGAGAGAAAGAGAGAAATAAAAGAAATACAGAAAGAAGGCAGGAAAGAGTTAAGAGAGAAAGGGAGAGAGAGAGACAGAGAGAGAGAGAGAGAGAGAGTGAAAGAAAGATAGAGAGAGAGAATTTTGCGCATAAAAAGTCACTTTTAAACTAATAACATTTATATTGGAAAAATCTCCGTGTTTCTGAAAATTTTAAAGACCTTTTGAACCAAAGAAACCACTTTGTACCGTCCTGAAACCGAAATCCACAGACGCGCGTCTCCACTGCTGGCTGGGAAGCGACGTAGTACGTGCTCTGCGCCGCGGAGGCAGCGCGGGCGCGGGCGTGGGCGGCGGGCAGGGTCACGCGGGCGGCGCATCACTCAACGCCCATCGCCCACCGCGCGCGCAATCAGCCTCCCCCGCAACGCACACGCCGCGGTGCGGGGCCCGCTCTCACAGAAGAGGCTCGCCCTTCGGGCGACGCGTGGAAGCCCAGCTCTCCAGCTGGCCGCCGGAGTGAGGTCACACAAACTGATGGACACAGCGACTTGTTATGGCTGTTTCAGTTCTTGCCAAACGCGGTGGCAGAAGCCGAACTTGTATTAGAATCGCATTTTTAAAAGGAATATTCAACAATAAAATATGTTTACGTAACATATCTCTGCATTTATAGGTGTTGTGGTGTGTTATCGTTGGCATTTTTCATAAAATAATTTAAAATAATTATAGACGTTGTCATTGCCAACAATAGGATTTAATATAATAGCAGCTTTCGATGGCTGGGTAGTCGACTACTGGGTAGTCGTTTTGTGGCTTCCATCCAGCAGACAACTGATGATGATGGCTAAGCCATCTAAAGCTGCTATTATATTAAATCCTATTGTTGGCAATGACAACGTCTATAATTATTTTATCTCTGCATTATTATTCAGGAAGTAAACTGAAAATTTATTGTGATAAATGAAATTTTCCTTCTTAAACGTGTACGTTTCTTTGTTAAGTGTTGTGATTGTTTCAGATCTTGTCAAACATTACGGCATAAACGGCCATTTATTAGAATTGCATTTCTGACTGTAATATTAAATCACAAAAGTGTTTGCATGTTGCTGAATTATTATTCAGGAAGAACAGTGGAAATTTTATCCGTTAAATGAAATCTTGTTTTATTATAATGCTGTTTCGTTTCGAAATTCTAAACAAATTCTAGAATGAGTAAGGTTCAGGGTTTTTCTTGTGTCATTTGCAACCTGCAATTCTATTCCTTGAAATATATGGTTCCGGAAAGGTTTATCTGCTTCGTAAATTCGTTATGTATAATGGATATTTATTAGCGCCAAAACAGTTTGTTAGACACTAATTGCAGTTAAAAACACCATGTGTCAAATCCCCAACGAAAATCATATTAACGGCACAGAATGATCGAACGAAACGATTTTCCACGAGATTTTTCATCGCACAATGTACTCACAAAGGCACCACATGTGTCCTTTGGCTCTAAGAAGTCCTATGAGAGAATAGATAATACTAACTGGCAACATTGCAAAGCCGCTATTTCAATTTCGTGCGCTACATGTTACCCTATTTAATGTAGCGATACGACATTCTGGTAACCTGAAGGACATTGACAGACAATTGCGCGTTGGCAACTCGTCTTCTTGAATAGCTCTTCGCTCCTTAGCAGTGTAGCTCAAATCTTAGTCAATCTAAGAAACGGCATGCGAAAAATATTTTCGACCGAGAGAATATCGTTTACCGAGACCTTTTACGGAGACTTCAATGCTCGTATAAAACACCAACCCCGGAACATCGACTCGGAGATACTCGTAGTATATGCAGTTTCCTTCATACCTTATGTCGGACGTTCCCGCATGCCTTCGCCCATCTGAAATCAGGTTTCACACCTTAGTCGATTCGCAAAGAAATCGTAGTGGTTACAACATGTTTAGTCCAGGTGCTCTGGTTACTGGTTCCCGGACTTTGGCGCCTGTTTCCCCTTCCTGCTTTTCCATCGTTGCTCCTGAATCACCCACACCACATATTCGTACTCACTCTTCCACCAAACCATTCATACATTCCATGTTTTCTCATGAGGTTTACGCACTGGCATCATATTTCCAACAGATTTCCCACACGCAAATCACAGGACTCCTGTAGTTGTCCAGGACTTGAGAAGTCTATAGGACCCCTCCAGTGTCTTAAACAATGCCCGCCGTATGGGCAAAGCATCCAAGCAACTTTGCATCGTTCTATTCTGTACCTCAAATTTTAGTTTTCCCTTGTGGAATTTATGAGGGAAAAGTTTTTGTAAGGGACGTGTGCTATGTAAATGATGCTATTTCTAGAAGACTGTAATGCTCGAATAGAAAACGAGCTCACTAGTGGCGACTTGGTTAGAGATTTCCAATTTCTATCAAACCTTACGTGAGACGAACAGTGGTCTAAACGTTAGACAGCTCCCCTTCACCCGGTAGGATCTTGGTTCAAATACCGGATGATCCACGCTGAATTTGTGGTGGACAAAGATCATTCGCGGGAGCTTACTTAGAGGTGCTCCCGTTTCCTACACGCCTCATTTCAACATTGCTCTATCATCAACCATTGCATGTCATAATCCCCAACTCAACATTTGCCCTCTCCAGATATGTCTATAAAGGTAGGGACTATGAGCGAAATAAAGTATTCGGAGATGCTTTTCCACTCAAAACTCTCATCGCTGTCCCAGGCGAGGGCGATTTCGAAATGTGCGTGGGCGACCAAACCTCTTAGGCGACCGGTGGCAGCGGGTACTAAGTAGCTACGCATCTCAATCATATAATATTGTAGTTGAACCTTAATCAACCAGGAGAGTTTCACGATGAATAAAGCGCGGTCACAGTTACTGTTTTTTTTTCGAGGGAGTTTCGTGTAAACTAGATCTTGCCTAATATCCTAAAGTTTAAATATTCCATCAAGAAATGAACGGAATTCTGATTTTGTCTACCTCTTTACACATTTTGTGGAGAATCGGTGTGGTATGAAAAGGCTTCGCAGAGTACTTTTTTAGGAGTGAAAGATACGGCATCTAATACTTGGCGACTTCAATGCTCTAATACAAAACTAGCGTACGAAATGCGGTTTTGATTATTTCCCAGGCACACTTCATGTCTGCGACAATCTGTACTGCAGGGGCTCGCGGTCTACCTGTCTCCTTACGGATACTGGAAATGCTGAATGACTTTGCGGACTTTTTGATGAACAAAGTATACTCGCGGCAGATTTTGCCACTGTTCTTCCTTTTCCTCTATCCCAAAAACCACCTTCAGAAAGCATTGAGTGGGCGAATGGGTGAGATAAAGGGCGTGTGAATGGGCAGGTGAGTGTGTGGGAGAGCGGTTGGCCAGGTAGGCAGGCGGGCGGAGGGATGGTGTTTTGAAGGATGGAACTGTTCAGGCGAGAGGACGCAGGGCGAGTGGTAGTGGGGTGGGCGGAGGGCAGTGCGGAGTGGCGCGGGTGGGCGCCGGGCGGACGGTGGGCGGGTGGTGTTCGGGCGGGCGCTGTGTTGGTGATGGTTCAACGGATGAAAGATGAACGGGGGTACCATGCGGGCTGGGTCAGACGGGCAGGCGCTAGGCGAGAGGGTGGGCGGGTGGGCGGGTACTTGGTAGGATGGACGGGCACGTAGGTCCCTGCGAGGCGGGCAGCGTTGGTTTCCTGGCGTTGGTTACACTGGAGGTGGTTAGAAGAGTGGGCACTGTAGAGTCACAGGCACTGGACGGGCGGTGGTCGGGCGGGCGAGCGGGCGGTGGGCGGGCAGGCGGTGGGCGGGCAGGCGGTGGGCGGGCGGGCGGTGGGCGGGCGGGCGGTGGGCGGGTGGTGGTCGGGCGGTGGGCGGGCGGGCGGGCGGGCGGGCGGGCGGGCGGGCGGGCGAGCAGGCGGGCGATCAGGCGGGTGGGCGAGCAGGCGGGCGGGCGGGCGAGCGAGCAGGCAGGCGGGCGGGCGGGCGGGCGAGCGAGCACGCGGGCGGGCGGGCGGGCGAGCGAGCAGGCGGGCGGGCGGGCGGGCGGGCGGGCGGGCGGGCGGGCGGGCGGGCGGGCGGGCGAGCAGGCGGGCGGGCGGGCGGGCGGGCGGGCGGGCGGGCGGGCGGGCGGGCGGGCGGGCGGGCGGGCGCTGGTCAGGCAGGATGTGGCTTTAGCGGCGGGTAGTGCTGTGGATGGGAGGGCGGTGGTTGGGCGGGCAGTGGTGGTGTGGATGGGCGGTGAGCGGGCGGTGGGCGTCGCCCGCGAGCAGCGCGGGGCGCGTAGGCGTGGCCGCGGCGGCGTGTGAAGCGCTGAGAAGATAAGCCGGGCGGAGGGCGACGGACGCGAGGGCGTGGGCCGCAGCGAGTGGGAGCGCGGGCGGAGGTGGCGCTTCCAGCGGATAACGCACGCACCGCCTCAAAAGCCACGTGGGAGACGAGCTCACGGGGCAGGTGATGATTCTAAGCAGGACGGATGCGTCGCGTTGCGTGTGAATGGCTGCACGAAACCGTTCCGAAAAACGGCGCACAGGCTTGTATCTTACCGTAACTTACTGTTTCGGGTTTGAATATCTAAAATTATACATTGAAACAAAATGACAAAGGTAAGGTCTTTTGCGAGAAAGTTGCCTATAAATTTCAAAAAAATAATTTAAAGAAAAAAATTATCAGAAATAATATAGAAAAGAACAAATTTTAGGTAAATTTCTTCATTCAACTTTCTGAGATGCCTAATTTATCACCGAGAACTTGATATTGATAAGAAAATATAACGATTCAACCTAATGTGTGGTTCTATAAAAAGGACTTTAAAGAACAAAACCAGAAAATACAGACAGATCAAATTTTATAAAACATTGGCAAAACCAGCAGGGTTGTGCGAGAGCAAAACACGTGCTACTACTGCAAAATACTGTGGCGTCGTCGGGTGCGAGTAACTCACAGACACGGAGTTGTTTATACAGTTTTATTACAATATTTACAGTATATACATACTCCCTGGAAACACGCTGCATTCCCAACACAGCATACCTCTGGGCATTCCGCCCCCAACCTGACGCAGACCCCAGCGGCTTGGCGCCGCTCCCAGTCTGTCTCCCGTGGCAATCGCCACACCTCGCAGCCTAAGCTAGCGACAACCCCTGGCGGGTGACAAGTGCCTGCCGCACTCCGATCCGGTTCAGACTCGAATGAATCCGGCGGTTTACTTTCCAGCCGCCTCGCGAGGGGTCACGTGACAGCCACCACATGTCGATGGCGTTCTCTCATCCCGGAATGTCGCCTGTTAGCAATTTGGGGGTCCAGATGCCTCGCCGCTGGACGCACCAATCAATTTCCTTTGCGACAGTTGACACCCGTTTTCCGAGACCCGCCCTCCCGGCTCCCCGAGGCGGGGCCCGCCTGCGGCGGGCATCCGCTCGCCGCCAAAAGACTGCCCCCCCAGGGCCGGCCTCTGGCGGCGGCGGCCCTCCGCCCCTTCGACATGTGCTGACCGTCTGGCCCCCTCGCACGACGCCTCCGCCCCTCCGACATGTGCTGACCGTCTGGCCCCCCGGCGACGTTACAATACAAAAGTAGACTGCAAGTTTCCGAAATGCGTATTCTCAGAGGAATTGCTAGAGATTCCGTATTAGATAACAAATGAAGTGATCAGATATCGCCTGCTGGTTCGGGGTGTTGTTGAAAACATAGATGAATACAGAAATAAATGGTGAACTCCACGTACTGCGAATGGAAAGCTGATCTAGATCAAATAAATACCACATTCGTAAATATCTTAGCACCGCAATGAAAATGAAAGACCTGTTCTTATAAAAATTATAAATAAACACTTACGGCACTTAAAAGTTATATCGGTTATGGGAAAGGATGTTATATAAACTTTTGCAACAATTAAAAGATGTTCATGTAGAGAAAACACAATGATTGTGAGAAAAATAGTGCATGTAATGAATCTGGGATTAATGATGGCAAATGACAATATATGTTTCAATGTGACAATACGGCAAATCAATGGCAAATGATTGAAACTAATTCCTTTGTTGGAGTGTGTTTTCATTTTTCCATTAACTCAAAATAATTGAATCGATATTACAAAAAACAAGCTTAAGGTATTAACTTTTACTTTATTAATCATCTTGAATATGCCAACTGAAATCTGCATTTTTAATTTCTTGGTTACTCTTTAGCAAACGTAGTTTTAAAACTTTAATATTTCCGTGTTGCTGGAGTTCGGAAGGAAAATTGAATGGATGTGTTGTGTGATAATCGATGTGAAATATGTTGCAGTTTCATTTTCACATGCTTATATATGTGCTTGTTACGATACATATGTATTTTTATTGCATCTCGATACCAGTTTTGACTATTTTGTTTTGATTTATGCATTCCCTATTGTGAACCGATCCTAATTTTCTTTCATTTAGCCTATTAACACATACAAATTTAAGCAAAATAAGGAAAATTGTTAATAAACTAAATTTTTCCTGAATTAAAAATCATGAGGGACCCTAATGGATTCTAGAGTTAGTGTAAAATTTAGTTTTGCAAAATATTTTTGTTTTAATTTTACGATTGTTTTCGTCTTCTGTCCATCCATAATGTGCCAAAACCCCTGTGGAACTCCTGTGGAGGAGAGGGCAGTGCCTGGCATTGTCGGGAGCAACATGTGTGTGGGGGAGGGGGAGGAGACCGGTGGCAGGAACAAAAGCCTGTGGCGAGGGCGCGGGCGCGGGCGCGGGTAGATGGGCGGGGCGATTGGATGTGGAGTGGCAAAGCGGCCGGGGAGGTCGTGGCCCCGGCCACTGGAGGCGCGAGTAGAGTAGCAGCGCTCAGAGCCACGAGGGAAATAAGACGCGAGGAAACGCTGGCGGCGAGAGCCAGTGGGCGAAAAGTCTTGGAGGAGGGATTTGAGGAAACATTCACAACACGTTTGAGCATGCGAGTAAAGTGCGTTTTATTACTGTGTATGGCCGTGTAAGACTTTAAATGAGGGGCGCAAAAGACATGGAAGTTAAGAAAACAAGGAAAAATGAGGTAACAATGAAGGTATGTATATATGTATGTACGTGTATATGTATATATGTGTAATATATGTCTATGTATGTATACATGTGTATGTAAAATGTATATGTATGTGTGTATTTATATATATGTGTGTGTGTAAGTAAGGGGTGAAGATAGGACAAGAAAGAGGAAGGAAAGATCGCGCGCGGTCTGTGGCCCGTTGGGTAGGGTACTGCTCCGGCATTCGCCTGGTGTGCGAAGTAGGCGGCGGGAGCGGGGGACCAGCGGGGGCTATGAGGGCGGCGGGTGGGGGTGGCGAAGGCGACTGGAGTGTAGTGGGGACCGACGAGAGGGCAGGGGGGGGTGAAAGCGGTGGGGGTGGTGGGGGCTGCGAGGTGTGCAGAAACGGTGGGGGCGGGGGCGCAGCGGGGACCATGAGGGTGACGGCGGGGGTGGTGCGGGCGGCGTGAGTGTAATGCGGAAGGGGAGGGGAGGGGAGCGTGGGGCCATGGAGGCGGCAGCGGTGCGGGTGGGCGCGGCCGAGTGCAGAAGCCGCAGGAGCGAGTGGCTGCAGGGGTGAGGGAGAGTGAGAGGGCGGGAACGGGGCGGAAGCAGCGAAGCGGCTGCCGCTCGTTCGCCTAGCACGTGGCCACTGCGCCTCACCTCCACGTCAACCTACGTCTCACAGCCCCTCGCCTCACGTCGGCTGGCGCGTCTAGCACGTGGCCACACCGCACATCAAGCGCTACCTCACACCGACTTCGTTTCATCTAGTGTGACCACATCGCGTCTCCGTCTCCTCGCCCTCACCTCTCCTCACATCACCATCCCCGCACAAGCAACGTTACGTCATCTCAACGCCCCCTCGCATCACCTTACGTTACCTCACAGCCACAGCCCCTCCGCTCACCCCCACATGAACTCAACAGACATCACTCCTCACATCACCTTACGTAATTACCTCGCGACACTTCAAGCAATCAACCCTCACGACACGTTACGTCACCTTACATTCTCATCTCGAATCAGCTGACGACACCTTATTTAGTGTCATACACGTCAGCATCCCTCGCGGTTACCCCAACTCGCGTCAACAGATGCAACTTTGCCCATCCTAGAATCCATTTCACCTGACAACAAATGTTGAGGCGGACATCCTGCAGTGTGTTGTTACGTCGAACCCGTTCGAATTTCACGATGTTGCGATGTTGAAGTCTAAATCGTCCTCTATATTCACAGATACTTAAGTTGTAAGGTTTTAACGATTTGATGAGCAAACCCGACTCCAAGAGAACGTTGGACTTTCCCCTAACTGATTACGCATGGCGACGAATCAGAATTATTTTGTAAACATCGACAAACGTATAAACACAAAACTATCACTTAAGAGTTCAAAAACGTTCTAATACTCAAGAAATAATATGGTATACGAAAGGACATATGTAGGACAATAATAACACTTCTTAGAAAATACTCAGCGAAATAAATGTGGTTTCAGGGAATGTAGTTGGAATTTAATCCAATAGATGATATTTTGATTAAAACGTATTGTTAGAAATCACGAAATCTACCTTTCTATTCTATTGTTTTAAGTTTTAGTACATTTACATTAGTAAAAAATTGCTTACTTCATGGCAATGTAAATGAAATTCATTCTTGTTCGAATGACATTATACCTTTATTGCATACATTAGTTTAAATTTAGCACGAACTACTCTCCCAGACAACCAAAAGCTTCCGCTTTCTAGCAATATGAGGAACGTTTTGTTAAATCCGGTTTGGTCTCTTTACTATAAAGGATTGTTATCTGAAATTTAATCAAACGCGGCACGCCTATTCACGAGTCGGCAAAGGGACGGACGAACGGGCGGACGGACAGAGCGTGTGATGGGCGAATTAACCTGATTTCCATCGGGACGGGTGGGCCAAAAGAGCAGATAGTATATGAAGCGGCGGCGAACACAATAGCGGTAGGGGACCTAAACGTGTGGGGCCCGCTTGTGTGTGCTGCTTCCGAAAGTAGGTTTTTAACTGTAATTGAGTACAACACGATAGCAATAATTTAGAAAATAAATCAATACCAAAATATTAATGTTAATAATGATAAACTTAGTACATTACATGGTGACGGCAGTGACAGCGGCACTCCACTCCACTCCACTCCACTCCACTCCACTCCACTCCACTCCACTCCACTCCACTCCACTCCGAAGCATAAGTGTAATTTTATTGGTACTTGCTTCAAACAATATTTACGAGGCGCAACAAATGTTCACAACATAATATACATAAAATATACATAGAATATACACGGTTATAATGGAATAGATGAATGATTACATGTATAGATGATTATGGTTTCATGAGCCATGCTGGAGCAATGATGAATGTTTTAAAGGGAGCCAATGAAAACGGGAGAACCCCCCTATTAACTTGCCTTTAACCCGCATTCTCCCCAACAACTTCCACATGGATCTACCTGGCTTCGAACTTAGGTTTTCGAGGTGGAAGACGAGGAGCCAGGTAACTATGCCTCAGCCTCGAAGAGGAAGCATGATGTGAAAATGGCAAAAGCAAGCTTTCCTCTTAGAAGCACCAATGGCGGAACGTGGGTGAGAGAGTTGAGGGATCCCATTGGAGTAACACATGAGTGAACCTAAAAATGAACCCAGGTACTCGGAGGTCGAAGGCGAGGCGCCTAGCCACTGTCCGCGAGGAAGCAAGGCGTCAAACAAGGAAAAGCCAGCTCCTGTCTGGGAGGCGCCAACGGCGGTGCGTCCATGAGAGAGTTCGGAGATCCCGTTGCGGTAATGACGACGCAGACAAATCGTTCCGGCACCCAGAGCAAGCAGTTCACGTACGAGAAGCAAGCAGCTCTCTCCCTCCCCCCCTCACCCACCTACGCAGCCACCGCAACTGATTGGTTGGCTGATGATTCCGGACACGGCCACTGCTAAGGTCACTCGCACCGTAAGTGTGGTGCATGTGTTTTCCTATTGAGGTGGCTGTGATCTTGCCCCGCTAGTCGGTTAGATCCCGCAACCGCCTAACGTCAGCTAGCGGAGTTTCCCTCTGCAAGGTATCTCCCATCAACGGGGCACCACCCCAGCCAGAACAAACTAAGTTCCTGATCATTCTTATGGAATGTTTGGTAGTGTAACGCATGTTAGTGTAAGTGTGTGTAAGAGGTGAGGAAGAGGAAGGAATATCGTTGGACTGTGGCTCGTTTGTTAGAGAACCACTCCGGCATTCGCCTGGTGTTGATCGGAGAAAATACGGAAAACTACCGATCAGAGCAGCCGGGTGCTATAATTCTCCTCCAGAGAGCGACTTAATTCAACCTAGAAGTAGTCGAATTCGACCCGTACGTCGTGTCAAAAAGCCTGTCACGGTCGAGACACCATAGAGAACCGAAAAGACATTGGTTTGAGATGAAATGTGAGGATGTGTGTTCAATTTATAACGTTAGTTGCTAGTCAGAGACTACATTAAAATTAATAATAAAAATATCACATAAAGAGCCTAAATTTATTTGTTTTATTTATTTCACTCATGAATCTCGTAAAGAAATATTAACATTTACTGGTTGGTATGATATTATCAGCATATATACACAACCTTGTTCATTTTACATTATTATTGGTTTCTGCAACAAGATTTACTTTAATATTCTTATAAGAACATGCATTTTCTGTGAAAAAGTTTAGTGTATCTTTCAACTCAGGGAACCTCCAACAAAAATGAAACTCGTACCACGCACATAGTGAATGGTGAAAGAGTACATTGTGTTTTAGCAAAGAAGGGGCAACTACATAGAAGATCATTAAAAAAATTACGAATGGAACATAGAAAGTAAAATATATTTGGTTTAGAGTAGTTTTTAATATACAGTTGTTTGATAAAAAACGTCAAAATTATTTTTAATAAAAATAATATTGTAAGTGAAAATGTTCTCACTTATGAATATACGTGGTGGGTTTTTAAGAATAAAAGGTATTGTTTCAGCAGACGATAGACGAGCAGGGAAGAGAGTAACTGTATGCAAAGAAGGCTGATGAACAACCGTTGTTCTAGATACGCAACCAGACATTTTAAATGTGGTTACAAATCCAAGTGTGAAAGCTTACTGCGTTGCACCAGGTCTCTGCATTCCATTAACTCTATTCAAACAAAGACTCATTCCCTGAGCTGTTTGCTCACGCCCTCATTTTTCGTGGCCCATCAAGTTCAGTTGCTCCATGCGCTCATAGTGTCGCGTTTTGATACGACATTCCTTCGCGACAATGCGATCATAAGTCGAGCGCAGCCGTCTCTTGCTTCGTGGTAATTGCGAAGGGCAGACCTGCTTCTTAAGTGAATTGTTACGTCCCGGGAACAACTATTTCTTATGCAAAGTATTGTGGTAATTGCAGCGCAGAGTTAAGACAAGCTCATACGTGCCTTTGTAATTGGTTCCATGTAATTTCTCTGGGTAAAATGTGAAATGAAATATAAAATATCATTTGGGAAATATATTGCTATCAAAGGCGTGGGAATAATTATGAACCATTTAATATTGCCTGGTTTCAGAAAGCGTATGTACATTTTCGAATGTCATGCTTATTATCATTTTGTTTCTACAAATTTCAGGAACGAAACCTCGTGTGAACTAAAATTTTATTTTACATTAAAATATGGAATTATTGTTAATAAAGAGATTTAATTTAATATAACCTGAGATATATTTACAAGTTTTGTTGTGTGTACGGTTTATTTACACACAATAAAATACATGTTTACCGAACATTTTTGTATTAATTGGGTTTTTAGAAAATTACGGGTTTAAAAAAAATTAAAACTGCGTGCATGTCTTGTTGATTTTCTCTAATAAATTTCACCCCAAAACCTCGAGTGTTTGTGTTAAATATTTCTTCATTACACTGAATATTGACCATCGGTTTTTACTTACTCCTCTAATAAATGCAAATGCTGTGATAGAAGTAAGAAAGGAATAAATCGAAAACACAGCCCTTTCATTATCTTGTGTAACGACGAGATAACACTTTATACATTCTCGAGTCATGAGCCGACGTTTAATTGCAATAGAATAAGTAATTACGCTTGCGAACACCACATTTTGTAAATTTAATGCATTTTAAATGTATTATCTTAAAATACACATCTTAATGTGATTGGTACTTACATTTTTGTAATATAGATGTATTAAACCTTCTAGTTCATTTCTGGATGAATCTGAAATAAAAAAAATAATTTGAAAAAAGATAAAAATAAAAACTTTGCATATGCATATTCAAGTATTACTCAATATTCCCATACTGAAAAAATTACCAACTGAATTTTCAAAAAGATTTACTACACCCCTCTGTTTTATTACATTGCCATTCTTAGTTATTTTATTTTTCTTTTAAATAGAAAATATTTAAAACTCTGTCCTTCAAATAGGATATCAAGGCATAAAAATGATTAAAGTGTATGAGGACTATAATCTTCAAAAAACCTCTGTTCATTGGGCATGGAGAGTTGAGGTTAACCCCTTTTCAAAACGCAAATGCCTCACGAAAAAAGAAACAACCAAAAAACAGGTAATTTTCTATCTAGCGACACGTTCTTCTTCCTGAGTACCTCTGACACTCCCAAGGCAAAAATTCGAATTCCTTACAAAACTGTTGGATAGTGAAAGCGCATTTTTCGGTCCAGAGGGACCTGGAGCAACGACAAAAAAAACAACAGAAAGGCGACGCGACGCCGGGAAGGCAAGACACAAAAGCGAACCTTGGGGCGCCCCAGCGACACATTAGAGCGCAGTAAACAAGAATCCAACGGCCCTCGCCCCGCTGCGGTTGCTCGCCCACGCACTGCCCCAAGCGAGCGCATAAAGCAACGCTCAAGCAGCTCTGTTCGGAGCGAAAATGCCCACAAAGACAGCTAAACACACCCGTTTCAATGCCTGTTCATGCATTAACACTCTGTAAAAAGAACATAATGAAACAAATGGAACAATATAACAAGCCACACGTTTCCTCGCTTTAAAATGTAAAAAAAAGACTTAAATGTAAAAACTATTTTGCTAGTCACTCCAAAACTCCTGACGTCAAGGATATTTTAAACTTTGTCCCATGAAGTCATTGTAAGAAAATGTTGCGTGCAAGAAGGAGATTTCTACGCATGGAATATATTAATAATATTCCCTCACGCGTTTTCATATCACGTTCTTATAGGAATAATATGTTTCTGGAAAGAAGAATAAGCCTTACAAATGGAACAATAGAGGCCATCAAATACTTCCCTTGTTTGAAAACTGCGGATATGTTTAGGGAAAAAAATTATATTTCTATATTTTACAAATATCTTCATATGCCTCAATGCACTTTCTTCAATATTCAAACATCGCAGTTTGAGCATGGGGGATGCGATATTACAAATTCCATAGAAAATAAATAAATAAATAAATAAATAAATAAATAAATAAATAAATAAATAAATAAATAAATAAATAAATAAATAAAGCGCTTTACAAATACACTTTAATTCTCTTGACATGAGGCTCAGGTACTCGGCATGTTTTCCCCTTCAATCACCAAATAGCTTTGCTCACGCACACTGCGCAGCCTGTGCGCCGGTATCGCAAACACACGGGCGTCCTTTGGCTGTCACGCCTACCCCGGCTCGCACCCGGTACGCAGACGGCGGTGTCATAGAAGAAGGAGGGAGAGAATAGGATTCAGCGTGTGCAGGGAAGGAGGAGGAAGACAAGGACAGTAAAGAGAGACGGGGCGGAAGATGAAAGAGCGAATGGAAAGAAATGGAGGGAATTGAGCAGCGGAAGACGAGTCGAGGAGGAGGAAGGGGAGAAGTATTTGGATGGGGAGATGGTAGCGAGAGGAGTTGAAGTTGGAAGAAGACGTAGAAGCGGGGGAGGAGGAGAAAGGGCAACGAGAGGAATGAGAAGGGAACGAAATGAACGAGGAAAGGAGAGAATTAGAAGAAGGGTAGGCGGCGTTGGAGGTTAGAGGAAAAGGAGGAGGAGGAGGAGAAATGAAAAAGGAGAAAGAAAAGGGATTAGAAGGAAGAAGGAGAAAGGGTAGGTAGAAGGACTAAGGCTAGGAAAATAGAGAAAGCGTAGGAAGAAGGAGAGGAGTAAGCACAGAAGATGATAGAGGAGGAAAGAGGAAAATAGTAACAGGAGGAGAATGGAGGAAGTTGGAGGTTAGAGAAAGAGGAGGAGGAGAAAGGAAAAAGAAGAAAGAAAAGGGATAAGAAGGAGAAAGAGTAAGCAATGAGAGAGAGAGGAGTAGGCACAGAAGATGAAGGAGGAGAAGGAGGAAGGAATAAAGAAGTCAGAAGAAGGAGGAAGAGGAAAGTGAAGTAGGAAGGAACAAGAGGTGGAGGAGGAGGACAAGTGGAAGAGGTTGAGAAAGGGTAGGAAGGCGGAGGCGAAGGTCGCTGTGGGCGCAGCGGAGGCAGAGGCAAAGAAAGTCGGAGAAGGAGGAGGAGGAGAAGGAGGAGGCGAAGGCAGCGGAGTCTCTGAAGCAGCGAGAGCGCCGGAGAGGCCTGGAGGCGGAGGAGACGATGGCGGCGGCAGGGGCGGGGCGGGGGCGAGGTGAGGTGATGTGGGGCCAAATTGGCGCCCGCGCAGCGCCTGCCACAATAGAGCGCTTGTCCCCCGTGACCCGCGGGGCCTCCTAATTCGGCAAATTGCCCGCGGCCCCGGGCGACATCTCCCGCCCGCGCCGACCACTCAGCGCGCACGCGACGCTCCTCTTGACCCCCTCCCCCTCTCCCCCGCCCACCCCACTCTGCCACGAGAGCTGGCACAGTCGCCTTTTATTACGGGCACGAAACAAATTAATACATGCGATAGTCCTGAGATATATATATATATATATATATATATATATATATATATATACATATATATATATATATATATATATATATATGTATGTATGTATATATATCATATATATATATATATATATATATGATATATATATATATATGATGGGTGAAAACCAGATTGGTATAAGAGAAGTTTTACAATTTCTGAGAAATCCGTTTATTTATGTCAATATTACTGTAAAGTCGTGGCACTTTGTTTGATCATTAAAACCACGGCATTTTAATTGTTCATTAAAAAAAAACAAAATTACATTGCCACAGAAATATAGTCTAAAATACACACGATATTTCTCTTAATATACAAAATGTCACTTTTACCGTTCATATAGGATAAACTATAAAGGAAGTGTGAAACGAGGATGAGTAGGAGCAGAGTGAAAGAGAAGGAAGAGGCAGAGCAATAAAGAAAGGAGAGAATGGAAGGAAACTGAGAAAAAGAACACGGCGGAAGACGAGAGAGGAGGGAGAGGAAGGGAAAAAAAGGAGGGGCAGGTGAACATTATTTATGTATGAGGAGGAGGAAGGAGGGAAGATAGGAGTAGAGGAACTGATCGGAGAGGCGAGGCGAGGCGAGGAGAAGGCTAATAGGAGAAGGCGGAAGACGGGGTAATAAAAATTACGAGAGAGGAGGCAAAGGCGAAACCAAGGCAAAGGCATCGGAGTCACATCGAGTCTCTTGCGAGCTTCTGGTTGAGATTTTTTACGTTTCAGAAGTTTTCAATGCGACACCGTATTGTCAACTTCTACGAATAGCAAATACAATTTATTATCAGCAGCTGGTAAGACAACTCTGATACTTAAGCTCACTAACCCTCAGGTTCCTCATTATCGCTTAGTTTAATTGAAAATATATTTTATTGAAGCAACAACCAGTGTTCTTAGAATACTTGACATATGCTTACAGAAGTTAAATTCCCCCGTCAAGATTCTTTTTACAGTTGTTTCTTAAGTTAATATTGCAAAACTTACAGATTAGTAACTATCAGCCAACACGTCTACTGACCAACACATCACCCAGTAAGAAATCATCTACTGACTTCAGATGTATTGAAAAAATCCTAATACATTTGTTTAGTTTTTACGTTAGGAGTATTTCTCGGTTGGTAACTTCAAATAAATAAACAAACAAATTTTTAGAAAAACATAACGGTGAAAGATCCGATTCGTTTAACAAGGAGGCATCGACCTTCATTTCAAAAACGGCACCCAACACTCCGCAACCGCCAGCTGTCAGCAGCTCGTGCGAGACGCGCAGTCTCGATAGCAGGGTAAGTCTGCGGGGCCGCGTGTAGCTCGTCGCAGGCAGCTCCAGTCCCCCGGAGCGAGATACGGCTCCGGTAATGGTGCAGCGAATGAAGCCGTAATGACGCGGCCGGAGCCGTACCGGATTTTAACGTTTCCGGTTGGCGACTGGGCTCGTTATCGCAACGACGCAACACAGCGTCAGGGCCTCGGTCGAGTGGGTAGATCGCGTGGTTGATGGTCGTCGGGGACGGGAGACGCGTGGGCTAATTTTTATGCTCGCGCCGCCGCCGTCTCGTAGCTGCTTCTTTTCTCCCGCGCAACAAGTTAGTCTGCGTTGAATTAAAAAAAAATCAACAACAAAAGTTCCCTATGTTTAAAGACACTTCGTATTCTAATTTTTATTTTTTACACATAGTTAAAACTTGTTATTGCTTACGGTGTGCCATACCCGCTGAACAACTTACATGGATTAACAGGACTATGGTTACGAGGGAAACATGAAAACAGTTGAATGATGCTACATGATTCCTTACGGAAAGAATGATGAAAAGACAAACCCAGTCAAGTTAGCATCTAGTAGCTATCTAGTAAATACGTAAATCGGAATAAATGAAATTAGGTAAAAAATAAAATCATATATATATATATATATATATATATATATATATATATATATATATATATATATATATATATGATTTTACGGGCGTAAATTGGTTCTAATGACTTCGGGCGTCTTGTCACCCAAAGTCATTAGAACCCTTATAACGCCCCTGGAGCATAAATATCTATTTTTAAAACACAAAAGAAATATTAAACACATATTTTTACTTTTTTATTCTTCTAATGTAGGTAATTTTATAAACTAAACTAATTTTTCTGAATATTTTTTAACCTTACAAATTCAAGAACTATGAATAATAAGAACTAAAATACAACTTTACAAACTAATTATGTATAATTTTGTAATTATAGAATAACAGACATTCTTTTACCTGAAGATGAATAAAAAAACCTAATGGAAACATCGTACATGCCAAGAATAAAGAGAGAAAGTATGTGTTTAATATTTCTTGTGTTAAAAATATAATAATATAAATAAGGATATTTTTTTTAAATATAACCTGTACACAGTTCAAAATATTTAATATAGTCTGCGTTATCTTTGCGAATAAAAAACGTGATTCATTACCAAGCTAATTCAATCCGAAATGTTGCTTATTCAGTTGTTAATTCAGACAAAAGAGCCCACAATTCACCTGGAGAAATCTCATTGAGTGTCAGTTGAACTACGACAGATGAAAACAGTTTTCCGGTAATAGTTTTCAAAACTATTACTTGCTATGTTCGCAGTCTTAGAAATACATTAGAATTAGTTTAGCACCAATGAAGTAAGGAACTCCCACAAATGTTACACATAGTAAGTTAAAACTTTAAGAAACTTAAATTTGTCCTGTGTAGTTCAGTGAAGTGTTGTGAATGGCGTCGAATGATGTTGAAACGTAGGACAAGCGAAGTGCAGTACAGCGAAGTGAAGTGAAGTGAAATGCAGTGGAGTGGAATGCAGTGCAGAGAAATGCAGTGTAGTCCTATCGTGAGTAATATTAAATTTATTTTTATTTTTATTAATGGTAAATTCATATTATATTAATTTATTTTGTAAATTACTGCCACGGAGTTGTACCCAATTGCAGTTAAATACATCTTATCATATTACTTTAAAATATTTATAAACTCCACGTGCATTTGACACGAGTTAATAACAATGCATCTGGGAGTGCACATTTGAGTACAGGAGGTAAATTATCGGAAGCCGGTGTCACCGCCTGGGTACACACGGCAGCTAGGCAGGAGTTCGAGTCCCGTATCGGCGCCTTTATGCAAATAGTTGAGAGCTCGCCGCCGAGCGCTGTATCGCGATGGCACGGGACGGCTGCTGAGGGTCGACCGGGTGTGACGGACTCCTTATACATTCCCTTCGACAGGACACGTCTCTTCCATTTTTAACATTACTATAACGATTTTGTTTCTTTGACGTGAGAGCGCAATTAGAGCTTCGGTCATTCACTGATGAACATTTAACTTTTCTACATTAAGAGGAGTATGACTCATGTGCAGTAAGGTGTTACCATTTCCGACCCTTAGAAAGAGAATAGGGATAGGACATGAAAAGAAAAATCGGGCGAGATTCATGACCTGTATATTAATTCTAAATTTAAGAATCCGAAATATTCGTTCCGGTGAACCGCGTACATTTCTATCAAGATTTTCACGTTTTATTATATTGTTAAGATTGTTTTGTGGCTTTCGTGTTTTTTCTTTGGATTTACCTGAAACATCTAGATCTGGCACAGATTGAACAATTACAAGTTTTGCAGTTACTTTAATCTTTAAGCGCGGAGCGTTTTAAGCGACGAGTTTTTTATCAATATTTATAGCGAAACAATGAAACGGGGTAATTTGGGTTCAACGAAGGTTAAAAACTGTCATCCACAAATCAACCTTCAAACACGTGCTTCGTTGAACTCGTAAACCCATGAAGTAAGTATTTCTTAGGCTTACAATATGAATTCATTTAGTGTTAAAATATTGTTTTAATATTTGTGTGAAAATTTATATAATAAGCAGTTAAATTTACATAAATGGTACATTTGCTGGAATCGCGATCAATACACATTGAAAGAGTACATTTTTAAAGTGCTGCACTCAGAAGTTTGGGAAAAGCAACTACTTCGGATTGCTCAGAACAACCGATATCTAAAGTCAACAAGGGAAAGGCCGAAACAGGTACTTCATTTGTGTCGAAAGTAAATCGTCAGTATTTGAACTAATGACATTTGGATCAAGGCGCGTTGAACAGCAGCCTTGCAACTACATATTATAACTTATACAGACTTTTCACAATTCACATCTCCAGTACTAAACTAATTTCAAAGCTGCATTCGTTCCCAAATTAATTAATATGATAGGTCAAGGAAGAGGAAGAAAATATCGCGCGAGGGCCATGACCCGTTTGTTCAGATACTACCCCGGGATTCACCTGGTACTGGTTGGAGAAATCACGGTAAACTACCGATTACAGCAGTCAGCTGCGATGATTCTCTAAACAACGGCTAGTGTCGGAAAAATACCGCCGTCGGGAATCAAACCCTTGTACACTTGCTGCATAACTGTTTATATACAATTAGAGACTATACTGATTATCAAAAAATGTTTATTTTAACAAAACAGTGATATATGTTTAACTAGTTTACATTTGTACAGCATACATTTTTTTTAAAAGATTTAGTATGTTTGTAACAAATAATATACTTCAGCTTCCGGGTCAATGACCCCCATCTCGATCAGGTATTTGTCCAGTATCCCTGATCCATTGAGCAAATGCTGAGATGGCTCCTTGTTTTTCTTCTGGACGTAAATGCAGCCTCGCTATGCGCATGTGTTGTTGAACTCTCCTTTTGCATGTAATGGTAATAGTAGAGGTAAGGGCGAGTTGCTATTTTGTTAGCAATGCAGAAAAATCATACTTGCAATTCGTGTACCGATGCAAATAAGTTTTCTATTACTCGGAGGAAAAATGACTAGATTTTTTTGAAATATTGCTAATCTTACGCTTTTTAAAATTTATTTTTATTTATTTATGTTAAACTTTTACTCATCTTTCAACTATTTTAGGTTAAAATGACGGGAAGTGATTCTGGAACTCAAGAAAACGTACGCAGATCTTCTCCCCCATACAGGTTTACACAGTTCATACGTCACATACAGGTTTTTACTGTTTTTTGACTAAATAAATCTACCTGCCGGTCAGACTCTCTACAGAGTCAACAGTAATGGTAACGGGGTTTGAGCTACCGCAGGCTATACAACCACACGAAAAAAAAAAAAACACCCATGCCTTCCGCGAACGCAAACCTTTATCTTCCGCCTCCGCGAACATGGACGTCGCTTCAACTCCCGACGCCACCGTTGCACGCCTCCAACCAGTACCGAACCAATTCCAAAGCCGCCTTCTCCCCCGTCCGAACTAATTAATAAGCCACCATTGTCTCAACCCTCCTCGTCGATTCTTCTTTGTCACGACCTCTTCCCGTCCGCCTCGCACGACATTCCAAAGGCCACCGCTGGCGAGCGTTATCACGATTCCATCTGGGCGAGTGTGAAACGGGCATTAGCGTAATTTAACGCCTTTCAAAACGGAATGCCGTCGTATCCGCGCTGATGAAGGGAATTCAATTCCAGGGCCTTCTGCGCAAAGCTACCCCGCGCGCCGCTGCGTCAAGTCGTGACTGGACACAGCCTTCTGCAGATCCCAGCTCGGCTACCGCCGCCGCCGCCGCTGCTTGCGAGCTGTCTCATTACCACAGGTAATTCTCTTTTCCCTTTGGGCCCCAGCCTGCCTGCCTGCCTGCCCCCGCGCCGACCCCGTAAGAGGCGGTTTTATTTATTCGAGCAGCCACCTCTGGGAAGGAAGCTTTGCGGGAGAGCAGGCTGCGTTCCGATTGATGACAGTGCGTATCTTGCATGTTCACGTTTGGTTTTTGCCATCTAGATTACAGGACATGTCGTGAAAATTACTTTCTATTGATTTAATTTTTATCTCTATTCCATATTATCTTTCTATTCTAATTTATATGTTTTTCTATTTCTTTCAACCTACTCTATTTCTCTTCATTTTATTTCCACTCAATTCTATTTTCTTTTCATTACTTAATTCTAAAACGAGTGTGTTTTTTTGAAAAGAAATACATTTTTATATCAATTTACAATGAAACTAATTTTTTTTATAAACTAATAAAATACATTTTAATTTTTATGTAAATAGTTCAAATTTTTTATCTGCACATATTCATAGATATATCTCGATTAGACTCTCTATGAAACAAGCTTTCTAACCAATTTCTTTTCGCCCATGTCACTTTCAAGAATGTTTCATTTTCATCTAATAATTATGAAATGGAATTCTTGAAAATTGTCTTAGATTCTGTAGCCGTGTGACGATGAAAAAGCTCAGGCAGACGGAATCTGCCAGCTACGGTGAAGGGAAATATGTCATGTTCGCCACATGACTTACTCTTACTCTTCAAGCGTGGGAATGAGGCCGAGGCGAGGGAGACACCGTTAGCTGTCTGGCAAAATCGCACAACTGACACAAAATGCTAAGTACATGCATTTAAAAAACACTGAAAAGAAAAGTTTTAAATAGAAGCTCTAAAAATGTATTTTAAATGAATTTTAGCACGTCGTAAGCCTTTTTATTATTAAAAGTTGGCAATTCTATATAGGTTATGTTTATTTCAGCCCCCGTGATTTCCTTTCTTTCCTCATTGAATATCAATCTTCATAAGTTTCCTCGAAAGCGAATTATCGTCAAATAGTTCGTGGTTATTAGTGGTACAAAATGTTTAGTTAGTGAGGTTTTTAATCCGTATGTAAGTGAAATAGTGCGGACAATGTCACACTACTACAATGTCACACTACACAAAGCATAGCTTTTAGCACGAGAGCCAGCACTTCCGGTTGCAATGAATTTCTTAGCAGTTAGTAATTAATTATTCCTCAGAATGCCCGGCGAGGAGGTTTATATTTAATTTCACAATTCCTCAATAAACCAAGTAAATATTTAATAAAAAAATTACTTTGATCGTATAACTTCTTAAATATCTTTAAAAACATATGTCGTGAACGTTTTTTCATAAGAGTCCAAACTAATATTAACTTTTTGTTGTAAAAAAATGTATAACCCAATATGCTTTATTTTCGCTGCCACGCAATTTCCGCTAAGTTTAGAGCATTATCACAGGGTGTCATTAAGATGCTTCAGTACCTTCAGATAATGTCACACTTAATATACAGTCTTCTACTGAGCATTAACATTGCATGCTTCTCATTGTCAGAAACTTGTACGGTCAATTGGGTAATAAGTGTGGACTTCTCTTATCGCCATTATTCAACCGGAAGATTATACGCGTAGATTTAAATGCAATTTGTGAAATTTTATTGACTTTCACATTTCATTAGAACAATCGTTTTGAGATATCAGGAAACTTGTTCAGAAACGTTTTATGTAACTTGTATTAGTTACATATTATAATTTTATCGTGAACAACACATGTAGCCAGCGCTAGCGCTTGCGGCACGTAATGGACGCGAGTATTACAGGGTTGTTGAGAGTGTATCCGGAAGATTTTAGCAAAATTTGTTACCAGACGTCTCAAACATTTATGTTTCTTAATATAATATGTTAAGCCATATCCCGAACCTCGACAGTACAAGTTCATACCGATGAGAGTCAGTGCACCATTCTTATTCCCTTGTAACATACCATTCCCCTGTGATTGATCGATCCATTCCATTCCATTCAATTCAATTCAATTCAATCCAATCCAATTCAATTAATGCCTTAATTTACGTGGCGAGACTCGGGCCATCAGGCCCGCTCTTCCGTCTGACCACGCAAATTTCGCTACGCTCCTTTCACCAACTACCAAGCGAAGGAGGTATTCCTTGGGCGACGAAACAGGCGTGTTTGAATTTAGCTCAGAGGCGTCATTCAGGCTTAAGGATCTTTTACACGCAAGTAAATCTACTAACATGGGACAGCCGGCTTTACTTCCCCTCCGAAGGAAGGCGTACGAAGGATTTTTTCGCACTTAAAAATCCACGACTTCGATTGGGTTTGAACCCGCCAACTTGGGTACAACAGTCCGGTACGCTAACGGTAACAATCCATTGATTGATTAGTGCATCCTGGCACATCAGTTGTGCGCGAGTATAGAACACGTTTTCTCTTCGGGAAGTGGCGGTGTCTTCCCCTGCTGGATAACGAGATCCGACACCGAACTACCTTCGGCTAGCGGGGTTTTCCCCAACCATATATCTCCCACCAGCGGGACACCGCCTGACATCCGGCATGTGTGATATTGCAGTAAATATTACTGTGTGTGTGTAAGTAAGCAAGCGATGAGGATTTGACAAGGAATGGAAAGAAAAGTTCGCGCACAGTTCGTGACCCGTTTGTTGGGGTACAGCTCCGGCATTCACCAGTTTTTCATCGGAGGAACCACGGAAAACAACCAATCAGAGCAGCCGACCTCTAGAATTCTGCTCCGGCCAGTGACAGAACTCGACCTAGCTGTCTATCTATTATCTAAAATCCTGCCACTATTGGAACTCGAATCTAGGATCCAATGCAGTGACATCAGTGGTGCTCTGAGCCATCTCTCCCAGTAACTTCGCTCGTGACCTAGCTGTGTAGGTAGTGTGGAAAATGCTGCCACCATGGGGAGTGTAACCCTAGGACCTCCCGGTCAGAGGCACTGCAGTGACATCAGCTGATGCCCTGAGCCACCTCTCCCAGTAACTTCGCTCGTGACCTAGCTGTGTAGGTAGTGTGGAAAATACTGCCACCATGGGGACTGTAACCCTAGGACCTCCCGGTCAGAGGCACTGCAGTGACATCAGCTGATGCCCTGAGCCACCTCTCCCAGTAACTTCGCTCGTAATCTAGCTGTGTAGGTAGTGTGGAAAATGCTGCCACCATGGGGACTGTAACTCTAGGACCACCCGGTCAGACGCACTGCAGTGACATCAGTTGATGCCCTGAGCCACCTCTCCCAGTAACTTCGCTCGTAACCTAGCTGTGTAGGTAGTGTGGAAGGAAGTAGGAAAATGCTGCGACCTTGGGAGTGAAACTCTAGAACATCCTGCTCAGAGGCACTGCAGTGACATCAGTTGATGCCCTGAGCCACCTCCCCCAGTAACTTCGCTCTTAACCTAGCTGTGTAGGTAGTGTGGAAAATGCTGCCACCGTGGGGAGTGTAACCCTAGGACCTCCCATTCAGAGGCCCTGCAGTGATATCACTTGATGCCCTGAGCCACCTCTCCCAGTAACTTCGCTCGTAACCTAGCTGTGTAGGTAGTGTGGATAATGCTGCCACCGTGGGGAGTGTAACCCTAGGCCCTCCCGGTCAGAGGCACTGTAGTGACATCAGCTGATGCCCCGATCCACCTCTCCCAGTATCTTCAACCCAATTTCGAGAGTTAATTGATCGAAGGCAAACTCCCCGCACCAGGCTGGAGATTTCCTCGCTCGTCTCCAACTCTTATTTTTCCTCGCCAGTGCACCGCCTCCACGCCGGCTGCCCCCAGGCCCCCCTCTTCGTAGCGCTGCATGGGAACGCGCGTTGCCGCAGATGGATCCTGGTGCTTTAGAGGGCAGTGCCGCCGCGCCGCTCGAGAACCAAATGAAGGGGTGACCTCGCCGAACCCGCGGCGCTGTGCGGCTGACCCTGCGCGGGGTCAGAGGTCACCGTCTCGGAGCAGGGAGCGTGAGCAGCGCAGAGACCCTGGCGATTACCGGGGGATTACTCATCGCGCTGAAGAGACACGCGCCTGCCGCGGTGTTGTTAATGCGATCTCTTCTTTGCGTGAGAGGCAGATGGAGCGTGTAGCTCGCGAGGGAACGGCGAAGTGTTGTGGGGTTTCGGGATGGGACGGGGCGCGTTATGAAGAGAATCACACGCGTTTCGCGAGGGGAATGATGGGAGCGGTGGATCGGGGCGTTAACGGATGTCACTGCAGTGCCTCTGACCGGGAGATCCTAGGGTTACACTCCCACGGTGGCAGCATTTTCCACACTACCTGCACAGCTAGGTTACGAGCGAAGTCACTGGGAGAGGTGGCTCAGGGCATCAACTGATGCCACTGCAGTGCCTCTGAATGGGAGGTCCTAGGGTTACACTCCCCACGGTGGCAGCATTTTCCACACTACCTACACAGCTAGGTTACGAGCGAAGTTACTGGGAGGGGTGGCTCAGGGCATCAACTGATGGCACTGCAGTGCCGCTGGCCAGGTGGTCCGAGGTTCGAGTCCAGGGAGTGGCAGGATTTTCGACACTAGCTTGTCAGCTAGGTCAAATTCAGTCTCTGTCTGGAGGAGAATTGATCAATCAAGCAAGAAATCATTGGGTTGAAGAAGGTTATGACACACACCTATCATTTTATTTAAATAGAAATAATTTTTAGTGGGAATGAGGGCATATTCAATGGATGACAGTTAGAGGGAGTCTTTCTTTCAAAGAAAACACACTATCGAGTGTTTTGTTCGTTTCTAATTATCCTCTGTCCTGCAATAATGGATGCTCCCGAAAGCATTAGCGATCGTGGGTATTTGAAACGTAATTCAGCTGCTGCTACTTTCCACACACCCAATGTCGTTGTCTGTTCGCTTCACTCTCCAGTAATTTCAAATACAAACTCAAAATTTGAACATAAAACAATATATTGTTGACAAGCTCTGGTTTACTAATCAATCGGAAAATTGTTACCTGCTTTTCTTGTTGCCCGTGGATATTTTGTTACTTATTTTTGAACCACCAATTAATTATATCAAATACCTTTTCCCTAGGTTTTGACAATCTTCTAAAACACTTTTCACCCCGTATGTACTTCAAGGAAGAGGTAGCTCACAATGAACTATTTGCAACTGCTTTTCAAGGTTGCGGTGTATATAGAACAATAACATTATTACATTATTGTAGTATTCACAGATAATGTTTTGCTTAAAAATATTTTTATTGCAGTGCTATTTAAGAGTATTTAATTTGTTATTCTTGATCCAAGTACGTGCTACTTTTTAGAAAAAAACATTTTATATTATTTCGTTCAAATGAATTTTTGCTGCCTAATAAGACTACATTCGTGTCACACCGTAGTAGTACCAAACATCACCCAGTGAGTTATCACGCACTATCGAGACAAGGTTACTAGAGAAGTACTTTATTTAATGTGTTTTTCTAAAGAAATTGTATCAACCTTTTAAATTCACCGTTTTGATGCAATTCTTCTGTAATCATTTGTTTGTTCGTATGTACAAACGCTCCATTGTTTCAATTTCTGCAAGGGAATATTTCAAATTTCAATTATTAAAAAAATACACGTTTTGTCAGTAATAATGAACTGATATATTCTTTAAATGTAAACATTTATCTTTGTAAATACGTTTAGTACTCTATTAGTTGCAGTTTCAGCTCAAAAGCTTTTAATTTTAGACAGTTACGCAGTCACATACGTCCGTCCATCCATAAATACATATATACTCCTACATACATACATACACAATTTTTGGATATACGAATTTGTGGAACTCCTCGCTACCGGCACCAATCTTAATAATATTTGGAAGAGGGCTAATAGACCTTACTTTTGACGTTTGCGTAGTTACACCTCAAAAGAATCTCTAAAACGGACTTGACCGAAATTTTGAGAAATTATTGTTGAGGCAATTCCATACTTTCCGACGGTTGACTACCGAAGAGAATAGGGGAAAACAAAACATTTGAAAAACCTATGCAGAAATTCCTAACAATTTGACTCCCTTCCTCAGAACATATTTAAAAGATACATGGTTAATTCGCAATGAGCATGTCTGTAACGAATTAGGCATTCTATCAACAATTATTTACTACAACTCTCCCCTAAATTGTATTCGCATATAAACCACATACCATCGGCACTCCATTTCCAACTAAGAAAACATAACTCTCACCAAAACAGAATCAAACGAAATCTTCCAAAGCATTTCTTTCATTCTCCTTAATACTTTTCATTATTAATAAAGCTCACCTACAGCAAATCAATTTAATATATTTTTCATATAATGCTTTTTGCTGTCATTTTGTTACTCCTTGAACTCTTCAACTCTCAAATAAATTGCGTATTTCTTAACCTTCTGCCAATAGTCTCGCCAGCTAACAAATGTGAATATTCAATATGTTGTTTTTTTGGCTCAATTTCAAATGCCACTCAATCACACAAACACTTATTTCCCCCCCCACTTCCTCACCTTTCTATTCGCCTTCTCACTCACCCGTCCATCCGTCCTGCTGCCGTCCACAAATATACCGTTCGGGACTTTCATTTACGTCCTGGAGAGTGGGAAACGAAGTAGCACCCTGTTTTACGATACTCCGATGCAGCGCGTACTTTCTCATGGCAGTTGTTTGCATTTGACTAATAAAACAGAGTTCACCGGGTTCACTGAGAAAGAGGTCTCATTTGTCTGGATGTTTGCAAGCAGTCGGATGAAACTGAAATGCACTTCACCCGAGAGGCAATGCAGATGAAAACTATTAGTGTTACGACAGCTCATACATTATCGTATTAAACCTTTTGCAATAATTAGAGAGTTTCGCGAAAACTAAGTATGAGCGATTTGTGTTAGCGTAGTTTGGCGCATTGTAAAAAAATATGAAATAAAAAAAATTGGAAGCGTTTTTGAGATTTCAGTAACCTACACATCAAGCAAAAATAACACGATTAATATTGGTAGTTTTAAAAAATTGAATATGATTTTATTTATATATAAATATTGTTACAAATTCGTCAAAGAAAGAAAAAATATGGTTTTTATAGAATCAATTATATAAAATCAATCTCTCATTAACATAATACTCTTGCTAGCTTACCTTTCGTATTCTCGCCACACTACATGCTTGTGAAAAGAGAAACGCTGCAGTAAAAAGGGCTCTTTTTGAATAGAAAATCACATATTGTGTAGTTCTAGCAGCGTAAATGTGGATACATCTTCTTCTAAAGTGGTAAATTGCATCATCTAACATGTATACTCAAAATGTACATTTTGAGGGAGTTTGAAGTCAAAAACGTTGGTTGATGGTAAAATGTCAGTCTGTCCGAACTTGTGGGCTCAATGTTTAAACCATTCAGAAGATTTTGTTCAAAATTGATATTGCGTGGTTTATCTGGCCGAACTAGAGAGCATGGGAATTCAAAATGCCATTCACAGGCCCCGTTCATGTAATGTAGCCGGGCCCGTTCATGTAATTTGCCCCAAAAAATAGAATTTTGGAGCTAATTACAAAACGTCTTCACAACGATTTAAATGTTTTCAAAAATGTCTCCCATTTTTTTATTAGAATGCTTTCATGGGAGACATCAAAAGAAGGAAGTTTTATTTTTGTCGAACTCTACATTTTCCACTTTCTCGCACTTATTTCGTGATAGGAGAAAGATCTGTGATAATGCACAGGAAAACGGAGAATTTTTCGAGCCTATATTTCGCGCCAAATTACATGCAAACTACTCATATTTTCGAAAATTAAAACTGAACTTATTTTATGATCCACCGTTAAGAAACAGATTTTACTAAAAAACACTATCTTCAATTTTATAGTTCAGCCGATGCGGTGGGCGAGATCGTCGAGGTAGTAGTGCCATAGCATTGTGGGTGCGAGTTCCGCCTCGAGCGTGGTTGTATTTGTATTTGTATTCGTTATTTCATCCCCAATTATCATGTCATCTTCTCAGCTACCATAACGTTAAAGCCAATAGTGGTCGTTAATGACCTATTTGCGGCGGCGGCGATGGTGTAACGGTTAGCGTACTGGACTGTTGTACCCAAGTTGGCGGGTTCAAACCCGATCGGAGCCGTGGATTTTTCAGGGCGAAGAAATCCTTCGTACGCCTTCCTTCGGAGGGGAAGTAAAGCCGGCTGTCCCATGTTAGTAGATTTACTTGCATGTAAAAGATCCTCAAGCCTAAATGACGCCTTAAATGACGCCTCTGAGCTAAATTCAAAATCGCCTGTTTCTCGCCCAAGAAATACCTCCTTCCTCTGCTAGTTGGTGAAAGGAGCGTAGCGAAATTTGCGTGGTAAGGCGGAAGAGCAGGCCTAATGGCCCGAGTCTCGCCACGTAAAATAAGGCAAATTCAATTCAATTCAATTCAATTTGTTGATGCGTCCTTGAAAATAATTATATGTATATACGTGTAATTGTAGGAAGACGCTTGCACATCTGAAATTTTCAAAACTTTTAGGATTTGAACGAACACGAGACCTGCATCATTCTCTTAAGCATCCTTTCGCTATCCGAAGACAAACTTCTGTGCTATTATTGAGAAAATTTTGAACATGTTATTGAGGCTTCGTGTAAAGTACCCTCAAAAATCAAAATATCAATCTGAAACTTCCGAAGCCTTGAGTTCATTTAGATTGACTGGGGAACATAAATTTTGAAGAAAATCGGCTGAACGGTTCAGGCCCAAGCTTTGACCGCAGACGGACAGACACATGTTTTGCCCTCAATCAATTTTTCGCTAACAAGGACCCACAAAACATGAACTCTGGTTACACCACATGTTAGAGAATTTTTCTACAATTAGCAACAGAATTTGTACATTTTGGTTACCAGCGCCCGACAATTAGAGTTTTCTGACGAAAATTCGCCGTTTACGGCGCACGGTTACATAACTTTATCTTTTTACGAAGAATCTTCGTAAGGACAAGAATGTAAAAATAACGTATGTAACCGGAGTGAAAAGTATTTGGTGTATTAATTTGTTAATGACTCGTCGTCTTTCATTGCCTCGCTCGTTAACATTTCATTCGAACGCCAAACACTCACGTTATGTACTAGTTACATAAATAACTATTGTAATAATCGAGTGTAATGTGTGTCGTAATCTTAAGTGTTAAATTATTACTCAAGAAAAATTATTTTCTGATTTCTTAATCATCAGAAACAAATGTCAGAATTTATTTGCATAACATTTCAATGACATTCTCGTAATGGAATCGAAATCAACAGTAGAAAGGCCAAAGCACCAATTTAATTTCCCTCGTGCTATTTATGAATGCTGTTTGATTTTGTGACACACACGATGCTTATTTATGACTTGACCCGTGAATCCTTGCCCCGGGATGCGTATCAGATCACGAGTTATGCAGATGAGTTAGTCCTCCATGCAAATGCTCACATGCAACACGAACGCGAGCGCGCAACCGTGAATCATGAACGATTCCGAGGTGACCGAATCAAGAGGGGTTACCCGGAACTCTGCCGGCACAAGTCATGACCGGATCTGAAGTGACTGATTCATACGGGATGACCCGGAACTTGTTTTGTTCCAGTGAAGAACGGTTCCGGGGTAACCGAATCTTTCAATTATTAGGAATTTGTTCTGCTCGAATTAAAAACTGTTCCGAGGTGAGAAAACAATTGAGGGTGTCTTGGAACTCATTCTGCACATAACAAAATATACTTCTAAACGACCGAATCATTAGGGATGATCCGATTCCACGGTGTAAGAAATATGTGCTTACAAAAACGTATGACTCTCGCTAGAACACAATTCAAACAATTAAAAACCACCGTCACATTTAATGTGGCGTTGTCAAAAGACTTCAATACATTTACATTAGCACCTCCCGATTATATGTTTTCAGTGACCAATGTCCCCTTTTTACCAGGAAAACACCAGAAAATAAATAATGCGAGTAACGCCATAAAAAAAACCCAAATCGTGTCCAGAGAAACGCACGAATAAGAGGGTAACTTGCCTCAAATGGGTTTCGTAAAATCTATCCAACAAGCTGTCAGTAAACACACCTTTTTTTACTATGCCGACACTCATTTTTCGAGAGTCAAGAACGGTTCCGAAGTAACCGAATCCTTTGGTGTTCAGGAATTTGTTCTGCTGACCTTAAACCAAGGCTGCAGAGGGGACCTGTACTAAGCATTAATACAAAAGCGTAGTCTGACAGAGTACTTTGGGTAAAAAAAATACAATGAAACACTAAATTTAATGGATTGTACATGTGAGATATGGAGTTAAAAATACATTTTCAAAGTTGTTATAGATTCATCTAAATGATATGGCTCTAAAGACCCATTCACAATGCAAAAATAAAGATAAGCATGGCGTTAACATAAAAGTTAGGACTACGTCCACAAGCGGACTCATTCACAATGCGTTCACATAAGCATAACACGTAAGACGTTAACTTCAAAGCTTGCAAACCTCAAGTTTCTGTGCTTATGCTTAAGTTAGACATAAGAAATGAACCAATGACAGATCGGTAACCTAAAATCGAGAACCGAAATTGGAGTTAAGTCGATAGAAGAACTAACGCCATATGGGCCATAGACACAGTCGATACCTAGAAATCGATTCTCACATCCAACCAATAGTAAACCAGAGTGTCTCACAGTCAATAGAAACCCTTATTTTGCTTACGTTAATGTTAGTCATTGTGAATACTTCAGTCTATCACTTAGATCAATGTTTACGTTTATGCGCTATGCTTATGTTTACGTTTGCATTGTGAATGGGCCTTAACAGAAGACAGTTGCTTGGTGGGTTCACAAGTGACTTTTGAGAAACATCCGCAAACGTTCGTCATTATGGGAACTTTATTATTATCACATCATCTCATTATGATTGCTAATGTTCAGAAAAAAAATAGTTAAATGCTACAAGACAAGGAACTTGTATTCATTATTTACAAAATCAGCCAATACAGCGCCAAATGTGTCACTACAAAGACGTAGTCTACTGGACGACGCGGGTTAAAACAGGGTATACAGGAAATAGCCACGAGCACAATGATACGTGTATTTCACTGGCTAGCCACACAATGAAGGTAACCAGAGTATGAGAAACAGGGGGTGAGGGGAAGGGGGTGGGGGGAGCTTTCGGCTCTAGTTGCGTCGTCTGACAGACAAAACCTTTGTAATCCACTAGAGTTAAGAATGGTTCCCATGTGATAAAAATTTCCAGGGTGTCGTGAAACTCATTTCGCGCATGACAAAAAAATGACCGAATCATCCGGGGTCTCTGCAAGTCGAGAACGGTTCCGAGGTGACCGAATCCTCCCGGAACTCGATGCGAGCGAGCCGGGCGACCTTAATCGCACCGTCTGACCTGCGCAGTCGGCGAGTGATCTCGGCGAGCAGAACCCCCCCCCCCCCCAACTGCGAGGTCTAATAGGGCGGGGAGTTGGCTGCTGCAATTCGCAGACGGAGTGTGTGCGGAGTTAAGCCGCGACCTCTGGCACGTAAGGCACCGCGCTTGTAATGACGGGTTCGGAGCTACCGGGTGATGAAGGCAGAGCATTCAAAGAGTGCGTGCGTGTGTGTGTGTGTGTGTGTGTGTGTGTGTGTGTGTGTGTGTGTGTGTGTGTGAGGGGCGAGTGACCGCCAGCTGGTGGTTCACTAAAACCGGAATGTAGAAATCTATTACAACAAGAGTGGCGGCAAGTCGGCGGCTGCGACGGTGTAACGGTTAGCGTTTCGGACTGCTGTACCCAAGTTGGCGGTTTCAAACCCGATCGAAGCCGTGGATTTTTCAGGGCTAAAAAATCCTTCGTATGCCTTCCTTCGGAGGGGATGTAAAGCCGGCTGTCCCATGTTAGTAGATATACTTGCATGTAAAAGATCCTCAAGCCTACATGACGCCTCTGAGCTAAATTCAAATCGCCTGTTTCTCGCCCAAGAAATACCTCCTTTCTCTGCTAGTTGGTGAAAGGAGCGTAGCGAAATTTACGTGGTCAGACGGAAGAGCAGGCCTAATGGCCTGAGTCTCGCCACGTAAAATAAGGCATTAATTCAATTCAATTCAAGAGTGCGATTGCGTGGGTTTAGCTGTTGCAAATCGTAAATCCGCTTCAGAACTTTCCTAGTCTGACATTCGAATGACGGCGAAGTGAATTTTTGATTGTCGTTAAGCAGCGGTTTGGGACAATGTCACTGTGTGGATTGAAAATTGGGGAGGTTGGCGGTTCTAATTAGTGATTCTTTCATCACAGCTAGGTCGATGTCAGATCAATCAGAAGCGTATCTATGGTATGGCAGGCATGACGTGTGCCATGGACGCCACACAAGGGGCGTTATTTAGAGTACACCATCTAAAACAAATAACGACAACTCTAATTTGAAGTATCCTGGCAGGGGCGCAAATGCTATGCTATAGGTGCCCAAATACCTAGATACGCCACTGAGATCAATAACTTAAAGATCTACACTTGTTAGTTATTTTGCTGTCTCTTATCTTTAGAAGTGAGCAGTATGTTTTCAACTTCAACTCTTTGATTATAATGAAATAAGAGATAAAGAAAGAGAAAGAAAAAATGAGCGAGAAAAAAGGGAAAAAAAGGAAGAGGACAGAAAGGTAGAGTAGCGGTCTTTCTCTAATCAGAGAAACAAAAGCTGCTCATACCTTAATATCGTACAGAAGATACTTCTACATAAGTATTTCTCTTCAATCTTTACTTTTCAACATTGTCTGTGCCATAAACCTTCAATTTAGTGCAAGGGATTGCATCATAAAATAATGTATACAACAAATCAGGCGGCGGCGAAAATATAACAATGAGCGTATGGGACTGTTATACCCAAGTTGGTGGGTTCACACCTGATCGAAGCCGTGGATTTTTAAGGGCGAAAAATCCTTTATACACCTTCCTTTGGAGCAGAAGTAAAGGCGGCCGGCCTTTTTTAGTTGACTTACTGCATGTAAAATATACTAAAGCCTAAATGACGCCTGTGAGCTAAATTCAAATCGCCTGTTTCTCGCCCAAGAAATACCTCCTTCCTCTGCTAGTTGGTGAAAGGAGCGTAGCGATATTTGCTTGGTCAGACGGAAGAGCAGGCCTCATGGCCCGAGTCTCGCCACGAAAAATAAGGCATCAATTCAATTCAAATTGTTGTGAAATAATACAATCAATAACTTTTTTATTATATAAAAATCATGATGGAGATACGTACAATATTGGGAAAAGACGTTTTCTTTCACATAGGTAAAGCAGAATTTCTAGATTTTGAAATAACGAAACACTGATCAGACGTTTTATGTAATATTGCAATGGGAAATTAATTTTCGAAATAATCTTTTTATAACAAAATCTAAACGTGAGTTTGTATTTACCGAGAAAACAGAAAAATATCTCTTAATAATACGAATGGAACTTCAGCAGTGTTTAAGTTATTGTGACCACAACCGAGAAAACTTTGTACTTCCATGAGTATTTCCTGTTACGTGAAAATACATCGTTACGTCTTAACTAATCAACTACATCTTTGAATACGAAACTCGTATTCGCCATTCATCTGTTGAAGAAGACCGCAAAACAACCAACAAAAACCGACTTCTGCCCAGCATCCGTAAAAATTTAATTTTCTTGGTAAATTTCATCGCCGTCTTCTCGCACAAAGAACAGAATCAGCGTTCCGCAGCCGAACAAACCACCGCCCAACATTCAGACGTGACAAGTGAACCTATAGGAAGGGGGCCACTTCGTTCGGCCATTTTATGTCCGGATAATAGCCAGAGGTCCTCCACGTCATCAATAACACGCGAAAAGGACTTTCCTCCTACAGGAGAATTCCATTACGAAAGGTTTATTTGCTCCTGCGGTGCTGCGAGAAAGGATACGCAGATCTGATTGCCATCGCAGCCGTTCCAAAGGTATCAAACGGCACTTCTCGGCACTCTCAGTAGCTGTGTTTGCGCTCAGAGTAGCAGTGTTTGTATGCTATCAGGAAAGTGGATTCGCTGGTTGTCGATAACCGGATGTGCATACCAACCGACATGTATTATATTTAATTTTGTTATTGGTATTATCACGAGTGCTTTGGAAATTGTCGATAACTACCCGACACGTAAAGCGAGGAGGGGATTTATCTGAGAATTTTCAAAGCACGCGTGGTATGTAATAGGACCATTTCACGTGTGAAATTATGTCTAACAGAGTTCCAAATTGCGCCAAATATTGAAAATAATTTAAAGCTATGTTGAAATCAAAGAAGTTATGTTATAGTAGTACATACGCGGTTCAACCTTGCAACTGCACACTTACTTTTCGTTACACGGATTGCACACTGGGACCCCAAACATTTTTATTGTTTGCAAAAGTTTCAGAAAATTATGCGGGATTCAAAAGTGTATTATAGTACTATTTTATTTTCAATTAACAATGTATGGAAACTAAAAAACACAAACATTTTGTGTTTTGAAATTTAAATAGTAAATGTTTCCAGATTTTTTAACTTACAACCTTCCTTCAGATTTTAACGGAATGATTTGATGATAACGGATGATACACGTTGAAATAACGTCACACAACAAAGCAGATGCAGCAAAAATGTTACGAATTCCCATTGTCATATCGGATAAGCATTATAGGAAAAATACTGTTTCTATTTTATTACTTGCGAGCACAACAATCAGGAACTATACCTTAGATTCCAGTAGACCCTAGTTGCACCACCGGCGTATAAACTGCCATCTTCAGCAAAGTATAGGCACAAACTGGAACAATAAGAAGCAATAGGGAACCTATTAGTTTAATCCAAATTTACGTTAAGCGCTATGCGGCGGTCGTCAAAAATGTTCACTCGATGTGAATACAAAATGTTAGTGGCGTCCGATAGACCCCAATGCACAGTTTTTGTGAGTTTGTGATTTGCGTGATAAAGTACTTTCTTCACTGATTACGACATGTTATGCTTAGTTTGATCATACGATGTCGGAGATGTAAATATACGAGTACACCATCCTTCTGTAACGAGTTCAAGATACGAAAACATTAGAATAGCGTGATGAAAGAAACGAATAAATAAAACATTGCCAAATCACTTAAATAAGCTTAGAAAATGGGACTAATGAAATTCTACAGAAAGTTAATAAAAATATCAAACGTAAATTCGTCTTCAAAGATATAGAAATATTGGAACCAGGATAGGTTCCATTCAAGGAAAAGTCCACAAGAATCCGTAGCAAATCGGACGTTCCATAATGTCTTTAGTAGCTTAAGAAAATTTAAATGTGCACTTGATCTTAGATACTATGAGTAAAGGATGTATGTCTTCCTGGTAAAATTTAAAGAATATCAATATGTGTGACTTATAGAAACCCGTCAACATTTTTTAATGTTTCTTCATGCCAGAGTAAGTTTTGACTGACCACATTCAGGAATCGTTTCTTACTGTAGGAGGTTTTACTTTAAAAATTCAATTAATATTATTTTAGTAATTATTATATTATTAATTCATCAGCAAGTACAAGAAAGTTTGAAACGGTATCAGTGACATGTTGTCCTTATGAAGTTAATTTATTAAATTATTACTGTGATAGCACATACTGTTACTGAAAGGAAAATATGTTTTTATGGTACCTAGTGTAGCTATTTTAAATATAGTTAATAATAAAGCTAATAAATAAATGTTTAAATTTCGAACGAATAATACTGAATCATTTTAAGACTTATATGACCCAACACACAAAGCGACGTGTCAAATCGACTGGAAAACTAGCTTTCGGAAATTCTTGAAGTGAGTCAAATTCCCGAAATAAAGGTTCGTCGGAATGCAATATATTTACCTTCACACCGCATTATATTTCACTGCAGGAATGCACATTCCATGAAGCGCTGTGAAGTAAAAATTTTACACTCACGCACCCGGCGTGTTTCCGTTATCATCGGATGCTTTTTAACAACGCGCAGCAATCTCCATCTTTTTTCATTAGTAACTTTTAGTGGCGGGCGAGCCACGTGGAAGGTACTGAAGGATTTTTGATCGTGTACTGATCTGTAATGAATTTACGATGGTATTGAAAGAGAGACTTTTGTGAAACTACTCTTCCATAGTGTGAAGATGTAAGCATGAAGTAGAAATATGGAAATAAAATTGATTGTGTCATAGAAAATATCAAGAACCGTTTGCATTGACAAACAATATGTTACTCCATTATAAAAACGATTACAAAAATTTAAATTACTAATTATTATATATTAATAATGTATGAAATTGTGATAAAATGTTTAAGTAATAAACAATAGCAAAAACGTAATTTTTAATAAGATTATATTTATTTTTCTTCATTAACTCATTCCACGTGGACATTTACATGTAATCTGTTAACATTATATTTTTATACCAATAAAATTGCAGCATAACTGACCCATCTCCATAGAAAGAGAGAAATAAGAAGGATCCGTTATAAAAGATGCAGAGTCCGAACTTGACAATCACCAGTTATGTAGTATGTATTTTTCCGTACAACTCAAGCTGCAATAAAAATGTATAACATTGTGGAGTTTGAAAATAGTTTCTGTCTCCTTTTGCGAGGAGTAGAGGGTTCAATGGAAAAACAAACTAAATTACTCTTGGCGTTTTCAAACTTTTTATCTTATTAATATCTCAATTCCACGCTTGTTCTTTGATATATATACATATATATACATATATATATATATATATGTATATGTATACATATATATATATATGTATATGTATACATATATATATATATGTATACATATATATATATATATGTATACATATATATATATATATGTATATGTATACTGGGGCACATACATACATATACTGGGGCACTGGAACACGCGTCTGTGAATCCGTGTATCCAGAAACTTGCTAACCTGAAAACCGATCTTTAGCATTGTGACTGAAGTATTGATTTACAGTAAAGAAATAAATACACACATATATTTTTTTTATTTTCCGGCGGATGCTAATGAAAAAGCAGAAGTTTGATTGATTTGTGATTCCGGGCGCGTCAACTGCTAAGGTCACTAATCCCGTAAGTGTAGTACAAGTTTCTGCAATTTGCAAGAGGTGTCGGCCATCTCCCCCCCCCCGCTAGATGGCGTCGATCTCTTCGCAGGCTAGCGGGGCCGTCCCTCAACCAGGTATCTCCCCCCAGCGAAGCTGCAGAATCTACTCAAAATACAACAAAACCTATTGAACTAATCTACAGCACACACTAAACTTGCATTCCAAATTAGATAACGAAAGATTGATCAGCCGCTCCGATGAAAACGGTGCTTGGCTCCAAAAGTTAAGCAAGTTTACTAAAGTTATGAATTGAATTGAATTGAATTGAATTAATGTCTTATTTTACGTGGCGAGACTCAGGCCATTAGGCCTGCTCTTCCGTCTGACCACGTAAATTTCGCTACGCTCCTTTCAGCAACTAGCGGAGAAAGGAGGTATTTCTTGGGCGAGAAACAGGCGATTAGAATTTGGCTCAGAGGCGTCATTTAGGCTTGAGGATCTCTTACATGCAAGTAAATCTACTCACATGGGACAGCCGGCTTTACTTCCCCTCCGAAGGATTTATTCGCCTTTTAAAATCCACGGCTTCGATCGGGTTTGAACCCGCCAACTTGGGTACAACAGTCCGGTACGCTAACCGTTACACCATCGCCGCGCGCGTTACATTAGTCCTTTAAGCGTACTCCATGTTTTATCACGGGATGTGGTGGAGCTCTTACTCGCTGGGTAGTGAGATCCGACGCTGCAGAGTTCCAGTATTCGCCTGGAGTCGAACGGAGAAACCGCGGAAAACTACCGCTCAAAACAGCCGAACGCTAAAATTCTGTGAACGGATTTTTTGAAATTTTTGTAACGGATGGTGTTCAATGCACTGAGATCAGCGCAACCCTATTTTCAGCTTTTATTTGGATTTTACACAATTTACACAAAATACGTATTTTAATGTACTCTTATGTGTCATGTGAAAACAGAGGTATTTTGTTCACGTTTTCCAAGAGCCCTTCGAAAAAGGTTTCTTGATTATGAAAAATATTTTGATATTGAAAAACCATCTCTCCTCTCAAGACATTTGCACCCGGTCACTCCATGGCAACCATTCACTCCGAACTCAGATGAGGAATTGTTGTACGAAAATACTTAACAGACTCAAGTATCCCAATCACTACATTAGGAAGAAAGGAACAAGTTATTTCCACAAGATTTAAAACTGATACATTCTTCCCTCACCCACTCCCACCTAATAAAAAAACGACCCTGCCCCCGGTACAAAATATGGAGGAATTTATCAACTTCTCACTTTATCCTTCAATGTTTGACCTTCCAAATTTTACAAAACACTCTTGGAATCAAAAAACGATATAAATGAAACATTAAATTCAATTGAATGTTGTAAATCAATTTTAAACTGTCTTATTATGGCTGGTCTTGATAAAATGATCAGAATTTTTTTGTTTAAAAATTATTGTACTGAATATTTCTCTTTGTGACAATTTATGAAATGTATCTCTGATGTAAGTTAATAGTGTAACTTAACCGTTTCTAAAGCGACCTAAAATAAATAATTTAAAAAATGTATTATTTTAATCTCACTGAGAAAAGAAATTAATAATTACAACATTACCAATCAATACCTGAATTAACAATTTAAAATATAATTGAAATTGAAAATATACGAGTAACATAAAAATAAAAAATTGTTAATATTAAAAATAATGCCATGAAAATATTACAATGAATGCAAAGGAAAAAAAACTCTCCTCGTTCTAAAGATACAGTGGCGCTCAATTCGTCCTCTACATAGTTCTGAGCGGAGTTGAATACCTGAGCCCTTCTAGGGCTAATTCTAATTTTCTGATTTTCTTTTATGCAGAAATGTAGAAGATAAATCTACCCTTCCAGCCGTGCTACATTTGCGATGTTAATGAAGGCAGATCGTTACGCTGAGTAACGCAAATGAGATCATCATTCAAAAAGCTAGACGTAATAGTTCTTTCCATCCAACTCTTTTTTTCTTCTTCTTCTGGAGAGTCAACCTGAGAGCAATCAGCATGGAATATATTTACCATAGCGGTAGATTTCAAAGGACGCAACCTCGCCTTTTGAAGCTCTCAGATGTGCCACGATTATGCAGTCCAAAGAATGGAGCTCAAAGTTCAATTGCCATTCCCGATTCAGGTTTCCGACTGCTCACATTCTCTGCTGAAATGCCGGTGCAGGAGGAATGCGACAAAATTATTCAGCATTGCTAATCACTTCTTCATTCACATTCGGAAAAATCACTCGTTCGCGTATTGGGTCTCCGAAGGAAGGATAATTACAAACCTTGTCTGAATCAGAATGAGTTTTAACTAAACATGCCAGTCTGGAGAAAAAACATGAAATTATTCCGAGTTCGTAGTTAGAACTTTGGCACGATCGGGACGAATAACATGATTCTAATCCTACTTGTTACAAAATTATCAATATATATTAAAACACATTTCATAACAACATAGTCGTATTGGAAAAAAAGAAATCGATTTCCAAAACTACTGAACATCGCATGAGGTTTCAGCAAACAAAATACGAATACTAAATAGTACAATTCAACTTATTCAATGAAATACAGAACATCAAAAAATGAGGAAACTGTAACCACCAGGTGAAGTATAATATTAATGACACATATTTGTAAAGTTAAGAATAATCATTTATTGGAACACAAAGTATCAACATTGTACAGAACTTCAATACTTTTACCAAAATTACTGAATGTAGCTGAAGAATCTGATGTTAAAATAATCGAGAACAGTCAATTTATAATGTTTTGGAGTTACGTGTACGTTGTATTGAATGTTAACAGATAAAACTTGCGAAACTTACTTTTACAAACTATCTAAAGTTTGGGAAATTCTTTATTAAGAATAGCCATGTCATTTAAACACTGTTAATCATTTATTTATTTGATTTAATTTATTTTCGTCAGAGAACAGTGAAAATTGTATGGTGGAGGAGGTCAATAAGTGCTCGCTCTCTCGAGCCCCAGATCCTTTTCCCCAGCCATTTAATATACATAGTTGAATTATGAATAAAAGATTCAACAAGGTTAGAAATGTTTGGAAACTAGACATTATCGCTCCGGAGTTGCCGAATACCTTACACTGTAAATGCAGAATATATTAAAAAATGTTTGAGATTTCTACGAATAAGTACCAACTGTCTGAGTAGTCTACGATGAAGTTTATGTAGAAAATACTAGAAAATCAGATCTGCCTGAACTAAAAATTCCATTCAAAATAGAATATAACTGAAAAGTATTTAAATGTTATGAATAATATCGTGACATTGCTACAAGCTAGTACAAAGCACCACACGGTGTCTAAAAAATCTGAATGTGTCAAAGTTTGAAACGGTCAACACAGTTGAGAACTCTCATCAAATATTCCTATTCCTATAAATTATGAATTTATTGAAACATTTTGTTAGGTGATCTCGAAATATTAAAACATTGAAAATAGCATTGATGCCTATAGCAAAATCTCCGAACAGTGCAAAACGGACTGTTTTTTCTGTATGCACTGTAGTTTCTGACGTAAAAGAAGTAAAATAATAAATGTTGCCTACTTAATGATTTGTAGAATTTAAAAAATCGTTATATAAGGTTTTATATATTATTTTAATGCAAATTCCTTTTTTGTAATAATTCATAAGATTTTAGAAAGCACAGAAGAAATTATACTCACAGCTGTGGTTATTGGTGCAGAATCTATTGAACGAGCCTATAATTATCTACTAAAAACACGAACCGAGCTCTGCAGAGAATACGATTACGTTCTTTGCAATGTTGCAATTAATTATTGGTAAAATGAGAATAGCAATTTCCTTAAATTTTCTTAAAATTTAGAAATTATATGAAATATAGATGTACTTCATTACATTTCATTTATATTACATAACATATTACAAGTAAGGATGCTTTATAATTACGATTTATTTCTGTTTCATTACATATTGGCTAAAACATTAATGCGAACTATATAAAAAAAATTGAAAATCATAAAGTACAATTAGACAAGACTACATATTCAAGTCAAGCACCAATAGCTGCAAGTTCCTATTGTAAATCTAGATGACTGATCTAATTTTATAAGTGAAGTTTCTTTCTTCTACTTCATATACTGACTAATATATTCATGTAAACTATTTACAACAAGCCAACTATAAAAACAAGAGAGTACGCATTCAAGCGAAGAGCCGTAAACAATAACGTTATTGGTACAAAATAATTCGAAAACCACAGACATCTTAACGAATAAATAAATCACAAGCTACACAGAGATTATAATCACGTACATGAGGAAAATCCAAACCCTAATTGTGAAATCACACTAAATTAAATAGATGTAAAAATTCTTCATATTTATTAACGCCGGATATTAAATTTATTACAACTTTCCATGGCAGAAATAATCTAGAGAACTGTGAATTAATTTTAATAGTGGGTTTTCTTTCTTTTACTTTATGTACTAATATATTCATGCAAAGTATTTACAATACGGCAACTAGAAAGAACAAAAGAGTACCGAGCATCGAAGCGAAGAACCGTAAACCATTACAGTTATTGGAGCCGAATGCGTCGACGGAGCCCGGAGATTTCAACGAGCAAACAAGACACGAACCGCGCGGCGGCTGCGATTGCGCGCGCGGGGAGTTTAATTCCAGAGGTGTCCACGCGGCGACCCCTCGGGCCCCGGGGTCGCGGGCGGGCCACGCCCCCGAACCCGTCAATTAGGCCGGGCGGTGGCAGCGGCGGCGGCGGCGGACAATAATTGGGCGCGGGGCCGTCATTTACATCGCAAACACGCATTTGCATCGCCCGCCCGCCCGCCGCGGATGGCGGTGTGCATGGCGGCTGATGGTGGGGGCGATGTGCAGGGAGTTATGGGCGATGGGGAGGTGAGGGCGATGGAGGTGAACGGGTTCGGCTGTAGCAATAGAGGGGGGAGTGAGGGCGATGGGACTGACGGGGGATGTGGGGCGTTAGAGGAAATGGGGGCGGTGGGGGAGGTATGAGCGATGACAGCGGAGGGGGTTGGATTGATAGGGGCACAGGAGACGGCGGAAGCGATGGGGGATGGAGGCGGTGATGCAACAGTGACAAAGGAAGCGTGAGGGCGAAGTGGCTGAAGGAGGCGTTGGCGGTGGTGAGGACGGTTTGGGGGACAGACCCTGTCGAGACGATGGGGGCGACAGGGTAAAAGGACGGATAGGGGTAAAAGAGCGAATAGGAGTAAAAGGGGCGATGGAGGAGGTGGTGGCGGCGGATCGATAGGGACAAAGAACAGGCGGGGGTGACGGGGGGATGCGGTGATGGAGGCGAGGGGTCCGTGTGACAAACGAATGCAATGGGGATGATAGGGACAAAGGGGACGATATTGGGAGGAATGAGAGAGGGGGATATTGAAGTCAGAGGCGTTAGATGAGTCGATGCGGGCGGCACCTGTCAGACCGAGACATTGGAGTGACAAAGAAGAATCAAAGCCATGAAGGTGTGGCGTTGAGGACGTCGAAAGAAAGCCGACAGAAAGAAAGTAAAGGCGCATCCAATGGGGAAACTAATGAAACTGTACATTTATCCGCGCCACACCACCACACATGCCGGGAGACGGCAAGGGAGCTTAGAGTTTGTCCCGGTAGGGGCGGTGCCCCGCGGATGGGAGATACCCGGTTGGGGAAAACCCTGCTAGCCGTCGGCAGGTCGGCGTCGGATCTCCCCACCCAGCGACAGATCACCGCCACCTTCTGAACAAAAAGCATGGACTATACGTACGGGACTAATGCACGGAGTCACTTAGTTATCGTTAGTCATCAGTTATCATCACCAGTAATTTCATGATGATATATCATGTGTCCATCACGCAGAAGAATTGAACTTGTCCAGCAATAAGTACGAAAGTACAATGACTCTTTTACAAGCTAAAGAAAACCAAATAACAATGATGAGTTGTGCAACGAACTATGCATCGATATTTAAACACTGCTTGCCCGTGTTCATGAAGACAAACCAAAGAGTCATGCATTTGAATTTAAAATCAACCGCAAACTGAAGGCACGCTCTCGCATACTTAGTACATTCCTTCAGCAAAAATGAATTCTTAACCCTACAATTGTCGTGCCATATTTTGAAATGTCACCCACGTAATGTCAGACTGATAGTCCGCACGAAGACACAAGAGGGCAAGCAAAGAAGATGAGACAAATGCGCCTAGATTCAAAAGAAAGAGTGTGTATTTAGAAAAGGCTTCGGAAAGTTAAAAATATTTTATGAAAGATTATTAACAAATGAAGAGTTTTATGGAACCTGTATACATGGAGAAGCGGTCCTAAGTTTATAACTACTTCATGAACTTGTTAACAATTTTTTACTAATTAAACGATATTAAAAAAGTGATCGGATGTGTTAACATACGTAACACAAGTTAAATTTTTTTATCCATTATAAATTTGATAAAATGTTTCCGAGTTCTTTTGTTATCTTACAGTATTTATTTGAATAAGATGTGAATGTCATTAAAGTTTAACGTATTCGTTTAAATGTGTGTTGCATTCCAGATGATAAATGGGGATAAGCTACCGCTCTTCATACGAAGTATGTTATTTCTCTGTTTATAATTTGTCATGAGACATTAAGGAATGGAATGTATCACTCTATTATGTGATAACAGTAGATGACTTTGAAATAGTTATGTTTTTTTTGTTTTTTTGAATGTACAAATTCCTTTTTATCACTACAATAGTGTATGTACTGTCTCTAATTGGAGTCCAACGTTAAAACGGTCTGGAAACGTGTTTGCTATAAAAATTTCAGAAGTAGACTAGATGGCAAGAGTAACATGTTACCTGCAGGTACAGATACTTCAACCACTCTAAACTCAGTAGAGATTGTGCGCCAACCAAAACAAAATGGCTGGGCTACACGGAAGCCCGCGCGAGTATTCGAGAGATTTTTTACGAAAGATGTTGATAAGATTTTTGTTTCAACTATTAATTAAATCATAATTTCCCAATTCATGAAAAATATATTCGTACATTATTGGCGGATATAATAGTACGTTGAGCCTTTTTGACAATTAGAGAACATTTTTGTGATTTACTTCAATTCAATCAGATATTAAACCGATCAGATCACCGTTTGACAGCAAACTTGTCTATTTATGTTTTTGTAGTCACAAAATATACGGCATTATTTCTTCTGACCTCATACTTATTTAAGTTTCCTATTCCAGAATTTTGTTACAAATCCAGCATACTTTGTATCGATTCTGGAATTCATTAACAAAAGGGATCTGAACCCATAGAATAAACAACCATATTTGTCTTCTAGTTTCAGGATGCTATCATTTCACATCAATCATTTAAAACTATTTCTTTCGCGATTATTTCCATTTAATTGTAACCTGGACTTCATTTGCCGGTCCCACCCGTTAACTCCTAATCTGTTATCATTCGTCTCGAATTTCGGAGTAGCGCACAGATGTTACGAAAGCCGACAGTAATAGCGGCAGATATATCTAAGTAACATTCTAAACTGGTTGTAAGTATGTTCCTCCTTGCAACTGGCGGTCGTCGTCTCGTCGAGCAAATAAAACGCGTGGGGCTGAGAGACCGCTGTGGTGATAAGGAGGTTGCTTCAGCGGCGGCACCGCGGCGAAGCTGGCGGAATCGCAGGAGGAACTGTTCCCAGGACGGCGACGCTGTTAGACGCAGCACAACAGAAGCAGATGAACGCGGTCGAAACACACCAACGAAGAGAACAGGTTTAATATTTTTTTAAATTTTTATCTATTTATGGTCGTTTTATAACATTTAGGTCATTAGCGACCCTCTGTCATTACAGAATTGCATTAACAAACATAATGGTTACAATTATAACGAGAGTAAATATGTTAAACTAAATTACATTTTCACATGTTATGTTTAATATAATTAAAGTTCTAATACATTATTCAGCTATAGAAGGCTTTACTGTTTTTGTAGTTAATAAGAATTTTAATATTTTGGCACACTTGTCTGTAGAACTGAGTAATGATTTTAGAGATCCTTCCATTTTCAAACGTTTCGCGGTTGAAACACACCAACGAAGAGAACAGGTCCAAAATTTTTTTTAATTTTTATCTATTTATGGTCGCTTTATAACATTTAGGTCACTAGCGACCCTATCACTATACAATTGTATAGACAAACATTAAATATGTCACAATTATAACAACAGTAAATATGTTACACTAAATTACATTTTCACATGTTATGTTTAATCTAACTTAAGTTCTAATACATTATTCAGCTATAGAAGGCTTTACTGTTTTTGTAGTTAATAAGAATTTTAATATTTTGGCACACTCGTCTGTGGAACTGAGTAATGATTTTAGGGATCCTTCCATTTTCAAAACTTTTCTTATATTATCAGTAGCAGGACATTCAAGAATGTGGGAGGTGGAAACTGCTGCACCACACTTTGGACAGGCTTCTGCATCACATCCCTTAATAGATGGCAGAAGTTGAGATTGAAACGACTTATCGTTAGTCTTGTGATTGCAACCTGTTCTGTCCTCTTAAAATGTTTTCCGGTGACACTTGGGTCAAGGATAGTCAAGTCTGACTAAATAGAGTTTGGAAACCTTCAACTTCCAGTCGAGTCTCAATAAGAGTCCCAAGTAATCCATAATTAGATTGTAACATGGCATACCACACCAATAACTAAAAAGAAGCTCATAGGCTTCCGATTATTGTGTGTTTTTTATGGATTTCAATATTTTTAGGAAACTGAAAACTATTCATATTATCCCTGCTGTAAAGTCTGTTGAAAAATTGAAGCAAATTATTACAAAACAGTTGAAAGCTTGACGCAATTGTTTGTTACAATTGTTATTATTACGTCTTTGGCTGTAGGTTAAAAATTCGGTCAATTTACCCGAAACTTGAGCAAGAAGAATACATTTTTAAAATATTAGTAATAATTTAATTACTTAATGTTATGATGAGAAGTCTCCTTATTTTGACATACAAATGTAATAGGTTTTATCATTAAATACAAACATGAGAATGAGAAAGTCTCTATTTTTTCGTATAGAAAAGCGGAAATTAAGTATTGCGATTGGTGTAAATGAATTCACTTGTATTATCAGTTTATTGATTAATCAAAATCGTCCAAAAATAGCACAGAGTATAAGAAAGGACCGTTTTGACAGCTAGTGTAGGCAACATAACTGAAGGTTCTATGATCGTTGTCGCTTTAAACCCACCCTCCTTCCTCCATTTGTTTGTTTGCAGTTGGCTAACTTGTAAATGATTTCTGGACGCTTCCTTTTGTGATGTCCTCGTCCGACGAAAATATAGTGCGCCACGATGAGAAATAATTGACATTAGGAAGTGCAGTGCTATGTGATCTTCTGTAAAAATTTTTTTTATAAACATTACAACGAATTTTCTTTCCAGAAGAATCCAGAAAATCGTAAAACTATATACCCTAGAAGCTGACAAACCTCACCACTAAACAGCGACACACCGTATGGGAAAAAAGAAGTAGGAAGACAAAAGAAGGAAAGGAAACTTAGCCGAAACATATTCAAACAGTCATTTTCACACATTTTTACCGGGAGAGATGGCTCAAGGCATCACTTGATGTCATTCCTGTCCTTGCAATCGGGAGGTCCTGGATTCGAGTCCCTACAGCGGCAGGGTTTTCGACATTAATTTGCCAGCTAGGTCGCTGTCTGGAGGAGAATTCTAGCAACCGGCTGCTCTGATCGATAGTTTTTGCGTGGTTCCTCCGATCAACACCAGGCGAATGCCGGAGCAGTGCCCTAACAAACGGGCCACGGACCGCGCGCGATCTTTCCTTCCTCTTCCTTGCACTACCCTCTCCCCTTACACTAGCATGCACCACACTCCACACATGGCGGGAGACCGGTGGGGAGCTTAGAGCTCTTCCCGGCTGTGATGGTTAAGATCAACACCAGGCGAATGCCGGAGCAGTGCCCTAACAAACGGGCCACGGACCGCGCGCGATCTTTCCTTCCTCTTCCTTGCCCTACCCTCTCCCCTTACACTAGCATGCACCACACTCCACACATGGCGGGAGACCGGTGGGGAGCTTAGAGCTCTTCCCGGCTGTGATGGTTAAGATCAACACCAGGCGAAGGCCGGAGCAGTGCCCTAACAAACGGGCCACGGACCGCACGCTGTCTTTTCTTCCTCTTCCGTGCCCTATCCTCACCCCTTACACTAGCATGCACCACACTTCACACATGGCGTGAGACCGGTGGGGAGCTTAGAGCTCTTCCCGGCTGTGATGGTTAAGATCAACACCAGGCGAATGCCGGAGCAGTGCCCTAACAAACGGGCCACGGACCGCGCGCGATCTTTCCTTCCTCTTCCTTGCCCTACCCTCTCCCCTTACACTAGCATGCACCACACTCCACACATGGCGGGAGACCGGTGGGGAGCTTAGAGCTCTTCCCGGCTGTGATGGTTAAGATCAACACCAGGCGAAGGCCGGAGCAGTGCCCTAACAAACGGGCCACGGACCGCACGCTGTCTTTTCTTCCTCTTCCGTGCCCTATCCCCTTACACTAGCATGCACCACACTTCACACATGGCGTGAGACCGGTGGGGAGCTTAGAGCTCTTCCCGGCTGTGATGGTTAAGATCAACACCAGGCGAATGCCCGAGCAGTACCCTAACAAACGGGCCACGGACCGCGCGATCTTTCCTTCCTCATCCTTGCCCTATCCTCTCCCCTTACACTAGCGTGCACCACACTCCACACATGGCGTGAGACCGGTGGGCACTTAGAGCTCTTCCCGGCTGTGATGGTTAAGATCAACACCAGGCGAATGCCCGAGCAGTACCCTAACAAACGGGCCACGGACCGCGCGATCTCTCCTTCCTCATCCTTGCCCTATCCTCTCCCCTTACACTAGCATGCACCACACTCCACACATGGCATGAGACCGGTGGGGAGCTAAGAGCTCTTACCGGCTGTGATGGTTAAGATCAACACCAGGCGAATGCCGGAGCAGTTCCCTAACAAACGGGCCACGGACCGCGTGTGAAGACCCCGCTAGACGTCGGTAAGTCGGCGCCGAATCTCACCATCCAGCGGGGGAAGAACACAGCCCCCTCCAGAGCAAAAAACAAAACAAACATGAACCAAATTTACGGAACTAATGACTCTAGTAGTTGATGCGCCCGTAATCACTAACAGTTAATGAACAATAAATTTATTTTGTTTTGCCATTTTTCAAATTAATTTTATACATAAATACGTACACACATACAAATGAGAAGAAGTTGAAGTACCAAAGAAGGGAATGGCAATCAAATGTGTCACCATGTTACGGTCTACTCTAGATGATACCTACAACATACGCACATACAAATATAAATATAAATTAACACATAATATTCAGTAATTTATTAATTTCCATAAGTCGTTTCTGACACTTAGCTACAAGGCGATGCAGGCAGAGTTGTTGAAGCAGAACGTTCAAGTCTCGTACTACTACAAGGTGTAGTCATCAGGACTATGCGAATTAGATTGCTGCTATTTTCCCCTAAGAACCATGAGACTTGAATTTTTTATTGACATATCTGGATATATCCAATTAAGAAAGAATAGATGAAAGTATGAATATAAATTAAAAACATATATTAGGATATCTTTTTGAAATAAACGCATGTCTTTCTTAAAAAGCGACCGGAAAATGAAACGGACAGTCATTTGTAACGTCACATATTTGTAACTCAATCGTTTCGCATTGGCTGCAGTTGTCACGATTAGAGATTTGGCCATCCTCTAGAAAAGTTTGGACACCCTTGTTCTCTTCTTGTTGCAGCTGCTGACGATGATGAAGACTGAAGCGTAGGGGGGATACGATATTGCGCAATAAGAGCAGAATGTTGAATAGGAAACGTCACTTTTGAAGGCGGCGGGAGTCTCGCAAGATCACTGGAGGGGCCAGTCTCGGGGATAAAGAACGGCACGCCGGAAGACGATGGGGCAGATGAAGGAAAGTCGTCCACGGAGGAAAAAAGGAGCGAACCTCAAGATGGGAGAGAATGGTGAAAAGAGAAACGAAAATTCTAAGAACATATGAATAATTTGTAAAGTAAAACAATTAATAGTGCCCAGTGATAAGAACATGGTAGTAGGTTTCTTAAAATTCTTAGGCGACATAAATTCGTTGAAATTGGACTGGATGGGTAATCAGCGTTGTTCTTTCTGAAACGATCTCTTGCCTAAAAATGGACAACTTTCAATTTATTCTACTGTTATGATGTACTTCCCAACCACATTTTTATCAACAAAATTGTAAAATATCGGCAATACCCTGATACTTTACTCATCATAGGCCAATCGATGATATACTTTCTGAACGTGTTTGAAACACACCAATTCTCAAATAGTAGTAATTGATGTTAGTGTTGCAATGCCAATATTGATTTGAAGTTTTCAACTTTTGCTTTAAATATAAAAGCAGGAAAAATAAATTATTTTTCTTATACTTCTTTCCACTGAAATCACCAAGTTCTACGAGTTCAAAGCAAAAATCAAGCCTACAATTCTTATGTTCCTTATTTTGTAATTAAACGTTTTACATATAATACAGTGGTCACAAGCGATATACTTGTAAGTACAAAAATGCATTAGAAGTAGAAAAATATGAAGAGTAGAAATTTAAAAAAGTAACCGTGTAAATATTATGTAGTTTCAGTCGACATCTTGTGATAATTCATATTCATAAAATAAATCACGTGTTAAATTACAATTGTAAAAATTTACTTTATAAAAAGGAAAGCATTAAAGCAAAACTTCACATTAATTTTGGAGAATTTTCTCTACCTTCAGTGGCTACAAGTGTCTATGTGTAAAAAAAATAAAAAATAAAACGATACAAATGAAGTGTTCAAATTGATTTACACAAAAGATGTCTTAAAAAATAGCAAAATTGTTTTTAAAAACGTTCACCACACAAATAGTTTAGAGCAATAAAATAATTATTTTCACAGCATAGTTTTTAAGTAGTGAGGGCCGAGAGGAAACGAATGATGGCAGAGATGGGGAGTGAAGACGGCGCACAGGAGGGGAATGAGGGAGGGATGAGGCGGGGATTGGGATGAAAGTGAAGAGAAGAGCGGAGACGACCGAGGTCGGGGATGTGGAAGGAAAGAATGGCAGGAACGATTACAGGAAAAGAGAGCGGAGGATGCTGGGGCTGGTGCGGAGATGCTGCTAGAATAAGGGCGAGGAGAAGACGATTACGAGGTTGAGGTGAGAGTTGCGGTGAAAGAGATGAAGAAGGAAAAGGTACTGACGGTAGTGAAGGCGGTGGCTAAGGCGGGCGCGGGGGCGGAGGGGAGGGGGAGGCGGAGGCGGAGGCGGGGGTGGGGACGGTGGTGGTGATGGCGAGGGTGGAGACGGAGGCTGCAATTAAGGCAGGGCTAGTGGCAGTGGCGCCTGTGGTGACGTTGGCGGAGGCGGTGGCGACGGCGGAGGTGGAGTCACGGCAGGAGAGGAGGTTAAGTCGGTGGCGGAGCCGGTGGCTGTGGCGGGGGCGGTGATGGTAGCGAGGGCGGGAGCGGGGAGATGGAGTCCGTGGCGGTGGCAGCGTCGGGGCCGGTGCAGGCACCGAGGCGTCGGCGGGGGCGAAGGCGGAGGCGGAGGCGCAGGCGCAGGCGGAGGCGCAGGCGCAGGCGGGGGCGCAGGCGGGGGCGCAGGCGGAGGCGCAGGCGGGGGCGCAGGTGGGGGCGCAGGCGGGGACGCAGGCGGGGGCGCAGGCGGGGGCGCAGGCGGAGGCGGAGGCGCAGGCGCAGGCTGGGGCGCAGGCGGGGCGCGGCGGGGGCGCAGGCGGGGGCGCAGGCGGAGGCGCAGGCGGGGGCGCAGGCGGGGGTGCAGGCGGGGGCGCAGGCGGAGGCGGAGGCGCAGGCGCAGGCTGGGGCGCAGGCGGGGGCGCAGGCGGGGGCGCAGGCGGGGGCGCAGGCGGGGGCGCAGGCGGGGGCGCAGGCGGAGGTGGGGGCGCAGGCAGTGGCCGGGGCGTATCAGCGCGGCGCGAGTGGCATTTGCATGGCAACGGCGGGGCGCGCGGCGCGCGCTCGCATATCAAACAGCGATTACCATAGCAACCGCCGCGCCGCCGCGTCGTGCGCTGCCGGTCGTTAGCGCGGCCTCTGCGATTACCCAGCAGCAGGCGGAGCGCCACCGCCCCACGCCCACGCGCGCCCGAAATGTTCTCCCGCGCTCCTCATTACAGGTACCGACTCATTGTTTCATCTACGTCACGAAATGATTCCTCGGTTGCTTGCTTGTTAGCGATTCCGGGCGCGCCAACTTCCGAAGCCCGTAAGTGTAGTGCATGTTTTGTCGTGGTCGGTGCGGTGTTACTCCCGCGCTAGGTGGCGAGATCCGGCGCTGACCTTCACGTCGGCTAGCGGGGTTTCCCCAACCATGTGTCTCCCACCAGCGGGGCACCGCCCCATCAGAAACAAGCTCTGAGCTCCCGACCGGTCGCCCGGCATGTGTGGTGAGGATAGGACAAGGAAGAGGAAGGAAAGATCGCGCGCGGTCCGTGGCCCGTTTGTTAGGGTACTGCTCCGGCATTCGCCTGGTGTTGATCTTAACCATCACAGCCGGGAAGAGCTCTAAGCTCCCCACCGGTCTCCCGCCATGTGTGGAGTGTGGTGCATGCTAGTGTAAGGGGGTGAGGATAGGACAAGGAAGAGGAAGGAAAATCTTGCTCGGTCCGTGGCCCGTTTGGCAATGTTCTGCCTCGGCATTCGCTTGGTGTTGATCGCAGAAACCACGAAAAACTACCGATCAAAACAACTGGCCGCTAAAAATCTTCTCCGGTCAGCGACTGAACTTGAGACACCAGTCTAGCTACAGTGAAAACTCCTGCGACACTCTAGACTAGCACCTAGGTCAGAGGTACTGCAGTGACATCAGTTGATGCACTGAGTCACCTTACCCGGTTTGTTACGAAATTAAAATATATAACATAATACGAGTGTATCAACTCTTAGGGAAACAAACAATTGAATAATGTAAGGGTTCTTTATAGGGGCGAGTTTCTTTTAGGGGAGGGTTGCTAGAGTCCGAAAGATTTGGACGCATGACGATTATTCGTCATATTTAAAGCAAAATACTTGTTTAAATATCCAATTAATAGAGTCTTCAAGTGATTGGAAGATAGGTAAAACCTTCTGGAAGGTATTAGTTAAGTTAATCGGTATTCAAGAATACAGAACAAAATATACGCGAAAGCGGAACAGGTAACAGTTTGCCAATTGATAAGCCATCCTGAACTAATGAATAATATATTTTTTGTTTGTTGGAACTTTTAATTGTTTTATATAACAATGACTGATGAGAACGGACAGCGAAGTGGGGTAAGTGGAAGGCAGCGGTTGCTGAAAAGATTAAAAATCTAAGGAGATCACGGGCGCCTAGGGGAGCTAATACTGTTGCGGGACGACCTTCATTCGATACGTAACAAACTATAGTAGTAATTTCAAATGTGTGCAGAAATTGAAAGAAAACTGCACATTCCGCCCAGGTGAGTGTGAAGGGTTTTGTTAAATACCCACAAACTTGGAGAAAATAAAAAAAAAATTAAAATTTTTGATTTTGAACTTGAAATGCTTGTATTTAAATATGTATTTTAATTGCTATACCACATAATCTCACATTTCGCGTACCGATCGAGTTCTAATACTCAATGTGTCATTGCTTACGCCAAATTTGGTGCCATACGACAGCGAAACTCCAAAGAAGAGCCACCACATATAAATTTTTATTATTCAAAAGAATATAATACAAACGCATTGTTTTCTTGATATTTAAAAATGTAATGTATAAATACTACCGTGTTATTATAGTTTTTTAAGACTGTTTTTGTTGAAATATTTAATTTATTGCAGTGGTATCAGAGAGTATTATATTTCTTGAATTGAATTAATGCCTTATTTTGCGTGGCGAGACTCGGGCCATCAGTCCCGCTTTTCCGTCTGACCACGCAAATTTTGCTACGCTCCTTTCACCAACTAGCGGAGAAAGGGCGTATTTCTTGGGCGACGAAACAGACGAATGAATTTAGCTCAGAGGCGTCATTTAGGATCTTTTACATGCAAGTAAATCTACGAACATGGGACAGGCGGCTTTACTTCCCCTTCGTAGGAAAGCGTACGAAGGATTTTTTTCGCCCTTAAAAATCCACGGCGTCGATCGCTAACCATTACACCATCGCCGTCGCTATCTTGTAGAGCAGAGCGTGTGCAACGTTTCGGAAAACTATTTTGTGTGGTTCTACACTTACGACACTACGCTACGATAATGAGCTTATGAGTTGACACAGGAAGTAATTAATAATTGGTTTGGAGGTCTCGCGTACTTCGGCGCAACTGCCTCAAGCCTGTGAACCGCCGAGGCGAGCAAGGAAGGCTAGCAAAAATAATACGAAATGTCAGTTCAAAGAGCCCGAACATGTCACAAGCAAACATTCATGCCTTGGCGGGATTCGAAACCGCGACCATGACAACAGAAGTTGATACATTCCTACGTCTAATACGAACCTTCCTACCCTACTGTACATAACTTATGATATTGATATTCTGTGAAACCTTTGATTCAATTGAAACCTAAATTGCTACGTTTTCTCCAAATCAAAAAAGAAATTAAATTCTGCATTTCGCAAGAGAAAAACTAGTAAACGTTTTGTATGGCACAGATCCCCTCGTTTTAGTGTTTTATGATTGTTTTGTATTGAATTCAACTCCATTCACAAAGGTTTATGTCAAACATTGTTTTATAGTGTGGGCTTATTATCAGTTACCTCGAAGGAGATAAAATAGATTGAAACGTGGGTAATGTGTAACATGATTTCTGTCTTTTCTCATAATCTATAGTTAAGAATACAAAGACCTTAATAAATATTACTTTGCGGCAGCAATAAATTTAAATAAAATGTATGTTCAAACATTATAGAATTGAATTTGTGAAGAAATAAAATAAGTCATCTCCGACAAATTAGGTTTATTTAGAGAGCCGGCTTTCGACGACTTTGCCATCATTATCAGTCTACAATTATAACAAAATAAAATATCAATAAAAAACCAAGTTAATACAAAATAAGTGCTTCAGATTCCTGCTTGCCTTGGAAAGTGTTAAATATTTCTTAAGGGCTTCTGAATTTACTTTCTATTTCAAAAATTTTACAGCCCGAGTCATGGTGGAAAGTGTGGCCTGTGTTAATGTGTAACTAAGTGCGATCTGTTTGTGTTGTGTTTCCATGCATGTAAATATTCTTTAAGCTTCTGTCCGTCTGGCAGTGGAGTTCAAAACCTCCTGACTTCTCCACGAGTGGGATGGTGTTGCGAGAGTTTGAGGGATTCGTGAGTGGTAATGGAAACTTTACAATTGTATTTGAGAAGAATATGAGCTACCTTTTGTGATATTTTTGAAAAGAACGAATTATCAATAAATATTTATGGTTTCTGGTTGAGTGGAGGGAGGTTTGTGTGAGTTTTCGGTTTTTTCTTTTTTAATCTGAGGCATAGTATTACTCGCACAACTTTTCTTGAACAATGGATTGAAGAAATGTGGGTAGAGTGTGGGAATTAGTTAAATACAGCTAGATGTTATGAAGCAATGCCAATCTCTAGAGAATCAGTCATGCCTTCGCAACTTTTTCGATAATTTGCGTTCTAACTTTCTCAGGAGTTCGACGTATCTCCTGTGATGGATCTTCACCTGCTTCGGTCATTTCTTTAGATTTTTCGGAGAAAGTTACGGACAGAAGTTCTCATCTTCCGCAGAAAATAGTTTCTATTTCGCACCGGTGAAGATGTGTTTGGAATGCCATCAGTACTCGATGCGAGCTTTTGCCTTCAACTGTTTATTGTGTCAGAGAGAAGGAAGCGAGGTCATCGTTGAAGAAATGTTGCGCGAGTAATATGTTGTCAACGGGAGTCGAGTTGTATGCATTAGTGGTAGCTCTGTATTTAATGGTGTGCGTTTCTTTTTGAAAATCGTCTTGTGGTGGGGTCAATTGAACTTGTTTCATACTTTGAGAGAACGCAATTGTAGAACATAAATAGTATAAAGAATCTAATGACTTGGCACTGTTCAATTGCTACGATCTACCCTCTCCCCTAAAACTCAGATAGAGATTACTTACTTCAATGGATTGATAGAATTAAAATATTAAGGAGCAATTTTTGAACCGTGATATCGCCGATCTACTAACATGCTACAATATTACTACAATAACAATACTACTACAATTATACTTTTTCAAATGTAAGACGCTGAATCTAAAACTACTGAAGGGATATTAACGATTCCTCATAGAATTTTTTGAACTATGAACACTTCTCACTTTCCTGTAGTCATTCATTATTTTGTTGCATCAAATTCGAAATTACCATCACCTTGTTTAATTTAAAAGTTGTGGTAACATTGAGTTCAAAACGTAAATGTCTAATTGATATATTGTTCTGGAAAATTACCTCTCCGCTTGCTTAAAAGACTACAGTTACGATCGTTAAAAATCGCAAGAGATATGCGACTGAAATAAAACAAATTTACAGGAGCGTGGTGCCTAATAGATTTTTGTCGGTGCGCTAACATGTTCTATCCGTAACGGCTACGAGTTTGTTCCAAGTCTTTTATCTCAATCACTTTTTTATTCATATGACTTCAAACTCATAAGGAAATGAATTATAGGGTAGGAAGTAAAGTCATTTGTCACAAGAAATTAATCCATTAGGCACATCCCAAAGAGCCGCCTTCGCTAATGTCTACGTGCTGGGGAGGTTCGTTACAGGACTAATGGCTGTCACAGAGGCCAAATTTTAATCGTTAACGAAACCGCTGATGAATTTTCTGGACACTTTGTCCCCTGATAGATTTCTATAAATTCCGTAGGATTTTAATCACCGTAACATCACTGGAACCTTTCCGTTAACGAACACGTTCTTTGGAATGTCAAACGAAGGTAAGGGAAGTATGTCGGTGGGATAAAAACAGTTCACAAATATCTTGTCGAATGACACTCAAAGTGCTTCACTGGTGCGTGGATATGTTTATTTGTGGTATGTATATTCATTATTTTTGATTGTTGTTCAGGCGGCGAAATAGTCGAAGAAAAGTTGGGAGAGCATTTCTTATGGAAATGGCAATGGAACATCGCCTCTTCTTTCACAGTAGTTTTTGTCAGACAAGAGTGTTCTGGAAAATAGATGACACACAATTGACAAGGATTGTCACTTGGAGAAAGAATTAACGATTATTGAAGAAGTTGTCACAGTTACCTCTGTCCAAACGAAAACTGACCCTTTCCTTACGAATTCCGTGGCATTTAGCTACGTGTTTCTACTACATCCAGTGCCTGGCACACTCTGGGTCGAACCTTGAAGACGTTCAAAACGCTTTTACTCAGCTTTCCGCATTAGCTTGTCGTAACAAGGCGAGCCGGCGTCTGCGATAGAAAACTCATTTCGACAATGCCAATTTTTAGCGGGAATTTTTATCTATCCAGGAGCTGGTGCGATCATTCGGTGACGCTCCGAACTAATAGAAAGAAGTTGATAATCGACACCAAGGACTTTGCATGAAAAAATGAATGTTTGATCAGCAGAGAAGAAATTCGCGCGGCTTTTTGGAGAAAATTAATCTCGGAGGCGCCAAGTTTAAAATGTATAATCTTTTCCTTTGAAACGCCTTCAAAGAACATCAAACGCCCTGTTAAAGAAGACAAGGCGCCAAATTCGAAGTAATTTGGCCGGCAATGTGTCAACAATTGTTGATGTGTTTTTTATTAATTATGCTATTAATTTGTTAATTATGTCGGTGGATGAATATGTAGGCATACTGTCTTTTGTGGGTGACACTTCTCGAACTCCACAATATATATATATATATATATATATATATATATATATATATATATATATATATATATATATATATATATATATATATATATATATATATATATATATATATTAATTTTAATAATAAAAAATTAATTGAACATTTTATTAATGCATGCCAGTTGGTGACAAACGTAGTTCAGGGATAATTGATTCAATTTTTGAAAACAATCGTATACAATAATTGTAACAGTGATTGGAATCCCGTTTATCTGGGCCCAGGAGAATGAGACAATATGGGCCAATGCGATGCCTTCACTCTGGCAGCTAGCAGACTGATGATAGAAATACCGTACTTTCTCGAATATATTCCCACTTCACGTAAAGACCATCTCATTCTTTTGAATAAAAAAAAATTCCGAAAATATTCGGTACGTTTGTCGCATGTTATTGGTTGGAATATTGCCGTTGAAAACCTCCTAATCTTGCAACTTTCATTGTCAGTAGGACCGAAGAATATTGCAGGAGAGATATCGGAAATAAATTAAAACATCTCTCTCTTTGTAATATTATTTGAAATAAGAAAAACAATTTTTGAAACATTATTTCGCAACTTTGCATGGTACTTGTTCTTTAGCCCTCCTGCATTTTTTTTTGAAAAAAAATTGGAACTTATAATCGAGAAAGTACGTACAAAATGTCCGCAATCCTGTTCTAATGGCCGGACGAACAGCTGATCTCGAGCCCCTGAGTATCCCATCGACCATAGAGAATTCCGAATTGAGAATTCCGGCAGAACTACAAGACGTCGGATGTCAGACCAGAAATAGAATAATAATCGACATTATTGCCATCAAACCGATCGAAATAACGTTCCGTTTCCTTAGAATACACCTAGCAGAACCCAGCAGACGTTGCCTCGCTCTCTCGTCCCCCCCCCCTCTTTATCAAACTCACCATAGTACGAAACACTTTTTTTTAACTGTTTGTTGACGCTAAATAAAAAAAATATATGTAGTTAGTGCAAATTCAGTAATCAGCATTCACTAATCAGTTAGTGCAAATTTGATCACGTTACTACATTTGATTTACAGGACGCTTATTGTTAGCTTGGTATAAAAAACGAAACTTTATGTTATTACAATTTTTATCAAATAGATAATCAGCTGTCGATGGCATGGCGATCTACTTAAGAACTGCCACGCGTAAGTAAATATCCGTTACGTCGTAGTTATTGATAAAAATTAAAATAATCTCAGACACGTTTGTGACTCAGAAGAAATATTTTAATGGATATAGCCTTTTAGGTAGTTCATTTAAGACGGTACGGCATATAACACCACCGCTATAACTAGTGAGTTAGTTCCAAACCAGTTAAATAATTTTCAGTCAGATTAATTAAAGGAATAAATAGATAACAGTTCAATTACATTGAAATGAAGCACAAAAAGTACACCTTACATGACGTGTTAGACATATAATTTAAAGTTTATAATCTTCTAATCGAGTAGCTACTAGCTGATATAACTTGCTCTGTATTTTTCTCTTAATCTCGTTATCGAGCCAGTAGCCAACCCAGTAATCTGCTCTAAGATCCTATATCCGTTCGGAGATTCTTTATTAACGTCGGCATGCCTTATTATAGAGTTTTCTAAAATTCACTTACGCATCGCCAAAGTATTTCCAAATTTTCTTTCCCTCTTTTCTGAACCACACCCTCCAAACTTTCTGTTCCTTCTCAAGAGACCTCCACACATGAGTAATTTATGAATTACATTGCATGGGCGTGTCACAAATATAAGTAAAAGAAAATAATTTTTAATAAACTTCACAAACTCTACGGGCTAAAAGCATTTGATTTCATCTTGCTGAAAACTTCCAGCTACCAAGAAAATTAATTATCCCGCAACAAATTAGTGGGTACGGTTATCAATTACACTCCAAAAAGAAGCCCCACCCAAGACCTACCAATACCGCAATGCGTCAGGCTACTTGAATTCCAGTAGTTGAAATCAAATTATTAAATACTCATTCATAACAGACTCTCACTGTGAAGTCGCGGCTGCAACTACGACACGCCACGAGTAACTTGTGTGCAGTATTTATTCATAAGCCGCAGAGGCAGGCGCTTGTCAAAAGATACAAAGAGATTATGGTAATCGAAAAAGAGAATGGAGTTAAATTAATCACGGAGAAAAACCGCCGGACACAAGGACGTCACCATAAGAGGTCTGGTGTGACTCACCGCAAAGTCCTGGCCAAAAGTGGCAGTGGGTAATTTAAATATGGGCGACGCATCGCGGTGATTACGTGTAACCGCCATTTTGCGGTACCAGTTCATCAGCATAGTAATTAAAATATGTTTGTTGGAGAGACTTTTGACCTCTAAACTTGCTGTCATGTACTGACTGGAGACATTTTTATAAATTTCGTTTTATTTTATGATGAAGTAGTGAAACTGAAATATAGTTTCGAATTATGAAAAATAGTCTTTGAACCATGTAATATACAATTAAAGTAAAACTAGTAATATATTAAGCTCAATTGAAATGCGATAGACATGAATCATACATGAATTACTAATTAAACAGAAGCAGTATTAAACGACACATTTTTAGATTGTAAAATAATATAAATGTAATGGCATCCACCATTTCACGTAACGAGTTCATTAGCAAAATAATTAAACTGTTTGTTGGACAAACTTTCAAGCATTTGCATTTGCACCCATGAAGATTTTACACAAAAGTTTTGTAGATAGTTACTTAAGGAAGTAATGAGTGAACTTTATTTTAAAAATATATCTATAAAATTAAATATAGTTCTTAGACTGAACAATATACCAGAAGAGCACATTTTAGAAATTATGTATATTGGAGTCCATATGAATACAAGTAGTACAAAAAATAATTGTTATATGAAAATTTATTCATTAGGAAAATTTACGCATAGAAACAATATGCATTCAAATTGCCATAATCAATAATGTCATTAATACATGTCCGTAATTATTGAACAATATTTACGAATATTTTCATAATATTGCAAATAACGAGGACGGTAGCAATAAACATAGTATAATAAAATATTTTAACAAATTTTAATGAATCTTTCTTAGAGAATTATCAAATATTTTCCACCGAATGATGCGATTTTTCTAAAAATTTAGAACTTTTTGAGATGTAAAGACTGGAATGTAGCGTGATTATGGCGATGTCAAGGTGACATCTGACAACGATAAGATGGCGTACAGAAAAGAAGAAGAAAACATCACATCAAATAATCACAGTGATTGATTAAGGATTCCAGTCGCGTTAACCCGTACTTGTAGTGCATGTTCCCCGGTGGATGGCGAGATCCGGCGCCGACATTCCCGTTGGCTCGCGAGGTCGCTCCCTAACTAGGTATCTCCCACCGGCGAGGGGGCCGTCCCAGCCGCGACAAGTTCTAAGCTCCCGACCGGTCTCCCGGCATGAGTGTGTAATTGTCTGTAAGCAGTGATGATGGGACAAGGATGAGGAAGGAAACATCGCGCGCGGTCCGTGGCCCGTTTGTTAGGGTACTGCTCCGGCATTCGCCTGGTGTTGATCTTAACCATCACAGCCGGGAAGAGCTCTAAGCTCCCCACCGGTCTCCCGCCATGTGTGGAGTGTGGTGCATGCTAGTGTAAGGGGAGAGGATAGGGCAAGGAAGAGGAAGGAAAGATCGCGCGCGGTCCGTGGCCCGTTTCTTAGGGTACTGCTCCGGCATTCGCCTGGTGTTGATCTTAACCATCACAGCCGGGAAGAGCTCTAAGCTCCCCACCGGTCTCCCGCCATGTGTGGAGTGTGGTGCATGCTAGTGTAAGGGGAGAGGATGGGACAAGGATGAGGAAGGAAATATCGCGCGCGGTCCGTGGCCCGTTTGTTATGGTACTACTCCGGCATTCGCCTGGTGTTGACCGGAGAGACCACGGATAACTACCGATCAGAGCAGCCGGCGACCAGAATTCTCCTCCGGGCACAGATCGAATTCGACCGAGCCCTGTAGCTGCTGCCACCGCCGTCAGGAAACACAGTGACACCACGCACACAAATACGAAGAGGACGGCGAGCGAGAGGCGACATGAACCGCCATGACAGCATGAGCAGGGGCCGACTACGTCGACGCCGAGGCCGACGCCACCCCCGCCCTGCCTCGCACGCGTGGGGATGAGGGGCGAGGTCAGGTGGCCATCAAGGCTTCGGCGGCGGCAGGAGCGAGACACGCCGAGGGAGTTACGAGGCGGCCGCCTATGCACACAGTGGGACGACCGCTACAGCGTTTGCTATCTCGCTACCGCTGACGTGTTTGAGAGAAAGTTATGTAATGCTACGCGAAAACACCGCGATCCTAACTCCCGAGGATTATCAAAGAAAAATATTATAATTTTGTAATTTAAGTAATACTGTAAATCTATAATATATCTCTATAATATTATGCAATTTCGTTCTTAACAAAGTTAAATGTTAGTACTCAATGAGACAATGTTTTCTGTACTATTTTGTTGGGCCACGTTTTTCTAACTGATTTTAATGTTATTTAATGGTTTTTATGTACTCGCTAATTAGCGGAGCTGTCAATGCGACAATATGAAAATATGAGAGATGTTCAAAAAATGTTCAGCTGTCTTTAATCCCCACGAATGATTTCCTTAATGAGATCTGTTCCTTAAACATGGATTTTGAAATAAGGTCATGTACAATTTTTCGACTATTTATTTACTTACAACAACTCTATAATAAGGCACGCACTACCATACATACCGTAAGATCGGTCGAGAGCTTAGAGATTATCCCGGCTGGGTCGGTACCCTTCTGGTGGGAGGTACCCGGTTGAGGAAAACCCTGATCTCACCATCCAGCAGGGAAGAATTGAATTGAATTGAATGCCTTATTTTACGTGGCGAGACTCAGGCCATGAGGCCTGCTCTTCCGTCTGACCACGCAAATTTCTCTACGCTCCTTTCACCAACTAGCAGAGGAAGGAGGTACTTCTTGGGGGACGAAACAGGCGATTTTGAATTTAGCTCAGAGGCGTCATTTAGGCTTGAGGATCTTTTACATGCAAGTAAATCTACTAACATGGGACAGCCGGCTTTACTTCCCCTCCGAAGGAAGGCGTACGTTTCGCCCTTAAAAATCCACGGCTTCAATCGGGTTTGAACCCGCCAACTTGGGTACAATAGTTCGGTACGCTAACCGTTACACCATCGCCGCCGCAAAGAATCACCACCACCTCTCCAGAAAACGACATGCACTACACATACGGGACTAATAACCTTAGCAGTTGGCGCGTACGGAATCGCTAATCAATCAATCACTCCTATACAAAAAAGTGTGGAGCTCCTAAGCCTCGTCCCTGACGCCAGAGGGTTCCTCTTTCGAGCTTTCCCTCCTGGAGGCGAAATGGGCCCAGTGTGTGGGGGCGGGCAGTGGCGCCGCCAGCCGTAATGGAAAGAGCGTGTCGGGCGGCCGCACCGCCCCGCCCCGTCCCCGCCCCCGCCGCTCCCGGCGTGTGGTCCCATTTGTACCTGGCGCCGCGCCCGCCCGCCCGCCCACGCACGCACCACACGCTGCGCACCACCGCCCTCGCACCACCGGCCGGGGTGGCTCGGGGTTAACATTGCCGGCTCGGCGACGATGCCTGTGGGGCCTCGCTGGCCAGGGGTTCTAGCTTTCGACGCGCACGGATGTTCAACACGAACTTCAGAGCTGTTGTCTGAAGGAGAATTCTAGCGGCCGGCTGCTTGATCGCGTACTTTTCCGTGGTTTCTCCGATCAACACCAACTTTGTCATAACTAACATCAAGTTTGTCATATACGGAAGTCATAGTATTATTTTTATTCATGACAGAATAAATAATTGATAATTTTTTTCCTCATTATATTAGCAATTGAAAGTATTTATTGAATTCATTGAGTTAGTACCAATTTTAGAATTGTAACTGCATATTTTATCTGACAAGTTTTACTGTTTTTAGAGCACAAAAATTCATTGCTTAGGTTCTTAACGTATAACAATTGCAAAGTACTTTGAGATAATGTGATGTTGTAGTATCAAGAGTTTGCACATTTGATGTCCATGCCGTGAATACTTTTAAATAATAAATGATCACATTAAAAAATAGTATCTTACAATTAATAAAACCTTCGTGAAATGTAAGAATCAAAACTGTTCTGACTTTTCCTCATGTTTATATGTCAATACGTAACTACAGAGAAATGTCGTAGAAAGTTAAGATCGCCAACGTGTAAATTTGCATACTAAAATATTTAATTTGTTGCAAAAAAACAGCCGTACTAACTAACTTTCAAATCAATTTCGAATAAACAATATACTTGATTAGAGATTGACTATAATAAATTAAACTGATTTTTAAGCTCAGTTAATATCATGCAAAAAAGTTACTGATAAGTTCAGTTAACCCATGGAGGTAATTGTTGAATGCCAAATTTATTTGTTTTTTTCCCGACCTCAAAAATACGATTAATTTTACCGGAATGTCTTTGCTAAAAATAGCCTATGATAATTCTTCTGTCACTAATTAGAGTCTTCAGTACGGCTAGAAAACTAGATAACTTTTTCTTAATGTTTTGCCTTTTATAACGTTTTCTCAGAATAGTCACGCGCAGCAACTTCATTGCTACATCCCTACACCGCCTCTCACAAGTAAAAACATTCCAAAATCGCACAATTGAAAACAAAGGCATCTCCTCTCTCTCTCTCACTACTATTTGTAAAAACGTACAATTGTGTGTCTCGACTCCATGCATTTATGATATAAAGAAACTATTAGTCTCTACAAAGTTGTTTAGGAAAGTGCAGAGATCTTCTGAAATTTAGATTGTTTTATTCTTGATTTCTAAGATAACGATGAATGCTGGACTTGATTCCACTTGGACTACTGGTCATAATTCTTCTATCGTTGATTAGTCTTAAATTTGAGTCGAAAACTAGGAAACGCACCCTTAATTTCCTTAATTTTATCAAATTTCCTGATAATTGCTACCCCAAGTAGCTTCATTGCTACATCCCTACTCGGCCTCACACAAGTAAAAACATTCCAAAATACCCCAATTGAAAAAAAAGGCTTCTCCCCTCTCCCACTACTATTTGTAAAAACGTCCAATTGTGTATCTCAACTCCCTGCATTTATGATATCAAGCGGCTATTAATCACCACAAAGTCGTTTAGGAAAGTGCAGAGGTCTCCTTCGCTGGAACTAAGTGATTTTTTCACTCCGTACTTTTCGTCCGCAACCGCTCCCACGTGTGGCCGAAGCCCCTTAATGTGGACTTCCTAGGGGAGCACGGCCTGTCCCTAATCACCCTGTTTAGTGCTCGGCCCGCGCCCAGAAGCACTCGTTACGGCGTGGGCACGCTCCGCGGCCGACTTACAGAAGCTGCAATTTCGGCCACCGTACAACTATTAACGAATAAAATGGGATGTGCGGGACGTTCCGTTTTTACCCCGGTAGGGTCTCTGCTGACGGTCTGAAGGAGGTTTTCTGATGGGGAGTTTCTCTTTTGGTGCTGTTCAGGACACGGTCAACTTGTTTTGTTTTTTAAAAAAAATAATTTTGTTTTGCTCTTGTCGACTTCCTGGGCGGTACTTGGTTTGTTGCTACTTTGCTCACACATTTGTCTCTAAGGTGTGGAGATATATTTTTTTGATACTGTTTAGAATGTGGTGAAATTGTTGGTGAAACTGATACACGGTTATTTTTTACTCGTTATTGTATTTCCTGTCATTTTGTTCAAATTTGCTTTCCTGTTAATGGTATTTGTGGCATATTAAATGTAGTGTACCAAATTCACATTCCGGAGCCTGAAGAGAGAGGCCAACTGAAGACCTCGCATTTAATTGCAATATCACTGAAGGGAAAAAACATGTTATTAGCAATAGCAATCTATTATAATAACTTTTTGAAAATTTGGGTGAAAATATTTCATTTTTTGTTGTATGGCAAGGACCCTTATATTTAGAACTTTTTCTGTTCTTGCGGTTCGGTCCGCAGAGTCGCAGATAGCCATGTGCTATTTTTTTCAAGAACTAGTTCAACATTCACTATGTTGGTTCCGTTGCACAGTTCTTACCGACAACAGCAGATACTAAAATCACAAAGCAAAGTATTTATGAGCAGACGTAGTTGTAATTGAACCTCGGAGTTTCCTCGAATCGATTACTCAGGCCAACGATTTACACGAGTTACGGAAAATTATTCGACAAGTACTCATAGCTTTGAAAATGTATACATTACCTTGCTTAAAGATCTATCCTGACTCTTTAACTTAAATACTGTAATTATAGAAAGACGCTAAAAAAAGTTGAACTTTTGCAATTTTCGAAGATGAAAGTGTAACAAAACGAAACTTGCGTCATTTTTAAGCATTGAGGCATTGATTAGACAATTTAGGAGAAAAATGTTCCTTTTGTTGTTGTAGAAGGTATTGTTCACGTGTGAAAGGGAGAGAATACATTATTTTTAGTCACACGTGGTATATAATTATTAATCTCTTGCACTTATATGAACAAAAGCGATAAACATTGCTCTATCTGTGGCAAAATGTAATCCAAAATCACGACTTTTTTTTTAGAAAATTTTGAAAAGTAGTACCCCCAAAAATCAAAATATCTGTTTCAGATTCGCAGAGATTCGAGTTCGACCAGATTGTTTGGGGAATTTCAGTTTTTAAAACAACGTGTAAACGTGGTTTAGAAGCCTGCATTGCCCACCGCTGAACGAATAGATGGTTTCACGTTAACCAATTTCTTTCAATATTAGAGCCCCATAATACGTGTTTTATGACGAAAAATCACAACAGCATTTCAATACTTTATCTTTATTAAGTAAGAACGTACTAGGCAAGAAAGTGATAACTATGTGTTTAATCACCAAACGAGTGTTGAAGTAGGAGCTATTATATTTTCAAGGAACAAAGTGTAGGTAAACAGTAAAAGCCTGGGATAAAGGAAATAATAAAAGGGAAAAGATAGACAATTCAGGAGAAAAATGTTCCTTTTGTTGCTTTAGAAGGTATTGTTCACGTGTGAAAGGGAGAGAATACATTATTTTTAGTCACAAGTGGTATATAATTATTAATCCCTTGCACTTATATGAACAAAAGCGATAAACATTAAATAAATATTATTGAAATGGATCACCTTTTGTTGTTGCAGTGAGATTGTTTTCAGGGAGAAGAAAAAAATATGATTACATACAATTTGTGAATTAGCATTCAATGAAATAAATAGTAATCGATTCCCTCCCTTGTACAACCGATGACAAATATTGAAGTTCCCCTAGAACGAAATAAATGGCGGCTTTCCTAGGTAGTTTAGACAAATAGACTTTACTCTGAAATATTACACTGCATACTATTACGTAAACAGAATTGAGGGAGTTCACCAATTTGTACATATTGTCTAAAAGTGCATTTGAAGGCGCATTGAAGCGTTGTCAAGTATAAGTAAACAAATATACTCATTTACATAATATTTAGTATATGATATTAGAAGTACAATAAAATTGGCATCAAATATTTAATTTTCCTTTCCATTACACTACGGCACAATTTACTGTTAATCAATAAAAAAATATACTTTCTTTTGTGACAACTAAAAAGATTTAAGTTCATTGTCACGGTATAATGTAATCTAATAAATCGCCAAATACGTATCTTTATAGTACTATTGTTTATAAAATGTGTATTACTACTGATATAGTATATAAAGCAATTTATATTAAAAGTATTATAAAATTCAAAGCAAAGATTTAATTTGCTTTTGTATTTCACTACGGTACAACGTTTTGTTTTCGAACAAAAAAATAAATATATATTTTCCATTGCGATAATAACATTACCTTTAAAATGTCATCTAATAAATAGTACCTTCCTGGTACTCTTGTCTTTAATATGTGTATTACATGGTACATGCAACACGGAAACACTTCTGCTTGTCCAAAGCCACGTGCTATCTCCATCAGTACCTCTACTGCGACGTCATGTGCCCAAGTCGCAGGCCCGGGGCCTAATCTCCCAATCGCAAAATCATCCGAGAAACGCACGAGCTGCGGCAGTGATAAGGCGATTTCTGCACTCCGGTTGCTCCGCCACGGAATTCAAAGCACACTCGCAAACTATAATCCAACACGCCCCAAACCTGCTGCTCGAAGGCGCTCGCAATAAGAACATCAAGCCCTAAAACCCGTGCCTTTCTCCGCGGCTTCCGATCGGCCAGGCGCAGTGACGCACGCAACATTTCGCGGCCCGCTGTATCACGCCGCCTTCATCTGTTTATACTTATTTATTCGACTGTCATTCCGCGTGAAGAGCGGCGGCCGAGAAACCTTTAGCCGGCACTTCTGCCTCGCGGCGTACTACTTCAATAGACGTAAATGAAGAGCCAGTTTTGAAATTAACGTCTAGATTAGCTTCGCATCAAATTGTTGCTGATCATTATCTTCACAAACATTTTTTTTTTTTGTTTTTTAATATACTATCTGTAGATCATATTGCAGGCCGCCACCGCATTTGCGAACTAAGACTAAAATCGCACTACAATACAGCAATCATGCCGATCATCTCCATGAGTTGGAATATATAAAGTAGCTGCTACTCGGGTATGTATCACAATAGCCTATTAGCAAGATTTTTATTGCTTCCGGGCGCATCCACTAGTGTCCTGTAAGTGTAGAGCATGTTTTTGCCTCGGGAGGTGGCGGTGATCTTCCCCCGCTGTATGGCGAGATCCAGCGGCGACCTACCGTAGACCGGTCTCCCGGCATGTGTTCTAGTGTAGTTACATGTCAGTGTAAGTATGTGTAAGGGGTGGCAGAAGACAAGGAAGAGAAAGGAAAGATCGCGCGCGGTCTGTGGCCCGATTCTTAGACCCATTACTTCTCCGGTATTCACATGGTGTTGATCAGGGAAACCAGGGAACACTCCCGAACAGAGCAACCGGCCTCTCTAATTCTCCTCCAGACAGCGCCTGAATTCGACCTAGCGTTGGAGCTAGCTTCGAAAAGCCTGCCACTGTCGAGAGAGGAGCCGTAGGATCTCCTGGTCAGAGGGACTGCAGCGACTGCCGTTGACGCCTTAAGCCACTTCTTCCGGTGAAGGGTGGAGCTGCGAAGGCGAGGGAGGAACGACTCGGAGAGGATAGGTGAGGAGAGAGGAGAGGGGAGAGGACAGGAGAGAAGTGAGAGGAGAGGAGAGAGGACAGGAGAGAAGAGAGAGGAGAGAAGAGAGGAGAGGAGAGAGAGGAGAGGAGAGAAGAGAGGAGAGGAGAGAAGAGAGGAGAGGAGAGAGAGGAGAGGAGAGAAGAGAGAGGAGAAGAGAGAGGAGAGAAGAGAGAGGAGAAGAGAGAGAGGAGAGGAGAGAAGAGAGAGGAGAGAAGAAAGAGGACGGAAGAGAGAGGAGAGAGGACAGAGGAGAGAGGACAGAAGAGAGAGGAGAGAGGACAGAAGAGAGAGGAGAGAGGACAGAAGAGAGAGGAGAGAGGACAGAAGAGAGAGGAGAGGAGAGGAGAGGGAAGAGATACGAAAGGAGAGAGGAGAGGAGAGGAGAGGCAAAAAGCCAGAAGCGAGAGGCGAGACGTGATCCTGTTTGTGGGTGGGTGTAGGTGCTGCGAGGGCAAGGGAGGGTCGAAGTGCGGCGACAGAGGCAGGCGGCTTGCAAAGGGCGGAGGAGCGGCTGCGCGGAGCGGCGAGGGGCGTGGCGGCGAGGCGTGTGGCGGGGCGAGCGCGTGCCCGGGGAGCGACGCCCGGTCGCCCGTCTCCCCTCCCTCTCCCCCCGCCAAGCTCATCGCCCGGGGCGCAGGCGCGCGCCGCCCCCCCTCCCCCCGTCGCCCGCGGGCGGCGCAAAAAGCGCCTGAGGAATGCGACTCGCCGCCCCGCGCCCCTCCCCCCTCGCCCCGGGCGACGCCGGGCGCTGCCTCTCTTCTCCCGCCCCCCCCGCCCCGCCCCCCCCTCCGTCGGCCAACCGCCTTCCGCACTCGCCTCTGCATTACTAAATTCCGATAGACGCGTGCATTCTAAGAAAGATACGCAGTCTCTGGCCATGCCACAGGCGTTTACGGTTTTTTTACTTACCCAGGACACAGAGTAATAGAAAAAAGTTAAAATTTTTTACTTTTTTCTCTACAATCTTCTCAAATTAGACAGTATTTAGTTATTTTTAACGTCATTACCCTTATATTGAAGACAGATAATGATTATTAAATAATTAATTTACGAAGAGATGAGATCTTGGCTCTGCGCGTTGAAGGCTGGGATGCCGACGTTTTGATCATCTCGTGGTGTTCCTCAGGGCTGGTCTGCTTCGGAGTGGTCAGCAATTGACTTTATACAGGGTTCACTTAATTAATTTACCACCTTATACGATGGATTATAAAGTACTTTTTCTCAAGATTAAGATATTTCTCGTATTAACTGTTAAATTTAACTTCTTTCTGTCTTACTTGATTTTGTAATGTCTCTCTCATACTCTCTCTATATACATTCTTTAAAACAGTCATACGATACCCTATTGAAATGAAAAGTTTTTTTTAAGGTGAGATCCATTGTGACTTGTGTACATTAGTTTATGTAACTATTCTGTTAAAATCTGACATTGTTGAAAATATTCTATTAATCATTTGCTTTTGACATTAAGCGTGAAGATGAAAATAATTATTTTCCGAAACATTATTATTATTATTATTATTATTATTATTATTATTATTATTATTATTATTATTATTATTATGTTTCACATGTACTATATTGATAAAAAACTGTTATTTTATAGTAAATGTCTGTCTTTAGCATAGGAGCCAAATCCAGTCTGCCTAAATAGAAAACCAATAAGAGATCCCCTGCAGGTTCCTGTTAAGCTAGATGAATGTCTCGCGACCCACCACTGCAGTCTTTTGCTCTCGCGTCTGCATTCCTAAAATCGAATAGACACGTACATTCAAAGTGTACATTCTGAGAATCAAAGGAGAATCGGAGTACAAATAAGAATAAATATAAAAATAATAGAAAAGAAAATAGTCGCTCTGGATAGCCAAGATCGTTAAGGATTGCGGGTTCGAGTCCTACCTCGGGCATGGGTGTGTTTGTGTGTGTCTCTGTATGTTTGTGATTTTCCATTTCATTCTTCATCATTATCATTTCACTTCATCCCCCCACGTCTAACAACTGTAGGTGTAAAATCGTACTCGGAATGGAAATGCTGATCCCCTCATAGAAGTCATGTGCACTTACCCTCCATGAATAATACTGGGCCCCGGTGGGTTGAACGTGGTCACGAGATGGCCAATTCGCGACAAAACAAAACAGGTCCCCGTGGCACAAGTGGTTAGCCATCATCTGCGCTGAGAAGGCTGCAGGTTCAAATCCTGCGCAGGAATCGACGTATTTGTGATTGTTCCTTCACTACTCATTATCATCCTATTACCTCATAGTTAATAATTCAATGCTAACAACTTTGACTAAATCAATTAATACAGACGAAAACTCTGTTCCTCACACCGAGTAAATACACGTTAATATACTCAGTATATAATGTACCTAATAAACCTAGATGAATATTTAAATAAGTATATTACATAAAGAGCATACATTTTACTTTCCCACCTTTACAAAGGTACTTCGTAAGAACAGAAAGTTATGTAATCGTTCGCCAGAAAAGTAGCAATTTCAGCAGAAGAACTCTTATTGCCGGGTCCTAGTAACGAAAACATCCTGTTGCTTAATATAGAAGAAAAATCTCCAAAACATGGTGCAGCCAGAATCCATATTTTGTAGGTCCTTGATTCCGGAAAACTGATTGACGGTAAAACGTCTGTCAGTGCAAAACGCTAGCGCACAAACCGTTAAGCCGATACTCTTCAAAATTGACATTCCCCAATCAATCTGAATGAACTCAAGGCTTTAGGCTTTTGAATGAACTGAAGTAATTGGCGTCGGTTTGTTCAGCAGCGTTTCTCTTTCATTGCCCTAAGAAACAGCACAGAGGGGGGCAGTGACTTCTGTCAGAATGCTATTAAACGCGGCCAATTCAAGCGACACGGTGCATATGCAGACTTATACAGTAACAGATCCAGCACAGATATCCAACTGATGGTTACTGCTGGTATACTGGGCTGGTGTACTCTACACTTCTGTTACGTTGTGTGTAATAAGAAATATTTCATTTATTATTTACATCTCGGTAGAAAATGCACTATTTTAAACAATTCATGCCTATTTTTAAAAATGCTCCAGAAACTCAAAAACTCTATATGAATTGAATATTGTATTTCGTTTACTCAAAACATAAGAGACCACTGAAACACCAATTCATTACCGTTAAATCAAACCAAAAAACAAGATTTGTTGACATAAATACACCTTCAATATCTGCATAAGATTGCTAAGCTTTTTTTGCTATTTTCTAGAAAACTTGGGTTTGAAAATGTGTTTTTTATTTTCTTAGAAATATTTTAAAATCAAATTTATAATTCGTTTGCAGATGCAAATACATTTTCTATTGCTTGGTAGTGAAATTCATTTTTTCAACTGCCATTAAGCACGTTTGTTGGTACATTTTATTCAACGTAAGTAAAAGGTAAGGAACCTCGAGTTCAAGAAAACGTGCGAAGATTTTTTTTCTCCCTAATGCATGAGACTTTTTGCTTTTCATCATAAATAAATAATTTTTTTTTAATGCAAAACATTTGTGTCCTATGTCTTGCCGTCTCGCTTGCCCCAAGATCCAAATTTAAAACTTCGCAGAGTTCCTTCCTGCAGAGACCACTGCAACGCTAGATCTGACCCAATCAGTCTTCGTCAGTCTACAGTCCCGTTATTGCTATCCACTGTAATGCCTACCAGCGCCATACGTCATGATCTGCATCGAACACACGTATGTTATTTTACCTTCAGGAAACAATAAAAGTAATTGATTGGTTTTCCAAACATTGCAACGTTACTATTCCTTATTATTTTGTCAATCTTGTATTTTTGGAAGATACACTCTTATCACCATGAACGAGAATGACAACAGCTGCGATGTCCAATTTCGGCTGAAACCAGAATAAACCTGCTAGCAAGCCCAAAGTTTTACAGATTTCGTATTTATTGTCACACTCCAGAATTGATTGTCATATCTGGCGTCGTTGTCAATTCCCAGAGGTGGTTAAGTCCCTGGAAGTGATATGTATCTTGGATAGAGGGAACTTTTAGTCATCTCTAAACCGGAAATGTATGATGAAAGTATCAGTTACCTACATGAAACAGCTTATAATATACGTAACATCATGTTATATATAAGTGTCGTGTATTTTTCAGTATTCAATCATCAAAAAGCTATTTCGTAGGTTTGAAAATGTTCACTTATTTCAGGACCCAAGTATTTCTTCATTTGGAGAGCTTTGTGATTAAGAAAAACACATACGTATTTAGTATTTTGTACCAGTTACATTCTTTTTTTGGTTTTTTGTTTTTGTTTTTGTTTTACAACTCATTTATGTTCCCTTCCAACAAAGCGCTTCTGAACTGCTTCCACTGCCCAGACACAGTCAAGAATCAGATCAGTTACCTAGGCAAAAAGTTGTTTCCGCCGTATCCTACCAAAGATAAAGAGATGAGAATCTAACTGTGAGAGAAACGAAACAAAAAAAAAAAGAAGAGGAGAGTGAAGGAGGAATTCAGAAAGTAAAACACGAGGAAGGACGAAGAACCAGCAGCCGGCTCCGGAAAAACAAGTCTCTCCACGCGAGATTCAAAACCGTAAACGTCAAGCCCAGAGTACTCTTCGCTTGCACAGGGCTGCCCAAACTGGCCTTGGAACTTCAAAAGTGTGCGGATATTTCAAGAATAGAGGCGGTTTGAAGGCGATTTTAACTGGCACGTATATTTTGAAGTATACTACTTACTCGCTACGGAGTAGAGAAAAAAAGTTATGTAATTCTGTGCGAATTTTAGGCAGAAAAACTCTAATTACAGGTAAACGAATAGCGGGTAATTTCAGCAGCTAAATTCAGAAAATAAAATTCTCTAACACGTGGTGTAGCCAGAATCCATCTTTCTTAGGTCCTTGATACCGAAAAGTCGATTGACGGCACAACATACATCTGTCCGTCTGTAACCCACGCTATCGACTAAACCGTTTAGCCGATTTTCTCCAAAATTGGTATTACTCAATAGATCTGGCTTGCGTCGCAGCTCCTTGAATTTGAAACATATATCTTAATTTTGGGGGTACTTTACATGAAGCCTTTGGAACCTTCTTTTTTTCTATAAGTAGTAAATAATTTCCTTCAGTATGTTGGGTATTGAGAATTCACGTTTTGTAGGTCCTTGATACCGAGAAATAGTTGAAGGCTAAACGTTTCTCCGTCTGTGAAGAACTAACAGCTAACCTTACCCAGAATGTTCTCCAAAAGTGATATTAGTACATCGACTTGGTTGATGTGGCTAACCTTCAATTTGAAACAGATATTTTAATTTTGGAGGTTTCTTTGCATAAAACCTCTATGATCTTTTAAAACTTTCTAAATACTGGCCCAAAATGTTTTGGATTTTTTTAGCCAGAGAATAGGGCTGGAATGTGCACTTCAAATTTTAAGCGTTAATAGAAGTCTTGGTAAATTGTTTTTCCCAATATGAATAGTTTTGTCGTCTTTTTTCGTGAAATGAATGCAATTTTAATAACAAGCTTTTCTTCAAAACACCTGCGACCTCTCCAACGTTTTCTTTTCCTTCTGACATAGTGCAATGTACACTTAAAAAATTGGCGCAAGTCCAATTATCATTGAACTTTCTCAATTTTCTAAAATTCCAAAAGTTACAAATGTGTCTCTGTTGTAACACCACTAGTTCCATTGTACGTTTGTCCAGTATTTATTAATAAAATACTTTAAATAAATTTAGAAATAAGTTTATTCTGTTTATTAATATTTTATTAAATATATTACTTTTATTTACTTTATTAAATTTTATTTACATTCTTATTTTAAACGTTTTGATGCCTTAAATTTAAGACAATATGTATTTAACCTCACGCACTGATCTCACACTCTGAGGCGGTATCAGGTGGTGCTCCAGCTCTAATTGCTGACGGAATAATGTATTTCGAGAAAAGATGCAGTTATCGGCGATGTTCAATTGTGGCAAACAAATCATTAAAATCAATCGCTGGACCATGCATATAATCATCTGCTTTTCGGCATGATATGTATCAATTCTTATAATATTCCTTGTACAGACGATGTCAAAACAACGTAAATTATTCGTGAAAACTATTCATAACCTCTCACTCCACGCACTAAACTAGGGTATTAGGAGCTGGCAGGTTCAACCCACTTGGCTGGAAACATAATACATTTTTCAGAGCGATGCTGTCTTCGGTGTTGGTTCTTTAGAACCTTAAAACTATTTGAGCATAATTGGCACATATTTTCTCGCAATAGTATTGTGTACCGTTATGTTGGAGGGCATGCCGATACGTTTCATTAATTTCAAAGACAAATTACGCGGAAACAACTAATTTTGACACAAAAATTGTACATGAACTTCTTAAGAGCTAGTTTTGCACAACAGATTTTATTGAAAGAAAAAATTTTTTGTTCAATTTTGTAATTTTTTTTTGGGGGGGGGCATTGTGAACTTTCGTATGTAGCCGAAACATATTTTCATGTCTCACCGAAACTATTTTTTGGACAGGAGTCCGGTTTGTTCCATTCTATTTCTCGTTTGTTGTTCTACATATATACAGGTATTCAAAACGCCACCCCGAAATAAATTTATTCACAATTTCTCAAGTAATGTAGGTTTATAATGAACTCTCGGATTTGGGCAAAGCCGTAATTCGTATGTATTTCCGACACTACTTTTTGGACCGAAGTCTGGTATCCTCCATTTTACTTATCGTACCTTGTTCTACTAATACACCTGTTTTCAATACTATACTCCGAAATTAAATTTTTTCCAAATTTGTCACGTATTGGGGGGGTGTTTTGAACTTTCGTTATAAGCCGTAGTGGAACTTCGCATGTAACTTCAAAAGTATTATTTTGATTGAATTCTGGTGTTCTCCATTCAATTTCTCGTATCTTGTTCTACTAATATATCTGTTTTCAATACTATATTCCGAATTTTTTTTTTCATTTAGTCACGTAATGGGGGGGGGGTGCTTTAACCTTTCGTTATCAGCCGCAGTGGAACTTCGCATGTAATTTCGAAAGTATTATTTTGATTGAATTCTGGTTTCATCCATTCATTTTCTTGTATCTTGTTCTACTAATATACCAGTGTTCAATACTACAATTCGAAATCAATTTTTTCGAATTTGTCGTGTCAGGGGGGGGGTGTTTTGAATTTTTGTATTTAGCCCAAGTCGAATTTCGCATTTAACCCCGAAACTCTAATTTTGATTGAATTCTGGTTTTATCAATTCAATTTCTCGTATCTTGTTGTACTAATATACGTGTTTTGAAATTTTTACTCCGGAATTAAATTTTTTTTCCCAATTTGTCACGTAATGGGGATTGTTTTGAACATTCGTATTTAACCGAAGTCGAATTTTGCATGTAACTCCGAAACTAATATTTTTCCTGGATTCTAGTTTTCTCCATTAACTTTCTCGTATCGTGTTCTACGTATATACCATTTTTCAACAAAACATTGCGAAATTAAATTTTTCTTCAATTTGTCGCGTAATTCGGTGGGTATTTTGATCACTCGGATTTAGTCGAACAAGTTATTTGCATGTATCTCCGAAACTATTTTTTTGAACTTATGTTGAGTTTTCAAAAAACAATTTTAACGAAAGTGCACAGTTTTTTAAACATCCTTTGCACTATTATACAACAAAATGTAATAAAAAATCTTGAAGTAATTTTTTTCTATTTAAAAATGTCATAGTTTCATTCTGAAAGCTGCCCTTCAAAATGAAAACATCTGCTTGAAAGTTTCGGGACTGCGAAATCAGAGAGAACGTGTGAGGAATATCAATTTTCGAGAAAATCGACTGAACATTTCATAGGCTATGGCTGTGAACAGACGGACAGACGGACAGACATGTATTGCTGTCAATCGATTTATTCGTTGTAACGGACGCACAAAACAATGTCTGGCAGCACCACTTATTAGAGAAATTGGTATTTTATATTTATCGTTTGGATTAATGCACTCTTTTTAACCGGGCCAGAAAGTAAAGAGTTTTTGTGTCGAAAATTCCCCAGCGCACGATTAAAATGATTTTTCTTCTTTCGTCCGTAAGTGCGAGCAACTGAATATCGTCTGCTCAACCGAACGGAGCTGTGGGTCTGTGCAGCCCTGGCGGGTTGCCGCCCTGGGCCGTGAAAGGGGGCGTGGCGCGCAACGCCCTGCCCTGCGCCCTGCGCCCTGCCCCCGCCAGATTTACGGCTGCGGCGGTGGGCGGCTGGGCGGGGGTAGAGCGGGGCGAGCGGACGTGGGAGCAAGGGAAGGCGGGGGAGGGACGGGACGGAGCGGGGCGGAGCGGGACGGAGCGGAGCGGGGCGGAGCGGGGCGGAGCGGGGCGGAGCGGGGCGAAGCGGGGCGGAGCGGGGCGGAGCGGGGCGGGGCGGGGCGGCGCGGGGCGGCGCGGGGCGGAGCGGGTCTATTCCTTTGTCTATCCTTACCCCTTACTAACATGCACTACAACAACACTCATGCCGGGAGACCGGTAGAGCTTGTCCCGGTTGGAGTGGTGCCACGCCGGTGGGAGATACCTGGTTGGGGAAATCCTGCTAGCCGACGGTAGGTCGCTGCCATGGTAGATTGTCTGAGGCCGGTGACGTCGGGTGGGCCTGGATGGACGGTGACGGGAGGGGAGTGGCGAGGCAGGGGGCGGGGGGGGGGGAGTGTGTGGGGAATCGGGCAGGTGGATGGTGGGAGGGGAAATGCAGTAAGAGGACCGGGCGGGAGAGCAGACGTGGGTCACGGCGGGGATTGTGAGGGACGCGGAGGGAAAAGACGGGGCTCGCCCGGGCTGGGCGTGGGCGTGGGCGTATCGGGGAAGAGCTCCTTCTCAATAGACGGATGACGAAAAGTGACGCGACGCAGTGATCACGGTACGTCTTCTCAACAGGGAACGGACGGCACTTTTATTTTGTTTACTACTTCAGTAATTACACACATTTGTGTCTAGTATTACATAAAATTTACTAATTTCAAAATAGCACATAAGCATAAATCTCTATGAGGCCACGTCACATCAAGTAAATTTTACCAATCGTAAAAGGAGGCCCTCCCAATAAAGATCAATGGTAAAATCGTTTCTATAGCAACTGCGAGTACAGTGAAATCTTTTGGTACGTCTTCGGATTTAAAGCTGTGCTAGATGGGCGACGACGAAAGCTGCGCACGACAAAATAAGGAAACTGAAATTCAATTTGAAACTCAATAAAATGTACTGGTTATTCGGAAGAGAATCTCAGTTGTCTGTTTGATTACTAGTATACCCACAATTGCTAAAACAATATGAACGTATGGCGCACAGCTTTGGTGTTATGTCAGGAAAATTCACGAGCAGAAAGTACACAATTCAGAATAAAATACTGCGCAATTTCGCCGATTCACCTATTTATATACGAATGGATCGACTGCATCGTGACTTGAACATAAAGACAGTAGAAGGCTTAATTACAGAGAATGCAGTCAAACAACAGCGACGTCTACTGAGTCACAAAAATATTGAGGCAGCAATAGTCCTCGATTCTACTGCAAAACTAAGATTAGAAAGGAAGACACCTACTGACCTCCTGTAGTGCGATTCATTTCTTGAAACGAACATTTGTGATCTCCGACTATAGCCAAGGGTACTAAAAAATACGTTAGTATGTCTATTGTTTGATCTAACACTTGTTACATGCATTGCAGTTGGTTAATAAATAATTTTTATTAACTTTCAAAATAACATGATTAATTTCAAAATTAAAAAATGAAAAAATAACAAAATGAGAATAATAATCACATTTTCTAGAACCATTGCAACTGTACAAACGCATCTCCTCTCTTTCCAAGAAGGAACTGTGCCTTCATCGAAGCATTTTTCTTGCCTGGCGCATGCAGGCTGCATGTCCGTCATCTGATGTGAATTCGCAGTCGTAAACATTCGCGACCTGACGTCGCCCTCTTTATGGATAGCCGCAGTCCGCCAGGCTGTCACCGGCTCTGCAGTTCTCTCGTAGATTCATCGCAGCTGATGGCAGAGCAATGTGAATACTAATCGGTGTTCCATAAGGTCCAAAAGTGCGTTCAATATTCTTTAAATATAACAGTTCTCTTTCCTCGTGTTTATTACTTTTGTTTTTCAATTGAATTGCAATTCGATTCCTCTTTTTTGTTTCTCACATCATCTTCAGTAACTGTCATCACCTATCCCATTCTTTCTCGATAAAACTGATGACTTCCTATTGTTCAGTGCTACGGATTACAAGTGGAATATTTATATTATTTCAACCCCTCTATTCTTTTTCTATGTCTAGGGTCGTTTTCCCTTGCCTCTCTTTGAACTTTCTTTACCTTTCTTCTTTCTCGTCTCTTATTCAGCTTTCACGTCCTCCACGATTGATTGATTGTGATTTCGGGAGCGTCAGCTACTCTGCAGCTCTTTGATTCCCTCTCTCTCTTTGATTCCCTCTCTCTCTTTGATTCCCTCTCTCTCTTTGATTCCCTCTCTCTCTTTGATTCCCTCACTCTCTCACTGATTCCCTCTCTCTCATTGATTCCCTCTCTCTCTCATTGATTCCCTCACTCATTGATTCCCTCTCTCTGACTTTTACTCTTTCTGACTCGCTCATTCTCGCCCACTGACTTATTCTTTCTGATTCTCACCCTCTCTGACTAACTCCCAATGATTTGATTCTGTGACTTTCTCTCGTTCACTCTGACCCTGTCTCTCTCTGACACTCCCCAACACTCACATTGATTCTCTCTGCCTCTCTCTCTCTCTCTGACTTTTATTATCTCTCTCTCTGACTTTTACTATTTCTAACTCATTTTGACTCTCTCCCTCTGACTCTGACTCTCTGATTCTCTCTCTCTGACACCCTTCCTATTGTGACTCTCTCTCCCTCTCTCTCTCTCTCTCCGACATTCCCCCCAACCCACTGTCCCTCAACGGGCGCGTGTGCGGTGATGAGTGGGCGTGGCCCAAGCGACCCCGCGTCGCCACCTGATGGATGTGGCAGGGCGGGGCAGGGCGGGGCGGGACGGGGCGAGGCGAGGCGTGTCGCCCGCCGCTCTCATTACCGTCCGCGTCTCGTTAGCGGCCTGACGTCACGCGCTCACGTCACCGCGCGCCCCCGGCGGCGGCGGTCGGAAGCTGCGCGGTGGCGAAAGCGAGGAACCCCAAATTCCGCCGCTCACCGGTAGCCGCGTTTTCTCAACGTTCAGGCGGCGATGGTGTAACGGTTAGCGTATCGGACTGTTATACCCAAGCTGGCGGGTTCAAAGCCGATCGAAGCCCTGGATTTTTAAGGGCGAATAAAATCCTTCGTACGCCTACCTTCGGAGGGGAAGTAAAGCCGGCTGTCCTATGTTAGTAGATTTACTTGCATGTAAAAGATCCTCAAGCCTAAATGACGTAGCCTCTGAGCTAAATTCAAATCGCCTGTTCGTCGCCCAAGAAATACATCCTTTTTTCCGGTAGTTGGTGAAAGGAGCTTAGCGAAATTTGCGTGGTCAGACGGAAGAGCGGGCCTGATGGCCCCGTAAAATAATGCTTCAGTTCAATACAACGTTCGCGTGCTGGTGATCTGCAGAGATTCTAACTGTGATTATGGTTCGCTTCTAAGGGAATATGGGTGCCTATTTCGAGGATCAAGGAGAGCGTTTTCAGCAGGACATGCAGCAGTTTGAAGGTTGCGATCAGAGAAACTATATTGCTGGAGAACTATATTTGGGGATTTATTCGTGACAGAGATATGGCTTCTCTAGCAAAACTAGAAAAACTACACATTTATAGATTCGTTGTCATCAATTTTTTAAATATTTAGTTAAAGTATCCTTTTAATTTGAAATATAATGTTCAATTTTCTCTTAAGAGGGAAGAAACACTCGAAAATATGTACGTTAGCTTCATTACAGAATGTAAATTTCAAGTTTTCGTTCTTATACCCACAAAAGCGATGGTTTTGCAGGAAAATAACCTTTTTTCATGTTTTTCTGATAGAAGCAATTACAAATTATTTTGATTACTCAAAAACAAAAATTACATTATAATGGTGTAATTTGTGGGTTCGGTGGTACAACGGATTTCCCCGGTTAGCTTATCGGGCTGTTGTACCCAAGTTGATTTCTTCCTTGATACGCCTTCCTTCGGAAGGGAAGTAAAGTAGTCTGTCCCTTGTTGTATATTTATTGCATGGAAAATATCCACAAGCTTAAAATATGCCTCTAAGCTAAGTTCAAGTATCCTGTTTCGTCGACCGAAATTCCTTCTTTTTCCACTCGATGGTGAAAGGTGCGTAGTGAAATTTGCGTTACCAGATGGAACGTAAAATACGGCATTCAGTAACTCATTAGCTTTAAAGGCCGGAAGCAGCAATTAAGTATTTCAAGCAAATCAATCTTCACGAATACTGCAATAACGTACGTGCACAATACAACATATTCAATACAAATAATAGCAAAAAATGTTCCGTACAAAAAAAGCAACATCTGAATAGCTAACGGCGGATGGCATCTTCTTTGGAGATTTGCAACACTTTTATCTGTATCGTAAGCATTGCAGCACTGAGTACGCAAATTCGGCCGTAGATGCAGAACGATTGATTGATTAATGAGTCCGGGCGCGTGAACTGCTAGGATCATAAGTCCCGTACGTGTAGGGCATGTTTTCCTCGGGCGATACTTGTAATCTTCCCACCCTGAATAGTGAGATCCGACGCCGATCTACTGTCGGCTAGAGGGGTTCTCCACAACCAGCTGTCTCCCAACAGCGGACCCAGCTGGGACCAGCTCTAAGTTCCCGACCGGTCTCCCAGCACGTGGGGTAGTGTAATACATGTGTCTGTGTGTGTAAGGGGTGAGGATAGATAAAGGAAGAGGAAGGAAAGATTGCGCACGGACCGTGGCCCGTTTGTTAGGGTACTGATCCGGCATTCGCCTGGAGGTGATCGGAGAAACCACGGAAAACTACCGACCAAAGCACAGGCTCTTCTCAAACGGGCGGATGCTAGTTAATTTTGTCTTAATATCTGCGAGTATTGGAAATCATTAATATAGATTGTTAATATCTGTTGTTGCGCCACACTTCAATTCATAGATAGAGACGTGATGAAATACATTTAAAGGTAAGTAACCTTTCTCCATTTGTTATTTATCTGCCAAGTCACCGTATTTACTACGTAAATGAGGGTTCTAACTATGAATGGTAGAAGTAGTAGTTATAGAGCAATGCGTAAGTGATGTATTGTGAAGTGAAATGGCGTGCAGTGTGGAGCAGATAAATAATGAAGGAAGTGATTTAAGGGTCATTGTGCAGTGCAGTGCAGTGCAGTGTGGTCTTAAATGAACAAGTATTCATTGCGGAGTTACATCATAGACGTTTCCTTTTTTTAAGGAAATTTAATGTTTTATGAATCAGCTAGCTTTTATATAAATGCTATTATTATCATTAATTATCATTATTATTATCATATAATTTGCATGTTAGCTATATTAACGTATTTAATTAGCTGGCACATGGTAATAACCATTCACAGTTTAAATAAATTTATCTTTATCTTTTTATTTACCTTTATCTTTAACCCAAATCGAGTGTTGACCTAATATTCTGTTTTCACAGAACCTCAGTATTATTTGAAAAGCAATCCATCAATCAGCCGTGAGGATGACAGGGGGCTGCACGTGGAGGAATTAAAGAGTCTGTAACGGGGACCTGTTGTTCAAAGTACTAGGCCGGTCTCGTATTGAAGTGTTGTTCTAATCTAATCTACGCAAGCAATTTAACTACTCTGTATAAGATTTTCACCCTGTGGTATTGTCCGTACCAACAACAAAGGATCTCCTGCTCTGTAAACCTTCAGTTGGTGAATCGCTAATGCATTATAAGACGAATTATTTGTTTCTAATGCCCGGGACCTAAAATATTTCACTCACAACTGGCGTGAATGCTTGGGATTTCTTTCTTCGTACCAACCTACATCCTCAAAATATTACCAAATAATTGTATACTAATTTTTGTCGTCTCGATCCAACAAGCAATGGGTTCAATATAAAATTTCCGCTTCCCACTACTCTGGGAGAAGGAAAATGTATTTTTCCGAGAAGTGGAATCTTCCCGTGATATAAGTGGGTCTATTTTTATTCTATGTACAACACAACTACCGAGTATTTTCGTTTCCACCTCGTGAAACTCGAGAAACTGCTGTCTCGAACGAACCGACACTCTGTGAGTTTAACGGTCGTTCCATTCTCCTACGGTTCTTCGCGTGCATATTGTGTGCCGTGAATGACATCCCGTTGAGTTGCGAACATTCATCAGACTACAACGTACTCTGTACGGCTTACGCAATTACTCTTCATAGATTGGAGTCATGACGCCCGGCGGGGAGTGGTGAAAGATGAGGGTCTCGAGCGAGGCGGGGCTTGGAATGAAGAACTATATGCATGATACCTTAGGACAATGAACTGCAAGCGGTTGAGGAATTTTAAAATAAAAGGAGTCAACGGAGGTCAGGATATTATTACTAGACCCCGAAAAATAGCCAATATATGCGCTTAAAACTAAGAATATGCGTTAAACAAAAAAGTAGTTAGCAACAGTTAACATTTATTGATAATCTTCACTTTACATTGTAACACAAAACACGCAAAACACACATATATTCTGAAACATTGTAATCAAAACTCTTGAGCGAGAGAACCAATATTGTTCTAAGAAGCCGTAACATTCAGCCCAGTTCACTTTGTTCCTGAGCACAAATAATTACAGGATGTAACATACCCTCTTTGGTATTAATACACGAGTGTGACATCACAATACGAGCGAGGAACGAATGATTATCGTAAACTTTACACGAGTGTATTAATACCTATTACATCGAGTTTCATACGGTACTTTTTCTACGAATTTTAGTAACTTTTATAATTTAAACTTTTACATTGAATCGTTTCGTGGCAGATGACACGCAGGAGTCAGCCAAGGCCCCCTAGTGGATAGCTCCCTACCGTACCCTAGCAGATGGCTTTGGTTATCAGCCCCCCTGCGAGGGAGTACTGCACTAGTCAAATAGGATCAAAGCGAAATTACGATCCAATTTATTTTAAGTAATGTTTCACAAAAAATACTACTAATAAAATAAATTAAAATTGACTAGCATAATATAATATTAAATGACAATTGAATGTACACAATCTAACGAAACATTTACTGGAACGATTCTCAATGATTATTTAAGTGTGAATTCTTGGTTTGTAAGGTTTTTCTGTGATTGGTCAAGAACCTGAATTGTAATGAAATATGTATTGTAATGAGTATCATTACGCAACTGGCTGCAGCCATCAAATGACAGAAATAATACAATGAGAGTCGACAAGATCTTCCGTAATGCAATTGTACTCTATTTGCGACTGTGAAATTCACTGTTCCCGTAGGCTGACCATCGCGTGTGGGTTTATTGCCGCCCTGACACACAGCAGCCATCTATCAAGCGACGACGTCCGCAGTTGGTAGACCTGCACCTCCGACCTCATCAAACGCGACCTGTGGTGGGCGTCAGCGGAGAGGCGACGCGGGCCACAGAGCGTACACTCATTAGGGGGTGTTTGCACAACACGCAGCTTTTAGCTCGTTTTTTAATTAACTCTCGTAGATTAATCAAATTGAGAAAACGAAGCATTAATTTGACACGTAACCAAAACATGACCAATTCAAATATTATTTTTCATATTAATTACCTGTACAGGTAATATTGACAATTAAATATTCTTTTTTTCAAATTCATTTCCAATAATTTTGTTTGATTTATTTTATAGTACATCACACATAATATCTACTGACTCGGGCCTAGGCTGCCTACATTTTCATTTTGAAAACATTACACAGGCTTTTCATTGAGTACTCTCAAAAATTAAAATAGTTTAATGATTCCTGGAAGGTCACTAAATCTTACTCTTGATGATTTTACCAAGTTTCATATGAAAGTATTCTAATCTGACTAAAATATGCTTGACATTTCCATCTATCTATCCATTTATACCACATAGAACAGGCAGACATTCTGATTTTCGGGATTAAATTGCCTTGTATCTCCTGGTCCCCTGCACCAACCTTACACACCTTACGTACTTTATCCCTAAATCTAAATCCTGACGTGTGTTGAAAGTTAGTGTTCAAAATATCCATAAACTCCCAGTTTACGACCAAAAACCCAACATCGTATTGTTCAGGTGATAACAATTCTTTTCGTACCAATATTATTGTACATGAAATGTAACAATGATACCTCGTAATTGAATGACTGCAAACACTGGATAATTTTACTTCATCTTGAAGATTTACCTTAAACTTCCACTATTACGTAAATTCGTAGATTACATTTGACTTCGTCACTTCCTTGAAAATGAATGGGCGATCACAACTTGAAGGTGTGGAGACGCATTCATATCTATTTTGGTGGACAATGTTTACGTAATTCTAATAATTTTAATAATTCAAGTAATACCTTTCTGAAGAGGACCCAAAACAATGTGGCGATACGTCTACCATGATTGTCGTGAAGATATAATTAAAAAATGAGTGCTTCATATAATTCAAGTGCCAGAAGTTCAAGATGACCAAAATGAAACATTTTCATATAGGCCGAAACCTAGTAAAGATATAATATTAAAATTTGTCTTTAAATAGTGTAAATATCATTAAACTCTATATAATTTTACAATAATGAATTTAAATATGCTGGAATATAATTAAAATTTAACACTAATATTAACACTTCTGTCACATTTAGATATGATTCTAAATAATTGGCCTTATTCTATTGAAATACTACTCTGGACAAGTCTACGGCTTCTTCCGAGCGGTAATGCCGATTACACCTGCCGCATAGCAAAGTCATAGAGCGGAACAAGCAATTTAACAAAACGCAACCTCTGGCCTTATGTGAGTGTGTCTGTGTGTGTGTCTGTGTGTGTGTCTGTGTGTGTGTGTCTGTGTGTGTGTGTCTGTGTGTGTGTGTCTGTGTGTGTGTGTCTGTGTGTGTGTCTGTGTGTGTGTGTCTGTGTGTGTGTCTGTGTGTGTGTCTGTGTGTGTGTCTGTGTGTGTGTCTGTGTGTGTGTCTGTGTGTGTGTGTCTGTGTGTGTGTGTCTGTGTGTGTGTCTGTGTGTGTGTCTGTGTGTGTGTCTGTGTGTGTGTCTGTGTGTGTGTCTGTGTGTCTCTGTGTGTGTCTGTGTGTGTGTCTGTGTGTGTGTCTGTGTGTGTGTCTGTGTGTGTGTCTGTGTGTGTGTCTGTGTGTGTCTGTGTGTGTGTCTGTGTGTGTCTGTGTGTGTGTCTGTGTGTGTCTGTGTGTGTGTCTGTGTGTGTGTCTGTGTGTGTGTGAGTGTCTGTGTCTGTGTGTGGGGGGAGGGGGTAGTGAATCGGTTGCAAGCAACGCATTGCGAGAACCGGAGCGTTTCTCGGGAGCCTATCTTCGAGCCAGATCTCGCATACCGTCCGCCACCAACCGCCCGCCCGCCCGCCGGAATGAAGACATTGTCCTCCGTTGAGACACCGGCGAGCGACCTCCTCGGTACGTCACGGACCACATCGGCTGTGTTAGCTCAGCGCCAGCATTGCCGACGTCTCCGCGGCGATTGTCACCCGGGGGTTTAAGGATTCCCGGCCGACGATGACGGATATTCGACTATGTTGGATAGCTGGGACGAAATCAGCTGCTGGCTCAATTCAAGCGGCCGGCTGCTCCGGTCGGTAGGTTTCCACGGTTTCTCTGATTAGTTCCAGGCGAATGCGGGAGTAGCACCTTAGCAAACGAGCCATGGAATGCGAGCGATCCTTCCGTTCTCATCCTTGTCTCAGTTTCAAAGACTTCACATCACCCCTTGTCACATTCTTACTTCATAAAGTCATCCCGTTCAACAAACATGAAATTAAATAAAATGTATAAATGTGCTTCAATGTTGGAATCATGCATTACAAGTCCATCATTTAAATTTTGTATTCGAGTGTCCTGGGTTTGTTACTCCCTGTTCCACTTTGGGTCCACTAATCGAGTCTCCACCAGGTTCAATGCGATATCCTGAAGATTTAATTCTATTACATTCTGAAATATCGAAGAAATTTCCTAGAAAACACATTTAGAGCTGACGAATATCTTAATAAACTCTTCGTGACAAAACAAATCGATTGGCACAGTTATATACTTCCTTTACATACACTAGACCCCTTCACAAAAAAATAGTCTCTGAACCTTGAAGTAGTATTATAACACATTCAAAAATAGTAGTCCCCTTACGGAAATGACTGAACAAATTTCTCAAAATAGACTATTCGATGTAATAAAATTTACTTCTCTATTCGTGAAATAAACACAAACGCAACCCTCTCACGTGTGCACAATATTTTCCCAGAAAAAACTTCGAGAAATAAATTTAATTTTTTTTTGTTGCTCCGTCGTCGGATTTACATTGTGTAATTTCCTCGAGGACCGGTTTCGTCCATTTTTTCTGCACGCGAGACGTACGATCTCGCAGTGTACCGAACCCCCCGCAGTTGAGATAATTCGCTTATCGTCCATGAAATTTGCTCTGCACAATAAAGCTCGTCGGTTGGAGCGTTAAGTTGGTTTCCAGGGACTGCCGCCCCCCCTCTCCCCTTTGCTCTGCCTCTCGCTTACGGCGCAACCTCCCCGCTCTATACCAGTTCCATTCGTTATAGCGAAGCACTGTGCTCAGGTTGGCCAACGTCTCACAGCACAGAGTGCGAGGCCAAACGACGTCATGATTTCAAACTGGAGGGTGGTGAAAGTGAAATACAGGGAGTTTGTAGGAATTTTGGTGTTTTTTTATGGATAGAAAGTTAATGCATTGGGGGCTTCAATAGCACGAGATTAATATTGCAAACGTATCTCAGAAGTTGATATCACAAAAAATGTATATCTCGAAGATCGATATTCCGAAAGTCTTTATCTAAAAAGTCCGCATTATTTAAGGAATCTCGAAAGTCAAAACCTCGGAATCCCGATAGCTAGAAGTGCGAAATCTGTAATTCCAATGTCTTTCATTCCAGTACCTTTCACTCTGATATCTTTCCCTTCGATATTCTTTCATTGTAATCACGAAGTCCTACATCTCGGACTTACTTTATCTCGTACTGCAATGTCTCGAAATTTACAAAAAAAGTGTCATCTTCCCTTCACAGAGGGTTGCTGGTAACTCCTTTTATGCGCGATAAGTAAGAATCTAGTGGAAGCGGAAGTTCGATCACCGGTACCTCCATTCTTCCTTCTCCAGATAGATCCTCTTCCAGATATATCTTCTCCAGATAGATCTTCTCCAGATAGATCTTCTCCAGATAGATCTTCTCCAGATAGATCTTCTCCAGATAGATCTTCTCCAGATAGATCTTCTCCAGATAGATCTTCTCCAGATAGATCTTCTCCAGATAGATCTTCTCCAGATAGATCTTCTCCAGATAGATCTTCTCCAGATAGATCTTCTCCAGATAGATCTTCTCCAGATAGATCTTCTCCAGATAGATCTTCTCCAGATAGATCTTCTCCAGATAGATCTTCTCCAGATAGATCTTCTCCAGATAGATCTTCTCCAGATAGATCTTCTCCAGATAGATCTTCTCCAGATAGATCTTCTCCAGATAGATCTTCTCCAGATAGATCTTCTCCAGATAGATCTTCTCCAGATAGATCTTCTCCAGATAGATCTTCTCCAGATAGATCTTCTCCAGATAGATCTTCTCCAGATAGATCTTCTCCAGATAGATCTTCTCCAGATATATCTTCTCCAGATAGATCTTCTCCAGATATATCTTCTCCAGATATATCTTCTCCAGATATATCTTCTCCAGATATATCTTCTCCAGATATATCTTCTCCAGATATATCTTCTCCAGATATATCTTCTCCAGATATATCTTCTCCAGATATATCTTCTCCAGATATATCTTCTCCAGATATATCTTCTCCAGATATATCTTCTCCAGATAGATCTTCTCCAGATAGATCTTCTCCAGATATATCTTCTCCAGATATATCTTCTCCAGATAGATCTTCTCCAGATAGATCTTCTCCAGATAGATCTTCTCCAGATAGATCTTCTCCAGATAGATCTTCTCCAGATAGATCTTCTCCAGATAGATCTTCTCCAGATAGATCTTCTCCAGATAGATCTTCTCCAGATAGATCTTCTCCAGATAGATCTTCTCCAGATAGATCTTCTCCAGATAGATCTTCTCCAGATAGATCTTCTCCAGATAGATCTTCTCCAGATAGATCTTCTCCAGATAGATCTTCTCCAGATAGATCTTCTCCAGATAGATCTTCTCCAGATAGATCTTCTCCAGATAGATCTTCTCCAGATAGATCTTCTCCAGATAGATCTTCTCCAGATATATCTTCTCCAGATATATCTTCTCCAGATATATCTTCTCCAGATATATCTTCTCCAGATATATCTTCTCCAGATATATCTTCTCCAGATATATCTTCTCCAGATAGATCTTCTCCAGATAGATCTTCTCCAGATAGATCTTCTCCAGATAGATCTTCTCCAGATAGATCTTCTCCAGATAGATCTTCTCCAGATAGATCTTCTCCAGATAGATCTTCTCCAGATAGATCTTCTCCAGATAGATCTTCTCCAGATAGATCTTCTCCAGATAGATCTTCTCCAGATAGATCTTCTCCAGATAGATCTTCTCCAGATAGATCTTCTCCAGATAGATCTTCTCCAGATAGATCTTCTCCAGATATATCTTCTCCAGATAGATCTTCTCCAGATAGATCTTCTCCAGATAGATCTTCTCCAGATAGATCTTCTCCAGATAGATCTTCTCCAGATAGATCTTCTCCAGATAGATCTTCTCCAGATAGATCTTCTCCAGATAGATCTTCTCCAGATAGATCTTCTCCAGATAGATCTTCTCCAGATATATCTTCTCCAGATAGATCTTCTCCAGATAGATCCTTCGGCATGCAGCGCCAACATCTTAATTTCAGACAGGTGTGGTGCAAGTGATCTAAGAGAAGCTAAGAGGAAATATGAGCAATTCGTTTAAAAAAGATACACACGTGATCTTCGATAGTCCAAGCACCGATACATTGAACTGTGTATCTCTAATTCATTGGTATCTAAATTGTTTAAATTGTTCTTACGCAGTTAGCAATAACTAAATCTTAGTTAACTGAAATCGATAGGTTAAACACTCATGTGTTTCCTTTCAGGTACGATATTGCAGTTTGCCAAGCTAATTGATGTTTTGATTTTAAATGAGTGGGGAGTTGTCTGAAATACGATTATTCAAGGAACAGTAAAGATACATGTGAAACAGTAAACGTTTTAGTTTAGAAAACAAATTGAACATTTTGTGAAACCAAATTTAATGATTTTACTTCAAAGGAATGGTACTGAGCCCTGGATGTGTTGTATTTTTATAAATATGTTTATGAAACTTGTTCACAGAGAGAAGTGATTATATTGTCCAAATATGTTTAAATCTCTCAATTCATTAGTCTTGGAAAATAACTACCTGAACGACATAATTTTTTTGATGTTTTAGTTTTTCTTACCAGGCGTATATTGCTTTTCTGCTATTACATTTCTACGGGTCTTGTTTTTGTGTGAGGTAATTTAATCGGTTCGGCTAGATTGAATAAATATATTAACAATAGGACCTCCTCTTATCGAAATCGATATTTGAAACTGCCGTTGTGTATAATCACATTTTACCTTCTACATTCGACATTCCCACCAGTAACTAAAATCACGATTATCTGAACAACTAGAAACTCGGATAATTCTTTCAATTGCTGAATGGACAACAAATTGATTTCCGTCGAGTGATTTCAAACGAGGGTGAGGTTAATGGGTTACAAAGAGCTTTCAAGATATTTAGTCAGAAAGACATTTACACAGTGGAGCCTCAACTGCTCGAACACCTATATTTACATCTCTTGGAACACGAAATATTACAATTTCCTTTCATATTCCATAACCAGACGGTAGCAAACAAGTCGTCATGTACACGGTAAGCAACAACCAGTATCTTCCCGGTTAGGCGAAATACTTGTCAGCTCGAAAGTTCAATTTTCTCCATTCTTCTCCCCCTCAGCGACTGTGTCGTTCCAGAAGAGACAATAGAAAGTCGATTCGTTGGATAACCATCAGTGAGACGATGCACAACACTTCAGACGTGAAGCTTCATTGAACAGGCGTGAACCATCCTCCATCTAAGGCACAGGGCAGTGGGAAGGTGGCCCATTTGATCGTCGCGAATAAGACAGCCACCTGTGCTTCGAACGCAGCAGGTGTGAAGCGTCCGCGAACAGCCGCCAGGAACTGTTTCTGCTCCCCTGACTTCTTGCACTCCACTCCACGACTTGTTCTTTTTGCTTGCAACGAGAGCTCGCGGGTTTCGTGTTATTTCTCACCCTGCGGATTCATAATGTATTAGGCGTTTCTACGGCGTGCAGCCTGGTTTTCATTCAGACATTGGCGAACCTTTGTTTCCTAACACTAGCCCTCTATGTTCTTGTCTGGCGAGAACAAATAAAGCATTTGTCATGGAGTATTTGTGCCTCTATGTAAGGAGGAATAGTGTTCTCATTGTGGTGCGATTTAAAAAAATTATTAGTCGAGAGTGCTTGCAGTTCTACTTCAAGAGATATACCATTGTGAGTTATTTATTGTTCATTGGTGTAATAGAAATGCATATGAAAGTTGAGGGGAGAGAGTTTGAGTTTAAGATCACAAGTTACGAAATACTGTGACTTAATATTCAATTTTAACAAGCAATTTTACCCAAAAAGTAATTACTTTAAAGAAAAAAGGTTTGTATTCAATTTTTAACGACAACGTACGGTCAATTGAGTATGAATAGAATTTGATTTTTAATTGAACATGAATACGTTTAATTCAAAAGTAAAAATCATCTCCTTCGTAATACACATTTGGAATTGACTGTTTTCACGATAAAATAAGTTAAAATAAAAAACATGAACCCGTTATTAATTTGTATTCATATTTTTTTTAAATTTTACATAATATTGTCTTTTTTAAGAATGATACAAAGAATACATGTGACTTCAGGTTCAGTTCCATACAATCTACGACTACCCAGAAAAATAATACTAATAAAACTTCAGAAGCATATATAAATAACCACAGTGAAACATGTTAAAATAATAATGAAAAATATTATCGGAAAACGAGGCAAAAAGTCGATAAATTAACAAGGGAGGCAAACTTAAAGTTACTGTTATTCTTCAACTTACCATTATTTTTGACCATCTCCTGGATTTGCCCGTTCAATTTCTCTTGTCACTTCGTTATTATTTTGATGTTATCCTTCAGTATCTATAATGAAAAGAAAAAGATTGCCATTTAGTTTGAGTAGTCGGCTCTTAGTAATAATAATAAATAAAATGTGTACTTGATATCTTATTGTAATAATAATTAATAGTAATGTGTAAATTGACGTTTGAAAAAAATAGAGAAAACAAAAAAGGAAATATATAATTATTGAGTGTAGTACGGAATTCTTATATCTTCCCCGTATTGTTACAATTTAAATATGAGAATACAAAATAAAGCTACTGTGAAATGCAAGTAAAATGACATTAAAAAAATTCGCCGTTTATTCTCGCAGCATCACATAACTTTCTCTCTGCCATGGTAGCGAGAAAGTAAAAATTGAATTCCTTCATTCCAAACCATAGGGAAAGTAAGGGAGATGATGATGAAGTCAAGATATCTTAAAATTAGGATTATTAAATTTTGCTGTAACGATGTTCATCAGTACTTTTGAAGGATAATCAAACAACAGTGTTAAAACACTCTAACACTAAAATAGAACTTCTCTTGAGATTTTTATCTTCGAGGAGAAACCAATTATTGCTTCAGTTATGAGATGCAGTGGACCTGGCTGATTCCTACAACGTATTCGTAATTTAGGAATATACTGTGATGATTCTAGAACTTGGAATGATCTTCAAAGGTATTTATCGCAAAAAAAGTATTTGCAGGAAATATCTTATAGTTGCATATTATTGAACAAACAAGGAAAGACCTTACATTTACGAACTGTGATTAGGTTGAAAATTTCCAATGTTCTATGACAGAATGTAGCCGCTATCGCATGCAAACAATTTCCGTAGATATGTTTTTTTAACTTACCACTTCTTAACAGAAATTTTAAACTGTCACCCATGATCGCTCAAGAAAAATAAATGAACATGCATGAAGAAAATTATATTGTTTTCAATGTTTTTGTACAAATTTAATGTTAACATAAAAAGGTGAATTCAATATGGCGAACCATTTTTAACTGTCTTAATAATTATTAATGCTAAAAATTGGTCGTTAAAACTTACACATACGGTATGTGTTAGTAATATATATAACGTGCCTGCATATAGGATTTCGCAATCTTTTTGCAAAATAAGCAGCAGATTCACAGTCAACGACATCACAAAACCAAAATTCAGGTTTTTCATACAATTTAACACGTTTGCAATATTGGATTCGACATCTTAAATAGTAAATAATAATTTGATTTCAGATTCCCAATCAACGTCTCGCTAAACCTAAATAAATAAACGAATTCAATTAACTTTTTGCGTTTTGCAAAACAAAGTTATGATAAGTATGTTCAATTGTCTTCACCATCTTGTAGCTCCGTAACATAGAAATTTCGCGATCGGATCTTTCAAACTTCGCCGAGCGACAACACGCAGATTCGTTTGAAGGGTTGCAGCGGCGGAGCAGCAGTAATAGAGTCGGTCGCGTCCTATAAGACTAAATCCGTTCCACTGGCATGAAGGTTTCAATATCTAGCGACCAATAAAATCAGTAACTGAAATTCAGTGGTTCTTGTCAGGAAGTGTGGCATTTGTACTATTTTAGCGTGAAATCAATATTGGTAAAAAAGGGACAAACCTACCACTCAAAATCAACTCTCATTTAGAATCCACCAGCCCCAATCTAATAATTATCACCAAGAAATGAAAGCAATTTAGTTATGGGAACAAAAATTGTAGATGTAAAATGTTGCCGAATTCGCGTTGTGTTATATGAATGAGATTCTACTAAAAAAATTCGGCATATATGGAAATTCGAAATAACTGTAAATGCGAAATAATTTCGAGATATCTGCAAATTCGAAATAACTTCCAAGAACCGAAGATTCAATTACGTGGACTCTCCTTTTACAATACTGACACGAATGTAGGAACGTCAGGAGCTATTAATATTTACGGAGCACCCTAACGAGGCAATCTCCACGAACGGGCCTTGCGCGAACGGGTCATGCGCAACGACAACCTGCTGATTTGTTTGATGAGTTGCAGAGAGGAAGTAGCAGTAAGTGAACCGCTCACGGCCTACAGTACTCAATGCGCTCCACATGCATTAAGCTTTCAATATTTAGGAAGAGGTAGAATCAGTTACTGATATTTAGAGGTTTTATGAAGATATATGACATTCACCTAGTTTAGCGGGACATCCATCATCGATCAAAAAGTGATAAATGTACCCCCCAAAATTAACTGTCTTAGAACCAAGCAGTCATTTTCAATCCAAAAAAAATAGCTCGAAGTAACGATTTGCAATTTATTGGTGACGATAAAATAATTCTAGAAATCAAATCATTCTTCTTAGAATTTTGAAGATCGTGTTTCTACTGAAAATATTCGAGTTATCAGACAATTGGAAATAAAATTTCAGATGAAATTATAATCTGAAATACAATTAGAAACAATATTCGAGAAATGTAAAAGTTGGAAATAAAATTCAATATATTTCCAAATTAGAAATAAAATTTAAAATATTTGAAATTTCAAAATAAAAGTATATATATTTTATAATTTGAGATACTTGAGAACTCGAAATCAAATTCGAGATATTTGAGAGTATAAAATAAAAATTTGAAATATTTTAAAATTTCGAAAACAATTCACAATACCAAATAATTCAGTCAGTTACGTGCACTCTACTACACTTACAGGGTCACGAGTTTAACATGAGAAACTATTGAGGTTAAACGGAGTACTGTGGTAAGAGAATTTCCGCGACCGGGTCTTTCAATCTCGCGCCGGCGACAACCTGCGGATTCGGTTAATGAATTACAGCGAGGAGTGGCAGAGTAGCAGAAATAGAGCTGGTTGCGACCTATAAGACTAAAAGCGTTCCACTAGCATTAAGCTTTCAATATTTAGCAACCAGAAGAATCAGTTACTGAAATAGAGAGGTTCTTGTGAAGAAATATGACATTCATACTATTTTAGCGGGATATACATATCAGATTGAAAAGTCACAAATCACCACCAAAATTTAAATGACGTTTCGAATCAACCAGTCAGTTTCAATCTGTATGTTACCTCCGGCGAAGTAAATGAGTTGCAGCGGGGAAGTAGCAGTAACAGAGCTGGTTGGGACCTACAAGTGCTCCACGTGCATTAAGCTTTATCTATTTAGCAACCAGTGGAATCATTTACAGAAGTACAGAGATTCTGTTGAAGAAATATGACATTCATTATATTTTAGCGGGATATCCGTATCAGATCGAAAAGTCCCAAAACACCACAAAAATTTAACTGACGTGTAAAATAAACCAGTCAGTTCCAATCTATAGGTTACCTCCGTCAACGAATGAAATTTAGATGTGAGCACACAGATTCTACGAGTAGATAGGTAGATATCTAATCATTCTTGACATAATTTGAGATTCTATTAAGAATCACTGCTTTATCAGACATTTAAAATAAAATTTCGAGATAAAATTAAAATTCAAAATATTTCAAAATTGGCAACAATATTTACAATATAAAACGATTCAGTTGCATACATAGACCCTACAGTCACAGTGAAACGAGTTCAACACGAGTGACTATTAACGTTTAACGGAGCCCTGAATTCCGGCGACCGGGTCTTTCAATCTCGTGCGGGCGACAACCTGCGGATTCGGTTAATGAGTTGCAGCGGGGGAGTCGCATTGCGAGCTCCGAGCCGAGCCGGTCGCAGCGCCCCCCCCCCCCTGCCCCCCTCCTTCCATGACGAATGGAACAGGTAGCGCGCGCGCGCGTTCGCCAAGAGGTCACGTGAGGTCGCGAGCCGCTTGCGCCACCGCGAGATTGGCCATCGAGGGCCCCGTTTTTCAATTTTGCTCGCATTCCGACCGACGCGGCGGCGGCCGACCGGCCGAGCAGAGCTGTCCACGCGGAGAATAACGGGACGCACTTTCGCCCGAAACGTAACGCGCCAGTTTAACGTACCCTTTGTATTGTCGTTTGAGACATTGCGACTTAATTGAAATTCGTTTCACAGTTTGTGTTCGGCATTGGGTTTTATGCACCGCAAGAGAAACACTGTGTGATCAAAAGTACCCGGACACGTCTAAAATGATGTTATGGTGGGTCGTATTTTTCAGCCCTTGTTGTTGTGTGTGGGACTATCACGGCACAGGCCTACGTTGATGTTTTATACACCTTCTTGTTTCCCACTGTTGAAGAGCAATTCCTAGATGGCGTTTGCATCTTTCAACACGATCGATCACCTATTCATACTGCATGGCCTGTGGCTGAGGGGTTACACGACAATTACATCCCTGTAATGGACTGGCCTGCACAGATGCCTTAATTGAAACACCTTTGGAAAGTTTTGGAATGTCCGTGAAGAATGGGCTGCCATTCCCCAAGAAACCTTCCAGCACCTGATTAAAACTTTGCCTGCGAGAGTGGAAGCTGTCATGAAGCCTAAGGGTGAGTCTGCACCCTATTGAATTCCAGCATTACCGATGGAGGGCGCCACGAACTGGTAAGTCATTTTCAGCCACGTGCCCGGATACTTTTGATCACATAGTGTAGGTTATTTAGTCTGTCATTTGGTGAAATAACGGGTTGCATTTTCGTTGAAAACGTAATATGAGAGTTTAACGTATCTGCCACGAAGGGAAAATATTCATTTGTACGAGGTGTTAGATCTCGCGGTAAAAAAAATAATTGAGAAATGCAGTGTCTGTTACCATGGACGCTAGGTTGTTGAGGAAGACAGGGTTAAGTTCGCAAAAGTATGGATGTCGGAATGTAGTACATTAAATATTAATAAAAAATTCTGATTTAAAACAATTGATACTGGAAGTTTGGCGAAACCTTGGGGAACGTAATTCAACAAGGTGATCGGTGGTTCTAAAGCAAGAAACAAAATATCTGCAGAAGCCAAGAAGGCAACATTTGCCTGTCGATTCCGGTTTTACGATTTTATGAAAAATATATTTGCTTTGTGGTTGAACTTCAAGCATTCTTAGTTAAATTTTCTCAGGAGCCAACGGACAGCAACTTTTGGCGAGTGGCACAGTTACTTCAATGCTGTCCGGGTGACGCCGCGTCGTTGGCAGATAGGCCGACGTTTCGCCCGTCCTGTTGCAGGCTTCTTCAGGGTAGTCAAAATAAAGTTCCTCCTCCGGTGTTGTATCTTTTTCAGCTCAGGTAACGCGAGTACGCCGTGATTGGCGGAGAGGTCCCTCTGATTGGCTCGCGGTCTGGGCCAACCCGGGACTGGCACCCGTCCTAGAAATCGGACGGAGGAGAAGTGTCCCCGCGCCGTCAGGAAACGGTGGAAAAATATACTTCCAGGCGTGTTTTAGGTTAAGGCCTGCATCCGCGTTGATGTTGTGCGGCCGTCTACTAATTTCAATTGCCTCTTTTACGCGTCTAGGCCAGTATCGATTTTCACTGTGGAGGAGCCGGGTCTTATCGAATTCAATAACATGTCCAGTGACCTCGGAGTGGAGTGCTATGGCCGAACGGTGGGTTTGGTTTCTGTTATAATAACCAATATGTTCCCTAAGTCGTTCAGACACTGTACGCCCGGTCTCACCGACATATGTTCTGCCACAGCTGCAGGGAACTTCGTAAACGCCTGCCGCCTGGAGAGGTGGTAAAGCATCTTTAATGCGTACCAGGGTCTTGTGTAGTTTGTCGGGAGCTGTGAAAACTGTCCGGATGTTATTCTTCCGAAGCAGTTTTCCCACGCGGTCTGTGACGCTGCGTACGTACGGAAGCACGGCTAATCGAGTACTGGTCGTCTCCTCTGTCTCCGGATTAGAGTGGAGGCCATCTTCGTTGTTGCAAACTTCGGAAACCCCGTGCCCTATGGAGTGGCTCGTGACACAGGTGAGCGCTCGCTTGATAGCAGATCGGGCGTAACCGTTAGCTCTAAAGGTGTGTTCAAGCTTCTCGAGTTCCTCAGGGAGAGAGCGCTCGTCGCACACCTTCAGAGCTCTTGTGAACAGTGTCTTCAACACCCCTATTTTTGTAGCCGGATGGTGATGCGAATCCGCATGGAGGTATCTATCCGTGTGGGTTGGTTTACGGTAGACAGTGTGTCCCAAGGTGCCATCTTCCCGTTTGCTGACGAGGACGTCCAAGAAAGGTAGACAGTTGTCCATTTCAGTCTCCATTGTGAACTTGATGTTGTGGTGGATGCTGTTCAGGTACAGTAGGAATTCGTCAAGTAGTTCCGGTCCGTGTGGCCAGATTACAAATGTGTCGTCCACATACCGAATCCAGAGGGACGGTTTATATTGAGCGTTCCGTAGAGCTTCAGTCTCAAATGCTTCCATAAACATATTGGCAGCGATGGGTGATAGGGGTGACCCCATCGCCGCTCCCTCCACTTGTGCGTAGAACCGGCCTTGGTATTGGTAACTCCGAGGTCACTGGACATGTTATTGAATTCGATAAGACCCGGCTCCTCCACAGTGAAAATCGATACTGGCCTAGACGCGTAAAAGAGGCAATTGAAATTAGTAGACGGCCGCACAACATCAACGCGGATGCAGGCTTTAACCTAAAACACGCCTGGAAGTATATTTTTCCACCGTTTCCTGACGGCGCGGGGACACTTCTCCTCCGTCCGATTTCTAGGACGGGTGCCAGTCCCGGGTTGGCCCAGACCGCGAGCCAATCAGAGGGACCTCTCCGCCAATCACGGCGTACTCGCGTTACCTGAGCTGAAAAAGATACAACACCGGAGGAGGAACTTTATTTTGACTACCCTGAAGAAGCCTGCAACAGGACGGGCGAAACGTCGGCCTATCTGCCAACGACGCGGCGTCACCCGGACAGCATTGAAGTAATGGACTCGAGCCGCGGAAGCCTACGTGTACGAGTGGCACAGTTGCATCTGATTTTGTTGTTGGTGGTACTGGACACAATCGAAGGCACTTTCTGTGTGCATACGCTGTTGCGGGAACATTGGGTTCAGTAGATTCGTAACAGTATCATTTAAGTCCGTTTGTTATATTCTGTGTAGAAATCTTTTGATTAATTAATTTTAAAATTTTAACCAACGGAATGAGTTCCAACTAAAAATCTAAAAAAAATCCTACAAACCTAAAGTTTTCATATAAAACGCTCGAGAGTAATTCAAAGTGCATTTTTTTAAAATTGGGGTCAAGTTATACTGGTATGTGGACTACGTGAGCCCATACGACTACCCAACCAGTAGTTACTATGTTGTCTAACACAAACACGAATGTAAATCTACTACAAAATTAATATTTCTTCAATAGCTGAAAGACGATTATTATCCAATTTTTATCGTTAGCAATTGGTGCCCAATCAAAAAATTATTTCAATCAATATCGTCCTGGGAGATTGTCCTTGAAAGCACTGGCAGTTTTGTATAGATAAGTGAGGCTCCACAAAAAATTTGAAATCGAATTCATCAATCGGAAATCCGAAACTGCAGATTTTCTCAGAGTGACATCCAAAGATTAATTCTTTAATTTCGATAAACCCTATTAGATGGCGTGGTTTCTGAATGGATTTGTTCAGTCTCCTATTTATAGTCGACGTATTTTAAAGGAAGCTTTAGCTTGTCTTCAGCTCAGCATGACATTATTCCAGACTGAATTGCTGCCAAACATTCCTCAACCTTGTGGTCCGTACAATCCTCATATTTACAACTTCAGGCAAACTTTTGTATTTGTGTACCATAACGGTCATACAGAGGACTTGTCGCCGTGAAACAGCAGAACAGTTTCCTGAACCATATATCCATCTTAACATAAAAGCGATGAGTTCCACTCCCTTAAAAGGTAGTTTTTAGGTTCGAAGAGCTGCAAGTTTTCATCAAGACGTATTCTATAAAACACGACTTCTGGACCATTTTTTACACATGACCACAAAAAAAATATTACAACGTAAATCCAAAAGAAAACTTACTAGTGCAATACACTCGGAAATATCAATGAGGCACTGACTTGCAGACCGATCTGATAAAACATAAAACCTAACCACAGATTTAGGCTCCGCAAGTGAGAAATATATAGCCCACCCACCAGTATTACCTTACAGAGCAAAGTAGAACACAGGACTGATCTTGTTTCGCGTAATAATAACTCCTTGGCACGTTGCTCCGTTGCGTGGGTGTTAACCTGCGAAAGAACTCGTTCAAAGAAACGGCCGGGAAATATATAGAGTACGACCATATATCAGGATACGCGAGTGGTATATATCAAAACGTCGAAGCAGATATGGAGCGTGCCGTGCTCTAATGTTCTTATGTAACAAATTGCTACATTCATTATACACGAAATCCGGCGTGTAAGAATCGTATCCCGGTGCAGTGGTAGGGAAGGAGGGGGGGCCTTGATCTTGTTAACGCCTACTCACTTGAGGAAGGTAACGAGATGAGAGAGAGTCTGTTTCGTGTGTTCGAAAGTCCGTGGGTGAGGTGTAACATGGTTGTGTTGAAAAGTTGAAGCATGGGCTACGAAATCCGTATTAAGAAAATTGTGTTTTTGATTATGATGATTATGAGCGGCGGCGATGGTGTGACGGTTAGCGTACCGGACTGTTACACCCAAGCTCGCGGGTTCAAACCCGATCGAAGCCGTGGATTTTTAGGGCGACAAAATTCTTCGTACGCCTTCCTTCGGAGGGGAAGTAAAGCCGGCTGGCCCATGTTAGTAGATTTACTTGCATGTAAAAGATCCTCAAGCCTAAATGACGCCTCTGAGCCAAATTCAAAATCGCCTGTTTCTCGCCCAAGAAATACCTCCTTTCTTTGCTAGATGAAAGGAGCGTAGCGAAATTTGCGTGGTTAGACGGAAGAGCAGGCCTCATGGCCTGAGTCTCGCCACGTAAAATAAGGCAAATTCAATTCAATTCAATGATGATGGTGAGTTACTGCTGTGATAGAAATTCTCTATTTTAGGATGGTGGCAAGTTCGGCGGTCTAGAGTAGAAGTTCCGGAAGGGGTCAGTACTAACCCCCTAGACATTGATGGAATTTTGAAGGGGGACAATGATAATTGGCGGTCTACAGCCGAATATGAGCTGTCGATTAACAGGTATAACCATTATCACATTTGATTATAAACTAAATTAATGAACTTAATAACCAATTGTTTTCTTTTATATGGCAAAAAATTAAAAATTCACTTTTCTTTCGTATCCGTGTTCATCTTTACAGCAGGGGCGTATCAAGGCTGGTGCAACCAAATTCCATTGAGATAATGCATGACACTCGGCGATACAACGGGAGACACTTGAAGCTAGCGACCCTAGTGGGCCGACCTGTCATAACCATTGTCATATCAAGTACGAAATGCATAGGTTTCAAAGATTTAGTTTCCGTGCGATTACATTTACTTACGTTTTGCAGTAATTAAAATATTTGCGTTTGGTCGTTTTACTGTTGATCAATAGTATTAAGGTGTGAGATGTTTCCGATTGCAGGAATTATAAAATTTAGAAGACTATTTTTCAATTTCCTTGTGATGAGAAGTTGCAACTCATGATGTCAATAGGCTCTTACAGACTTTGTGTTGCAAATGCTCTCTACAGCTCTGATGTAAACACTTATTTTCCAATTACGAGCAGATATTAAATTATGAAACCACTCTTTTGAGTAATGTTTGGTATCGTGCATTTACTTTTATATTTCAGAAATATAAAATTGAATATATAAATATAAAATAAAAACAAAACCATAAATAAATAATGATAATGTAAATAATAGGTTCATGAATAACCAAAAGAGTTTTGTTTATGTTTATGACATTTCAACTTGTCGCCGATTTTCCATGTCACGCCGCTAGGTTTGTTAGTGAACAGTTGTCTCCCATTAATCCATCAATACTGTGAGAAAGGTTCAAAGTGTCCTGTATTTCCTGTATTGTATTTGGTGCAACCTGAGTATTTTAAAAAGGAAAGAACTAAAACTAGTCAATTCTGAACAAGACACACGACTTACAATTCACACAATGTATCTCGGCCGACACATCGGTTTACGATCATCAACCGCGTCCGTTATTTTTGCTATAACGACTTCATGGTGTGCATTCCTATGAAATTTATAGGGGGCTCCAAGTCTAGAACCTAGGTGCGGCGAGGAACGGATTTCAAGAGCGGAGAGCACCGGCCTAAGTTCTACCTGATCTAGGGCTACTGCAACCGCTCTAATACACCAGCCAAACGCCACGAAAGATCTTCCGTTCCTCTTCCTTACATGTCCCTCTACAACCACACATGCCGGGAGACCAGTCGGGCCTGAGGCTTGTCCCGGTTGGGGCGGTTCTGCCCTGGAGAGAGATAATTGCGGGAAACCCCCAGACATGCTTGAACTCCAGAGAAGATCACATGATGCTCTCTTGCTCTCTAAGAAGTCACCAGAGAATATCATCCTACTATTATTTTTGCTCTGCACCTAAAAGAAGAGACGATATGCTGATGAGTGGGGAGGGGAAGGATAAAGAGCAATGGGTAAGGGGCGATGGGTAAGGGGCGATGGGTAAGGGGAGATGTGTAAGGGGAGATGTGTAAGGGTCTTGTGTAAGGGGAGTTGTGTAAGGGGCGATGGGTAAGGGGAGATGTGTAAGGGGAGATGTGTAAGGGGAGTTGTGTAAGGGGTGATGGGTAAGGGGTGATGGGTAAGGGGTTATGGGTAAGGGGTGATGGGTAAGGGGTGATGGGTAAGGGGTGATGGGTAAGGGGTGATGGGTAAGGGGCGATGGGTAAGGGGCGATGGGTAAGGGGCGATGGGTAAGGGGCGATGGGTAAGGGGCGATGGGTAAGGGGAGATGTGTAAGGGGAGTTGTGTAAGGGGAGTTGTGTAAGGGGAGATGTGTAAGGGGAGATGTGTAAGGGGAGATGTGTAAGGGGAGTTGTGTAAGGGGCGATGAGTAAGGGGTGATGGGTAAGGGGCGATGGGTAAGAGGCGACGGGTAAGGGTGGGTAAGGGGCGATGGGTAAGGGGCGACGGGTAAGGGGCGATGGGTAAGGGGGATTTGTTAGGGGTGATAAAAAGGGTCAATGAAAAAAGGGCCATGGATGAGGGGCGTAGGCCATTCGAGACCAAACAGACGTATTTTACCGAAATAAAATATCTATAACATCCCTTTTAGAAATTCTGACTGGTCAACTGTTCTGGTCATTAGTTCCACAAGTGAAGTGCGCGTTACATCGCTGGAGGTGGCGGTGTTCCGGATCGAAAAAGAGTCTGTCAACCATCTGCTTCGAATATCCCCTTATGGGGATCGCATGCGATATATACATTATTACTACCCCTTCAGAGAAGTGATTAAAAGCTCAGTAAAATATGGAACACGACTGACGGAGGAAAGAAATCTAAAAGCAAGTTATGAAAGGAAAACGAAATGCAAATGCAATAAAAGACATTTATCGTGGTATATTGGCCATCACGATGATTCACGAAACGTCGGCCATCGGTACATTTTGTCACCTCCTCATCAGTATTCTTACAGTAGAAGCCGACATGTGCAGGAGGTTACAGTACAGGAAAGTGGCAGGTAATATTGTTTGCATGTGCTTTCCATTTTACCACTCTCTCAATAAAATCGTTTATCACAGTAGTAATATTTCATACTGTTATGTCTGTACCAAACTGAAAATCAATAGTATTGTTCTTTACTATGTTGGCGAAGCATCATTAACTTTCAAAAGGCGTGCCAATGTCAACAAAAAAATCCATTTCGTCTCAATGACTTTAGTTATTGGCACTGAATAGCAGTTGAGACTGCAAAATAACTGTTAAGTGGGAATTAATTTTTAAACAAACAAGTCAGCAAACAAATGTATAAATAAACAAAATAATTATGTGTAGTTTTTTTAATTGCCCTCCTCAAGGCGATTCCGAGTGCAGGTGCATAAAATTTCTAACGAAAGCAAAATATAAGGACTAAAGACATCAGACTAATATTCTTACGAAATTACGCAAATGTCTCTTTTCTTCGCATGCTACGGTTAGGAATGGTCAAGCCGAAATAGCAGGACAGATTGATTGGCTGAGGTTTATGAGAACGCCAACTGCTATGGTCACTGATTGGTAATTCCCGTAAGTGTAGTGCATGTTTTTGCTCTGGCGGTGGCGGTGGTTTTCCCCCGGCTGAATGGCGAGAACTGGCGCCGACGTACCGTCGGCTAGCGGTGTTCTCTTCGACCAGGTATCTCCCACCATCAGTGCACCGCCCCAGCCGGGACAAGCTCTAAGTTCCCGAGCTGCTGTCGGCTAAACGGTTTAACCGCTAGCGCCGTTCACAGACGCACGGACAGAGACACAGACAGACGGACGGACAAACAGGCGTTTTTACGTCAATCAATTTCTAGGACCCACGAAACAGGGACTCTGGCTACACCACGTTATAGAGAATTTTTTACTAAATGTAGAAACAGGATTTATTCAAAGATATCGTAGACTCCCGCGGCCAGAGTCATGATCTGGGCTGTCCAGGTGACACCGCGTCGAAGGCTGCGACGGCGACGCTGGTGTAACGCTTGGCGGCGACGATGGTGTAACGGTTAGCGTTTCGGACTGTTGTACCCAAGTTGGCGGGTTCAAACCCGATCGAAGCCGCGGATTTTTCAGGGCGAAAAAAATCCTTCGTACGCCTTCCTTCGGAGGGGAATTAAAGCCGGCTGTCCCATGTTAGTAGATTTACTTGCATGTAAAATATCCTCAAGCCTAAATGACGCCTCTGAGCTAAATTGAAATCGCCTGTTTCTCGCCCAAGAAATACCTCCTTTCTCTGCTAGTTGGTGAAAGGAGCGTAGCGAAATTTACGTGGTCAGACGGAAGAGCAGGCCTAATGGCCTGAGTCTCGCCACGTAAAATAAGGCATTAATTCAATTCAATTCCAGGCTGAGGCGCCAACATCCTGGCGCTGTACAGCCCTGAAGAGGGATATGTCGGTCAAAACGTCGACACCTCAGCCTACCCCTGGATACTCCAGAGTCACGTTTTCTTCATCAGGGTCCTGTAATAAGAGTTTTTCTTCCCGAAAATTCGCCGTTTTTGTGCGCCACATTAATAACTGTCTCTATACTCCGTAGCGAGAAAGTACAAAAATCCTACCACCGCGGAGACTCGAACTCCAACGCCTCCAGGCCACAGTGTCTCGCTGCTGCCTCTGCGCTACCGCAGCCGATGTCTTATGCCGGGGCGGTGAGTGCACGCCTAAAGTTAGAAGCCCCGCTCCGACCGCATATTTATTCTCGTCAGCTCATTACTCCGTGCTAGAGAGCGGGCCCTCCTCGTCGTTGCGTTTTGGCGAATTAGCGCTTTGGCTACGCCTCCCGTGTACTTAGGAAATACCACTTGTTACGATTTATTTCGCCCCCCCAAAACGAACACGATATTTGCTGTGTTCAATGGTTGTCCGGTATGTGCTTGCGAAAAATTGGGCATGCACGTCATCTTTATTAGTTAACACAGCATTCAAATTGAACACGCACATTGGCTGCTGTATGTGAAGAAGATTTACGGATTGTGCTTGAACGATTTAATTTCAACCCCAAATCTATTCCATTAGAAGAGATAAGATATAAAATAAAGTTCACGATCCAACGATCCAATTCACAATTCGGCGAGATTTGGAAACAGAAGATATCTTAATGCAAGTGATGGCCTGATATCACAAAATACAAACTGTACATTCAAATCTATTTTTCAGTGATATTAAGTAAGTGCAAGTGCGCAAGTGCTGTTGGCTTACCTCAATTACACCAAGTAGAGAAACATATCCCTACGTTGAAAACTGCGAGTTAAAATAATACAAAACCAAAATGAGATCTATAATGATTTTATACGTCAGACGAAACCCTTAAATAGCGAAAAAAGGTTGGGTTAGAAATATAGGGAAATAATACAGTTTATAGATTGGAGAATTTATGCATCCGAGAAAGGAATATACTAAATCTGGTTCGTTTAGAGAACCCACAATTTTTTGTTTACCAGCATTACAAACGTCCTGTTCTGTTGCAAGAAATCGTTCATAAAATTACATTTTACGGTACCCATGATGACGTGGTATGGCACAAATTATTGCGTCATCACACATTCAGCCAATCGCAGCAAATTAATCTCGGGAGGTAGCTGTGAACGGAACAGCCGACTTCAATTTTCTCGCACAGATGCCAAATATCAGATACATAACAAGAGAATTGTTTCGCGAAATGAAATTTGAGTCTCTTATAAGTTTCTAATCCTGTTATATAAAAAATAGCGTATGATACCCGATTATAATGTTACTTTATTGCATTCGTACACGTGTGAAAACTATCTCCTAATGTCGCTCGTTTTCAAATCATGTGTTCATGCCATGAAGCTCAATATTATAAACTAATTGCTTAAACTACTTTTACTACACTTAAGAAGACGATTTATATTATTTTTTGACATCAGGACAGCAGAAAAAGTGACCGTGTTTTTATGTCGAAAAATCGCTGGATTCTGGCGTAGAATTACAATACTTTCTCTTGGCTACGTGAGTACGGTGTGGGCGAAAACCTTGAAATGAAGATAGAGGGAGAAGAGGAGGAAAAGCAGGCAGTGGCAAGATGAGAGGACAAGATTGGAACGGGATGAGAGGACAACAGAAGGGGAAGAAGGTGGGTGTCATTTTCGCCATTGACATCGACAATTAGTTACGACAGTTAGCAAATGCGGGGACAATGGTGGCAAGTCGACAGCAGAGATAGTTGAGGCGGTAAGGGCATCAACGTTGGCGGCGGCGGAGGCGGATGTGTAGTAATTGACAATGCCTGCGACTGCATAGCTGTCGGCGCCAGGGGAAAAGGGCGGCAATGACAAAGCTCTCCGGATGCCAATGAAGACAGTGGTGTCAGTAGGATATCAGAGTGTTGTCGAGTCTGCGGTGGAGTGTCTATGACAGACGATAGTATGGTGGATAGGCAACGGATGTGGCAGAGATGACAGTGATGCAGGCGGCGGCAGCGATGGCCGTGACAGTAACAAGGGTACGAATGGTAGTCGATGTGGCTAAAGGTAGAGGGGGAGGCGGCAACACTAGCGGTAGCGGTGGCAATGGGTGTGGCGGTAGTAATAACGGTGACAGTGATGGCGAACATAATTGAAGTGATGATGGTAATAATAGCGGTGATAATGAAGATGGTGGTGATAATGTTGGCAATGATGGCGAACACAATTGAAGTGATGGTGGTAATAACAGTGTTAGTGGTAATAATATCGGGGTTTTCCTCAACTAGGTATCTGCAATCAGCAGGGCACCGACCCAGCCGTGACAAGCTCTAAGCTACTTACCGGTCAACCGGCATGTGTGGTGATAATGGCGATTCTGGAGATAATGACGGTGGTGATCGTAATAATAGTGATGCTGATGGCAAAGGTCGTGATGATAGCGTTAGCTGTGGCGAGGGGTTTGATGATGTTGAAGATGATGGTGATCATAATGATGATTGCAGTGATAATGGTGATTACTTTTGTTACGGTGGCTGGGTGTTGTTATGGCGGCGGTAGGCGCGAGGGCGACAATAGCGATAGTGATCATGGTGATAGTGAGGACAACGGTGATGGTGGTGCTTGTGAAGTTGACGGAGGTGGGAGCGGAGGGAGAGTTTCAGCATAAGCGACGTCGCAGCTGTAGGGGCGTGGGCGTGCTGAACTGATAAGCGTCAAGGGGGGGTGAGGAAAGAGCAAGAGGAAGAAAAGGTCTTGCGCGGTCCGTGGCCTATTTGTCAGGGTACATCTTCGTACGGTACGCTAAGTAGCTGGTGTCAGAAATCCTGTCACTCGCACCGTCGAGAATCGAACCTCAGGACCTCCCAGTCAGAGCCGCGACGGGGATGTTATTTGGTGCGCTCAGCCTTCTCAGCCGCCAATGGTGATGATAATGGTCGTAATGATGGCATTGGCGGTGGCGGGGTAGTGGACGTGATAAATGTAGCGATGAAGACAGTGATATTAAATTGTGACGGCGAAGACGTTGGCGGGGACGTGGGTGGGAACAGTGGCGGATTCTTTGGCGTCACAGGGACGTGAGCGAGGGCGGGGGTCGCAGCGCGTCATGGCGAGGGCGTGAGTGAGGGTAGTGATGCAGGTGGAGGCGGCGGGGGCGGCGACGTGGGCGGCGACGTGGGCGAGAGAAGTGGTCGGCGCTGGCGCTGCTAACGCCACTGGTGGGGACGAGGGCGAGGGTGTTGTCGTTGGCGGGGGGGGGGGGACGAGATAAGTGATGAAGTGATGACGGAGGAGGAGATGGTGGCGGCGGGGGGTGGTGACGTGGGGGAGGGAAGAGGTGGATGCGTTGGCAGTGGGGATGATAATGTCGGTTTCTGTGGACGGGAGCGGAGGCGAGAGAAGCGTCGATGCGTAGGCGGCGGCGGTGGTGGCTGGGCGTGGGCGAGCGTGGCGGCGGGTAGTCGCCCTCCCCGCCCACCTAAGCGGCGTCGCAGCCGCGGGCGCTGTCGGGGGGGCGGGGGCGGGGCGCACCGGCTGACCTTCGGGCGCCGCCGGCGGGGACTGACCCGCGCACGGCGCGCGCGTGTCATTTGTTGCGTGCGCGGGCATCGCCCCTACCCCCGCCCCCGCCCCGCACCTCGCGCCGACGCCGTAACGGGACGCGGCCGCGTTACATAATGGAAGGCGCGCGCGCGCGCGCACCAGACCCCATATCACAGCGGCGCTGCTCGCCTCCGCGCCAGCCGCGGCGCCTTCGGCCACGCGAACACAAGAAACGCTCACCGAGAGTTGACGCGGAACGCGGCAAAACGGTGGAGGTGGTTCAGGGTGTCTCCTGCTGCCGCTGGAGTGCCAGGGACCAGGGCGTCCTACGATTCACCTTCCGATGGTGGCACGACTTGTGACACTAGCTAGATCGAGTTCTGTCGGCGCCTGGAGGAGAATTCGAGAAGCTGCGTGCTCTGATCGATAGTTTTCCGTCATTTCCACGGACAACATCAGGCGAATGCCGGAGCAGTACCCTAACAAACTGGCGACTGTCCGCGCGAGATTATTTTTTCCTCTTCATTGTCATATCCTCACCCCTCACACGCACTTACACTAACATTCACTACACTGCTGCATATTACGGGAGACCGGTCTTGAGTTCACAACTTGTCCAGGCTGGGGCGGTGCCTCGCTGGGGAGAGATACCTACTAGGGAAGAACCTCGCAAGCCGACAGATAGATCGACGCCCGATCACCAATGGATATTGACCGCCATCTCGCACGATAAAACATGAACGTCTTTTACGGGAGTAGTGATCGTAACACTTGACGCGCCCGGCATCACTAACCTAACAATTAATTAATCAATATAGTTAGCAACCTCAAAGTACCAATACATACCTCTGAAAGTACCAATACAACCAATACATATACAACTACAGCCACTTACGGGCAATTTTCTCTTGAAAGTATTTCTCCAACGGAACACTGGGACAACAGGTACAGGCTTAATGAATAATAATACAGGACTTTGGGCTTCCGATTGCACTCTCGTAATTTGTATTAGTACAATCCATGTAAGTGTTGGTGAGCCTAAGTGAGGGGTAAGAATAGAAAATGGAGTTAAAGGAAAGTTTGCGCCCGTCTGTTAGGGTACTGCTTCGGCATTCGCCTGGTGTTGATCGGAGAAACCACGGAAAACTACCGATCAGAGCAGCCGACTGCTAGAAATCTCCTCCGCGCAATAATTGAATTCTACTTAACTGTAGAGCTAGCAACGTCCGACGGAGTATTGTTAAAGTGTGAAAGCGTCACGAAATGACGGTCTAAAGCAGTGAATGGTTGCGAATACGTCCAACGTAATTCCCTCTCGACTGTTTTCCGCTTAGGCTCATTTCCGCTTAAGCAGATTGATCGTAAATCATTACTTACCCTCGGCCCACATTTCACGGGTATCAGCGCGCACCGCGGTCGCTTCGTTACACGGAATGAAAGAGCACGTATGCGCGGAATATATAACACCCTCCGCTTTGCAATACGTCACGCTCTGGTTCCGATGTTCGAGGAATCCACCAATGTATTCCCCTAATCACTAATGCAAGTCAAATTAGACGCGAGACTCCACATACCGATTTTATACAGCATGTGTCCTAATAATACCTCCAAAAAGCTCTGTGGATTTCGTCTTCTTCCTTGCAAGGTTTTGGTGTGGGAGTGGAGGAGGATGCGTTTTAGGTACGTATTGAAACAACGTATAAGCTTTCCCGGCGGCACAACAAACCAGATAATGAGTTAACTTCTGATGGACTCAGAAAACTTGTTATATGAAAGAACAACATGTTTGTTTTAAATATGTTAAATTTCGAAAATTTAAATGAGGATAAGTATACATTAATTAATTAAGATCAATTGTATTTTTCATTTGACCACAAAATGGGGGGCACAAATGTTTTTGAAACATCGTGTTTGGAAACAAATACTTAGATGTAAAATTTATTTTGTATTGAATGAAACTAAACAATTATGCAATTCTCAGTCTAAAAACCTTCGAAGGGGCTGGTTCTTAAGACATGTAGGATTGTCTTGATTCGCCGAGATCATAACTTTGAGAACTGAACACAGAGAGACTAAACACATGGAATAAGGCGCACTCACGTTACAGTTGCAGGGGGGTCCGATAAAAAACAGGCTATTGCCGTATCAGTACTCTAACAGGCACAGACAGCGCGCCATGTTCTCTCCTCTTCTCTCTTTGCCTATTCTCTCCCTCTCCCTCCATCTTCCTCTCTCCCTCCATCTTCCTCCCTCTCCCTCCCTCTTTCTCCCTCTCCCTCCCTCTTTCTCCCTCTCCCTCCCTCTTTCTCCCTCTTTCTCCCTCTCCCTCCCTCTTTCTCCCTCTCCCTCCATCTTTCTCCCTCTCCTCTCTCTCCCTCTCCCCCTGTCTCGTTCCATCCCTCTCCCGCTCTCTTGCTGTCTCCCTCTCCCCTCGCTTGCTCTCTCCGTCTCCCCCTCTCCACTCCCTCCCTAAATACAACAAAGCTACACCACATCTACAGCATTAAACTCGAATGATAATTTTATTGCTGGCTAAAATCATCGACTGTGCTCGGTGTCCAACGTATTAAAGGACATGGCTCAAGAAAACAAAATTTATCAACAGGGAATTCTTCGTTCTCATTATAATTATGAAACTTGCGTCATCTATATTGTAGTTCTGAATTCTGATTCAATTTATCAACTTATTACGTATCAACAGCACACTATGAAACATTCACTTACATTCATGTACATTTTTTCACAACACTTTTCCAAATTACATTAAGCGATGAAAATCGATAAAAAAATTTAAGTCGAAGGTAAAACCTTGTGTGCGGCATAACTGTTTCTATTCAATTAAAGACTATACAGAGCACCAAAAAGGAATTTAATATTAATTTTAACAATGATATTTAATGTATTATTTTACAATTTGAATTGTAAAATTTTAAAAACCTGTAAAGAGTATTGTACTTCAGCTTCTGTGCCGATGACCCCATCACAATCACGTTTTTCGTCTAGTTCCCAAAATTCCTTGAGCCAATGCTGAGACGGCCCCTTTTTTTGCTTCTGGACATAAATGTAACTTCACTATCACTGCTCGTCGCCTAGAGTTCTGTGGGAAATATAGTTATTCAAATCATCGTTCTCCATGTTGTCGAGCCAGAAGTATACTCATTCACGAAGGAAATGACGAGGGAAAAGAACGAACCCAAATATGTAGGGTATTTACCTTTCAAAATAGCTTTTATTACCCGGGAGCGAATATTCATACGAATACAATTCTGGCCAAAAACGTTTATTTCGCTCTATATTCAGAATTCAATTATTATATAGCTTAGGGTAGGGATTCCAGAATTAAGAAAACTTGCACAGAACGCACTTCTTCCCGTAGCACGTCACACACGTAAAATAAACTTTTCTATACGGCCGCGTACACATCCCTTACCGACGTTCGACCACGCCAAGGACATTCCAGAAGAAGTCATCGTCTCCGAGTTTCGTTCCTACCCGCGCGTTGCAATCTCCCGATGCGCCGCCCGCCGCCCGCCTCGTGCCTTGAAGTCGGCCGCCCTTCTTCTGTAGCAGGACTTCCATCGGCGCCTCCCATTACATTACTCCCCATTAGATTCAGTTCCTGATTGATAATGAAGGCTCGTTGGTTAGCGGGTGACCCGTTCGCCGAAGACAAAACGAGACGAAGTCTCAGCGAGGCCTCACGAGCATATCCAAGTGATTAGCGGAAACTGGTTCTGGAACGTTCTGCTGCATTAAGGGCCGGAAAGCGAGGCAGATCGCGGTTATTCCCTCAGAATGTTGGGGGTTGATGTGCCGCGAAATTCTCGTTATGGAATGCGCTGAAAAAACACTCACATCGTATTAATATCCACGAGAAATTTGCAATTAAGGAAGATGTGGAAGTTAAAAATACAGAATTTGTCTGGAATAATCGCAAGATCCATCCATGCACCACTATCAAACACAGACCATTCGATTGACACAATAATATTAGTTTCAAAGCTAAGGAATCCAACATCAAACAAAACGGAAGCTGTTGTTGTTGACATTGTTATTGTCATTGTTATTGTCATTGTTATTGTTATGATTATGATTATTATTATTAACAATAACTCCTAAATTCATACGAAAGATGAAATGTAAAATCTATGTCACCTTGCAGTTTCTTAATGATGTATCTCTACGGTATTTGTCGAAAATTCACGTTTGTCTGATTGTCTTTACTATTAGTAATAATACTTTATTTTGTATTAAAATTCTTTAAAATGATTATGGTATTTTTAATAATTATTAAAAAGCTGCACACTTACGATTACAAAACAAAGATCTGTAGAAAAGTGACAACGGAAAAACACAACTTACGCACTATAAGAAAAGTTGAATACCCCCATGACGTTGTTTCATGTCACTGAGTACTCATTCTCCAAAACTTATGACACAAACGAGAGAAACACACACGGTTTGATTTCGAAAATAAAACGCTATTTAAGTTATGCAGAACCAGAAGTATAGTTTACACGCCTGCCATGAATAAATTGATAGAGTATCAAATAAAAAACATTAAAGTCGCATTTAAACTAAAAAAATAAATTTAATTTAGGCTTTACAGCAAAGCATTCTTCAAAGTCTGCATATCTGATTCTGGAAATTTCTTCTTTCTGGAAACACCGGCAACACGCTAGAGAAGCACACACGGTTGGCGCACGCGCTTTGAAGTTTGCATTCCTCGGGCGGCGGCAGATTATGCAACGACACCCGCTGATTCTGCCCAGAGCCTCGGACTGGCTGCCGCGCCGGCTTATCCGAACGCGGATCTGCGCACTCGCGCCTGTTGTATATTCATTGGCCACCCCGCCGTACCACTTCTCATGTACGCGTTTAATATCAAGTCTACGTACTCTCAAAAGGCCCGTTCTTTCTCCGGTGGCTACGTTACCGGTGTGTGTGTGTGTGATGTTTATGAGGCAGGAATGCGGTCTAGATAGTTTCTAAACTGAGATACCAACAGTCGTTCGAGAGACGTCTGTATTTTTTTTGTTCTAAGCAGCGTAGTTCGTTTTTCATTCGGTTGCCTGAATTCACGCCGAACGGGGGAGATATATTTTATGTCGTAATGTTCTTAGTAGTGGCGATGGTGTATTGCGTTGAGCACTATTATGGCTCTCACATTTCTTGTTAGAACATTAGTTTCAGATGTCGACTTCTGTGGCTGGTGGTTCCGGCATTAATCTACCCAGGTGGTTGTCTCATCAATACCAAATATTAAATTCATTGGCCATTTCTTGGACGATGTATTTCCTATTCCTAGCAGATAAACAGTCACTAATACTACATACGACTTTCCAGGACCTATAACACATTTAGCAAATTATTAACTGTTTTAATATGGGTGTAGTTTGAATAGTTTGTGTTCTACAAGGCATAGAAAACTCAATCTATGGTTGTGTGCGATTTATCAAAAATATATTACAGATCCATGAGATGTGAATTAAGATCCCTCAGACGTAAAGTGATATACCATGCACGTTAAATATCATGCAGGATATAAGATTAATATCAATTGATTCATTGTTTTTTCTAATTAATACCCGATGCATGCATTCCAAACCGAACTGTCTCACGATAATAAAACAGTAATGATTGCAAAGAAGTTGATTATAATTCCTGCACAAAAATGTGAGAAAGCGTCGTTCATGACAAATGGGAGATAAAACAATTTCAAAATTTCGAAGTGGGATCAAACAAATTGTTGAAAAACCAATACTGTCAAAGTGGAAGTAAATTCTAATTTTTTCACGATATTTAAAAAATACACTTATATTTATCACTCTCGGAACCAAACGTTTCTTTCTCGGAAATTAATACCTCTAACGTTTATACAATTGCCATTTTAAAAATCGCGTTCCAATGTCACTTCGGAACCTGGACATCCCGAATTGGACACCTTGAATAAATTTCAATGTTATTGAAGGAACATTTTAAATATTAAAGAATTATTAGCTATATTTTTTGCAGTATTCTACAATAATTTAGTGCAATTTCGTGCTAAAATATTTTCAGTTCTTGACGTATGGCAAGAAAATATATATTTCAAACATTTTTTGTGTGTGTGTGTGTTTTCAGGCCTTTTCGCAGGGACACATCATCACAACCTATCTTTGAAGAAGAAGTTTAATCTTCACTACGATACTCCGACTGGACAAATCTTCTCTACATCTACAGATACTAAAATACGATTGCAACGTTTTTTGTGGAGAGACCTTGTGAAACACCAGAGTCCCCACAAAGCGACTAAACACGGCACGATTCCGAATTTCTTGTTAGCATCCATTTATTGACTTATTTATAGATTCACTGATTAATTGATTATTTATTCCGGACGATACAACTACTAGGGTCATTAATTGAAGCGCATACTTTGTGGAGGTGGGGTGGTGATCTTCTCCCCTTAGATGGTGCGATCCGGTATCGACCTACTGTCGGCCAGTGGGGTTTTCCTCAACCAGGTATCTTCTAGTAGCGGGGCAACCCCCTCCCCCAGCCGGGAGAAGCTCTAAGCGCCCGTCCGTTCTCTCAACAAGTGTGGTAGTGTAGTGCATGTGAGTGTGTGTGTAAGTAAGAGGTGATGTTAGGACAAGAAAGAGGTAAAAAAAGATGGCGCACGGTCCGTGGCCCGTTTGTTAGGGTACTGCTTCGTCATTTGCTAAGTGTTGATCGGAGAAACCACGGAAAATGCCTATCAGAGCAGCTGATTACTAGAATTCTCATCCAGACAGCGGCTGAAATCGACCTAGTTTTGTAGCTAGTGACGAAAAATCCTGCCACCGTGAGGAGTGTAACCCTAGGACCTGCAGTTCAGAGGCACTGCAGTGACATCAGCTGATGCCCTGAGCCACCTCTCCCAGTAACTTCGCTCGTAACCTAGCTGTGTAGGTAGTGTGGAAAATGCTGCCACCGTGGAGAGTGTAACCCTAGGACCTCCTGATCATAGGCACTGCAGAGACATTAGCTAATGCACTGAGCCACCTCTCCCAGTAACTTCGCTCGTAACCTAGCTGTGTAGGTAGTGTGCAAAATGCTGCCACCGTGGGGATTGTAACCCTAGGACCTCCCGGTAAGAGGCACAGCAGTGACAACACTTGATGCTCTGAGCCACCTCTCCCGGTTTGTTAGGATCCAATAAGATTGATATGATACAAGTATCACCAACAGTTGAGGAAGGTTTTAATAAAAAATCCTAAATAATGAAACAGTATCTTCTTACCTAAACAAAGATGGAAGAAAATGTGACATTGAGGTCAGTTGTTGCCTTCTTCCATAGTATAGGACTATTGAGATAAAGCAAGTTAAATCAAGTTTTGTTTAAGATGGAGCCTGAATATTTGATTAAACGACTCATTTTATTTTAGCGCGTTCTAAGGATAAACGTTTTGGACATGTGGTTTAATCAATTTCTCTGAAAATATCTTTTGACAAAAACAGTTTAATCAGCAATGTAATATCTCTTTCCAAACCCGTAAAAAACACGTAATTTAAGATTTTTTAAAATTTTGAATGAAGCAAGTTTTTAATGTAGCATATAATTAACTATTAAAATTTTTGTTCAGGAGATAAAAAAATCCACCTTTTTGAAGAAGGGAAAATGACCACAAGTTGAGGAAGGAAGGATGCACTCAGCCCCGAGTCAACAGTAACAGGTAGATATTTTTTAGAAACAAACTGTTCATGAAAACTTTGGCAACTGTTTTGTACATCTTTGCCGGAATGAAACTTTAAACATTTAATTTCAATAATACTAATACAATAATAGTTCGGTAACATTCCTCCCTGAGTACACTATTCAACATAAAAGGAAATGTGCAATTAACAGAACAGAGCTCACTCTACTGAGTGTAACTCAATATTTTTTTGGTAAAAATAAATACAACCATAGAAAACACGTAGGCTTCTTACACATGTTATACGATGTTTTTCACACCTTCAACAAGGTAAAATCTAATCTCAGAACTTACATCGTTGGGCAAAATGCAAATCCAACGTAGCGAGGCGAGAGGGGCTGCATAAGGAAGAAAGCAAACCGGAAAAGAAACAAGAATGCAAATGAGAAGCGGTGTACCCCAAGGACTATCGATTCGAATTTAAAATCAGAATAGGACGTATAATAATTTGCATTAACGGGTTCGACACAGCAATAATTACCGATGTGACAAATTAATTAACTGTAATAGCATTTCGGTTTCCCTACCTAGGCACGAGCGACGGGGTTCGTTCATCTTAATCATGCCATCTGTCGAACGTATCGATTTAAAGCACCGAATGGGATTTAAGGGGAAGGGGTTGTTCGTTATTAATATTGAGGACTTGGCTACGTCGAAGGGGCTTAGACCGCCGTATTTTAGCTTCAGTTTCAATCCGCATTAGCCTAAGTAAGAGCCCCACTCTATAAAACAAGCGAGCAGCGCCGCGCGATGCGATCGAAACAGAAAGAAGCCGCGAATATATTTGCGTGCCGTGCCGACGAGGGTTCTTAGATTTTTTCGCCGCGATTGGATCTGTAGAAAAAAGCACGGAGTAAACACGGTGTTTCGCAAGCGGTGTTGCCAGATGCAATATATTTTTCTATAGGTGTATCGATATTCAATATGAGCTAAATTACGTGGGTGAAAAATAATACGCAACTTTGTTTGGAGGCTAAAATTGAATTAATCTGAGGAGAAACGGAACAACGTCATTTCTTGCCACTTTTCAGCAGGAAGGAAATATTAGATAATACTCACACATGTTATTCTATCCTGTCCAATTATTATGTGTGATTTCACTAATTATAGGCTAAACACTGTTATGACGTGATTACTGTCTTCATAGTTCAATTCACCTATGACATAAGCCTTAAAGAACAACTTTCCCAACAAGAAATAGAAGCATTTTTGACTTGTTCTCCTTCTCATGCTAATTCAATTATTTTGCTTTATAAGTTTACTTTATTCTTTGCGTCTATTTTATGGTCCTTTTACAGCCAAATCAATTGCCGCCGGATATCTAAGAATCTTTCTTTCATCCACTAATTTGGCTGCTTCTCTTTCGCAGCACTAATGACCTTCTGATAAGAGGCAAGCCTGTCACCACAATGTAGTTTAATGGGAAACAGAGATCTCAAACCACGAACAATTTTAACAATTCCCTCTCACATATCGTTTTGGTGGGTATGCCCCCAAATGCTGAAAAACTGGGGGTTTCGAAAACAGACTTCACTTTTTTCTCAAATAAAGTTATTTGACCTTTACATAGTTTTTTACTTTTAAAGTATCTCTAGAGTTTTCATTGGGATTTTAAATATTTTAATAGTATATAGCTTATATTTGAAAAAGATTTTTTAAATTAAAATGAGCAGTATACACTTAAAAAACTTAAAATTGTATTTTTATTTAGTTATACAAAGAAGAATCAAAATTAAGTGTTGTACTTGTATAAACACATTGAAATTGAGACGTAGTACACGTCAAATAAATCTACAGAGTAAATGGAATTAAGTTAAACGTTGCCTGTCGAAAATCTAATTTTTTTTCTAAATTCTACATTTGAAAGCAACAGTGCGCATTTCCGCACCTAGAACCCCCAGGTTCATATTTTTGATTTGGCAACACTGCGAAGAAGCCGCCTGTTCGGCGTGCAACAAGGTGCATCTGTTCCATTGAGCATTCCTTCTTTCGTAATTGAAATCAGATAACTTGCTTAAAGGCCTTCGAAAGCAGACGAGAAATGGATTTGTTTTCGCTCAGATACGTTGTTTTATTCACTTCGCCAGCCATTTGTTTGCTTTCAAAGGACGTATCAGCAGCAAACAGTGGAGGACATATACATACAATAACGAACGAAACAAAACAGATAAGGAAATCAGAATTCTGAGCATGTTCCTACAAAGGGATAAAGCAAAAGCTTATTTTTGGATATTTTTTCTTGAACAGATTTGCATTGAAAGTACATAAAATACACCGAGGTACTTATAGCATTGAATTTTATTTCAATGTTATATCTGGGTATACTTTAAGAGTCCTTCAATTAAAATACTTGCATAGAAAAGTTTTATGCTATCTTTGGTAAAGTGAATGTCCGTTAATTTTTAATGGCCAATTATATATTATTTCTAACAAAATATTTCTAATTCAAATAAATTTTGATTCTGATCAGTGTATTACAAATTTAAATCATCAATTTGAAGAAAACTAAAATAAAATTGATGCAAGAAGAGAATTCAGAAAAATATCATAAATCAGGTGTCAAACATTTTTCAATGACAATTGTACTGAATGTTGTAAAATGAAAATAAGTGAGCCCAGGAAATGTAAAATGAAAAAAAGTAAGCTGTGTCATTTCACAGATTGAAGTCCAGATTTTAGGACTTATTTACCATCAAAATGGAGATACAAATCATTTCATAGTTTCTAAATTACATTGTATTTCACTAAAAAGAAAAATATCGCATGTTTAAAATACACTTTAAGAACGTGATTTTTATTTACATTTCACTAAAAAGAATGAAACGTTTGGAAGTTCAAACATATGTACTGCTGAACTTTTCACAAGTAAATAAAATGTTACCTGTTACCATTGTTCTTAATTTCATATTGTACAATAATTTCCTACCATTTTCTCTTCGTGGACCTTCGTACTGACACCGACTGTTTATTGCAAGGAATATTACACATTAGACGGAATGAAAATACCGTGTGGCGGGAAAGAAGCTTGTTTTGTGCAATGCCAGGTGGTAAGTGTGTAGTTTATTCCGTGTTTAAAACATTTTCGTTCATTTGTTTAAGGATTAGCAACAAAAAGGAAATGAATTCTGAAAAGAAACGAATATAACAGTTGGAAATATGAACGAATGAGGAGAGTGTTTTTGCTATAAGGGACGGGAGTAAATAAGGTATATGGAGGGAATGACGAGAATATTTAGAATAAAATTCACCAACACGCAAGAGAATTTGTCATTCAATTTACAAGTTTGCAATCCAATCCACGATTGGATTGCCATACTAAACGATTAAGAACATGACGGATTGAAGAATAATTTCAATATATCTGACTGCCTAGTACAGTCCAAATTAATCCACAAAATGATTAGTGGTAGAATTTCCAGAAATGTCACGTGTGTTAATACAAACGAAATAGCATCAACACAGACACAATGAGTAAATTTGTATGGAATGTTGGAAGATGACCCAGACAGGCGACTACAATTTTTTAAGCTTGTATGCTTGATGAACATCGACATGACCCTAAATTGTTTGAAAACATTGTTCGAATAAGACAACTTTTAAGCTGAAACGTCATAATTTATTGGTAGGTAGAAAACAATCGTCTTTTGAAGAAAACGCAAAATGAACCCAATGATGCTTAGAACAGAATGGAAGCAGTTTGAACTATAAATGGCAATAAGCACATAAATTGGTACAATAAAATGGCATCTATCTGGAATTCAGAGCGTGTGTAGATATATTAACTAAAATTCAATAAATATTGGTTATTATTAAAATTTTTATAAATATTTTATTCCCAACCAAATCAATTTCTAAGTGCTAAGTCTTGACATAAAACCATACGAATATTTTTGATGTACAATTAATTTCTTAGCGTAGCGTGTGACTGTAGGCCATGACAAACGCTCTCAATCAACAATTTTGCCATTAGGAAGTTCATTACCTAAATTAAACCTTGTTTAACAAGGAAACTATGCCGTTTAGACACAATGAAATCGTCATCGAACCGGCTTTGATCGCTCCACGGCAATATCTTTACTTGTGCAGCATCGTGACTAGGGGGTTCTCGGGTTCGAGACCCGACGGTGCTGGCTTCTTGACAGTGGCCACTTAGCTAGATGTAATCCAGCCTCTCTTTGGAGGAGACGTCTAGCGAGCGGCGAATAACGGTAGTTTTCTGTGCTTTCTCCCATCAACACCAGGCGAATGCTGGAGCAGGAACTTAACAAACGGCCGCGGACCAAGCACCATCTATTCTTCCTCTTCCTTGTCCTATTCTCATCCCTTACACACACACACTCACACACACACACACACACACACACTTACACTACTATACTTACATCCACTACCATACATACATAACACAACCATATGCACGTACTACCATACATACATGCACAACAATACCATATGCACGTAGTACCATACATACATGCACAATACTACCATACGCACGTACTACCATACATACATGCATAACCCTACCATATGTTCGTACTACCATACATACATGCACAACACTACCATACGCACGTACTACCATACATACATGCACAACACTACCATATGCACGTACTACCATACATACATGCAGAACACTACCATATGCACGTACTACCATACATACATGCACAACACTACCATACGCACGTACTACCATACATACATGCAGAACACTACCATATGCACGTACTACCATTCATACATGCACAACACTACCATAGGCACGTACTACCATACATACATGCAGAACACTACCATATGCACGTACTACCATACATATAGGCACAACACTACCATACGCACGTACTACCATACATACATGCACAACACTACCATATGCACGTACTACCATACATACATGCACAACACTACCATACGCACGTACTACCATACATACATGCACAACACTACCATATGCACGTACTACCATACATATAGGCACAACACTACCATACGCACGTACTACCATACATACATGCACAACACTACCATATGCACGTACTACCATACATACATGCACAACACTACCATACGCACGTACTACCATACATACATGCACAACACTACCATACGCACGTACTACCATACATACATGCACAACACTACCATACGCACGTACTACCATACATACATGCACAACACTACCATACGCACGTACTACCATACATACATGCACAACACTACCATATGCACGTACTACCATACATACATGCACAACACTACCATATGCACGTACTACCATACATACATGCACAACACTACCATACGCACGTACTACCATACATACATGCACAACACTACCATACGCACGTACTACCATACATACATGCACAACACTACCATACGCACGTACTACCATACATACATGCACAACACTACCATATGCACGTACTACAATACATACATGCACAACACTACCATACGCACGTACTACCATACATACATGCAGAACACTACCATATGCACGTACTACCATACATACATGCACAACACTACCATAGGCACGTACTACCATACATACATGCAGAACACTACCATATGCACGTACTACCATACATAGAGGCACAACACTACCATACGCACGTACTACCATACATACATGCACAACACTACCATATGCACGTACTACCATACATACATGCACAACACTACCATACGCACGTACTACCATACATACATGCACAACACTACCATATGCACGTACTACCATACATATAGGCACAACACTACCATACGCACGTACTACCATACATACATGCACAACACTACCATATGCACGTACTACCATACATACATGCACAACACTACCATACGCACGTACTACCATACATACATGCACAACACTACCATACGCACGTACTACCATACATACATGCACAACACTACCATACGCACGTACTACCATACATACATGCACAACACTACCATACGCACGTACTACCATACATACATGCACAACACTACCATATGCACGTACTACCATACATACATGCACAACACTACCATATGCACGTACTACCATACATACATGCACAACACTACCATATGCACGTACTACCATACATACATGCACAACACTACCATACATGCCGGGAGACCGGTCGGGAGCTTAGAACCTCCCAGGGGCGGTGCACCACTGAGGAGGTACCCTCCCACCACCCTGCCAGATACCTCACACCAACCAGGACGGTACTCCGCAGGTGGGAGGTTCTTGGATGGGGAAAACCCCGCAAGCCGACGGTAGGTTTGCCATCCAGCGGGGGAAGATCACCTCCCCCTCCCGATGAAAAACATGTCATATACTTACGGGGCTACACTTACGATAGGTCGGCGCCGGATCTCGCCATCCAGCGGGGGAAGATCACCTCCCCCTCCCGATGAAAACACATATCCTACACTTACGGGACTACACTTACGTTAAGTCGGTGCCGGATCTCGCCATCCACCGGGGGAAGATCACCGCCACCTGCCGCGATATAAACATGCGTTCGGAATCACTAACAAATAATCCGATCGATACCAGACAAATGGCGCCGAAGTTCTCTAATGCACGGGTGACGGGAAGCGCGCGATCTTTCCGTCCTCAGCTTTGCCCCCTCCTCTCTCGTTTCACCTCACTAGCTAAATGCACTTACGCCGCTTCACGGGTCGTGAGACCAGTTCGGATCTTGATTTTTTCGACTGCGGCAGTGCTTAGCTGAGTTGCTAGATGTGTTGCAAGCTCATTCCTCCATCACAGAAGAAGAAGATAAAGAAGATGATGACGAAGATGAAGAAGAAGGAGAAGAAGATGAAGGAGAAGATGAAGGAGAAGATGAAGGAGAAGATGAAGGAGAAGAAGAAGAAGATCAAGAAGAAGAAAAAGAAGTAGGGCAGAAAAATAATATTCTTAGTTACAATAGCAATACCATTGCATAATATATTCAAAGTACTCATACAGTTTGTTTCCTTTGTAAAAGTTGACATTTTTTAGTTACCTACAGATAGTTATGAAATCGAACTTCAATGTAGGACAAGGAATACGAAAGCGATTTATTTCCTGCCCATTTTTCCGATGAACAATTTTCAGTGATGAGAGACGCTTTTGATATTTTTATTTTCAAAACACCACAATATTCACAAATCGGAAAATAGGACTGAGGTTGAGGGAGCAGTGTTATTGAGCAGGCCTCTACACAGCGGCCTTATTTTAAACAGCTACGTTATTTCTCGAATTCTCCGTTGGCAGACACCAGATTGCCTGACTTGGTAGACTGCCAGACACCAGATTTGGGTGTCGAGAGGTAAATAATCGTTAGCCGGTCCGGATATCCGAGATCGTTAAGACAGTAGTGTCGTAGCGATGTCGAAGCGAAGGACCGCGGGTTCGAGTCCCGCCTCGGGCATGGTTGTCTTGTGTTCGTCCTTTCACACCCCTATCATCATCATGTCGGGTCATCCTCACAGTTACCATACCGTTACAAGCAATAGAGGTCGCTAATGACCTAGAAGTTGATGCGACCTTAAATAACAAAAAATCTTTATTTACAAAATCATACGTGTCATTCCATTGTTAGATTAATCTAACTTTTGCTAGCTAGCATTGTGTCCACGACAGGACCCTGTTTTTATTTGTTATCCACAACTAGAGGTAAAGGAGACAACCAATATGTTTGGCCTCGTTTGAGCTTTTTCTTCCGTCACGTAGCTAAAGAAATAGAGACAATTTATATTAGAAAGCAGCAGCCTCATTTTTACCCCGGCAGAGAATCGAACCCGGGACCGCGTCACAGAAAACGCAACCCATGAGCTACCCGAGTGCTACCCGGGTCATTATGGTCAATTAATACACTTCAGTTGACGCTGTTTGTCCGCCCCTTACCCAAGAATTTATAGTTGTTGCAGAAGATCTCTTGACCTTTCGTGGGACGTCCATTACTCCTTCTTCCTGCATGATCGTACCATGCTGTCTTGCAGGACACTCGTTCCTGAATCTTTCACTAGAGATTTTCAAACCAATTTTTTCGGTAGTGCATTGGTTTGGGTGGTGCATTGGCAATTTTTTCGGTAGTGGGTTTTAAAGCCAATTTTTTCGGTAGTGCATTGTTTTGGGTGGCGCATTGGCATTTTTTTCTGTAGTGAATTTTCAAGTCAATTTTTTCGGTAGTGCATTGTTTTGGGTGGCGCATTGGCAATTTTTTCGGTAGTGAATTTTCAAGCCAATTTTTTCGGTAGTGCATTGGTTTGGTTGTGCATTGGCAATTTTTTCGGTAGTGGATTTTCAAGTCAATTTTTCTCGCCAATTTTCATTTCATTGCCATTTCTTACATTCGTTGGTTCTAATTTCCTCCCCGATGGTTATTTTTCCAATATTCTGTTGAGGTTCAATTCTACTAAAACGTAATATAGACAAAGTCATCATCTCAATAGAATGTCTAGATACGGCAATATTTAATAGTTAACTCTCTATAGTCTCTTATTGTTACTTCTTACGAGTCCCCGGAGCTTCATGTAATAAAAAATTTAAAAATATGCATGCAACCATGCTCTGAAAATTGGCAATATATACATATAAAATAGCCAATATATGCGCTTACAATTAAGAATGTGTTTTAAGCTAAAATATACTTAGCAACAGTTAACATTTATTTATAGGTAATCTTCATTTTATATTGTAAAACAAAATGTGAATAAAAAATATATTTTCAAACATTACAATAAGCAAATTATATATATATATATATATATATATATATATATATATATATATATATATATATATATAAAGCGAGAAAACCAATAGCGTTGTTACAAGATGCCGAATCATTCAAACCAGTTCACGAAATTTTGCTCACGAAGAAAGTTACAGGAAGTAAATCGATTCAAGCGAAAACAATCGTATCAGAAGTCTATCGGAAAAATCGTTAGTACCGTATCATTGGCATGGCTTATACTTCGAACGATTTATAATGGCACTTGACGCACATTAGCTGTTGCGGTGTCATCCACTCGGTAGTTTAAACGTCACTATAGTGAACTTCACCACTGTGGTGACGTAGAAGATCGCGAGTGGATGTCACCATGAACTACATCAAGAGCCACTACTAATAAATTGAAGTATAATTCATTTCCTTTTGAAAGAAAAATTCTCGAAAATGTCTGACTTCGACCCACAATAACTTGTAATATGTGTACTTAAATATGCACATTATATTAATAGGCAGTTTAAAAAAACTCAAAAATATGCAATTATTCAAAATAAAAATGGGCTAGAGTTGTTTCATTTTTGGTGATAGTTTTAGATAAAGGTTTGTAAATTTCTTTTCAATATGCGCAATCAGTAAAAATATGTAATTGTATGATGTTACGAGGTTTACTTGTTACTTGATATATTACTTGATCCAACTTATTATATATAACATTGTTAAACATATAACATTGTTAACCATATAACATTGTTAACCATACAACATTGTTAACCATACAACATTGTTAACCATACAACATTGTTAACCATACAACATTGTTAACCATACAACATTGTTAAACATACAACATTGTTAAACATACAACATTGTTAAACATACAACATTGTTAAACATACAACATTGTTAAACATACAACAATGTTAAACATACAACATTGTTAAACATACAACGTTAAACATACAACAATGTTAAACATACAACAATGTTAAACATACAACAATGTTAAACATACAACAATGTTAAACATACAACATTGTTAAACATACAACACTGTTAAACATACAACACTGTTAACCATACAACACTGTTAAACATACAACACTGTTAAACATACAACACTGTTAAACATATAACATTTTTACACCTATAGTCCAAAGTAGAGTAGGGAAATGTTTCAGTCTAAGGAAAAACTCCCTCAAGTATCTGTAGCAAATAAATTTCGCGAGTTGAATCCAATGACGTCTTCTGTGGGTGAAACTTTCCATTCGCGAAGTGCAGTGTAGGTAAGTCGACGAGATTTGTCCTTCGGGACAGCTGAATGCAGAGGATACGTCAGTGCCCGCGGACAGGGGAGTGCTTTCGAATTTATTATTGCATTCTCAGGGGGCCGAGCAAGCAGCCGCAGCGGAGCTTCGGAATGCCGGCGAGACGCAACCCCCCCCCCCCCCCGACCTGGGTCAAGGAAGGAGAATATGGCGAAAGAAGATGGAGGACGAAGTGCCAGATGCGGAGAATGCCTCACGTTTGTGGAGGTGGAATCGAAAAAAAAATTCATGGAGCTGTTTCAATTTACAATATTTGACCCTATTATGTTTGACAACCATGACGAAAGTGAAACTGTTTCAATCTACAATATTTGACCCCATTATTTTTGACAACCATGAAGAAAGTGAAACTGTTTCAATCTACAATATTTGACCCCATTATTTTTGACAACCATGAAGAAAGTGATTTTTAATAGTGTTATACTTTTCCAAATATTTGTTATTATGTTTCGAGATTCTCTTTGGTTATTATCATCGTCAGGCTTTTGTTTTGCGGCATGTAACATTCTTGTTTGTAATAAAGACAATGTTGTTAGAGGTAGAGATTAAATTAGAACTTTAAAGCTTGTTTTACTTACTTTTTTATTAAATAAAAAAATACAATGATCCCTCTGAGCCTATCGGCCTTGTGTCACTATCTCTCCCACTTCCAAAAAAAAAATACTTATATCTCTAATGTGATATATAAAGAACTACTAGGTCCTTAAAACTGCTGGTCTTTTTTAACCGTGGTAGCCAAAAAAAAAACATGGAAAACTAGTCTCTAAAGACGATGATACTGTAAATATAACTACACTCCCCGCTCAGAAACTATATTAAAGTACTAGATTTACTTTTTATTTGTTTTTGTGATTTTAAAATTTTACAGTTGTATGGAGATAATGCTTGCTTGTGGGTTGAAAAAGGCATTGTAAGACTTATTGTTTCATTGAAATTATCTCAAAAAACTGAAGATTTCTTTCGTTTTGATGTATTATCAACGATACGGCATTAGAACCACAATAAATATTAACTGAAAAATTAAGTTTCTTGGTACCTTGTAACAGTTTTTTGATACTGTTTATAAATACATCAAATCATTAAAAATGACATGAAATTGACGAAGACTCTAAATACTATAATACTGGCAATTATCGCAACTCAAAAGCAAACCTGGATTTAACACACGCTCTACCAAAACGTTTCTTCTATCGGTCACGAAGCATACAGGATTGAAAATCGTACTGTGTTATATAGTCTAAGCTATCCGGGACGAGCCATGTCTCTGTCGCGGTGGTTCGGCCAACATCTTATGGCCTTCCTCAGATCGTACTGCCGAAGAAGTACGCTCTGAGGAAGGCTTCATTTTCCTTCCAAATTTCTCCATTCCGTTATTTTCCGTAACGTAAAGTTAGCAATTTTTCCGTATTTTCGTATACACGCTTCACTATCTTCCTACCATCGTTTCATTCTACAGATGAAGTTGTCCACTCTGTTAATTTCCATAATGAAAATACCCTAATATTCCTGAACCAGACCTCCGCTTTCTCTATTCCTAACCTCGTGAACCACAGTTTCATTTTCCATTTCCTTTATTTACCATAAAGTTCCGATTATTCCCGGGACAGACATCCCTTTTATTTTATTCTTAACCTCGTTAACTACCGTTTCATTTTTTATTCCTTTATTTTCAGTTCTGTAACGCCCCGACCCTCAGTGGGTCGTTGGTTAGCGAGCTCGCTTTCCACTGCGGAACCCCGAGTTCACTTCCCGACCGAGGCAAATTACAACCGTGCGCTTTCGTTAGAAATGTAAGTACTCATTGCAGCGTGATGATGAGAAAGCCCACCCTGAGGTTAAGAAGACGGTGGAGGGATGACTGCGTGCTAATCCCATGGCCGAGAGGCTGGGTGGCCGCTGGCCGGCCGAGGCCCGTAGCGGGCCGTGGAGCCCAAGGAAAGTAAAGCCCCGAAAATCCCAGGCACCTGTTCCCGCCTCTGTTCCCAAACGGGTGGGCGCCGGAGGGGCTGTCGCCGGCGCGTCGCGTCGCGTCGCGGTGGGCGGTGGGAGGCGTCGGGGGCGCGACCTGGCGATGGACGCGCGATACGCGGACGCCCTTTCACGCGACGCCGCCGACGCCGACGCCGCCAACGCAGGCGGGGGCCCCGCGGGTCGTGGGACCTGCGAATGGAGGTCGCGGCTTTTCCTCCTCCTCCTCCTCCTCCCACAAACGACGATGGAGAGAGAGAGAGGGAGAGAGAGAGAGAGGGAGAGAGAGAGGGAGAGAGAGAGAGGGAGAGAGAGAGAGGGAGAGAGAGAGAGGGAGAGAGAGAGAGAGGGAGAGAGAGATTTTGCGTGGCGACGTGTAAGGCGGGTCACATGACCAACAGCATGTCTAAATACAAGTGGTGCACAACGTGTCGCTCTCAATTGAGTTCCTTCCGAACTGGCCGCCCCGGCACACGTCCTCCCACATACGGCGAAAGAGAGAGAGAGAGAGATCAAAAGAAAGAGAGAGAGAGAGATCAACAGAAAGAGAGAGATCAACAGAAAGAGAGAGGTCAAAAGAAAGAGAGATCAAAAGAGAGAGAGATCAAAAGAAAGAGAGAGAGATCAAAAGAAAGAGAGAGAGATCAACAGAAAGAGAGAGAGAGATCAACAGAAAAAGAGAGAGATCAACAGAAAGAGAGAGAGATCAACAGAAAGAGAGAGAGATCAACAGAAAGAGAGAGAGAGATCAACAGAAAGAGAGAGAGATCAACAGAAAGAGAGAGAGGTCAAAAGAAAGAGAGATCAAAAGAGAGAGAGATCAAAAGAAAGAGAGAGAGATATCAACAGAAAGAGAGAGATCAAAAGAAAGAGAGAGAGATCAAAAGAAAGAGAGAGAGAGAGATCAACAGAAAGAGAGAGAGATCAACAGAAAGAGAGAGAGATCAAAAGAAAGAGAGAGAGATCAACAGAAAGAGAGAGGTCAAAAGAAAGAGAGATCAAAAGAGAGAGAGATCAAAAGAAAGAGAGAGATCAAAAGAAAGAGAGAGAGATCAAAAGAAAGAGAGAGAGATCAAAAGAAAGAGAGAGAGAGATCAAAAGAAAGAGAGAGAGATCAAAAGAAAGAGAGAGAGATCAAAAGAAAGAGAGAGAGAGATCAAAAGAGAGAGAGATCAAAAGAGAGAGAGATCAAAAGAGAGAGAGATCAAAAGAGAGAGAGACTGGAACCGAGAACGACATTTTGCGTGGCAACAAATAAAGCTGCGATGTGACCAACAGCATGTAAAGTCTAAATACAGGTGATGTACAACGTCTCGCTCTTAATTGATGTACTTCCGAACCAGGTCGCCCCTACACACCCTGCTTCTTGCACTCCGAGCAGTGTGTGGTCGAGGGTTAACGCGCAGCAAGACAACTGGATTGTTCATCCTGCGCCACTTCATCTGAATGACCGTTCGCAAATTCTGCAATATTACACAGGAACGTCCGGGCAGCATTTCGTGTATCGCAGCGACGCAACAGGCTGTGAGACACTGGAGCCTATCACAGGCGGAGACTTCCACGACACAGGGATACAAATGTTTATCCTGAAGGACACAAATGTCTCTATTTTTTGTGGTGATAATGAAGAAAAATAGTGCTACATGTACTGTTTTTGCTACAATAAAGTTTTCTCGTGAAGTTGTGTTTTCTTATTGTTGTCGACACTTCCCAACTTATTTTCTGGACGCACCTTCTCTATGCTGGTATTTCACTGACACCGGCTTAAGATGCGACATGTTTGTCTGTGTTTTCAAAACAACGATGTTTCTATAAACACATCGATTCATTAAATCCGATATTTTTAACAACGATATTTTGTGCTCGTTGTTTTTATACTTTCAATGTTTTCTTTGTGAAAGAAAAAAGTTTTTTACTCACAACATTGTAAAAGTTAGCATATAAATTAATAACAGATAATACCAAAGCCTGATCATGTGACCGAACAAAGCAAACGCTGTTTACAGTTACTTCATCGAGCAGACTATCTTTCCCTCGAGAGATGGCCTGGATGCCCTGGTTTACTACGCCTTTCCGAGTATTTCGCAAGCGCAGAGGCGTGCGACTCATGTGCTAGTGTAGGGTGTCCCCTTTCTTTCCACATCCTTCTATGGCGAACTGAGGACGTTCTGTTCCATTGAGATAACCTGAACGATCAGGATTTTAGGCAGTTTTTTTAATTGTACCTATTATTATCATTATTATTGAATTACTTTTTACTTTTATTCAGAAAAATCATAGTTAAAAAATTAACAAACACTGCACGCTCTCTAATTATATTGTCTCTCTCGCAAACGCAAATCTTAGAAGGTACTACATCACTTTCAAAAACATCGAGGATTAAAACACTGAAGCAGCATGCACAAGTACTATTTTCCTTTTAATCTCCGAATTTTAGCAAATCAATCATTAGGTTACGTGACCTTTCTTCTTAGTAGAAAACAGAGACTCTGGACAAAGGAAACAAGTTATTCCGTCCTCCAACAATCTCAAAACTAACAATTAAAAACAAATTTAAAAAAATGTACATACGACTTGGAAATGTTAACGAGTACTAAAAGGAAAAAAGTATCTGTTAGAGGTTAAATTCGGCTCTTATTATCAACAAGAAAAAAACGTTATACTATGTAAAGTCATTCCTCAATAGAAAAAACTACGCACCATTTTTCAATTTTGTTCGTACTTTGAAATATATGCTTATATTTCAAATTGGGTTTTACATTTTTAATATCTTATATTTATAACAATGAGTTAATGGTCTAACTCCATAAAAAACACATTTCTTCACAAGTCCCTTCAATTAACTGTGGAAATAGTACCAACGGATGTGAGTCTATTACCTAGATACATTTAATATAATTGATTGGCGTGTTGCGTTAAGCCTGATGGTCTATCGGCGTACGGTGGACGATAAAGACGTGTGCAGGCAAATGAGTGACATATCTTTATCGATCTGCGTAGATGAGGCAATCGTGGGCAATTTCACCTTTCAAGAACAACATGCAATTAATGAATACGTCAACGCCAAGCCAACAAGTAGCGTTTCGAACGGCGACATCTGCCGAGTTAGCTCAGAGCCAGCGTTGGCGCATCCTGTGCAGCTGCAGCTAGTGAATGTTTTTATCGCGGCAAGTGGCAATGTACCTTGCCCCCAACTGGATGGAGAGATGCGGCGCCGACCTAAACGTCGGGGAATTTTCCTCCTCAACGAATCTCCGAAGCGGGGCACCGCCCCAGCCGAGACAAGTTCTACGCTTCCGACGTGTGTGGTAATGTAGGGCATCAAAGGTCTGTATGTGTGCCAGTGTGTGTGAGTCGGAGAAAGTATATAGGCGAGAAGGAAGGAAGGATGGCCCCGTGGCTCTTTTCTGGTAAAGCCTGTTTTACACGGTCAGTTTTGCATCCTTTTTTCATCATTTTTCGGTAGAGTAAATGGATGGAAAAAGGACGTTCGTTTCTACGTAGTATGTTTCGGTACCGAAACCGGATGAGTGTTTTACACGGTCATTTCTGTCTTTGTACGTAATCATGAAGAAAATACTTCCTCCGGATGCCCCATACAGCGCTGAAGTTCAAACATTTGAACATCGCATCTGTGGTAACAAATTAAGTTAGTTTAGGTCAGGACTGAACTCGGATGCGACAATATTAGAATACAGTGCATAATTTATTTATCTTTCCATAACCACTTCACATTACAATTCAACACATCAGAACGCTTTCAGGCAACTACAAAATGATCATATCGCTCCACACGCATAACAAAACTAGAGAAACTTCCGTAAAGTGCCGCCAGGAGCGCGGTAGTCAAATGGGATGAAATCTGAAAAAATTAAGCATGCGTCATTTTTTCTTACAAATTACATCCAGTCTGGCCTGTATCTTTTCTGTACCGACGAAAAATGATGAAAAAGTGATCGTGTAAAACAGGCTTAAGGCACTTATCTGGCATTCGCCTGGTATTGATCGGAGAAACAACGGAAAACTAATGATCAGAGCACCAGGCAGCTAGAGTTATCTTCCACGGATGAATTCGGCTTCGCTATTTTCCTTATTCATTGATTACCAGCGATTCCGGAAGATTCAACTGCTGTGATTTGTACCGTAAGTCTAGTGGGTGTTTATTGCATGTAGTGGAGGTGACGGTGATCTTGCCCTGCGAGATGGTGAGATCTGGAGCCGACCTACCTCTCGGCTAGCGAGGTTTACCCCAACCAGGCATCTCCCACCAGAGGGTTTTCGGGCGAGTGTGATAGTGTGAGTGCCTGAAAATGTAAGTATGTGTAAGAGTTGAGGACAGGACAAGGAAGATATGCGTGATCTGGGCTGTCCGAGTGACGCCGCGTCGAAGGCTGTGTTGCCGACGTTTCGACCGTCTTGTCGTGGTCTTCCTCAGGGCTGGTATGCGCCGTGATGGTCAGCGCTGGGGTGTATATTCATGTCTGGGCCGAGTACAATTGGCATATGACTCTGGCCGCGGAAGCCTACGACTTCAGGGCAAGGAAGAGGAAGGAAAGATCGCACGCGGTCCGTGGCTCGTTTGTTAGGGTACCGCTCCGGCATTCGCCTGGTGTTGATCTTAACCATCACAGCCGGGAAGAGCTCTAAGCTCCCCATCGGTCTCCCGCCATGTGTGGAGTGTGGTGCATGCTAGTGTAAGGGGAGAGGATAGGGCAAGGAAGAGGAAGGAAAGATCGCGCGCTGTCCGTGGCTCGTTTGTTAGGGTACCACTCCGGCATTCGCGTGATGTTGATCGGAGAAACCACGGAAAACCACCGATCAGAGCAACTGGCTAATAGAATTCTTCTTCGCGCAACGGTTGAATTGTAACGGGTTATGCGGCTAGAGTCAAAAAGCTTTCGTCCCGGAATATTACATATCATTACACTTATGGGACAAACGACCGTTGTAGACGCGCTAGGAAACACAAAATAATCAAACTTAAAAATGGTGTTCTCCCCCGAAAACATCCCTTGCCTGTGTAGCACCCGCACTTCAGTTTTCACACGATCGCGCCTAATCTGGGCAACTTACTCTCCTACGCACGTCCCGCGCAATCATTCCAACATGGAAGACATCCGCTACACGAGCGATCAGGCAAACAAGACTGCGTTCTCTGCAGATTAAGAACATGGCCATACGAGACTCAGCGAGAAAAAAGCGGTACCGGCAAAAATTCTCACCAATAGCTGAGCTGATGGAAGGAAAGTCAACCAACGCGATAAAGAATCTGCACGGGTAGAGGTTTGTCACTGCGAAACGATAGAAGTAAAGACTTTTTACACGTCAGCACTATCGACCTTCATGTGCATGTGCAAAACGAGTTTCGCATCAATCTCTGCAACTACTCGTGCGCAAAAGATCAAAACTGTAGTGGATTGCTGTATAAAATACCGAGAAATATCTCCCTTATAACGCAACTTCGAGCAGAGAGCTATGGCCAGAGTGGTAAATTTCGTTAGATTGATTAGAGATTCCGGGCAGACACTATGTACTAGACAGAAGGTAATTACACCGTTAGTGTAGTAGATGTTTCCTCTGCATGCGACGGCGATCTTATGCTGCTATATGGCGAGATCCAACGCCGACCTATACGTGGCTTGCTGTAGTTTCTCCAACCAGGTATCTCCCACCAGCGGAGCTCCGCCCGAACCGGGACAACCTCTCAGTTCCGACCGGTCGAAAGAAGAAAAGATCGCGCGCTATCCGTGCCCCCAAGCATTCGCCTGATATTGATCGGAGAAACTACGGAAAACTAGCTATCTGCGCAGCCGGCCGCTACAATTCTCCAGACTGAACTCGGTCTAGCTATGAGTATCTAGCTCGTGTCGAAAATCCTGCCACTACGGGAACTCGAAGCAAGGACCTTCCGGTTAGAGGGACTGCAATGACATCAGATGATGCCCTGAGCCACCTTTCCCGGTTATAAACTTCGTAAATTTATCGCTGATCTCTCACATGACTCATAAGATATATTTACCGTAAGTAAGCTTCACCTCGATTTCAAATAGAATAAAATAATACCTACATTTATGTAACATGTTAAGTTCAATCATTTGGAACAAATGTAATGATTTTCTTTCCAGTAATTGAAAAAGTCAAACCACTTTTGACGAAAGGTTGTACAAAATAGGGCAAAACTGATGTATACGATAATGCAATTTTAACTGCTTTCATAAAAGTAACTGTCTTCAATTTCATGGGATCAAAATAGTAATACAGAGAAATAAACTGTTTTTTTTTTATCAGAGCGCAAACAGATCCCCCTTTTCCTTTTGCCGCATGTGTTTTGTGAGGTGGCAGGAAGGTATTATAGTCGGAACGCCTCCTCGCAATATCAGTGGTGACTATTCCACTCATGAAATTAAAACCAATGGTGTTCAACTACATATATAATGTCCCAATCAAGGCGGTGTATCTCAGAAATTGACTGCTTTTCTATCTGATTTCTCTTACCACCCCTCCCCACTGGCCAATGCAACTCGTCTATTTTAAAACGCGATATTTATTAATCGCTGTGTTGATTTGCAATAAACAGCGTATGTATTACAACATAACCTCTTTAATTTTAATGTATTCAATTATTTTAAATAATTGGCGCATTTTAGAACTCTTCGATGTAATTTCATTCGTGGAATATTTCTATTAAAAACACTCGTACTTTGAAATTTCTCCTCGGTTCCTGAGTTAGAGATTTATGGACAATTTCCAAAGCCCTCATGGTATAACGTATTATAAACTAATTTCTTGTCTCGTTCAGCACTATCCACCACAGCTAAAGGAGTAAATCCAACCATTGTGATGAAAATGATAAGAACAGCATAAATTACCTCCAACGAAGGCAAATTATGTAGCCGGAATTCCGCACAAATTATAAACAGGGGAACTGGAGACTTTCCTTGAGAATATCAAACAAATTTAAAGTAGTTTAAATAAATTATAATTTTTTTAGAATATGTTAACAATAAAATTAATTTTATGTTATTATTTTATGTTAATGTTTCAGCGTCAGCGAGACAGAGCTAGGACAAAAATTCTGTAAAATTATATTAAGATTTGTAAAAACTGCATTACACCCTGAGGAAGGTCGCAGAATGGCGACCGAAACGTCGGCATCTTTGCCGTGGACGCGATGACACCCGGACAGCCAATTGAATATTTTCCCCCGCCTCATATGGTATTAATTGGGCAGTTTTTCTCGAACGATGACTTTGCTTCCCCCTCTCAGGCACAATAAACAGTTGACAGCAAAAGCTCGCAGCGGTCACTAATGACAACATTGCAATCACATCTTCACGGGCGCAAAATAGAAACTATTTTTTGTTGAAGATCAGAACACCTGTTAACGTTTATTCTCCAAAGAAATCTAAAGAAACGACCAAAACAGGTGAAGATCCAACACAGGAGATGCCTCGAACTCCTCAGTAAGTTAGGAACGCAACTCATTGCGAAAGTTGCGAGAGCATCACTGATTCTCCAGAGATGAGCACTGCTTCGTGAAATCTAGTGGCAGATTTCGTGGCTAATACCCGCACTGTATGGGGCACTGCACCGGAGTTTGCGGCGGCGATGGTGTAACGATTAGCGTTTCGGACTGTTGTACCCAAGTTGGCGGGTTCAAACCCGGTCGAAGCCGTGGATTTTTCAGGGCGAAAAAATCCTTCGTACGCCTTCCTTCGGAGGGGAAGTAAAGACGGCTGTCCCATGTTCGTAGATTTACTTGCATGTAAAAGATCCTCAAGTCTAAATGACGCCTCTGAGCTAAATTCAAATCGCCTGTTTCTCGCCCAAGAAATACCTCCTTTCTCTGCTAGTTGGTGAAAGGACCGTAGCGAAATTTGCGGGGTCAGACGGAAGAGCAGGCCTAATGGCCTGAGTCTCGCCACGTAAAATAAGGCATTGATTCAATTCAATTCACTGTACCCGCATTTCTTCACTCCACCGTTCAAGGCAAGCTGTGCGAGTATTATTCCTGCACTGCACGTCGGGCTGTGCGGAGGAGGTTCCAGGTGGCGGTGGCTGCGAGCGGTCTGCGCAGGGGGCCGTGGGGGACGCGGCCGTGCCCGTTCCCACGAAGCGCCGCACCTCTGGACCCTGCGCGGCGGACCGACACCTGCAGCCGCGCCTCAGATGCAGCACGGGCTCTCGCACCTGCGCCGAGTTCGACTTGGATTTCTCTATTGTGGCCGATGACATTTGCTCATTGGATTGAGATTTAGATTTATTCAGTCAGAAAGGCAGTAAAAACTGTATGTGACATAGGGGGAAAATATTATCTGCGCACGTTTTCGTAAGTTCCAGAATCCCTTCCCGCCATTTTAACTATAAATAGTTGAAAGATGAATAAAAGTTTATCACAAATAAACTTTAAAAATCGCAAGATTAGCAACATTTGAAAAACTAGACATTTTCGTTCCCGCGTTATAGACAACTTATTTGCATCGATACACGAATTGCATATATGATTTTCTGCATTGCTAACCAAATAGCTACTCGCCCTTAGCTCTACTCTTACCATTACAAGCAAAAGGAGAGTTCAACAAAACGTGCGCATAGTGAAGCTACATTTACGTCCAGAAGCAAAACAAGGGTCCATCTTAGCATTTCCTCAATGGATCAGGGAAACTAGACGAAAACCTGATCGAGATGGGGGTCATTGACCCGGAAGCTGAAGTACATTATTTGTTACATACATATTAAGTCGTTTAAAAAATTATACAATAAAAATGTAAACTAATTCATTATATATCACTGTTTTGTTAAAATAAACATCATTTTTCTTTTTGATAATCAGTATAGTCTCTAATTGTATAGAAACAGTTATGCAGCAGAAAATATTTTACTTTTAACTTAAATTTGTGAACCGACTTCAATTGTTTAATGTCATCTGGCAATGTGTTGTAAAGTAACGTACGTGTATTGTGTGTGGATTTCTAATAGTGAGCTCTTGATACAGACACTTGATGAACGTCATTTTTACGACGTGTGTTGTAACTATAAATATCAGTATTGCACGAAAATATGTTTCCACCGTTATGTAAGTCACTTTTGAAAAATATTACAGATTCGTAAATATATAACCAAGTAAGTGATAAGATTCCTAGCTCAATGAAGAGAGGCTTGCAAGGGTAACGCGGATGGAATTCGAATTATTTTCTTTTGCAATCTAAAGGTCTGAGTACTACATGATGAGTTTACCCACAATTTTATACCATATCTCAGGCGGGAATGTACATTTGCAAAATACACACAACGAGCTGCATGAAGGCTGACTGAATTTGATAGAATTCTGAATGCGTAACATAATGAACTTTATTTAGTGTTTAATTTTGTTATATGTACATTCCATTTAAGGTTTGATTGAATTGACAGACCTAGAAATTTTGTTACCTAAACAAAACCTAATTGCATATTATTCATTTTCAATGGAGCATGCGATTGCTGATTGAAAAGGCAATTGTTACATCTCCTGCGTTATAAAATGGATATTTTTAATCAATTCGCCTACGTCCTTCTCTGTGGGGCTCGTGATCTCAGAAATATGCTTAATACTTTAAAAAAAGATTCATTTTATAAGGCAGAAGGGGTAATAATTATCTAATGTCATGGGCCACAATAGAAAAATCGAAGTGTACTAGAGAGACAGCTTTACCGTTCTCTGCTGCGACTCTGGCCGGAATTGACTGATGTAGCTCAGAACAAAAACTGCATTTCATTTGACAAGGAGGTCCTACGGTTCCACTCCCCACGACGGCAGGATTTTCCACACTAGATAATATATAGCTAGGTCGAATTCAGTTGCTGTCTGGAGGAGAATTCTAGGGGCCAACTGCTCTGATCGGTAGTTTTTCTTAGTTTCTCAAAACGGTACTAGTTGAATGCCGGAGCAGTACCCTAACAAACGGGCCACAGATCACGCGCGATCTTTCCTTCCTCTTCCTTGCCCTATCTTCACCCCTTACACTAGCATGCACCACACTCCACACATGGCGGGAGACCGGTGGGGAGCTTAGTGCTCTTCCCGGCTGTGATGGTTAAGATCAACACCAGGCGAATGCCGGAGCAGTACCCTAACAAACGGGCCACGGACCGCGCGCGATCTTTCCTTCCCCATCTCTCACTTTCATCTCCGCAACCTTCTTAGTCTTTTTGTCACCGCCACCACCTCTCCACTCTCACCGTTAAATTTCATTTTGGTATCTATTTGGTATCTATTATATCTATCATATTTGATATCTATTATACTTTATACTTTCTATTTTCTAATATTTTTGAACCCCTTTTTTTAAATATAGGACAACACACAAAACGTCTTTAAAAATTTGAATTTTATATTATTTCATAAGACTGTTTTATTTACGAAATGCAACTAAGTTTCGGAGACTTTTCCACCTCCCTCATCAGCTACAACTGTTATTCTATATATAAAAATCAAAACGAATACATAGGCATATCCAAAACCATTTTTCACCGACTTTGGTTTGTGGTGGAATTTGTGTTGACGTAAGTTAAAAATTGGGACAGAAAAATATTAGAAAATATTTTTTTATCAAAGCTCCCGATTGGATGATACTTCCTCCTATCCTTCCAACTCGTGACCTTCAGGAGGCACTACATTTAAATCGGGCTATTCTCGGCTGAACGGAGGACGTCGCGACCTACGCAGTGCATTTCGACCTGAGGAAGGTCGCAGTCTGACGGCCGAATCGTTCGCATCTGCGGCTAGGTCTCCCGATCAGCCAAGGAGATAACAGTATGTTCTTGCCATCGTCTTTTCTCCGTTTCCGTTATCCACTGACCTTCCGGCTTTGCCACACTTCATCATCGTCTTCGTTCTCACTATAGGCTGCTCGTCTGGCTTTGCTACCACTTTCGTCATCGATTTTGACGGCTCTTTCATTATCCATTTCATCTGTTATTGAAAGGACACGGTTGAGATGTGAAGTATTGTGAGCACACGGTTGAGAAGTTACGAGATAATTTTTCCACAATGACCTTATTATAAAATTTGTTTTCAAATATGATAACAGTGTTGAGGAGGTGAATAGTTTGTTCTTAAATTAAAAGAAAAATACAGGACAAAGTGCAAAGTTCTGAAGTGTGTTTTTCTTTCTACGGTTCTGCAGAAACAAATTCAATATTGCAGAAACTTGCAGGAACAAGATCGTGACGCAAAGAGGTTTGAAGTGGCACAAAAATAATTAGGGGCGGGGTAAAAGACGTGTGAAATTAATTTTCCAAACAACATTCCTCAGCAATGAAGACACATCTGTTTCATCATTGATTCAACCACTTTCACAACTGCGAAAATATGCCGTTATAAAGCATATTGGGTACAACAAAATCCGACAAGGACAGTGAAGAAACCTCTCACACATACTACCTCTCTCGACAATACGTAACTTTCCCTCGTCTGTCCAGCCCCACCTGTATCAACATCTTTTGCGGTTGGTCAGCAGACTGCAGGATGACCCCGTTCTTTTTAATAATAAGAACTGACGCGAACAGTGAAAATAGCATTGCACTACACCAACAGAAAACTAGCAGTGTTCATCTCAAAAAACGGGAAAATGGAAAAAAAAATTTCGCTGGCATGCTCCTTCACTGGTGCAGAATACAGCACATGAATAACAATGTTAAAACCAGAGCTATATTAATTTTTCGTTTATTTTATTAACAGATTTTCTAATTAAATTTCATGTTACATCGATATCAGCGAACTGAAGTAATAAGATAGTGCGCAATTTATTGTTTGCTGTTATTTATTAAAATATGGTTAAATGATTTTAAATCTTCGGTACAAAATTCAAATGCCAACGTTTAGGAGGCATTGCTTTCTAGCTTTAGGAAATAGTACAGGATATTTTGGCAGAACCTAAAAATGATGTTGTGCAAGTTTGAATTTTAGTGAGACTTCTGAACAAATATCAAATTAACAAACATTGCTCTGAATTTTAAAGGCATATCAAACACGTTTCTTCAACGACGGTACACACAATACTTTTAATGTTTTTCATTTTCCTAAATTGTTTTATTAACTACTTTCATTCTATTTTGCTAGAAGAAATGCTTATAAAATACAACCTCTAAATACGGCTAGAGCTTCTCAACTTTTCTCATAAATTCAATATTCTATAAGCGAGTTATTGTTATTATTCGTTGTTGCATATTACAACCGTAATTTTATCATGTCTTTCTTCCCATCAGTATTTGTCTTTGCTTTGTAATGTACGGATAATTCTATGCTATTTATACTTCTTTCTATTTTTAGAAGAGTCCAATATATTCTCCCCAGAATACAACTTATGTTACAATTTAGTATCATTTATTACCAAATGTTCACTGCACCGGAGGTTCACTGTATTCAATACTCCCAAAATATAATACAATTTTTCTAACTACGGATAATATTATTTTAGAGGTTTAATAAAATATTCAATTGGTACGAATTCGTAATTTCAAGATCTTCGTACTGTCTTCACAGTTTATCCTCCATTGCACACTCGTTCTTTATCTTACTGCCACTTCAACAACTTTCAATGCTTCCGAAACGAAAGCACGCTTTCTTCCCTTTTGTACGTTATTCGTCATCAATCTGTTTTTCTTCTGTTTTAACAGACTTTCACAGACACAGCATTCATCAAGTTCTAGCTGGATTCCTTTTCACTGGCATTAAGCATGAGCTCTGCGTCCAACAAGTCTCCTCAAATTGAACAAAACTATCACAAACATAGATGCGATTTTCTCAGTGGCACGGTTACCGGTTCTTTTTTTATTTATCTTTAATGTTACAAAAATAACTTACGAGAACCTCTACCTGCAAACTCTTAGTGTTATAAGAATTCGCCATTCTGGAAGTTCTATTCAGTCTGTTCACTATAAACGAAGTTGAAAGTTCACTATAACCGACGTTGAGAGATCACTGAAACCGAATCTTTCAGTGTTTATTCGTTATGAATGGTAATCAGGTCCAGCAACTTCAGTTCTCTATAAACGAAAGTTCACTTTATCAGGAGCTCACTAGTCTAAGAGTCGATTGTATATTTTTGGGGCGAGAAATAAATTGGTTTTAATTGAAGGAGTGATGATGGGGTGGACGCCAATCATTTAGTAAAACATTAAAATTCATTAATATCTTGGGTTAATGCATTTATCTGTCAAGATTCCGTCAAAATAGAAACATTGACTTCTTGAAGACTAAGAATCCAAATCAAATACAAATTTTCAAACCTTTAAATCACCAAATAGCAGAGGAAATCTCAAAATTTGCTACCATATGTTGTAAATGACAAGGCTTCGGAAAGTATATCTTAAAATGAGGAAGTGAAGTACCTTTCACACACGTGGTACAAAACTTCTTCGTTGGTATTCCTGATGCTCGGCGTAATGACAAAAGTACACGTTTGGAGACCGAATGCAGTTAACAAATGAGCCCAGAAGAGCAACCGAGGGTCAAAGATCATTCGTACTAACTCAGCCTTGCTCCGCTCTCACGATCTTACAGTTCAGCGTATTTGTCAAGGGAACGTTTTTGTGCCGTCGACGAAGGAGAGAAAGCACGTATCGTATATGTACTCTTGTCCGCATCTTGCATGTGACGCAAAAAACATGTGAGCAAACCCCACAAGATAGAAAAAAAAGTAACGGAGAAGAACTTAATAAATAATTTCGAGTAGCCGATTGTTTAAGATTCGTGTTTAGAGGCGACATCTTGCCGGAAGAAATATCACAATAAAATCAAGTAGAACAAGAGATTGATGAGACAAACAAGGGCACGCGGGAGTTGGTTGCAAGATCGATTAAAATTCTTCAGCTCGAAACAAATATATTGTCACAGATTTTTCATTTCTTTGTCTATTATGTACAATATTGCATAGAATTATATGAATGTTGTTAAACATTTGGAAGAACATCACTATTCCACAATAACAATCCTCGGAAATTTTGACATTGTTCGCCTATTTTCGATTACTTAGTGACGTCTTTCGACCTACATTTTAATAATTACATGGAAATAGAATAAACTTTTGATACATTAAATGCAATCACATTTCATTGAAGGAGTTAAAATGATTTTCGTCTTTGCTATATACAAACATTGTTACAACAATTTCACAGATTCACTTACAGTAAATGGCACACAGAAAAATCAATATTTCATTTCTTAATCAAACAAAAATGAGCGATTCTATTCAATAATTCATAATTTGCAACTAACTCTATATTTAACTTCAGTTGTAAGGAAAATTTACCAGGAAAAATCATATATTAATGAAAAATGAATAGAATAAATTATGAACTTATAATGATTCATGAATTTAGATTTTGATCTAATCTGAGAAATTGTTCTAGCACTTTTAGAACGAAGTCAAGAGTGGTTAAGCTTGATTGAACAACCATAAATGATTTCGTTTTGACATCAGATAAACGAATTAAGAACGACCGAAATTATTGGACTGGTGGAAAATTTTCAGTGTCAAAATATTAGAGTAAATTATAGACATGGCTTAATTAAAGGATGTTCAATAAAAAAGATAATAAAGGGAAGATGGCCTAAGAAAAAAGGAATTAATTTAAGGAAAGATAAGAAACCAGAGAAGTAAAATTCTCTACTCTGTTCTTGCTCTGAGAAGAAAGTAGGAAATAACTCAATAGGTAGCTTGTTCAGGAATGGATTATACAGCACTCGACCTTTCAAGGAAGCCACTCTCACGACTTGGCAACAACGTAACCGTTATTTCTGCTCCTTCTGCAATTCTTAAACAAACCAACGGCATAATGTTTATTGATTCAAACGCCACGTGACATTTTCGCGATGTTTACGACCCGCCGGCGGAGTTTATACTGCCCTAATCTTCAGAACCGGTCAATGCAACGAAAGGTTACTCTAAAACACGCCATTGGATTGAAGTACAAAGCGCGAATGTGCTATTACCGGGCACCGTTCCGGTTCAAAACCGGATAAAGGTCTTGCAATGAAGAGGAGGCACGACCTCACGAAATCCTTCTTTACGTAGCTGGGCCCAGAGGATCGCAACTGCCACCTCAATAGCCGAAGAGGAAGAAAAAAGAAAAAAGAGAAAAGCAGAATGCGAGAAAGCAGCCCCGATCGACCTTCGCGCAATCGAGATAACCTCTCGACTCAGAAATTCCCAAACGCAAGGACGTTGAGTTCTTTGCTCATCCAAACATCACCTGGCCCATTCATCCAGGGTTGAACTCGGTTCAACTTTGCTCTAGATCAGTAGACGAAATATATTTACACGTGTCTTCATTTGTTATGGCCGTCAAGTTTTTCAACAGCGCACGTCTGAAAGAGATAAACTAGCGATGCTAAAACAGCACGTACAGAACATTTTACTGTTACTTAAGGTCACATCAACTACTAGGTCATTATCAACCACTATTGCGTGTAACGGTATGGTAACTATGAGTTTGGCACGATATGATGATGGTAGGGGTGTGAAAGGACGAACACAATACAACCATGCCCGAGGCGGGACTCGAACCCGCGATCCTTCGGTCCGAAATCGCTACGGCACTACTGCCTTATCGATCTCGGTCATCTGGACCGGCACGTACAGAACTTTCTCGCGCGGATTTTCACGCAACATTACGCGAAAAGTACTCAAATGTTCGAAAAATTAAACCCGATCTCATTTCAATATCTATTGTTAAGAAACATTTCATTTCTGGAAAAAATCTCTGTTTAATATTTTAGTAGGAGGATATATTATAGGTAGGAGACTACGAAAAAAATTTTAACTTTTGCTTTTTTTCGAACAATTAAGGTTTTTGACGAACATGAAATCTACACCATTCACTTATACGTTCTTCACACTATCCAACAAAAATTTAATCAAAATCAATGGAGGCATTTTTCTGAAAATTTGAAAGACGTTCCAAGGGCTCCGTGTAAAGTTCTCTCCAAAAGTAAAATATAGATTTCAAATTCACCGGACCGCGACCCCAGACAGATCGATTGAGGAATATCTATTTTGAAGGAAATCGGTTGAACCGTTTAGCCGCTAGCGTTGTTCACAGACGGACAGGCGTTTTACCGTTCTTAGATTTTTCGGTATCAAGGACTCACAAAACATTAGTTCTAGTTACACCACGTGTTAAACGACTTTTTTCCGAATTTACCAGCTGTATTTATCCACTTTTTCGTTACCAGAGTTCTGTAATAAGAGTTATTCTGCCGAAAATTCGCCCTTTTTTCCGTACAGCATTACAGACGTTCTACGTAACGTAACGAGAAAGTAAGAAGGTACAAAATCTATTGCGGGAGAAAATAGAAAGAGTGAGTGGAATACAAGCCACAGAAACTGTAGATCCAGAAATAAAGATGGAGTATGCAGATTTGCAGATTACGAGGAAGATATGATTAAAGAGATCAGTGTGAAAAAGGAGACAAAAGGAAAATGAGCCATCAGAATGCGACAAGAGAGAGAGAGAGAGAGATAAAGAGAGAGAGAAAGAGAGAGAGAAAGAGAGAGAGAGAAAGAGAGAGAGAGAAAGAGAGAGAGAGAAAGAGATGAGAGAAAGAGAGAGAGAAGAAGAGAGAGAGAGAAGAGAGAGAGAGAGAGAAAGAGAGAGAAAGAGAGAGAGAAAGAGAGAGAAAGAGAGAGAGAGAGAGAAGAGAGAGAGAGAGAGAAAGAGAGAGAGAGAAAGAGAGAGAGAAGAGAAAGAGAGAGAGAAAGAGAGAGAGAAAGAGAGAAAGAGAGAGAAAGAGAGAGAAAGAGAGAGAAAGAGAGAGAGAGGGAGAGAGAGAGAGAGAGAGAGAGAGAGAGAGAGAGAGAGAAAACATTCCCCGTAGTCCAGAGAATGCTACAAGATAAAAAGAAGACGAGTGATAGTGTCAATACGTCATAAAATTTGCATTGCGGAAACATAAACACTCCATAACCATGTAAATTGTTTATTATTTACAAAAGAAATTAATATGTTTGTTCACAAAAAAATTAACACAGAAATAAAAAAGCAGTGGAATTGTATAATTTGGGTTCTGTTTGCTATCATGTTTAGATTGAAGATACATTTCTTGAGCTTCAAAATTATTAATCACAGCATTTCCTCCACTAGCATGTACACAGTTTAATTGGTTTGCTTAAAAGCAATAATAACCTTTTAATTTTGGTACTGGTTTTTGTACAGCTGGGTCATAATTATTTTGTAATAATTTTAAATATTTAATTCTGGTGTATAACCGAATTAAGTCCCATTGAATTATATTTTAAAAATACCTTGGGTTAGAAAAATAATTATTTAAGGGAAAAGATAGGAATATAACTAGAGAATGTGTTGTATAGACTGAGTATATTTAAATTATTCTTCTGTAGTGTTCTTGTGTAGATAGATTTATGGAACAACAAAAGAAATGTATCAAACGCATTCTCAAACTATATTCAAATCAGTCCTGAAAATATTTTTTTTTATTAAATATGAATTACTGTCTGTTGTAGTACTAAACTCTTACAAAGTATTACTGCTATTGGGAAATAATTGGAATCAATATACTGAGAGTAATAAAGAAGTATATAACTACCATACTAGATGAGATGGGTCTGTCATTGGATATACACTAGCAAATCTTCAACTAACAAAGATCCTTTCTGCATTGCTGCACAGATTTAAATAATCTCCCAGTTAACATGAAATCAGCTGATGATAAATACTTCACAATATTGCTTAAATGTTACCTTAGTGTCTATATAAGATATATGAATTGCTTTAACTTTTCTGTAATTAAAAACCATGTACCACCATTTGAACAATTCAGTTCAATAATGCAATGTACTCTTTAGTAATGCAGTAAATAATATAATTAATGTCAGGAAATTGTAAGCACTTACAATTAATATTAAGATGTAATGTATTCAAGTTATTGTAAGTTAATTAAACTATTACTGTAAGATAATAGTATTACTCACTCTAATTATAAGTTATTTGCCAGTGTATCATAATGTGCTAGTTTATTAATGTAATACATTGTTAATGTTAGTTTTAATTTCGCAATAACATTTTATGTAGTTTAAAATGTAAATTATTTTAATGTTTAATGTGAGCCCTTCCAGGATTTATTCATGTCATTTATCAAGTAAACTATTTGAATTATTACTGTAAGTTTTGTAATTTATTTCCTGCTTTAACTTCAATCAATTGAATTGTTTATATAAACTGTTCATATCATCCAATTATATATATAACTTTTTCAAATAATGTTAACTTACTAAATTATTACTGTCAGTGAATGTGGTTTAAAAGGAAGTAACTTACTGTAATTTTAGCTAATTTCTAGACAGAATTTATATTTTCTGTAAGTCTATTAGCAATAAATTATTATTATTATTATTATTATTTACTTATATTGTTAACTGTTATTATTAACTGTATATTGTTGAGTTCCTTTTTTAACTTTGTGATTCTGGTAAATATCTTCTTAATAGCTCTTTCCTCTAGTAGAAAGTAAGTATCTATCATCATTTGTATTAATGCTTGAAAATCATTTGTTAAATCTTAAGCAACAAGAGCCACATCATTGGCACAAAAACAGTATTCTAAAAACATTCAAAAAATGATCATTTAAGGGAAATTTATCAGGGTTAGTTACCATAGCACATGTAGTAGTAGCAATTAGTTCTACTGTTTTACTATTTGTGGTTTCTGGGGTTTTCTATATTGTTTCCTTTTTTTATTGATTGAGAATTGTGATGTTCATTATTATAACCTGTTATTTTATTACTAGGTATTTCTTGTGAAAACGAGTCATATGGGGGTTGTATATAGATTATGAACTTCAAGTAATGATAATGTATTTCTAGTTGTTATACTGGTAGATTATTTGTCAATACAAGATATGAATCTTATGTCATTAACATTCAAAATCGTGGCAACTTTACTAATAAAGTCTTTGATAGATAGTCCTTCTAGTGATTCTATTATTACAATTGTTATATAGTGGGAAAAACATCTGGTGAAGTAGCACTAGATTTCCTTACTTGGTCATGTTGATTTTCGGTGTTGTAGGTTATGGCTCCCTTGTAGTCAGAAAAATCCATGTTATGATGTTTTAGCCGCCTCAGCAGCTATCTTCCAATAGGTTAATTTTAGTAATTAGATACTATGAATGTGATAAACACTTCACTATTCACTTCTAACCTCACTACACTTTCATTCATGAACACAAAAGCAACGCACTCTGACACTACAGCTGTACTTGACGGCAGGGGCGGATTAATATTTTTGCCGCCTGTAGGCACATCAAATTAGCCGCCCCTGTTTAAAATTAATGTTACATTTCAAGTTGTAACGTTTCAGTAACAATTCCTCATTAATTTAAACGTTTTAACTTTAAAAGTAACATTATAATTTGCACATTGTTTTCTTAAATTAAATAATTTTTTTGGATTAGCTAATTTTGGATATAAACTGTATCTTCATAGCAAGTAACGTTCAACATTATTAACGTTTCAACACTGAAACGTTAACATTAAAAGGAAACTAAAACATGACAACTAGAATTGCAACATGTTTTCTTTCGTCAACGGGCCTTAGTTTCAGATTCATATACTTCTGAAATCATAAGGTATACTCTAATGAAGTAGACAAATAAATAGCTTGTATTAAATATTAATATGATATTTTTAAAATAAAAATATGATTTATGCTGTTATAGTTTTTAGAGAACCAAAATTTGTTTTAGAAAATATCAAGAAAATTTTGCGCCTTTGAAAATTTGCCGCCCTTGAAAATTTGCCGCCGTAGGCACGTGCCTACTGTGCCTACGCGTAAATACACCTCTGCTTGACGGTATCTAGCCACGAACTGGGAGAATTATACTCCAATATTGCATTTTACCAAATAATCTCGTGACGAAGAAATAATTGAATACGAGTGAATTAGAACACATAACGCATAAATCATATTCATCAAACATCACTATATTACGAATCAACATATAATACATGTACGTAATTTTACAATGTGTCGTCAGAAAACATTAAAGCCTTAGAATTGATACACAAATCTAAATTCCTTGTAACATCATTTCTATTAAATCACTATTTCCATAGAATTAGAGACTAAACTGAGCATCAAAAACTAACATACTTGTTTTGAAAATTATATTTATATAATTTTTATTTTTTACATTTAGAAATGTAATAGTTACTATTGAAAGGTATCATTCCACAACACTAAAAAGTGATATTGTATTTTTTTGGACAAAACCCTCCTTGATGAGGTTTTTCGTCCAGTTTTCCTAGATGAATTGAGCAAATGCCGAAATGACTTCTTTTGCTTCTGAACATACAGTGAAGCTTGAATACCTACGCAAGTTTTCATGTCTCTATAGTGTGTCAATGGAAATATAGTTATTTCGTGAACGGTAATTTTAAACAATCCATAACCACATTTTCGTGGTAGTCGATTGTTCATGCGGGAGTCGATTCGTTCATGTGGGGAACGTTAAAGGATAAGAGTAAGAAACAGCAGATGCTTTGTCTTTACATATGCCGTAACTTCTATGATACGGGACCTAATATTTTTTTTCTCATCAAATTTTGCGAGAGACACTCTTTGCTTAACAATATTGTCAAAGACGATGTAAGGGATACGAAGACAACGTGCTCAGAACTCTTTGACCAAATACATCACACACGGGTTTTTAGCTTTAAAGGTTAAGTAAATAATAAGTCAATAAAACAATCTTCTATATAAATAAAGGAGAATGTGCGTATGTCTGTCGCATGTAGACGCAAAAAACACTCTACCAATTTAGCTGAAATTTCCACACTTTGTTCTTATTAGTATTGAATTTGCAATCACAATCACAATTTAAGTGCGTAATAGGAACTGTTAATATTTTATACTTGTAAAAAACTTCTCATACTTTTCGTGTGATAAAAAAATGAACGCACCGCTTCGAGTAAGTGATTCAGTGAACCCGCAGCAAAAGTAATGATCGAGAATCAATCGGCGATTCTGTCCCCACTCGATCTACTCCGTGTTCTCACCAAGTCTCAAGGAACGCTCACTTCCTGGTGCAACGTTCGTTTGTTTATTCCTCTCGTCCTGGGAGCAATTCCAGATGTCCGGCTGTGTCCAACAGCGCTGTCCGCGGGCGCAAGGGCGTTGCTTAGGAGGCACGGCCCCCCACGAAATTGTCGGGTTGAGAGGCATCGCGTTGACGAACGAGCCTTGATATCCAGCCGAATAACAGAGTCCAGCTCGGATGCAATCTCCTGAGGTGCATGATGGCAGGTTCCGTGTTTGTTTTAACATGGCGGAAGGTTGTCCGAAGGTCGGCTGCCCCGGTAACGGGTTGGTTATGAATGGTCAAGCGCGCACAGCCGTAGAGTAGTGATCACGGAGTACGTAGCCGCGATCACAACTATTCGCAGAACCAAAAATACTTACCTCCAACATTCCATGCGGTAATTGCACTGAAAACGTACACCGAAGATTAGCGAATATTTATTGTTCGTTATTATCAAATTCCATCCTTAACAGGTACTTGACTTCCTCACTTCATATCAGATCGCTTAAGATGGAGTATGACGCAATGTTCACTACGCTTTATAATAAAAATATACTAAACATATGGATACATTTACAGTTTAAAATAATATTAATAATTTATCACTCGAGTATCATTTTTCCTCTTTACGCAATCAATTTAATTTAAAAAAATGTTTTAACGCGTAACATTTATACGAACCAACAAATCTTAACAAACATTTTAAAATATTTATGTATGAAAATCTTTGAAGATATTGTTTAAAGTGTCAATATCAAAAACAACAATTCACAGAAATCAGAGATGAAATTATACAATAAAACGAATATAAGTAAAATATATGAAGTAAATACTATATATATATATATATTATATATATATATATATATATATATATATATATATATATATATATATATATAATAAAGAGGGAACTAACCATAAAAAGACATGATTGATCAAAAATTTAAAAAACTTGAATGAATACAAAAAACAAAAAGCAGGGAAAAGGCTACCCATTATAAATACGAATCTCCTCGTTTCAATTGAAGCAGGTATAAATTGGGAGGTGGTAGATTAACATAAAAATAGTCGTTATGATTTGAAAAAGACAACAATGAAATTAAGAAAAAGCAGAAATAGAGAGTTTTTTGATACATTTATTTACTTCACTTGTAAGAATATTTCTCTTTCAGAAACGTTTCGCCTAAATTTTTGAGCTAAAAAGTAGTTGTTATCAGCACCTTCGAAACAATATGAAATGTTTCTCATAGAGAAATAATTTTGGTAGCACTGCACCAATTACCAACATGTCACCACGCTTGTTAACTCCTACACACAGGGAGAAAAACACGGTGACACATGAGAATCCAATATTCATATGCAAATGTCCACTCAAATGCTTTCATGTTTCTATAATAACATATAAAATGCAAAAGCAGGACCCTTGGGGTAACTATTTACAGAAGCACTCCTACAATCATTGGAACAGGTTACTTTCTTTCACTTTCCAGTGTTCTAATTTACACAATGAAAAGGAATTGACAGCATGATTTGTACCTCAGTACCTAATGTCTTCCAGCCATTCCACTGAGCAGAATTGATACACGAGTTTCAATTAAATCCATTCCATTGTTGGATAAGAAATTGTTTGCGATAATTTATAGTGATAAGAAACATTGTGTTAATGTCGCTATCGCAAATAATGAACAGCGCCATCTATCTCGTAGCCATCAAAATCTTGAACAGATTTTAAGAGCATTCTAAGCTGTGGCTGTGCTTAATTTAATAATAGTTTGATTGTAATAAATGGAGAAGTATTAGCCTTACTGTACATTTGAAAAATCGTTATTTTCAACAAGTAAAATATTCAACAATCTAACTCAAATTCAAAATTTACAAAATTAAAGGTACATTTTCTTGGATAATTAAAGTCGGACTGATTCCACGATGTAATCGAGTGAGAAAAATCTGACTGATTGAACGATTTAATGGAGAAGAACAATCTGATTTTATAATTGCTCCTTTCAGTCATCATTGAGAAATTCGTTCAATCCTATTTACATATGGAAGTCTGTAAAGGTAAGATTTTGAGTTCAAGACTTTTCTCAAAGAGATTCTTGCATTCGCTGTAAACAATCATTCACGTCATAACGTGGAGAATAAAATAATAGAATAGAAAGAATAATAAGTGAGAAGTACTGGACTAAAGTCAGTAATAACCTTCAGAAGATGAAGACAGCTAACTGTAAATATGTGGAATTGTTTGACCAGGCTGAAAACGTTAACGAAATCACTGTACAGAGCAAGTGAATGGTTTATATCGACATACCCACCATTAACCATATTTTAGCGACACACTTTTCCCACTATCCTGTGTGACGTCTTGATAACTTCATTACCCCCTGTTCTCTTCCTCCCCTTCCCATCCTCTCCCCCTCCCTCTCCCTCTCCCCCCTCTCTCTCTCTCTCACTCACTCACACACACACATACACATTTGCTCCTTTTTTTCCTGACTGAAAATCTGTCACCACCTTGAGACTTTCACGATCATTTTCACCAATCACAAAATAATGCATATATAGTCAAACAATGACTACATTAATCAGTCCAAAACTAGTCAGTAACTACATTAATCAGTCCAAAACTAGTCAGTAACTACATTAATCAGTCCAAAACTAGTCAGTAACTACATTAATCAGTCCAAAACTAGTCAGTAACTACATTAATCAGTCCAAAACTAGTCAGTAACTACATTAATCAGTCCAAAACTAGTCAGTAACTACATTAATCAGTCCAAGCCGCACGCACAGCGGGGAGGATTGGGGTCTGTGCGAAGAGAGGGCGTACGAACCTCCCCCTAAAAATTGTAAGGAGTTCCATAGCCCTACGTAATAAAATATTTTATTTCCCTTAAATGCTGTCAATTCATGATTTTCGAGATGTTACTTTAGAGAATTGAAACCCAACATTTGAGAAAGTAGCTTTTCAAACTATCTGCTTATCTTGAAAATGTTTCAACATAAAATCAATTTTATCTACTGATTGTATCATGAGACTTATACTTTTGTTATCCTTGTAAAACATTTCAGTTATTAGAACACTAAGTCAACTGTAAATAAAAAAATAATAAAAAAGAAGTTCCAGATATAAAGCTGCGAACTCTTATTTTAGTCTGCCTCAGTCAATAGATCAAAGCAACATACTATTCGAGAAAAGAGCGAAAAAGAATTATTAATGGTTAGGTTACCATTTTTTTAAACCCATCTACATTCCGCAGGAACGTTCGTGTTAAACCGTCCTTTGCTAGTAGTTGTACCAGAATCAAACAGAAGGTATGGGTTCTTATTTTGTTAATAATCCTGTAAAATCAAGTCTGTGCAAACCAATGTAAATAATTTTTCTATTATTCAAGAACCAAAATGTTTATCTGTCATATTTTGCTAATCAAGCTTGATAAGTTATATCATTCAACTAGGTAGAGTAAAGGCGAAGAAATTTTGGAGCTCAACAAATTATTATAATTCTCCACATACGTCTCATTCAGTGTTTGCTGGTTTATTTCAAGAAAGTAAATCGATTCGAATCATATCAATCGTAGTATATGGTGTTCCGTCACTCAAGGAAGCACTTCCCCTAATCAAATAATCTTTGCATCTCAGAAATTTGTTCATGCGTGTACTGAACTCAAAACCGCTCTTTCTCAGATATTCACAGTTATTTACCTAAAATATACATTATCACACACGGTGGTCCAACAAATAAACCCATATAATCAATCGCAGAAACCTACATAAAACATGAACTGTCGAGTGAACGACATACATCCTACAACGTCTCAAACTCAAACCAATCAGTAAGCATAATTCAGAGATCCTCTTCACCAACCATCCTGTCTGATGTAACTGCAGTGCTTCTGACCGGGAGGCTCTAGGTTCGAGTACCGTCAATAGGCTGCCACTAGTTTGTCAGGTAGGGCGAATTCGGTCGCTGTCTGACGGAGAATTTTAGAAGGCAGATGCTCTGATCGGCAGTTTCTCGTGGTTTCTCCGATCAATACAGGTGAATGCCAGAGGAATATCCTAACAAACGGGCCGTTAACCGCGCGCAATCTTTCCTTCCTCTTCCTTGTCCTATCCTCTCCCCTTACACTAGCATGCACCACACTCCACACATGGCGGGAGACCGGTGGGGAGCTTAGAGCTCTTCCCGGCTGTGATGGTTAAGATCAACACCAGGCGAATGCCGGAGCAGTACCCTAACAAACGGGCCACGGACCGCGCGCGATCTTTCCTTCCTCTTCCTTGTCCTACCCTCATCCCTTACAGACACACACACGTACATAAACAGGCACTACACTACCAAACATGCCGGGAGACCGGTCGTGAGCTTAGGGCTTGTCCCAGCTTGGGAGATATCTGGTTGGGAAAACCCTGCTAGCCGACGGTAGGTCGCCATACAGCGGAAGAAGAGCACCGCCTCCTCGTGAGCCAAACACGAGCACTACACTTATCGGACTAATGACCTGAGTAGTTGACGTGTCCGCAATCACTACCAATCACCAATACAATCAATCGCAGACCTCCGTAAAAAAAAGCAATTGAACATTGCCCTTGTAAGGCCTCAAACTGAAACCAATCATCAACCATAATTCCGACCAGCGCCTCTCTCTCCCAACCATCCTGTCCGGCCTCTTGACAACCTCCTTGGTCCCTGACTCCCACCCCCACCCGCGCTGCCGTCCGGGGCGTGCGGACGTCATAAACAAACGAGCATCGCGGCGCGATATCCCGCTTCCATTATCTGCGCCGCATCTGCCGCGTCGCCGCCCCCTCCCCGCCGTGGGGCCCCGGGGCGGGCGGCGTGGGGCGCGCGGGGTTAAGTCCATAAGGACCCCCGCAGACCCCGTGTGGCAGTGGGCCCAACCTCGCCAAGGCCTCCTTCGGAACTGCGATGCACCGCCGCGCGGACAGGACGGAGCGGGCTACCTTCAGCGATTTTTTTTATTCGTTGATAGATTGAGTCCCGTAAGTGTAGTGATTGTTTAATGGTGGTTATTTCTCCCTATGGTGAGACCCGACGCCGAAGAATTGGCTAGCGGGGGTTCCCCCAACCAGGCATCTCCCACCAGCGAAGAACTGCCCCAGCTGGGACAAGCTCTAAGCTCCCGAGCGGTTTCTCGTCACGTGTGTTAGTGTACAGCATGTGTGTGTGTGTGTGTGTGATTAAGGGGGTGAGAATAGGACGAGGAAGAGGAAGAAAAGATCGCGCGAGTTCCGTGACTCGTTTGTTAGAGTATTGCTCTGGCATTCGATTGGTATTGATTGGAGAAACTACGGAACACTACCGATTGGAGCAGCTAATTCTACTCCAGACAGCGGGAGAAGGGTTGAGTGTTGAATGATAGATATATTGACTGATGTTTTTGGCACGTCAACTACTCTCGGCATGTAATTCCAATTAAAACAGTAAGTTCTTTCAAGTTCACGACTTACTGGTAAGAGTTGGGGACACTACCATTCATTTGCGAGTTTCGTTACAATTTAAATGTTTCGTATTGAAGTCCCCGATTGGATGAATGTCCTCTTTCCTTTCAGTTCGTGACTTTCAACAGACGTTCTGTTTTAGTCGAAGTATAGTATCGTTAGTGTAGTGAACACTTTATTTCGGGAGGTAAAGGTGATAGAACGAAGTCAGTAAGTGGTGAGGCGCGAAAGTAAATTAAAAACGAATATTTTGTACAATAAAACAATATGAAAGTCGCAAGTAATGCGACACGGGTGTTGTCTTCGTATTTAATACATTGATCTGATCAGTTAGGCTGTTGTTTGTATGACAGGATGAACTTTATAGACAACCACGTAACGTTTGCAGTGTGGAATACGTGTTTCTTCTAACACTACTGTAGAAGGGAGTATCTACAAACTGAGACGGCACACTGTGCTACAAAATAAATTCTCATAATGCCAAACTCTTTTCTTTCGCATTTGTTGATGAGAGACCACCAAACACAATGTTGCATCAAGGGAATTGAAAATCACACGTACACTACCGCGAAAGTTGGGAACAAATTCCATTCATGGTATTCATCTGTCGTGTGTCGTACATAATGCACACTTCGTTATAGCATCCCATAATTCCTATGTGGTTTCCTTTTCCGATATGTAAATGTATTGTACCATTAATAGTATACGCATGCAAACTCGCTTAAAAGTGGCTTTATTTCGTAAAGATGTTCTGTGTGAAAACGCCTCAATATGCAGAGTGAGTCACGTAACTTTGTCAACTCCTATAACTTTTGAACGGTTGGTGTAATTGCAATGCAGTTTTCACGTAAGTGCCTAAGGGAATGGGGCTAACTGAGAGGTTGTATTCATTTATATTTTATCACTTGAATTCCACAAGAAATTGATGTAATTTTGATTTGTTTTTCAAATGGAACCTCGCATATTTCTTAGTTCATCAGGCAAGCGTAAAAAGCCGATTCCAATGATATACGTATTGTCATGTGTTATATAAGCATTGTTTTAGTAATTTTGATTTTTTTGTGACTCGTGTTTAGAGTTATTTTGAATGAAACAGTCTACTACCCAAGTTCACTCAGTGCTGTCTCTGCGTTCGGGCAAGGAAAGTTGAACGCACGAGATAGCAAAGATCTTCCTATCCGATGGCGTAATTGCATTGAATGTGTAAAGGGCTATGTAAAAAAAATAATATACAACGAAACACTCTCTCTGTAGTAAAATAGTGGGGGAAATAATATGGGTTTTCATTTAATTCTCCCTCGTATGAACCCAATGGAACCACTTTTATCCGATTTTAGAATAAGCAACCCCTTCTCCCCTTAAAATCTCGTCTCCTACTAAATACCGACTCTTCCACATGATGATGCAGTAAGTATTGTAGTATGTATTGTATGTATATTACTTCTCTAAATTAATGTAGTAAGTATTATATGTACCAAACATTCCATATCAATACATTACATAACCAACACACATGGTATCCCATAATTTGTATGCCCTCGTTTTCATTCATATGTTTTCCCCTTACAATTGGATCCCCCTTTGATAACGACCATGTCCAGGTTTTATGAGTGAGAGTTAATAGAGATTCTATTTCAGCGTAAATATTTACAGCATTTCCAAACAGTGCAAAGACTCGATTCCACTTGAAAAGTATCAATGCCATTTCTGTACGAGTTATAAATGATATCAATGACAAAATCACTTGGCTATTGACCCTGCTCTCTAAAACAGTTTTAATCGCGGAAAAACAACCTAATAAGCTCCGTACTCCTGAACCAATGCACACCAATAACGTCAAAAGAATACGTTATTGATCCGGGATAACAGATATATCAACCACAAGTAGTTTATTACAAAATGAATTTTAAGAAACACAAAACATACACGTGTGTCGGGACTTCATCCCACCATCAGTGGTTCCAAGTAACACAGATTAAACTGGTAGTAAGTCCTAAGACGGAGCAATCTTGTATGTCATACGAAGTACAGAGACATAGTCGGAGCACAACGGAATTTATTGCAGGAGAATTCTTACGACTGGCTGCTCTGATAGGTAGTTTTCCGCGGTGTCTCCGATCAACACCAGGGGAATGCCGGAGTAGTACCCTAACAAACGGGCCACGGACTACGCGCGATCTTTCCTTTCTCTTCCTTGCGTTATCCTCACTTCTTGCTTACACACACTTCCAAAGACTACACTTCAGCACATGTCGGGAGACCAATCGAACGAAACTTTATAACTTGTTCTGGCAGGCTGGATTGATTGAATATTTGGTGTTTCCGAGAGCATTAACGGTTAAGGTCGTTAGTTCCTTAAGTGAAGTGCATGTTTTTGTCACGGGAAGTGGCTGTGATCTTCCACCGCTATACGGCAATATCCGGCGCCGATCTACATGTCGGCTTGCAATTTCCTTTCCCCCAACCAGATGTCTTCCAGGGTGGCACCACCTCAGCTTGCACAATCTCTACATTCTCGACTGGTCTTGCGAAATGTGTTGTTGTGTAGTGTATGTAATGAGTGTTCAAGTAACGGGTGGGGATACGGCAAGGATAAGAAAGGAAAGACACCGCGCTGTCAGTGACCCGTTTGTTAGTATACTGTTTCGGCCATCACTACGTGTTGACGGGCGAAAGTATGGAAATCTATCAGCTTCCCGCAGCTAGAATTCTCCCCCAGACAGCGACTGAATGCGACCTAGTGTGAAGAATCCTGCATCCATCGGGAGTGGAACCCTAGTATCTCCCGGTCAGAGGCACTGCAGTGATGCCCTGAGCCACCTCAACCGATAAGAATTCTTTTTTTTTTGGAAATGTTTTCGGTGCCCTTTTCGCCCCACTGTGTCTCGGGGCTGCGTGGGCCCCCCGCGGCCGAGGAACGAGTGTTTAGAGCGTCTAAATCAGAAACGGTTCTTTTGTTCGCTGGCGGCTGGGCGTCGCGACGCCAGGGGCCGCGGGGCTGTTTGGTCGCAAGGTCGGGCCGCCGCGGCGCGGGAGAAGAAGGGGTGGGGGTGGGCGGCAGCGGGTCTCTCAGAGGCGCTACTGTTCCGCCTCGGCCAGCAACACGGTTTGCCACTCCGGGGATGCGATTCGCTAGTGCTTGCGTGGTTGGTGAAATGGAGAGCCCCTTTCAGAGGGAGAGAGGGAAGGGGTGAGAGAGGGGGGTGCAAGGCAGTGAAAGAGAGAAAGAGATAGAGAGGGAGAGAGAGAATGAATATTGTTGGGTTATAGTAACGGTTAGTTTATCAGATGGATGCATCCAAATGTGCGCGTTCAAACCCGATTGACATCGTCGATTTTAAGGGCGAAAAGTCCTTCGTACGCTTAGCTTTGGAAGTAAATTAAAGCCGGCTGCCCATGTTGTAGAATTATTGGATGTAAAAGATCCTTCAACTTAAAACAAGCCGCTGGGCTAAATCCTTCCTTCTAAGGGGAAGTAAAGCTGACTGTTCAATGTTGTAGATTTAATGCACGTAAATGATCCTCAGGCCTAAAAAAAGTATCTGAGATAAATTCAAATCGACTGTTTTGTCAGCCGAATGATACCTCCTATCTTCCCTGTTGGGTAAAAGAGCAACATTTGATTGTCGATATAAGAAGAGCGAGCTTGATGACCCGAGTCTCGCCATGTAAAATATTTGAACATTGGTTCCGTGAGCGACTCAAGTACTCAGTTCACTACTTCGATATATGTAGTGACTACGTTCTTTCTCCGCTGACATTTAAAATCTGTCTCCGATTATCACAGCTGGGGAGATTCCCCTTCAGGTATCTCCCTTCGAAGGGGAAGTAAACCTGACTGTTCCATGTTGTAGATTTAATGCACGTAAATGATCCTCAGGCCTAAAAGGAGCATCTGAGCTAAATTCAAATCGACTGTCGATCGACCATCGGGACACCAACCCAGCTGAGGCAATCTCTAACCACCCGACCGCTCTCTGGGTATGCGTGGTAGGATAGTGAATGCTGGTGTAAATGTTTAAGAGTAAGGGGAACGACGAGGAAGGGGAAGGAAAGATCGCGCGCGGTCCGTGGCCCGTTTGTTAGGGTTCTGCTGCGGCATTCGCCTGGAGTTGATCGGAGAAGCCACACAAACTCCCGATCAGAGCAATCGGCCACTACGATTTTCCTCCAGGCAGCGACTGAATTCGACCCAGCTATAAGAGCTTGTGCCAAACATCCGCTACTATCAGGAGCAGAACCCTACGACTAGTCGGTCAATGATGGGTGGAGAGGAGGTACGTCTCTGAGAGACGCTACTGTTTTGGTTCGGTGACGTCGCCAGGAACACGCTTTGCCACTTCCTCTCAAGCGACCCTCGCAGACGCCCTCCTGTGGCTGGCGAAATGGAACCATCCTTCGAACTGCCAATACTATTTGCATAACGCCACATTTCTTTAAAAAGAGGACACGAATTTCATTGGAGAAAACAGCATCAAATTATAGCTAAAACCACTATCATGAACAAAACCAGATATCAAAAGGCCTTTGAAATAATAATAATAATAATAATAATAATAATTATTATTATTATTATTATTATTATTATTACTATTATTATTCCTCTAATTCACGACTAAAGATGTTATGAGTCAGCTGAATATAAAATCCACTTGAGGTTATAACCAGCTTCAAAAGGAGATCTAGGAACTGTATATGCCTCTACAATACTTTGCCAATAAAAATAGAACATAATTTATTATATTATTTTATTAAGTATATTATTAATTATATTATATCATTAATTGTTATTATATTACTAATTATTATATTTCTATAATTTATTAACTTTTTTCCAACGTAACAATTGATTAGTTGTCTAACAGAAGTGCAGAAATTGTAGGAACGCTTATGAGATGTTTAAATTCAGATTCGTCAGGTTTTTTTTTTTCTTGAAGATTCGTTATATAACATAAAAACCAATCGAATGTGAACGACGTGTTTTTAAAGGGTCGTGACGACGATGCGCTTAATGTATTTTCATATGCACTTTCATGTGTGTAAGACCTGTGTTCGGGATGAAGAATGTAATTCTTTACCTGATAGCTGTCGTGTTCTTTTGCTCTATATACATACATTTTCATAATACATACATTATTTTTGAACTGAAGCGTATATAATCTTAATACTTTCAGCGTCAACTTTGCTTATTTTCTTCTCGACGGGAAATTTCCTAAACAGACATCTTCAATTTCTCAAAATAATTACCACACGCTTCTCATCTCCTCTCATATTTCACACTTCCACATATTTTATTCCTTCCAATTGACTTGTCCAAACACGTTCATTTGTTTTTCTCACCAGGGGTCCATCAGGTGGGATATGGCAACGTGAACTTCTAGACTTGCGTTTCAGGAAGGCTATACAGCATTCTGGTTCATGTGGGTATTAAAAGAAGTGTTTCTTAACTCTTTACAGCTCATAGTATTTATTTTTTCAATGTTAATGAAAGGAACTTGAAATCATCTCTGTTTGTAAATGGGTTACACGTTCATAACTCGTATTCTTGATAAGAGTTTGTCTTGCGAGTGTGTATTATGGCGAATATATTTATATTGTCGTAAAAGACATGTCGAACTAACCTCGGAGTCGAGAATATATTTTTGTTTCAACGCATTTCATAAGATCGTGTCGATATAGTGCAATAAACCTTTAGCTTCCAGAAATAATAATTTCACATGTACTTGGAAAACAAGAAAAATTAAATTATTACTGGTCTATTTCAAATTTAACTAATTTTTAAAAGGTTGGAATAAAGTCCAGTTAGTTCAATATAAAATTTATCAAAGGTTTAAATACCCTATTCTACACCAACTTTTAAATTTCTTGTAATGGCTGCATCAAAAACAACTTGGAAAAATTAAGAATATACTGATATATTTGCCATGAATAAAACACGCAACCTGTACGTGTTAGTGATTCAACTACAATAACACAAGGAAAACTAAGCAGACTAAAATCATATTGCTGCAAGATGCCAACCCTACAACTTGAATAATATTTTTAGAATCATTCTGAAATCCCAGAACGCATTTTTATACGAATCTACGGACGAATGTTCAATCAAGTGGTACTTACTTACGAGTCTCGTGGACTTTTCATAGAATTACAAATGTTCATTTTATTTTCTAACAAAAATCTGATAACAATGACAACACTGAATGCATTAATATTATACCAAAATAAATTGCTAATGTTAAGAACCAACATTCACCATAGTCGTAAGCTTGATTAGAAATCTCTAAACCTGGAAACAAGAAACAAATACAACTCATGAAGTACCTAGCACTATTCTGTAATTTCCATCTGTTGAAAACATTGGTATCCATTAAGTCAATTCCACATACACTCCACGAGTTTCCATACAGACATTCATGTCAGGGTTTGTAGAATTATAATGAGTATTTCATCAACAAATTCTCAGTATCGAATTCGAGATGAAAAACATTAATCTATCCTCAGGTATAGATTGTTTAAATAGGACACAAATTAGAAGACGTCACGAATTCATGATAAGAATTGAGACTTTACAGTGCACAAATCACAATTCCTTTAACTTGCAACATACTCTCATTCCTATTTGAAGAGAAGAAAACATATCTTTAGACTTTGTGTAAGATTATTCCATCGGTGATCGTATTTATACCATTTCCTGTCTTAATTAAAATGTGCATGTGATCCTCAATTCATGCATCAAACAATTTCAAACACAAGGAAAACAAATTTGATTTACGGAAATACAGTAAATCTTCATTAGTACAAACTCGCTTAACATGAAATTCGTCCTAAAACATACAAAATTTGGATCTTCTCAAAGAAATGGTATTAACGAGGACTTGGAATTAAACGTGGACTTTAATGAGGGTTTACTGTGTTGCTAATTTGAATAAAAAACAAGTCAAACCTTGCACTAAACAAACAAATACAGTCAGTATTTTCATCATACACCAATTTCCATTCTGAGAATAAGCATAACTACACAGAAATCATTTCCACATAGAATGCGCAAAGATATTGAAGTGAGTATCTTTTTACAGTTCTGATTTTCCATGATTATTCCGATGTGATTCTCTTCCTAGAATTCGCATACCTACGTAAAGCAATATCACATCGATCGTGGTTCTAAAATAAATCACAAGAACTCATCAGTCAAAAATCAGTTATAAAAAGATTAACTTGTGAATGCGCCTGCAATAAAGAGACACCAACCACAACTAGTATTGCACATCCCCCACTAATTTCATTTTAGTCAATCAGCGTAATTTCTGAGAACTCATTTTCAAATACTTTTCGAAAACAAAAAAATTAATTGGGACTTTAGTCATGTTTAGGTTTGCCTCGATAACTAATGTGTTTTGCTTCGTGGAACCACGATCCATAAAACAATATAACACAGCAACAAGATATTGCATTAACACTCATTCACAGCAGTCAATAATACGATATAAAATTCGCAAGTTCGCACTGACCAGTTATCTTGCATTAAACAGACAGTAATCATAAAAAGTATAACACATCACATACTAATTTCCAACTTATTCCATTCCATTTTCAACCATTTCTAATTGCCAGTTTTCCCGCAGATTACAAAACCGTACCTGTACTGCACACAATTCACTTTTTCCCATGTCGAGGAGTTGCTTAATTTCTGAGAACTCATTCTGTCTTTTCGAGAGGAGATTTAATCGACAGATCCTTTCATGTTGCGGTTTTCTACGATAATGCAAATGTTCTTTACTTCCTGGAACCACAATCTGTATAAGAATATCACACAGAACCACTATAATACAATAAAACACCCAATCTCTCAGTAGTCAAGAATGCATTATAAAAATGGTAACTGCCATTTCCCCTACACTAAACAGAGAATCTGCGCAGCGAATGTTACAAACCACACACCAATTGCGAGACAGAAAAGCAGCCTAATTTCCGAGAATTCATTTTCAAAATATTTTCGAAAGAAGATTTAATTGCAACTCTCTGTCATGTTGTGTCTTTCTACCTAATATAATTGTACTTTACTTTTCGAAAACATGATCTGCAAAACACCATCACGTAGCAACAAGATTTTACGCTTAAACACTCAAACTCACAGTAGTCAAGAATACAATATTTTTAAATGTATTCTTGGCCACTGTGAGTTCGTGAACTTGCTAGTTCTTCAAGACTAAACAGAGACCGCAGCTAGCATTGCACACCACACATTAATTCCGAATCGGAAAAGCAGTCTAATTTCCGGGAACTCTTTTCGAACCTTTTCAAAAGGAAATTCAATTGTGAATTTTTGTCACATGATTTCCTGTGACGTTACAAATATACTTTACTTCCTGATCAATAAAACACTCAAACCCGCAGTAGTCAAGAATACAATTTTTGAGATGCATTCTCGGCTACCGTGAGTTCGTGAACTTGCTACTTCCCCTAGACTAAACAGCCCAGCACCGCAGCACCCCACCACACACTAATTCCGAATCGGAGGAGCAACCTAATTTCCAGGAACTCTTTTTCAGCCATTTTAAAAGCAGATTTAATTGTGAATTTTTGTCATAGGGTTTCCAGTGATAAAACAAATATACTTTACTTCCTGTACAATAAAACACTCCAACTCGCAGTAGTCAAGAATACAATTTTTGAGATGCTACCGTGAGTTCGTGAACTTGCTACTTCCCCTAGACTAACAGCCAAGCACCGCAGCCAGTATTGCACCCCACCGCACACTAATTCCGAATCGAAGGAGCAACCTAATTTCCAGGAACTCGTTTCCACACACACAGTGCTTACTCCGAGGTCGTGCCTGATCAAATTCCGGGGCCGGCGTTCGGGTGTGTTTACGGCGCCTGCCGCCCGGCGCTGATTGCCAGGCGCGTGATGGGCTGCTGCTGGAATGCGACGTGATTACGCGGAAGATATTGGCCGCCGAGCGATCCTCGCCGGCGATCGTGGCCCGATGGAGAACTCGCGTGATTGTGGACAGGGATGCCAACCCCTCTCGGCTGTAAATCATTCGGCAGCCAGAAGTGTTGGAGGATGTTGGCATGACCTCATCAGGAAAAGAATTCTATGGCGCGTCTAAGAAGTGGTAAGCAAATAATATGGGTTTGTGGCTTTAATGGGAAATTATCAATAAAAATGCTTGTGTTCTACTGTGCATCTAAGAAGTGGTAAGCAAATAATACGGTTTTGTGGCTTTAATGCGAAATTATCAACAATAAAACATGTGTTCTACTGTGCGTCTAAGAAGTGGTAAGCAAGTAATACGGTTTTGTGGCTTTAATGCGAAATTATCAACAATAAAACATGTGTTCTACTGTGCGTCTAAGAAGTGGTAAGCAAATAATACGGTTTTGTGGCTTTAATGAGAAATTATCAACAAAAATGCATGTGTTCTACTGGTAGATATGGAAATTCTTCTCAATCCCAGCCATCTTTAGGGCATTGAGCATACACACTTGTACAAAACCTCCGTTAAATTTCGTCTTGTCGCGTCACGTCGCATCAGTCATTGCGTGTCCACCCTTCGGCCGGGCGCAAAGCACCTTTAGTAATCGTGGTAACACTGGTGGAAGACTGTCACCTGTTTGAGGGAAATCCCGCCAGCTGACGGTAGGTTTGTATTTACTAGGCTGTCCGGGTGACGCCGCGTCCATGGCGAAGGTTAATGCATTAAGCCCTGAGGAAGGTCGTATAATGGCGGCCGAAACGTCGGCACCTTCGCCATGGTCGCGGCGTCACCCGGACAGCCTAGTAAATACTGACTCCGGCGGCGGAAGCCTACGCTCTCACTTGACGGTAGGTTGGTGCCGGATCTCACCATCCAGCAGCGGGAAAGAACCTCCCGAGCAAAATATGCACTACACTTACGGGACTAATGACCCTAGCCGTTGACGTGCCCGAAATCACTACCAATCAATCATCGTTATATAGAAAAGGTGGAGGCAGGAGCCGATTCACGCAGAAACGGCGTCTGAAACGAGAGTAGCAGCGGAGGCGGTTTACAGAGCGACAGACAGACAGACAGGCAGGGCGGAGCGCGCGCAGTGGGAGCGGGCGCGCGGGGCGGCTAGACAAACAAACGGCGCGCGTAATAGCGCAATGAATCACGCGCCGCCGCCGCCGCCCCCAACGCGCGAACGTGACGCAATAAGACGAAGCGGCGCTCGCGCAAGGCGCCGCCACCGTCGCCCCCTCCCTCCCCCCCCGCCCAACGCAGCGCCGGCGGGGCGCGTCGGCATGTAGATCAGCCTCGGGTGACGATGGACTGCCCGCCAGGGGCGCTGGCGATCAATTTCGGTCAACGCCGTCAATAGTCTTAACTAACTGCGATCCATCTGCTGGTAGGGTGTTTGCTAAACTAATTTCTCTTTATGTTGTTTTTTTTCGTCGCGAATTGGCCTTTCTGCAGACTACGCGAATTTGAATTTTTACCCAACCAAGGCCCGTCATATTTTTTTCCTGGAGGTATGCATGGTGAAACAGCATTTCGTCTGAGTCCATTTTTATGCATAGGGTTGTTGCTTCTTGTAAGATGTTTACTACACTAATTTCTCTTTTGGTTTCCGTTTTGCGTCGCGAATTGGCCTTTCTATAGACCACGCGAACGTCTAGTTTTACCCACCAAGGTCCCGACATATTTTTTCCTGAAGGTATGCACCTGAAACAGCATTTCGTCTAAGTCCATTTTTACCCACAGGGTTGTTTAATGCCCTGGGGTAATGAAAGATGAAATCATGATGCTTACGAGGGGTGAGAGAACGACACACAAATACACCCATGCGCGAGGCGGGTCTCGAACCGGCGATCTTATGGTCCGAGACCACTATGGCAGTACTGCCTTAACGACCTGATCGGTTTTTCCTTAGGTTTTATTATTTATTTATTTTTATTTAATTTATAGTCACCTCGACAACGAGGTTATAAGCGACTGCAAGTTTAGGTTTTGTGAATTCATTTTGTATTTAATGCCGGTACTTGCTTTCGGTAGTGGCCACGTGACGACGCCAAATGAAATCTCCGCGGCTGTATAGCAGCACTAAACCTCTCCCCGACGTGGCATTTCGGCCCATCTCGGTCTAGAACGAGTACAGTGGACCGTAGGTTCACGTGGTTGCTTGCATCGGGAAGGCGTCGATATGTACGTCAGTACCGCCACCTCGTGGTAAAGATTGACTGCCCACGCAAGGTGTGGACGATAGATTTACGCTCGAACGCGAAGCTCCCGTCAACGCTGCCTGGCGTTAATACGCTTAACTAACTGCCATTGATTTGGTGGTGTATTTTTGTAAACCAGACACTATCCGTTTGGTTTTGTAAATCTCATTTCTCCTTATTTAACGTCGTACGTAACGAACTTCAAACCTTTTGTTGGCAGGACTTTTGCTAAATACACTTTATTTACGGTTTTTATTATTTATTTATTTTAATTTTAGTCACATCAAGATCGAGTTCATTAGCGACCACTGCTTTCATTTTTTTTAATTTATTTTCTAGTTATTACTTAGTCCTTTCGATATCAGAGATACCAGAGGAGGAGCAAAATGAAAAGTAAGATGCGCCAATGACTTATTTGTTATTCGCACGTCGCTTTTGATTTGAAAGTTTTTATCCGGAAAAGTGTTCCTATTGATTGAGATTCTATGTAAGGTTATTACTTTGTAGTAAAATATTCACCAAAGATTTTGATCTCAAGTGTACTGACACAATTCTAAGTAACACCAGAGCTTCTTATTAATACCTAATTAATGTAATGAAAATATATTATTACAAAATACGGGAAGCAATAATTTTGCATTACATAATTATGTACTAGTCATTACATAGAACAAGAAATGTATTCTTCTGCAACATCATTAACAGTGTAACCACTCACTCACATTTGTGGTTGAACCAATGACACTGCAGTTCGTCTGACCAGGAGGTCCTCGGTTCGAGCCCCGACGCTGGGAGACGTTTCGACATTGGCTTGTGAGCTAGGTCCAATTTAGTCTCTGTCTGGAGCAGAATTCTAGAGGCCGGCTGCTCTGATCGGTAGTTTTCCCTGGTTTCTCCGATCAATAGCAAGCAAAATCCAGAGCAGTACCCTACGCGCACGATCTTTCCTACCTCTTCCTTGCCTTTTCTTCGCCCTTACACACACTTACACAAAAATGCACTACTCTACCACACGTGCCGAGGGACGGACAGGAGCTTAGAGCTTGTCCCGACTGGGGCGGTTCACCGCTGGTGGGAGATACCTGGTTCGGGAAACCCCGCGAGCCGACGGTAGTTCGGGCGCCGGAGCACGCCATCCAGTGGGAGATCATCACAACCACCACCACCACCACCACCACCACCACCACCACCACCACCACCACCACCACTACCACCACCACCACCTCTCGAGCAAAAAACATGCACTACATTTACGGGACGAATGATCATAGTAATTAACTTGCCAGGAATCACTAACAATCAATCAATCAATCAATCAAATTTGTGATGAGATGTCCCGCTTCAGAGATCTAGGAAGTGCGACTGACTAATGTAGTATCATTAATGAATTCGGTGGTATGACTCGTGAAGTACAAAAGTCATTACGTCGAAGAACAATGACGCAGAACGAATGGCGCTCTGGCGGAAGCAACGTGTAATATTGATTCTACTGTTGCTACAGGAGTGGGCGGATATATTCATTTCCAAACGCACGCGCGCAATTAAAACTCCACAACTACTAATCACAACACACGAAAGGAGCAAACGACGTGCAATTAAGTCACTATAGACCGACACACAGAAAATGCAAATCACAGATCATGGGAAACACCAATCTAACATATTTTTGAACAAATACTTAATAATTATTATTATTATTTAAAGATAATAATATTTCATTGGCTTTTCTAATAAGTAAAATCAATATATTCTTTGCCTTGTAACATATTCAGCCTGAATAAGTACGGCCACAAGCATGCTGGTTTGACTGTCGTGAACTAATGGAACAACATAAAAAATTATGTAAAAAATATAAACGTCATTAGAATCGACCTGATTTTCAGGTTCAGAGTGAATACGACGTCATCGAAAGTATGCTTTCAATGGGAAAGATATGGATGAATTTCTCAAAATTAAAATTATTCTTCAATGTAAACGATAAAACATTGAATATAATTCCTGGATAAATGGGTAGAGATGCACCCGTGGTAAATAAGAAGTCTGGCTTCTATCATCGCTCGTTTTCTTGAACATAGATATGCAATTGCAGTCTTGCAATAGTTTCGTTAATTACTATTAGAGCATTGATTCTTATCTCTAGACTTCACGATCTGAGAAATGAATTAAACAAGTGAAAGTTGGGTTCAATCGTAAAACAGGCGAAGTTGGAAAGCGCAGTGCCAATCGCGTGTAAACAGAAGAAGATCAGAGAAGTGCCACATTCTCAAACACTCTTTCAAAAAACAAGTAACACGTTCAAATCCTACAAAAACGTAATTACCCCGACATTCCAATTTTATCGCGCGTGTTTACGATACCAAGAACCCGTAAAGGCTACCATCTGTAAATCATCGATCTTACTGGAGTATTCCGGTTGGTCGACAATATAATCGATTCTCTCGCATAGCATCTGAGAGTGCTTGCTTACAACCTCACTGAAGCACTTCATTCGAATAGATCGTGGTAGGATGAATTTTTTTCAATCGTCGTTCCTCCATCTAAGATGCAAATCTTAGATAGTAAATATCCTTAAAATAACTTAATAAAGAAAATCTGAACACAGTAACCTTTGATATTCTAAGGCCACATAGTTGTACCACGAACTGAGAATTAGGAATACAGTTTCTGACAATAATTGTATTTTGTAATTTAATGGAAAATGTATGATTGTTTAATTTTACGTAATCGTTCAGGACAAAAAGAAACGAGAAACCTTATTTACACAAAATATTCACGTACGAAGGAAATTATATACCTAATAATGAAATGTTTGAATATTTATTTAATTATTCTAATGTATGTCTGACAGAGACGAATGCAAAGCAATACAGAGAAAAATTAACTTAATAAAAAAATATGAAGTTTGAGACATCTCAAATATTGAACGTACAGAGTGTATACTACATCATAGTTGAGAAACAAGCATTTAATGTTTAAATTTACAGTTCATTTGTAAAACGTTATAAATTCATATTTTGTTTTGTTTTATTATAATCTGATAAATGTGTAGTGAGATTGTATTATTCGTAGTGTCTATAGTTTGCCATGAATTTTACTGTAATAATGTGTATTATATTTGAGTAGGTTTTTTATTTTGAAGTATTTATTAATAAAAAGTAACGTTATACACATCTATATATTTCATAGTAATTCAATTTATTTATAACAAATTAATTTGTAGCATAAACATGATATATTTAGTTAACAGAACACGTTGTTAAAATGTTCTTTATATCAAGTTTTTCGTCATTTTTCTCATCCACTTTCCTCATCCTTCGAGAAAATGATGAGAAGAGTCTTGTTTTGCTTCTGGCCACAAATTTAACTTCACAATCTGCACCATATACTGAGCTGAATGAGCAACGAGCAATTAAAACCATCGTGTTCCATTATCTGGCTACAGAAGGTCAATTCCTTCACAGAGAGCACGAAAAGTGAAAATCAGTCTCCGATTTGGATTTCGAAATAGTTTTTATTAGACGGGGTCGAATATTTTATTTTCAATTTCTGCACATTGCTACCTGTGTTCTTAGGTGAACTGAATATTTGTATGAGCTAGGGTTGGGAAACCAGAGGTGCAGAAAACTTGCAAAGATTTCACTTCTAATAGCATGTCACACATTTTTTAACTGTTTTTAATTAAATAGTAAATTAAATTAAAAGAAATTTATAGAAACAAGTGAAATGAAGTTACTGTGAAGTGTTCATAATTATATCTCACTAGATTACAAGAAAAATGTGGATATACGCTAACAACTAAATATGTTTAATCTCTCAGAAAGAGTTCAAAAATAAAAGAAATGTTTTCTCTCCCAAATACTACGAATAAATAAACTATCTAATTGAGAACTAAATTATATACCGGTCGACAGGGAGAGGTGGCTCAGAGCATGCCTCTGACCGGGAGGTTCTAGGGTTCGAGTCCCGGCGTTGGAAGAGTTTCCATACTAGCTTGTCAGCTACGTCGAATTCAGCCGGTGCCTAGACAAGAATTCTAGCGGCCGACTGCTCTGATCGGTAGTTTTCCATAGTTTCCTTGATCAATACCAGGTGAATGTCCGAACAGTACCCCGACAAACGGTCCACGGACCGCATGCGATCTTTCCTTCCTCTCCCTTGTCTTATCCTCACCCCTTACTTACACACGAACTCGCACTACACTATCACATATGTCGGGAGACCAGTAGGGGGCTTCGACTTTTACCCGGCTGAGGCAGTGCCCCGCAGGTTGTGGGAAACGCCTCTAGGCGATGGTAGATTGACGCTGTATCTCACCTTCCAGAGGGAGATTACCGCCAACTCCCAAGCAAAAACATGCACTACACTGATGGAACTAATGACCTTAAGAGTTGGCGCACTCCGAATCACTAATGATCATTCCAGCAATCATGTACTATACGACACAAGAATAGTTGGAAGGCTAAGATGGTTAGACGACTTGGACATACGTGATTGACCAGTTCCACAGGCCTAACCCTTGCCGTCGAAGTCGAAATTAAATTAAACAAGTTATGTTTCATTAGCTGAATGAAACTATGCACCGGCGATGTCGACTCTCACTGTACTATTCGTCACAAGAAGAGTTAGAAGGCCAAGAATAAGATGGTTAGACGACTTTCATGATTGAACAGTCCCACAGGCCTAATCCTTGCCGTCGAAGTCGAAATTAAATTAAACAAGTCACGCGTCATTAGCTGAATGAAACTCTGCCCCGGCGAAATCGTCTTTCACTCGGTTGCGAAGTTTTAATTCGCCATTCCTTACGTACTTGCCGCGTCTCTCTCCCATCCAACGTATCAAGACAAACGGAGTCGCGCAGACGACCGGACACTCTGCGTCGCTTTTTGCTCGCTCTTCCATAATAAACGATCGCCTTAATAACGCAATGAATCACCCACCGCAGGCGACAAGACCGACTCTCGTGGAGCGGCAGAAACCCAATAAAAATTTCCAGCTCTGTGCTGCTGGCGGAGTTAATTAAGTACGCACCGCAAATGAAAAATAAACAAGGAAGTGAAAACGCAGATTGGATAAATAAATCTACTATCGGGAATATTGAATATTCATTCTGTATGATGTATGCCCTCGTGGGAAGCGTGTTATGTAAAAGAGGCTGATGTGCGCTCTTGGTGTAGATTTGGACGTTTGGAGAGACGCTTCTGAGAAAGTGTGTGCTAATTGGTAGCTGGAAGGTGTAACTTGGGACATTCCGAGTGCTGAGTACATGTTAACAGTTTTTATAGGTCATTTTTAATTATTATAAGCAATCATATGTTGTGTGCCAAATCGTAAATTTTGATGAAAATAATCTCGAGATTTTGAGCTTCTCACTTCTGGTGGTGTGTCAATTAGAACCAGCATTCTTGGTCATCAAATAAAAAGAAAAAAATATTTTCGTATTAACTGCCAACACTTTTTTTAAGCTGATGGTGAATAAGGTGATCTGCCAGTTCCAAATCCCAAGTTCTGTTCTAAAAATAAATGTATCTATAAGTAAACGCAGAAATATGATACTAAAATCACAATGATGTAGTAATACAAGAAGTTTTTGTAATTCCTATTCCAGAACGTTACACATTTCGGCCCAAGATGACTTCGGGTACAACCACTTGGTTCATTTGCCGGTTACTTACCCAAAGCGTCGTACCCATGTGGCTTGTAAACCCGCATCGGACATGTATAATATCTACTTAATTCCCGGTGAGCGACATCAGAGATAAAATCAAAAAAGAATCAGTGTCTCTTAGCTGCTCTTAGATAGTGTTAGTGGAAGTAGTCCGTAAGCCTATTGCACCGCGCTCCTCGTCTATTCTAATCGCACACAAGTTAAGGGATGGGATTACAATAAGGAGGAGTACGGAGAACCGGAATAGCACACCACCCAAATACAACTGAAGTTATCCTTAACTCACGCGAGATTAGAACCCACAGCTTCGTTTTAACAAGTAGTTGGGCACAACTGTCCCATTCCAAGGTAACGATTGATTGATTGTTAGTGATTCAGGGCACGTCAACTACTAAGGTATGTCCCGTAAGTGTAGTGTATGATTTTTCCTCAGGAGGTGTTCTTACCCCGCTGTATGGCGAGAACCGGCGTCGACCTTCTGTCGACTAGCGACGTTATTCCCAACCAGGTATCTCCCACCAGCGGGCACCGCTTCAACCGGGAGAAACTCTAAATTCCTGACCGATCTCCCGGTATGTGTGGAACTTTAGAGCATGATGGTGTACGTGTATGTAATGAAGAGGGTGAGGATACGTCAAGGAAGAGGAAGGAATGATCGCGCACGGTCCGTGGCCCGTTTGTTAGGGTATTGCTCCGGCATTCGCCAGGTGTTGATCTTAACCATCACAGCCGGGAAGAGCTCTAAGCTCCCCACCGGTCTCCCGCCATGTGTGGAGTGTGGTGCATGCTAGTGTAAGGGGAGAGGATAGGACAAGGAAGAGGAAGGAAACATCGCGGGCGGTCCGTGGCCCGTTTGTGAGGGTACTGCTCCCGCATTCGCTTGGTGTTGATCTTAACCATCACAGCCGGGAAGAGCTCTAAGCTCCCCACCGGTCTCACGCCATGTGTGGGGTGTGGTGCATGCTAGTGTAAGGGGAGAGGATAGGGCAAGGAAGAGGAAGGAAAGATCGCGCGCGGTCCGTGGCCCGTTTGTTAGGGTATTGCTCCGGCATTCGCCTGGTGTTGATCTTAACCATCACAGCCGGGAAGAGCTCTAAGCTCCCCACCGGTCTCCCGCCATGTGTGGAGTGTGTTGCATGCTAGTGTAAGGGGAGAGGATAAGACAAGGAAGAGGAAGGAATGATTGCGCACGGTCCGTGGTCCGTTTGTTAGGGTACTACTTTGACATTGGCTTGGTGTGGATCATAGAAAACACGGAAAACTTCCAATAAGAGCAGCCGAATTGTCCTCTAGTCATCGGCTGAATTCGATCTAGCTATGTTTGTAGCTAGTGTCAAAAACTATGCCGTCATCATGACTCAAGCTCTAGAACGCCCGGTCAGAGATATTGAATTGAATTAATGCCTTATTTTACGTGGCGAGACTCGGGCCATCAGGCCCGCTCTTCCGTCTGACCACGCAAATTTCGCTACGCTCCTTTCACCGAGTAGCAGAGAAACGAGATATTTCTTGGGCGAGAAACAGGCGATTTTGAATTTAGCTCAGAGGCGTCATTTAGGCTTGAGGATCTTTCACATGCAAGTAAATCTACTAACATGGGACAGCCGGCTTTACTTCCCCTCCGAAGGAAGGCGTACGAAGGATGTTTTTCGCCCTCAAAAATCCGCGGCTTCGATCAGGTTTAAACCCGCCAACTTGGATACAACAGTCCGGTACGCTAACCGTTTCACCATCGCCGTCGCGATACTGCGCCGCGATACCACGAGATACTGCGATTACTGTACAAGGATGAAGCACCCCTAGTCTCGTGTGCTTGCTTTGTCACTACAAAGCAACAATAAGACTTCGTGCCCCCTGGGCGAGTACGACGCTGCTAGCGGGACTTTCAAGAGCCTTCGTCGGCTTCCCAGAGTGTCTCGTTACCGGATGATGCAAAGGCGACGAAGGGTAATAGCTCAAAACGCGCGGGGGGCAATTTGTCTCAGCAGAGCCTTCTAACTATAGCTGTCTCGTCATTGGCGCTCACTCTGACACGGCCGTTTCTAGCGTTTTACAGAACGTTCCCAGGTTCCCTTTCCCCCCAATTAACGGAGGAAGCCTTGTGTACGTTCCTTGTAAGTGAGGACATCTGACTTTTTACTCACATCGTTAGAAGATGCACTAGGCATATAAATGTAGCCGAAGAGGAATGTTTGGGTAATATATACTAATAAAACTTACGCACCCTATTTTGTACAATTACTAAAACTATACTTCAACACTTTCCACACCTTGGCAAATTTTGTAATGTACTTTATCCACTTCGATTTCTAAAAGTCTACATATACTGGAATGAGGTGAATTTGGTAGTAAGAATTATTAGAACACAAGTCTTCTAATAATCCATGGCTCACTATAAACTACTGACATCTATTTAGTAATAAGAACAATAGTAATAGCACTAATAATAATAATAATAATAATAATAATAATAATAACAACACATGTCCTCCTACTAAGTTCTATCTACATACAACTGCAACTTTTTTACCATGATAAACAAATACCTACTATAGAGACAATACGCGACACCGCGCTATAACGGGAGACAATTGAAGGATAGGGACCCTAGTTGCCCGACCTGTCTTTAACCACTGTGATTGCAAATACCAAGTGTGTAAGTTTGAAAGATTTTTAGTTTACTTACAATTATATTGACTTACGTTTCGCAGAGTGATTAAAAGTATATTTTTTGTATAATGAAATTTGAATTTGTCGGTGATTTCCAAGATCACGTCTCCAGTTTTGCTAGTGTTGTCTCCGATTAATAAAACGTTATTCGATATTGTAACATCCTGTGACAGTACTGAATTGGCCTAACGGCTACGATTGATAATTCTCCAATCTTGTACTGTAATCAACATCTTACTATATTTATTACGTAAATTACTATTGAAGGATTCTAATAGCTGAATTCTCCTCCAGACAGCGACTGAATTCAGCCTAGCTGACATGCTAGGCCAAGCTGAGCCTAGCTGACAAGCTAGTGTCTTGCCTCTGTCAGAACTCGAACCTAGGACCTCCCCGTTTGAGACACTGCAGCAACATCAGCTGATGCACTGACCCACCTCTTCCTAGCTGACATGCTAGGCCAAGCTGAGCCTAGCTGACAAGCTAGTGTCTTGCCACTGTCAGAACTCGAACCTAGGACCTCCTCGTTAGAGGCACTGCAGCAACATCAGCTGATGCACTGACCCACCTCCCTCGGCAATACGCCATCAAATCATTGCACACTATCAACACCTTGAACCGTGCAAGCCTCACGTTACTTTTTTGTCGTTTCACCAGGATGTTTGTCAAGAAAGCGGCAAAGCCAAAGATTTACGTAATTTGTGCGCCATTTCGATCTGCCTTCCACGGCGGCGTGACGCTGGCGTGTTTGTGGCTCGCGCCCAGTGGGGTTTTGAGGTATGAGCGCGGGCTGGTCGTAATGTTACCGGCACCCTATGACCCAGCCACCTGCCGTCATGTGACTCAGGCTCGCCCAACGCCCCACGACACCTGCACGGGCGTCTACCTTCTCATGTGCGTTTCACAGAGAGTGTGGTGCGGCGAAATGTCGGCACACACCTGATAGACGAATCCCCACAACCCATGCGTTGTTACACAGGTCTGTCTCTGCGTTACAAAGAAATAATGGGGGAACGAAATGGCTATATACATCTTATAGACGGAATCCCCACAACCCATGCGTTGTTACACATGTCCGTCTCTGCGTTACACAGAAATAATAGAGAAACTAAATGTCGATATACACCTTATAGACGGAACCCCACACTCCATGCGTTGTTACACAGGTCTGTCTCTGCGTTACAAAGAAATAATGGGGGAACGAAATGGCGATATACATCTTATAGACGGAATCCCCACAACCCATGTGTTGTTACACAGGTCAGTCTCTGCGTTACACAGAAATAATGGAGGAACTAAATGTCGATATACACCTTATAGACGGAACCCCACACTCCATGCGTTGTTACACAGGTCTGTCTCTGCGTTACAAAGAAATAATGGGGGAACGAAATGGCGATATACATCTTATAGACGGAATCCCCACAACCCATGTGTTGTTACACAGGTCAGTCTCTGCGTTACACAGAAATAATGGAGGAACTAAATGGCGATATACACCTTATAGACGGGACCCCACACTCCATGCGTTGTTACACAGGTCTGTCTCTGCGTTACAAAGAAATAATGGGGGAACGAAATGGCGATATACATCTTATAGACGGAATCCCCACAACCCATGCGTTGTTACACATGTCCGTCTCTGCGTTACACAGAAATAATAGAGAAACTAAATGTCGATATACACCTTATAGACGGAACCCCACACTCCATGCGTTGTTACACAGGTCTGTCTCTGCGTTACAAAGAAATAATGGGGGAACGAAATGGCGATATACATCTTATAGACGGAATCCCCACAACCCATGCGTTGTTACACAGGTCCGTCTCTGCGTTACACAGAAATAATAGAGAAACTAAATGTCGATATACACCTTATAGACGGAACCCCACACTCCATGCGTTGTTACACAGGTCTGTCTCTGCGTTACAAAGAAATAATGGGGGAACGAAATGGCGATATACATCTTATAGACGGAATCCCCACAACCCATGCGTTGTTACACAGGTCCGTCTCTGCGTTACACAGAAATAATGGAGGAACTAAATGTCGATGTACACCTTATAGACGGAACCCCACACTCCATGCGTTGTTACACAGGTCTGTCTCTGCGTTACAAAGAAATAATGGAGGAACTAAATGTCGATGTACACCTTATAGACGGAACCCCACACTCCATGCGTTGTTACACAGGTCCGTCTCTGCGTTACAAAGAAATAATGGGGGAACGAAATGGCGATATACATCTTATAGACGGAATCCCCACAACCCATGCGTTGTTACACAGGTCCGTCTCTGCGTTACACAGAAATAATGGAGGAACTAAATGTCGATATACACCTTATAGACGGGACCCCACACTCCATGCGTTGTTACACAGGTCTGTCTCTGCGTTACAAAGAAATAATGGGGGAACGAAATGGCGATATACATCTTATAGACGGAATACCGCAACCCATGCGTTGTTACACAGGTCTGTCTCTGCGTTACACAGAAATAAAGGAGAAACTAAATGGCGATATACACCTTATAGACGGGACCCCACACTCCATGCGTTGTTACACAGGTCTGTCTCTGCGTTACAAAGAAATAATGGGGGAACGAAATGGCGATATACATCTTATAGACGGAATACCGCAACCCATGCGTTGTTAGACAGGTCTGTCTCTGCGTTACACAGATATAATGTGTGAACGAAATGTCGGCATGCACCTTATAGACGAAACCCCACAACCTGCATCTTTTAATATAAGATTATCTCTCCACCAAATCGACAAGATAAGATTATTCCATTTTGGAAAATTATTAACACTTTTAATTCAATTTAGTACGATATTTCATTTTAAAACTTTGTTATTTAAATATACAGATTGTAAAGAATGTTGAAACGTATGTAAAACACTTTATTACAATGGAAAATATTAGTGTTATACACTGTTCTACAATAAGAATGCCAAAACATGCCAGGTGCAAAATAGTTCTAAAAAATAAAAGCTTAGAACAAGTTTTCAGCTTTTAATAACTTAGGCTGCAGTGTGTCATATCTAATAGAAAGCAATCTTGATGTTAAAGTAGAATCCAGAGAACGTGTGGAACAATAAGAAAAACATTAAGAAATAGAACCCGAAGAGACACTCAGTTAAAGGTCTATAAAACGCATGCCGTCCCAATACTAACCTATGGATGCAAAAATTGGACTTTAAATTGATCATCAAAAAGAAAAATTGAAACTAGCGAAATGAAGTTTCTGCGAAGTGTAGCCAAGTTTACTAGATCATACGAAAAATGTGGATATGCGACAAATACTAAATATTTTTAATCTCTTAGAAAGAGTTGAAAATCAGAAATACAATCGGTACAACCATATTTTAGAATGAACGATATCGGACTCAGTGGATTGATGGTGGACGGAACAGGATTTCAGACCTAATCCTTGATGTTGAAGTATAAAAGTGTAACAATATTAATAATAACAATAATAATAATAATTTTAAAGTAGAAATGTATAATGTAATATTTACGCATTAACTTACAGTTCCAGTAACTCTTGACCATTTTGTTTATATTGCTAAAAATGAAATAAAATTTAAAAAATCCTTATTTTGATTTTTGAACCACTAAAACTTTTTGGAGGTCGCAATACACTGGAATAAAACAGAGCTTAAAAAGCGTTAGCCCATGATGCCTCGTTAGTCAGTGACAAAATGATGAAATATTAACGATAGTTCGTCAGAGAGAATGTGAGTTCGACACGTTCACATGAGTCATTACATACGTCTGTCAGTCTGGTCGGTCATAGGTTTGTACGTTTGGCAATGTATCGGGAACCAATCCGTAAGTGTCTCAGTCTTTCAGTCTGACTGACATTTATCCGCCATTTCGTCTCCCTTAATCGTTTGATGTTTCTGTTGGTAGAATTAATTTCATGGTTCATATTGCAGTTTGCTCCACAAGAAGATATTCAAAAACTTTAAATAATTATGTTTGTCATTTAAATATTGAACCACAATTCATCTTAAAAGATAAACATGTTTTAGGATAAAATCGACCTCCTCCTCAGTAATAACTCATTCTTGTATAGAGTAATGAATACGAGGGAAATTTAGAATTACTTCACGATTCTCATTTTCAAAGAAATTAATCGTGGCGTTAGCAATTATATAGTCAAACGTTTGGTGGATTCATTGGCTAGGAATTTATAAAATCAATTTTTGGAAAAAAGAAACACAAAAACCTTTTTAATTAACAACCTACGTTATATTTTAGAGGTAAAGGGCACTAGATACATTTTTTGTTAAAATTGAATATAACACTTATAAACAATCTCGTTTTAATTCATTGTTCTTCCTGGAAATATTGATAAAGAAGTCCGAAATTATAAGTTAGAAACAGTACAAGACATCACGTCTACTTTGATTTAGAGGACACAAACGTCTTCAAACTGCCCTCCCGCAAAATGTGTAAATGTTTCGATAAAAACATTGTATTTTGCTTGTGAGGTTCAGAATTGAGTAAATAGTGTTTGACTGAATGCAAAACGATTTCTAAACAAATTCAGACCAGAAAGTATTACGGGATAATTATAAATGCTTTTTCAAAATGCTGGTACACCTTTCGTTATCATTTGCCGTTTGAACAGTTTATAAAAGATGAATGTAAAATTGTAAAAACGAACATTGAGGTCGACCCAAGTCATAAACGTTGCAAAACAAATGCAATGTCATTATTTTCCAACTATAAAACCTTTTCTTGTACACTTCTGTATACCTCTGAAGATTTATTTTATTACCGTGCTTTTAGAAAACGTAGTGGATGTTTTCATAATATACATTTTTCTTAATTTGGCAAATAAAAACTAAAGAAGAGAAAATAATACAAATTTCAAACGAAAGAAATTTACAATTCAATCCATCCATCATACGGATGTAACTATAAAATCTTGAACTATGAACACATGAGATAAACTCAACGGCTACAATACGTTTATAGTACTAAAAAAATATTTCTAGCTGAAAAATATATTTTAAATTTTTTCAGCTAGAAATAAATAAATAAATAAATAAATAAATAAATAAATTCCCAAATCAGATAAAATTTCAAACATACATCTCTTTTAATACCTGGGCCATCTATCAATTCTTCCAGGAAATAAAGAGCAAAAAAATCACCAACACAAGATGCGAAATGACAATCCTGGCAAACATATCAAAAACGCTCACGATAATGACAAACGACAATTGCATACAAGATGACGAATGACATAAAATATACCCAGCCCTATGGTGACTCTCACATTCCAAAACATCAGCGTGGCTTTAATAGTCTTACTGGAAGTCACCAACGAACAGTGGCAGGATTGCGAGGTTAACATCGACTTTCATCTCCGCTAGGTAGCACCACCATCGCCCATAAATCAGGCCTGGAGCTGAGCATCTTATCAGATGCGATGTTCCTTGTGCAGGAGAATGAAAGCAAACGAGGAGAGAATTCGCCCCAGAGCAGTCATCTATTAGAAGGGTATCAAATACAAACACTTCCAGGAGCAATAAATCAGACGCAAGGAAAACCAGCGGACGGTCATAATGAGAAGATGAATCTGAGTGTTGCGCGAACGTAAAAATTAAAAATCGCTCATTATAACTATTAAAGTTCCACCAAGCGAGCAGAGACCGGGGTTTCGGATTTCATAAATGACCTGTCAAAAACCACGAGCGAAAAAGAGAACGCGTTTTATTACTTTTTTGTTCCAAGCGGGACATTTTTCAAGCGTATTCTTACATATTCAATTAGGTTAATATTGTTTTCGCTCGGATGTTTCGGGATTAAATGTTTGCAGACGTATCTTTTGAATAGGATATTAATCAAAGGCACAAATTGTTCATTAAGGGTGACAATAATTCACTGCACGAAAGTGCCGCATGTCCTTTGAAGTTCAGATACCACGTCTGGAAGAGTAGGAAGAAAAATGTGCCAATATTTCCAGGACATCTTTTTGATTGCTTTCAAAGATTCCTTCGCGTCTCAGCAAACAGTAATAACACTTTGAGAAGAGGCCATATGTCAAGTGATGAAAAGGAGTTGTGTATAACCATTATCGTCGCTTCATGTTCTATTTTAGACGTTAAGTACTACAAGGAGTGAAAATATATTTCTGAAGAGTTGACTGTTTGATATGACACTCCATTAGTGATGTTCGTTTACAAATCAAGATGAAGAAAGGCCAACCTGAGATTCCAATGACAATATTAACAAGAAGACGAGAAAAATACAAAGTATATTGATGTACTTCGTGTGAAATGATAAATGTTGGAGCGATTTCCTTGTTCTTTGATGAAGTGTTAAATGCAATTTAATAAATTTAAAAACACTTCGTAAACATTATTTTAACACTCTCGACCTTTCTAAGCCTTTCTTGAATTCACTACTCTTTCTTCTATAAGTTCTGCAAGAAAACGTATATTGTCATTTTGAATTCTTTAACTGCATTGCACATGACATATGTGCTGCAAAATGTACTAACATGCTGAAAGTTTTCGTTCGTTCATTAATGCTTTTATGCAATTAAAAATATTTTTTATGCCATGCATTAAAAACTCCATCGTTTATTCGAAAAGATCAAATCCACAAAAAAATTTCTATCGAGTCCTTAAAAAATTGATATCAAAATTATCATAAATATTTTAATCCTCTTTCTTCTTCCTACTACACTACTACTCTCGGCAAAACTTCAAATCCCTTTCCCAGAATTAGAATTGGGCATAAGAAAAATCTGCATGCTCCATCATTTAAAATTATATTTATAATATTTCTACATAATTTTCAGCTTGAACATACACATTAAAATACAAACTAAGATGTTGGAAATAAAAATGTTAACAACAAAATTGTGAAACGTTAATTAGAAGTTCCGTCTGGATGATCCTGAATATGTTGTTCATAACATGTTTTGGATAAGAACCTTTGAAAAAGCAATAATCGTCGATCAAGGTTAATAAACTTCAAAATAATTGAAACCATATTTAATGTTATTTGCATGAAGGTGTACACCGTGGATTACAGTGATTTTATTCTTCCAAATATTTCATATTGTTCTGTACATCTTTCGTGTTGGTTATAAGAAGAGCACATAATTTCATAAACATATCTCTGACTCATTTCTCAGTTTCACTCATGGCAACAAACGATCTGTTTTGTCTGGAGCTTCAAAATTTGTTTTCCTCCACAGCACACATCGACAAATTTCCGACAAGAGAATCATACCTCTTGTGTCTCGTTTCTTGAACACCTCTCCCATTTCACGTTTAATGATCTGTTACCCTATTTTGTGCTTTTATTTACTCCTTTTGAACCAAGCAAGCACGTCAGGCAGAAGCAGACGTGTGCAGACGCCAAATGAATTGCGACAAGCTGGTGCACTCGCAGATTTGAATAACACGCGCTCACGAAGGCAACTTTATTATTTCTTCAGCCCATGTCGCTTTATTTGCATTGCCCATTGATGAACAGGGGATAAATACGATGTGATATGATGATAAAAGAGCAATAGAGAAATGAGAGGAATAATAAATATCCCGAACAAACCTTCTGCGAACTCGCTAAAACTAACACCAAAGCAGAACGCTGTTCAGTGACAAAATTTCAGGGCAATTTTTCAAGAAACCTCAGATTAAATAAATAAATAAATAAATAAATAAATAAATAAATAAATAAATAAATAAATAAATAAATAAATAAATAAATAAATAAATAAATAAATAAATAAATAAATAAATAAATAAATAAATAAATAAATAAATAAATAAATAAATAAATAAATAAATAAATAAATAAATAAATAAATAAATAAATAAATAAATAAATAAATAAATAAATAAATAAATAAATAAATAAATAAATAAATAAATAAATAAATAAATAAATAAATAAATAAATAAATAAATAAATAAATAAATAAAAAAATCTCTTTATTGGTGGCCAAGTTCAGGCTATTTCGCATGCTCTACCGCCTGACCACTTTCAAAATTTTTATTATTTATTTCTTTTTCTATCTAGTTTCTGTATTTCTCTATTCAAACTTTTTATTTATAATTCAATATTTACTTCTTCTGAATGAAATAACCAAATAAAAAACTTTTGTATTGATCATGAAACGAAAATGAATTTTATGTTGTTGATAGCTTCTAGATTTCTTGTGATTAAATTTAAAAGAACGCTCTTTCAAGCGACACAATACCCATTCCAAATAGTACTGAGAAGAAACCAAAAGACTTTCCTACTGTGTGTGTAACTCAAAACGTTAACGGTGAAAACTTTAAATAACCCTTCCTGTGCCATAGAGAATAAAAGTGTATTTTCTCTTATCAATGAATCACAGAATCTAGAATCACTGAATCTAGTAAATATGTAGAATACTACGTAGGAAATAGCTTCACACATTGGGACATTTTCAATAATGCGTCATTGGTATTACTCGGGCAACTTTTCTTGAACGATGGATTGACGATTTCGGGTGGAGTGGGGATATTAGTTACAAAGTCGGCCACTAGAGTATCTTTCGATATTGACAATAAGCCTGAACAGGGGTTCTGCACTATGAAAGCAACTGGCTTTGACTAGCTTCTGTTTCGCGCCAACGAAGTTTTAATGCTTGAAAGGTTGTCATCAGTGCCCGCTGCGAGCTTTTGCCTTCAACTGTTTTATTGCACAAGGGATGGGGATCAAGGTCATCGTTCAAGAGAAGTTGCGCGAGTAATACTTCTCCGCATCCTTCATTCCGTAATTCGTGTTCCTCTCTAATAAGACACTCCGCCTAACATCTCCATTCCATTCCTTCAATCGAGGAGCTTAAGAAGAAAGCTGCGGGCGCTAACAAGCTCTCGAGAGGAGTGAGTAGTGTCTGCTTCGGACTTGCATTTCTTTCGCCCGCACCCACACCTGGCGGCAACGTATGAGCCTTCAACGCCTCAACCAACAGGGACAAACATCTCTAGCTCTAGAGAGCAAAAACACCAACTCTCCGTTTTTTAGACGTCTACATTTTAATCTTGTTCGTAACTACCATTCTGTGATTATTCAAACCAAAATGTTTTTCATTTTTCTTGGCAAATTCAGTTACCTCGCTATTCTTTAGTGAAATAAAAAAGAATAACCAACTGGTGCAAATTTGATTGCAATATTAGTACAACTAATTCACGCTGAAAGTGTCCCTTTAGAGTTTATTCTATGAAAATTAATATATTTGTTTACTTTGAAAGTGGCAATCTTATATATGAGATCATTCAGTCTGTACGTACGTAATTGGGTAAGCTGCATGATAGATTTCCCTGGGTCAGACCTCAATCAGTATCTCATTTGGAGAAAATTAATTTTCAAAAACCTTTGAGAACATTCATGGAGAATTATCGTAAAAAAATATTGCCTCTAAATTGCGTTTTGAAAACGTTTTAGCTAACCTGTTGAGGTAGCCATTGTCTATTTGTCTTCAAAAATATTAGCTGTATTTGAACTATATTCTTCACAACTATTTCTGGAAGTTTCCCACACAAAAAACATTTTTGGAGATTTCGAAGGCAACCAGGATAGTGAAACGCTGTAAATTACTATACTATCTTTCCGGCACAAAATTAATAATTAAAATGTGATTTATAATATTGACAATAGTGAAACACACAACGAAACACATTTAAACAAGGTTTATCTATCGATACTTCACCATGTAATAACTTTCTATGCCCCAGGATAGTTGAGCAAAGCAACACTCTTGTTGTTGTTTGTTTTGTTTTATTTTATTAAGTAGTTCCATAGCACATAAAATTCAACATGAAAGTACCCACTCTAAGACTTGTAGCCGTAGTAGCTTCATTATATAGTTATTGCAACTGCATTAGGCAGGCGATAAATTCCTAAGACTCTATATATTTCACTGGATGCGCATTGTAGCGGTAGTAATTAGGAATACGTTTTATTAAATATATTATTTAAACCATGTGTATAAATGTTTGTTTCTACGCATCAACACATTACGTTATGCAGATATATCGACATTGATTTCACATACATATGTAATAGGATTTCTTATTAAACATAAAAATCGACAATATTTTCGAATATTGAAGCAGGAAAGTAATTTTTTCGACATCCAGAAATTGAATCGTGCTTTTTGCTTAAAGGAATACACGTGCGTATTATCAGTTAAGCCAGTTAATTTATCAATATGACCAAAAACAAGAATAAAATCAAACCTTAAGCTGTGAGCACGGTATCCCCTCTTTGGTAATCCACAGAACCTGTTATTCTTTGAAATTGCTAGGACTAAATTAATTCAAAAAACGCGTTTCAACAAAAATAGAAACAGCTGTCTTCAACGTCTGGAAATCCATTCAAAGCATCTTGCCATCAACCTCCTAGATAATAGTAAAGAAACCTACCGATTACCCAGAATTACATCCTTACAACTATTGTAGTTTTGAAATTAGTAACAACAGTCACATATATTCCTCAACTTTGAGTCCTAACCAAAAGTAATCAAATGACTCTTGTTCTGGACGAAAGAAGACGATGAAATGTACCACTGGGATTCTTTCACCCACAAAATTGTCATTGTCAACTATCAATGTTAACATATATTCACTAATTACTTTCATGTAAAATAGAGAGTAAATTTGCTTTTTTCAGAATAAAATAGTCAACTACAGCCTTCGGTAACGTTTAATTTCGAAATATGACATTCCTGATTTCTTGCCCATTGAGGCAGGGTTGCCAGATGTGTTTCGAGATCTGTCCCTACCACTACTAAGGAATTTCGCCAAATAACCTCTCCAAAGAAACAAAATTCCCCCAACTTTAAAACGGAAAGTCTTCTCCAAATTATAGACCAACGACATGAGTTGTCCCTGACAATTCTATTGGCTGTCCCCTTCAATTCAAATAGTTGAAAGCCACCAATCATCCAACGTTGAGCTCCTCGAAACCACAGAGGAGAGACGTTTGTCCTCTATGCTCGAAAACCTATACTATCTTCGATTGTCCCTCACTCCCTCTCTTCTCTTTCTTCTCTCTCTCTCTCTCTCTCTCTCTCTCTCTCTCTCTCCATTCTCTTTTTTCCCTCCTCCTTTCATCGCTTTCTCTCTCTCCCTCTCCTCTCTTTCTCTCTCGTTCCCCCCTCTGTCGTTTATTTTTTTCTCCTTTTGATATATAAAAATGAGAGAGAATAACGTGTTTTGTTTCTTTTTTATTCATAATAATTGAGAAAAAAATATTTCTATCTCGACTTCGGATGAAAATAATTCCTCCCCTCAAAAAAAACATTTCCTCGTTCGTTCATGTTCCCCATTTTTTCCCACAACGAAAAAAATTTCCCTGTTTTGGGGACAAAATTCCTCATTTTGGGGACAAAATTCCTCATTTTCGGAACAAAATTCCCCAATCTGGCAACCCTGCCTCGAGGCGTCCACAAAACTGTCGCCCACCTGTCGTCGTGGTTTCCGTTTCGCCTCACGTGTCCACGTGCAACTGGAGACGAGCTCTCAAGGCGATCTCTAATGAGGGGCAGATTTACGACAATCGTCGAGTGGCGGCAAAGGCCTCTCGGGTTGCTGGCACGTTTCAGCGTTCTTCTTACAAATTTCGTTTCGTGGAAATATTTTTTTTCCCTTCCGTCGAGAAAATGAGTAATTTAAGAAAACATGATATTGGAGGATTGCCGCGTCAGTGCGTTTTTGAAGAAACAAAATACTATAAAAAGTTGAAAGAGGAACGCGTGTGTTTTCGTGTATCATCTCTGGTTACTGTATACGTAAGTACCTGAAACTTTTGACTGTTTGAGATGGGCTGGAAAACGTTTAAGGGCTTAAACTACCAAACAAAATACGTTGATGTCGTAGGTTTTGCTAATATTGTGACAACGATTCGAGATAAAAAATCTAAAGACATGAATAAGAAATGCAAGAAACATCAAATGAATACGGTAAGAAAACGTGAGTGAATACTTAACAAAACTTATTTTATAATTTTTCTTCTTCTATCTCTCTAGGATAAGGCCTGGGGGCTGTTCCGATGCCACCCTCTCTTCCTGGTCTTTCCACGCTTCTTTTGTCATACAGATTATATTCCACTCCTTGTTGTTACTTAATTTTATATTGTTTCAGAACTTACATATTTTATCACCTGAGTTAATTTAAGACGCTTTACAAAAATCCATGGTTCGAAGTGACAGAAACTAGAAGAGAACCATAACAACACTTGTGACAAAAAGTCACAATCAATACAAAAACTTACATTTCTTTCTGCACTTTTCACATTATTTTTCTTAGTGTGCATTTCAATTATCTTCTGTACTTTCTTCTTCTAATGTCTTCATTTTCATCTTCTACTTCACCTTCATTTTCCATCCATTCCTCATCAGTCTTCTTCTTCTTCTTCTCCTTCACATGTCTTTGCTTCATTTATTTCCATTCATTCTGGTTTCTTCTTTTCCTCCTCTTATCAACCACAAACTGTCAAAGCCGGCGTCCCGTGCGTATGTGCGGATATGTGCGTATACTGCGCATTGAGGAGTTTGCTCCTTCCGTCCTCCCATCTATCCATTCCGTCTGCGGATTCCGTGCGTTCGCGGCGACTGTCGATGGCGGGTTCCGTGAACGTGCGAACGTGAACTGTCATGCGCAGCAATTGAACATCTCAGTTGATGCATCTGGAAACAAATAACACAGGCACACCAACGATTTGTTATCACACTCAAAGACTCGACACGTTCCTCTATGTATATCGATGAGATGAATGCGAATCCGAAGCCATAATTGTGTCACCAGACTCCAGTTTTTTTGTAGCACCAAAAAATACCGTAAAATTTACAATCTACAATTTGACGATGGTTTTTGCGATTAAAAATAAACTGGATGCCGGTGGGACAATTCTGGCTTCAGAATCGGATTCACCGCGTTGATATACATAGAGAAACATGTGTGAAGTCAAGTTGCGTTTGACAACAACCCACGAAAACAAAAGAAAATACTATTTAACGGTGATTGTTTGTGATTTAACAAAAAAATTGAAGGTGATGGTGCAATTTTGACTTCAGAATCGTATTACGCCCATCACCATACATTGAGAAAATGTGTCAAGTTTTCGGGATCCCAAAACTATTTTTTGTGCCTGTGTAATGAATTGTTTTCTACTTCTCCCTCTTTTCATTCCTTTGCTTCATTTATTTCCATTCTTTGTGGTTTTCCTCCTCCTGACGTATGATGTGAATTGTCATACGGGCCAAAAGTCATCGTAGTTCGTATATCTGGAAACAATAACACAGGCACACAAACAAAACGTTATCAGACCCAAAGACTCGACACATGTTTCTCTATGCAAGTCGACGCGCTGAATGGAAACCTGAGGCCAGAATTGTCCTACCATACTCCAGTTTCTTTTTAAATAGAAAAAGTGAAAAATAACTATGAATTCTCTGCTATCCGGGAGACGCCGCGTCATTGGCTGAGAGGCCGACGTTTCGCCTGACATGTCGCAGGCTTCCTCAGGGCAGTGATCACAGGCTTCCTCACTGCCCTGAGGAAGTCTGCGACATGTCAGGCGAAACGTCTGCCTCTCTGCCAACGATTCCCGGATAGCCGAGAATTTATGGATTCGAGCCGCGGAAGCTTACGTGTGCATCTCAGAAGAACCGCTAAAAACAAACAAAAATACAATTCCATGGTGGTTTTTCGCGATTTAAAAAAAAACTTAATGGTGGTGAAGAAATTCTGGCTTAAGACAGATTCAGCGCGTCGAGTGTGCCATGTTTGTTTGAAGTCGAGTGTGCCATGAACTGTTTCCTCCCTCTTCTCATTCCTTTGCTTCACTTATTTCCATTCACTCTGGTTTCTTATTTTTCCTCATCAGAGCCCACGCAATCTGCCGCAGCGCGGGCACATGCGTCTCCGTGCGAATGTGCCACGCATTCCGCCCAGCGGAACTCCGGCTGTGGTTCCGGGCGCCAACGTCCGTGCGTTCGTGGCAACTGAGAATGGCGATTCCGCCGACATGTACGGCGGCGATGGTGTGTGCGGCGGCGATGGTGTAATGGTTAGCGTACTGGATTGTTGTACCCAAGTTGGTGGGTTCAAAACCGATCGAAGCCGTGGATTTTTAAGGGCGAAATAATCCTTCGTACGCCTTCCTTCGGAGGGGAAGTAAAGCCGGCTGTCCCATGTTCGTAGATTTACTTGCATGTAAAAGATCCTCAAGCCTAAATGACGTAGCCTCTGAGCTAAATTCAAATCGCCTGTTTCTCGCCCAAGAAATACCTTCTTTCTCTGCTAGATGAAAGGAGTGTAGCGTAATTTCCGTGGTCAGACGGAAGAGCGGGCCTGATGGCCCGAGTCTCGCCACGTAAAATAAGGCAAATTCAATTCAATTCAATTCAATGTACGAACATGAACTGTCATACCGAGCAATACTCATCGTAGTTGGTACATCTCGATACAATAACACAGGCACACAAAAAAGAAGTTATCAGACCCAAAGACTCGACACATGTTTCTCTTTGTACGACGACTCTTTAAACGGAATCTGAAGCCAGAATTGGCCTACTACACTCCATTTTTTTAAATAGAAAAAAGTAAAAATTACAACCTATACTTTCGCGTAAATTTTGTGATTTAAAAAGAATTGGGTGGTGGTGGGGCAATTCTGGCAATAGATTCGGATTCAGCACGTCGAAATACATAGAGAAACATGTATAAAGTCTTTGGGTCTGACAACAACCCCTGAAACAAAAAAAAATACAATTTCATGGTGGCTTTTTACGATTAACAAAACTGGATGGTGGTGGAGAACTTCAGGTTTCAGATTCTGATTCAGAGCGTCAAGTGTTCGGAGTCTGAAAACTATGTTTTTTGTGCTTGTGAAATGAATCATTTCCTCCCTCTTCTCATTCCTTTGCTTCACTTACTTCCATTCACTCTGGTTTCTTATTTTTCCTCCTCAGAGCCCACGTTCGTATGCGCCACGCATTCCGCCCTGCGGGACGCCTCCCGCGGAACGTCGATGGCCGCCACGTGGGAACGGGAAGCCGGGCACGTGCACGCGAACGCGCTCTTATCAGGGCACGTGGCGGCGCGGCTGTCGCCTGCTGATGCGCGGTGCACCTGGCGCCCGGGGGACGCCTTCGCGGGCGCGCCCACGCGCTCTGGACGAGAATCAATGGAACTACAACACTCTTGTCATTTTTTTTCTTTTTTGTTTTCCTCGTGACTTGGACCATGCGTTCATGCATCCTGTTTTTATACGGAGATCGGAAAATTATCTCAGTGGCAGGTGCAATTTTTATCAGGGTGATCAGCTGGATCCGATTTTTAATCCTTAAGTTTGGTAGTCCTGGGAGTATGGAAACTAAAACGATGATAGTGAGAGGTGAAAGGGCGACTCACACCTACAGATATGCACAACACAATAGTGCCCGAGGTGGGACTCGAACCAGGGACCCTAGGACCTCCCGGTCAAAGGCACTACTGTGCCATCAGTTGAGCACTGAGCAACCTCTCCCAGTAACTTCGCTCGTAACCTAGCTGTGTAGGTAGTGTGGAAAATGCTGCCACCGTGGGGAGTGTAACCCTAGGACCTCCCGGCGAGAGGCACTGCAGTGACATCAGTTGATGCCCTGAGCCACCTCTCCCAGTAACTTCGCTCGTAACCTAGCTGTGTAGGTAGTGTGGAAAATGCTGCCCCCATGGGGTGTGGAACCCTAGGACCTCCCGGTCAGAGGCACTGCAGTGGCATAAGTTGATGCCCTGAGCAACCTCTCCCAGTAACTTCGCTCGTAACCTAGCTGTGTAGGTAGTGTAGAAAATGCTGCCACCGTGGAGAGTGTAGCCCTAGGACCTCCCGGTCAGAGGCACTGCAGGGACATCAGTCGGTGCCCTGAGCCACCTCTCCCAGTAACTTCGCTCGTAACCTAGCTGTGTAGGTAGTGTAGAAAATGCTGCCACCGTGGAGAGTGTAGCCCTAGGACCTCCCGGTCAGAGACACTGCAGTGACATCAGTTGCTGCCCTCAGCCACCTCTCCCAGTAACTTCGCTCGTAACCTAGCTGTGTAGGTAGTGTGGAAAATGCTGCCACCGTGGAGAGTGTAGCCCTAGGCCCTCCCGGTCAGAGGCACTGCAGTGACATCAGTTGATGCCCTGAACCACCTCTCCCAGTAACTTCGCTCGTAACCTAGCTGTGTAGGTAGTGTAGAAAATGCTGCCACCGTGGAGAGTGTAGCCCTAGGACCTCCCGGTCAGAGACACTGCAGTGACATCAGTTGCTGCCCTCAGCCACCTCTCCCAGTAACTTCGCTCGTAACCTAGCTGTGTAGGTAGTGTGGAAAATGCTGCCCCCATGGGGTGTGGAACCCTAGGACCTCCCGGTCAGAGGCACTGCAGTGACATCAGTTGATGCCCTGAGCCACCTCTCCCAGTAACTTCGCTCGTAACCTAGCTGTGTAGGTAGTGTGGAAAATGCTGCCACCGTGGGGAGTGGAACCCTAGGACCTCCCGGTCAGAGGCACTGTAGTGACATCAGTTGAGCACTGAGCAACCTCTCCCAGTAACTTCGCTCGTAACCTAGCTGTGTAGGTAGTGTGGAAAATGCTGCCACCGTGGGGAGTGTAACCCTAGGACCTCCCGGCCAGAGGCACTGCAGTGACATCAGTTGATGCCCTGAGCCACCTCTCCCAGTAACTTCGCTCGTAACCTAGCTGTGTAGGTAGTGTGGAAAATGCTGCCACCGTGGGGAGTGTACCCCTAGGACCTCCCGGTCAGAGGCACTGCAGAGACATCAGTTGATGCCCTGAGCCACCTCTCCCAGTAACTTCGCTCGTAACCTAGCTGTGTAGGTAGTGTGGAAAATGCTGCCCCCATGGGGTGTGGAACCCTAGGACCTCCCGGTCAGAGGCACTGCAGTGACATCAGTTGATGCCCTGAGCCACCTCTCCCAGTAACTTCGCTCGTAACCTAGCTGTGTAGGTAGTGTGGAAAATGCTGCCCCCATGGGGTGTGGAACCCTAGGACCTCCCGGTCAGAGGCACTGCAGTGACATCAGTTGATGCCCTGAGCCACCTCTCCCAGTAACTTCGCTCGTAACCTAGCTGTGTAGGTAGTGTAGAAAATGCTGCCACCGTGGAGAGTGTAGCCCTAGGACCTCCCGGTCAGAGACACTGCAGTGACATCAGTTGCTGCCCTCAGCCACCTCTCCCAGTAACTTCGCTCGTAACCTAGCTGTGTAGGTAGTGTGGAAAATGCTGCCCCCATGGGGTGTGGAACCCTATGACCTCCCGGTCAGAGGCACTGCAGTGACATCAGTTGATGCCCTGAGCCACCTCTCCCAGTAACTTCGCTCGTAACCTAGCTGTGTAGGTAGTGTGGAAAATGCTGCCACCGTGGGGAGTGGAACCCTAGGACCTCCCGGTCAGAGGCACTGTAGTGACATCAGTTGAGCACTGAGCAACCTCTCCCAGTAACTTCGCTCGTAACCTAGCTGTGTAGGTAGTGTGGAAAATGCTGCCACCGTGGGGAGTGTAACCCTAGGACCTCCCGGCCAGAGGCACTGCAGTGACATCAGTTGATGCCCTGAGCCACCTCTCCCAGTAACTTCGCTCGTAACCTAGCTGTGTAGGTAGTGTGGAAAATGCTGCCACCGTGGGGAGTGTACCCCTAGGACCTCCCGGTCAGAGGCACTGCAGAGACATCAGTTGATGCCCTGAGCCACCTCTCCCAGTAACTTCGCTCGTAACCTAGCTGTGTAGGTAGTGTGGAAAATGCTGCCACCGTGGGGAGTGTACCCCTAGGACCTCCCGGTCAGAGGCACTGCAGAGACATCAGTTGATGCCCTGAGCCACCTCTCCCAGTAACTTCGCTCGTAACCTAGCTGTGTAGGTAGTGTGGAAAATGCTGCCACCGTGGGGAGTGTACCCCTAGGACCTCCCGGTCAGAGGCACTGCAGAGACATCAGTTGCTGCCCTCAGCCACCTCTCCCAGTAACTTCGCTCGTAACCTAGCTGTGTAGGTAGTGTGGAAAATGCTGCCACCGTGGGGAGTGTACCCCTAGGACCTCCCGGTCAGAGGCACTGTAGTGACATCAGTTGAGCACTGAGCAACCTCTCCCAGTAACTTCGCTCGTAACCTAGCTTTGTAGGTAGTGTGGAAAATGCTGGCACCGTGGGGAGTGGAACCCTAGGCCCTCCCGGTCAGAGGCACTGCAGCGACATCAGTGAGCCACCTGAACCGGTAATTTTTATTCCAATTTAAATTCACCCGAATCGTCTGTAACGAATCCTATCGTTGGCAACAGTGCTCTTTCACGCGAAGGCGACTATAACCCGCCCGTTCGTGCCTGCTCGGGGGGGGGGGGGGGGCAGATCCAGAACTCTTAATCCGGTAGAGGCACGCAACGGCGGCGTGTGTGAGTGACAGGCGACGGCGGCGGCGGCGCGTGCAAGGAACGAATCGGGATTCGTTCCGTCGAGAAGACTCGCGCCGAAGTGACTCCCGAGCGCGGCTTCTGAGTCCGCACCACTGACACGGGCACCTGCGGACGAGGATTAACAGAGACTTTATCTCACGATCAGCCCCCGCGTTTGTATACCGAAAGAAGGCTACCAAGGCGTGCTGCGAAATGAAACTAGTGGAGCTACAGCGGCATGTGCTTTCTCGCATTGTTTGTAACGGTTACTTTGCGATTTGGACTCGACCCCAACCGTCTTCCTACAAAACAAAAATGATATCCAACCTGCGATTTGAACGCAGGTACATAGATTTTCGTAAGCACTTCACTTTATGCAAACGAAACATATGAATTCTAAAATGTCCCCCACGCTTCAAATAGAAAATTGAACATCTGCTGTCTGCGAAAGTTCACAGATTTGAAAAAAAAATGAATATATAGTTATAATATTAAAGAACAGATTGTATTAAGAAAAAAGCTCAACATTCAATCTTCCAGCTGTAGAAAGACACCAAAATAGATTAAACATTTGCCATCTTCAGAAATCATAGACAATTGGTCCTGTGACATTTGTATGAGCATTCTTTGCTCTATTAAAAAAATTAAGAAATAATTTGGAGTAGTTTTGAAACAAATTTGTAAATTTCGTTGGAGTTCTTCTTCTTCATCTTCTTCTTCTTCATCATCATCTTCTTCTTCTTCTTTTTTTTCTTCACTTTATGGATTAGGCTCATGACCTGTTCCGTTTTCACAAAGCATTCATTTCCATCTTTTCCTCGGTCTGCCTATATTTCTCGTACCACGAGGATGATAGTTATAAACTTTTTTAGGTATTCTTGTATTTTCCATTCTTCCTATGTGTTCTTTCCATCTCTCTCTCTGTATTCCTCTGTTTTCCCATTTATAGCTTCTATTTTCAATTCCTGTTTAATGTCATCGTTTTTTATCCTGTCAGATCTAGTACTTACTTTCACTCGTCTTAAAATCTCATTTCTGCAGCCTGTATTCTGCTATCATCCTTTATAGTTGTTTGTGAAGTAAACTCAAAAATGAAAATATCCGTTTCACAATACCAGGTCATAAGTGCGGGCCAGAACGATTGATAAATATAATTTTGGTATAAATCTTGTGGACGGTTTAGGCACTTAAGTTGTCCAGGCAGACGTTTCGCAGTAGAACAATTTTTATGTATCAAGGACCTACAAAACATGTTTTCTTACTACACAACTGGTTTAGAGAAAATAATTTACTACATATAGGAGCAAAACGTATGCATAATTTTGGTACCGCAGATTCACAAGTTGACTTTTTTCGGAAAACCGCTTGTTTTTTTGTTGCAGCAACACAAACTTTTCTCTCTACAACGGAAGTAAAAGTACGAGGTACATGAGAAAAAAGAACCATCGAACAACATTGCTACAATTAATTATAAAAAGAATACACTGATGAGGTAAAAATATCTTTAATTATTAATTGGATTGTTGGTGATGTAGATACCTTTTTATTATGATAAATTACTAAAGATATTGTCTGGTATCAATACTTTTTAATCAACTTATGATCATTTCGATCGGAACTTTGTTTTCGGCCCAGAAGCTGCAAGCTCTGATGATGATCGCAACGCGATCATCATATCGCAATTACGGGCACGTTTTCAAGAAGAATGAAGACAAATACAAACCATTATAGAATCTGGTACTCCTTACTATTATCAAATTACCTTGTAACTCATAATTGGTCAGAAGGTCAAAAACAAATTTGTTAAATTCGGCCTGGGTTGTTACAAACATTGTCCTAAGAAAAATCACAAAACTAAAACGATAGCAAAATACGTATTTATATGAACATGAAAATAAAGTTTTTATTATTTCTTGTTTAGAAATGTGTGGTTTTAACACTTAAAATAAGCACTGATTTTTTTCAAAAGGGAAATGGTTATACATTACGTTAGATCATACAGCAAATGATAAAACAGTCGTTGTTTATGTGTAAGTAAGATGTGGATAATATTAGTTTTATTACATTCTCTAACCGAAAAAGAAATAATGCACAAAAAGATCAAGTGTAACGTCTTAAAAAAGACGAATGGCATTTCGAAATTTTGACATTGATACAAGTCGATAAACGGAATAATAAATATATCTCAACAAATATCAAATTTTCAATAAATGACGTATGAGTAACACGATGTTTGTTCAAACAAAATAACTTAAGTACCGTTAACATAGCATAACATTTGGTGAATTCACCTTTGAGGCGCCGATTTCTTCACAGAACTGCTCAAGGCAACAATTTACCATACTTTTTACTGTATTTACTGTATTTTTTCATACCTGACATTAACTTATATTTTTCGTTTTACTCATCAAAAATGATGTTATAATGAGACAAACTGCTAAATGTCATCTGATTATTACACACATTCACCAAGGCACTTCTAATTGCAATCTAATAGTACGCATTCAAATCTACATGCACCTGATGAGCATTTGATGATCTTTAATATCGGTGCAGCGAGAAGTAAAAGTTACCTGAAGAGGATGTGCTCAATATATTACACCTCTACTGATATAATCGTGGTTACGAGGTTAATCAGCTCAATGATAGTCATTCGCATGTAGACCCCACAGAATCTACACAGGAATAATGGAGTACGCATTGCCGAAACTTTAAACACCGGTTACAAAAGCCGCCGCCGCCGACTGAAGTGACATTTTCCTCACGAAAGAGATAATTAGATTCGAAATTCAAATTTTGGATTTTCGTTTCAAAGTGACGTCGTGAATATTGCGTCGAATAAAGATAAACCCGTATAAGTTATAATATGAAAGTATCTAATGTTATTTATAGTGTAAACACCATTTTCTTCGAGTGTTTTACGAATATTCGTGATTTGTCGTGAGTTAGCTCTTCTAGGTTCCCATTCCATAGCATGGGTACTGGAAATGAGTAGAATCACTATTTCACCCAAAAATTAAATTGACTCTTTGACATTCTGCGCGATTCGATCGCACGACTTTAAGGAACTCTATTAATCGCATAAAGCATCGCAATATTTTTTTCTTTATTTCTGGCACAGTATTGGGACTTCATGGCGTAAGCTTATGGCGCAGTGCTTGGCCGTTGGAAGTTGGGATTCAATAAGAAGACATTTTATGGATTAAATGAATGATTTACAATGTGAGTATTAATTGCACGAGTATATCGTATGTTTAAATAAAAAAATAAAAAAAACGATATTAATGAAATAGAGAAACAGATATTTATGAATTGACATTTGTGGACATGGGAAAAGAGGCAGCAAAGTGGTGCCCCCTCTGAATCCGATTAATTCAAATTCAAGTTCTCGAATATTCTAAAACATATGTGAATATATTTCAAGGTTTCGCGAAATGAAAAATGAAAGCACTTCATTATTCATTGTTTAGAACAAGCAAGAGTATGATATTATGCGATACATTACATTTTTGAATCAGGATGTATAGTCTACTACAACATACCTGTAATAACACATAAATCATCTTGCTAAATATAAAGCATTTCAATTGCATTTCCGGAAAAATATTTAATTCTATTTTGAACAGAGATTGTATTGTTTGACAGTGCATTGTTTGACAGATAGTGGATTATTTGTGTGTATAATAACATTTAATAACATTAACGTATAATCCCATTTTAAACAAAATCCTTACTGAAAGTGAGAATATTACCCGGCGCGCAACTTTTCAAAATGCCCCCCAGGAGATGAGCTCAGCAGAGTCTTATCATGAAAAGGTGCCCTGGCGGGGAGAGAGAGGCGAAGGAGGCGGTGGCGGAGGCAAAGACGGATGTAACGTTGGCTGCCCTGCGTGGGAGGAGATCGCGGAAGTCTCTCATACTGTACTGTACTGTAGGTAGCAGCCACGACGTTGGGGGTACAGTTTGTAAATAAAACTGTATATACTTTAAATTGTCTCTGTGCTTAATTCCACTAGTCCACGCGGAGTAAGTGGTTTGGAGTTGGAAGCGGCGGTGATAGTGGGGGCGAAGATGGGGGGGGAGTGAAGCTGTGGCGAATACTGATTTGGAAGAGGAGGGGGAGGCAGTGGTGGAGGCGGAGGCAGTGGTGGAGGCGGAGGCAGTGGCGGAGGAGAAGGCAGTGGTGGAGGTGGAGGCAGTGGTGGAGGCGGAGGCAGTGGCGGAGGCGGAGGCAGTGGTGGAGGTGGAGGCAGTGGTGGAGGCGAAGGCAGTGGTGGAGGCGGAGGCAGTGGTGGAGGTGGAGGCAGTGGTGGAGGCGAAGGCAGTGGTGGAGGCGGAGGCAGTGGCGGAGGCGGAGGCAGTGGTGGAGGCGGAGGCAGTGGCGGAGGAGAAGGCAGTGGTGGAGGTGGAGGCAGTGGTGGAGGTGGAGGCAGTGGTGGAGGCGGAGGCAGTGGTGGAGGCGGAGGCAGTGGTGGAGGCGGAGGCAGGGTGGAGGCGGAGGCAGTGGCGGAGGAGAAGGCAGTGGTGGAGGTGGAGGTGGAGGCAGTGGTGGAGGCGGAGGCAGTGGTGGAGGCGGAGGCAGTGGCGGAGGCGGAAGCAGTGGTGGAGGTGGAGGCAGTGGTGGAGGCGGAGGCAGTGGTGGAAGCGGAGGCAGTGGCGGAGAAGGCAGTGGTGGAGGCGGAGGCAGTGGTGGAGGCGGAGGCAGTGGTGGAGGTGGAGGCAGTGGTGGAGGCGGAGGCAGTGGTGGAGGAGGACGCAGTGGTGGAGGTGGAGGCAGTGGTGGAGGAGGACGCAGTGGTGGAGGTGGAGGCAGTGGTGGAGGCGGAGGCAGTGGTGGAGGCGGAGGCAGTGGTGGAGGCGGAGGCAGTGGTGGAGGCGGAGGCAGTGGTGGAGGTGGAGGCAGTGGTGGAGGTGGAGGCAGTGGTGGAGGCGGAGGCAGTGGTGGAGGCGGAGGCAGTGGTGGAGGCGGAGGCAGTGGTGGAGGTGGAGGCAGTGGTGGAGGCGGAGGCAGTGGTGGAGGCGGACGCAGTGGTGGAGGTGGAGGCAGTGGTGGAGGTGGAGGCAGTGGTGGAGGCGGAGGCAGTGGTGGAGGCGGAGGCAGTGGTGGAGGTGGAGGCAGTGGTGGAGGCGGAGGCAGTGGCGGAGGCGGAGGCAGTGGCGGAGAAGGCAGTGGTGGAGGTGGAGGCAGTGGTGGAGGCGGAGGCAGTGGTGGAGGTGGAGGCAGTGGTGGAGGCGGAGGCAGTGGTGGAGGAGGACGCAGTGGTGGAGGTGGAGGCAGTGGTGGAGGAGGACGCAGTGGTGGAGGTGGAGGCAGTGGTGGAGGCGGAGGCAGTGGTGGAGGCGGAGGCAGTGGTGGAGGCGGAGGCAGTGGTGGAGGCGGAGGCAGTGGTGGAGGTGGAGGCAGTGGTGGAGGTGGAGGCAGTGGTGGAGGCGGAGGCAGTGGTGGAGGCGGAGGCAGTGGTGGAGGCGGAGGCAGTGGTGGAGGTGGAGGCAGTGGTGGAGGCGGAGGCAGTGGTGGAGGCGGACGCAGTGGTGGAGGTGGAGGCAGTGGTGGAGGTGGAGGCAGTGGTGGAGGCGGAGGCAGTGGTGGAGGCGGAGGCAGTGGTGGAGGTGGAGGCAGTGGTGTAGGCGGAGGCAGTGGTGGAGGAGGACGCAGTGGTGGAGGTGGAGGCAGTGGTGGAGGCGGAGGCAGTGGTGGAGGTGGAGGCAGTGGTGGAGGTGGAGGAAGTGGTGGAGGCGGAGGCAGTGGTGGAGGAGGACGCAGTGGTGGAGGTGGAGGCAGTGGTGGAGGAGGACGCAGTGGTGGAGGTGGAGGCAGTGGTGGAGGTGGAGGCAGTGGTGGAGGCGGAGGCAGTGGTGGAGGCGGAGGCAGTGGTGGAGGTGGAGGCAGTGGTGTAGGCGGAGGCAGTGGTGGAGGAGGACGCAGTGGTGGAGGTGGAGGCAGTGGTGGAGGCGGAGGCAGTGGTGGAGGTGGAGGCAGTGGTGGAGGTGGAGGAAGTGGTGGAGGCGGAGGCAGTGGTGGAGGAGGACGCAGTGGTGGAGGTGGAGGCAGTGGTGGAGGAGGACGCAGTGGTGGAGGTGGAGGCAGTGGTGGAGGTGGAGGCAGTGGTGGAGGCGGAGGCAGTGGAGGCGGAGGCAGTGGTGGAGGTGGAGGCAGTGGTGGAGGCGGAGGCAGTGGTGGAGGCGGAGGCAGTGGTGGAGGTGGAGGCAGTGGTGTAGGCGGAGGCAGTGGTGGAGGAGGACGCAGTGGTGGAGGAGGACGCAGTGGTGGAGGTGGAGGCAGTGGTGGAGGTGGAGGCAGTGGTGGAGGCGGAGGCAGTGGAGGCGGAGGCAGTGGTGGAGGTGGAGGCAGTGGTGGAGGCGGAGGCAGTGGTGGAGGCGGAGGCAGTGGTGGAGGCGGAGGTGGAGATAGTGCAGGAGATGGAGACGATGACGAAGACGTAAGCGGATGCGAAGTTTGTGTTGGAGTAGGCAGTGGAGGCAAAGGAGGCGGAGACGGAGGAGGCGAAGGCAAAACTGTCTTGGAAATGGAGACGGTGACGACGATGGTGGCGAAGGGAAAGACTGTCTTGGAGGTGAAGGCGGCGGTGGAAATGGAGGAGGCAAATACCGTGTTGGAGGCTGTGACGAAGACGGAGGAGGCGGAGGCCCAGTCGGTGTTTGAGGAGGGGGTGGACGCACTGGCGGAGGCGGTGGTGTCGATGGAGACGAAGAGGAGGCGGAGGTAAAGACTACGTTGCAGTTGGAGGAGAAGACGAACGCGGAGGGGCAGATGGTGGAGGAGGCGATGACGGTGTCGGCAGTGGCATCGGAAGCGACGGCGGCGGTTGTGGTTAGCGGCGGTGGGGGGCGGTGGCAGCTATGGCAAAAATACAACTGTGGGGCCGAAGGCGGAGGCAGATGTGGAAATGGAGGCGGAGACAAGGAGCGGACGGGACAGGGAAGGGACGGCAGAGGCAGCAAAGGCGATAGTAGTGATCAGGGCAGAGGCGGAGGCGAAAGTGGGAATGGAGACAGTGGAGACGGTGGTGGCGGTAATGGAGGGGACGCCGGAGGAGTGGGTAGCAGGGGTGGGGGCGGGGGCAGTGGTGACGGAAGCGGTGAAAATGGTGGTGACGAAGGAGGAGAGAGAAACGAAGGCCGTGGCGGTGGACAGATGCGGCGGTGGCGGAGGCAACGGTGAAGTCAAGGGTGGCGGTGCTGGTAGAGGCGGTGTCGACGAGGGTGACATTAGTGGGAAGGTTCAGGTGAAGGCGAAAATGGAGGCGATGGCAGCGGAAATGTAGGCGATGGCGGCGGAAACGGAGGCGATGGCGGAGAAGACAGGCAGCAGTGGTGGCGGCAGCGACAGAGGCAACGGGGGTGGCGTAGACGCGACCTGATGCGTTGGCGGTAGAGACAGCGGCGGAGGCGAAGGCAACGGCGGAGATGAAGACGGAGGCGGAGGCGGAGACAGTGGCGGTGGAGACAGTTGCAGTTGCTGAACAGCGAAGGAGGCTGCGGGGGCGGCGGAGACGCAAACTGATGCGATGGCGGTGGCGATGCCGTCGGATGGGACAGGATGGGGAGTCGTGGCAAGGGCATCGCAGGCAGTGGCGGAGATGAAGGCAGAGGCGAAGGCGAAGACGCAGACGGAGATGGAGATAGAGACCAAAGCAAGGATGGCGACGGTAGCAGAGGCAGCGGTCGGGGCAGTCGGGGGTGGGGGTAATGGAGACGGTGGCACGGCGGTGGCGGACGCGGTGGGCAGCTTTGGCGGAGACGCAAACGGATGCGGTGGTGGCGGCGGCGGCGGCGGCGGGGGCGACGGTGGCGCCGCCAGCGGCCAGCGGGGTCACCGGCGTCGCTCTTTAATTAGGGCCGTCGGTGTAATTAAATTACCGCCGGCCACGACGCCGACCTCCGACCCCCACTGAGCATGCGCGCGGCCGCCCCCCCCCTCCACCCCCACCCCACCCGCGACGTGCGGGCGCGCGGCTTTTGTCCGCTGCGCATGCGCGCGAGAGCGCGGCGGCCGCCGGTGCATATTTCGCGTGCCGGCCATTTTCCGCGAAATTCTTTCGCGGGCGTTCGCGCGCCTCTGCAATCTTCTGGGTGGTGGCTGGCGGTTAATTTGACCGTGATTTATTGCGTCGCGGTTGCGAAGGAGACGCCGTGATGCAACCGTGAATCAAAGGGGATGCTATTTGCAAAACGTGAATAAATTTCGCCTCGTGGTTTTGCGTAACGTAGTGCACGAGCTTACACAGAAAGTACTTCTGACAGGAGATCAACTTGCAGTCTGGAGTGAACAGTCATACATTTTCTTTTTCGTTTAAAATTGAACTCGTGCTTTAAAATTGAATTGCTATAGCAGCAAATACTTTGGCGTGTTATTTGTAAAGGTAGGGTGACAATATTACTTTTGTTGGTCCAAGTAATAGTTTTACCACAAAACCACAAAAATTTTTCCAAAGAGGTCACAAAAAGTACTTCACAAGGGGATCAATAGTGAGTCAGACCAAAAAATCATAAATATTTGAAATTTCCTTTTTCAATCGAAATAAAACTAACATTTTTTCCAACGCAAATATTTTGGTGTATTATTGGCAAAGGACATGAAATAATATTACTTTTGAAGGATAAATTAGTTGCTTTATATGGCTAGTGGAATCTACAAAAACATTTCCTAAGAGATCACAAAAAATCCTTCACACAGAGGATCAATAGTAATATGGACCGAACAGTGATAAATATTGTATTTTTAATTTTCTTTTTTGTTTAAAATAGATCTAGCACTGCTAGAACACCAAATACTTAAGTAGGTTAAGTAATGATATTACTTTTGTAAGTTCAACTAGCATTATAATACTAGTTAAATCCGCAAAACTTGTTCCTAAGCGCCAAAATATTTACCTGGACTACGATTCCAACTTGGGCTCGTAAGCGCCATAAAAAATCATCTTATTCACTCCAGCCACGCGTATATCTAAGTTCTCGATGCGAGTTACTAGTATGGGCAAAATGGAAAAAATACATTTTTTCTTCAAGGGCTGTAGCTCTAACATCAATGATTCAAGATGAGCTACCACACCAAGAGGTCGGCCAATGTTTCTTTACTAAAGCCATATTTACAAAGAACATGTTTCGAAAATATTACAATGGACAATGGACAGGTACGAACTCAACTTCTACAGTTAGAAATCTGTACCTAATGATATTTCAACCATTCATGCTATTCTAGATTGTGGGTTTAATAAATATGGGTTCCAGTAATTGATTTTGCACTAGTTTCTTACGTATATTGTGATGTCTTGTTGTTGCAAATCCATCTGTATATTCTCAGTATTTCAGTTCGTATGCAACATGTATTGGCAGTTTTTTTGGTGTCAAGGAACCAGAAAAGGTTTTTATGTCAAAAAATTGGCAGTTTTTCTGCAGTATTGCTATCTTCTTCAAAGCGGTGCATATCAGAAAGTAAAAATATACATTCATTATAGGAATACTCGTTTGGTTGGTGTGTTAACTTTTTTCGTAAACCGAGTAATGCAGTATTTTAGGGCGGGGCGGGATCTCCAAGCTATTATGAAATTTGACACTCGCGGAGTCTGACAGGTTTGCGAGAACATTTTTGCATCCAGAACATTCTCGATGAAAAGTTTTTACGGCTGTGCTAATTATTTTCACTTACGACCAGAGTGTATAATATCGATTGAAAATATTTTGGCAATGTAGTGATAAAATTCACCAAATTAATCCTTTATACTAACAAAGGGGGCGGGGTTTCCAACACAAGAGTTCTCACAAGAGTACGATTCTTCAACATAATCGTAACTATCACACGGTATTTGTTTTCGGCAACCACTTGTGGAAAAAGATTGTTCATGATTCTGAAGTATTCCATCTCCTAACATAACCTCGGTCATCAAATTTCATTTGTACGCCAAAGACTTACTTTCTACACTAGGTTATTAATAGCTATTTTTAAACCATTGAGTTTAAGAACTTGTATTTGAGTTTATACGTTCTTATTGTCTTTTTTGAAAAACTGCAGTTGCCTAAATCACGTACTGATCGTTTTCTGAGAAGTTCCATGCCTTTCGCGTGTCCCTGTAATCTTGTGGGTGGTTGCGTTCCCTTAATTTGGCTGCGATTGGTTGCCTTGCGTACAAGGAACGCGGCGTGATGCAACCACAAATGCACGATATACTACTTGCAAAAGATGAATAAATTTTATCTCGACGCATTCGATCCTGCCTTATTCATAAAAAATTGTTGATCATCTGAATGTGAAATTAGGTAATGACAGTAATTAGCCTCCAATCTGAAATAGTTGGGGCTGAAATATTCTCGGATTAATGCTTTTTTCAGATTATCCTGAACTCCTTCATTATATTATTGCAAATAAATGAATAAATAAGTAATTCTTAATTCATTTATTTGTAATTTATTTGCCTTCTAGTAACAAATATTCTTCCCTTTCTTCCAAAAAAGTAACTGACTTTTTGAAACTCATATATTTCTGCACTTAATGTCTTATTATAGTTTTAGAACATACAATTTTTGTAATTTGCGAAACATATACCATAACTGTAATTAAAATAATACAGTTATTGTTTCTCTCTTTCTCGGAAAACGTCAAAGATTTCGGTTTCAAAGCAGGCTGATTTTTGGATTACTGAAGTTCGGATTAGAAATAGGAAACATGATGGAATTATTTTTAACGACAAAACACAAATAAGTTTGGCATATGATAAATGTCAAAATGATCCATAAAAAATAGAATTAATATAGTATATAATGCATTTGATGTGGCAAAAACTATCTGAACAAGTCGGCATCAGTACCTTTCACGAAACATACAACCTTTGTGGTTGCATTCGATTAATTGAACCGCAATATCTTGCCTTGTGTCCAAAGAGTGAGCCACGACCATGTACTACCTTTGCATCATGAATACATTTCCCCCATCCCATTTGTTCAGTCATGTTGAAACAGATTTCGACAATCGCAAAACTACTCATTGAAAACGCACTCCGGTATCCTGACGACACCAACCACAGGCTCTACAGCAAGCCTCAAAATAGATAGCCTAGCAATTGATGGAGTAAATACTTAACAAATAATGGCATGAATTTAGCGACATTTTACAATTATTTTAAAGTTTCTGTTACTTTTTTTCAGTTTTGGAAGTGGCAAGGCATACACTTTCTTTTCATTACTTGCGGTCCTATCTCTTTGCCTGAGTCACCATCAGTATAAATTTTTTGTAACAAACTAGCAATTTCTCCTTTAATTTAAGAACTATTAGAAGAAGTTGAGAGGCAAGCCGATTTAAATTGCATGTTTTGAGAGTTCAGGGATGAAAAAGTGTCTTTTTTTATAAACATTTGTCGGTCCGAAGATCAAGATATGTACGTTTGGTAATGCGTTTGAAAGGAAATAAATGAGGTATTAATAGAATAAATGTTGCAAAGTTATCATCTTGTACAAGGGTTACAAATAATATGAAAGAGTGATATTGTAGCACTGCAAGATTTTCACTTTAAACTAACAATCAGTAATCTTTTTCTGTTCGAAAATACTTGTTCAGAGAAACAAAATACTTGTTCAGAGGATTGCATTAAAATACGTGTTTTCTTTCATACTGACAAAAAAGGGTTGCTTTTTTTTCAAGCATTTATCCTTCCATCTGTGAGTTGTTTGGTGAAGAGTTGGTAAAGATTTGGCTCAAGTATTTCTCGGACCAGCTAAATCTTTCAACATTACGTTGTACAACCATTACAAATAATACGAAAACGTATGAAACATTGTAGCAGCCAATCTGGATGGCTGAGGTAGCTAGAGCCTGTGCTGACTCAGTGGCTCGGTCGGAAGGGTCGCGGGTTCGAGTCACGCCATGGGCATATACGTCTGTCCCTTGTATTTCTTGTAAGTGGTCTTATGTTGTCGCGGAAGGCCTTGTGAGTCTGACAGACCGAAAAGCCCGCACGTGTGTCAGTACCTAGTGTAAGAGGGTAATATGTGTCTCCCTGAGGAGCATAGTGGGTACCGGATGTGGATAGTCGAAATCGGCATCCCGTGAAAGCTGGAAGCAAAACAAGTGACATTGCAGTATTACCGGTCCTTTCTATTTCAAACTATATATTTCTATTATTTTTAATATTTTCACAAGAGGTGAGGAGTTGCTTCGTTCTCACGAAGGCCTATGCGCATGCGCCTGCGGGCGTGTGCCTTCGTTCGGCGTGTGCCTTCGTTCGGCGTGTGCCTTCGTTCGGCGTGTGCCTTTGTTCCGCGTGTGCCTTCGTTCGGCGTGTGCACCGGGCGCGGGTCCCGCCCCCGCGTAATAACCCTCGCACACTTCCCAGGCGCATCGCCCAGGCGCCGTCAGGTCATAGCCCCGCTCCTGCCTTTCACCCTCTCCCCGCCACGCCCCGCCCAGTCCTCCCTCAGCCCCGCTCCTCGCTTTCCTTTCCCACCCTCGAATCCTACCTTCTCCGCCCGCCCCGCACAGTCCTTCCCAGAGCCACACAGCCCCACACCGCCCCGCCCACTCCAGTCCGGTCTCCGCCTGTACTCCACCCCGCTCCGCCACGCTCCCCTCGGCCCTCCTCCGCCCCGCTACGCCCCTCTGCGTCCCCCTTCGCCCGCCCCCGCCCGTCTAACTCGCTCGGCTTTGCTCCGCCTCGCCTGCACTGGCCCGCCACGATCCTCTACACGACGCTCCACCCCGCCACGCCCCGCCCCTCCCCGCAACGTTCCACCACGCTCCGCTCTGCCCCATCCTGTGCGCCCCGTGTCGCCTGCTTCGCTCTGCCCTCGCCCGTAAACCAGGGGGAATGCAGCCGCTGTCTGGAGAAGAATTCTAACGACCGGGTGCTCTAATCGGTAGTTTTCTGTGGTTTCTCCGATCAGCACCAGGCGAATGCCGGAGCAGTACCCTAACAAACGGGCCACGGACCACGCACTACCTCACCTTCCTCTTGTTTTACCCTCTTCCTTTCTACCAACACTAACATTCACTACACCACCACACATGAATGGAGACCGGTCGGGAGCTTAGAGCTTGTCCCGTCCGAAGCGGTGCCCCGTTGGTGGGCGATATATTGTTAGAGAAATCCCCGCTAGTCAACTTTGGGCCAGCACCGCATCTTACCTTGAATCGGGGTAATACCATCGCTATCTCCCGAGCAAAAAGCATGCACTACACTTACGGGAATAATGACTCTAGTAGGTGACGCGTCCGGAATTACTAACAATCAATCAATCAATCAATCAACATCATAAGCTTCGAAAAGACGAGCGAATGCACATTGATTTATACTGCTTCAGGTGCTTTGATCCCGTAAGTGAAGTAAATGTTACAGCGATGTGGTGTTGTAAGTGAGATCGGGACATGACCACACGTGAGCTTGATGTGTTTGTACCAGCCGGGACAAGCTTTAATCTCCTGGAATGTGTGATAGTGAACACAATATGTGTGTGTGTAAGGGATGAGGATAGGACAAGGAAGAGGAAGGAAAGATCGCGCGCTGACCGCGTTTGTTAGGGTACTGCTCCGGCATTCGCCTGGTGTTGATCTTAACCATCACAGCCGGAAAGAGCTCTAAGCTCCCCACCGGTCTCCCGCCATGTGTGGAGTGTGGTGCATGCTAGTGTAAGGGGTGAGGATAAGACAAGGAAGAGGAAGGAAAGATCGCGCGCGATCCATGGCCCGTTTGTTAGCGTATTGCTCTGCCATTCGTCTGGTGTTGAGCGGAGAAACCATGGAAAACTTGCGATCAGAGCAGCCGGCCGCTTGAATCTTCTCCAGTCAGCGGCTAAATTCAACCTAGTTAATTAACTACAGCCCAAAATTCTCGACCGTTGGGTCTCCAATCTTAGAACCCCCCGGTCAGAAGTACCATAGTTCTCCGCCGTAATATGATATCCCATTGTCTTGACGTCACCCCCAGAGGCCTACGGTGCTTTTTTTAAGGGAAAGTTCTAAACAAGCAAAAAAAAAGTCACTACACTTATGGGCAGGTCGGAAGGCCATGGTCGTAAGAGAGAGCCGCCATTTTCCTACGGGCGCCGTGGTCACGAGACCAAACTACCAGCGACCTCCGAATAAGCTCAGATTAGTGGTCGTAAATAGTCCCCTCTCGAGTTTCGAATCAGGCAGGCGAATATGGGAGTTAAAACCATGAAATTTTTAACAACCCACAAACTTAATCTGTCGAATAAAGGATGTTGAATGGCCCTTTGTGGTAGCTAGGAGTATTAGGAATCAGAAAGTCGTGTTTCTGACCTAGTCGTTAGATTATTTTGATCGGAAACTCGTTAAGGAGCGTAAGCGGAGAGAAATTAAACAATTTGTTGTTATTTAAGGACATTATTCTGTTTTTTGCCATTTTACAGCCCTAGCAAATACTCGGTCTAAGGTAATTAAAAGGTCTGTCAATAATGTATCATTAAATCACATACATCATAAAGGAAATTTCGGATAAAGAAATGTGTAAAGATACATTCAATTCTCTTTGCGCAGAGCAAACAATATAACCACTATCGCTGTTGATTCGATACCTGTGCCCCAGATGATAAATAGTTAAGTATTTTGGAAGTACATAGGTATAATAGAGTGTTAGAGTAGTCAAATAGGTTTCAGTTCAAAATATCTACGATATCTTTTCGTTTCAGCAATCATTTGCTACTCAGGCGATTGTTTATTTATTTATTTATTTCACAGGTCAAACAATGTGTGGAAGTAGAATTAAAGCAGAAATATAATGAAAAACTTTTTGTTACTGCTTTTTTAAAACCTGCAAAGCGGGTTTGTACCACGTTAAACATAGCTGCAAGATCAATACCTGCTATATCATTCTGAAATATTCACTTACGAAATTGTTGTTATGTTACGAAATTACCAGTATAATTAATCGCTATTTTTTCGTATCAACTCATAACGAGTACTTGATGGTATGAAATTTATTTGGAAAAATTCTCATACAAGTTGCAAGATTTTTGTAACATGGCGCACTCGGTATTTAAGGAAGTAATTTATATCGTTAAAAAACGTTATATAAATTGTACTAATGGCTTTCTTTTATACGAATCTTACTTGGAAGTGAATAACTATGTCAGTGACTTCGTTCTTTTACCAGCACTCAGTACTTCAACGAGAAGAAAATATAATTGCAATATTATATATATATATATATATATATATATATATATATATATATATATATATATATACATAAAATCAAAGTATTTAACGATTGTAATGCTTTGTAAGAGGTTTTCTATAATTACATCTAATAAATTTATTTTTGGTGGTACTACTTAACTTATATGAACATTTAAATAGTACGATATTATACACTCACGTGATTTTCATAAATCATACGTTTCTACAGCCTCTTACTCAGTGAACGGACAAACTCAGCAATGCTAAGACCTTCATCACCGTAAAGAGGGTCGCCCTTAAAATACGATCATTCTCAATAACTGCGGCTCAAGAAAGAAAGACAAACACACACTCCTCCCTACAATCAAGCTGCAAAAAGACTATCATTGTACACACACAACGCAACAGCGCAATTACCTACAATATAGTACTTTAAATCAATTGTCGTACATAACCACACCAAAACATCGCATCTCCGTTGTTTTCTACACTGACCTGAGGTCTCGTGGGTCCCGGGAGCAGTAGAAAGGCAATAAAAAAAAAGAAAACACGACACATCCTGTAACAAAACATACAAATGAGGGGAGTGTCTGTTGTTTCTATCGGCGGTAGAGATCATCGATTCACGTTTCGTTTTGTCCAGTAATCGTCGGCAGATAAAAGACGACGACAGCGATTTGATCGCCCTGTTTTGTTTTCTCGGCGAGAGAAAGGAGAAGTTAAGCCCCGTAGCACGATCCAGTGTGAAGACCTTTGCCCGGAAAAACGCGCAATGGATGCAAATGGCGGCTTTTGCTCGCTGAAGTAGAGCGAGTTTGTGGCGGCGATGAAGTCGGCGATGGTTTGTAAAAGATCGGTCATGGACGGTACTTTGGCGGTGTGAAATGTCGTCTGCGTTTCAACAGAGGACACGTTGGAATATGTATTTTCCTTCAGCGTGAAATGAACACACAAATTATCTCTAAAATGACACTAAATTGCCATAAATACTACATAAAATATCGAGAATTAATCAATAAAATGCAAAAACTCATAGTATTAACTATACTAATGATGCTTGAGAAGAAGGCAGAAATCGTGGAAGATTTAAAAATGATGTAAGAAATACAAAATCACATCGCACATTCTTCAATAGTATACACAGATAATCATAATAAATTGTAATACTTTCAGAGCCTTAACGATTAACCAAAAATTATATTATTTCTTACACTATTACAATCAAATGCACATTTTAAAATAAGTCACTCGTGGGCTGCAATAGTGACACAACTCAAAAAAATATGAATTTTGAGTTAATACACTCTCCAGAATGGCAGAGTTGTCTACCTTCCCGCTGCATATCTTACAGTACAGTTTCTTACTAATAAATGTCAGAACTGTGAATGCAAGATATATGCATTTCAATACAAGATGAAAACTTCCAACTCATCTATCACAATATATGAATTTTTGAGTTGTATCAGACCACGAACGAATTTCTCTGAGCCACAGACATTTCAGAATAACAATTATTAAACATAAATATTTAAATATACAATTATATAATTAAATACATATCATATAATTGGCATGTGTTTATATATAACTAAAATGTATCGCAATATATAATTCATTAGTTTCCCATTCTATGTAAAACGTTGATCAACGCAATATTTCAACGTTATATTTCTTTTCTCCTTCCTTCCATTATATACGTTTATTTTTTCCCATTTATATTTATTTTAAAAAAATATTTTCAATGAAGAAAACACTTCATTTCTCTGCATTTGTCGCACAGGAGTGATGCAAACGGTAACTGATGCAAAAAGTATGATTCAACGTTAAAATAATTTTTCAGTTCTCTGAAATAATCGATTGGTATTCAATTAAATGCAATTCGAAGATTCAAATGTTCATTTAGTAACAAACAAATGATAAAAATAAATTGGAAATATTATTTATTTTAAAACTTGAAAATCAGTGAATCTCTTATCTCCTGAACCTCTGTGTACTTCAAGCGATAACATATTTCCCACTCCTTTGTAGGTATAAAAGTACATCTGCGTAACTATGTGTCAACGTCTAGAAAATGACGGATAAACCTGACGCAATGACATAGAATGTCCCTTTCTATTACAAAGCATTGTCTCACAGGATTGTCCTTGTCCCTATTTCACTTCACGCTCCGAATAGTTTAGATCTAGAATAAGATACACTTTCCATGAAGAAAACAAGTTAATCAAAAGACCAGTGATTATATTTTGAAGATTTTTGTGATATCGTGGAAAACCATTTCTCCTTCATTTATACAAATCCAAACATATAATAGAAAGAATCAATTCTTGGAGCTCCGAACACCACAGAATAACCAATTATTTGTTATCCATATCATAAACATACGTGTTCCTAAAAATATGACCTGTATTCAGCTTTCTTACAATAAACAAGTAATAATTTCAATAATTAACGGTTCGGAGTTAATTTGTAAATTTCGACATAATGTTCTTCGTAAATGAGTAACATACTTAAAAGTTTTCAGAGTAAAAGAAATGATGTTATACTGCGGGAGGTGGTGGAGATCCGGCGCTGACCTAACCGTCGGCTTGCGAGAATCTCCCCAACCAGGTATCTCCCATTAGCGAGGCACCGCCCCAGATGAGACAAGCTCTAAGCTCCAGACTCGCCTCCCGGCATGCGTGGTAGGGTAGTGCAACTAATTGTAAGTAAGGGATGAGGATGGAGCAAGGATGAGGAAGGAAAGATCGCGCGCGGTCCGTGGCCCGTTTGTTGGGGTACTGCTCCGGCATTCGCCTGGTGTTGATCTTAACCATCACAGCCGGGAAGAGCTCTAAGCTCCCCACCGGTCTCCCGCCATGTGTGGAGTGTGGTGCATGCTAGTGTAAGGGGAGAGGATAGGGCAAGGAAGAGGAAGGAAAGATCGCGCGAGGTCCGTGGCCCGTTTGTTAGAGTACTGCTCCGGCATTCGCCTGGTGTTGATCTTAACCATCACAGCCGGAAAGAGCTCTAAGCTCCCCACCGGTCTCCCGCCATGTGTGGAGTGTGGTGCGTGCTAGTGTAAGGGGAGAGGATAGGGCAAGGAAGAGGAAGGAAACATCGCGCGCGGTCCGTGGCCCGTTTGTCTGATATTGCTCCGGCATTTGCCTGATATTGTTAGGCAAACTACCGATCAAAGCAGCTGGCCGCCAGAATTCAGTTCTACACAGCGGCTAAATTCTACTTATGTCCCAAGCTAGTGCCGAAAAGCCTGCCATCTTCGTGAGAGGGTAACCCTATTACCTCTCGGTCATAGGGACTGCAATTACATGAATTCCCTCCCTATGCAAACGTCGAATCTCACGTTTCTCACGCAGAGGAACACCGCCTCTTCTCGCGATAAAACCAACCCTACAATCACGGGACTAACGACCGTACCAGTTGACACGCTGTCACTTAAAATCCAGCCTCCCCGTCGTAGCCGGCATGGAACACTTGATTAGCAAGCCGCGTACGCCGAGCGGGCGCATGTCCCGCATGCACAGCCTCCGGGACATGACACACACACGCACACACACACACGCGCCCGCGCGCGCGCGCACGCTCTCTCTGCGCTTCCGCGTGGGAGCGGTCGGGCGGTCGCTCGCGGACACGCCGGCCGCGCCCCACGCGGCGGCCGGGAGAAGCGACGATCCCCCGGGGGGAGGGGGGTATCTCGGATCTGTCACGCCCCCGCGAGGAGACGTCGCGGCGGCCGAGGGAGCGCCGGGGGGAGCCGGGGAGACGGAAGGGGAGGAGGGATGGCTCGGAAAAACCAGGGAGGATTGGAGACGAGAGAGAGAGAAAGAGAGCGAGGGGAACAGAAAGGTGACTCAGGGCGGGTGTAGAGAGTGATAAAGAAGACGAAAAAGAGAAAAGAAGAAGGGAGAGTGACCGAGGGAGAGATAAAAATAGAGGAGGGGAAGAGGAAGGGAGAGAGAGAGGGAGGGAGGGAGGCAGAGCGGGAGGGAGAGGAGAATGAAAGGGAAGGAGAGGAGGGAGAGAAGGAGGGAGAGAAGGAGGGAGAGAGGGAGGGAGAGAGGGAGGAAGAGCGGGGACGGAGAGCGAGAGGGAGGGAGGGAGGAAGGGAGGAAGGAAGAGAAAAAGAGAGAGAGAAATACGGTGAGTAAGAGTCGAAGAGGAAAATAAGACTTTATGAAACATGCACTTAATGAAGAAAGGTTAAAACCACAGACTGGAAGTTCAGGTAGTACCATTGACAGACTGATGCTGGCGACAGACAGGCCGCATGGCAGACAGACAGAAACATAGGAAGTCTGAGTCACCCGTAAAAGTCAGAGAAGGTCGTCGATTGAGACTGAGACATAAATTCAAAGGCTGAACTGAATTACAGTCTGAAAGGAGAGGTAGAACCACTGACAGATCGAATGACAGACGCTCAGAACCACATTCACAGAGAGAAACTGAATCGCCGGTAGAAGCAGAAAATAAGGACGAGTGAGAGAGCGAGAAAGAGGGGAAAGGAAGAGAGAGGGAAGGAGAGAGAAGAGGAGAGAGAGGGAGGGAGAGAGAGGGAAGGAGAGAGAGGGAGAGAGAGAGACAGAAATTAAGAGACAAAGCTTCCAAAAAAATCGAACGGAAAGAGTATGTAGAAGCACTGTCATTCACAATGACAGACTGAATCACTGACAGTGGCAAAAAGAAGTGTGAGAGGATTGGAGGGAGTCCGCGAGGCAGAGCGGAAAAGAGAAATTAAGTATCAAAATCACTTGTTATACATCGCACGGCGAAAAGGCAGGACCAGAAACAAAAATTGACAGGGAGGACAGATAGACCGAAGTACAGGCAGAATCTCAACCTATAAAGTGGTTGAAGTACCGGAACATAAAAGAGCGATCGAGCTAGAGAGAGAGAGAGAGAGAGAGAGAGAGAGAGAGAGAGAGAGAGAGAGAGAGAGAGAGAGAGAGAGAGAGGGAAAGGAAAAGCAAAAGATATGGGTCACCTCAGCCGGGCGTAAGGTCATGCACCGCGCCTGCTTACTTGTCTCAGTTGGCATAAAACTCTTCTAGCCATTGAATGCAAATCTCCTTTAAAAATACGTTTTTCCTCTTGTGCCGCGGGCACGTAGACGCCTACCGCGACTGCGCTGAACCGCCGTCTTTTGTTTTCTTTCTTCCTTTTTTCCGCTTCTTTTTTGTTTCCTCATTGTTGCTTCCTAAGCCGCCTCCGTATCTTTTGATGGGAGAGTCTCCCAGCCGTATTCTTCCACGTACTATTGTCGGTGTACATTTCCAACGGCTTTGACGTGTACGGAATATTTTTTCTTCTTTTGTGGTGGGATTTCTGTTGTATCTTTCCTCTTAGGGTTACTGAGCTTTGAGATGACGTGTTTAGTGCCTTTGTGGTGGTATTAGAAGGAATCATGCAGGAGGAGTTCATAAAATAGTCGTTATTTGTGAAGGCATTTGTTGTTGTTCTTATTTGCATCATTTTGAGGTTGCGGCAACTGATCATAAGCCATTACTTATTTTTGTCTAAGAATTTAAATCAGACATTTCTTTAAAGCATAAAATAATTTCAATTGACAGTTTTTTCTTGTATTAGGTATCAATAAAATTGGAATTGTACAAATTAATTTATTTGGATTACATTTATCGTAATCCTTTATTTTACTAACATACTAAACAGAACCTGTTTTATAACATTTTCATTCTAATGGCAGCATTGTCACATTGCACAGTATAATTTCCTATCACATAATTTGTGATAATTTTTTTTTCATTCATAAAAAGACATTAAATGGATTTATGGAAATAATATGAATAAATGTGAACTTCACAGCATATTCATTTTCGAGCTTATCAGGAGTAAAGGACAAGTTTACCAAACCAACTATATAGACTCAAGATTATATTTTATTCTGCATAATATTATTGCTCATAGTGAATAATAAAATTGAAATATTTTTTCGCAAATCACATTTCTCATTTAGAAACTAATGTATTTTAGGGTATATGTTAAAAATAAAAATTCTACAATTAGAATGAATCATGGCAACAACAGTCTGAAACTCACATTAAAACTGATGACAAATCAAAACGTAATTTATTCTGTAACAAGATCGCAATAGTGATGCTACAGAATGGCACATACTTTCCCGTATTAGTATTCTATTTCTATTGGTTTCGGCTAGCTATACAAACTTGTCACATACTCTTGTCAACTGCCATCTACCGAAGCCCAAAGAACATTTTTTTTCCTTAAATTCTCTGCTTCGTAATAATAGAACGGAAATATTATTTAATATACTTTAAAAAACAGCAATACCTCGTCCAAAGTTGCATCTTTATTTGAAACATTTGCAGCTTTTTTAAAAAAAAATGGCGCTTAAGCGCTACTTTAATTTCGAAATTTTAAGCTCTTTCTCACAGAAAATTTGTGAAATATTGAAAAACTTCATTTGAAGTTATTTTAAGTACTTTAACTCTCAAATACAATATTGTTTGCAAACTGTCAGATATGTGCATATTAACGGCTCGAGAGATCTTCAAAACAAGTACTCATGTGTAATTGTTGAAAAAACAAAAAAGTCCTCCGAAATAAACTTGACGTCATATTAAGGACTTTAATTAGCACTATCCGTTCAAAAAGTTTGAAGAAAATATTCTGTTTGAAAATAGCGTTTGAGCATTTCTGAAAATGTGTGATTTTGAGCTAGTTATCACAAAAAACGGTTGAGTTTTCGAAAATGTTTATGCGACAATATTTAAAATACATATACTCATAAATACAAAAATATGAACAAATTGTCGGCAGTATAAATATTAACAACGTATGAGAAGTCAAAAATTTATATTTATGTAATTTTTGAAAAAACAAAAGATTAGAGCAATATGGTGTTTGCATCATCATATGGAGTATCAAGAGTTTAAAGAAGAAAATTGGAGCCGTTTTTGAGAAAATTTTGTTTTTGTATTTTTTTTAAAATTGCACATATTGTTCGTACTATTGCGCGGAAACTACTAAAATTTTCAAAAAATGTACACGACTTTAATGAAAGAACTAACTACTGACAACAATTTTTTTGAAGGAAAAATCTTGATCTTCCATTTTGTAGTTGTAGAAGACGTAGAAAAAAAATCAAAAAAAATTTGAAATTTTCAAAAATGAGAGATAACCGAGAAAATCAGGCCTACGCCTACGAGTATAAGGTATATTACTATTTTCGTACAAGAAATTTAAAGAAACAATTTGGAGCTGTTTTTCAGTCTTGAAAATGTGCGGAGAGCTCCATGTAAAGTACCTCCAAATTTTAAGAAATGTTTTTCAAAATCTCAAAGCGTCGACTCAAGCCAAATGGAAAGGGATTTATTCAATTTGGAAAAATCCTATTTATGGTTCAGGTGTTAGTAGTGTTCACAGACGGACAGACATGGACGAACATGAATTTACAGTTTTTCCGTCAATTGATTTTCCGGTATCAAAGACCCACAAAACAGGAATTCTGGCTACACCACTTGTTAAGAGGATTTTTTTTCTTAATTTAGGAACTGGATTTATTCACTTTTTCATTACCAAGACACGACAATGATTTTTTTTCTGCCGAAAATCCGCTATTTTTTCGCGCAGCATTACGTAACTTTTCCTATACTCTGTATATACGTGTGTATATATATATATATATATATATATATATATATATATATATATATATATATGGGAAAGTAAACGTACTGCAACTTATAATTTTATCAATTATTATTAATTTGTTTCTATCGCCGCCCGTCACGTAATCGAATATAAAGAATATCGTTGTCTAATAAATTACTATGTGTTAGTACAATAAATTCTTAATATTTCCGAATCTTTCTGTACACCAGTCTCTGGATGACGTGATGAGTCAAGTTATGTCATTGTAGTGCCTCTGAGGAGTTCTAAGGTTCGATTCCAGACGGTGGCAGGATTTTCGACACTAGCTACATAGATAGCCAGGTTCAATTCAACCGCTTTCTGGAGGAGAATTCTAGCAGTTCTGATTGGTTGCTTTCCGTCGTTTCGACTACCAACACCAAGCGAATGCTGGAGTATAGTGTCCTAACAAACGGGACATGGACTGTGCGCGATCTTTCTTTCCTCTCCCTTGTCCTATCCTCACCCCTTACTCACGCACTTACATGCACTACACTACCACACATGTTGGGATATCGGCCGGGAGCTCAAGAGCTTGTACTCCGGTGCCCCGCTAGTGAGAGATACCTGACGAGGGAAACCTCGTTAGCGGACGGTAGGTCGTAGGAATCTCATGCCCCATCTCGAGGATCACTCATGCTCTACACTTACGAGACAAACGAATAGAACAGTTGAAGCACCCGAAATCACTAATCAATCAATCAGCGACGCTGGACAGCAACGCCACCCCTGAGCCATCCGAGCTGGCACGAATCACAACGGGCGCAAAATATCTCTCATAACGTGTTTTCGACAACGCGTCCCCTCACCAGTGGCATTTCCCTGGTTTTGATGAGCAAAATCACAGAAAACTACCTTTCAGAGCAGCCGGGTGCTAGAATTCTCCTCCAGACGACGTCCGAATTCCACACAGCTATAGGATCTCCCGCTACTGTCCACCATCGTCAAGACCCGAATCCTAGAACCGTTGAGTCAGCGACGCTGCCGAGGCACCAGTGAACCGCTCCAGCGGGTACGAATCACAAAAGACGCAGAATTCTCCCCCAGACGTCTAAATTCCACCCATCTATAGGACCTCCAGCTAGGGTGGAAAGTCAACCATTGTCAGAACCCGAATCCTAGACCCGTTCAGTCAGCGCCGTTGCAGAGGCACCAGTGAACTACCCCAGCTGGAACGAATCATAAAGCACGCAGAAGATCTCACAGGGCGTATTTTGCTCAGCGCGTTCCCTGACACTCACCAGTGGCATTCTCCTGGTATTGATGAGCAAAACCACAGGAAAGTACCATTCACAGCCGCCGGCAGCTAGACTTCTCCTCCAGACAACGTCCAAATTTCACACAGCCATAGAACCTCCAGCTAGTGGCGAAAGTCCACCATCGTTCAGACCCGAACCCTAGGAGCGTTCAGTCCGCGCTGCTGCGGAGGCACCAGTGAACCACCCCAGCTGGAACGAATCATAAAGGACGCAGAATTCTCCTCCAGACGTCAGAATTCCTGAACCTCCAGCTAGTGTCGAAAGTCCAACGTTGTCAGAACCCGAATCCTAGACCCGTTCAGTCCGCGCTCCTGCGGAGGCACCAGTGAACCACCCCAGCTGGAACGAATCACAAAGGACGCAGAATTCTCCTCCAGACGTCAGAATTCCTGAACCTCCAGCTAGTGTCGAAAGTCCAACGTTGTCAGAACCCGAATCCTAGACCCGTTCAGTCCGCGCTCCTGCGGAGGCACCAGTGAACCACCCCAGCTGGAACGAATCACAAAGGACGCAGAATTCTCCTCCAGACGTCAGAATTCCTGAACGTCCAGCTAGTGTCGAAAGTCCAACGTTGTCAGAACCCGAATCCTACACCCGTTCAGTCCGCGCTGCTGCGGAGGCACCAGTGAACCACCCCAGCTGGAACGAATCACAAAGGACGCAGAGCATCTCTCAGAGCGTATTTCGCCCGTCCCCTTCGCCCGGCGCTGCTCCGCCCGCTGTCGCTTTCCGGTCGGCGGAACGCGCCGGCGGGCACAGATCGATATTTTCGTTATTCTTCTTTCTTTTCCTTGGCGGGCAGATCGGGCGGACGATGCGCGCCGCGCGGTCACGAGTGCCAACTTCGTGGGCCGCAAAACAATGGCCGCGCGACCATGCGTCTGGCGCCGTGACCCCGCGCCGCCCCGGGCGCTGCCGCCATGGGAACAGGGCAGCCACCGCTGCCGGCCCGCGCGAAAAAGTTCGGAACACGCAGAGAGGCCAGTATCAAAACGAGAAGATATGAATCAAGAAAATGCAAAAAATAAAAAAAATAAAAAAAAAAATAAATAAAAAAATAAAAAAATAAAAACATTTAAAAAACTGGATTTTTTTCAATTTAAAAAAATATTTATTTTAGGCCGTTTTATAAACAACTAAGGTCATTAGCGACCACCATTAATTTTAGATATCAATGGCTGTTATTATACTTTATAACAATGAGATTTATTAAATACTGACATTGGAGATACATTTCATAAATTATAACAAACATAGAAATATTAAGCACAAAAAATGTTATAATAATTTGAATCATTTGATCTAGACCAGCAATAGTAGTTTGGGATTAATTTGCTGCCATGACCAGCAGATAATTTAACATAGGTTTGCAACCTTTAATTTTATTATATATTATTAACCTATCTCGTGTGACATCCTTCACAGTCTTTGTCGGCCTGGCCATCCCTGCTCTAAAAAATTTGACGCACTCTACACAAGACGGTCAAGTATGCCACCACATATATTTGAACTCTCGGGAAACCGATTTTATATTTAAGGTATGAAGTAATGAAATTAGAGGAATGAGGGAAATTGAAATGGAAAATAGAAACAGTTTCTTCTACTTCTTTATTTTTTGTTTTATTTATTGTTATATTTGACTCTTTTAGTTATATTTATTGCCAACTTTTATTGCCGAGCATTAATAAGGAAATTAATATTAACTTCAACAATGCTATTTAATGAATTATTTACCATTTGAATTGTGTAATTGTAAAGAACCTGTAACAAGTAGTGTACCTGACCGTCTGGTTAATGACCTCCATCTCAATCAGGTATTTCGTCCAGTTTCCCTGATCCTTTGAGAAAAAGGAGAGATGGCAGCTTGTTTTGCTTCTCAACATTAATGTAACTTCATTATCTGTGTACGTCATCTATAATTCAGCGGGAAATATAGTTATTCAAATTATTGTTCTCCACATAGTTGGAGCAGGAAGTATTATTCCTTCGTGAAAACATGGTGAGGTATAAGAGCCCAAATCTATAGCTAATATACCTATAACTGAAATAGATTTTACTGAAATAGGTTTTTCTGAAATATATTTTATTTGACGTTATTATATTTTGTTAACAATCCTTGCAAAAAAAACGGTCATTTGTTTCTGTATTCGAAATTCAACTATTATATGACTTAGAATAGGGATCACAGAATTATGAAAAAGAGCATAAAAATCACTTCTCTCCGTAGCACGTCACAGACAGTTTTTAACTGTTTTTCAGGTAATATAAATAATAAAAAATTAATAGGAGTGGAAATATGACAATCGGGAAGAAAGAAGAAGATAGAGCTTAAGCAGCCACCTGAAATTGATAGATGAAAAGCGTGGAAATAAGATTCTTTTCAACATTCTGAAAAAAACAAACATTTTGATACAATTTTAAGAAAAAAAAAACAACACATGATTTCAATCTCTGATTACACAGTGGCAACGTTCGTAAAGCTCGAACAGAAGAACGGAAATGAGTATAGCTCACGAATATATGCGGTATTTGAACTGCTGCATGCAGATCCCGCTCTCGCCATTCCAACCCAGGGGGTTGTGTGTATGTATACAGTCCATTGCTTATGCAGCTCGCAACGCACATAAAATATCCTTCGAAATTAACAGTGTCATAAACTATGAGCGTAAATGCAGATGAAGCCATAAAGAGGGAAATATGGCAACACGGGACACAAAATCATAATGCTGCCGAGGGAAGGAATCGTGTGTATTGATTATTAGGTAGTGATTGTGCCAAGTGCCAATTTCCATGTTGCATTCAATCCCATAAAATCCGACGTACACTGAAAGTGGCTTTTAAATCATTCTTACAATCTGGCAGTAAGATTGTGTTTTTTAATTTATAAAAATGACGCACGAGAATATTATTAGGAATTATGACAAAATAAAACTGTGGTACTTTTCAATTCATAGATTTAGAAAAAAATAATTTTCGATTTTATCATGTTAGCAATTTAGTTTTATTTAAAAACAATTCTTGACATTCAGAAATCAAAATTCAGTGAGCTACGAGAAAGAAAGTATCGTGAATTAGCAGACATAAATAATATATGCTGGACAAGAACAATAGCAGAGACGTTATAACAAGAAATACAAGTAATAACAGACGTTACACAAGTAATAACAGACACTTTATAGAGAAATGAAGGACAACTAACGCCTAAGAAAAGCTTCACACGAAATAATATAATCCTCTAAAAATGTGTAAGACGCAACAAACCTTTTCAACAACAAAACATAACACTGAAAAATTAAAATCAGAGTGAAGATGCTCGTTTAAATTGTATATCGTTTCAGAAAAAGACGATCTTCTAGAAGAAAAAGTAAACGAAACAAATGAGAACAAGAAAGGGAAGAGATCCATTCAATAAAAGAATGACCAAAAATAGTAACGAATAAGACGGCAAGGTACATTAAAAATTAAACAATACAGAAAAGAGCGAATGAATAAGGAAGTAACGACGTGTAACAAAATCAATTTATGACAAGACTAGATGATACGTAAAACCAAACATGGGGCGACAATCTAAGGTGAATAAAATTTAGAAAAGTACGAAAACGGGAAGAAGAAGAAGAAGAAGAAGAAGAAGAAGAAGAAGAAGAAGAAGAAGAAGAAAAAGAAAAGATGAGACATAAGATGAACCATACATTTATGAAATTATCGATGAAGAAGACTGAATAGAAATATGTTGCATAAGACGTATGAGACGAAAAAATATCAACCTGGAAGGAAACTGTAAAAAAGAAACGACAAAGAATGTATAACGGCGACGATGAAAAAGGAAAGGAGTTTAACCCCAGCAATTCGCTGCATTTCCGACCTTCAGGTGGTGCCCTCTATTGCGCAGGATTTATCGGTCAACTTTTATCGCTCGCTAACTGCTCACCTGGGCATGCGTCGTATGTCGAATTTGTTCCCAACTCTGGCGACAGTGCGTGCTGCCATCTGTGTATTCCCATGAAGCAACATGAAATTGGTGACATTAATCTGTGTACATAATTATAATATAATGTTTCTTGGTCGCGAATTGGCCCGAATCTGCACTTAGCGAGGCTCAGTTTCATTTATCCCGTGACAAGTGGATGTGACTCCTTTTGGAGGATCAGCATTTTGATGGATTCTATTTTTTTATCCACCAGGGTTGGTCGTCCTGGGGGGAAAGAAGATGAAATGATAAAGAAGGATGACTGGGTGACACACACATAAGACATATATACAGAAATACACCCATGCCCGAGGCGGGACTCGAACCCACGATACTTCCGTCCGAGATCGCCATGGCACTACTGCCTTAGTGATATCTTTTTTTTAAACATTTATTGAAACAACGTTTCGAAACCTATTTAGGTTTATTTTCCAAGGTACACTATTATATTTTTTATTTCTAATTTCCAAAATAATTGGTTGATAAATCTGTAGTCCAAAAGGATATATTATTTTATTTTAACGTGAATGTGGTTAAATTTTTGTTCAATTCGTTTGGTAAATAAATGTTAAAATACAAACAAACTGACTGTCTATAAATAAATCCTGGAACATTTTTTTAACACAAGTTATACAGAGTCTAGAAAACCTACCTAAATACACGGATGATTTTATTAAAACACGGCTGTTTCGAAAAGCGACATCTGCATCGCATCTCTGGTTCCGAGCGCGCCGAGCCAGGGGGGTGGGGCGGCAGCCGGGGCGACCCGCGGGTCGAGTAATACGTCACGAAGCGGGCGCTAAGTGATAATCGCGAGGCGATTTGGCGAGCAGGCGGGCGAGACGAGGCATATCGGGTGGGGCGGCGCGGGGCGGGGCGGGGCGGGGCGGGGCGAGGTGGGGCGGGCAGTGCGAGCTAGGCAGGCGAGGCGGGGCGGGGGCGGCGGGGGTGGCGGGACGGGTGGGACGGGACGGGGGGGTGGGCGGAGCGGGGAGAAAAGGAGCAGAGCGGGGCGGGGCGGAGAGGAGTGGGGCGAGACGGGGCGGGGCGGGGAGGGGCGGGACTGGGCAGTGCAGGGCGGGTAGGCAGCGCCGGCGCTATCTTGCATCACTACCGCTCGCCCCCGCCCCCGCCCCGTCCGTTAAGCTCACTGCCGGGGTGCCCCGCCGACCCCTCCTCGAACAGCAGGGCGCCGTTTGAACTTACAATCGGCGTCTGCCTTTCCAATCCAAATGATTTACATTCTACCTGTGTTTCTTTTATTGCTGATGTTTTCTTCATGTTGTTGTTTCTATTTCATACCTTTATTTTCGCCTTATTTTCTTCGCCGCCTCTACGTATGTTTAAGGTAGTACTTAATATATTTTGCAAGGATTTACTTTATTATATTTAACAGTTTTTTTGTAATCGATTAACTTCATTATCTACCAATATTGATTTTGTATATTGCTGTCATTGTGATTTATCCATCTCTGTCCTTTGCTCTGATTCTTTGTCTCCACCTTGATTTTTCAGGAGCATAGTTTTTCTTCTTATTTCTTCGTTTCTTCTTTATCTTTACTATACATCTACCGTCTTGTTTTGGCTTGTTTCCTTGTTATATTTATACATCTTCCTGCACCAATTTTGTCTTCGAACATAACTTATATACAAAAAGTATGTTATGATTAATATATGGGACATTTATCCGCACAAATTGCTAAATTTGAGAAAAGATATTGTACATTCCAATGCTTCATGCAATTCTCTATCTACTCTTTGTACTTTTTTCTTCATTAATTTTTCACTTCAATCGACACTTTATTTACAAACTAATTTCTATGCGTAATTGAGGTAAGCTTTGGTAGGAGATTCAAACCATGAACAAACCAAGATATGAGAGAGAACAAATGCTGGAGAGTAGTTTTACGAACACTGACTTTTATGAACAGAAATGAAAATGGTTCAATCAGTTTTGCCCTGATACACGTTCTATATAGATATCATTTTTTTCTATTGAGTAAAGTTGTACTCGAAAATGAAATTGATGGTCAATAGGACTGAGCAAAAATGAGAAGAAACTGGGCAAAAGCTGAAGAAAAAATTAGCCAAAACAAGAAGGTAGAAAATAAGGAATAAACAACGCTCTTAGGTGGTAGAATTCAGTAAAAGGAGAAAATAAGTTGGTTTTGCTAGATATTACGTTTAAGACAATGCAAATAAGATAGCCAGGCATGGTGGTAATATTATGCTAAATTTGTATAAATGTAAGTGTAGACTTCATTTTTTTACACGTGCAATACAATATAAAATGCTTGTTAATTTCGTTCGGCTATTTTCTGTAAGAATGTCATTAGACAAAAAAGTGTGATATTCAAATGAGTGGTTTAAATTGTCAATAAATGCTGCATAGAAAAGTTGCATTGAAATAGAGAGATGAATTAATACAATTTTAGCACAATTCAAAACTTGGGTATTTAATTAAACCAATAATATTATCTATAAAAATCTCCATTCTTCTTCTTCTTAGTAAATCAATTCTAATTACTATTGTGTTATGTTAGTGACGCAACAATTTGTGCGAATTGTTTTTTGTATTTTGACTGACGGTAATATATCTGTTTCGCGATGAATCAGTTTAATGCCAGATTATCACACACGCTCTGAATTATTAAATGTTGATTTTGTTCCATTTCCCAAAATAGTTAGAAGTACTTACCGCATTTAATGAGTCACCACGTGAATACACGGCTCGCGAAGTTTGAAGTTCGTAAAAATCCACAAGAAATAACGAAGCCTCATCGTTTCAGCGCCCGACAGCTGCGCAGTGCTACACAGACCGCAGGGGTCTAGGAAGAGTCGCTAACGACATTGGAGGTAAGGCCAGCGGGAGGTAACTAGATTGCAGAGTGTCAAGCTGTTGCTCCGAGGTACGAGCGGAATTTACTTTCTAATTTAACGCCCCGTGGAGAAATTAATGATGTGGCCTATTGAAGCTCAAGTCTTCTCATTCTCGCGAATTGCAATCAGCAGAGGGAGTTTCGTTCCGAGGGACTCGGGTGTAAGAAAAATTTAGATGTTTTTCGTAGGCATTAATTTTTGTTTTCTTTTCACTGTAGGATTGGGCTTAATACATTCATTATTGTCGCAAGTACATTGGATCTTCTGTCAATTGATAAATAGCACTGTAGTTTTAGAGAAGATCGAAATGTTTTCAGGGAAATTCAGATTTGTGTTTCTGGATAGAACTCGATTTTAGAACTTATTCATTCTCGTATGATACAGTTGAATCATAATAATTAATGGAACCAATAATTAGGAAAAGAGAATTAATAATTAAGGAATCCTGATGCGAGTTTTCCTAAAATAAAACATTTTAAGAAATACGAAAAACTCCCACTAATGGCGTGCTTAATATATCAAGAGCGTACAATGCATAACGGAGTGTGCTCAGTTTAAAGAATCTCAGAAATGAATAATAACTGTTGAAATCTCATATAGCATAACTACATCAATAACTGAAGTTACAATACTATAGGAAAGATGTAAAAATCGAAATATTTTCTATCGAGTGTTTCAGAAATGCCTTCTCTTAACACACAATAATGTGAGTGAACCAACATTCCCATATTAATTCTGAAAATGTCTTCTTGTCCACGAATTTTATTTTCAAGTAAAACTTTTGATCTATGGAAAAGAAACTGATTTGATTGCCTTATAAAACATACATTAACACAAAACTGATGGATATGTGGCAACATACCCATGGCCTACATATATGCAAACTGTCTAATGACAGATTCTTGCGATACAAGTGTGAGACCAGTATGAGCCATGAATATTGTAAAGAACGAATAAGATTCATGTTGAAAAGTAGGAAATGCTATGGGGACATAAACATAGAGAATGAGAAAAAGGATTTGAAGTGAAAGAAGACGGAAATATCTATTATCCTCACATGCTATGTATATCATCGTATCTCAATTGCCAGGTAAGGTCAAGTACCATTGATACTTGGGTCGCCAACACCCCGTGGCAACAACCCAAAGGTTTATGATACTCACCAGAAATTATATATATATATATATATATATATATATATATATATATATATATATATATGTATATATATACATATATATATATATATATATATATATATTGTATTGGTGTGTGTGTTGTAATATGTAGTACATCACCCCCTCGAACACTTTTCTAGTCAGATATCACGAAAAGTGAGCCCCAGATAACGAAAAAGTGTTCTTTTTAAACATCCATCCGTCTGTCTGCCCATCCATCCTGTGGCTGTGAACACCATTAGTGCCTAAAACATTCGTAGGATTTTTATCAAAATGGATATTCCCCGATCGGTCTAGTTTCCTATGATATGATCTCTTCTTTTTCGTCACATTTCTTCGTAGTCTTTTAACTAGTATCCCATTTGCTCCTATTTTCATCCCTTCTTGTCCATTTGTGTTTTCTTTATATACATATATATATATATATATATATATATATATATATATATATATATATATATATTACAACAGGATTTATTTTTCAGAATAGGTATTTTCCGTTGAAAAATCGCCGCGCAGCATTTCATTTCTATCTCCTTACTACGAATACTGCTTTGTATACAACGTACGTCCACGAGAAAGTAAAAGGCAAGTAGAGGGTCCCGACCGCAGAGAGAGCCACAAAGTGTGACCCGCACACGTCGCCCACGGCTCATTTCGCCCCGATAGCGCGCGCTCGCCCAATTGATTCCCGCGCCCCGCACGCCCTCCCGCCCACCCGCTATCGCCCCGGCGCATCGCCCCCAACGACGCCCGCCCACCCCGCGCTCGTTGCGGCCGGAACGAAGATTTACGCCATCGGCGCCGCCATCGACACACGGCGCATGCGCGATACTCCCTCCCCTCCCCTCCACGGCCCTCTATTAGCGGGCGTCGCACCGACCTCTGATGCCGGCCCCAGCACTGGCGCTGAACCGGACACATCCCTGCCAGGCGGGGGTGTCCACTCCGGGAGACGAGGCTCAGGGCAGCAGCTGATGTCACCGCAGTGCCTCTGACAGGGACACATCTCCGATTCACAACGGCGCATGCGCGGTACCCCCCATCCCTCCCCCTCCTCAGCCTTCTATTAGCGGGCGTCGCACCGACCTCAGATGCCGGCCCCAGCACTGGCGCTGCACCGGACACTTCCCTGCCACGCGTGGGTGTCCACTCCGGGAGACGAGGCTCAGGGCAGCAGCTGATGTCACCGCAGTGCCTCTGACAGGGACACATCTCCGATTCACAACGGCGCATGCACGGTACCCCCCATCCCACCCCCTCCTCAGCCTTCTATTAGCGGGCGTCGCACCGACCTCAGATGCCGGCCCCAGCACTGGCGCTGCACCGGACACTTCCCTGCCACGCGTGGGTGTCCACTCCGGGAGACGAGGCTCAGGGCAGCAGCTGATGTCACCGCAGTGCCTCTGACAGGGACACATCTCCGATTCACAACGGCGCATGCGCGGTACCCCCCATCCCTCCCCCTCCTCAGCCTTCTATTAGCGGGCGTCGCACCGACCTCAGATGCCGGCCCCAGCACTGGCGCTGCACCGGACACTTCCCTGCCACGCGTGGGTGTCCACTCCGGGAGACGAGGCTCAGGGCAGCAGCTGATGTCACCGCAGTGCCTCTGACAGGAACACATCTCCGATCCACAACGGCGCATGCGCGGTACCCACCTTCCCTCCCCCTCCTCAGCCTTCTATTAGCGGGCGTCGCACCGACCTCTGATGCCGGCCCCAGCACTGGCGCTGCACCGGACACTTCCCTGCCAGGCGTGGGTGTCCACTCCGGGAGACGAGGCTCAGGGCAGCAGCTGATGTCACCGCAGTGCCTCTGACAGGGACACATCTCCGATTCACAACGGCGCATGCGCGGTACCCCCCATCCCTACCCCTCCGCAGCTTTCTATTAGCGGGCGTCGCACCGACCTCAGATGCCGGCCCCAGCACTGGCGCTGCACCGGACACTTCCCTGCCACGCGTGGGTGTCCACTCCGGGAGACGAGGCTCAGGGCAGCAGCTGATGTCACCGCAGTGCCTCTGACAGGAACACATCTCCGATCCACAACGGCGCATGCGCGGTACCCCCCTTCCCTCCCCCTCCTCAGCCTTCTATTAGCGGGCGTCGCACCGACCTCAGATGCCGGCCCCAGCACTGGCGCTGCACCGGACACTTCCCTGCCAGGCGTGGGTGTCCACTCCGGGAGACGAGGCTCGGGGCATAAGCTGATGTCACCGCAGTGCCTCTGACAGGGACACATCTCTGATCCACACACGGCGCATGCGCGGTACCCCCCCTTCCCTCCCCCTCCACAGCCTTCTATTAGCGGGCGTCGCACCGACCTCTGATGCCGGCCCCAGCACTGGCGCTGCACCGGACACTTCCCTGCCAGGCGTGGGTGTCCACTCCGGGAGACGAGGCTCAGGGCATAAGCTGATGTCACCGCAGTGCCTCTGACAGGGACACATCTCCGATCCACAACGGCGCATGCGCGAAACCCCCCATCCCTCCCCCTCCTCAGCCTTCTATTAGCGGGCGTCGCACCGACCTCAGATGCCGGCCCCAGCACTGGCGCTGCACCGGACACTTCCCTGCCAGGCGTGGGTGTCCACTCCGGGAGACGAGGCTCAGGGCAGCAGCTGATGTCACCGCAGTGCCTCTGACAGGGACACATCTCCGATCCACAACGGCGCATGCGCGGTACCCCCTTCCCACCCCCTCCTCAGCCTTCTATTAGCGGGCGTCGCACCGAACTCAGATGCCGGCCCCAGCACTGGCGCTGCACCGGACACTTCCCTGCCAGGCGTGGGTGTCCACTCCGGGAGACGAGGCTCAGGGCAGAGCTGATGTCACTGCAGTGCCTCTGACAGGGACACATCTCCGATCCACAACGGCGCATGCGCGGTACCCCCCCTTCCCTCCCCCTCCTCAGCCTTCTATTAGCGGGCGTCGCACCGACCTCAGATGCCGGCCCCAGCACTGGCGCTGCACCGGACACTTCCCTGCCAGGCGTGGGTGTCCACTCCGGGAGACGAGGCTCAGGGCAGCAGCTGATGTCACCGCAGTGCCTCTGACAGGGACACATCTCCGATCCACAACGGCGCATGCGCGGTACCCCCCCATCCCTCCCCCTCCTCAGCCTTCTATTAGCGGGCGTCGCACCGACCTCAGATGCCGGCACAAGCACTGGCGCTGCACCGGACACTTCCCTGCCAGGCGTGGGTGTCCACTCCGGGAGACGAGGCTCAGGGCAGAGCAGATGTCACTGCAGTGCCTCTGACAGGGACACATCTCCTATCCACAACGGCGCATGCGCGGTACCCCCCATCCCTCCCCCTCCTCAGCCTTCTATTAGCGGGCGTCGCACCGACCTCAGATGCCGGCCCCAGCACTGGCGCTGCACCGGACACTTCCCTGCCAGGCGTGGGTGTCCACTCCGGGAGACGAGGCTCAGGGCAGCACCTGATGTCACCGCAGTGCCTCTGACCGGACACATCTCTGATCCACACACGGCGCATGCGCGGAACACCCTCCCCTCCCCCTCCCACTCCCCCTCCTCGGCCCTCTATTAGCGGGCGTCGCACCGACCTCAGATGCCGGCCCCAGCACTGGGTCTGCACCGGACACTTCCCTGCCAGGCGTGGGTGTCCACTCCGGGAGACGAATCTCAGGGCAGAGCTGATGTCACTGCAGTTCCTCTGACCGGACACATCTCTGATCCTCACACGGCGCATGCGCGGTACACCCTCCCCTCCCCCTCCCCCTCCTCGGCCCTCTATTAGCGGGCGTCGCACCGACATCTGATGCCGGCCCCAGCACCGGCGCTGCACCGGACACTTCCCTGCCAGGCGTGGGTGTCCACTCCGGGAGACGAGGCTCAGGGCAGCACCTGATGTCACCGCAGTGCCTCTGACAGGGACACATCTCCGATCCACAACGGCGCATGCGCGGTACCCCCCCCATCCCTCCCCCTCCTCAGCCTTCTATTAGCGGGCGTCGCACCGACCTCAGATGCCGGCCCCAGCACTGGCGCTGCACCGGACACTTCCCTGCCAGGCGTGGGTGTCCACTCCGGGAGACGAGGCTCGGGGCATAAGCTGATGTCACCGCAGTGCCTCTGACAGGGACACATCTCTGATCCACACACGGCGCATGCGCGGTACCCCCCCTTCCCTCCCCCTCCACAGCCTTCTATTAGCGGGCGTCGCACCGACCTCTGATGCCGGCCCCAGCACTGGCGCTGCACCGGACACTTCCCTGCCAGGCGTGGGTGTCCACTCCGGGAGACGAGGCTCAGGGCATAAGCTGATGTCACCGCAGTGCCTCTGACAGGGACACATCTCCGATCCACAACGGCGCATGCGCGAAACCCCCCATCCCTCCCCCTCCTCAGCCTTCTATTAGCGGGCGTCGCACCGACCTCAGATGCCGGCCCCAGCACTGGCGCTGCACCGGAAACTTCCCTGCCAGGCGTGGGTGTCCACTCCGGGAGACGAGGCTCAGGGCAGCAGCTGATGTCACCGCAGTGCCTCTGACAGGGACACATCTCCGATCCACAACGGCGCATGCGCGGTACCCCCCCTTCCCACCCCCTCCTCAGCCTTCTATTAGCGGGCGTCGCACCGACCTCAGATGCCGGCCCCAGCACTGGCGCTGCACCGGACACTTCCCTGCCAGGCGTGGGTGTCCACTCCGGGAGACGAGGCTCAGGGCAGAGCTGATGTAACTGCAGTTCCTCTGACCGGACACATCTCTGATCCTCACACGGCGCATGCGCGGTACACCCTCCCCTCCCCCTCCCCCTCCTCGGCCCTCTATTAGCGGGCGTCGCACCGACATCTGATGCCGGCCCCAGCACCGGCGCTGCACCGGACACTTCCCTGCCAGGCGTGGGTGTCCACTCCGGGAGACGAGGCTCAGGGCAGAGCTGATGTCACTGCAGTGCCTCTGACAGGGACACATCTCCGATCCACAACGGCGCATGCGCGGTACCCCCCATCCCTCCCCCTCCTCAGCCTTCTATTAGCGGGCGTCGCACCGACCTCAGATGCCGGCCCCAGCACTGGCGCTGCACCGGACACTTCCCTGCCAGGCGTGGGTGTCCACTCCGGGAGACGAGGCTCAGGGCAGAGCAGATGTCACTGCAGTGCCTCTGACAGGGACACATCTCCTATCCACAACGGCGCATGCGCGGTACCCCCCATCCCTCCCCCTCCTCAGCCTTCTATTAGCGGGCGTCGCACCGACCTCAGATGCCGGCCCCAGCACTGGCGCTGCACCGGACACTTCCCTGCCAGGCGTGGGTGTCCACTCCGGGAGACGAGGCTCAGGGCAGCAGCTGATGTCACTGCAGTGCCTCTGACCGGACACATCTCTGATCCACAACGGCGCATGCGCGGTACCCCCCCTTCCCTCCCCCTCCACAGCCTTCTATTAGCGGGCGTCGCACCGACCTCAGATGCCGGCCCCAGCACTGGCGCTGCACCGGACACTTCCCTGCCACGCGTGGGTGTCCACTCCGGGAGACGAGGCTCAGGGCAGCAGCTGATGTCACCGCAGTGCCTCTGACAGGGACACATCTCTGATCCACACACGGCGCATGCGCGGAACACCCTCCCCTCCCCCTCCCCCTCCTCGGCCCTCTATTAGCGGGCGTCGCACCGACCTCAGATGCCGGCCCCAGCACTGGCGCTGCACCGGACACTTCCCTGCCAGGCGTGGGTGTCCACTCCGGGAGACGAGGCTCAGGGCAGCACCTGATGTCACCGCAGTGCCTCTGACCGGACACATCTCTGATCCACACACGGCGCATGCGCGGTACACCCTCCCCTCCCCCTCCCACTCCCCCTCCTCGGCCCTCTATTAGCGGGCGTCGCACCGACCTCAGATGCCGGCCCCAGCACTGGGTCTGCACCGGACACTTCCCTGCCAGGCGTGGGTGTCCACTCCGGGAGACGAATCTCAGGGCAGAGCTGATGTCACTGCAGTTCCTCTGACCGGACACATCTCTGATCCTCACACGGCGCATGCGCGGTACACCCTCCCCTCCCCCTCCCCATCCTCGGCCCTCTATTAGCGGGCGTCGCACCGACATCTGATGCCGGCCCCAGCACCGGCGCTGCACCGGACACTTCCCTGCCAGGCGTGGGTGTCCACTCCGGGAGACGAGGCTCAGGGCAGAGCTGATGTCACTGCAGTGCCTCTGACAGGGACACATCTCCGATCCACAACGGCGCATGCGCGGTACCCCCCTTCCCTCCCCCTCCTCAGCCTTCTATTAGCGGGCGTCGCACCGACCTCAGATGCCGGCCCCAGCACTGGCGCTGCACCGGACACTTCCCTGCCAGGCGTGGGTGTCCACTCCGGGAGACGAGGCTCAGGGCATAAGCTGATGTCACCGCAGTGCCTCTGACAGGGACACATCTCTGATCCACACACGGCGCATGCGCGGTACCCGCCTTCCCTCCCCCTCCACAGCCTTCTATTAGCGGGCGTCGCACCGACCTCTGATGCCGGCCCCAGCACTGGCGCTGCACCGGACACTTCCCTGCCAGGCGTGGGTGTCCACTCCGGGAGACGAGGCTCAGGGCAGCAGCTGATGTCACCGCAGTGCCTCTGACAGGGACACATCTCTGATCCTCACACGGCGCATGCGCGGTACACCCTCCCCTCCCCCTCCCCTTCCCCTCCCCCTCCCCCTCCTCGGCCCTCTATTAGCGGGCGTCGCACCGACCTCAGATGCCGGCCCCACCACTGGCGCTGCACCGGGCACGTTCCTGCCAGGCGTGGGTGTCCACTCCGGGAGACGAGGCTCAGGGCAGCAGCTGATGTCACCGCAGTGCCTCTGACAGGGACACATCTCCGATCCACAACGGCGCATGCGCGGTACCCCCCCATCCCTCCCCCTCCTCAGCCTTCTATTAGCGGGCGTCGCACCGACCTCAGATGCAGGCCCCAGCACTGGCGCTGCACCGGACACTTCCCTGCCAGGCGTGGGTGTCCACTCCGGGAGACGAGGCTCAGGGCAGCAGCTGATGTCACCGCAGTGCCTCTGACAGGGACACATCTCCGATCCACAACGGCGCATGCGCGGTACCCCCATCCCTCCCCCTCCTCAGCCTTCTATTAGCGGGCGTCCCACCGACCTCCGATGCCGGCCCCAGCACTGGCGCTGCACCGGACACTTCCCTGCCAGGCGTGGGTGTCCACTCCGGGAGACGAGGCTCAGGGCAGCAGCTGATGTCACCGCAGTGCCTCTGACAGGGACACATCTCCGATCCACAACGGCGCATGCGCGGTACCCCCCATCCCTCCCCCTCCTCAGCCTTCTATTAGCGGGCGTCGCACCGACCTCAGATGCCGGCCCCAGCACTGGCGCTGCACCGGACACTTCCCTGCCAGGCGTGGGTGTCCACTCCGGGAGACGAGGCTCAGGGCAGCAGCTGATGTCACTGCAGTGCCTCTGACCGGACACATCTCTGATCCACACACGGCGCATGCGCGGTACACCCTCCCCTCCCCCTCCCCCTCCCCCTCCTCGGCCCTCTATTAGCGGGCGTCGCACCGACCTCAGATGCCGGCCCCAGCACTGGCGCTGCACCGGACACTTCCCTGCCAGGCGTGGGTGTCCACTCCGGGAGACGAGGCTCAGGGCAGCAGCTGATGTCACTGCAGTGCCTCTGACCGGACACATCTCTGATCCACACACGGCGCATGCGCGGTACACCCTCCCCTCCCCCTCCCCCTCCCCCTCCTCGGCCCTCTATTAGCGGGCGTCGCACCGACCTCAGATGCCGGCCCCAGCACTGGCGCTGCACCGGACACTTCCCTGCCAGGCGTGGGTGTCCCCTCCGGGAGACGAGGCTCAGGGCAGCAGCTGATGTCACTGCAGTGCCTCTGACCGGACACATCTCTGATCCTCACACGGCGCATGCGCGGTACACCCTCCCCTCCCCCTCCCCCTCCCCCTCCTCGGCCCTCTATTAGCGGGCGTCGCACCGACCTCAGATGCCGGCCCCAGCACTGGCGCTGCACCGGACACTTCCCTGCCAGGCGTGGGTGTCCACTCCGGGAGACGAGGCTCAGGGCAGAGCTGATGTCACTGCAGTGCCTCTGACAGGGACACATCTCCGATCCACAACGGCGCATGCGCGGTACCCCCCTTCCCTCCCCCTCCTCAGCCTTCTATTAGCGGGCGTCGCACCGACCTCAGATGCCGGCCCCAGCACTGGCGCTGCACCGGACACTTCCCTGCCAGGCGTGGGTGTCCACTCCGGGAGACGAGGCTCAGGGCAGAGCAGATGTCACTGCAGTGCCTCTGACAGGGACACATCTCCTATCCACAACGGCGCATGCGCGGTACCCCCCATCCCTCCCCCTCCTCAGCCTTCTATTAGCGGGCGTCGCACCGACCTCAGATGCCGGCCCCAGCACTGGCGCTGCACCGGACACTTCCCTGCCAGGCGTGGGTGTCCACTCCGGGAGACGAGGCTCAGGGCAGCAGCTGATGTCACTGCAGTGCCTCTGACCGGACACATCTCTGATCCACAACGGCGCATGCGCGGTACCCCCCCTTCCCTCCCCCTCCACAGCCTTCTATTAGCGGGCGTCGCACCGACCTCAGATGCCGGCCCCAGCACTGGCGCTGCACCGGACACTTCCCTGCCACGCGTGGGTGTCCACTCCGGGAGACGAGGCTCAGGGCAGCAGCTGATGTCACCGCAGTGCCTCTGACAGGGACACATCTCTGATCCACACACGGCGCATGCGCGGAACACCCTCCCCTCCCCCTCCCCCTCCTCGGCCCTCTATTAGCGGGCGTCGCACCGACCTCAGATGCCGGCCCCAGCACTGGCGCTGCACCGGACACTTCCCTGCCAGGCGTGGGTGTCCACTCCGGGAGACGAGGCTCAGGGCAGCACCTGATGTCACCGCAGTGCCTCTGACCGGACACATCTCTGATCCACACACGGCGCATGCGCGGTACACCCTCCCCTCCCCCTCCCACTCCCCCTCCTCGGCCCTCTATTAGCGGGCGTCGCACCGACCTCAGATGCCGGCCCCAGCACTGGGTCTGCACCGGACACTTCCCTGCCAGGCGTGGGTGTCCACTCCGGGAGACGAATCTCAGGGCAGAGCTGATGTCACTGCAGTTCCTCTGACCGGACACATCTCTGATCCTCACACGGCGCATGCGCGGTACACCCTCCCCTCCCCCTCCCCCTCCTCGGCCCTCTATTAGCGGGCGTCGCACCGACATCTGATGCCGGCCCCAGCACCGGCGCTGCACCGGACACTTCCCTGCCAGGCGTGGGTGTCCACTCCGGGAGACGAGGCTCAGGGCAGAGCTGATGTCACTGCAGTGCCTCTGACAGGGACACATCTCCGATCCACAACGGCGCATGCGCGGTACCCCCCTTCCCTCCCCCTCCTCAGCCTTCTATTAGCGGGCGTCGCACCGACCTCAGATGCCGGCCCCAGCACTGGCGCTGCACCGGACACTTCCCTGCCAGGCGTGGGTGTCCACTCCGGGAGACGAGGCTCAGGGCATAAGCTGATGTCACCGCAGTGCCTCTGACAGGGACACATCTCTGATCCACACACGGCGCATGCGCGGTACCCGCCTTCCCTCCCCCTCCACAGCCTTCTATTAGCGGGCGTCGCACCGACCTCTGATGCCGGCCCCAGCACTGGCGCTGCACCGGACACTTCCCTGCCAGGCGTGGGTGTCCACTCCGGGAGATGAGGCTCAGGGCAGCAGCTGATGTCACCGCAGTGCCTCTGACAGGGACACATCTCTGATCCTCACACGGCGCATGCGCGGTACACCCTCCCCTCCCCCTCCCCTTCCCCTCCCCCTCCCCCTCCTCGGCCCTCTATTAGCGGGCGTCGCACCGACCTCAGATGCCGGCCCCAGCACTGGCGCTGCACCGGGCACGTTCCTGCCAGGCGTGGGTGTCCACTCCGGGAGACGAGGCTCAGGGCAGCAGCTGATGTCACCGCAGTGCCTCTGACAGGGACACATCTCCGATCCACAACGGCGCATGCGCGGTACCCCCCATCCCTCCCCCTCCTCAGCCTTCTATTAGCGGGCGTCGCACCGACCTCCGATGCCGGCCCCAGCACTGGCGCTGCACCGGACACTTCCCTGCCAGGCGTGGGTGTCCACTCCGGGAGACGAGGCTCAGGGCAGCAGCTGATGTCACCGCAGTGCCTCTGACAGGGACACATCTCCGATCCACAACGGCGCATGCGCGGTACCCCCCATCCCTCCCCCTCCTCAGCCTTCTATTAGCGGGCGTCGCACCGACCTCAGATGCCGGCCCCAGCACTGGCGCTGCACCGGACACTTCCCTGCCAGGCGTGGGTGTCCACTCCGGGAGACGAGGCTCAGGGCAGCAGCTGATGTCACTGCAGTGCCTCTGACCGGACACATCTCTGATCCACACACGGCGCATGCGCGGTACACCCTCCCCTCCCCCTCCCCCTCCCCCTCCTCGGCCCTCTATTAGCGGGCGTCGCACCGACCTCAGATGCCGGCCCCAGCACTGGCGCTGCACCGGACACTTCCCTGCCAGGCGTGGGTGTCCACTCCGGGAGACGAGGCTCAGGGCAGCACCTGATGTCACCGCAGTGCCTCTGACAGGGACACATCTCCGATCCACAACGGCGCATGCGCGGTACCCCCCCCATCCCTCCCCCTCCTCAGCCTTCTATTAGCGGGCGTCGCACCGACCTCAGATGCCGGCCCCAGCACTGGCGCTGCACCGGACACTTCCCTGCCAGGCGTGGGTGTCCACTCCGGGAGACGAGGCTCAGGGCAGCAGCTGATGTCACTGCAGTGCCTCTGACCGGACACATCTCTGATCCACACACGGCGCATGCGCGGTACACCCTCCCCTCCCCCTCCCCCTCCCCCTCCTCGGCCCTCTATTAGCGGGCGTCGCACCGACCTCAGATGCCGGCCCCAGCACTGGCGCTGCACCGGACACTTCCCTGCCAGGCGTGGGTGTCCCCTCCGGGAGACGAGGCTCAGGGCAGCAGCTGATGTCACTGCAGTGCCTCTGACCGGACACATCTCTGATCCTCACACGGCGCATGCGCGGTACACCCTCCCCTCCCCCTCCCCCTCCCCCTCCTCGGCCCCTATTAGCGGGCGTCGCACCGACCTCAGATGCCGGCCCCAGCACTGGCGCTGCACCGGACACTTCCCTGCCAGGCGTGGGTGTCCACTCCGGGAGACGAGGCTCAGGGCAGCAGCTGATGTCACTGCAGTGCCTCTGACCGGACACATCTCTGATCCTTACACGGCGCATGCGCGGTACACCCTCCCCTCCCCCTCCCCCTCCCCCTCCTCGGCCCTCTATTAGCGGGCGTCGCACCGACCTCTGATGCCGGCCCCAGCACCGGCGCTGCACCGGACACCTCCCTGCCAGGCGTGGGTGTCCACTCCGGGAGACGAGGCTCAGGGCAGCAGCTGATGTCACCGCAGTGCCTTTGACAGGGACACATCTCCGATCCACAACGGCGCATGCGCGGTACCCCCCATCCCTCCCCCTCCTCAGCCTTTTATTAGCGGGCGTCGCACCGACCTCAGATACCGGCCCCAGCACTGGCGCTGCACCGGACACTTCCCTGCCAGGCGTGGGTGTCCACTCCGGGAGACGAGGCTCAGGGCAGCAGCTGATGCCACCGCAGTGCCTCTGACAGGGACACATCTCCGATCCACAACGGCGCATGCGCGGTACACCCTCCCCTCCCCCTCCCCCTCCCCCTCCTCGGCCCTCTATTAGCGGGCGTCGCACCGACCTCAGATGCCGGCCCCAGCACTGGCGCTGCACCGGGCACGTTCCTGCCAGGCGTGGGTGTCCACTCCGGGAGACGAGGCTCAGGGCAGCAGCTGATGTCACTGCAGTGCCTCTGACCGGACACATCTCTGATCCTCACACGGCGCATGCGCGGTACACCCTCCCCTCCCCCTCCCCCTCCCCCTCCTCGGCCCTCTATTAGCGGGCGTCGCACCGACCTCAGATGCCGGCCCCAGTACTGGCGCTGCACCGGACACTTCCCTGCCAGGCGTGGGTGTCCACTCCGGGAGACGAGGCTCAGGGCAGCAGCTGATGTCACTGCAGTGCCTCTGACCGGACACATCTGTGATCCTCACACGGCGCATGCGCGGTACACCCTCCCCTCCCCCTCCCCCTCCCCCTCCTCGGCCCTCTATTAGCGGGCGTCGCACCGACCTCAGATGCCGGCCCCAGCACTGGCGCTGCTCCGGACACTTCCCTGCCAGGCGTGGGTGTCCACTCCGGGAGACGAGGCTCAGGGCAGCAGCTGATGTCACTGCAGTGCCTCTGACCGGACACATCTCTGATCCTCACACGGCGCATGCGCGGTACACCCTCCCCTCCCCCTCCCCCTCCCCCTCCTCGGCCCTCTATTAGCGGGCGTCGCACCGACCTCAGATGCCGGCCCCAGCACTGGCGCTGCACCGGACACTTCTCTGCCAGGCGTGGGTGTCCACTCCGGGAGACGAGGCTCAGGGCAGCAGCTGATGTCACTGCAGTGCCTCTGACCGGACACATCTCTGATCCTCACACGGCGCATGCGCGTTACACCCTCCCCTCCCCCTCCCCCTCCCCCTCCTCGGCCCTCTATTAGCGGGCATCGCACCGACCTCTGATGCCGGCCCCAGCACTGGCGCTGCACCGGGCACGTTCCTGCCAGGCGGGGGTGTCCACACCGGAAGACGAGGCTCAGGGCAGCAGCTGATGTCACTGCAGTGCCTCTCACCGGACACATCTCTGATCCACACACGGCGCATGCGCTATACCCCGTCCCCTCCCCTCCTCGGCCCTCTATTAGCGGGCATCGCACCGACCTCTGATGCCGGCCCCAGCACTGGCGCTGCACCGGGCACTTCCCTGCCAGGCGGGGGTGTCCACTCCGGGAGACGAGGCTCAGGGCAGCAGCTGATGTCACCGCAGTGCCTCTGACAGGGACACATCTCCGATCCACAACGGCGCATGCGCGGTACCCCCCCTTCCCTCCCCCTCCCCCTCCCCCTCCTCGGCCCTCTATTAGCGGGCATCGCACCAACCTCAGATGCCGGCCCCAGCACTGGCGCTGCACTGGGCACTTCCCTGCCAGGCGGGGGTGTCCACACCGGAAGACGAGGCTCAGGGCAGCAGCTGATGTCACCGCAGTGCCTCTGACAGGGACACATCTCCGATCCACAACGGCGCATGCGCGGTACCCCCCTTCCCTCCCCCTCCCCCTCCCCCTCCTCGGCCCTCTATTAGCGGGCATCGCACCAACCTCAGATGCCGGCCCCAGCACTGGCGCTGCACTGGGCACTTCCCTGCCAGGCGGGGGTGTCCACACCGGAAGACGAGGCTCAGGGCAGCAGCTGATGTCACTGCATTGCCTCTGACCTGGAGATCCTATGGTTTTTGACACTTGCTTCTCGGATAGGTCAAATTCAAAATTCTAGCGGCCGGCAGCTCTGATCGGTAGTTTTCCGTAGCTTCTCCTATCAACGCCAGGCAAATGCTGGGGCAATCCCTAACAAACGGGCTACGGACCATGCGGTAAGTGTCCTACCTCTTCCCTGTCCAATCGTCACCCCTTACATTTACATGCACTACACTACCACACATGACCGGAGACCAGCGTGGTGGTTGGAGCCTGTCCCATATTGGACGGTGCCCTGCTGGTGGAAAATACCTGATTACCATCAGTGCCCATTAATTGATTGATGAATTATTTCATGTTTTGCGATGCATCAATTACTACGGCCATTAATTGCGCAAGTGCAGTGCATGTTTTACCGGGAGATGGAGATGGAAGAAGAAGGAGGAAGAAGAGAGATTGAAAAGTCTTCCCCATTGGATGGTGAGATCCAGATCTAGAGCCGACTCACATCAGCTTGCGGGGTTTTCTCCAACCAGATATCTCTTTCTAGTGCTGCGTCACCGTATCCGCAACATTGTCTCCCGAGATGTGTGCTATTGTGTGCGTAAATAAGGGGTGAGGTTAAGTCAAGGAAGAGCAACGAAAGATCGCGCGCGGTCAGTGGCCCGTTTGTTAGGGTACTACTCCGGCATTCGTCTGGTATTGATGATAGAAACCCCGTATAACTACCGATCAGAGCAGCCGTCCGCTAGAATTATCCTCCAGACAGCGACTAAATTCGACCTAGCTATGACGCCAGTGTCCAGAATTCTGGCAGCGACGGGACTTGGACACTAGGTCAGCCGCTTCCGGACAGAGGCACTACATTGACCTTAGTTGATGCAGTGAACCCCCTCAGCTGGTGAAAGCATCCATGCAGGATGATTTTTCTTACAGAAAATGACGCTTACTTCGTCTCTTGTCATAATCCGTACAATTATAGCCCCTAGTGCAGAGAGAAACGCAATCTAAACGACCTCCGCAATTAATATCCTCGCACTCGATAGCCCAGACAGGCAACATGTAGTAGCTGAGAAGAAAAGAAAACAACTGAAGGGATTAAGCACAGATAGAGAACAACAATATTGGCTTCGGCTAATGAATGGTTTCCGACACACATACATATACACAACTCTCCAGACAGATGAAAATAAAATGACTACAAGTTAGTTATTGAAGCTTAAATTTGAAAGAAATTCATGAAAATGTGCTAGGCAGCAACGAAAACAAAAGGATACCGAAAAGTTTTCAGCAAGAGATGTATTGATGCAGCGTAATAATATCTATATTTCATCCTCCCCCTACTTCTCCATGCTTGCACCTTATGCTTATCTAAGCCAGCTTGCATGCTTATCTAAGCCAGAAGGTAACACAACCTTGTCGACTTAATCACAAAATGACGAAGACTTACACTTCAGGTATTCACTATACCCTATAGAGTATACACTACAGTATGTAGTGTACAATATAGGTACTCATTGATATACCAGAATAAAATACTATCAAACCCTAATCAAATTTCATGAAAAATAACCTGTTAATCAAATAACATATCTCAGCTATTCCATCTACCAACCCTTGACTTCGTGTGGGGAGTGGGGCTAAAAGTAAAACGTCACCATCACTGTAGAAACACTATGGGCGAAGGCTCCTCATTGGAGGACAGGTCCTTCAAGGAACCCCCATCAGCTCAACTGTATATTACGTACGTACTATGCAAGAAAGTAAATAAGTTGATAGATAAATAAAAAATGCGTAAATAAGTAAATGCGTAAATAAGAAAATGCGTAATTAATAAAATACGTAAATAAGAAAATACGTAAATAAGAAAATTCGTAAATAAGTAAATGCGTAAGTATGTAAATTTGTAAATAAGTAAATGGCAAAATAAGAAAATGCGTAAATACGTAAATGAGAAATACGTGAATAAGTGCATTAATACGTAAATCGGCAAAGCTATAAAGGAGTAAATCGGTAAATCAGTACAGCGGTAAATCGGTAAATTGGTAAATCAGTAAATCAGTAAAGCGGTAAATAGGTATAGTCGTAATACTGTAAAAGCCAAATACAAGCACCTACATGACAGACGCCACAGCTCCGAACAGCTGAATGTTACCTTCGCCGCCCAGCCACCGGTCTGCCCCCTCGCGCCGCACGCAGCAGCCAGTGGAGGCGGCTCGTGTCTCGAGGATTTCCGCGCCAGGACGCGTCGGCGGGGGCGGGGGCGGGCGGCGCATGAAAAGATGTCTGAAGCTTGTTACCTCTCCCCCCCCTCCCCCAGACGACGCGGCGCCATCTATTTGCATTGCGAACGAGGCAGGCGGCGGGTCTGTGAGGCGTCGATGCACAGCTACACTACAGCCCCCGGTGCAAAGACCACCTCCGCCCAAGATTCAATAATTAATTAGTGATTTCGAGAGAAACAACTGCGAAGTTCATCATACCCGTAAGTGTAGTGCATGTTTTAAGTAGTGCAGGAGGTGGATGTGATGTTTCTTCACTGGATGGTGAGATATAGTGGTGACCTACAGGTCGGCTAGCAGACACTTCCCTCCTCCAGGTATCTCCCATCAGTAGGGCACCGCCCCAGCCGGGACAAGCTCTAAGCCCAGCTGTGGATCGGTCTTCCGCCATGTGTGGTAGTAGAGTGCATGTCAGTATAAGTGTGTGTAAGTAAACGGTAAGGATAGGAAAAAGGAAGAGGAAGGAAATATCGCGCGCGGTTTGTGGCCAATTTGTTAAAGTGTTGCTTCGGCGTTCGCCTGATATTGATCGGAGAAACCACGGAAAACTACCGCATCAGAGCAACTGGCCGCTAGAACTCTCCCCCAGGCAGCGGCTGAATTCGACCTAGCTATGTATTATCTAGTGTCGGAAATCCTACAATAGGCTAGCTAGGGAGAGGATTTTAAGGCTCTAAAAAGTCGTCAAATATGCTTTTAATAATATGCATTTATGACCTACAAATTCTGAAACATGCACTTTAAAATGCAATTAAAAAATTGACAATATTTAATTCCCTGTCTTGATAAAATTCACAAGAAGCAAGGTCGTAATATATATATATATATATATATATATATATATATATATATATATATATATATATATATATATATATATATATATTGGTGCAAACATAATATAATTCATCTTACTTCATGGGAGAAATAATTAATGCAAATATTCACCTTAGTGAAGTACATTGTATGTCTTGTTTTATTTTTTCCATTCTCGTTTATGTATGTGTTTTTTTCTTTCTGGGGTAAAAATATGATATTGACAAATATTCTACATTTGCACAAGCATTTTATCATCTGTAGAAATGAAAAAACGCATACTGTGACAAGCTCTTTCTAATCAATGAACGCTCACAAATAAATAATTTCTATGAAAAGATGACACGTTTTAGAAACAAGCCTCTCTTTTAACGAAATATGCAAAATATGTTCTTATAATTAGACGGATAATCACCAATAGGAGAAATCGGCCATATACACAAATATGCACTAACATATTAATTTACATCCCAATTCCAAACAAATGTCAAGAAATTTCACTTAGCATACCCTGAAGCAACGGTAAAAAATATGCAAAATTATATAAATATGTTCCCCAATATTCATTATATTGACAAAACTAACGATCTGAATAGTTGTCAGGGCTCGAAAAAATGTTTTTTCAACCCAAATTATTATTATTTTTTTTCACTTTTATTAGGGAAGCCAATTCTTTTGCCATGAAATGAAGGCTTTCCTCATTCCCATGATGTTGTCGACTTGGGATATCCAAGAAAGCCGCAAAGCGTGCTTCAAATTTGACAGGATCTTTTGTGACTTGATTTGCTTTTCCATTCCTTTTTATAGCATCCATATGCTTTATACTTCGTGACTTCTTGCTGAATGACGCATAGTTATGCGAGAGCCTTTCTTAGGAATTAGAGTAAAGCATCAAATGCATTCGTATCCTAGTGGACAGAATTAGTGGCAAACGTGACCGTAGGCTTTCTTAACTGTATGTGCCAAAGAGCTTTTACAAATTGATAAAAAGTTATTGACGTGGAATGATCCGCCATGTTGTTCCACTGAAAAAAATAATAAAATACGGGTGAATCATGTATGAAAATACTGAGTCATCTATTGTTCTAAGTTTCTATGAAGAGCTGAGACTTGAAATGCAAGGCATTAAGATAAAATGTTTCTGTGCTAACTTTTTAATTATATTAAAGAACTAACATTTCCTGACATATACTCTTGGTTCCTGGCAGTTCGTACAAATCTATCACTTTTTAATAAAGATATGTTTAACGGGATTTTTAATGAGCCTAATTAATAATTATTTTTTTTTACATCCAGAAATGTTACAGTATTGAATATTTACAGGTCACTGGTATTTAATGCAGTTAATTCGAAACATTAGGCATTTAAATTTACAAAAAAAATCAACTTTCTACAACGTGACAGCGAGTTTGAATGGTTTGTTATTTTTCTCCTGAAACGTAACGCAACGAAATACATCGGAAATGCAGTCATTTGGTTTCAACAATACGTGATCTTCTGACATCTATTCAAAGTGATGCATTGAAAATATTACACGCTATAAAATGTGTTTAGTGTACCTTTTTAATTGTACATGATTTACGTTCAGAAACATTTCCGTGCTTGTACTTTTTTATGCTTTCACACTTTGAGTAACTTCTTTATATTTAACTTTATGTATAGAAGACATTTGGAAAAGCTTGCTACACGTTATAATCGTTCAATGTAATTGTTGTTTCCGTGAGACAAGATTTGTTAGAAACAATATTTCAAAGAAAAGTATCGTAAATATTATCATCAACTACTTAGCGGCTTTACAAACCAACAAGAAATATGTAAGGGTCATCGTATGTGCTTTAGATGATACTTAATCTTATATGCCAAGTTACCGGTAAGACGTTAGACACGCTGCTATGCATACTAAGAGCCTTCTTCAAATGTCCATATATGGCCAAAAATATAAAAATCACATTTCAAACAAAAAAAAAAAAGATTATAAAGTTGCTCACAAGTTGTATGAAATAAGATTATTCATTTAATTAAATGGAATTATCATGATCAAAGATTCACAAACAATTAATTCGTAAGACCCTTGACTAGGATCACCGTACGTTTTAATTTGCGCAAGTTATCTTAGTGTTTGTTTTCAATTAATTATTTCAGTTGTAATGAAACTTTGCGTTTGAATTGTCCTTTCCCTCCAAAGCTCAGCCTTACAATAATCAATAGTAGATCTAAAATGTTTAAATTCAGAATATATGTGCGTGAAGCACACGGAATATGTTCTTGTTTTGTTAAATGTAACGATGAATTTCCTGGACTTGAAATCACAGTGGAGCGCCATTCACAGAATTCGTTGTACAAATAATCTATATTAGCATGTGTGACCTTATGGAGTGAATGATGTGATCCCGCAATGACCGTCCTGTGGTGTTTTTTGTGGTGAATATTTTTAAAATAAATGTTTGCGCGAAAGCAAAATTCAAATCCAACATTGTAGCTTTTATTACATGTTACTAATTACTCAAACAATCTTACTATCAATGCAATAATACTAAGAATATAAAAGAGGACCCTAAAAACGAGTATTTCGAAAGACTGATTAATACAATACTGTAATAGAAATAATAATTTGTATCAATCCTCTCACTATGTAATTATTATTTTATGTAAGGGGCACATGAAAAAAAAACACGAAATAACTACTTTAATTTTGATGTTTACATCATTCAGAAGATTAAAGACGCTTCATTATTCTTAGTACGTTTCTACAGTCGCTGACCAGTGCCATTGTAGTACACGGAGAAAACCAATAAGGGAGCAATGAATGTTGAGCTCCAGAATAAATAGCAATAAACTTGAAACAAAATTGTGTATATTCAGGGACGGATCCAGACACAAATTTTGGGAGAGGAAATTCAAAAAGGTTTCGTCAAATGTGTCATATTAAAGATTTTGTAAAATGTCTCAGCTACTCTCAGCTCATGCTGCGATAAAATTTTATTCGTTTTAGTTATTATCCGAAAATATTTGAATGGCGAGATGCTGCACAGATCTAGAAGTATGATAGCGGCGTTTTCTCCAACTAGGTATCTCCCACTAGCGGGTCACCGCCGCAGCCGGGACGGGCCTTTACAGTAATTTATTTTTGTTTTAGATTTGACGGTTTAGAATTCCCCGTTGAATGACGAGATACGGTATAGATACGTAGAATAGAGGCGTTTTCCCCAACCAGGTATCTCCCACAAGCGGGTCACCGCCGCAGCCGGGACTACTGATATATAGAGAGTATTGCGAACTAAACTCGATTGATTTACAGTAATTTATTTTCGTTTTAGAATTGACGGTTTAGAATTCCCCGTTGAATGGCGAGATACGGCATATATACGTAGGATATAGGCGTTTTCTCCAACCAGGTATCTCCCACAAGCGGTTCACCCCCGCAGACGAGACTACTGATATATAGAGAGGATTGCGAAATAAACACAATTGATTTACAGTAATTTATTTTCGTTTTAGAATTGACGGTTTAGAATTCCCCGTTGAATGGCGAGATACGGCATATATACGTAGGATATAGGCGTTTTCTCCAACCAGGTATCTCCCACAAGCGGTTCACCCCCGCAGACGAGACTACTGATATATAGAGAGGATTGCGAAATAAACACAATTGATTTACAGTAAGTTCTTTTCATTTCAGAATTGTCGTGCCCCCCCTAGATCCGGCTGCGAATACGCTACAGCCGCAGTTGCCACCGCCTCACAAACCACGTTCTGCGGGGTCTACCGCAGCCGTCCGTCATAAGAATTCCACCAGCGCACGTAACAAGCCACGGGGAGGATACAGCGCTGCCCCCGGCCCAGCAGCACACTAGGCAAACAATGGCCTGTCGCGTCACGACCGCCTGTTTCGCGCTACCCAGCAGCCTTTGCGCGCGCTGCGCCGTCGTCAACTGTTTCTGCCTTTCCGGCGAGCCGCCCCCCCCCCTCCCCGCGGAGTCTAGGCCGCCGCCGCCGGTGTCGCTTAAAGCGACGAATAAGGAAGCGGCGTCAATCACGTGCGGGTCACGGCGGGCCGTCGACTCTAGGACCTTTTTGTCACGTGGTGGTCGGAAGAGTGATTATTGTCGCCATCGCAGGCTATTGACCATTCACTAGAGATTAAATGAGAGTTAAACTTAAATGAGTGTAAAACTTAAATGAGTATAAAACTTAAATGAGTGTAAAACTTAAATGAGTGTAAAACTTAAATGAGTGTTAAACTTAAATGAGTGTAAAACTTAAATGAGTGTAAAACTTAAATGAGTGTTAAATTTAAATGAGTGTAAAACTTAAATGAGTGTGAAACTTAAATGAGTGTAAAACTTAAATGAGTGTAAAACTTAAATGAGTGTAAAACTTAAATGAGTGTAAAACTTAAATGAGTGTAAAACTTAAATGAGTGTGAAACTTAAATGAGTGTGAAACTTAAATGAGTGTAAAACTTAAATGAGTGTGAAACTTAAATGAGTGGGAAAATTAAATGAGTGTAAAACTTAAATGAGTGTAAAACTTAAATGAGTGTAAAACTTAAATGAGTGGGAAACTTAAATGAGTGTGAAACTTAAATGAGGGTAAAACTTAAATGAGTGTGAAACTTAAATGAGTGTGAAACTTAAATGCGCGTAAAACGTAAATGAGTGTAAAACTTAAATGAGTGGGAAAATTAAATGAGTGTAAAACTTAAATGAGTGTAAAACTTAAATGAGTGTGAAACTTAAATGAGTGTAAAACTTAAATGAGTGAGAAACTTAAAGGATTATTAATTATTTAAATCAGTATAAATGTAAAATCTGCCCTTAATTCACCACGCCCTTCTTGTAAATACGAAACATTCACTCTTTTTAATCATGTTAGCTTTAGTGTCTAGAAAACTGACTATGAGAATACATTAATTACTTATGTGCAGCACATTTCTATTTTGTAATATAATCATTGCACTTTCGTCAGGAAAGTGAAATGTCAGTTAGCATTTTTGAATTTTACCTTTTTTAAATTTTAGGTCATGTCAACATCTATATCATTAGCGACCACTATTGGATTTAACGTTATGGTCACTGAAAATGACATGATATGGTGATAGAAGGGGGTGAAAGGACGAACACAAATACAACCATGCTCTAGGCAGGACACGAACTCGCGGTCCTTCGGTCCGAGATCGCTACGGCACTGCTTCCTTGACGATCTCGGACAAAAGGACGACTAAGTAGTCTTTGCGGCCATATGTCTCAATTGTAATTATGTAAAAGTAAATATTTACGTGGTTAGACGGAAGAGTAGGCATTATGGCCTAAGCCTCGCCAGAAATAAAGACATTATTATTATTATTATTATTATTATTATTATTATTATTATTATTATTATTATTATTGAAATTGTTGGTACTTGATATTATTATTTTTATTTTTATTTTCGTTTCGGCCAACTAGGACCACGCAGGGCTAGCAACCTGCAATTACCGTGGCTCAGTTTTCATTTAATATCACGGTGGCAGGTGCTTGCGAACACTTCTTTGGGGGGACCAGCATTAAGCTGGATCCGATTTTTATCCCCCAGGGTTGTTAGTCCTGGGGGTATGAAAGATGAAATGATGATGATAATGAGGGGTGAAAGGACGACACACTCATACAAACACACACAAATACACCCATGCCCGAGGCGGGACTCGAACCCGCGATCTTCTGGTCCGAGACCACTCCGGCACTACTGCCTTAGCGATCTCGGCCATCTGATCGGCATTATTATTATTATTATTATTATTATTATTATTATTATTATTATTATTATTATTATTATTATTATTATTATTATTATTATTATTATTATTATTATTATTATTATTATTATTATAGTTAAAACTAATTAAAGAAGTGGATTCGTATTGAAATTTCAACACTGGCGGCTGGTGACTCAGTAAACTGGGATGTTACAGTTCTATCCAATAATGGAAAAGTAAAAAATTCAGGACAGTAATGTATAATAAAACGAAAGAAATTAACGTAAATCAATTGGAACCAAGATCGATAAAAATCTATATTGAAACACTACTGATATCATTTTATGCGTGTGTCAATGTAATGTTCACCTACCACGCAGATGGTTCTGGCTTCGATTTCCAATAGGCACACGAGTGTTCGTTTTTGTTCTGCATTGAGACGGTAATTGTCGATAATAGAATTCCCGCAAAACAAAAACCGAATACGTTATTGAATACCGTATACGAACTGTATACGAATATCGAAAATACGGCGATTTGCAACAAACACTTTCGTTTGGGTAAGTATTTTACTACTTCATTTCATGATCACAGTTAATGCTATTGCTGCTTCTAGTGGTGTTGACAACAAAATGAAATAATTTTATTTCGAAAATTTCTGTATTGCAATAATGTACATTGCAATAATGAAAGAGTTGTAATTTTCCAAGAATGTATTCGCTTTTAAATTTAAAGTTTCTTACTTTCTTAATAATATGATTTGTCGGCATCAACAACAACCACAAACAGAACGTGTATTTTTAACATATTATAAGATAATTTTGATAATCTGAGAGATGTGCAACCTAAGCACAAGCCGCCAATAAATTTCCATGTGCTTAAAGGGGATGTCGATGTGAGAATTACGAATCACAGTAAATGATACAAACAAATGTCCGTGTTTCATTAAAACAGCATGCCAGAAATTAAGATGCATATGTATATACATACACACGCACACCCACATACACCGCACACACACACACACACGCGCACACACACACGCACACACACACACACACACACACGCACACACACACACACACACATTACGAATACGGTTATATATGCTTTCCAAAAAGTAGCACGCACACTGCACAAAAATCACAAATAAAATACTCTGTAAAAACACCACAATAAATTAAATATTTTGATAAAAACTGTCTTATTTTTTCTTGGAGACAGTTGTAGTACATTCCGTGCAAATTTTTTTTTCAAAACAAAAATATCAAAAACTTTGCCGTTCCATAACGCAAAACGTGAAGAGCAAATATTTATTTACGGCCGCTCTCTTCTTTGGAGCCTTGCTGTCGTAGGATATCAGCTGCGTCGTAAGCAGGATGAACGGAGTACATGAAATCCGATGGTACGCGCAGTATGAGAATAGTCGGACTAACCATCAAATGCTTCCCTTTTTCAGTTAAAATGAAAACTACTAATTTCTTTTCGATTTTTTCTCAAGTTTTTGAGTTTTTAACGAAACTATAGACATTTTTCACATGGCTGTAAGGCTGTACGGTTTTCTTTCAATTACTTTGCGCATTGGAAATTCACTAACCTTCAATTTTTAATACATTCTTTTTAATTTTCCCATTCTGAAGTTGAAAAATCAAGTAAAATATAAAGTTCTCAACTTATAATACCAATCTGATATTAATGGAGTATCGTCCAAAGAGTTAAAGATAATAAAAACACCTTTTCAGAGAATTAAAAAATATTTCAATTTCAGTTAAAATCGAAATACATGTTTTGTAAAATCATTGGAAACGTTATATCCCGGAATAGTATTAGAAAATTTTAATTTTTAAATATTTTGGAAAATCAATTAAAATATGTTTTAGCTTCTGAAAACATTATTAAAAATTTAATGAGTTTGCGATGAGTCAAAATGAATTGAGGGTAGTTGTATTAACAGATGAAATGTTCTCACTGCATGATTTGATGCCAATAATGATGAATCATGGATGTGAATCTAAAAGTAATTTTTGTTTATTTTTTCACATCGTTCAGACACTTGAAAACAAAATTATTGGCCCATCCCAATACGGGATTGCTTGGAATTAATCCTGGAACCCTGTGGGTTTTCGGGGTTACCAATTAAAGTTGCCCTCTACCCCCTCAATATGCCGCTGGACTCCACCACAGTAACTTTCAATCATAATTATCTATTACTCGGGTCCTGGCCCAACTCATCGAATAAGGGCCCTGGTTAGGTAGAAATTATCCGCAGATTTAATTTTGCTACTCATTTAGACATGGTTATTGCATAAGCTGCAAGTACAACATGAGTTCCTTTACTCTCCTTGTACCTATACTTATTTTTTATCCTCTCAGCCACCGTTATTTCTTTTCATTTGTATCCTTTCAATTCTTTTATTTCTACCTCTCTTCGCCTGTTTCGCTTAATTTCTTTCTATCTCCAGGGTTCATACCGACACTCTTTCCATTATCTTCATGTTTTTTTCAATTTTTCTCCAATTTCCAGATACTTTCCGAAAACCCATTTCATTTTTTTACAAGTTCTGATTTCTTTCATTTTATCTTCATCATCTCTATTCCCCCTATTTAAATTGAAAACGGCAAACCTTACCGAGACACTTGAATAATTCCTTCCGGAAGGTTACTTCGAAATAACAAGTAAACAAAACCTGTAATGTCTACGGAATGGCCATTACATTGAAGTTAATGAATAAAGAAAATTATATGTACTGCTCTGAGCATAGGATGTTTTAAAAGATAAAAGAACTTTAAACGATACTTATTTCTTAAACAAAAATTGTTGAAACCTTCTTCCTACAGACAATAGCTTTACGTAATAAATTTATTAAACGAAAATATTGTATTGAAATTGCTTTGCTGAAGTTTTCATTTGTAGTTTTTACTTAATTGAAGAAAATGTAAAGCACTTTTAATAATACTTCGTGTTTACAGTGCAGCTCCTTTTCACTTCTTAATGGCTGCTGCCTTACATGCGTCCGATTTCTGGACCTACCCGTTCGGCAAAAGGACCCAAACAAGAGTCACCCGGGTCCCGTCCAAAGCCGGTGGGCGAGCAAACACGTACGAAGGAACTCGTGTCCGCGGCCGCTGTGCACCCGAGAGAAACATCGGCGGGCGATTTCGCGCCCATGCAGCCTCAGGCCACCAGCGCGCCGACAGACACATCGGGACCGTACCTCCCACCTCATCCACCGCCACGGCCGCAACCACTGCCGCTTCATCTCACGGCTGTTGGCTGGGCTATCCGGGACGAGCCGCGTCAATGTCATGGTGGCTAACGTTTCGGCCAGCGTATTGTGGCCTTCTTCAGAGCGTACTGCTGTACGCTCAGATGTACGCTCTGAAGAAGGCCACAATACGCTGGCCGAAACGTTAGCCACCATGTCAGTGACGCGGCTCGTCCCGGATAGCCCAGCCAACATAAACTCTGGCCGCGGAAGCCTACGCAACCTCATCTCACGGCTTCCTTATTTTTTCATCTCCGCCTCCACCTCTTGACACTTCATTGTTGGCTCTTCCATTCCTTCTGTCTCTTAAGATCCACTTTCACCTCCACATCCACATCCAACTCAATCTCCACCCCTCCGTCAGAGACGCATTTCAATCTGCCCTTCATCTACGATTACTCCACACCAAACTTCACATCCACATCCAACTTAGTCCAAATCCATTATTAACACCTCCTCTTCATCCAGCCATTTATTTGCACCTCCACCTCCCCCGACACACTCACATCCACTCTCACTCCACTTCCAAGTCCACATCCTATTTCACCTTCATATCCACATCCTGCCCCATCCTCACACCGATCTTCACACCCTGCTCCCTCACACCCTACTCCACTCCTACTACACATCCTACTCATCTCCACAGCCACATTCTACTTACTCCCCCTCCACACCCCAAAACCGACTGAAGTGGCTTAGGGCATCAACTTATGTCACTGCAGACCCTCTGTACGGGAGGTCCTGGGGTCACACATCGGACAGTAGCAGAATTTTCCATACTAGCTTGTCAGCTAGGTTGAATTCAGCTGCTGTCTGGAGCAGAATTCTAGCGGCCGGCTGCTCTGATCGGTAGTTTTGTTGTGGTTTCTCTGACAATCAGGCGAATGCCGAGGTAATTCCCTAATTAGGGCCACGGATCGCGCGCGATCTTTCCTTCCTCTTCCTTGTTCTATCTTCGCCCCTCACACTTACTTTACTCTGACATTCTCTACACTATTACTCGTGTCGCAAGACCAGTAGGAAGTTTAGATCTTGTGCCAACTGGGGTGGTTCCCGCTGTAGGAGATACCTGATGAGGAAAACCAAGCTGCCGCTTAGGCCAGGGCTCGACCTCGCCATCTAGAGAAGGAACATCATCTCCATCTTAAGCGATAAAAACCTGCATTACACTTACAGGACTAGTAACCTTACCAGTTGAAGCAGCGAGAATCATCAGTCAATCCACATCCTAGCCCTCCTCCATACCCTACATCCCCAGCAATTCCACTTCCAAATTCACCCCCTACCACTCCATCATTGTCTCCTCCACTCCATCTTACACCTCATCTCCGCCTCTCCACCTCTTTCGTCTCCTCCTCCACAGCGGACGGTGCAGTCGCAGCCACGACTCGGGGCCGTCGCAAATTCAATTTCCCACCCAGATTGGCCCGCTACCCGCGCGCCGCTGCGGTCGCCGCCTCAAAACCCACAGCCCTCGATCAAAGCCCCGCCGCCGCCGCCCTCGGCTCGGTCGATCCATCGACCCATCGATTGGATTCCATCGCTTCCTTGTGACTGTTGCGTCATATGGTGGACCTAACCTCACTTCTACGTTCTCACGGCGCGTTGCCACGAATCGACTGTTGGATTTATATAAACAAATGCTGGTTTAGAATGCGAAAAACATACGTCGCGACGTATGTTTTTGACCACCGACGCGTCGGTGGCATTCTTTCGTTATTCTTCAACTGTTACCCTTAAATCAAAAATAAATGAAACTCAATCTAATCGTCAACGCCTGGGTCAATCGAATCGTCTCTGCTGGGTCAATCCATCGATCCATCGATTGGATTCCACTCGTTCGCTTGCTTGTAATTGCATCATGCCGAGAGCGCGGTGGATCTAACCTCACTTCTACGTTGTCTCAAGACATTGCCAGAAATCAACTGTTGTATTTGTCTAAACAAATGCGAATTTAGGATGCGAAAAGTAGGCGTCACGGCGTTGTTTGGCTATGCTTCAACTGCTACCCATAATTAAAAAAATAAATTCAATACATAATATTAATTAGCGGTAATGTTGATTAAAAGTAATCATTTAATTTAAACTAAATCATTTACTCGTCTTATAACAGATTGTTAGGATATATTGTAAAAAGTATATTATCATGTGGGTACATTCACAGATGCAAAGTATTATATAGTGTTTAAGAATAGTGAGTCTTGTTAGCAGTCGGAATAATGAAATTAAATGTAAGCTTTTATTCACGCAATAGTTGTACAGTTTTATTCACGCAATAGTTGCCAAGGTGTACCTAGGTGGTCTGCCTGTCTTAGACATTTATTTCTTCCGGTCGTCTTCTGATGTGTTGCGATCCCTTGGCCCCCGTACAGGTACGGGGATTGCGAGTCTGGGTGGTGACGTGGCGGGTTGTTTCGTTAGGGGCTTGAGGGTGGGGGAAAGGGAAGGGAAAGGATGTGGGAGGGGAATGGGATGGGGTTGGGGAAGGGAAAAGAATATTTTTGTCGGGTTTGTCTTGGGTTCAGAGTGGGACCGTAGTGAGACGGTCGAGTAACGTCTTTGTCGTTTGGTCTTGTTTTTCGTTCCCATGCCTAAGTTATGGAAGGAGGGTGTTGCAGGAGGTCCAGGGGGATGTTTTTTAGGAGTGTGCCGGGGGGGGGATTTCTTTGAATATGGTGGTGGTGTAGGATAAACTGAGAATTGGTATTGAACTTTTATAGGATTTGTACGAAGGAGTTGTAAAGGTGGGTGAGGATGTGGGGCATTTCGTACTGTTATCGTAGGTCATTGAAGCGGGCTAATGGAGGGGGACGGAAGGTCAGTCTGATTACTCGATTTCAGTGACGGTTAATTTCCTGTAGTTTATGATGGATGTATTCCGGCCGGTTCAAACCTTCCATTTGTTATAAAATATATTTCACCAAAATAGCACAAAGAAACTCAAATTCATTCACTCTTTGTAAACAGATATTTAAAACAGACTATTGCAACATATTTTTTTTACCCGAGACTTAAATCAATTGAGCAGTTGTATATCAATACCATTACAATGACCGACCCGGAAAACCTACAGAGAGGCTGCACGGCGGACTCCTGAATAATTCGCAATATAAATGAAGAAAACATATTTATTTAAAAATTAATGATACATGTAATAAACCTATTTGGGTCATTTTCAAGTAAAATATTTGCAGTTTTTGAGGCAGAGGTGTAGTAAACATTGCGTTCGTAGGCTTTCGCGGCCTGAGTCATTACATTCTTGGCTATCCGGGATGAGCCGCGTCTCAGTCAATTGGGCTCACGTTCCGGCTATCTTATTGTGACCTTCTTCAGTGCTATACTACTATAAAGAAAGTATAGCTCTGATTTTTTTTTAAAAAAAGTGATAATTCAAAGTATAATGTCACAATTGATTGACTCGCTTATTGTCGATTTTAAGTCTTCCGCAATTCGAATTTTGATCTCACCTATAAAAGTTTCCGCCAGCCTCAGAGAAACTTACTTCAGATCACGCTCCCCCAAGGAAATATCCACATTGATCGCCCAGCTGGTGGTCTCCTTTGAAGCAACCGAATGCAACTTCATATATTCCAGTGATATCATCTTCGAATTAGACCTAACCACTTTTCATGCGAAACGGACTACTGGAGTGGGTAACTGCTTATCGCGGAGGAAGATTAAGACACAACTCGCGAGGCACCTGCGACCGAAATTAAAGCCGGCAATAAATGCGGTTGGGTTACGTCCGTTTGGGAGTCAACTGCGCGGACTCGTCACATAACCCGGCGGTCGCTTTCAAGCAGCTGGACGTTCATTTCAACCACGATTGCCGGTCGCCTTATTGGATAAAACGATGACAGAAGTGAGGTGTGTCTGCGGACCAGATGCCGCAAATGTGACGTCACGCGCAACTCTCTCACCTTATTAGCGACTCCCTGTCCATTTCCACGAGAGCCATCCGCATTGTGGTTAGACCGCTGGTGTACATTTAGTTTCCTTGTGTCGTGGAGCGAGCAACGGTAAAAGTATGCGAGTTTGTTCATTTTATTTTATTTTAATTAATTAATTAATTAATTATTATTTATTTATTTATTTATTTATTTATTTATTTATTTATTTATTTATTTATTTATTTATTTATTTATTTATTTATTTATTTATTTATTTATTTATTTATTTATTTATTTACTTTCTTACGTCTAAAAAGTTTAAAACTGTGCGTGACGTGCTATGGGGAGAAGTTAATTTGAAGTTACATTTATGTCCAGAAGCAAAACAAAAAGCCATTTCAGTATTTGCTGGAGAATAAGGGAAACTGGGCGATAACCACATCGAGAAGTTCACTTAGAGTTATGTAGAGTTTATATGAGAGTTACTTAGAATGTATTTAAACAATAAAATATTCGTAAACTCATATTCAGTTTATCAAAGTACCATACTTACTTGTATTCAAGAACTCTTTTTATTAGGGTAGAATTCAAATAACTGTTCCATACGTGGATAATTATTTAAATATGCAAAAGTGGAAAATGTTAAAAATTCTATAGTATTACTGAAGAAATTCCTTTCAAGTATATTAGACTTTATATCACAAATATAACTATCAATATTTGTGCGTTCGATTTAACACACTTTTTGTTTTAAATTATAATTTTACAAAGATACCCTTTCTTGAGTTATTTATTCCCCTCAGTGGTTACATGATTAAGATATCAATAATTGTGTAGAAACGTTGTCCATTTGCGACATGTGTTAAGTTTTAAGATTAATAAGTAAATATAAAAGGTACTGAAGAGTAAGTTTGTAATTTATAAGTACAAGTGATATTAAAAATAATAAATTACATAAATTGTACAGTATAAATGTAATTCATTTTCTAAATTCATCGATGACTGTCGCAAATTAATTCTGTGATAACACCTGGTTACTTCCTTCAGTACAATGTAACATTCATAAAAAATAAATTTTACTTTCAAATGTTGCTGTTTTTCTCAGCGATAGGTAACAAAATGGCCAATATATTTTTTAACCTAAATAGCTTATTATTTTAAGGCCTGGTACAACGCCTCTTTCATGTGCCTCGAATACCCAAGGAAAGTGGAATTCAGGTATTCACTACCTGATTACCACTTTCAGAGTCAGTGCACGTAATGCGCCGTAGAAAGTGTGACGATTAACAGAGTATTCTCGATAATTAAAATCTCATCATGGAATTTTAATGAGATGTTTTTTTTTTCAGGCTTCACCATCTCTGGGTTAATCGCTTTACTATGACTTTAAATGAAAGTGCCCCCTTGTGGTATTAAGACCTGGGTTCTTAGGAGGTCCCAAGTTCTTGAGGCTGATTGCTGCTTCTGACAGACATTGAAAAACTGATGAGCCTTACAAATCCGCCTTGCTCTGCTTGTTTGCATTTGCGTCAACGCAATGAGGAGAACCGAAGACAATTTATGTTATTTGTTTCGAATAAGAATATTTCAGCTAACTTACATTTAGTATGCAGGTTTGGCGTTTTGGGGTATGATTAATCCGATTTTTGCCAGTTAGCGATGTTCATAAGCCTGTGCCTGAGGGAATGTCACATGGTGCGGGGACACTCCATTGACCGTACCTAACACACTTGGTGGGTCTGAGCTTTGATTTCATCACACAAATATAGAAACGGAGATGGTTTGCACTCGAAAGATACAGATTTATTTTTGTCCCGACGAGAATCGAACCCGGAATCGCATTATAAAAAGCTAGCGCGCTAATACCAGCCACGCAAGGAGCCTCCAATATTATTATTTTTTTAAATAACAGATTTTAATAATTACTTTTATTTAAATATTACGTAAAGAACAGGGTGAGGTAAATTCATCACAACAGGTGACTCAACCAGCCAAACTAACGATACGTTCTTGGCTAACCGGAATGAGCCGCGTTTCGCTCAATTGGGCTGAGGTTTTGGCCATCTTGCTGTGGCCTTCTTCAGAGCTATACTGCTGATAGACGTTTAGCAGTACAGCTCCGAAGACGGTCACAGCAAGATGGCCGAAACGTCAACTCTATTGACCGAGACGCGGTTCATCCCGGATAGCCAAGATAGCATTGACTCCGGCCGCGGAAGCCTACGAACGCAGCTGTATTTATATTTTTCTTATTAGTGAATTTGATTCATTAAAGGGGAAAAAAATAGAACCATCACAATAAATAAAAATACATTAATAAATAAATGTTTAAAAAAGTAAAATAAATTGAATGCGTCGGCCATTTGCACGAGATGGATCGCGGGTACGCGCATGCGCAGGCACGCGCTAATGAGGTTAATTGTCGCGGCGACGCGGCGAGCGGCCACGTCTGCTGTGTCGCCACCACCGCGACGCAGCGGACAACGCACCGACCCCGCCACACAGTGGGCTTCCACACAACGAGAAGTGACGTCAAGGATGGGAAGCAAGGGACTGGAAGACGACAGGAGAGGAGAGGAAAGAGGAGAGACAAGAGGAGAGAGGAGGGGATAGAGGAGAGAGGAGAGAGGAGAGGAGAGAGGAGAGAGGAGAGAGGAGAGAGGAGAGAGGAGAGAGGAGAGAGGAGAGGAGAGAGGAGAGGAGAGGAGAGGAGAGGAGAGGAGAGAGGAGAGGAGAGGAGATGAGAGAGGAGAGGAGAGAGGAGAGGAGAAGAGAGAGGAGAGGAGAAGGGAGAGGAGAGAGGAGAGGGGAGAGAGGAGAGGAGAGGAGATGAGAGAGGAGAGGAGAGAGGAGAGGAGAAGAGAGAGGAGAGGAGAAGGGAGAGGAGAGAGGAGAGAGGAGAGGAGAGAGGAGAGAGGAGAGGAGAGGAGATGAGAGAGGAGAGGAGAGAGGAGAGGAGAAGAGAGAGGAGAGGAGAAGGGAGAGGAGAGAGGAGAGGGGAGAGAGGAGAGGAGAGGGGAGAGAGGAGAGAGAAGAGAGAAGAGAGGAGAGAGGAGAGAGGAGAGAGGAGAGAGAAGAAGGAAGAGAGGAGAGGAGAGAGGAGAGAGGAGAGAGAAGAGAGAAGAGAGGAGAGGGGAGAGGTGAGGAGAGCTGAGGAGAGAGGAGAGGAGAGAGGAGAGAGAAGAGGAGAGAGAAGAGGAGAGAGGAGAGGAGAGAGGAGAGGAGAGAGGAGAGGAGAGAGGAGAGGAGAGAGGAGAGGAGAGAGGAGAGGAGAGAGGAGAGGAGAGAGGAGAGAGGAGAGGAGAGGAGAGAGGAGAGGAGAGAGGAGAGGAGAGAGGAGAGGAGAGAGGAGAGGAGAGAGGAGAGGAGAGAGGAGAGGAGAGAGGAGTGGAGAAAGGAGTTGAGAAAGTAGAAGAGGAAGCTTCTATATAACGAAGTGAAGTCAAGAAAGGGAAGGGAAGGGATGACGAGAAGAGACGAGGCGAGAGAGGAGAGCAGAAAGGAGATAGAGGAAATGAGAAAGGAGAGGGGAAAAGATAGAGAAAAGTGGTAGGAGAGAAGGAAAGGTAATAGAAAAGAGAAGATTAGAAACGAGAAGAGAAGATAAGGAGACAGAATTCATTGAAATACGCTTTTACTACATTTCTCTCTTTTTTTTCTGGTTCCGAGCCATTGTAAGCCATTGCAGTAGCTCACGAACACCTCAGAATGAACGTAAGTGACGACGTCGCAAAGACAGATACAACGCGTTAATTGTCAGGACAGACGTGGCATTTCCAGCCACTGCCTACTGTAAATCACTCACAGAGAATGGCCGTAAGGAGAATGGTTCTGAATGAATTACGTAACTGACGAAAGGAAATCTGTCGGAACTTAAGTTGCGATCAGTACATACCTTACCAATAATGCTTAATTTACCTAGAATGCTTGAAAAGATTGTGAAAAAACTGATCATGGAAATTTTCCAAAAAAACAGTAAATTACCAAACGATGATGTAATGATGGGTATTAATACACGTGTGTAATGTAACGATACGAGAGAGAAACGAGCTAGTATCGTAAACTTCACACCAGTGTTTTAATACCGATTTCATTGAGATTCATACGGTACTTTTTCTACGACTTATGGTAACATTTATAAGTTAAACATTTACATAGAATCGTTACGTAGCAGGATTCAGCTAAGGTCACCCAGCGGACAGCCCCCTCCATAGACTACCGCAGGTGACTTTGGTTTACTGCGCTAGTCAAATAGCATCGAAGAGAAACTACGATCCAATGTATTTTAAATAATGTTTCTTGTAAAAAATTAATAATAATAAAAGAAATTAAAACTGACGAGCATAATATAATATCATGTATATAGCGATTTTAATGTACACAATCGAACGAAACATTTACTACAACGATTCAAAATGACCAAGAGCCAATACTTGTTTTGTAAACTTCTCTATGATTGGTCAAGAACCTGTATCATAATGAAATATTTATCATAAAGAGTATAATTATGCAACGGGTTGCAACCACCAAAAGACAGAATTATACAATGGGAGTAAAAAAGAAGCATTTGTGGCATCATTTAGTAAAATGCAAAAGCATTATGAAGAATTTTCTAAATCCAATTATTTATCAATTAGTTTAACAGGCACGTTGGATTCACGTTGATATCGAATTTTCGTCACAATCCAAGTCGCTTGTCGAACGATCGCACTCTGTGCATGATAAAACTAGATGCTGAGTCTTTTGCTAGTGGTCACTTAATCTTCGTGATTTTCTCCCATCAAAAGCAGGTAAATGCCGATGTGTACATCAAACAAATCACAGACATTCCATCTATCTTCATTTCCATCTTTTTATATGATAAGGTGATTCACTTTTCGTATGGTTCATTCTCCATGGAATTTTTTAATCTTAAACGTCAAACACCGTGAAAACTGTGGGTGATGTACTATATGGAGCGAGGTATTGTAAAATGAAAGTGAAAGGACACAGAGCACTGGGAGTACCTTCCACAATTGAGCACACGTATTGCTAACCAAAATTACAAAGATTTCATGGCTTTCTCCAAAACAATGAGTTGTAAGTTATGTTGGCTCACATCACTTAGTGTTATTATTATACATTAGCACAGTAATAATTCTTCTATAATACTTTCTTCTATTATAAATAATATATGAAAGGGTACAGGGAGTCAATGTTAATCCTCATGTCTCACTTCCAAATTAAAGATCTTAAGGGTATACCCCAAAATCCAACTTTTCATTCAAACGCAGTACAAACGTGAAGCAGGACATGTGTCTGTGGATACCAGCCAGAAGTGTGTATGGAAAGCAGCAAGACAGAAACAAGCCTGCAAAGAAATGTAATACATTTATATTTTGTGGCCAGGCAAGTTCATATCTAGGGTTCAAGGCATTCCACCATTCTCAGATTTCAAATGCAGAGAATATTTAAACACGATATTCATACTCTTGCAAAGTATTTCATTTCTCCATATACAATCGCCTCTCAACTAAAGGAATTTTCTAAGATGATTCCTTTCTTCACAAAACTTGAAAAGGTATGTCAGTTATCTTACGTTTAGGTTAGATTACCTCTACCTACACCAACATCAAACCCCATTGCTTTGGTACTCAGCACACAATTAACTGCCATATTCATACACACAATCCTGCACACAGACTTCCTGACCAGACGACAGTACCACGTCCGGGTTGAAAATTCCACACAGTGTACTTGTTATGCAGCAAAATGTCTGAAGACGTGAGAGAGTTACACATATTCTCATAAACTTGCTTTAGAACCAAGACTAGAATATATGGATATTCCGAGAATGTTTCTCTTTCTCTACATTTTCTCTCATTCAGTGTCTTTTGTACTTGTTCTGTTACTTTCCACAAAATCTTGTTCATGTGCATTTTCCTGACATCTTTTGCCAATTCACGTTTTCACTTTTCCATTTATGTACCTTTCTGTCTTTCGCATTCTTCGTCACACATTTTGATCATTCATAGGTCTTTGATTTGTTCCTCAAAACCTCCCGTACTGACATTATTTTCCTTTGTCACTTTGTCTCCCTCTCCCACTTTCTCACTATTTTCTTCCCAAACGAAGTACAGAGAAAGTTATGTAATCGTTCAAAAAATCTATCTCCAAATGTTGACGGATAGAATACATGTTTAGGAGGTCCACTAAAATTAAAGTGTTTTTGTGTATCTCTCTACTTTCTGAACAATCCACTGGACGTTTTTCAAAATAAGCAATCTTTTCAATTAAGGTCCTGCAAATTTTTAAAGAAATTTGTTAATTTTGAGAGTAACTATTTACGACGCAAATACTGTTTTTGCGTTTTTTAAATCAAAGAACGGTTTCAATTTTTTCTCACAACTTATTACAGTAAGAGAGCCAGCACAACAACTGTGCATTTTACATTAAATCATGATTTTCAAGCATTGCCAATATTATTTGTTCGAACCACTCGTGCTCCCTTAATATTTGCATTACGAATGCATATACATAATTGAAGCTGTCAGAACTCGACAATCACACGATTGTCACACGTACGCTTCTAGAATTATACAACGAACTACAATAAATCGTAGCACGACTTTTCCCATTAAATTGTTTTCGTTTTTTTCTTTTTCTCTTTCTCTTTCTCTTTCTCTCTCTCTCTCTCTCTCTCTCTCTCTCTCTCTCTCTCTCTCTCTCCCTCACTCTCGGCCTCTTTTTTTCCCATATCTGTCTTTATCTCTTCCTCTCTTTGTCCGTATCTCTCTCTCATAATCTCTCTTCTCCTTTCTCTACCTCACTCGTTCTCCCTGTCTTTCTTTCTCTCTCATCCTGTCTCATCCTTTCCCTTCTCATCTCTCTCCTCTGTTTATCTTTCTCTCCCTCTCTTTGTTTGAACTTATCTCTCTTTCTGCCTTTTTCTCTCCCTCTTTCTCTCTGCATTTCTGTCTCCGTCTTTCTCCCTCTCATCCTCTCTTTTTCTCCCCCCCTCTCTCTCTCTCTCTCTCTCTCTCTAGATTGGAAATAAGACACACATCGGAACACCGTAGAATACCCCACCGCAACAGTTTATCGGTCGGTTGCATAAGAGGCCAACGGAACGGAGATGGGTTTGGGAAACCACAGATGCACGATCGCCAAGGGCAGGAACCGCATGCTGGTTCTGCTTCGAAAGCAACAACACGCGTGAAATTGTTATAGTCGAAATGCTCGTGCCTTCTTAGAAATTGCTAGCGACTGCTAAAATGTCTTAATACTTCATCATACATAATACATAATATGGGGCGGGACTGAAGTAATGTTAGTAATGTTCAAAGTTATAGAATTGTGTAAAAGTGTGGTTCATGATGCACGGAGATATGTTGCAAGTACTAAGTGAACGTGACTTGCATGGGTATGAAATGTTTTAACTAGAATTCAACCTTTCCAGACGCAATAATATAAAAAAATACTACTATTACGAGATATATTGACGTAGTCTGGAAAATAATATTGTCACTTATTTAAAATATTTAATTTTTATAAAATAATGTAAAAAGAATTTTAAATTCTTAAGTCTTAATAATATCACAAATTCGCTTTGCTACACGTATGTTAGCCGTAAAATATTTGCTTTTATGAATGTTAATTTGTGGTAAAATAATGTTCTGAGGTACGAATTATATTTTTCAATAGAAGAGAAAATATTGTAGTGTTAATATAATTAACAATGCATTGTACATTCTTGCAGTGAATAGAAGTGATGTGTACCAGCAAGATATTCCTAAATAACTCAAAATTATCTCTCTCTTTCAGGTTTATTTCAATTGCTGTGCAAGAATGAAGTGAAAGTGAATATAAATTACTTTTATTCATAAGGGCAAAGACGCAACTCCATACGCTGCAAGTGAATGTAACCGTAGTGCAGAATTACGATACATTTCTCGAGACGTGGTAGCCGTTCATTACTAATCAAAATTAATTGCATTCTCTTTGCAAAATGAAAGCTATCATCCCTCACCTAACAATAAACAAAAAATAAAAATTTGTTGTAAAATCTAATTAGGTCGGATGTCATGGTAGTGGTTAGGAAAGTAAAAGATTAATGGTTTAAATAAGTTATAAATTCATGTTTTTAATGAACATGCAAGAGAAATTAGTTTCGAACATTTTCCAACCCTCCCCCGAATAACATTGCTACGAAAATAAGAAATAAAAACATTTGGAATTTATTGTTTAACATTGGTGCATACAATATATATTAATATCAATATTATACAATGATGAAGGTTAACATATTTTGTGTTTGTAATTGGAGAAGACAGTGGTCTTCACTTATTAAGTTGCTCATTGAATCCGATAAAGTGAAACCCTTATTGTAGTATGTGGAAATATTTGAAAAAATAGGAGGGTGATTGTATTCAAATCTTGATGTGATTACAATAAATAAAACTAGTGGATTGTAGCAGCAATAATGATGCAGAACAAAACCAGAAGAAAAATGTTTCGCAAAAAGTGGCAAGCACACTGCTCAAAAACAACATAACACTAATAAATTACACATTTTAACAAAAATAGCTTTCAGGAATATTGCAATGACACAGTACAGTATAGCAAAGCATGTACAGTAAGACAGCTTTTTATTTACCAAAAATATCAAAGAATTTGCAGTTCCAAAACGCACCACGTAAACAGCAAGGCAAGATAGAATGATCGTCGCCCTCTGCCATAAAGCCTTGCTGTTGCATGACATCAGCTGTGTGGTAATTGAGTTCTGTCAACATGCGGAGAATAGAGAATAGTCCGTATAAAACACTCAAGCGGTTGTTTAATAGCACGCTGACTTTCTTGCATTTTTCAGTCAAAATCGAAAATGTTAGCATGTTCTAGTATTTTTCCTGTATTCCTGGGATCTATCGAAACCATAGACACATAACATATGACACGGAAGGCGGTTGCATAGTTTTCTTGAAATTTCAACGAGATTCGAAATGAGTAATGTATACGAATTAATAACAAAATCGAAATATGTTATTAACCGGAACGTTATTTGAAACGATATTATAAAGCTACACCATACAATAAAACAACCTTTCCAAGGACAGTTCACTAATCAAGTCGGACTTCTCTCTTCTTTGGATGGTCACGTGCATGAAACAAAGAAGACATACACCACTCAAATAATGGCAAATCAGGCATCCAATAAAGCTTGAAGAAGCACGGAGAATTACGATATACTGTAATTTTCTGTTTATAAGCGTTCAGGACGCAGTAATTTGCAGGGTATAAGCAATTATTAAGAAATATGAGATAATTAATGCTTTTAGGCGAATGGTACCGCCATGAGTAAGCTCATGCCAACAGGAATGCTGAGTGCTGAACAACTACAGATGAAAAGCGAGCAGTTATAAATAACACCGCTCAAGTGTAATATGTGTGCAATGGCAAATGGGAAAAATTGCAGAGCGTGACCTAGAAAAAACATATTAATGAGGCCAACTCGTCTACAAATTTAGATACGTCGCATGAGGAATTGGACGGAGAGAGCATGTGGAGATGAAATGAAAGGAAAGTTAATGTGTTGCCTTCACAATATGATTTTTTCTTTCCCCCGTTTCTTCACTACTTCTGCTATATCTCAGGCAGACGTTCAAATAACGACCATAATATAGGTAGTGGATCTTCATATTAGACTTTTTTACGCTAAAGCCGGTTTTTTATGATTTAGTAATGAGTTTCACGTGATTTGAATGTGCTATAGAATCATCATCGTTAGCACTTATACAATAATATTTTCTACTAAAATATATAATTATAGCTCACATTTTTCGTGTCTGATGCACTGACGTCATACTTACTGTAAATTGATCAACGACCAACATTCAAACAGGGAACATTTAAAGACTTTATATGCATTTATATAATAAAAGGAATGTTATGATTGTATAGAGGAGATCTAACGCTCCTTAAAACTTCATGTACAATGATACATTTTTAATAATAAAAGCATTCTCTTACTTGGAACTGGTTAAACTATTAAATGTTGAACGATTGATTGATTACAATTGTCAACAACGAAAAATCATCAGAAATAAAATTATGTGTAATTTACTTTGTATTATGCTCTGATTGCAAATATGAACGTATAATTCCTCTAGCTCGTATTATTTTTTAGATAAGATGATTTTAATACTGCGAATTAGCGAACTATCCTCTAAAATAACGACTTATCTAATCAACAATGAAAAATCATCAGAAAAGAAAATAAGTGATATTTACTACCACGCCCTAATTCTTAATATGTGCTTAGATTTTCTCTGACACGAATAGTTTCTGAGATAGGGTGGTTTTCATAATTATAGGGTCTGTGCAAATTTCCTACAGCAAAGCCGTTTCTTTAGGGACCGCTATTGCTGGGCATGAAATGAGTTTTTGTTTTGAATAGAGTAACTCGAAACACATTAGAAGTGTCTCTATTCGCTGGAGCGTCACGTGTGGCAATGGAGCCTTCTCAAAACTCATCTGGATAAACAGCATTAACAGAAATCAGTGTTCTTGTTCTTGCTGAAGAGCAGGTATTTCTTTTGTTTATATTCGTGTGTTATTAATATTACCATCGAAATGCCTTCAAAGTGTTAGAAATAACCCGAACACATTTTGTTATGTATGTGGTTTCTCCACGACAAAAAGTCAAAGGCATGGATCCCAACACATTTGTCCCTCCTCTTCATATCACGCTTGGATTAATTATTTTCAATAAATTTTGAAGCAAATAAAAAAGATTAAAGTTAATTCAATAATATATTAAAGGGAATTATTGTTTCCATTTTGTCCTACTCGTGAATTGGAACATTATTATAGTTATTGAGTATTCATTGAATAATTCAATATTCAAACACACAATAACACACAAAACGTAGTTCAAAGGTATTATATAGTATGAATGTGCTACCCTTAGCAGATTATACACCACAAGCTACGTAAATAAGCTGTATTTCCATAATGTTTCTAAAAATGGCCTTCAATTTTTTTTTTTTTTTTTTTTTTTGAATGTTGTACACTTATTCATGCCCTTCTTCTACGTATGTTGATGTTCTATCAATTTTCTTGCTCAATTTCATAAATAAATAAAATAATAAATATATAAATTAGACTCATTAAACAAGGTATCTCCGGTTAATACAATACACGCTGAACCCGAAAATACGTCGTCTTCCCAGAGTATCTTAACACTTACCATAAATAACGTACAAAATCACTTAAATTGTATTCACATGTCATTATCCCAAATTAATCCCGTGCTGCTGATTAAATTACATCACATATCTGATATATCCGATATATTATTATCTATATTATTTCGTAACCACAAGATTCCAAATGATATGAATTGCACCACATCTCAATCTCCAATCTTTGGAACAAGAAAGGCGAGGTAATTATTTCAGGGCAAAAGTGGTCCAATATTGTGGCTGCAAAGAAATAAGTGATAATTGCTGGAATGTCTTGATAGGAACCTCAGTGTAGCACAGTTATGTGGGTAGGTCAAAACCAGAGTTTCATTCGTGGTTTTGAAGGATACCAACCATTGCTACGTTTCCTTTTCAGTGGGTGCAATAGGAGCGAGTTGTAGCGGAATTAAACGAGCTGCGGGGTTAAAGTTCAGATTGTTACTAGAGCTCCTTCTTCATCAACACTACTATGAACTCTTCTCACGTTCTAAAATTCCTGTTTTATTTTTTTCAAACAATCATATATAATCCTATGGACTCGTATACGTTAAAGACACACCTAAAAAGTTTGTTTCATTTCTTTTCTTTTCTGGATATTCATCGGATTCTTATAATCAGACCTCCACTGACAGACTGGTGCACTGACTTTCAAAGTTCAAATCCACGGGTTAAAGACTGACTGGGCGGTAAGTTTTTGAACAGTAAAAAATCTCCGGTGAGTCGTGTCACGTCAATTTAAGATTCAAGGCTTTTCAGGTATCAAAAAAATTAAGATATCAAGAGGTTCGAAATATCAAAGAATTTATGGGACCATTTTGAATTATCCCAGTTCCAATGTGTCTCTAGTTATATTCATGTAAACGTAAAAAAACACATATAATTAGAATAAAATATTTGAAATATTTTTGAAAGAATTCACGATTAAGGTAACTCTTCAATTTGTAGAATACAATTATTAAACTTATTATTAGAATGTAATTCTTAGTTTTAATAGTTGCTTGAGCTCTACAGAAAGTTTCATTTTTCATCACAGGATATAAAACCTTAAATTTTTAAGAGGATTTGAGACGTAATCTCCACCATTACGAAAATATATGAATATGGTGATAAGTTTCCTTTCAGAAAAACAATATATACATCACTCTACGTTTATTCTTTACAGACTTTTTTGTCATTTTAGAAAAATATTTTTTTCTTTCAAGCAGTAAGGCTGCCGCGATTTCAACAACACGTCATAGTTTGCTATTTGCACATGTCTAAACAAAATGGACAGCTTCTTGTCCGTTGTATAACGTTGGCTGCCATGCGAGACCATATGGTGTGGAATTTTTTTTTTTTTTTTTTTTTTTTTTTTGAGAACGAGACCGCATGATTTCGTAAGGAGATTAAATTGTTTGAGTACGAGATCATGCGATCTCATGCGTAAACTTGTCTCTTTTTATAACTATACTCGTTACTGGTCTCATTATTGTGTTGACAGTTGCAAAACGTTCCTGTGAGTCCTTATGGACTCATACAATTTTTAAATACTTTAAGTCTATATAATATTATATCAATACTGGTACAAACTGTAATGTTTTAGCATATACAGAAGTGTGCCAATTACCATTGGCACGGAGACATAGTACACGAGAAACCTGTACGGTAAAGAGGTGTAGTTTAGCAAGAATGCCCTTGGCAGTGAACCTGTTTTAGTATTTGGGTACCAACTGACAGTGCCAGGTGCGTTCCCATTAGTATCTTCACACTACGTGCCAATATTTTATAAAAGACGTTTCCCTACCTCCTGCTTACGTATCATGCATCTCAAATTGCTCATTCTATCACGATTTATGAATCACATTTTCTCATGCTTTAAAAATTGCATTAGTCCAAGAAATATGTACGTGAATCAACTATTTTCATAGCTATTTGACTCACTTAAAATCAATTTTAAAGCGCGAACGACACAAAATTGATCAAGTACCATATTCGACACAGACTTCTAAAATTTTGCTTCGGTACAGTGAGGATGGAGAGTGGCAAAGAAAAAGAGTTGAACAACCGATTGTCGAGCAATGCGGATGTATTATATTTAGCAGGCTAATCACCGTGTATTCGCCTTGCAAGCCTTACGGTCAAAGCTGTTAAAGGTTTAAGGGTTAAGCTGGCCATGAAATCGCGTTTAATGGCAATTCCCGGGAGATCCCAACCCAGACGTTGTTTCAAGAACACAATAGATGGGTAAAAAACAGGCAGCTTGTATGTTGAAGTTGTTCTCACGAAAAATTCCTGTGACCCTCTGAAGTCGGTGATTTTCTACGTCCACAGGTACGATGTTGAGTCTCTTAATGTTTTGTCCACAAAATCAGAAAAAAAAACACTTTTAAGTCTTACTCGATTCGGGAAATTTAATATCACGAAGTAGCCGAAATTTCTACATACCTCGTATTCTCGTAATCCTCGTATTTCGAAAATAATTCATCTTTCATTAATAAACTGACGTAATTAACAATATCTCATTATTAAAAAATATATTGCTTATTGTTTTCTGAAATATAACTACAAAACATTTAATAATAAATTTCAAATTTGTTTCTCTTCAAGAATATCACATGATTCACTACCATGACAGTCAGTATTTTGTCAATTGAATGTGTGATTTTGTTTCTGAAAACTTGCTTATATTTGTAAAATTAAAAATGATAATAGTACACAATAGATGAATATAATGTTGCAGTTTTTCTAATCCTTGTTCCATCCAACCGTTATCTTTAAAGACTTTACAAGTAATTATTTGAGAAATGATTGCTGGTTGCATTGAAATTAGGTAAAGAATTAAAATGGGAGATGGATCTGAAAAGACTAGCAATGATGCTTTTTTTATGCTTCCAGTTTAAAAATATGAAGGTGTTAATTGTTCCTATAGCACTGTTTATTACTTGCTAGAAGATATATTTTTTACACTAAAGCTAAGCTTCATCCAAGTCTCAATATTAACAGTTTGTTATTATAGTGTGCTATTTGGTGATGGCCTTAAACTAAAGGAAATAGTTTTACACGGTGAAGATAAGTTGGATATATGATATATTACTATTTCTCATTACCTTGATGGTGCTATAGGAGAGATTCCTCCTCATATTTGCAGTTTGGAAATTAATTGAACAACATTTACTCAATCCTTCCATTGGTAAATAAATCCTGTTTTTCGTCAATATTATTCATTTTCGCTTTCCATCCATTATCCGCATTTCTGATTATGTCATACTTTCCTAATGTGATTTAAAAATGTGTGTGTGTAATGAAAATGAATAAAATATTTTTACGGTAAATAATTAGACAGAGTGGAGTTTTGTGATTTCAATTTTGAGCATTAAATGATACATAGCTTGGTGTGGCTTCAATGGAAATTGTATTTCATAATACCTGAAATTCTTCTGTCATGAAGTATCAAACCAACAAAATTAAGTGATGTTTTTAGATTGGCGGAAAGTAACGAAGAAAAAAATCATATTTACCAAGAAGCAAAATTAGAATGGTAGGGTGATTCAGAAATGTATCTCTAGGCTTCAAAAGGGTTAAGATCATGCACATTGTTTTTAACATTTTAGTTTTTTCGCGCAATGTTGCCTGCTATATTTAAAAGAATATCAAAAAGAAGATTCACTCAAAAAAACGGCTCCGATTTTTTTAAACTATCGTTCGGGATAGTACCAAATGCCCTTTATAAGATGTCATAAACGCCATTTTGCCCTATTCTTTTGTTTTGTCAAAAATTACAAATATGTATTTTTTTTACCTGTCTCTACCGTCGTTAATATTTACAATAGAGACAATTTGTTCAACTTTTTGCATTCATAAATATGTAATATAAATTATGTATATAACGTTTCTGAAAAACTCAACAGTATCTGTGGAAATGAGCTCAAAATTCCTCATTTTCAGTAACACTCAAAAACCATTTTCTTAAAAATGGCTCCTAATATTTTCTTCAAACTTTTTGCTCGGATAGTGCTAAATGTCGGTCTTATCCGGCATGCTTCAACTGTTCCCTCACATCCCGGACTCTCTCTCCTTCACTCGCAACCTCTGCCGTAGAGATAGCCCCGTCACCTCGAACGTGCTTCTGCAGTAGTTATCAGCTGCATCTCGACCTCTCGGAGCTTATTAAATCTAATCGGGGAAGATGCTTCGGCACCAGTGACCCCAGCAGAGAAGGTCCTAGATCCGCCGAGGAATCACTTTAATTATTACGCCTTCGCCAGCTGCGGGGGGGGGGAGGCACTGCTATGCCGAAGATTAGTTTCAAGTGCGTGCTTCGGGAAGATAGCAGAAACTCGGGGGGGGGGGAAGGCCTTCGTCATGTCCATTTGGCGAGATTGATAGTCTTTTGTTTCGCGTCGAGGTAATGGCGTTGGGAACGCAATGGACGCTTGTTACTCCACGTTTTCAACTTAATGTTTACTCAAAAACATTTGTTTTCGTATAATACTCTGTAGCTTAAACTCAAAAACAATTTTGAAAAAACAGTCCAATTTTGGTGAAATACTTGCTTGTAACCCTACGTTTTCAACTTAATGTTTACTCAAAAACATTTGTTTTCGTATAATACTCTGTAGCTTAAACTCAAAAACAATTTTGAAAAAACAGTCCAATTTTGGTGAAATACTTGCTTGTTACCCTACGATTTCAACTTAATGTTTACTCAAAAACATTTGTTTTCGTATAATACTCTGTACCTTAAATCCAAACCAATTTTGAAAAAAACAGTCCAATTTTGGTGAAATAGGATTGTCAGCAACAAAACGTTTGAATTTGTGAACCCATTAGGGTCGAACCGTATGAATCTAACCCAAAAGATCATTTCAGCATTTCAGATAACACCTTGACAGACACTTCGGTCAGACCCGTATCAGCCGTGAATCTGACCCAAGACCTCATTCTAACCAACCAGAACATTGTTCACCAAATCTGGCAAGAGAATCGAACGGCAAAACTCCGAAGCCTGACATAAAACCCGCATGAGCTTATTCAGAATTAGGTTTCTGCCTGACCCGAGACTGGATAAACTGAACTTAAATAAACTAGACTCAATCTGGATTGAACTTGAGTCGATACTATCTCAGCCCGACCCGACCAGATCTCGAACCGAACTCAACCCGACCCGACCTCGAACCAACCTTAACCCGACCTGACCCAACCCGACCTGACCCAACCTCGACCTAACCCGACTGACCCGACCCGACCTCGACTCGAACTCAACCCGACCTCGACCAGACCCGAACTTGATCCAACCCAATGAAATTCGATCCGATGCGAATTCGACACGATTTAAATTCCATCCAGGCGTACACCACGTTGACTCCATTCGAACTCAGCTCAAGTGCATAATGATCCGTTCCCGATCCCCATACTCATTTGTCTTGACCCGATCGAATTCGACCACATCGATCTCGATCGGATTCGCACTCGATCCGATTTGAACTCGACCCAACCGGAGGATGACCCGATTCTGAGCGGAAACTATCCACACTAACCACCCAACTCATGTCAACTTCAAACTTCGCCCCGCCAGCGATCACCTCAGCTTTGAGCGTGTGAGTCGCCACCAGCAGGTTGGAGGGCGACGGATCGTTTACGCGTCAATTAATCGGTGAAAGGAGTTGCGTATCGCCCTCCACATCGCGTAATTACGGTTTCTTCTTAGAAAGGACTACCGATTGCACTGGACTGGACTCGATCGAACCCGATCCGACCGTTTGTCAATTGACCCGCTCTGACTCCACCGCATCTGACCTCACCCGACCTGACCCCACCCGACCTGACCCCACCCGACCTGACCCCACCCGATCTGACCCCACCCGATCTGACCCCACCCGATCTGACCCCACCCGATCTGACCCCACCCGATCTGACCCCACCCGATCTGACCCCAACAGATCTGACCCCAACAGATCTGAGCCCACTTGATCTGACTTCACTCGATCAGACCGTACCCAATCTAACCCGACCCGATCTGACTCGACCCGATCTGACTCGACCCGATCTGACTCGACCCGATCTGACTCGACCCGATCTGACTCGTCCCGATCTGACTCGACCCGATCTGACTCGACCCGATCTGACTCGACCCGATCTGACTCGACCCGATCTGACTCGACCCGATCAGACTCGACCCGATCTGACCCGACCCGATCTGACCCGACCCGATCGGACCCGACCCGATCTGACCCGATCCGATCTGACCCGACCCGATCTGACCCGACCCGATCTGACCCGACCCGATCTGACCCGACCCGATCTGACCCGACCCGATCTGACCCGACCCGATCTGACCCGACCCGATCTGACCCGACCCGATCTGACCCGACCCGATCTGACCCGACCCGATCTGACCCGACCCGATCTGACCCGACCCGATCTGACCCGACCCGATCTGACCCGACCCGATCTGACCCGACCCGATCTGACCCGACCCGATCTGACCCGACCCGATCTGACCCGACCCGATCTGACCCGACCCGATCTGACTCCACCCGATCTGACCCGACCCGATCCGATTCCACCAAATCTGACTCGACCCGACCTATAATCGCTTTGATCCAAACTGGTCAAACTCGAGCCGACCTGAATTCAACTCGATCTCGACCATCTCCGAACTCAATACAAACTCTCGATTCCGAGCGAAAACTACCTGTGCCAATATACCCGACTCTAACACATCTATCACAAACCTCACCCGCCCGCCACCACCTTAACCTTGAGCGTACGAGCGTCCGTGCGTCGTCTCCGCGTCAATTAATCGTCGAGCTGCGTATCGCCCCGCGCATCGCGTAATTACGCTTTCTTCTCGCCCTGCTGCCTTCCGAGGAACAGGCGCTGATGGGTCGGCGCATCGCGCTAATCGACGTAATTGGAATTACGAGTCGCGCGAGTGTCACGCCTGCGTTTTTACGCTTCGCCGCGCCGGCGGGTCGAGCGTGGCCGAGCACGCGGCCGGATCCCACGCCCCGCCGCTCCTGGCGCCGTTCGGCAGATGGAGCCCCGGCTCACCGCCCGCTGCCCTCGGCCACGGGTTCGCCACGGGCTGTGATGGCTCAGGGGAACCAGCCTTCCCGCTGCAACGGCTCTGATCGGTTGGTTGGTAGTGATTCTGGGCGCGTCCTTTACTGACGTCATTAGTCCAAGAAAATGATCTTAGCGATTCTTAACAAAAATATATATTCTAAACTGGCCTTATTTCACGCAAGTATAGGCAAAACTAACCATATTTTTCAACCAATGCATGACGTTATTTAAAGATATAATATTGATGAATAGATATAGAGAAAAACGTATTTATCGTTAATGTAGTCGTTGGATGACGCAAAAAAATAATAAAAAGAATGAATACCGCGTCGGCCATGACACGTGTGGTAAGGTAATGCGGCTGTCACCTGGAATTCACTTCAGGAAAGCTGGTGAGATCAGCTGACCTCTAGCATTCCCATTCAGAGTGTGTTCGTCCAAGCTCATGGTGAAACTCAGCTACCGATAACACATAAACCTAGGGCCTTCTGTCACCAGATTAGTTTATTGTTTGATTGTTTGTTTGTGATTACGAGCGCGTCAACAAACGAGGACATTATTCCCGCAAATGTAGTGCATGTTTTCTCATGCCGTGGCGGCCGATGGGTGGCGACATTCGGCGCCGACCTACCGTCGGCTAGCGGGGTTTCCATGAAACAGATATCTCCCACCAGAGCGGCACTGCTCCAGCTGAGACAAGCCCTAAGCTCCCGACCGGTCTCCCGGCATGTGCAGCGCAAGTTGGTGCAAGTGTGTGTATGAGGAGAGGATTCGACAAGGAATGGTAAGGAAATATAGCGAACGGCCCGTAGCCCGTTTCTTAGGGTACAGTTCGTGCCTTCCCCTGGTATTATAATCACAGAAACCCCTCTCAATTACAGATCAGACCAACCGGCCGCTGGAATTCTCCACACAGCGACAGAACTCGACCTAGATTAAAGCGTATCCTGCACCGGGGGTAGTGTAATTCAGTGTCCCGCCAGTCACTGGCACTGTAGTGACATCAGTTGATGTACTGAGCCACCTCTCGCAGTAGATAGGCCTCTAGCTCTTCTCCTTCTGCCTTCGGCGGTTGAAAGCTTGGCGACCGACTCACAGCCCAGGGGAACAATCGTTCCCTCTGCAACGAATTAGGGCAGGAAGTCCTGGGGGGTAGGGGTGCTGACCACTGCGGATTTTCGACACTAGCTTGAGAGGTAAGTCGAATTCAACCCGTGTCTGGGGCAGTCACAGTAGCACCACACGTGCCTCACTACGTAAGTCACAGTAAATATGCCGCACTACATGAGCCTCACAACACGTGCCACTCTGTACGTGCTGCACTACACGTGTCCCACAACACATGCTACAATACGCGTGCCTTACTACAGGTCCGTGCCACACTTCACATTCATCATTACAAAAGCCAATACATGTGTCCTACTACCCGCACATCCCTACACGTGCCACACAGCACGTGCCATAGTACACGTGCCACAGTACACGTGCCACACTACACGTGCCACACTACACGTGCTACACTACACGTGCTACACTACACGTGCTACACTACACGTGCTACACTACACGTGCCCTACTATAGATGCATCACCACACGTGTCACACACACACAAATAGGACACACCACACTGCTAACACCACGTCAACAACACACGAGCGATACCGCCATCGCCGCTCAATGCTATTCCGCACCGCACCACATCACCCCTTCCCCCCACTTCCGCCGCCTCGCCCCCAGAGGTCACCGGTCGCAGATCGTTACTCTCTGGCGCGACCACGATCTCTCTCTCTCTCTCTCAAACACACACACACACACCGCCAGCGCCTGCGCTCGCCTCATATTTTCACACAATATCCCAATAGAGCGCCGCGACACCCACACAAAGTGGCCTCCTTCGCGCTACCCCCCCACCCCTCCACACCCCACGTCCGCGATCTCCACACAATACGAGCAGCACGCCGCAATCGCACGCGTCCGTCACGCCCCCGCCCCGCCCCCGCCCCACCCCCACGCCCGCGCTCGCGAGAGGAAGCAGCGCGGCGACGGTGCCGTTGAGAACCACGCACCCCGCTACGCAGGCCGCTACGCAGGCCGCTACGCAGGCCGCTACGCAGGCTGCTACGCAAGCCGCACGCTGACCGAACGCAGGCCGAACGCTGGCCGAACGCAGGCCGAACGCAGGCCGCACGCTGGCCGAACGCAGGCCGAACGCAGGCCGAACGCAGGCCGCACGCAGGCCGCACGCAGGCCGCACGCTGGCCGAACGCTGGCCGAACGCAGGCCGCACGCAGGCTGCACGCAGGTGGCGAGCCCGGGTAAAGCACGAAAATTAAGTCATTAACATATGGGAGTGGGTGGTTTGCTGTCTCTCGTAGATATTACCGGGAGAGATGGCTCAGGGCATCAACTGATGTCACTGCAGTCCCTCTCGGGAGGTCATAGGTTCGACGCAAGCTTATCAGGATGGTCGAATTCAGTGGTAGTCTGGAGGAGAATTCTAGTGAACGGCTGTTCTGATCGGTAGTTGTCCTTGGTTTCCCCGGTCAACATCAGGTGAATGACGGTACCATAACAAACGGGCAACGGATCACGCGCTATCTTTCCTTCCTCTTCCTTGTCCTATTCTCACTCCTTACTTACACACACTTATACTTACTTGTACTACACTACCACACATGCCGGGAGACAAGACGGGATCTTAGAGCTTGTTACAGCTAGGGCGGTGCCCTACTGGTGGGAGATACGTGGTCGAGGAAAACGTCGCTGGGCGACGGTAGGTGGCGTCGGATCTGACCACACAGAGGGGGAAGATCACCGCTGCCTACCATGTACTACCCCTACGGGACTAATGACCTTCAGTAGTTGGCGCGCCCGGAATCACCTACAAACAACCAATCATTCCACACGCCTTGGAGACGTGTGTTCACTGCGAAAGCCACAGCGATCAACCGCCAATAGAATCCCAGTCCCAAGAGCCGGAAGGTAATCGATGTGACTGCCGCAGCTAGCCGCCATTGACTCAGCACCATGCCATTGACTTCGAATAATAGCGAAAATCCATAGAAAGAGCGACGTGGGAGCAAACCCCTTGCAGGCTACGGCATTTCCGCAAGAATAAATTGGGAACTGAATTTTGGTGCCAGCGGTGGCTTGGCTACTGTAACTAAACTTCTTCCTTTCGAAATAGACAATTGGAAGATCGGTGCCAAGGGTTACATTTCCTCCTAAAATAAAGAATTTATACTATTTAGTATAATCTTATATAAATACATTGTATTAAAAATTATAAAGTTCATTGAATAAATAAACATTTCCATTCAGATTTTTAGTTGTTTTTTAAATCGGCCTTTTCTCTTATTTTTAAGCCATTTTAGAGGTCATTTTCAAAGAATTGTTAGATAATCAGAAACCGATCTCTGCTAATGATAGATTGCCCGAGTGAAATCAACAAAATGAATCGTTCACGATAATACATATACACATCTACTTCAAGGTATTTTTGACAATAAAATTATCATTTTTATGTACAATAATATATGACGTGTTCTTTAAAAGTTCTTTTCTTTCTTTGTTGAGTGGTGTTGATATCAATTGAAGAGGTAGTCCTCATTCTGATAAACGATTCGTTGATTTATCGTTTTCCTCCCGAATAAACACAAAGTAATCAGACGCACGGGAAGGTAACTACAATTTTCAATCATTTCAAACATTTTGTACATTTTTCCACATCCTTTCAACCATGTTCTCTTTGACCTAGACTTTTTCTCTATTTTTGACCGCTCTATCTACAGCACAATAAACGTCACGTTGTTTGACATGGTCTTTTATCTCTCTATTTTATAACGTTCCTTTTCTATCTTTTCTACAATTGTTTCTCTCAACTGGAGAGCAGTACGGTGCCCATTGATTGAAAGGACATGCAACGACGATAAACAGCTCAGTCTGTTCAACATGTCACCGTATATGGTGACGTTGCTTCGGTCTCCACCTTCGCAAATAAGGAAGAAACTTGGTGAAGCAGCTTACAAGATCTAGGCGATATATACGAAGCCTTGTCATGTTATACCTGAATGTGCTACTTTCTCCTTTCATATCAGTCTGCCACCGCTACTGCATCTCACTCCCATGAATTTCAGATGCCATTTTCTGTAGTCGCGGCATTATATTTGAACAACGACTTATGAAAAAAGTCTGTGAAAAATAGAAAGAAATGCCAAACAGAAGTGTTTTGTAAAGTAAAAAAATGTATTCGGTACCTCACGAAAGAAATATTTGTGTTTTACTAGTACTTACATTATGGTTTGTTATCGCCTTATATAGGGAGCTCGTTATACACTGCATTACTTACCTAAATAGAGAAAATCATGGTGACGAGGAATATATGAAAACAGTTGAATGACGCTAAATGGAGGCAATTAAGAGAGGGAATACGAAAAGTCACATGAAAATCATGATATTACAAATTGAGTCAACATCCAGGTCATTAGTAAATAACTAAATCTGAATCATTAAAATTAGGAAAAAAATTAAGTCGTTTATGAACCACTGTCGTTAGCTGGTTTTAATGATCTCAGGCAACCAAATGGTACAAAGACCTTTGGGCTTTTTTGACGCCTCTAGATGATTACAGACATTATAACGGAGTTCGAGCATAAATAACTATTACTACGACATCGTGTTTGACACTCATCACAAATATCAATGTTTTAGGCAATAAATGAGATTAAGTAATATAAAACACAAAAGCACAAGTTCATCAAGTGAAACATTGAATTAGTCTTTCGAAATTGGAAACATTTCTATTGTCTCCAAAGTTAGCAATCATCAAAACGAAACTGTATCTTCGAATTGACTATTTGAAAAAATATTCTCCTCGCAATTAAAGTTCATAATATACTAAATATTTGAAGTAAAGAGTTAAAAATTTATAATATTGAACTTAGTAATTATATTTATGAAACTGTATATTTTCCTTTTCATAATTGATGGTTCTTCTTTCGTTATTTTCTATATGTTTCACATTAAAGAGTTGAAAAATTAAGATGTACTTGTCGTTTCAATAGTCCCAGTAATGTTGTCAAAGGTTCTCTACAAAATAGCTGTGTATTGTTTTAAAACATTGCAATAGAGACAATGTTGCAGAAACAACAGAAATATTTGAAAATGGTTTGTTAGATGTTTTAAACGGGCTATATATAATACTGATTCCCATTTTTCATGTAACACAACTCTGGCTAGAGCTTTGTATTGCAATTTTTATTCAATTTTATATTTAAATTGTAAATCCCCGATCACGCAAGTAGCAGTGACGTGCTACATTTAGCAGAAACTTTTTCAAAAGGCTCCGCTGGTTGCCATTGGAAAACCACCTACACACAAACACACAACCACATATCTTCTTCCATTCAAGGTTCTCTCCCCAAACTGCCTCAACTGTCGCCTTAACGCAAGCTAGGCAAACACACGTATAAAAACCTGCCACATTACCAGTTTCTCCAACTTCCTCTAAAATATTTTACGACCGAAGCACGTGCCGGTCATCAACAGCTACATTTAATGCTCCCCCTCCCACCTCGTCTGCGGTTATGAGTGAAACATCAAAATATTCACGCAGACTCCATAAACACAAGTTCTAAAGCTGCGTATATACGAATTAACTAATAACCAATAAATTACTCGGCGGATAAACATGATAATGGAACTTCCCCTGAGAGGATGATTACAAGATTCTCCGTGAAGCCATCGTTTGTTTCTGATGTTTTTTTGTCTCGTCGGATCCTTGGCGACAGTCGATGTTGTCTGTGAAGAAAAAAAATAGCATCGGGAGTCTTCAGCAGGTGTTGTAACATTAGTTTTAGTCGTCTCTGACTGCAATGAGCAGATGTAATGTAAATTGATGATCGTAGATTACCTTTTTTTAAGCGATTTGAAGTAAATATTTGCAATTTTAATCTGTAATCTGCTGATGTAGAGATGTATCTAAGAGACCGTAACATAAAAACATTAAATTCAAATCGTCATATTGATTTTAGATGGATATGAATACATTGTTTAAAAAGTATACAAATTTGCAACGATCATTTTTTTATTATACAAAATGAAACAAAAAGAACAAAAATCTTCACCACCAACCTGTTTCACGCGGTACTAGCATTGCGAAATGAGGGAAGAAATATTAATACAGAAAAAGAATTGCGATATTAAGGCCAGATTCTGTGTTCTGTTTTTGTAAATGATTTCCCGTGAATCTAGAGAATCTGAATGTGGTGGTGTATGTTACAGATGACAATGCGGTTGTGGTAGAATGAGTTGCAGGGAATATACGAGAATCCCCCAAAAAAGTGCAGCGAACCGTCTTTTCCTGACAGAAATTCCACAAGGAAAAGGGGGTAGAAACTCTAAAACCAACGACAGGCAACTGTTGATTGTTCGATAGATTGATTGATTACTTAGTGTTCTATGGCACTGCTGAGGACATTAGCTTCGTAAGTGTAGTGCATGTTTTATGACGGGAGGTGGCGGTGATTCTTTACCTGCTCGATGGTGAGATCAGTCGCTGCCCACGCTCAGCTGTCCACGGTCAGCTTGCAGGGTTTTCCCCAACCTGGTATCTCCCAATGGATGAGCACCACTCCAACTGGGACAAGCTCTAAGCTCTTGACTGGTCTCCCGTCATATGTGGTAGTGTAGTGTTGGTAATGGGTGGGGATAGGACAAGGAAAAGGAAGGAAAGATCGCGTGTGGTCCGTGGCCCGTTTGTTTGGGTACTGCTCGGGCATTCACTGGGTGTTGATCGGAGCAAACACAGAAAACCCCCGATCAGAACAGCCAACTGCTAGCACTCTCCGTAGCTCCAACTGCTAGAATTGGACGTAACTGTGTAGCGAAAATCCTCTAGGGGGGAGTGGAACCCTAGGCCCTGAGGGTGGGCGCCGCGGCGGTGGGCGATGGGACGCGCGTGGGCGGCGGGAGCGGCGCCCTAACCTCGGGCGCACGCGCGTGGTCGGCGACGCCGGGACTCGAGGGGTCAGGGGTCGATGGGGGGGTCGAGGGGGGCCGCGGGTCAAGCAGAGAAGCGGCGACCGCGCGTGGAAATTACTGCTGAGGGAGCCGCTCTGTCGCGCCGGCTCGGCGGAGAAGGCGGCAGCAGCGGTGGCGGCGGTGGAGGCGACGGCAGTGGCGGCGACGGCGGCGGCGGCGGCGGCGGCGGCGGCGGTGGTGGTGGTGGTGGTGGTGGTGGTGGTGGTGGTGGTGGTGGTGGTGGCGGCGGTGGCGGTGGCGGAGTGAACACTAATAAAATCAAAATCAACGCCTGGTTGAATAATTTTTTAAGTATTTTTTTTTCTTCTGTTCTCTTATATCCTCTTTCTTAATCTGTTTCTTCTTCTGTTTCCTCATCAGTTACTTTTTCTTTTTCTTTTTTTTTTCTTTTCTTTTGCCAGTTATTATCGGCGCTTTTGTCATGTGCACTCGTGGCCCAAAGCAAAGTTCCATGACAATTTCATGTGAAATTTGATCCAACAAAGCGAGATCGCATGCTTCACAGGGGTTAGTCCAACAGATGCGAAACGTCCTAAACCCTACCCCTATCCTAATTCCCCTCCTAATCCTGGCCGCTGGGTTAGGGACAGGTGAGGGCTGGGTTAGCGTTAGGGCAGGAGAGGTGCGTGCGCGGAGACGCTACTCGCGGTCCTCTTGACTACCGACTTGATGTTAATGGAGGATTACTCCTGAGCAACTGGACATATGTGTTAATGCAGAATTGCGCCAAGCAGGACTGGGAGTCGCGTTGCGTCGATAACAACGCAACAAACTATCTTCCTTTCCTTCCTTATATTCTCATTCTTCTTTTTCTTCATCTTTTGATACTTATATTTATATTCTTTTGATTTTTCGATTCGAATTATATTTCTTCTTTCCTTTTCCTTTTTTTTCTTATTTTCTTTTTTCTTTACTTATTTTCTTTCTTCACTTTTTTATTTTCGTTCTTTTCTATCTTCTTCTCTGCTTCTTTCTCTTCTTGCTATTCTGCTTTTTTACTTCAGAACATGTTCTCTCAGGGTTGAGTACGTTGTTACAATCTTTCTCAACTTTTGACAATTCTCCTTGACATTCCTCTTTCTCTGAATATCTTCTCGCTTGATTTCTGGTTCTCAATACAATTCTTTCGGTTACTGCCGGTTTTCATTTGTATTACACATTTACTTCCAACACTTGGTCTCTGCATTCTCATGAAATATTGTACGCAGGTATTTTCAAAACGAAAGATTTAATACATCGATACGTAGGTGAGGTTGGTGAGGTAGGTGAAAGACTGTGAGGTAGAAGAGGACTGAGGTAGATGAGGTCTGTGAGGTAGACGAGGGTGGTGAATGAAGAGAGGAGTGAGATTGGTGATCATGACGAAGTAAGTGATAATGGTAAATTCGGTGAGATTGCTCAGGCAAAAAGTGCCGGAGCTACACAATTTTGGGTCCGGGGCGATGCAAAAACGTAGCCCTCCGCCCCCCCAAAAATTAAAAAATATGAAAAGCATATCACGAAACTATGAGCTATTTAGTTCAACAAATAACAAAAATTATCGCGTGTAAGCTAGAAAAAAGTTCGGCAACATTTTAATAAATAGTTTTAAGTAAAATAATTTAGTGATCCAATACTACTATTTGCACTGGGAACGTTTCTTGTGTTTAGTTAGTATTTAATATTATCACTAGTTAAATACATGAAATAATAAATATGAATTTCAATAAATGTTAGCGTCATTTGATTCATTTCATAGAGTCCTGTCCTCTCTTATGACTATAATTAACTTTTTAAGGTAATAATTTTAATTGAAAATTTTATGAAATATCAGACGACCATACTGGGACTTATTAAAATGACGATAATGATTTCCTCGAGTTCTAATTTCCAATTTTGTGCTATTATTCATCAGTCCCATCTACGGGCCCCTTTCCCACCGGTCTACCCATGCCTAGGGCCGGCAGTGGAGGCAACGTCAACCGTGGGAAAAGTCGCGAAAACAAAGAATTGCGATGTGGTGTCAAAATTGCCTACGCATGCTTTTCTGAGATAGCAGGCTAAACAGGGGTATTACCCTGGACAAGGCGGCGACTGCGCCTGGAATGCAATAACAATTTGACTGCGACGTCTTCTGTGACATGATGGAGTTGAAGGCGGAGACGTCAACGCAGTGTTGCCAAATTCGAAGAATTTCCTTCAAAATTGAAAAAAAAAAATTCCGCCATAAATGAGAGAAATTGGAATAAGACTAACATTTTAGTGAATAAAATTATGTATTAGACTTCAGAATTTCTCTTGCAAAATTATTAGATCAAACAATCACTCACTTCTTCACTAAAGTGCAAACATATCAATAGGCATAATTTTATATTTTGTTGAATAGACTATCAAAATAGATCCAACCAGCAAAAAAACATTTAGTATTTCTCAACTAATAAACAATGTACTTCAAAAAGGTTTAATTTATTTCCTTTAAAAGGACAATAAAATTAGTTGGAACCAAAACTATCTTTTCATACTCGGCGAGAATTTACATCTTAAAATGCCCTTTCAATGATGTTCCCCGCAACATTTCCAGAAATTATTTCGCTTAAACCTGACAACACTGGGACGATGAAAGAAGCGGTACTGCTTACGTAAAGTATAGAGACAAATTTTGGCGTCGGTTCCGATTCGATGCGGCCCATAGATTGCCTGCAAGAGGCCTCAGTTCTGAACTAAACTCGCCTTTAAAAGCCTAGCGGCGTAATAACACGAGGAACTAACGCTATGCAATTTTTCTATATCAATTTATCTCACCAGATTTGCATGGCGGGGTCGAGGGTCAGTTCGTGCAGTTTATTGCAGGTCACGTGAACATCTTAACGGGGTGAATGCTAGAGAGCGAATGATGATGGTTCATTGTAGAGTAATCTGAAGTCGGGAGATCGAAAAATTGTAGACCTTAGGCTTGTCTTCTTGTGAAAGGATTGTTAGATGATTCAGTAGAATTTCAATTCTTGTGAAATGGGTTAGATGTCCGTGGGAATCAATTTAAAGTAGGCTTTCTCATCTAGGAAAATGACTGTTCAATAGATAATCGTCAGTCTTTAAATTGTTAAGTATATTATTTTTTAACATTAAAGAAAAATACTATTTTTTCAAAATGTCCACTCTATATTTTAATAAATCAGTTAATTAATAATAAATTAATCTTCATTTTTGAATAGTTTGGAAATTATTATTTATTACAAAAAACTGTAAACAGAGAAGAAACCCGTCTTTGTGCCTATAATCGTTTATCACTACGTTCTATTTGGCAGGAGAAGGGATGAATGTTTTTGTAATATAGCACGAGTATAAGGGTGGGACGGCAAAGGGTGGCGGGGGCGGCGAGGGGACAGGCGTGGGGTCGGGGATGGAGGGTGGGAGTGGGGCGGCGAGGCGCCGGGGGCGGGGCGAGGGGGTGGGGATCGGGAGTTGTCGGGGGCAGCGAGGGGCGGGGTGGAGTGTGGGGTGGAAGTGAGGTTGGAGGCTAGGGTGGCGGCGGGGGCGGCACGGCGGCGGGGGCCGCGAGGCGGCGGGGGGTCTGTGATGGCAGGAGTGAGGGCGGGGGTGGTGTCGGAGTATGGGGGGGGAGGCGAGGGCAGCGGCGAGAAGCACGGGCGGCGGGGAAGTGGGGCGGGGGCGGCGAGGGGACAGGAGTGGGATCGGGGATGGAGGGCGAGAGTGGGGCGGCCAGGCGTCGGGGGCGGGGCGAAGGGGTGGGGATCGGGAGTCGTCGGGGGCAGCGAGGGGCGGGGTGGAGTGTGGGGTGGAAGTGGGGTTGGAGGCTAGGGTGGCGGCGGGGGCGGCACGGCGGCGGAGGCCGCGAGGCGGCAGGGGGTCTCTGATGGCAGGAGCGAGGGCGGCGGCGGAGTCGGGGGGGGAGGCGAGGGCAGCGGCGAGAAGCACGGGGTGCGGTGAGGGGCCGGGAGTGGGGCGGGGGTGGCGGGGCCGTGGGGATCGCAAGTCGGCAGTGGGGGGCGGGGTGAATGGCACGGAAGGGGTGGAGGCGACGGCGATGGCGGGGGCGGCGGGAGCGGCGAGTGCGTGGATGTCGTCGTCGTGGGTCGTGCATCCCAGTCGCCGCCTATTGTTCCCGCCGCCGACGCCGGGAGCGCTGGCGGAGGGGCGTGCGCCCCGATGATTCACCGCGGGGGTTCCCCGCCGTCGCCGCAGCGCTGCGATCGACCCATCGACTAGCGAATTAAACACTTCCCGCTCGCTCGCAACCTCACTGCTCGAACCTTACACAGGCCGCACTTTTGCCACAGTGTGCGTTCAAGAGAACAAGGGGAAAGGGCTACTACGAAAGAGTATGCTACAAATCGTGAAATATAGCGCAACTCGTAATTTTTATAAAAACGAATGCTTAAACAAGATAACATACAATATCACATATCTAAACACTAGTTATACACTCACATAATAAATCATCTAGAAGTTTTAAAACAAAACTCCCTGCTTTTCTTTTTCTTGTTTTTTACTATCCTAAAATACATTATATGCTGAGCAGTGTATTTACCATTTCATTATTTCGTAACACTAGTCGAAATAAGTTCAATTTAATCCGGTCACTCACTTCACATTTGAATATCATTTTTCGTTTTACCGATTCGAATAATTAGAATACACGACAATATGAGATAGGCGGAATGTTCTTAGTATGAAATGCAAAATATAACAACAATCACTTTGTAAATTTTTCAGTTACGAAAAATACTGCGTAGAATAATACGTTGCACAGGTCAATTTAATGTTGTAGAATTGGCGATGATTTTCATTTGTAGAGCATAATAATTTTCTGTAGATGTGACACAAACGAGGGTTGTGAGATGAGGCTTGTATATTTCAACGTAATAGATTACTATATTGTTTAATACAAATACAACTTCCCTGTTCCCCTTAGGAATTCACTACTAATAATTCTTTGATAAATAATTCTATGAGATATCCCGAACAAACATGGCATGTTGAATGTGCATTGCGAAAGTCGCATTGAATAGCGTTTCAAGGTAGTGATTATTATCATGTCAAATGCAGTAAATCATCAAGTGCAGTAATAAAACCAATCGCCAATAGAGTTTATGAATTCTTTTGAACTACACGTTTTGCATGGAAAAAATAATGAAATTCATAGAGCAGAAAAATTCACCAATTAGTTTTACATACGTAATTTATTTTTCTATCGTATCCATTTTTATATGTAGAATAATATTAATAAATAATAATAAAAAATAAATAATTTTACACAAGTAGGTATAAAAATTTGAAGATTTTAAAAACCTGAAGATTTTAAATAAAATTGTAGCCTACTCTAACAAGTATTAATATTATTTTAGAAAATGTATTATTTACATTTTAATCACAATTTATTAAATTAGAATAAAAGGTGCATGAAAGACTGTATTTACGAAGAAACAAAGTGAACACATTACAACAAATTTGGAAACAACAAAAGTCGTTTCCCTTTCGTAGAAACCTTTGCATACTATTTGAATCTACAAACCTGTAGTACGTAATTTTAGATACTGTATTGGAAATAAAATAGCAACGAATGTTCAAATGAATGCTTTTAAAGCAGTACTCAGAAGATGTAGATTTGTTAAATAAACGGTTTTGTGCGAACGTATGAGGAAAAACATTACTTAAAATTCAATAACCAGTTTATTACCGTATTTTTACAACCTTGAATATTTGAATCGCAGAACAGAAATACGTGTCACATGAAGATATAAACCAGTAAATCCTCTTCGAAACGTTCACGAAAATTACACACCATGAAAAATGCACCAGGAATAAAGGTTATTTCAGGAAACAAAATTGTCATAAATTACACATGACTCACCACCATCAGCACCGTGTAAACATCTACGACGAATCTTCCTACGTATGTCGAATGCGTCCTTGCGTTGACTGTGCGGGAACAAAGACCTGTGATCATACGAAACAAATGCAAAGTTGCCACTGTTAGTCAAATTATCTTCGACGAAACACATGAGGCAATACAAAATATATCCATCGAAACAATGGCTGCATGGCTTTTACAAACAACAAGTACAAATTACCTAGTTTTAGAAATAAAAATACAACAAAAAATGAATCGTCATAAATGGAAATTATTCTAGTCACAAAGTCCATATTCTATACTATGCTGTTGGAACAAAAGCAGTACTCAGAAGATGTAGATTTGTTAAATAAACGGTTTTGTGCGAACATTTGAGGAAAAACGTAACTTAAAATTCAATAACCAGTTTATCACCGTATTTTTACAACCTTGAATATTTGAATCACTGAACAGAAATACGTGTCAAATGAAGATATATACCAGTAAATCCTCTTCGAAACGTTCACGAAAATTACACACCATGAAAAGTGCACCAGGAATAAAGGTTATTTCAGGAAACAAAATTGTCATAAATTACACATGACTCACCACCATCAGCACCGTGTAAACATCTACGACGAATCTTCCTACGTATGTCGAATGCGTCCTTGCGTTGTCTGTGCGGGAGCAAAGACCTGTGATCATACGAAACAAATGCAAAGTTGCCACTGTTAGTCAAATTATCTTCGACGAAACACATGAGGCAATACAAAATATATCCATCGAAACAATGGCTGCATGTCTTTTACAAACAACAAGTATAAATTACCTAGTTTTATAGATAAAAATACAACAAAAAATGAATCGTCATAAATGGAAATTATTCTAGTCACAAAGTCCATATTCTATACTATGCTGTTGGAATAAAATATCAACCATGATTTAAATGAATTGTTTGAATGGAGCGACGACAATAAATAGATTGGTACAATAAACGTCTCATAGCTCAACATTCTAGTGAAAAAATAGCAGCAAACTTACCGCCATCAATACAGAAGGAAGCCACACACTCTTCGTGCATTAATTTATCAGAATAACCATCATCACAATTAACCCAGTGTGATCATCATCTGACACGCATACAGAGGTTACAGAGGTCACTGCGTGAGGGGGAAAAATCGACTTTTCTGACATAACTCATCCAATTACAAGTAGCATCAAAATCAATGAAGTTACCATTGAGGCCCAGAAGCAGTGGGTAGAGATATCACCCCTGCATCCCAGTTTAAATGTCATCACTAGCAGAGAAAACTAAATGTACCACCATCACAACCAATTCGAAACAACATTGTCTTTGCATCGTCACCACTCTTTTAGCCACAAGGAAAAAAACTCGACATCCTCACCAGAGACTGAAATCACGGAATTCACCATCAGCACTACTGAGACCTTATAATCCACGACATCGGACGCACCATCATTCACGTCCCCCATCACACCCTTACAACGAGTCCATCACCGATATTCTCCGATTGTTTTGGAAGATAGGTCTGCGCGAGACGGCACTGATACAAGAATTTTAATATATACACAAGATGGCTTTTGTTCTCTTGACAAAACTATGGCTATAAACGGTAATTTCTAGAATTATTTATTTGAATAAAAAATGACAATTCTAGAGGTCTTTTTGTTTTCAGCGCAGTATACAGTCCATCTATTATAATATAATCGATCATTTGTACTATATTCTAGTAGAAATGTACTGTAAATCAACATATTCATCGCTTCGACTTCCCATTTCACAATCTCCATCAGCTGCAACTTATACAGTCACCAACTTGACCACGAGGTAGGAATCATCATTAACACCATTGTCCAGGCGATGCACATCCTCACCCAGTGTGGGCTATAGTTGTCGAAATTTAAGCGGCCACGGGGTGGAGGTCTTGTTACTCTCCGCTGCTCACCCAGGAGTCACAGTGGAAGATCACCACTATCACCATTATACCCACCAACGATTCTCCATCACAGAAACCTCATGTAATGCACGTCATGCAATACTGGGTTTATTGTCACTGAACGGACTCCGTTACAGGCACCTTCACTGCCTCTAAATGAACCTCCCTTTCATTTCTGGTTCTCTCATTTCCACAATGATTGTTTGTATTCATCATTTTTATGGGGGGGCTATGTTGTAATTACTTCCCCAGGTTCTGCGTTCACTATTATTCGAAACAACACTATCGACATCACACTAACGATTGCAGTCACCATCGTGGAGGTGATTCTTCACCACTACCGGAAATACCATAACCATCACCACCACCGCCCCCACTACCCCTTCCCCTTCGTCTGCTCGGTCACCACCATCAGCATCCCAGTCATCACGACCACCCCGCACTCACACAACCGCTACCACCACCACACCCCATCCTCACCTCGACGACTGCCTCCACGACTTCAACACCGTCTCCACCTTCAGCAGCAGAGGTCGCACGACCACCACCACCACCACCTCCGGAGTGGTGGGCATCGAGGAGGAAGACCTCGCGTCCACAGCCCGAGGCCCCGTTTGACCCCCGTCGACCCTCGGGTCAGCGCGGCTCGGCGGAGGCGGTCGTGAGCGCCCGGGGAAGCGCATAAATCGCACCACCGCACCGCCACCACCACCACCACCACCACCGACACCACCACCGACACAACCACCGATACCACCACCGACACCGCCATCGCCGCCACAGTCGCCACTGCCACCGTCACTAACACCGACCCCCGCTCCCGCTCCAACCCCCGCCAACACCATCCCCACCATTACCACTACCGCCACCACCGTGGACACCACAGTCGCCTCCACCACCGCCAACGCCATTGCCACTACTAACGCCAATGACATCGACTCCCCTTCCGTCCTCGCTTCCACAATCGTCCCCACCATCACCACCACCACCATCACCAGCAGAATTGTCTCTACCAACTCACTAACACCGCCCCGAACCCTGCCACTCCCAAGGCGACCGACCGCCACCCCTACCGCATCTGCCATCGCCCCACCCCTACCTACACCCCCTCTCTATCCCCGCATCCACCCCGCCTGTACCACCTGTCCCATGTGTCTATCGCCATCGCAACGGCCCCCGTCCCGCTCCACCCCAGCTCCGCTCCCTCCTCGTCCCGTCCCGTCCCCGCTCACACCCTCGCGACCGCCGCCGCCACCCGAGTCCGGCCCCCTCCCACCCGCCTCCGCCTTTCCCCCGCTCACACCCCTGCCCCCGCTACCGCCCCCGCCACTACCACCACCACAGCCTCCACCTTCGACACCGCACACCCGCCACCAATGCCACCCTTCTCCTCCACCGTCGCCAGCACCGCCTCCTCCACCGCCACCACGACCACCGCAGGCCTGAACGCGGCGTCCGCAGCACAAAACGCTCGTCCATCGCTCGCATCGCATTGTTTTTGCAGCCGCTATCCTAATCGAAATCTCCCCGAGGCCTCCGAAGCGCCGCGGAGGCCATGGCTGCGCGCGCCGATAACGCACACAGGCAGCGCGCGAGGCGGCAGCGCGGCCACACGGCACACTGCGCGCTTCTGCCGACCCGGCGGTAGCAATGCTGCCTTCCCACCAACGATTCCAGATTCCCTCCCTCTCACACACACTAACACTCACATGCACTACCACACACGCCGGGAGGCTAGTTGGGGGCCGAGAGCGTGTACTGGCTGCCGCGCTGGTGGGAGATACCTTGTTGGGGGAAGCCCCGCTAGCCGACGATAGGTGGGCGCCGGATCTTGCCATTCAGGGGGGGAGAAGATCTTCACCACCCCATGAAAACATGCACTACACTTACAGGTATAATGATCTCCATAGTTAAAACGCCCGGAATCACTAATCAACGTATGAATCAATAGCCCACATTGGATAAAGATGTGCGATGGTGATCGAACGATTGTGTTATTGAAGACTTCTACCCAGTGCTGAAGTTGGTGACTGTATGTTGCAGCTGATGGGGATTGTGAAGTGGGAAATCGACGCGATGAATATGTCGGTGAACAGTTCATTTGTACATCGATGCACCGTATACTCGGTGAAAAAGAAAATATCGATCAAATTGTTACTTTTTGTTAGAATAAGAAATAATACGAATTAACGTTCACAGTCGCAATTTCGAACACACAACACAAGATCCAATTTATAAATTAAAAATATCTTTATTTTTCTAATATGTTGTAGCTTGTTATTGCCTTCAATATGGAACTCGATATACACTGCATAACATTGTTAAATCGATAGTATCTTGTTTATGAGGTAAATATGAAAACAGGGGATTAATGTTACATGTTCTCTTACGGAGGAAATTATAATAGGAAAATTCAAAAAGACAAACGCAATCAAGTTAACATCTAGTAAATTAGTAAACGAGTAAATCTGAATCAATAAAATTAAATAAAAAACAAAATTATGTATATACCACTGGCGTTAACTGGTTCTAATGATCTCGGGCGATAAAATGTCCTTGGGCCAAGGACTCGCGGGCATTTTGTCGCTGCTCGGTACTTATGAAGCCCCCAGTGCATCAATAACTTGTCACCAGAAAACACATCGCCACGAAACAATTGTGCGCGGCGATGGTGTAACGGTTAGCATATACGTATACGGAAGTTAGTGGGTTCAAACTCGATCAAAGCCGTGGATTTTTAAGGGCGAACAAATCCTACGTACGCCTTTCTTCGGAGGGGAAGTAAAGCCGGCTGTCCCATGTTAGTGGATTTACTTGCATGTAAAAGATCCTCAAGCCTAAATGACGTAGCATCTGAGATAAATCCATTCGTCTGTTTCGTAGCCCAAGAGATACTTCTCTTCTTCGCTACTGGGTGAAAGGAGCGTAGCGAAATTTGAGTGGTCAGACGGAAGAGCAGGCCTGGTGGCCAGAGTCTCGCCACGAAAAATAAGGCATTATTTCAATAATTCGTAACAAATTCGATATCGAAAACCCTGTGGGAAACGTTGTGTCCCCCATATTGTGTTTCGCCCCACTGTTTGCGAAAGGTCCGCGTTCGCGCGCGCAAAACGCATTAGGGCGTAATGAAGACCGCGGACGACGCAGAATCTGTTACGCGCGGCGCTACGTGCCTGCAGCGTGATGGGGGCGGGGTGGGGAGGGGGGAGTGCGCGGGTACGTGCTACGTGCCCGCCTCGCGGCCTTGGCGGAGGCCACGCGCGGGAATCTGCCGGTAATCACCCGAGACGACGCTTTTGGAGGTGGGCGGGGCCACGGCGGGCTGGCACGCACAAAGGCGAGAGGGAGAAAGAGAGAGTGGGAGGGAGACAGGGAGGAGAGAGAGGGAAAAGAGAGGGAGGGAGAGAGGGCGAGAGAGGGAGAGAGAGAGGGAGAGTGGGAGGGAGGGGGAGAGAGGGAGAGAGAGAGGGAGGAGAGGGAGAGGGAGAGTGGGAGGGAGGGGGAGAGAGGGAGAGAGAGAGGGAGAAGGGAGCAGGAAAATGAAGGTAGGCTCTTCATTTCATTGGGGCCTGGTGTAATTGCGACGCGTTAATAAAAAGAGGCTCGAAATTTCCAAATGCATTTCTGCAAACCGAGACCTCATAGATTGAAGACTTCACCGAAGACAAGAAGGAAAGTGAAGGACGTTCATATGGGTATGGTTTAATTATTGCGATGGATTAATAAAAAGAATTCATCAGAAAATAGTACTTAGTACATTAGAATTTGCGATTGAAGTTTCGATCATGAGTGCCGTTGGTTTGAATTCTAGACAGATAAAAAGAAATCGCAGGCGAAGTTGGCAAGGACGTATATGAGAAGAACAGGAATAAATACAAGGTAAGCTGTTCATTTGGTCATGGAGTTATTGCGATGCGTTAATAAAAAGAGGCTCGGACTTTGCAAATGCATTTCTGCAAACCGAGCCTTCATAGATTGAAGACTTCGCCGACGAAAATATATAGATAAGGAGAAAAGTGAAGGAATTTCATATAGGTACGGTTTCATTATTGCGATGGATTAATAAAAAGAGATCATCAGAAAAAAGTACTCAGTACATCAGAATTTGCAACTGAAGTTTCGATCATGAGTGCCGTTGGTTTGAATTCTCTTTGAATAGATAAAAAGAAATCGCAGGTGAAGTTGGCAACGACAGAGATGAGAAGAAGAGGAATAAATACAAGGTAAGCTGTTCATTTCATTTGGGCCTGATGTAATTGTGACGCGTTAATAAAAAGAGGCTCGGACTTTGCAAATGTATTTCTTCAAACCGAGACCTCATAGACTGAAGACTTCACCGGCGAAAATATATAGACGAGGAGAAAAGTGAAGACAGTTCATATCGGTATGGTTTAATTATTGCGATGGATTAATAAAAAGAATTCAGCAGAAAATACTACTTAGTACATTAGAATTTGCGATTGAAGTTTCGATCATGAGTGCCGTTGGTACGAATTCTAGACAGAAATAAAAAGAAATCGCAGGTGAAGTTGGCAGGGACGTACACTACATGAGAAGAACAGGAATAAATACAAGGTAAGCTGGTCATTTGAGCATGGAGTTATTGCGATGCGTTCATAAAAGGAGGCTCGGACTTTACAAATGCATTTCTGCAAACTGAGCCCTCATAGAGTGAAGTTCACCGGCATAAATACAGAGACAAGACGAAAACTGAAGGCAGTTGATAATGTGCACGTTTTTGAAAATTAATTACTGTAGGTCGCTTTGAAAAAGTTAAGGTCATCAGCAACCACTCAGTTAAGGTCATCAGATATACATTTTAGAAATTGTAATGCATAAATATTAAATACGGTAATTTTTAACAATAATTCAGATCATTTTATCCAGACCTGCAATATTAAAATATTTTAAAATATATTTTCAACCTTCAATTGAATTAAATATTTTATTTATACCGGTATTGATCCCAAGAGAATTTCTTAGATTTTGGTGGTTTAAGCATTCAAGGGTAATGTGAGAGTCTTATAATGGGCACGGTTCAATCGGATTAATGAAAAGAGTCACGGAGTTTGCAAATGCAATTTTTACAAACCGAGAGCCCTCATAGAGTGAAGTTTTCACAAGCAGAAATATATAGAGAAGTAAAAGAAAAAAAGCAGTTCATATGAGGCTGCTTTAAAAGCGATGGATTAATAAAAGGAGTACATCAGAAAATAGTCCGTAGTACATCAGAATCGGTAATTGCAGTTTCGAACGCAGGTGTATATCGTTCGAATTTTTCATCACTAATAAGAATCGCAGTTAAATTTGGGCAAGGAGATAGACGATAAGAAAAGAAGTAAACAGAAGATTGGCTGTTCTTTTGGGCCAACCGTAATTGCGTTGCATCAATACAAAGGGGCCCAGGATATGCAACGTCACAGAATTTTTGCAAACCCAGAGCTCATTGATTGAAGCTATCACTGGCGAAAATATAAAGAGGATTGCAGGAAAGTGAACACTGTTCATATGGGAACGCTGTAATGATTAAAAAGAGGAACAGAGTACATCAGAATCCGCAAAATGCAGTTTCGGCCACGCAGGTCTTTGGTCCGAATTTTGGATTACTATATAGCCTCGCATGTAATGGCGTAAGCTTCCGCGACCAGAGTCATGTGCATGATCTTGGCTGACCGGGTGACGCCGCGTCGAAGGCTGTGTTGCCGACGTTTCGACCATCTTGTCGTGGCCTTCCTCAGGGCTGGTATGGTTTTCCTCAGGGCCAAGATCATGCACAATGGTGAAAGAACATAAAATAAAACCAGAGAGATGGAAACAAGACACGCTGTTCAAATGGGCAATGGATTAATAAAACGATGTATAGAGTGCTCAACAGTCTGCAACTGAAACTCTGTACTACAGAGGAGCCTATGTTTGAGTACTTACACAGACGAATTTTATGTATCTGTTAAGTATCTTGCTGACAAGTTTAATCTTCTAGAGCCCGGTTGCTGTGATCGGATGTTTTGGTAACTTCCCTCCACTAATTCTAGACGCATGCCGGGGAAATATCTTGATATTTAAGATCTTGGACAGCGGAAAAATACCCTTCGCCATCTCTCTCTTGTTTCCACCCTTACAAAAGAATTATGAATTAATCCGCCATTTCCATTTGGGCCAACCGAGTAAGGAAGCTTTTGCAATTTGGAAGATTCCGGGTTGAAATTGCAGAGAATTAATAAGACTCGCAAAAAGAAGGTCAGAATACGCAACTGACGCTTCGCACAACAGGATTCCTAGGTTCGTTTTTATAAAAATAAATAAATTCACTTGTGACAGCGGGCTTGTTGATAGCAAAATGTAGTTGAGCACAGAAGGCTGGATGTCGTTACGGCCGGTTTTACTTATGAAAAAAATATTAGAGAATATTTACATTTCATGTTCATCGTGGATTAATATGCTTTGTAGTTTTGTGTAACTTGGGGGAGTTTTGTATTTTAAAATACTCACCATAGGTGCTGCTAGATCAGTTGCTATATCAAATCTGTTCAAGTTATTCGTCCTTCTTTAAAAGTACAAATCTATGGACCGACATCAAAATAGAACGAGCTATTTGTAAGTGTACAAATGGATCAAACAGATTTAAAATATTTAACAACCATCGAATTTGATTTACCGAAAATAGAAACAGATCAAAACTACAGGATTCAAAATACTTATGAGTGAAACATCCCTGCAGTTGACATGGCCAACCCACCCATAGTCTGGCGTAACCTTGCAATACATTCAAGGAGTAACAAAATGACCGAAAATCTTGAAATATGTGTAAGGATCTGTCACCAGCCAATAATGAGTCCCTTCCATACCCAAAACGTATGAAAAAGTACTAGGTGAAGATGATTCCGTGATGGTCAGACAGGACGTTGAATTCTATCAAACGCGCCAGAGCAGTGATCCAACAGAAATTTTTAGAATATACTAACAAACCAAAAATATTCTTGAGGATAACGATCTATGTTATCAATCTGCTAGTGAAAATAAGGAAAACAGGAAATAAAATGTGATCACTGCTTGCCATTAAAATTTTAAAAAATCATTACATAGACCGTTATTCGCCCTGTTGACGCTGCGAAATACTCGTAGAAATAGTTGTGAGCGCAATTAGTAGAAGCTGCATCGCCTTTTCTATTAGTAGTTTTTAATCAGACGAGAGTGTTCTGGTAAAGAGACGACACACAATTGACAAAGACTTACTTGGAGAAAGAATTAATGAGTATTGAAGAGAGTGTCACAGTTACCTCTGTCCAAACGAAATCAAACGTTTTTTTACGAATTTTGTTGTTATTACTTTCTGTTACAACTACATCCAAGTGCCTGACACACCCTTAATCGAACTTTGAAAGCGTCCAACACGTTTTTACTAAGCTTTCTGCACTTCGCCTCGGATTACAATGCTAGCTTGTTTCTTTAAACTGGAAATCAGGTCGTTCCCAAAATTCTGACAATGATATACATGTTTCGAACGATAAGCTGCCCAGGAGCTGATGTGATCTTTGGGTGACGCTCCGAACTAACAGGAAGCAGTTGACAATCTACGCCAAGGAACTTTGTACAAAAGAAGTGAGCATCTGGTCAACAGGGGAGAAATTCGCGCGGCTTAAGTAAAATTAAGACTATCGCGAGAGTGCCAAGCTTGAAATCTATGATCCTTTCCCCTGAAATGCCTTCAAGGAACATGAAAAGGGCCCTCTTAAGAAACAAGGCGCCAAATTTGAAGTATTGTAATTTGGCGGACAATGCGAACACGCCCCATCATCGGTTCAAATGTAAATACATAAAAATATATGAAAATACATAAAAATACATGAAAATACATAAAAATACATAAAAATACATAAAAATACATAAAAATACATAAAAATACATGAAAATACATGAAAATACGTGAAAATACATGAAAATACATGAAAATAAACGAATTAAACGAATTAAACAAATTAAACGAATTAAACGAATTAAATGAAATAAATTAGTAAAATACAGCTACAGCAGAGAAAGAGAGTAAACAAAGCAGAGGGCCCGCAAGCCCGAGCGGGGCAACGGTTTCCCACGCGCCGGTAGCCGCCGCAAGGCGATCCATTACAGCCCGGGCGATCTGGGATGCGGCGGAACAAAGACACCTGCGAGGGCGGGGGCGGGGGCGGGCGCTGCTTGGCAGTAGGTGCGGCCCCGCGCTGCAGGTAACACGACTCGCCCACCGCCACCCACATCCCACACACTATGGCCCGAACAGAGAAAAAAGAGGACAAAAATATGTTTTCCTTCAATGAAATGAAATTAGAAACTAGATTCGTGACAAGTTCTTTATGGTACAACTGCACACACCTTCACGTATTAATTGTTACGTTTATCTGATATATTACAAAATCCATGCTGTTAATATTCCACATATACGCTCCGAACGAAACGGCTTAAAACTCATTCTATGTAATTTTTCAGGCGCGTCAACTGTTATGGTGTTTAGTCCCGTTAGTGTAGTAAATTTTATTATCCCGGCAGGTGGGAATTATCCCCTCCATATTGGATGCCGAGATTCGGCACTAAGTCGGTTTGCGAGGGGTTTCCCGAACCACGTATCTCCTCAATAGGGCACCGCCACAGCTATGACAAGTTCTAAGCTCCTGTCTGGTCACTCCACATGTGTGATAAGTGTAGTGGATTTACTTGTGTGTGTAAGAGGTAAGATACTCACAACGAAAGAGAAAGTAAGATTGCGTTTAGCCCGTAGCTTGTTTGTCAGTCTTCATCTGTGGTATTCGCCTGATGCTGATCGAAGAAACCACGGAAAACTACCGATCACAGCAGCCGGCCGCTACAATTGCCCTGCAAGTATAGACTAAATTAGACTTACCAATCAAGCTACAGTCAAAAATCCTAACAACGTCGAAACTGTAACGCTAGAATCTCACAATTAGTTCTTGCAAAGACTGCGGCAAAATACTACATCTGAACTAACTCAGGATCACAAATTCACTAGGAAAATAATATTCCACAGAAGGACGGCTGGAGCAAAAACAGACAAACGGACGGACACACACTCAAATATTTATTGAAAAACAACAACAAAAAACAACGTATCATGGACCTCCAAACACGAGTATTTTCGCCAAAAATCGATTTGTTCGCAGCCTTCCAAAACTTTCCGTCGCACAGTTTCGAGAGTGGGAATTTCGTCTGAGCTTCGAGTCTCCTATGAAGACGTCCCGCTGCCGCCGGCGCACGCAGCGAGTCAGAGGTCACAGCGCTTCCAGCCACCGCCCCCGCACAGGAGGCCGTGCCGCCCACGCGCGCAGCGGGCCTTGGAAGCGCGCTCCCGCCAGCGGCAGCGGGCCAGGCTTCTTTGCGCAAGGAATTACACTGGGCTCGGGGCTCACGTGGAGAGAGATGGAGAGAGAGGAGAGAGAGGAGAGAGAAAGGAGAGAGAGAGGAGAGAGACAGTGAGACAGAGAGAGACAGAGAGACAGAGAGAGACAGAGAGAGACAGAGAGACAGAGAGAGGCAGAGAGAGGCAGAGAGAGGCAGAGGCAGAGAGAGGCAGAGGCAGAGAGAGGCAGAGGCAGAGAGAGGCAGAGACAGAGAGAGGCAGAGAGAGGCAGAGGCAGAGAGAGGCAGAGGCAGAGAGAGGCAGAGAGACAGACAGACAGAGAGAGATGGTAGAATTAAGCATTCAAAATATGAAAAAATCGCATTTTTAGCTTTGCTAAAATATACTATCTCTATGAATAAATCACATTAATACTGTCATGAATAAATTATATACCAAATTGTTCAATTTATATCCTTTTATATATAGGTAATCTTCATTGTATGCTGAATCTTCCGACTTCTAAGATCCCTACTTTTTTCCCTTCATCTGTGGTTGTGTAGTGCATGTAAGTGTGTGTAAGTAAGAAGTGAGAATAGAACAAGGAAGAGGAAGGAAAGATAGCACGTGATCCGTGGCCCATTTGTTAGAATATTTCTCCGGCATTCGTCTGGTTTTGATCGGAGAAACCATGGAAAACTACCGATCAGAGCTGCCGGCCGCTAGAATTCTGCTCCAGACAGAGACATCTTCCCAGCTATGTAGCTAGTGACTTCTTTTGTGACTAGTAACTTCATTTCTGTGAGTTTTCATTCTCACTGGACCACAGTGGATCGTGTCTTTCTGACTTGAATTCTTTACACCTGGAAGCAAAATATTTCTTAGCATATTTTATCCCCTTTGGAAACTGTCTATCCAGGTTGACTTCTTTCGTCATAAGTATACGAATCATTTTTTGCCCATGTACAACTATATATTTAAAAAAATCATGATTCAATGAGCAGAACTCATTTGCTCTCAGGGGAATAAATATATCTTAAAATAATCTCCACTGTCCAATTTTAAATTCTCTTCAATTCAAACGAATACCTAGAAACCGAAGAGGCGCGTTGTCCTAAGCATATGCTTAGAGGATATCAGAGATATTCCAGTGATGGAAAATACGAATACGCATGATTTTACAGTAATATGTCCAACACAAGACATAGCGATTCATCGAAATTCTAGATTATACTGCACGAGCATCTTCAGAGCTATTTCTGTAGTAGCTTCTCGGTAATTATCTTCACAAGAAGACATGACTTTTGTCTTTTTTTTCTCTTGTCAAGAAAAAAAGTTAAATAGAGTGGATGGGTAGAGAAGCTGAGAGAACGAAGTAGATCAGCCCACTCTATCTAAATGACTAATGCCAATGGACTATCACGCCATCTGTTATCACCTCTTCAAAGCACGTAATTAGGGACTAGATGCCATCTCAGTGTCTTTCCAGGAACTAATTACAATCTCGTTTTAACACATCCGGAATCGACCCACCCCCCGTCGGTGGGAAGAAGACGCGATTGAGATGTAGAATGAAAGGCCGTTTCACAGCACGTGCTAGCCTTTGATGAGGAAAAGGAAAACGAGGAGTCAGCTTAACTTGAATCTGAGAAATCTATCTAAAAACATTCAACACCATTCAATGTCTTCTTTAAATAAATCATTGAATTAATTTTTTTATACATATGAATACGTCATGAATACCATTTTTGTAAAATTAAGTTTCACATGGTATTACTTATTATGCAATTTATTGCTCCATTTGATGAGGAAGAGGACAAGGAGGAGTCAGCTTAACTTGACTCTGAGAAATATACCTATAAACATTCAACACCATTCAATGTCTTCTTTAAATACATCATTGAATTAATTTTTTTATACATTTGAATACGTCATGAATACCATTTTTGTAAAATTAAGTTTCACATGGTATTACTTATTATGCAATTTATTGCTCCATTTGATGAGGAAGAAGGAAACGAGGAGTATGTTTAACTTGAATCTGAGAAATCGATCTAAAAACATTCAACACCATTCAATGTCTTCTTTAAATACATCATTGAATTAATTTTTTATACATTTGAATACGTCATGAATACCATTTTTGTAAAATTAAGTTTCACATGGTATTACTTATTATGCAATTTATAGCTCCATTTGATGAGGAAGAAGGAAACGAGGAGTCAGGGGAAACGAGGAGAAATCTATCTAAAAACATTCAACACCATTCAATGTCTTCTTTAAATACATCATTGAATTAATTTTTTTATATATTTCAATACGCCATGAAAATAATTTTTGTAAAATTACGTTTCACAGGACATTTCTTATTATGCAATTCAGGTTTCCATTCAATTGTATTGTGTTTTTTACTGAAATATAACTTTCTTGTGTCTCTAGATACTTTTTGTTAGTCATATTTTCACCTGACAAGAGTATATAAGTGTGGACCTACATTACATTTGTTACGTTGTTACATTATGAAGGGGATTCATACTCAATCAACTTGAATCGAATTCCTCCGGCAACAATATTCAATGAGTCACACGATTAGATGGCGACTTTTTCAACCATTCAAATCTCTTTAATCTCTGTAATCATATTTTTAAAATGCGGGATCGTTCATATGAAGTAATGACACTTCAATGCGTTGTTGATCACACATGAATCACGTTAAATATTTTCAACATGTATGTAACCCAATTGTCTTGTATCCTTAGCATTTTAGATTTTGACATGATAAGAATTACTCACTCTAAAAAAGATTGCAAGTGTATTTTTTATTTGGTTTGTTTAAGTGTATTTTAATTGCAATTTCTCACTAATGTCATATAAATGAATGTGTTGACTCGTAATTCAAGCGTCGTATACTCGGGGCCCCAGGTTCCAGACCCGACGGTGGCAATTCAACTATTGCAAAATGGTCGCGCAACGCCTCTCCGGAATGGGAAGTCTGGAGATGGAATGCTCTGATAAGGCACGTCTCTGGTGTTTCCCATCAATTCCAGACGGATGCTTGACCTACGGACCACACGATCCTTTCCCCCGATTCTGTCACAAACATATTTGTTTGATTTGTTTCGTTAGACAACGGTAGAAACTGCATTGATGTGTAGGCGAGACGTACAATCTGCGCGCGATTTATTGAACTCCAGCCTACTTTTCCGTGTCTTTTACTGTTCAGAATTGAATGGAGAAGTATTGAATTGAATTGAATTGAATTGAGAGTACCATCTCAGCGAAGTTAGCAGCAACATTTCAACATTGCACTTTTTCGTTCCCAAAATAGAAAATGTTTTTTGTAAACGAACTACACATTTCAGTTATTAGCATTTCTTAACAAAACAACAACTCGTATCCCCAGGTCTCCTCCTACCAAAACTGGCAACAAGAAAACTCGAGAATACGTAAGCATTCTGAAGCTACATTTATGTCCACAAGTAATAAAAAGGGTCATCTCAGCATTTGCTTAATGGATCAGCGAATTTGGACGAAACACCTGATAGAGATAGGTTCATTTTTAGGGTCGGTTGGTAAGCAGTTCCTCAGGGCCGAGCTATGGGTTGTGCTCTCCATCTCCTTTTGATACACCACCATTATGCCGAAAGACTACTGCAATGCCAGTCAGATTCCGATCAGGACTGTAGAGGTATCTGACATTAAGTCAAGGGTAGAAGGATGAAGGGAACGGAAGAGAGGAGAAGACAAGGCAAAAGGTAACTAAAAGAGGGAGATTTTAGGCAGTTTCAAATGTTAACTCATACTGTGACGCAGCAATGATTCACACATTTCTTATAGTTCACTGACTGATAATTATGTAAGTATTTTTTTAATGGGAGAATGTTTTGCGTATCTGAAATTGTTTAGCCTCAATGAAATGAACAGATTAATAATGCAATATCTGAGTAGCGTGAAGTAAACATTTGGGGATAATGTCAGTTACTGTGGATAATGTGTGTTAATATATTGCTAAAAAATGTGCTTCAGTGCACAATAAAAATTAATAATAAGATAACTTCCATGTAAGTATACGCGCACTAGGGTGGCTTTTTCACAAAAAGGTGGTACCTATCGCAGTTCACGAAAAGAGGAACAAGCGAAGTTACCACTAAGAAGGTAAGAAGAATACAGTAACAGAATGGACGATGTGGGTTCTAAGAATGAGGTTATGGTCGGCGTGAGTGAGACTGGGCAGCAAATTGATTAAAAGACGGATGTATTCAATTATGGACGGATTAAACGATGAATTCATTAAAGAATAAGTTGATTAAATAGTGGGTCAATGGACGTACGGAAAGATGGATGGGTTTGAATGCCTAGATGGATGGTGTTAATAAAAGGGATGGATAGATGTAGCCATAGATGGATGCATGGGATGGGTTGATGCATAGGATACATGGATGCAGCGGTAGATGAGTGGAAGGACGGACGGACGGTGGGACGGACGGATGGATGGAATTGATATATGGATGGATACAGCAGTAGATGCTTGGATAAATAAATTAATATCTGGATTGATTAAAATAATGGTTGGAGGAATTGTTGGATCCAGGCGATGCATGAATGGAGGGAATGCGATTGGATGGTTGGATGGATGGATGTAGTAATGGACGGATGGTTGGGTGAATAATGAATGTCTTGGTGGGTGAATGGGTTGAAATGATGTTTGGATGGATGGACGCATCGGTAGATAGGTAGAGTTTTGGAAAGCTGGTTGGCTGAATGAAGCAAAGGATGGTTGGATGATTGAATGACTGTCTTGGCAGAAGGACGTAATAAAATGATCGGGAGGATGACTGAATGGGATGGCTGCATCGATGAACAGCTGGATAGATGGATGGACGGCAGTCCAGCCAGCCGGGTGTCGAGCGCGAGTGTGTGTGTGTGTGTGTGTGTGTGTGGAGCGGGGGCGTTGGCTGCCGGGCAGTAGCGAGCGTGGGGCGTGTGTGTGTGTGGGGGGGGGGAGAGAAATGGGCCGCCCCCGAGCCACGCGCGCTGCAGGGGGCCTTGGCGCAACAGGAGGCCGAGGCGCGGCGATGGCCGCGGAGGATAGACGCCCCCACAGTGAGAGAGGAAGCCGAGAGACGGGATAACACGTAGGTAGAATTACTGGGCGCAGAGGAACAGTGACACTTAAATACGAGCAGAGAGACAAACGAACAGTATAACCCGGTAGAAGGTGAGGAGGTACATTCGATTGATTGATTGATTGTTAGCGATTCCACGCACCAACTACGGAGAACCTTAGTGTAGTTCATGTTTTACTCGGGAGGTGGCAGTTATCTTCCGCATATGGTGAGATCCGGAACAGGATGGCGAGTCGGCTAACGGGGTTCCCCCAACCAGGTATCTCCCTCCAGCGTGACACCGCCCCGACTAGGACATACTCTAAGCTTCCATGGCCGGCATGTGTGGTAGTGTAGGCACATAGACAGTGACTGAATTCGAACTAGGTAACAAGCTACTATGGAAAATCCTGCCACCGTGTGGAGTGCAACCCTAGGACCTCGCAGTCAGAGGCAGTGCAGTGACATCAACTGAAGCTCTGAACCATCTCTCCACATTCCAGGATTCCTGTAGGAAACATGTGATAAAAATGCGAGAGAACTTGTGAGTTCACAAGTGAACATACGTGAACATGCAAAGGAACATACAATGAACACTTCATATGTATTCTTAAATTATATTTACATCGATCGCTTTCGACCTAGGTTACAAACTAGAGGGACGAAGTGAATAACAAGAGAGGGGAATATTCCAGGAGGCATGAAGGGAATGTACATGGAGTAGCGAAGGACAGGACCGGGAGAGGTGGCTCAGGGCATCAACTGATGTCACTGCGGTGCCTCTGACCGGGAGGTCCTACGGTTACACTCCCCACGGTGGCAGCATTTTCCACACTACCTACACAGCTAGGTTACGAGCGAAGTTACTGGGAGAGGTGGCTCAGGGCATCAACTGATGTCACTGCAGTGCCTCTGACCGGGAGGTCCTAGGGTTACACTCCCCACGGTGGCAGCATTTCCCACACTACCTACACAGCTAGGTTACGAGCGAAGGTACTGGGAGAGGTGGCTCAGGGCATAAACTGATGTCACTGCAGTGCCTCTGACCGGGAGGTCCTAGGGTTACACTCCCCACGGTGGCAGCATTTTCCACACTACCTACACAGCTAGGTTACGAGCGAGGTAACTGGGAGAGGTGGCTCAGGGCATCAACTGATGTCACTGCGGTGCCTCTGACCGGGAGGTCCTAGGGTTACACTCCCCACGGTGGCAGCATTTCCCACACTACCTACACAGCTAGGTTACGAGCGAAGGTACTGGGAGAGGTGGCTCAGGGCATAAACTGATGTCACTGCAGTGCCTCTGACCGGGAGGTCCTAGGGTTACACTCCCCACGGTGGCAGCATTTTCCACACTACCTACACAGCTAGGTTACGAGCGAGGTAACTGGGAGAGGTGGCTCAGGGCATCAACTGATGTCACTGCGGTGCCTCTGACCGGGAGGTCCTAGGGTTACACTCCCCACGGTGGCAGCATTTCCCACACTACCTACACAGCTAGGTTACGAGCGAGGTAACTGGGAGAGGTGGCTCAGGGCATCAACTGATGTCACTGCGGTGCCTCTGACCGGGAGGTCCTAGGGTTACACTCCCCACGGTGGCAGCATTTCCCACACTACCTACACAGCTAGGTTACGAGCGAAGGTACTGGGAGAGGTGGCTCAGGGCATAAACTGATGTCACTGCAGTGCCTCTGACCGGGAGGTCCTAGGGTTACACTCCCCACGGTGGCAGCATTTCCCACACTACCTACACAGCTAGGTTACGAGCGAAGTTACTGGAAGAGGTGGCTCAGGGCATAAACTGATGTCACTGCGGTGCCTCTGACCGGGAGGTCCTAGGGTTACACTCCCCACGGTGGCAGCATTTCCCACACTACCTACACAGCTAGGTTACGAGCGAAGGTACTGGGAGAGGTGGCTCAGGGCATAAACTGATGTCACTGCAGTGCCTCTGACCGGGAGGTCCTAGGGTTACACTCCCCACGGTGGCAGCATTTTCCACACTACCTACACAGCTAGGTTACGAGCGAAGTCACTGGGAGAGGTGGCTCAGGGCATCAGCTGACGTCACTGCAGTGCCTCTGACCGGGAGGTCCTAGGGTTACACTCCCCACGCTGGCAGCATTTTCCACACTACCTACACAGCTAGGTTACGAGCGAAGGTACTGGGAGAGGTGGCTCAGGGCATCAACTGATGTCACTGCAGGGCCTCTGACCGGGAGGTCCTAGGGTTACACTCCCCACGCTGGCAGCATTTTCCACACTACCTACACAGCTAGGTTACGAGCGAAGGTACTGGGAGAGGTGGCTCAGGGCATCAACTGATGTCACTGCAGGGCCTCTGACCGGGAGGTCCTAGGGTTACACTCCCCACGGTGGCAGCATTTCCCACACTACCTACACAGCTTGGTTACGAGCGAAGGTACTGGGAGAGGTGGCTCAGGCCATAAACTGATGTCACTGCAGTGCCTCTGACCGCGAGGGCCTAGGGTTACACTCCCCACGGTGCCAGCATTTTCCACACTACCTACACAGCTAGGTTACGAGCGAAGTTACTGGGAGAGGTGGCTCAGGGCGTCAACTGATGTCACTGCAGTGCCTCTGACTGGGAGGTCCTAGGGTTACACTCCCCACGGTGGCAGCATTTTCCACACTTCCTACACAGCTAGGTTACGAGCGAAGTTACTGGGAGAGGTGGCTCAGGGCATCATCTGATGTCGCTGCAGTGCCTCTGACCGGGAGGTCCTAGGGTTACACTCCCCACGGTGGCAGCATTTTCCACACTACCTACACAGCTAGGTTACGAGCGAAGTTACTGGGAGAGGTGGCTCAGGGCGTCAACTGATGTCACTGCAGTGCCTCTGAACGGGAGGTCCTAGGGTTACACTCCCCACGGTGGCAGCATTTTCCACACTACCTACAAAGCTAGGTTACGAGCGAAGTTACTGGGAGAGGTGGCTCAGGGCGTCAACTGATGTCACTGCAGTGCCTCTGACCGGGAGGTCCTAGGGTTCCACTCCCCACGGTGGCAGCATTTTCCACACTACCTACTCAGCTAGGTTACGAGCGAAGTTACTGGGAGAGGTGGCTCAGGGCGTCAACTGATGTCACTGCAGTGCCTCTGAACGGGAGGTCCTAGGGTTACACTCCCCACGGTGGCAGCATTTTCCACACTACCTACAAAGCTAGGTTACGAGCGAAGTTACTGGGAGAGGTGGCTCAGGGCGTCAACTGATGTCACTGCAGGGCCTCCGACCAAAGGGTCCTAGGTTCGAGTCCGGACGGCGGAAGAACTTTTCACACTAACTGGGTCGCTGTATGGAGGAGAACTGTAGCTGTGATCGGAAGTTTTCCTTGGTTTCTCTGATCCACACCATGCGAGTGCCAGAGCAGTATCTTAACGCGATCTTTCCTACTTCTTTCCTCACCCCTTACTCACTTACACTAACATGTAGTACAGTACCACTCATGGCCGAAGACCGGTCAGGAACTTAGAGATGGTCCCGGCTGGGGCGGTGATCTGCTAGTGGGAGACACCTGGTTGGGGGAACCCCCGCTATCGAACGTTATGTCGAAGTCGTATCTCACTATCCAGCGGGGGAAGATCACTGTCGTCTTCCAAGAAAAACAGGCACTACACGTACGGGAATAATGAGTTCGCTACTCGACGCGCAACGCGCACGGAACCAGTAACAACCAAACATCCAGGAGTCTAGCGAATAAGATATTGTAGATTTGATACTTCTGCTGCCTTCTACGCAGTTGAAAGTTTGATTAAAAACGAGGAGAAACCAGAAATATGTGTCAAATGAAATAGACGTGTGCATAGACCCTACAATGATTCCATGAACAATTCAAGATCTGCCCTGAAGCTGTAATACAGTATGAAGCTATTTCCACTTTCAAAAGAAAGATTTATTTTCGCACTAGTTTCATTTAGTTTGTTTCAAAATTGGCATTAACATCGACGAGTATTAGTATTAGGATAAAGTCGACATTTTCTTTTATATGTACGTAAAACAATGCGAAAAGTGATGAATTTTTTCAAAATTTTGCTTTTGTTATCGGGGTGCGGAAAAAAATTGAAAAAATGCTCATAAGCATTACGACATTTTAACAGAACTTGTATATCTTTTGGAATGGAACAAAGAGGAAGATAGAAAATATGGACACTGAATGTACGAAAAATAGTAAATCGCAGAGAAATATCACGTACAAGAACTATAATAGTACTATAAACTACCTGCTTGGTAAACTGTATATTTGAAACTACAAAATCGGCCAGAGGGAAGCCTTGTGCAGGCACAATATTAACACTAAATTTGTCAAGGGCTTCTTTTTATTTGCATAATTTTGATACGACCATTAATTCACATTATAATTAATTCCACCTTTTTTTTACTTTCGCCACTTGTTTCAAAAGTGTTTACGTAGTTTCAGCATTATTACGTTGACATTTGAAAACGGACATTTTGCACAAGACAGATTAACATCGCATTCCGTGATCGATTACTCGATTTAATTCATCCCACAGTAAGCTTACAGGTGCTGACACCCAACGCCATGACCACTATCGCCCCCGAAGATCTCCAGGAGGAGAAAGTACACCCGCCCCTCGATTCGGCAGCCCCGCCTCCCCCAACACCCCTGCCCGGACGATGGAGCGCTCCAAATAAATGACACTCGCGCCGGCGTGCGATACGATCGACTGCCGGCGATCGACTGATCGACTGGTCGAAGCGGGGCGTGATGGAGCGAGCGGTCGTGCTAGGAAGGGGGAGAAGGTGGCAGAGGCGGAGGTGACAAACGCGGGGCATTGTGAGGCCGATACACCTTTAAAATGATTGATTATTTTGGGTGTCCTGGCGCGTCAACTGCCAAGGTCATTAGTTGTAGTCGTAAGAGTAGTGCATGTTTTTTTTCTCGGGAGGCGGTGGTGTTATGTATCCGCTGGATAGAGAGATCCTGCACCGACCTACACGTTGACTAGTGGGCTTTTCCCTAACCAGGTATCTCCCAACAGCGGGGCACCGCCCCTGCCGGGACAAGTTCTAAGCTCCTGACGGGTCTCCCGGCATGTGTAGGAGTGTAGGGCATGTTAGTGTTTGTGTAAGTGAGATGTGAAGATAGGACAAGGAAGAGGAAGGAAAGATAGTGGGCGGTCCGTGGCCCGTTTGTTAGGGTACTGCTCTGGCATTCGCCTGGTGTTGTACTTAACCATCACAGCCGGGAAGAGCTCTAAGCTCCCCACCGGTCTCCCGCCATGTGTGGAGTGTGGTGCATGCTAGTGTAAGGGGTGATGATACTGCAAGGAAGAGGAAGGATAGATCGTGGGCGGTCCCTGGCCCGTTTTCTTAGAGTACTGCTCCAGCATTTGCCTGGTATGATAAGAGAAAAAGTGGAAAAATTCCTCTCAGAGCAACCGGCGGCTACAATTCTACTCCAGACAGCGGCTGAATGAAACTTAGGTCGACACACTTCCCACCATTGAGAGTGAAACCCTAGCATCTCGCAGTCAAAGGCAAAGTAGGCACATCAATTCATTCCCTGTGCCACCTACCCACTTGCAGCTGTCCAGAGCCCCCCTCCCTCTTAGTAATGCGTGTTGCCATTTACATCTCGGTATTGCTGAAGTGAATTTCGAGCGAGAGGTGTAATATTTGAAGTAGTGGTGGAACCTCCGATCTAGACGTTCAGAGACCATTATATGATGAAGTTCTGTAGGTCGTAACACCGGGAGAGTGTGGCTCAGTGCATCAACTGATGTCACTGAAGTACCTCTGACCGGGAGACAATTCGATTCTAAGTTGAATTCCCAACAGTGGCAAAATTTTCGACACTAGTTCTTCGGCTCTGTCGAATTCAGTCTCCCTCTGGAGGAGAATTCTAGAAACCGGCTGCTCTGATCGGTAGTTTTCCGTGGTGTCTCCGATCAACACCAAGCGAATGCCGGAGCAGTCCACCAGCAAATGGGCCACGGACCGCGCGCAATCTTACCTTCCTCTTCCTTTCCCATCTTCGCCCCTTAAACACACACTATCATGCACCACACATGCCGAGAGACTGGTCGGGAGTTTAGAGCTTGCCGCGACTAGGGTGGTGCCCCGCTGGTGGGAGATACCTGGTCGAGGGAAACCCCGCTAGGAAACGGTAGGCCGGATCTCGCCAACCTTCGTGGGAAGATCACCTCCACCTCCCGAGGGGCAAGTGCACCACACTTACGGGACAAATAAAGTCTGTAGTTGGCGCGCCCGGAGTCACTAAGAACCAACCATCCTAGATCGTGAGACGCGATCTGTGGAACGGGTCCCGCAGGGCCCACAGACGCCGACGCCGACGCCAACGCCGACGCCGACGCCAACGCCGCCTGGCGGCCATGATGAATGCCCTCGCGGGGGTGGCGGCAGACAAGCCGTGTCGACAGCCGGAATCGATCACGGAGAATCGATAGCGCCCCGACGGGTGTTGTTCAACGATACGTGGGTGGAGGAGAAGGAGGAGGCTGCGGCGTGGTGTAATGTATTCACGTAATGAGAACATTGTCGGATTGTCAGTCCGCGTTCCTTGAGAAACGAAACAGGTATACTCTGGCTCTCTTTAACGACACCTTACAGTATTTCATGTGATATCTAAATCCATCTCGAAAGTACAGTGCATTTATGAACCGTTAACATTAATAATTAACTTTAAAGCTTACACTGGATGTAAAGCGTTAAAAGACATTCGAACCACGATAGGGCACCCGCAATACATCGGAAGACGGTATCACTCAAAATTGAAAATTGAATACAGGAATCAAGAAACTGACGTAGCAAAATACTCCTTTACCAACTGGACAATAACTGACTGGAACAATCTACGTGCTGCCGTATTGGCGACTATTATCTCTAGTGTGCGATGCTTCTGGAATCGTCTACAGAATTGCCTATGATGGTAATATTTTTGTGTTGTACTCTTAGTAGTTTCTAATTAGTTATTGTGCATTCCCTATAATATTTAATCTTTCCTTTGTCTTTATGTTTTATGTTCTGTATGAATACTGCCATCGAGCGAAAGCTCATTAGAAGGAAAATATTATTATTATTATTATTATTATTATTATTATTATTATTATTATTATTATTATTATTATTATTATTATTATTATTATTATTATTATTATTATTATTATTATTACTATTATTTAAAAATTTATTAGAAGCTATAAATCATTTCTACTTAAAAATGCAGTTCATATCACTCATTGTAATGTCCACCTAAAAATTGTGTTTTCCAAGTCAAAAACTGTTAAAAATTATTTTCCAAACTTTAGAACCAAATGCACAGCAACACTCTACGACAGTCTTATATAATCTTCCCTAGACGCTTTTCCTTAGAGTTTTGGTTCAATATTAAGGGATGCTATTGGTTTATAGCTGCTTTTGCCTTTAGTATTCTACTCAAAATAACAACACAATTTTACAACACAATTTGCTGATATTTGCTTGCATAGATAAGTTATATTCTGAAAGGATTTCACTTCTGATTCGTGGATACTGCCAACATTTTCATTTTTGCACTACGATCATTAGAGTTTATAGCTTCCAGACAGTAGATAATGATACTGAGGTATGTGATGGATATAAAAAAATAATAATAATTTGATAATGTTCGCACGTTTATTCAAACTGGGAATGGAAACAATCTGTTATTAATAAAACAATAGCCATTGCCCAGGTTTTAGGGTTTTACACCCGCACCGTACTTCAATAACACGCGGTAGATGTTGCATAAATAGTCCGTTAAGCATCTGTTGCGGATCTGATTTTGCATTTAGATGCGCTTCAAAACATATCAACATTTATAATGCAGAAGAACTAATCGTTTCCTCTATCCGGGTAATTCATTTTCTTGTAACACCTCATTTGTTACTATTAGTACGCCGCAAAGTAACTACAGTAACAGAAAAGTTGATTTATAAATGTTCGTGAGAAAACATCACGGTTTATTTGACGTGTGTGAGAATAAAATTCACATTTAAATGTTCACAATGCCTCTATAGCATCGTTGACCGAGAAAACCTACGATTCATGCCCCGGCGGTGGCAGTTTTTCTTCAGTAGCTCCCCTCCTCGGTCAAATTCTGGCGCTGTCTGAAGGAGAATTCCAGCAGCCAGCTGCTCTGATGGATAGATATCCGTGGTTTCTCCGATCAACACCAGGCGAATGCCGGAGTAGTACCCTAACAAACGGGCCACGGACTGCGCGCGATGTTTCCTTCCTCTTCCTTGTCCTATCCTCTCCCCTTACACTAGCATGCACCACACTCCACACATGGCGGGAGACCGGTGGGGAGCTTAGAGCTCTTCCCGGCTGTGATGGTTAAGATCACCACCAGGCGAATGCCGGAGCAGTACCCTAACAAACGGGCCACGGACCGCGTGGGATCTTTCCTACGTCTTCCATGTCCTATCCTAACCCTTTACACACACGTACACTAACACGCACTACAATATCCACACATGTCAGGATACAGAGGGAATCTCCAAGAGGCATGTAGTTCGGTTCCGAATACCACGTCACAGCGGGGGAAGGACACTGCACACGGATCTTGCACTACACTTACGGGACCAATGACCTTCGTAATTGACGCGCTTGTAATCAAATCTCACTCAGAGTTTGGCTCTGGGCTCGATAAAAGCCCAATAGAGATGGAAACGAGTAGTGTAGTGAGCACGTGTCTTCAGAACCCGATGACAAATGAAGGTTGCGGGGGTGGCGTACCACGATACCTGTTCGAGTATCGATCAAACGGTCGAGATAATGGTGACGAACCCGCTACGATATTGACAACATGAGGTGTGCGAATATCGGATCAAAAAAAGCACCTGTGAAGTGCGACATTTAATGAGTCAATTACAAGTACAGATGTCTACTTGACTGCCAAGATTACAGGTAACTCTTCGTCCAACATAGAGAAGATTCAGGACTTTTTAGCAAAAAAGATTTAGATAGATGTATCTAAATTAAATTAATGCAAAGAAAAATGAAAAAAATTAGAGAAGTGATACTAAAACTTAAAATTACATATTTAAGTTTATATTGATGTGAAATAAGGCTGGTGTGATTTCAGCAAAGCTGACATTTTGTTTTTCTTCGTAAAAAGAGGCATTTTGAAGCGAATGAACCATGTTGAAAGTTTCGTACATAAAATATAACTTTCCATTTTGCCATATGTTGGTTGTTTTCGCGACATTAACAACACTAATGATTTTAGACCTTTCATTCATGGAGAGGAGGGTGATTAAATACGTACTTTATAACACTTTCGTATGTTTGAAAAAGAAAAATAGTAATCAAGTATTACAATCAAAATATAATCCGAGATTACTTTACAATTTCAAGTGTTCGACGAATCATTTTTAAGTCACTATTGTCTCAAATATTACTATCGTGTTTCTGTATCGAATGTGTTGGTTCCCAAATTATTTAATAAAATTAAAAATAAGATATTAAAGTATTTAAATAGGAAATAAAATATTGAAATTATTGTAAATAGTATAAATAGTATAATGAATACAATTAACAACACGATTGTTATAAGGAATATAATATTCTATGACCAATAACATACATTTATACGTAATTCAATAAACGTACAATACAGTGACCTTTTCGCATAAGAAAAACCAATAAACTATGCAAAATATGTGAAATGTGCCACTAGAGTGTGGTGTCATTATCAAAACGGAAAAACTTTTACATCATAACTTTTAAAAACCAAAACCAAAGTAGCTGGTTCGTAAGTTACGAGAGTAGGACGACCATCCGAAGGCTACATTGATAACCATACACCTCTCTCTTCCGCTGCCTAGGGCTCAAGCTCCAACAAAGCTTCGAAGCCATTTCCTTCTTTTTCTTCCGAGTCCGTCCTGTCGACGGCATACCAGCAGTCGGGGACCTCCACCTCGCGATGGGGCGAACGATATCAAAATATTGGGGGACAACTTTCTTTCTCTGCCCGTCCTCTCCCTCCAGCCCGCGATAAACGCGTCGACAGCTCGGTCGATCGATCGACAGGTATCGATAACGCTCGGAACGTGACGCGTTGCGACCTCTCGAAGTGCGGCACCGGGCGGAGGCGACATCCCGCGGTCAGCGCTTCATCCCGACGCTCAGCAGCGTTGAGCTCGGAATTCAAGTGTAGGCCTGAAACAGGGCCTTGAAACAGGAATATAAACTGGCCGATTCTTGTACGTGGTAACCGGGTAAGAAGAATGTGTTGGTTCGTACGTGTGGGTGTTCTCGTGTGTTCTCAGGGGTGTGTGAGGTGTTTTCGGAGGTGTTCTCATGTCTGTATCCGAAGGTAAGAAATATATCGAGAGAACTTCTATGAGATCGGAAAAGGTGCACGCCTACCATTTTGAGTGAAAAAGAAGAATATAAAGAATCTTCTGAGCGAAAGTTCGAAACAAAGTGAAGCGCTATGCCAAATAACGAAGAAACAGAAGGAAACGAATTAGAAGAAAAGAATGAAAAACTGATGAATAGGGGGAAGAAAAGAGGAAAAGAATGAGGAGAGAAAGAAGAGGAAAGAGAAGGAATTGGAAGAAAGGAAAGAAAATAATGAAGAGAGAGGGGAAGAAAGGGCCGGAGGGGAGGAAAGAAAAGGAATGAGAAGAAACAGAAGAGAAATGCGAAAGGGAAAGAGATGGAAGACGTAGGGAAGAAGAATGAGTAATGTTAGGTAAAGAAGGAGAAAGAGAAGGAGACATAAATGGTAAGGGAGTGAGGAGGAGAGAAACAAGAAGAGACGGGAGACATAGGGAAGGAAAGGAGACGTAGGAAGAAAATAGGGAAGAAACATGAGCAGAGAAAGGAGGAGGGGGATAATGAGAGGAAGACAACGGGAAGAAACTAATGAAGAGAAAAAGTGCAGAAGAGAAGGAGAAGAAGAAAGAAAAGGATAATATGCAGGAGAGGAAGGAGAAGGGGGAAAGAGAAGACTGAGAAGAAAAAGAGATGAGGAGAGAAAGAACGGGATGAGGAGAGAAAGAAGAGGATACGTAGGAGAAGAAAAAGGTGATAATGAGAAGAGGAGGGAGAAGGGGGGAGAAGAAGAGATGGAGAAGAAAGAGGAGAGAACGAAAGAGGAAGAAGAGAAGGAAAGGAGGAGGAGGAGGTGAAAAGAAAAGCCAAGAAAGGCAAAGAAGGAAGAGGAGGAGGCGGAGAAGGATGTCCAAGCGTGCGTAAGAGTGCTCTGGGCGGGCGCGCGGCCTTTCCAGGTCTTCGCGCAAAAAGCCACGGCCTGAGGGGGGAGGGCGAGGGGGGGCGAGGGAGGGGCGCAGCGGGCGCCGCGACGCCGGTGGTCCGATCCGCGCAGCCACAATTAAATTACGGCTAATGAGCCCCCGACCCCTTTGTCCGGACGCCAACGCCGCCCCAAGGGTGGATTCGCCAGCCACGGAGAAAGAGAGAGAGAGCAAGGAGGGAAGGCAAGGAGAGGGAGACGGCGAGGAAGGGAGGGAAGCCACGGTGGAGAAGAAGGGGAGAGAGAGGAAAGAAAGGGAAAGAGAGGAGAGAGAGTGCGGAGGGAAGTAAATGATGAGAGGGCGGAGAGAGAAGGTGAGAAGAGAGAGAAACGACGAAAGAGATAGGGAGGGGGAATTCGCGAGCGAGAGATGGTGTGATGATGACGTGGAGGGAGAAGAGAAGAGAGGAAAGGGGAACGAAAAAAGGGAAAGGGAAAGGGAAGAGCAGGAAGGCAAGGGAAGGATGGCATGTACAGAGGAAGGAGAGAGAAATGCAGAGAGAGAAGAGAAGAGGGAGAGGCGAAAGGGCGGGAGGTGACAGTGAAGAAGAAATGGAGAGAAGGAAAGGGAAAGTTAGGAAAAAGAGAGAAGAGTGAGGGAGAGCACGGAGGGATGGAAATGTTTAGAGGGGCAGAGGAAGGAGAAAGAAATACAGTGAGAGAGAAGAGAAGGAGAGGGAGAGTGGGTTGGATTTGTGAGCAGCGGCCCCATGTAGAATGAAGAGTAAAGTAGTCGAGAGACGAGAGAGCCTGTGAGGAGGAGAAAAAAGTGATGATGACAGGAAAAATAGTTTCAAAAACTCGATAAATAAGAGAGAAAATGAAATGTAAGAGAAGCAAAACAGATCAGAAGAAAGAGGAAGGTTTAGAGACAGAAGATGTCAGAAAGAAGAAGAGAAAGACAGAAAGAAAGGAAGAGGTGGAAATAGTATTGGATGGAGGAAGAAATAAACTGAGAAAGAAAGTAAGAAAGAAAGGGTGATGAAAGAGTGTGGAATGAAGCAAAGGATGAAGTGTTAAGAAGCGGGAGAGAGGAGAGGAGAGTTAGATGGAGAGAAAGAATGAAATACTGAAAGAGGAAGAAGGTAAGATACATGAAGAGCAAGAAAAGAAAAGAGATAAAAGGTGAGAAAAATACGAGGGGTAGAGATACGAGAGAGGAGAAAGGGAAAGGTAGATTAGGAAAACAAACAAGTCACGACTAGCGACGTAAAAACTAGGATTGATAGATATAAATTAGTACACCGTCAGAATAAGGATATAAAAATGCACATAGTGCGGAGGTAGAATGAAATTTGTCCGGTTAGTTCCCTCATGAGCCAAACGCATTTACTAATTCCCGACCCAACTTTATCTATTCCGCTAATGGTGAACTAACTGTGAACTCGGTCTGGGAAGGTGCCACCTCAGCTCCATCCCGAAGCGTCGCAAGAAAGAAGAACAAAAACCCGGCTGAAGTTACGCCTACTGGATGGAAGGTGCCTTCTGCTATATGATGGCACTCGTAAACCTCCCCCCATCAGACCTCGTTACGACCTGTGGTTGCAAAGCGGAGGTGTGCTTGTGTGTACACAACGGAGACAAAATTGCCGTTCCACGAAAACGCTGCTACGAGCTATAATTATTAAATGAAACCGACGGAAAAACACTAACGTTCTGACATACTTCTGGAAGTTAAACGCCGCTTGTGCTGCAAGTGCAAACCCTATACTGTTCCCTAAATTTCACATCAAGCACACGAAAACGGGAATAACACTACTAAAAGGAATTTTTATTTTTAATTCTGTAAGTATACTCTGGTAGTGAAAATATGTTTCGAAAAAATAGAAATCGAAAATATTATAGCACAGTTGGTATATTTTAAGAAGATTTTAATAGTTAATTGATTTTTAAAGAAAAATGTCAAAATATATATGAAATTTTAGTTTAAAATATCCCTTCTTAGATAAATGGCCTACATATACAAATTTTCTTAAACAATGAAATATACTAAACCCTTCTTAGTTTTCAGAAGTATGTTTGCTGAACAAAACATATTATACACTGAACTCATTTTGAACGTTCAGTTAGAGTTAAGTTAGAGTTTGCTATCATTTCTTACAAAATTGCAAAAAAACAGAATTTAACGAATGGTGCATGGGTAATGCTTAGTGATTATTGTATTTACGAATGAAATTACTATAATGTACATCAGTTTACTGATTTGTCTGGGGTATGTAAATACGATATTCTATGATTAATATATTTGTTTCTTTCGAAAAACACAAAGAAAGTACCTCTTTGCATCGAACTTTCCTGTATGCTGGTGAAGCAGTTACCGAAACGCTGCCAAACCAGGCATTTTCTTTGCTATAACATCATCAATTTTTATCTGCACCCTTTATTTGCTTAATCAGGAATCAGTCCAATGGATTATTTTTCCGTTTTCATCTAATGCGGTCAATACAATTAAGCGTTTTAGAAGTTTTAGATATGTATAAGTTTATAAATGATTAACAAGCGCACTTATGTGATATATAAACTAGGTGTGCAATGTAGCATGACCTATACTCCCTTTCATAATATTATATAAATGTAAGACCTACAAAATTCTTAATCCTACAAAATAATTTTTTTACCATCCTCTGTGAAAACTCATCCAATTTTTTTCTTTTACATTTTTATTCGAATGAAATTGTAAGATATTGTAATATACAAGTGAAGTATAAGTATGTTGAGAACAATGAAATATGTTGAGATGTGTGTACAAAATGGGCTATGCGTAGTACAGATTATAGTATTTTAATACCAAAACTGACCAATTCAAAGCAACCAACATTAAAATTTTTCTTGTGGTACATATTAAAAAATGCTCCCAAAGAAATAATAGATTTTATGGGTTTCATATAGTTTTGAAGAAAGAATAACAAATGAAATGGTTGCAAGACCATTCAAGACGTTAGAACACAAATTATAGACATCAACATGCGGAAAAAGTAACATTTATTCTCTTATCACTCTTAATTACGACAGGGTTTTTTTGAGATCTTACTCAAATTTCTATAACTACTTAAAACACCACTTCAAGTAAAATGCTTTGCATTGTATAATTCGCTTATAATGCACACTTATTTACAAGAAATTCCTCAGCGTTTTTAAGAATGCTCTACCTCTTCTGTTGTGTCTACTGTAATGAACGTGATCTGTCTCTCTAGCAAATTAATGTGATCTTCATTTCTTTTTATATTTCCAGGCTATTATTCATTTTTTCTTTTCCTATTCCACCAGCCATTGCCCAACGTCGGCAATCTTTTGCATGGCATTCTGGTCTGCAACACTTTTTCAGAAATAATAAAGCCAATGCAATATATTCATACTAAAATATACAGAGTTATTTTCTTCCACTATGTTAAAATCACTATGAACCGCAACCTCAAATATTACACTACACCATTCCCTTTTTGAAAACACGATATTACTTTTAGCTTACTTTGGAGTAAACTGGATTCTCATCAGACACTGCAGGTTTTAATAATTTTATTTGCACCCATTATTCATTCTTGCGTATTCTCATTAAAATTCTTTGCGCATAGAAGCAACTCTCATAGACACTGCCCTGCCCCTTCTCCTTAAATACCGTTTCTTTTTAACAATATTGGCCAAAAGGAGCCTTTAAACCGAATAACTGAAAGTAACAGTAGCAAATATTAATCTTAAGAGCATATATAAACTTTTATATAACCGAAGTTGTTTTTCATTAACTGTAGCCTACATAGAGTTAACAATCAGTTTAGCAAACCTTCCACCAATTAAGCTAAAAGAGATATGAAATGAAAAAGATAAGATATAAAATTCTGGCTACCTAATTGTATAGAAAACATGTGTATTAATTTTGTTCGAAAAGTGCTTGAATGTGTTTGAAAAAACTGCTCTTATTTATGAATGGAACCAATCACTCAATTAAATTTATATTCACTGAAAAGAAATCGCGGATAATCATAGAATCATATCCATCGGCCTGAAATCCAAGAACACGAAGTTCTTTTCATGACAGATTCTTTTTTCTTTCTCGATAGAATGAAAAAGACATAGTATAAAAAACCAAGTAATTTTATTATCTCTTAATCCGTATTACTCTACCATGTGTAAATAACAGGTTGGAGACACTAACCAAAAACATACCATATTCTTAACCTCAGAACTTAAATCTCAAAATCCTCATTTTTAAACTCCCAAATTTGATTTAAACCAAAGTTTTAATATTGTGACACCGAAAATTCATGAAGGAAAGAAATGGAAACATTGTACTGACTTACTTGTCCAGCAAACGCGAAGGGACAATTTTGTATATTTTCTACTTCTTCACAGTTGAAGTGAACAGCTTTCCTAATAGTTGGAGCAATTGCGTGGCGGTACAAACTTTATCGATGTACCATACAATTCTGTATTTTTCGGTGAATGAGAATTTGCGAATAAAGTAGCATTTGAAATTTCAAAGCTCATGTAATTCCAAAATAATTTTTACATAATTTTTGTTCATCATTTCTGCCGCAGGACGAAGCGACAGAATGAACTTCCCCCTCTATCTCTCTCTTTCTCTCACTACATATATAATTGTTAGTTTCATGCTATTCAATCTAAACTTTATGGACATGAATATGATATTTAAGATGTACGATTTTCTTACCAGGAACCATTAATATGGACCGGAAAAGAGCAAACAATGATTATTTCGTAACTCGTGAACTGCTGTCATCATTCGATCCGCAAGTATAGTGCATGATATATCCCAGGATATTGTGGTGGTTCTCGCCGCTATAACGTGAGCAACAGCGCCGTTCTACACGTCGACTTGCGAGGTTTCCCTCTCCAGGTCTTTCTCCCCAGTGATAAAACCGCCGCAGCCAGAAGTAGCTCTAAACTGCCCACTGAATTCCCGACAGTGTGCGGTTGAGTATAGTTTAAAAGTATATGTGTGTATGTAAGAGGAGAGGTGGAGGCAAAGATGAACAACAGATCGCGCGTGTTCCGTGGCTGATTGATTGATTGTTAGTGATGCGTGGCGTGTCAACTATTACGGTCATTAGTCCCGTAAGTGTAGGGCATGTTTTTCACCCGTTCTATAGCGAGATTCGGTGCCGACTTACCGACGGCTAGAGGAGTCTTCACAACCAGGTATCTCCCACCACCAGGGCACCGCCGTACCCGGGACAAGCTCTGAGCTCACGAGCGGTTTCCCGGGATGTGTGGTAGTGTAGTGCATGCCAGTGAAAGTGTGTGTGTGTAAGGGATGAGACTAGGTCAAGGAAGAGGTAGGAAAGATCGCGCGGGGTTCGAGCCAGGTTTGTTAGGGTACTGTTCCGACATTCGCCTGTCATTAATACGAGAAACCACGAAATTTTGCCTTACTGTACAGCTAGCATCCAAGATTCGTCCCTGTCGGGACTCGAACACAAGGACGTGCCAGATAGGACATAAGAAATTTCTTCATTTCTATTACCACAGATTACTTAATATTCATACCCAATGTAATAGTCATTTACAACACGTCTCGTAGGACATCTTGTTACAAAACGAAATTGAAAAAGAGAAATAAACAAACGAAAAAGAAATCAAATAAATAATAAGATATTGCGATTCGAATATCGATTAACATTTTATCCATAGTGTACAAATTTTAATGAACAATAGAGTCTGTTTAAATTTTACCATTCTTCCTGAGAAATGTGACAAACGTATGATGAACTTACTAGTCATCAGGAAGCCACAGATTAGTTCAAAAACCTGTTACATTACGGAAATAATCATCTTTGTCAATAGGACGCGACATGACACGGATTATTGTACATGCATGGCAATAACTCTAATTACGAAACTGATCTGTTTCCTAATGTATGTCTTTAGAAAAAGTGGATTAACCTCGTTAAAATTATTTTCTTTTCTGTCTATAGAATTTTCAACTTTGACAGATTGTATTTGGTCTTTTATTTCAAACCCCAGAACATTTTTTTAAATACAAAATGATTGCAATATGTTATAGGTGATACATAAGATGAAGAGAAGCGGTTCTGAAACTATTTTCTTTTTGAGGCTTAAATGTCAAAACAAATATACTATGTTAATGAAGATACGTCTCGTATATTGACTTGTGTACACTGATATTATGTAATTCTTATATTTTGAAACTCTTGAAAGACATTTTTATGTCGAACAAGGAAAATATAAAATTTAAAAAAATGTAATTCTTCTGTTTAAATTTGACTAATGTTTATCATATTATATTATATTGTTTTGACATTTAAGCCCGAAAATGGAAATAATGATATTCCGAAACTTTGCTATTGCTATTGTGTATCACCTATGATATATTGCAATCATATTTCTATTATAAACAATTTACTGACTTTAAAATAAAAGACCAAATATAGTCTGACAAAGCTGTTTAGCCACATTGTTTGCATGAGTTAGAGAGGAAATTACCCAAACAAAGCCATCCTCACCCAGACGCCGAATCGACACCCGCACACCCACGCTCATTTGACGTGTGGTGGGCGGTGTGTGTGGTGATTGAGCCATCACCCGAGTGCATTGTATTCAACGCGGAACGTGCGTCGAATTTCGATCGCCGGTCGCCCAATGAAGCTTAGCAGCGCCCACAAAGCCTCGCGTATAAACTTATGAAAAGAGAAAAGAAGAGCCGGCGGAAATTGATAGTTAGTGGGCGGAGTTGGGAGTGGACGATTTTTACCGTCACTTGCTCAGGTGTTCAATCAGGCCGCTGATCCACCTCGACCAATCGCAACTTCCCGGTGATATTGAATTTATTTGACGCCTCCTTGTGACGTAGTCTACTGAACTTCATGTCAGGTTTTCCTTTCTTTTTCGTTTTGGTTTATTGTAATTTACATCGTGCTCTCAAAGTTCCTGTACAAATATTACCGGAACGAAAAAAGTAAGTGCTGAAATGAAGTCATTTTTTTTAAAAAAAAGGAAATTTAAAATGGTATTTGAAAGTTTTTGTAGGGAGTGTAATTTGCGTACTATATGCTAAAATCGTCAAGTTGAGAACTGCTGCACACAAGAAAATTCTACGGAATATTATCGCGTGGAAATAAGAGAGTTAACGAAAAAAATAGCCACAGCCTTGCTTCTACACTAACAAAACAAAAGAAGAGGTAGGCAAAACGTTCGCACTCTGAAACTGCAATTATGTACAGAAGCAAAACAAGAGGGGAACTCAGAATTTGCTCAATGGTTCAAAGGAAACTAGAATAAACACCGAATCTAGATGTTGGTCATTGACGCAAAAGCTGAAGTACAATATTTAGTCGTTTATAAATAAAAATGCAAATGGTACATATATTTCTGGTAATATTTAAATTAATATACTAGTGTAATCCCCTACTGAGTAGAAACAGCTATTTTAAGAGTGATAATCAATAATATACGCGTATGTTTCAAATAGAAGACCAGGAAAGAGGAGAATTTCGAGTAAATATTTCAGAAGCATTGAAATCACGTTAGAAACTAGTGTTTCTATTTCATTAAGTCACCGTAGTGTATCACATTAAAATAATAATAATAATAATAATAATAATAATAATAATAATAATAATAATAATAATAATAATAATAATAATAAAGCAACATAAATGATTTTGCGTTTTTAATTCATTTCAGTTTGAACAAAGTGATAGGATATGGTTCAATACTACTCATCAACAGTCCTTCATCGGCCAACAACCCACAGCAAAGCAAATTCGACCACCCACTCGCGAACACACAGCGGCAACACGCAGCCATTTGCCAACATCGGTGCTCCAATTTCGACTCCCAACCATCGCGGCCGACCAGATCCCACCACAGAAAAAGGAAAAAAAACCCACCGACCACATAATAACCCAATGTTCTAACACATGCAAATGCAGGGAAGTAAAAGTGAAATAGACTTGTATCCCAAAGTGTCCATGCCTCCTGCATGGCTGTAATGATCAGAAAAAAAAACGAAACAAAAAAAAACTTTCTGAGACGAAAAAAAACAACAAAAAGAAGCCTACGAGAAGAGAGAGAGAGAGAGAAACATCACAAGACTATCTTGATTGTCGTCATGATCCAATCACGTTAAATTACACATTATTAACTTTTTTATCTCGAGCCGAGATCTGCGGAGGATGAGAAGGAGGAGAAAAGAAGAGTAAGAAGCAGAAGCTGGGGAACGGAGGCTGCTTCCGTGGGTCGTTCGTTGATGGATTGAGTCCCCCACTGCCATCTGGCGGTAACAACCACAAATAGCCGGCGAGCCCTGTAGCCCCGTCGTGGCCTCAGGCCAAGAGCCGAGTCGCGTCGCGTCGCGTCGGACGTGCGAAGTGCCAACTTACCGGTGATAAATGACTCCGTTTACACCTTCAACATTTCCCCCAAGAGAGCAGCTCTTCGGATTGGTACGTGATTTATAGAGCCGAGATGGCCCCCTTGGGGTACACCCGGTGGGACCTATATGAAATATTAATGAGGCGATACTCTGGGCCGCCGCTAAGAGCCACCGACGGGAAAAATATTTTAGATAATGATGTTTTATAAATAATTACGTGTTATTTAGTTACCACTCTTGGAATGTGGGATGTTCGGCATAAATCATAGCAGTCGCAATTGAAGCACAAATGATCGTCCACCATTCAGCGTAAGTTTGGGTGATAGGCAGTGAAACGGGATTTTATCACACAGGAAACTTGTGATTTGCGAATTCAGAAGCTGATATATCTGGAGGAAGATCTACCAACGTGCTTCGGATTCCAGAGGCAACCGTTAACGTGATATTACTTTCGATTTGCTCTTGAATTACCAGATTAAGTGGCGTCAGTCGTCTTTTTCGCATGGAGTCCGAGCGAGTGAGATGATTACGATTGTCGTTTTTTTTGGTGCGCCTCCGCTAACGCAATCTGAGCTCGGGAAGAGAAACGGTACCTGAGATGCATTAGGATCTGACAAGCTGTTTTGCACGTGGGAAATTTGAAACAATCTTCTTTGAGGACACAGAGCACTTGCGAGCAGGGGGGGTGGTGTCTAAGTGAGCAATTTGGGCTGTTCTTGAAGACTTGCTGCGTGCGAAAGAGACTCGGGAAGCAGTAGAAATACGGATTGTGGCATTTCCGAAGAAAATAAAGACTTGTTGGCTTTAATCATCAATGTTACTACTGTTGTAGAAGACACTGCAATCATTCTCGTTGCTTGCTCTGGAAGGAACACTCAATTACACTCAATGGTTGAGACTAACTGCCGCTTCAAGAGGCATCGTGCTACTAAGAAGGAAAGAAAAGAGATAATAGGGCAGATTCTCTAAAAGGCATTTACTGACGTCAGTAATTGAGGCAAAACCTAACTTTCACACCTAGTATTTCAGTTACTTTCCGTACCTCTATTACTCGTCTATTGCGGTCTAGTTGTTTTATTGTACTTTTATTCGTTTAACCAAAATGTGGAAATTATTGATAGAAAAAGGCTGCGTTGAAAGTTGCAAGATAAGCGAAGAAACAAAAAACATTCGTAAAATGCTTAGAGATTGAAGAATAAGGAGCAGCAGCTTACTCTTCATTTTACCGCAGCAAATCATCAAATTCACGATACTACACTGTATGTTGGAAGAGGAATGAACACATGGTAAAAACCAGGAAAATTGGCACCAAATAAAAACAATTAAAACCTTAAATTTTGAAAGGCACTCTAAGGAAAGAAAAAATAAAAACAGAAAAAGGAGGTTGAGAAGGGCGAGAAGGATGTGAAGAAAGAGAAAAGATCGGAAATAGAATGATGAGAGAATGAATAGTATGGATAAAAATTAACATAAAAAGTGCAAAAACCATAAAAAGAAAGAGCAGAATGTGCAGAATGATAAAGATAAGCAAGAAAATCATTAGCAGTAGAAGAAAAGTTAGCAGAAGGAGTGTTGAAAGAAGTAAGGGTTGGGCGATAGCGAAAAAGAAAAAGCAATAAAAAAGATGAAATAAATAATGACAGATTCTTCAGTTGCCCTTGACACAATGTCTATCAGAATATCTCACTGGGAGATTCTAGAACGTTCGAGTTCCACGGTGGTGAATTTTCAACAGGTAGATCACAACGTAGGTTTGTCAACTTTAGGCGCAGTTTGCGATCGAAACGATCATAAGCTGAATAAAAAGTATTGATACCAGACAATATCTTTATTTATTTATCATAATAAAAAGGTATCTACCTCACCAGCGATCCAATTAATAACACATACACATATGCGTCATACTATCTCACAAATGGGTCCACCCATCGGGCGACTAGAGCCGGTCCCCGCTGGGGGAGATACCCGGTGGGGAAAAGGCAATGTGTAGGTCTGCACAGCACATTATGTTCCAGTGGGAAGGCACCTGTGTAACACACTCACCACACACACCAGAAGTGCACTGCACTTCATCACCTCAGTAGATCACGCGCACTCCATCCGTCCTCACAGCAGCCTAGAGATGAGTGTAAGGTAGGAGACAGGGAGGGGGGGAGAGAGAGAGAAAAGAAGAGGAAGAAAGGGAGAGAAAAACTGTAGAGAAAAATAAATAAACAAAGAGAGAACGAAAGAGAAAAGTGAGAGAAATATGTATCACAGAGGAGAGAGAAGACGAAAGAGAAAAGGAAGAAGAGGGGAAAATAGAGTGAAAGGAAGACATGATAAAAATAAATTAATGAAAAGGGAAATAAAGTAGAGAGTTATAGACACAGAAAAAAAGAGAAAACAAGTGAAAGAAGAAATAAACTGAGAGAAACAAAAAAGTATGAGAGAACGATACATGACAGAGTAGAGAGAAGACGAAAGTAGACAGAGAGAAAAAGAAAGGCATGGAAAAGGAAATAAAGAATGAGAGAGCAAGAGAGTGAGGAAGAGAGAAAGATGAGAAATAGAGAAAGAGTGAGGGAGGGAAAGAAAGAGTGAGTGAGGGAGAGAAAGAGAGCGAGAGAGATGAGACAGGGAGAGATGAGCAATAGAGAATGAGTGAGGGCAAGAGAGAGCGAGAGAGAGGGGAAGAGAGAGGGAGAGAGGGAGTGAGAGAAAGGGAGAGAGAGGAAGAGAGAGGGAGGGAGAGAGAGGAAGAGACAGAGAGGGAGAGAGAGGGAGAGAGAGCGAGAGAGAGCGTGAGAGAGGGAGAGAGAGGAAGAGAGAGAGAGGGAGAGAGAGGGGAAGGGAAAGAGGGGGGAGCGAGAGAGGCATCCTCTGCAGCGAGAGCCGTCTTCCTGTTCGGCCGAACCCGGGGCCTCTCCCACACCGGCCCACTCGCCGTCGCGTGCAGTGACCGCCCCGAGCTCCCGAGTTCCGCCTGGGAATCCCCGGGGCAGATGCCGGCGGCGCGCCTCTCCCCCCCCCCCCCATCACCGCTTCATTCACCTCTCACGCACATATTGCTTCTTTTAAATGTTTACTCCTTGGTCCAGAAAGTTGTTTTTCTTCTTGTGCATATTTTTAACTGTGTCACCACATAATTATTTATGTATTCGCACAAAAATTTGCTAACCAACGTGATAATTATTTTGAATATTTAATTAATGATTTGTTTATTTAACTGCTTATCAATCCATATATTTATTAATTAACTTGAAAGTCAGGTAAACGTGTTTGCGATGTTTGAAGAAGACAATGCATTTAGTTTTGAAAATCACTGCTTGGGATAATTTTGCTATCTGCCAGTGTATCCATAAAAACTGCACGAAAAATTGAGAAGAAAGGCAACAAATCCATAATTTGTTAATTTGTGAATAACTAAAGGTCATGAACAAGTTTTTACAGGCTTTTAGAAATGTTCCGAGTAAATGCCATTTTTATAAAATAAGTATTATTTTTTGATTCGACATTATATAATAGTTTAAAAGTGGAAAAACAGAAAATGATTTTACTTAAGTTCATGTATTAATGCGAAATTTTAATGGAATTGATCAAATTATTTTTAAATTAACGGGCAAGTCTTGTATGAATATTTTTGTGCTGAGTAGTCGAAACAGACGCCGGGTTAATCTCCTTTGGATATCTCCCGTGACTGTGGCACCACCCCAGCCGCAACCAGTTCTAAGCTACCGACAAGTGTGGCAGTTATAGTGGCATGTGAGTGTAAGACTGAACACATATATACGTGGGCGAGTGAGAATAGAGGAAGAAAAGATCCCGCACGACCGCGTAATAATGCAAAATTTTATCCATACAGCGGTACATCACCAAACATCTTTGAATGTCGATGAGAACATAGACTAATAACATCGATGTTTAAAATATTGATGTTTTAAATATGATAAATCATGTTATATTATCTCCTATTTCCATTTTAGTTATAGTAATTAAATCAGTTGTATTTATTGTCTGATCACGAACAATTAATATTCAAAAATAATCTTTACCAAATGTAAAGATGGATATAAAAAATGGAGGGCATCATGCTTTGATTCTTATCTACACGTGTACTGAATCTCAACGAAAATGTATCCTCCGCTTCAAATTGACATAACCTCCATTGAGTCAGTTCGTCAGTCCAAAAATTTCCTTTGAGCTAAATGCATTAAAAACTGGGACCGATGGACATATTTGAAATAATTTTAGATTTCGATATGATTTGTGATTGCAAAAGTCTGCTCTAATAGTGATTATAAACAAGGCCTAGTAAATTGTACAATTCTTTCCCCTCATAAGATTTTTTAAATTTTATTAGAATATTTAGACGTTCTGTTTTTTTTTGTTTTTAAGAACTTAAGTCATTAATGTGAATACTAAATATTTTACTCATATGATGAATATCTAGTAACCCCATGATCATTGTATACGTGTAGAACATAAAATTTCGGGTTTACAGTAATATAGTTTGGGTAAAAACACTCTTTTTGATGAGGTTCGCTATTGGTAAACATTTATTTTAAACAAATAGTTTCGAGTTCATCTCTGCCCATCGTTAGTTACCTACAGCAAATATTGAACCAGTTCATTCAGTTTCGTCAATCGTTTACTTTTCCTTTAAAAACATCTTTATTTACAATTATAGAAAAGTGAGACATCCAGGACAAACTCCCAAAAATAACAATAAAGATACCCCCTAAATTTCCCTCTAAAAGGTTATAAATATCCAAATTATATCCCCTAACCTGGCATCACTGGAGAAACGTACCTAATAATGAAGGGTTTCCTGCAGTATGGGCATCGACAACAGTGATAGATGTCGGTGGCTGATGATTTGAAAAAAAAATATTTACTTTAAATTTAATTTATATCATGAGATGTGGAAAAAAACATTGATGTGAAGACATCGAACACAAAACATCGAACACAACACATCGAACACAACGCATCGAACACAACACATCGAAAACAACACATCGAACACAAAACCTCGAACACAACGCATCGAACAGAACGCATCGAACACAACACATCGAACACAACACATCGAACACAACACATCGAACACAACACATCGAACACAAAACCTCGAACAAAACGCATCGAACACAACGCATCGAACACAACGCATCGAACACAAAACCTTGAACACAACGCATCGAACACAACGCATCGAACTCCACACATCGAACACAACACATCGAACACAACGCTTCGAACACAACGCATCAAACACAACGCATCGAACACAACGCATCGAACACAACGCATCGAACACAACGCATCGAACACCACACATCGAACACAACGCATCGAACACCACACATCGAACACAAAACCTCGAACAAAACGCATCGAACACAACGCATCGAACACAACACATCGAACACAAAACCTCGAACACAACGCATCGAACACAACACATCGAACACAAAACCTCGAACACAACGCATCGAACACAACACATCGAACACAAAACCTCGAACACAACGCATCGAACACAACGCATCGAACACAAAACCTCGAACTCAATGCATCGAACACAACGCACCGAACACAACACATCGAACACAACGCATCGAACACAAAACCTCGAACACAACGCATCGAACACAACGCATCGAACACAACACATCGAACACAAAACCTCGAACACAACGCATCGAACACAACGCATCGAACACAAAACCTCGAACTCAACGCATCGAACACAACACGTGCATTGTTAGGTCAGTGCTCGAGCATCCGCGTGAAGCAGCGGCTAAGATGTGCGGGGCGTGGGGCTTGGGGCGTGGGCCGGGAGCGCTCAGATTACCATCGGGTGGGGGGAGGTGGGCCAGCACGGCACCGAGGGCGGCACCCAGTCCCTAATGCGCTCCACGCCTCTACGCTCCACGTCACCCCCCCCCCGGCCTTGTTCCGTCGCATGACGTGGACCGCAGGCTCATACCGCGGCCGATTACAATTTCTTTGGGTAGGGGCGGTGCTTATTACGAAAATGGAGCGTGGCGGGGTGATGTGGGATGAAGAGTAAGGCCGGGTGACTCGGGGTGAGGCGAAAGAGATTGGGTACGACAGGGTGAGTGGAGATGTGGCGGGGTGTGGCGTGATGGTGCTGGATGCTTTGCGCTGAGGCGTATTGACGCGTGTGGGGAGTAAACCAGGGTGAGGGGTGGTCAAAGTGATGTGGGCCAGGGGGAGATTGTCGGGTCGGAGTGTGGGTTGGAAAGGGATGGGTGTGTTGGTTGGTGGTTTCGGTCGGGAGCGACTGATAGGGAAAGAGAGGCGCTATGGCGGGGAGCAGGGGCGTACAGGGATGGAGGACTAGGTGAGGGGTTGGAACTGTGCCTGGAGCTGCGGGCGGAGCAGTGCCGGGCGAGCGGGGCGGGGTGTGGCGGGGCGGGGCGGGGCGGGCGAGTGGGGCGGGCGAGCGAAGCGGTGGCAGGCGGGCGCGACGGGGCGGGCGAGACGGGGCGTGCGTGCGTGCGGTCGGGCGTGCGATCGGGCGGGCGATCGCGCGGGCGATCGGGCGGGCGGGCGGGCGGGCGGATGAGGAGGCGCGGGGCGGGGCGGGGCGGGGCGGGGCGGACGGATAGACTGTGGACGACGCTGGGGTCGGGGCTGGCGGGGCGCCTGCGAGCGGGGTGGGGGCGTGGCGGCGCTGGTGGCGGGGGGGGGAGAGACGGGCGGTCGCCCGCGGGGCGGGTGCGCCGGACGTCGCTCCCGGACGCGGGGGAGGGGGGGGGAGGGAGGGACAGTCGAGCATCGGGAGCGCCGAGGGGTGGGGCTCCGCCTAGGCTAATGTGCTCGCGCTCTCACTTCACGACGCCCACCACAGCCTCACAGCAAGAGTACACCATTCTTCTTCTGTGGGTACTCAAAATGTGTTTTCCACTGTTTGCGTTAACATGTACAAAATTGTTAAAATGTTTATCACAGCGTGATATCATTTGTTCAAGGAAGGATATTTTAAGTACTTGAATCATCCAAATTCTCCGATATCTTGAATTCTTCAGTATCTCTAATTCTTCAACATCTCTAATTCTTCGATATCTCGAATTCATTGATTTCTCGAATTCTAAACATCTCGAATTCATTTATAACTCGAACTCTTCAACATCTAGGACTTATCAACATATGTGATTTATCGTCATCTAAGATTTATCGATATCTCGAATCCTTCAACTTCTTGAAATTCTTCTCTAACTCAAAATTCTCGAAACCTCGCAGTAAATATTTGTTTTCTCAAGTTCATTTAGTTTTCTATATTTTCTAAGCTCCAAAAATTTCATTTCCCTCCCTACATTCCTCAGTTAATGTTCTTGCGTTGAATAATTCACATGTAACGTAAGTTTCCTGCAACAGTCACGATTAAATTTCATGCCTATTTCTTTTGAGTTTTTTTAAAGAATTTAGATTTTTAACACTTTAACAGAACAATCTAGAATTTTCTGCAAATTAATTTAGCTCTAAAAATGCACCGGACGTACGATACAAAGATTTTCCGTTAATATACTAACACTTTTTCAAAGCAGAATTTAATTGGGCCTAATATAGTAAAGTTTAAGTAGAGAAAGAACAAAAAGGAAACTATGATACAAAAGATGCAATATTCAGAAAATTTTAAAGAGAATTGGAAGTTGTGAAATTAAAGCCTCGTAAATATTTTAACACACACGTATGCACCAGATTGTTGAAGAATCTTGTAGAATTACAAGTACTGATTACTATATTTAAAATACTTTTTGTAACAATCCAAGATTAAAAACTGCCATATTTTAAGTAATACTCGTGTAAAGCACACCTCTTAACAATTTGACAAGTTTTATGACGCCAAATTCTGGATATTTCGTTAGGTTACACAAACAAACGTTTCTACTCCACATAATGTTTTATTGACCTTTGTTTCGTTTTAAAACTGAAATTTTACTTGCCATGTTTACATTCTCCGGCCATCTTTTCGAGAGCAAATTACAGGCTTGGTGTCCCCAATAAAATTACACCCATACATATTTCTTCTTTATGGTCCACAATAAAATGTTTTAGGGCTAATTGAAATTTAGTTATTTTGATGACTACAAAAGAAATAAAATGTTGTTTGAAGCCAAAACAAATCTCATTTTTTAACGTAATAAGAAAAGGCTGTTGTAATAAACAGAAGTAACGCAGAAATATCGGTAATTTTCGAAAGAGCAATGAAATCTCCTAAAACGAAATCAACAAGTTTCCATGGAATGCGCTACATTTTAGCAAAATAATCGCTTCCAGGTAATTCAAAAATTTGAAATAGACACACTTAGGTAATATTAATACTTATATAAGCTCAATTTCCCTTAAAGTGACTACGACGTTTTCAATTTAATTTTTTTACAATTTTATTTATTTAAGGTAGCTTTTTAACAAAAAAGGTCATCAGTGACCACAATTAAGTATAAATCTATGAGTTACATTACAGATTATATTACACGATCATTTATAAATAATATCACATATTACTCCCCATGATTATATTACATTAACATCAAATTTTATATTATAGAATTATCTTACTTAACCTTCAGGCGCTCACGCGAGTTTGTGTTACATGCGCGATCGCGTGGCGGTATTTTTGCCGCCGACGAACATCCTTCCCTTTCCTCAATATTACAGCTTCTGTTGAACGTCAGTCATGGGGAATTTATTAAATAACATAAATAGCAGGGTAGAAATTTCTGAAGGAGAAAAATCAGCAAAATCACTCTTCTACTTTGACTTCCCGTAACAATGACGACAAATACATCAATATAATAATGTCATAATAAAAATCTAAATTGAAATCCAATGCAGCAGAAAGGTAAAAATCAAATAAGTAAGATGAAAATGGTGAAGAAGGAGAGAGAATATATAGGTAGCTAGACATGTTATAATGCAACGACAATAGTGTTAGGAATCTAGATGACTAAAATTCACTGAGATCAGCTACAAATTACTCGTTATGAATAACCAATTAATTTTATTTACACAATAATAAGCGTAAGAGAATTTTTAGGAGTTTTTTATTTCAAAAATGTTTGAAAAATCTGCTTACATATTCATCACATACATGGTAAAAACCCTGGTGCAGGCGAGGTTGCATGGCGGGAGTTTATGCCGCGTAGCGCGAAGAGGGATGGCGTTGGTGACTTTGGCGCGAATTTGGCGTAAATATGAGCGAGTCTTGGAAAATTTGTTACCACTATCTTGTGCCTCAATAGATAACAAGAGAATACCTAGCTTCCGGACATGGTGAGTTTAAACATCAAGGCGCAGCGACATTTTATTTTCAAAGGCGGCATTTATAGCGCTCACGCGATCACTTGAAGCTAAATTAACAATTTCTAGCAACATCAGTACTTTAACACATCCGTCTGTGGTGCTGAATAATTTATATACGTTTGTGACTAATTGCAGTAAGTTTCTTTTCTTAGAAACGTTAAATTACAGATCACTTATTTATACCTTAAACCAGAGAGAGGGAGAGAGACAAATATGGGAAAAGGGGGGAGCAAAACCGATAGGAAACAAGAGAGAGCGAGCCTGCGAAAACGAGCGCGCGAGCGAGTGAGCGAGAGAGAGACAGACAGACAGACAGACAGACAGACAGACAGAGACAGACAGACAGACAGTGAAAAAGAGTAAATGAGGAAGCCAGAGAGAAGGAGCAATAGACATAGCCAGCGAGAAATCAAAAGGTGCGAAAAGGCAAGGAAATAGAAGAGAAATAGAGTGCCACAGAGTGGAAGCGAGAGGGGGGAGAAAGTAATTAATGGCGAGAGGGAGAGTCAACGAGACAGAGCTAAAGAGAGAGTCTGCCAGCGAGAAAAAGTAACAGAGAGGGAGAGGGCCAGGTAAAAAGAGAAAGAGCGATTAAGGCGGCGAGTTAGGACAAAACAGACAATGCCAGCGAGAAGGGACAATGGAGCTAGCCAGAGGGGAAATAGTGACAGTAACTGCGACAGTGAGAGAGGGAACGAAGGAGAGTAAAGAAGAGATAGGGAAAGAGCGTGAAAGAAAAAGGAGCAAGAAAGAGAGAGAGAGAAGGGAAAAGGGTGAGGAAGAGAACGAGGAACAGTGAGCTAGGTAGGTAAGGAGAGAGAGAGAGAAAGAGAGAGAAAGAGAGAGAAAGAGAGAGAGAAAGAGAGAGAGAGAAGATAACGAGTGGAAAAACGAGGAAGTGAGGGGGAGAGAGCGAGGGAAGGCAAGACAAAGAGAGCTTGGGAGGAAGAGCGCGCTAGAGCTAAGAGCTAAGAGTAATTAGTGCAGGAGCAGAAGGGGGCGAGCAAAGGACCGCCCAGCGCAGCGTCGCCCACTTCGTCCGGCGCCCCCCCCCCGCCCGCGCGCGGGCGACCGCCGCCGGCGACGCAGCCACGGGGCGACAAATTGCGACCCCACGCGCTAATTAATGCCCTATTTAATTACCGCCCACCGACTCCGACAAAAATAGAGGATTACAGAAAAGAGGGAGCAAAGACGATAGGGAACGAGAGAGAGAGCAAGCCAGTGTAAGCAGATTTTTCATACATTCTTGTAATAAAGAGAGGGCTAGTCAACGAGAAAGAGCAAGAGATGGCAAGCCAGCGAGAAACAGCAAGCCGACGAGAAAGAACAAGAGAGAGAGAGAGAGAGAGAGAGAGAGAGAGAGAAACAGACAGACATCGGAAAAGACCAAGAGAGAGAAAGCGACCAAAGACCATCAGAAAGAGCATGACAGCGTCAATCACTGAGAAAGAGCAAGGCAGTGAAAAAAATGAATTATTTGTAAGATTTGGAAAATTATATGGTACGATAGTGCTAAGTAAGGTCATATGCTAAGAATTCGTACGATATGTAATGTTTACTAGAATATGTGGTATGATTTATAAAATGTTATGATTTATAATATTGAGTATGATTTATAATATTTAGTGTGATGTATAATATTTGGTATGATTTATTATAATTGGTAATATTTTCAATATTTGAAATTATTTATATTATTTGGTAATATTTTATGTCGTAATGTTTATATGGTTGGGTACGCAGAGAGTATATTATAATAATGGAATGGAAGTATATTATAATAATGGAACTTGGAATAATTCACACTCTTGGAATAATAATACAAAAAAGGCCAAGTCAGATGTCTCAAAGACTGGCATTACCATACACACCTTCCATTATGTTTATGTTCCAAATACTCTGCGTATTTATTAGAATAAACAGATATTATTGAGAAAATTAAATTAATAACAAAGATTAGTTTTTTGTAAACCAGTAGATTTTTCCTCTTCAAAATACTAATAATTATTATAATTATTTCTAGGTCTCAAGTGAGCCTGTATCTGTGTTTGGGTTTACAAATTTTATGTTTGAAGTTAAGGGCTTGCAAAAGAGAAAAATAAAATGTATTATTTTCAGTGCACCAATTCATATTATTTATATTGTTAATTTCGCTATAATTTCGCTTTCACAACAAATATGAACAAACGTTTGTAGATACTAAATAGAAACATTTTTTTTCCAGTGCTATACCTTTCCATGATGTATTGTTATAATGTCTTTATTACAGAATCTACCCTAACAATATGTATAAAAATGTTATGGAAATATGAAACAACAAAATATTAAATAATGAAGTGTAAACGATCATATTATCTCAACTTGCGTAATCTACAATATCGATGATTCTTCAATCAAATTTCTTAAAACGGATTGGCGGCTGTTTTATCACATTCATCACTATCACAAAAAATTCTCCAGAAAGACATAGTCTCCATTGATTTGCGATGAAAACAATTCATTCACAGAAAATATTGATACCCATTCAGGACATTTTTATACGTTCCATTCAATATATTATTCGTTTTAAGTGAGCTTCGACATTAAGATTCTTTTTTCGCAAAGATCCAATCATGTCGATAATACGACAGTAGAGTCATGAATAGCCAATGTGAATGACCTCCAAATGAAACCGCTCAATGAAAAGGAAGTATCTTGCATAACGCCGGTTGCGCAAGTCCATTATCAAACTCATCAGAGAAATGGCCTTTTTGCTGCACATTCCTCTGGCGAACCCTTTCAATCGTAAAATTAACCAGAAATCACAAACCCTCCGGAGTTACAAGCCTTTTTGCAAAGAGACGTAGTTTCATTAACAGTGCAGGGTATTAACAATGCGACCAACGAATGCTTGTCCCATATCTTCGGAAATTTATTACCAAGTTCTTAAACGTCTCAAGCTTAATGGCAGTTGTGGCCATCGCACTAATGAGAAATTGATTCTTAGAGCAACCTGCGCAACCCGTATATTAGCTTCAAACACTTTTTCTACTTACTACATGAAGTGTCGAAGTTTCGCAAATGGTTTTGCGCATTTCATAAGAAACCTGAATATCTAAGTGGTTCTGCGAAATTTACTCCAAGTCAAACGTCTTTTCATTATTCTACACATTACAGTTAACGCGAAGTTAATGAACTCCATTCTTCGGAAAGAAAGAAAACATGCTGAAGGTGCTTTCATTTTAATTGGGCAGACACAGGCTATAAGATTTAACGTACGGATTGAAGTTATGTAAGTATTGAATGATTTAACTCTCATTGAAATACAGAGTTAATGAATGGCCGTTGTAAGTGATGTAGCTAAACAATACGTACGTAATTTTAAAGTTCTTATGAAAACGAAACTTTACAATCTGGGACAAAGGAACTCTCTTTTTCACCAATCGAATTCAGGTATTAGAAGATAAAGAATAACTGATAAAATAATCACATAGATCAAGGGAACACAGAACGGTCAAAATCTCACTTGAGAAATAGCCCTTCTCTGTGTGGCATCAAAGTTCTTGGTAATGGGCTTGCAAATACCGACCTAATAATATTAGTCACTCCAGGTAACGAAACCCATGATATACAGTTATCTCAAAGATAGCGAGGTAAACGCCAACGTGAGTACATAGGAGACATCAATATAATTACAATAGTTTCATCTCCAAGCATAATTTACAAGAAACATGTCTCACAGGTGAGTTTTCATTTTCTATACGTGTTTCTTTAATTTATATTTAGTTTCATATTAATTGATGTTAGTTAACCTAATCAGCCCACGTAGTAGAAACGGTCGTCGAGATAATTCGCAATACATTTTACATAAACGGCATGATTTCGCACTTGGCTTACCCAATTTTAAATTAAGATAACTCTGCCTAATTAGAAAGCTTGTGTTTTTCGAAATGAGCAAGTTTAGTTTATATTTAGTGTTTAATAATAATTACTACTTTTGAAATCAAAAGAACAAGTTTCTGTATCCTCACAAGTAAATTAATGTCACCCAGTGATTCTCCTCGTATTTATACATAAGGCATATCTATCGGTTTATGAAGAGTTGTGAGTTCTGAAGCTGGAATATTTGGAAGTATTTGGTGTCCATTGCGCAGTGCTTATGCTAATGCCAATGAAGACTTGCAAAGAGGACTTTTAAAGAACAGCATTAGCTAAATGTTCAGCCTGACGCACACTAAGTTAATATTTGAGAAATAAACAATGTTCAGTATACTGGCTCAATTGAGTTTGAAAATCTAGAGAATAATAAGAATTATTTGGTCAGAGCAAAGAAACATTTATTGAGTAGTAAATAAATGTCAATGTTTGTGATGCATACACACACAGATTATTGTTTGTTAATGACTGCAAGATTAAAATAAATATAAACGACCAATCAGTTTTACAGATGGTATATTATTCTTGGTTGCATATTAGGAGTTAAGGAACAGAAAACAAGAATTATATATTGTAGAAAAATTACGTGTTACTACACATTGTGGTCTTTATTAGGTTAATTGATCTATATTAATGACAAAGTTACACTAAATCAATAATATTTTATTTAAAATAATATTTATATGTTCATCAATAGATTGTAAATCATTGAGAAAAAGGGAATAAAAGCATCATGTAGCAAATGTATTGGAAGAATGAATGAATGATTACATTAACGTAGAAATGAATGAATTAATGAATTACATTAACGTAGAAAATGAGTGGAGCCAAAAAAATATATATTCATAAAAGTTGTTTAATTTTTTAGTATTTTATTTTATTTTGTTATTTGACCGGTCTCCTGGCATATGTGGCAGTGTACTCCATGCTAGTGTAAATGAGTCTAAGTGGTAAGGATATGACGAGGAAGAGGAAGGAAAGATCGTGCGCGCTGCGTGGCCCCTTTGTTAAGATACTGCTCCGGCATTCACTTGATACTGATCGGACAAACGATGGAAAAGTACCGATCAGAGCAGCCGGCCGCTGGAAGTGTCTTCCAGACAGCCACTGAATTCGACCTAGCTGACATGGTAGTGTCGAAAATCCTGACACCGTCGGGACTCGAACCTAGAATGTCCCGCTCAGAGAGACTGTTGTGACATCACAAACGTATGTATCGAGGGAGTTGGACATGTTAAGGGTCGTAACTGATGTAAGTTTCGATAGTGTCGATTTTTCGGTAGTATTTGATGTGTCGGTTGATATGGTCAATGAGACTATTTGCCATTCTGTATTTAATCCTGTTCTGTGGAATTTCAGCATTGCCAAACTATCGTGTGGTGTTTCAACCAGACAGCCATCGGTTTCGGAGACATAGTATAAGAAGGTCGCAATCTCTGACGATATCTACCTTCGGCATTTTCCACCCTCGAGAAGCTTTCACCTTATCAAACACCTATATTATCTGGAAAACGACCGTGAAAAGCGATACTTCATTTTTCTTCTTCTTCAGATGATAACTAAACCCTGAGTCGCAGTACGGAAAGTTAACTGTCTAGACATGAGCCACTATATTTACGGCATATTTACTTTTATATTTATTTGACATCGTGAATGTTAAAAGCTATGTGGCGTGCTATGGATAAGATCAACATGTGCACGTTCTCTTTACCTCTCACATCCCTACTCCAGCTCTTAAACTTTATTAAGTTGAATTATGCATAAATGTAACAAAGAGAGTGTTTGGAAAATATTTACGATAAATATTCGTTTCTCTAGATTGAAACAGAGCAAAAGATTGCAATGGCTACTGACTCCGTTTCTTATCACTTATTGTGACCACATCAAAGACTCGACGTAATACAGCCAGCATATTGAGAACCACTCAAATTAATAATTATATTACCTACTAACTCTCCCACTGATATTGAAGTTACATGTGTGATCGGAAGTAAAACAAGAAACATTTCAACATTCGCTCAAGGGAAAAACTAAACCTGATATGGATGAGGGTATTGACCCAGAAACTGAAGAACAATACAATTCTATTTCGCGAGGAGTGTGGAACGTGTGGGTGTGTGGAACGTGTCGCGAATGTCGGATGTGTTCTAGGTGTCGGCGAATGCAGGCGCTTACGTGGCTCAGGGCCTTAATTGAATCGTTTATTTCAGAAATCCGTCAAACGCCAAAATATAAAACACGCATTGGCGGCAGATTATTATTCCAGGAGGATAGACACATCGTTTTGTTCATATTTATAAGAAAAATATTTATTTGTCAACTCATTTAATAAAAAAACATATTTTAAAATCTGATAAAGTGCGAGAATTTTTCTCAGTTTTCTTGAAATGAGGAATTTGGTGTTTGACGTGCTTCTGAAATAAACGATTCAATTGATGTCACTGCAATGTCTTTCACCGGGGGATGATAGGGTTCGTGTCCCGGCGGTGCCAGGATTTTCGAGACTAGCTAGGTCGAATTCAAGAGCTGTCTGGAGGAGAATTCTAGCGGCCTGGCTGCTCTGATCGGTAATTTTCCGAAGATTCTCCAATCAACACTAGGCTAATGCCGGAGTAGTATACTAACAAAGGGGCCACGAAGCGCGTGCGATCTATCCTTCCTCTTCCTCGTCATACTCTCACTCCTTACTTACACACATTTACAGACTCTGCACTACCACCAATAGTGAGCTTATAGCTAGTCTCAGGTGGGGCGGTGCTCTGTTTATAAGATATACCTTGTTGACGATTACCTCGCTAGCCGGCGGTAGGTCGACATCGAATTTCATCCTACAATGCGAGAAGATCACAGCCATCTCCTGAGGAAAACACATGCACTACACTTACGGTGCTAATGACCTTAGTATTTGACGTGGCCGGATTCACTAACAATCAATGAATCTCAACATATATGACATTCCCGATTCATCCAACTTACACAAACATTACATACACTGGAAAATCCCGACGCTTCCGATACCTCTGTCATATTGAACATTACCGGCATCCGACACATCCGATTCTGCTGGCACTGCCGACATTTCAGAATACCCCTCCTCCACCCAACCGACAGCAGCCCCCTCCGACACTTGTATTTGGGTGGGTTTGCCTTACGTAATATGCGTGCGTAACCAGGCTGAATTTTTGTATCTAAGAATACGTACTGGGAAAAGAGTGGAAACATTAACACTTTGTTATGCTTATTCTTAAAAACAGCTGACCAAATGCAAAAGCATTAGCCAACACATCTGTTATTCGTCCTATATTAGAATTCGGTGTAGCTTGCTGTTTGTTACTCTTACATAAAGGGACAAAATAACATTATAGATAAAATTCAAAGGCGGGCAGAAGAATTCTCATTCGGTAAATAAAGTACATTCGTAGCTTTGACTTAGGGACCTTTAGAAATGCGTAGAAATAATACGAGGCTTTGTGAACTATTTGAAGCTTAATTGGGAGACCCGGCATGAGCTGAAATTCAGAGCAGAATCGAGAAACCAATCCACAACGGCCGAGGGAATCATCGTTATAAAATCGATAGAAGCAGAGGAGAGACATCACAAAACAACTCTTTTCTAAATCAGACGATAAAGGATTGGAACAGTTTACACTCGACAGTCCTTGAAACCTTTGCTTGCACTGTAAAAATGTTTAGATATACGTTATATTAAAGATAAGATAGTTTAAATTAACAAGATTATATAGTATTTTTTATTTGCTATTCAGAATAAGAAAGATGCCATGTCCCCGGTGTGGAGCACAAGTGTCAACATCCCAATCTTGCTCTTAGGTGTTTGAACTTAGCAAGGGAAAGCTCGTTTTGGGGAATCATCACCAACGTACCTCATTTATTCAAATCGGAGGATGGATGTGATAAAATTATCCAACTGTTGAAATCCGCTGGGTTTGAATTCCTAATATAAGTTGTTCAATTCAGTTACCTATCCGTTGTAAAATTATGTAAATATCAGTGGTCGCTCATGACTTGAGCTGATTTACAGCGAGCTTAAATAAATAAATTTTGAAAAAGGTGCTTGTAGTTAAGTGCATTGCTGCTCAGCGTAGTGTTGGGCTCAGTGAAATGGACCGAACAAGGCAACTGGCTTAGCGTAGTGAAGTGAAGTGAACTGAAAGCCAAGGGGGCCACCCGCGCCACCACCCACAGCTTCATTACCCGTGGAATGCTACTCTCCTCGCAGCGGGGGCGGAGCCAGGCGGCCAGGCGGCCCGGCGGGCGGACGGGCGGGCGCGGGTTCGGGACCCGGCGCTACATCTCGCCTGTTCCCGGCCCGGCCCCGCCCACTCGCTCCTCCTTTTGTTGCGTAGCCTCCACCCCCTCCCCCGCCCCTCGGGACACAAAACGGCGCTATCCATCAACGTTCGCACACTGTGGGAATTTAATTGCGCGCGATAAAGTAATTGATCGTGCACGATGCGTTTGCTGTGTGCAGAAGGGGCACATTTTGTGCCTTGGGGATGGGAAACTTAACAAGGAGACGTTTGGATACTTGTGGTTGTTTGCGCAGAGGTTTTATGGGCGTTTCATCCATTACACAATTTCTGCAAAGACAAACTAAGTTTGGGAAAGTTACAATGATAGTCATCAACGTAATTAGGTTAATAAGCAACCGATAACAAATGCTCTTGAAGTTTGTGATCTTAGGGGGTAGCCCAGGATCATAACACAATGGATGTCTTATTTGTCTTGTTGGCCGTGTTTCTTCAATAGCTTTCATAATATCATCTTCAAAAAGTTTCTCATAATCAAGAAACAAAATTTCGTATAATTAGCGTACTTGCACACCATCTTTTGCTACAACTCATTAGTTTCCATTGTTCCTAACGGACGCCAGCCATTGTCTTTTCATTCTCATGCGCATTCTAGTTACGTACATTTCAGTTAGTGGTTTCCATTGATTGATTGTTAGTGATTCTGCGCGCGTCACCTACTGAGGTCATTAGTCCCGTAAGCGTAGCGCATGATTTTACTCGGGAGGTGGCGGTGATCTTACCCGTTAGATGGCGATATCTGGCACCGACATGCCATCGCCTAGCAGGAGTTTCCCCAAACTGGTATTTCCCACCAGTTAAGCACCGCTCCAGCCGGGACAAGCTCTAAGTTTCCGACCGGTATGTATGGTAGTGTAGTTGATGTTAGTATGTGAGAGAAGAAGAGAGAAGAGAGGGGAGAGGGGAGAGGAGAGGCGAGAAGAGGAGAGAGGAATGGAGAGGGGAGAGGAGAGGGCGGGGAGTGGGAGAAGAAAGAGGAAGAAAATATAGGAGCGCGAACCATGGCCGCATTGTTTGAGTACTACCCCAGCATTCGCGTTGATGCGTGATTGCGTGTTGATGAGGGGAACCACGGAAACTCCCGTGCTAGAATTCTTTCCCTGGCAGTGACAAATCTCAACCTAATAGCTATCTAGCCAGAGTTGAAAATCATGCCATCGTCGAGAATTCAACCCTGGGACCTCCCGGTCAGATGAACTACAGTGACATCAGTTAATGCCCCTAGAAATGTCTCCGGGTATTTGAATTGAACTTACAGAGGTTCTAGTTATAGAGGTTTTACGTTCTCAAACTACGTTAAAGGGAAGTTGCATTAATGGAGATTCGTGTCATAAAGATCGGGGCAATAGAAGATAAAATTTTGGTATCCAGAGGCACCAAGGCTGGTACCAGAGGGCGAGAACGCGGAGACTCCAACGCACGAACACGCCAGAACCTCCGCCCGGCCGCGGAGCAGAGCGAGAACGAGGAGACTCCAACGCACGGTCACGCCAGAACCTCCGCCCGGCCGCAGAGCAGCGGCGAGCAGCGCGTGGGCGTCGCCGCGCAAGCTCCATCGATCACGCGTGATGGCGCGCGCGCGATACGCGGACACGGCCGCTGACGCCCTCCGCGCCCGGCGCCCCGCCCCGCTCCGCACCGCCGGCGGCCGCCGGTGCCCGGTGGCTGCTGCTGTTGTGGCCACGCTCCGCCGCCGCTGCCGGTCTAGGGCGTCTCGCACCGCTCGCCCGCTCTGCCACCCGCACACACGGAGAACACCGGGAGCTACAACTGCACACACTTTCTCGCTTTATTTAGAACTTTTGCTATTTTCAAATACCCGGTTTAGAATAAAAATAGTTGCGACTTTTGCGCAAAACGTCTCTTTTTAAACATATTTGGGCATTGAGTGCCTATACTAAAGTTTCCCAACGAGCTCTCTTGTAACTTCTGGGTTGATTGATTGATTGATTGATTGATTACTAATGACACGTCATCCGTTAAGTTATATGTCGTTTGTCTGGTAACATACCGGCAAGGGTGGATCAGAGCATGAAACTGCTATCACTCCAGTGCCTCAGGACGGAAGGCGTTAGTGTTCCGAGTTCCATGGTAGCAAGATTTTCGACCCTAATTAAATGGCTCGGTCCAGTTCAGCTACTAATGTGAGGGAAATTCTAGCGGCCGGCTGCTCAGATCGGTAGTTTTCCGTAGATTATCCAATCAACACCAGGCAAATACCGGAGCAACATCCTAACAAACGGGCCATGCACCGCGCCTGGTCTTTCCTATCTCTTACTGACAATTATTGTCACCCTTCTCCCACACACGTAAGATTTGCATGCAGTACACATGTGTCAATGTGTGCGTAAAAGGTGACGATATGGCAAGGAAGAGGAAGGTAAGATCGCCAGCGGTCCTAGGCACTTTCGTTATGGTACTACTCCGGCATTCGCCTGGTGTTGATGGGAAAAGACACAGAAAACTACCGATGAGAGCAGCCGGTCGCTAGAGTTCTGTTACAGACAACGGCTGAATTCGATCTAGACATCTAGCTAGTGCCGAAAATCTTGCCACTGTCGTGAGTGAAACCCAAGAACTTCCCAGTCAGAGGCACTTCAGTGATATGAATTGATACACTGAGCCACCTCTCCCGGTTCCAGTCTCTAAGCTACTCTTACTACTATCTGTAAACAACTTCCTAAGTGGATCCAATTTCACATTGAATTATTTATTGCAATTTGTGTCGGAGACAGATCTCTCGACTTAGTCGGGAAAGAACACTGTTACCTTCAGAAATATCACATGCACCACCCTTACGAAACTAAGGGCCTCGGCAACTGACGCACCTGGAAACACGAAATAACTAATTAATAAATCCTTAAAGTTTGTCTCAACTAAAAAGTTACTTTTTATTGACTTACGTTATTTTTGAAATAATCCGTTCAAATATGATCGTTGTGGGTCTATGTGTCTCAGATACCAATACAGTAGTACATCAACAGTCGTTTATTATGCCTTTAAAATTGAATTGATGGGAAAAAAAGAAAAAATAAATGTGAAAATAAGGAATGCAAATAAAATTGATCTCTGAGAGTTACCGAAGTTTATCTAGCTACTTAAGGTATAATAAAAAAGCAAATCTAACGAATGAAGCAAATTATTTATTTAAGAAAATTGGATGAAGCTCTATAGCATCTGGATTAGATCCTCATTCTTGTAACTTCCTCACAATTCCTCATAAACATGGCATAGAAATCACTTTCCTGAAATGTCAACATTCCACGTTTCCTGTTAAGGTATCCTTGGTCACAATTAGAGACGACATAAAATATCAGCAAATAAAATTATATTTATTTCACTATAAAGCAATGAATTAATTTGTACGCGTTTTATTATTCTTGGAAGACTCAATATGATGGTAAAAAAGTATCAAAATAAGTTTCTGATTTAAATGACTTGGTCTCGATGAGTTTTTTGCCACAGGTTCTACAGACCAAACGCTGAAACAGTTACACATTGATTCTGAACTAAATGTATATTTTCTTCCGCTACCAAACGTCAAGTTTAGTTGTTATTAGTTTCGACACAAATAAATAAATCGCTTTGATATTTCTTCCGAATAGTTATTAATTTCCCCAGCCCCATCGTGAATTGGTTGTCTCTTCCGCGCGAGGTACATATCGCGTTGTGTCACACAGTAGGGATCCTCGGCCACCTGAACTGCCAACGGAGCGTAACCGCAAAGCATCTCCAGCGGAAGCTAAGGAGCTCCAGACATCGCAGTGTGAACGTATCATACACCAACATCGCGGTTCATCTGACAGAGATTAATACGTGCAATGGCTGAATAAAAAAGTATACGTCCAATAAGAGAGTAAAAAAAGATTTATTGGACTCTGTAACAGCAGGAGCTGCATCTGTACTTGTTTCGTGGACGAAGAGGATTTCATGATAAAATTGTGAAGGAAAGTAAAAAAGAAAATATTCATTTTAATGATACCCGATATTTTTTTTTCTCGTGTGTTTAACAGCGACCTTTGATAATCCTCGATATCTATCAAGATTTTAGGCGGGCCTTTTAAAAATTGATGAGCAGTATCCCGGATGTGAGAATGGAAATTGCTGCCAGATTTACAGTCGCCTTCCAAATGGGCAGGAAGAATCAGCGACAGACGCAAGCAATACTTTTTTTGCTCTATCGTTGTTTAGGTAATGACTTACTGTGCTACTTCATTGTACCCCAAAGTGACAATTTCGTCTTTTAACATTTATTTGATATTTAAAAATAATCGCTTCAAACAGTGTCGCGGTGCGTAATCTCCTTGTGGAAACTCAAGCGTTTCCTTACTCTCAGGTCTGATCATAAAGTTGTCATTAGTATTTTTCGATGCTATTAATTGTACATTTGAAGCGACACAATGTATGTTGAATTATTTGTTCAGAAAATACTCCTTGCATAAAGACACACATACAGGAAGTGTTCGAAATAAATGCGCTCTTGCAACACTTAAAATAATTTTACACTAACTTACAGACCTTAGTTAGACCTTACATACGTATGTTTTTTCCTTTAATTGTTTTACAATTTATTCTCAAATCCGTCGATGATTTTGTGTTCTCAGGGTTCAGATATAGCATTGGATATAGTAAGGCATTAGAAACTGACGAGTTTGATAAAGAGAATATTGCGGGTATCACGTATATCGCTTTGCTTATTTCTCATATTTAACTTTAACTTCGAAGTTTTGGTTTTTCAGTACAGCCATTTAATGTAACGGTAGTTGAATCTTCAAAATGCTACCAGAGTTAAGAACTATACCAGGCAACTGGGGGAAATAAGGTAGTTTGCAGTTGTTCCTCATCTTGTCATGGCGTGGCTGAATGTTATTAAGTGCACTATCAGCCCTTTGACACCACGTACACCATTACACAGCAACATTCATTCTTCAAGCAACTTTTCAACTGCCCGTCACAGACACTCATATATATTAGTATGAAAATTATAAATTTCACATGCCCTGAAATGAACATTAGGAATCAGGAACTGAAAAGTTTATACACTACACGATATATGATACTCGAATATGGGTTTGAATTCATAACCTACATTCAAGAACAGCCAATGGTATGAATAATTGATTGATATCTTCTGTTAATGTTATGGCTATTTCATATAAATCTTTTATTCTGGACTGTGGCAGTGTTGCTTCCAGATGGATGGTGCGATTCGGCGTCGACCTACAGTGGGCTAGCGGAGTTTTCCCCATCCAGGTATCTCCCATCCACGAGGCACCGCCCTAGGTAGAACAAGTTGTTGACTACCGCCAAGTGTGGTAGTGTAGTATACGTATGTGTGTGTGTGTGTGTGTGTACGCAAGGAGTGGGGATAGCACAGAGAAGACGAAGGAAAGATCGCGCGTTGTCCGTGGCCCGTTTGTTATGGTATTGCTCCGGCATTGGCCCGGTAGTGACGGAAGAAACTGCGGAAAACTACCGATCAGAGCAGCCGTCCTCAGAGAGAGACCCTATTAGCGCAGCCGTCTGGCAAAATCCTTACCCATTTAGCGAATGAATTCCACCCATCTATGTATAAATGTATGTGTAAATCCCACACCGTCAGGTCCTTCGAATCAGAGTTTTCTCAGAGACAGTGACAACGCTGGTACTGAGATAAGTGAGCAGAGAGTGAGATAGAGAGAGAGACAGACAGACAGACTGAGGGAGACATGGAGAGACAGACATAGAGATACAGAGAGAGGGAGACACAGTGAGAGACCCAGAGGGAGGACTCAGAGAGAAGACCCAGAGAGAGAGAGAGACCCAGAGAGAGAGACCCAGAGATAGAGAGACCCAGAGATAGATAGACCCAGAGATAGATAGACCCAGAGAGAAAGACTCAGACAGAGAGAGAGACGCAGTCAGAGAGACACACACAGAGGGAGACAGAAGGAGAGACACACACAGAGGGAGACAGAAGGAGAGACCGAGAGATAGAGAGAGACACAGAGTGATAGAGATAGAGATTTACACAGAGAGAGAAAACAGAGAGAGACACACCGAGGGAGACACGGAGAGAGGGAGACAGAGAAAGGGAGAGAGATTTCCTCTTTCACAAAGATTTGATGAGCAGCAAGCCCGCACAACGCCGGGTATCTCGCCAGTAAACGCACAAACCGCGTGAAAACGCGTGGCCCGCGCCCGCTCCGCCCTGCCCATTTCGCCCCGGCGCGGCGGCGGGCGAGGGAGATTAATGGGCGCGCGGCGGCGAACGCGGAGGGCGGTGGCGGACACGCTCGGCTGCCGCTTCGCGGGCGATGGGCGATGGCCTCCCGCCGGGCGACACGAGTCCTCCCGCCCCCACCCCCGCCCCCGCCCCTGCACCGCGCGGAAGCACCGCGCGGCGGCCTGCGCTGATTGACGCCCGCGAGGTGTTCCCCAGGGGCGAATTCCAGGGGCAGCGTGAAATTCAAGGTGATATGAAATGGCGGCGGATCATAAATAGGAAGGACATCCTACAAGTAGGATGAACTCACGGGAAATATTTTACAAAAATTACGAGTAATAAATACGGGGAATTTCTTGCAAGGAGAGTAAATCCGAAATTCGGGAATTTCCTACAAGTAGAATAAACACTCAATATGGAAAGTTTTCTTCAAGTATGATGAATCCTAAAGAAATATAATTTCTTGCAAGTATGATAAATTAAAAAACGCCTCAATGCTAATGCGGGAAATTTCCTTCGAGAATGAAGAATCCTAAAAATAGGAATTTTCCTACAATTAGGAAGATTTCAAAAGAGGGAACGAATGCTGTTAATGAGACGAACTCTGAGGGTAAACGGTTCCTGCACATGCGATTAAACCTAAAAACTGAAAATTTCGTACATGTACGATGAATTGTAAATATGACGAATTTCCTAAAAAAAGTCAAAATCCTGAATATGGAGGAATACTTTTGAGGTGACGAATTCTAAAAGCATTTGGTTTCTAAAAGTGGGGTCCTAAATGTAGGGAATTTATATGTAAGGTAAGCGGGATACGAGATGTATCCCGAAGGGGAATGAATCATAAACGTGTGAATATCCTTTTAAGGGTGAAAAACTTTTAGTTTAGAGAGAGTGTTTGAAGTGTGATTAATTCTAGAGGAGGAAACCTTCAGGCTTTATGAATCCTAAATATTGGACAATTACAAAAGTTGGGTCATGACTCCTGACAAAGGAATAATGTTATTGTTGAAGCAAATCCTAACAAAGGAAACAAATCCTCATGAGACCTATCCTGAGGGTTGCGAGTGAATCGCGAAAGTTCGAAAAATCGGCGAATCCTAAAGACAGAAATGAACCACAAAGTAGAGACGAATTATAAGGACGCTAATGAATATTAAATTTGAAACGAAGTTGAAAACTGGATCGAAATCAAACCTTCAGACTAATCCAAGTATGAGATAAAACCAAAAGCCGAGAATGAAAGGTATTAATGGAATCCGAAATCTAGAATAAAGCATAAAATTTAGCTTATCTTTTCGATGTACATTTGAACAAAATCCACAACTACACTATTGCATCAAAATTTCTAAAGAGTTTGTATAATTGCAAACATTTGTATAATAACACTGATATAACAAATGATGTAATCCTTTATGCAGGTTACTTACCACGCCGCAACGTTTCTACAGAAGTCATCGAGCACCCAGATATGTACCCCTGTAATTAAATCAATGAATCATGATCTTTTAAATATACGGAATGAGGAACGATGATCAGCAAACTGCTTTCGTCATGAAATATATACAAAACTAAGACGTATGTAAATGGCATTTAATGTGTTGAATCGAGCGAACACCTCAGTAAAAATTTATTCATGCTCCAGAAAATGTTTTGTTTTCGAGATATAAAATACTTGGGCATTCGAATTTTAGATATCTGTATTACACTGTAATTGGTCGGAATTACGTCTTAAACACACATTCAGAGTCTGGTATTTGGATACGCAATACCAGGCTGACAATAAAATTATACTTTGGAATTAATACTTTCCTATAATGTTTCATTGTATTTTTTTTGAATTTTTATTAATGATTTTTTTATTTTATTTCATTAATTTTGTATGAATCATAAATGAATTAAAGGATTGTTGCAATAAAATCTTAAATTTTCACATTAAAAAAATTGCTAATAAAAATTCACTCTGGAAATAGTGTGTCTAATTGTTCACAAGTGTAACTTTAATAACTGAAAGATATGCGCTTTTAACATAATTTAAAATTAAGAAATTTGATTTTTCTGACGAGAAAAGCGAAAGTTAAAACTGTACAGCCTAGTTTAGTAATCTGAGAAGGCCAACATAAAAGTTTTGATGTATCTAATTCCAATGAGATAAAATATTATCAAATTACAGCTTAAGAATGGCGGATGTCTTCATGTTAAAAAGTGTGATTTTGGATTTGCTATTTCAGAATAAATATAAGTTTTTAGAAAAAGTGCCAGGTTCGTTCATTTTCTGACCTACTACGTGCAAAGTTGCTTCAAAAGATTACAAATAAAAATACTTGTTTAATTTCCTTTGTTTCATCACAAAATTAGGTTTGAGCATCGTCACTATCACGAAAGAAGTTGTAATGATCCATTAAAGGCCTTGGAAGAGAAAATAGTGTTTCACTATGAATATCCACAGAGATATAGTATTTCACTAATCTGTCGTGAATGCACTAAAAACATTAAAAACACATGTTTTTTTAGATTTTTTCTCATAACGGTGGATTCTAAATAAGAAACATCTTAAAGGGAACTAACTAAGAATTGTGCTACTCAATTTGTCTTATCAAGAAAAATCGAAATAATCATTGATCATCTCTGTATGTGCTGTAAGTCACCCTAAATGCGTTTAGCTGCTTAAAAAACAAGTAAAAACACGTTCTTAGAGTTTTTCTTAGAATATTCTAAATGTATGCGACAAAATAAGTTTTCCGTCAGAAGACCTGGATGTCGAATAACATCTCATTTGTATCGATCGGTTGACTAAAAAAACACGAAACATGAGTGATAGACAGACGGAAGGGCTCAACTTATTCAATTACTAATGATTACTAAATACTAAAAACAATTAATAAATAATTACTAAATTCAATTACTAATAATTAAAAAATAAATGACCATCAAATGTAACATAATTTTATCAAATATCACCCTGTACAAAAATTATCACACACATTTTATTAGAAAACTTGTGTTAGTCTCATTTCAGAAAAAAAACAAATTCTGAACACCATGCTTGGTCAAAGACGCTACCCTAAGGACAGTTTCAAGCCTGATTAACGATCTGAAAGTATAATCTCTCTTACACACATATATAACTGTAACAACTATTGCTTGCCAAGTTCTTTTTCCTGTCTATCTAACACACCTATATCGAAAGTGTATGGACACGTTGACCTTAGGTGGGTTCATTCTATAATGTTACAGAAATGCCTTGAAAGACAGAAATGCCAAGCAAGAATAAATAAATTAAAAAAGAACGCTTAGGCAACAAGAAAAAACCTCGACGATTTCTTAAAAAAGACGTTTCCACGTGTGTGTATGTGGCAAGGGTACTAGCCGTCAACAACATACGAAACAATATCTCCAAAAGAGATTCGAGGACCTTTTTTCAACAATTTTAACAAAAATATCGTCCTGCATGAAACTGATAACATAAAATATGTTACAAAAATTGTGTTAGTCTGATATTATAAAATATAAAATTGTAAATTTTACGCATGGTCAAAAACGCTTAGACAAGAGAAGAAAACCTCGACGATTTCTTACGAAATACTTTTCCCATGATTTCTTACGAAACACGTGTTTTTTTTTGTTTCTGATACAACTATTTTAACAAAAATACCACCCTTCACTAAACCATTCACACAAAAATATTACAAAAATTGTTTGGGTCCTATTTGTAAAATAAAAATTTCTGAATCCCACGCGCAGTAAAAACGCTTAGACCAACAACAACAAAAAACTAGACGCTTTCTTACGAAACACGCCTCCCCGTGTGTCTGTGGCAACGGTAACAGCCGTCAACAACACACATAACAAGATCACCGAACCGCGATTGGGGCCCGTGAGTTATGAGTTATCCAGCGCTCGCAACGACAGGTGGTCTCCGGTTGGTCGGCTGCGCAAATGGACGAAAGATTATTTCCTGCGCGCCGTTCGCCCATTGCCATTCTCATTACAGTTTCCTTCTGCCATTTTGCAGAGGCGGCCGCGATATCTACGCCCGAGTGCACGGTGCATCTTGCTGACGGCGACGGGTGTAAGTGGGTGCTGACGACCCATTATGCGGGTGGCCCATAACTCAAGCATGTTGACGCAACGGGCCATCGGGGAAATTGAGATAGGAATGCGGGGGAGGGTTTTCGTTGAAATAGTATTTCTGGTTTTGTACGCAACTGCCCCCTTATATCTTATAAATATATAATTTTTTGATATTAACAAGAACACAATCCTGAAAGTTTTGGTTTCCATCAATATTTTCTTGAATTTAATATGGGTCAGATCCCCAATTAATAACACAATAACCTTTGTTTGTTACGTAAATACTGGATTGTGTACATACCACAACGAAAATTTCATTTAACAATCGTTATCAATGAGTGAATAGGGAGAGAAAAAATACTGTAGAAGGTAAAACACGGAAAGAAATTATTATTACACCATTTCTGGCCCATCGTTTAGAGCAACCAAGTTATATTATTCAATTCATCTCAGTCCTATTGCAACCCAACCAGTTTTTCCTTCTAATCTAATTTAAAAACCACTAATAAATGAATGGCTGAAAACCAGAACGGTATATGTGACATTTTATAAATCCTGATAAATCTCTTTATTTGAGTCAATGTCACGGTAAAGTCGTGGTGCTTTGTTTCATCATTAAAACCACGGCATTTCAATTGTTCATTTAAACAATGAAAATAGATAGCCACTTAAATGTGGCCTAAAATAAACTTTTTTCTCGGAATTTTTAAAATGTCACTTATACCGTTCTGGTTTTCACCCATTGAAATATGGATGTACTTCTAATACTCTTTAAAGAGTCAAAAACGTTACACTAAACTAAAAAATGTCTGCAGTCACAGAGGTTCGCCTTTGTAGAGGACGAAGACATTAAAGCTTTTCTCGGTTGTTCCAGATCACAACAGATCACAACAGATGCAAGTTCAACATTTATGCTAATGTTGATGAACAAATGTGCCTTTAGGCGTCCGTCACTTTTAGCCACTCGGTAGTCCACCAACGTCCATTGCAAACAGCTTCAAGTAGCTAACTGACGATTCAAAATCTCACCCGAGACTCGACCAAGACCCAGTCAGAAGCGAGTTCATTCCAACATGTGCCAAAAGAGTTTCAAAAAAAACATCACTCGCGGTTTCTGGTTAAACTCGTTTATGAAATTGTCCCTCGGCAGAACTTTTTTTATTTAAATCTCTTGTTCGACAGTGACGCCTTTCAAGAAGTTGTATAATTTATACATTATAGATTACACCACATTATAGTCAGTAAGCATTTTGATGTCCTTTTTTCACCCCTCAGCGCAATTAAATAAAATTTTTTGTGAATAGCAAATCTAAACAAAAAAACATGCAAACTTTAAATTAAATTTGCGTTTGCCCTTAAAGTTAGTAAATTCTAGAATAATTGATAAGACATACTCCACTTCTGAGGATTTTGAATTTGACAAATAGGATTAGCAGTTCGACCAAGATGGGAAGTATCACTCAACAAGAGTACGAGGGAAGTACATTATAAAAATACTGTATGTTTCAGAAATGTTAAATTATATACTCGCAGTTTTCATTATCACCTTCTACTGTATTTGTGGCTACTACTACCAACCATAAACAACGAAGTTTGGATGCTAGTCATTATTTTGTAAAATTGGACGTTTTTAAATGCTAGGTTGGTAACAGATCAGCCACTGCAGTGCCTCTGACAGGTAGGTCCGCGACTGCAGGTACCAGGAGTCGAGTAGCAAAAATTTTGACATAAGGTACATAACTACGTCAAATTCAGCCACAGTCCGGAGGCAAATTTTAGTTTTCTCCGATTAACATCAGGCCAATGCCGGAGCAGTACACTAACAAACGGGCCCACCTCCATCTCCTTCGATAATGACGTACACTACACTTACGTCACGCCTGGAAATGCTAATAAATCACTACGTAAGAGACAGTTTGTGCAGAATGCTTGTTGAACTTATCAAACAACACAATAATTGAGGTGATTCGGCATACGATTCGTTGCCACCGTAAGCGCTTTGAAACACCACGCCTTTTGATAGAACGCGCTCATAAAATTATCTCTCGAGAGAAGACAAGAACACGGCGCTGCGGGGCAAAACAGCACCTTTCTACAGCCATCGCAACGGCCCCCGTGAAACCCACCAAACCAAGCGGAACGAGCGACATCCAGGCGGCTTTGGCACTGGACATCGTCTGGGCGGGACACAGTGGGCAGGAAGTCTCGAAAAGCTGGTCAAATTAAGAAAATTATAAAGTTATTTTTGCGGGATTTGTTTATCTTACAGTTGGTTAGTGTAAGGTTCACAATTTCATATTCCACAGTTAGAGAAGGGCGTCCCCTGTACCTGCTCTTCTGCATCAGTTTAAAAGTGTAAAAAAGGATTGGTCTAAACAAATGCATTGTTGCATCTAAACAAATGCGTCGAAATCATTGTAAACTGTAATTTTGTTTGATTTTTCATAATTGATTCATATTACAATGGTATTTAGAATACCAAAGAGTTACAATAACCTTTTGGTTTCAAATAAAGAAAAGCAGTATGTAACACAGTTTTGCAACGAAGTTCATGGGAATTTTAGCCTGTAATTTTGTCTAAAGAACTATTAAAAACAGCTGCCAAAAAGTGTCAATCTGCTATTAGTGCAATTTATTGTAGGAGAAATGTCATACAGTCATACGCAATATTTGAGTTGGATTGTTTCAGTCATTTAATCAAGTTTTGTGGAATACTATTTCGAAAGGGCTGGTAAATTCATATAACTGCATTTGCAAGAAAATTCGTTTGATCATTTTCTAAGATTCTAACCAAATACCTAGTACATTTCAAAATGAATTCAGATAGTATGTACTGCAGGCGTTTTGTTTGAATTGGATTTTTTCAAGTAATAGCTAAGGTGTTAGTGGGTCAAAATTTTCAACATTTCAATCATGCGTAACTGCTTTCCATAATGCGTAAAAGTAAGTGCAGTTATAGCAGCACTAGTTTAAATGTTTAGTTCATTTTTTTTGTTGAAATATCAATATTGGAGCCGTAATAAGAAACCTCAAAAAACTGTGTACACAAAATGTCACACAAATTGACTTTCGTCACCATATTTTTGGGGATACTTTACATGAAGCCCCTGGAAGATTTCAAATTTTTCAAAAAAATTGGTTCTATCGTTTGGATTTTTTTGTTAGATAGGAGGTTTAAGAGAATGGTGCAGATCCCATTTGCGTTCCAAACTGATATTTCATTAAATGCAAAAATTCAAAATGTTTTCGGCGCTTTCCTACAATCATGAATATAGAAAATGTTTGCCTAATGAAATATGTTCCTTAAAGATAGATTTTAAAACAAGTACACGTACAATTTTTCAAAAATTCGAGTACGAGAAAGTACGCGCAGTTCTAGCACCACCAGTTTGAGTTGCGTCACTCTTGCAGCCCACGAGCGATATTTCGACCAGCGTTTCGCGTTTCGGCGCTGTGCGCGGCGCGCGCTTTGAACAGCAGCGTCGATGCGGACAGAGACGGATCCGGAGGGGGCCGTGGTTTTTTGCCGCCCTCGATCAGGAAGATTTATTGCACCGATGATTCGAAGTAGTAGATTGAGCGAAGCTCCCATCCGTGAAGTTCTCCGACAAAAACGGCAACGTTGTCGATACGGTGTGATTGCAACTGCACGGCCGCAAAATATTCCCCGTTGCTTCATTTCTTGTCGTGTGCTCGCCACAAACATATCCATCTTCCGAGGTAAATGGTATCACGAACGATCCGTTTCTGTCGTATGGGAATGACACGTTCTTTTCTTTCGTCGTTTGCGTTTAATATCACTCATTACTCTGCTCTGCAGCTGTTAGAAGTGTTATTGCATGCCTACATGCGGGAGAAGTTTTTATTACCTGTCGAAAATCGTGATTCCAGATATAATGAATTATTATTAAATCATTTCGTTCGAGGTGTATCAGTTTGTGTATCGGGATTCATCATAATCATCGATTGAACAGTGTTAACCATCGTGTGGTCTATTGTAGCGTCACGTTGGCTGCCCTGCGGCTGGTGGGCAGGCGCAGGAGGCTGGTTTATCATAGAGCTGAGTAGCTAAGTGCGGCCACGGCATTGGGGATGCAGATATTTTCAGAACCAGTTGGCACCGACTTGCTGTTCGATTGGTTGGTTTCTATCGATTCCGGGCGCCTCAACTAGCGAGGTTATTAGTCCCGTAAGTGTAGTACACATAGTTCTCCTCAGGAAGTAGAAGAGACCTTCCCCCGCTCGATAGCGAGATCAGGGTTTTCCCCACCCAGGTATCCCCCAGCCGGGACGAACTCTCATCTCCCGACCGGTCTCCCGTCATGTGTGGTGGTATAGTGCTTGATAGTGTAAGGAGTGAGGATAGGACAAATAGGATAAAGGAAGAACGTATCGAGGTCCGTAGCCCGTTTGTTAGCGTTCTTCTCCGGCGTGTTGATTGGAGAAACCACGGAAAATTACCGATCAGAGCAGCCGTCCTAGTTCACAAGCTTGTATCGAAAATCTTGCCACTGTCGGGTCTCGAACATATGACCTCTCTTAGCACACGATGTGCTAGTTACATACAATCACCCGGAACCTGAGTTTCACCGCGCCACTCACGTCGTTAGTCTCAAGATGGAGGCAGTGAGTAGGCGGTGATAAGTTTCTGCTTGCCAGATTTACTCGGTAACCCACTAGCGCGTCGACCTTTGGGCAGGAACGGATGAAGGCGATTCTTCGGAATGCCCCCGATCGCACATACAAAAGTTCAGACGGAAACCGTGAACCCCTCTGTCAGGTTGCCTAGGTTCACTGGCGATACTCACGTCGTTAGCCTACAAGCGTAGGCAGTGTTGAGCCGGGAACGGGTCCCCAAACCGCCCAATGAATAGTTCGAGTGGCTCCCTCTTGGCTTCTTCGTGACAGTGGATCGATACTTTGGGCAAAGACGAGGGAGTTGTTTCAGGCGCATGTGAATTGAATTGAATGAAATTGAATTACTGCCTTATTTTACGAGGCGAGACTCAGGCCATGAGGGCTGCTCTTCCGTCTGACCACGCAAATTTCGGTACGCTCCTTTCACCAACTAGCAGAGAAAGGAGGTATTTCTTGGGCGAGAAACAGGCGATTTGAATTTAGCTCAGAGGCTACGTCATTTAGGCTTGAGGATCTTTTACATGCAAGTAAATCTACAAACCTGGGAGAGCCGGCTTTACTTCTCCTCCGAAGGAAGTAAGTAGGATTTTTTTCGTCCTTAAAACTCCACGGCTTCGATCGGGTTTGAACCCACCAACTTGGGTACATCAGTCCGATACACTAACCGATACACCATCGCCGCGCGCATGTGAGTGGCACATTGAGTCAACTCCGTCACCAGCTACTAACACTGAGCTGGCGGGCAGCCCAACCCTGGCATTGACTGGGGAGATTGCTGGGAGCGCCAAATGCTTTCCGGAGGAATCCAGATACCCAAATGGCTGTGAACGTGTGGGCCGGCGGGGGGCTAAGGTAAGAGCAAAGCTTACGGACCAGCCCCAGGGACTTGTGCCCCCCCCCCCCGGTAGAACATACACTAGTGTAAAGTTGTAGACCACGTTAGAGGATTGTATGAGCAGTGGGTGCAAACGCCGAAAACGTGAGCGAAACTTTCAGAAATTGAAATTTAGCTGAGGAAATACATCCGTTTTGTTAAGGTAAGAGAGCCTATCGATTACACTTGGAAGCAAATAACTATTACTATTGTCAGAAATGTTTTTATAGAAATATAATTTGTGGTTTCTAAATAATTTAATGTTGGATATAACACATTGCATGATGACTGAAGGTGAGAGAAACATACAAATGGAAAGTTATGTGATGAGACGCATCCGTACTTTGTAACATAAGAGAAGCTATCGCTTAATTTAAAAACACACAAAGATCAGTGAATTTTAGAATTTTGAAATTATTTATAACATTATTATATTTATTTAATGTAATAAGTTCAAAAATTATTAAAACACTACAATTTTCATTAATTTTATTTTACAGAACATTGCTATTAGATTATTTTTCTTACCCCCTACTACTGTTGTACTTACCCACTTACTATTGTTGGCAATGACAACGTTTATAATTATTTCATGCAAAATGCCAACGATAACGCACCACAACACCTACATTTACCCACTACTACTGGACAAAGTATTAAGTATCAGTTCGTAGGAACGCTACTGACCTCTGGTGAAATATATTAGAACCCAATCTGCTCTTAGCGACAGACAAAAATTATGATCACGGTAATATATCAACCTATTATTTAAACCATTCATTTTCCACATGTGTTGCATGAATCTTTAGCAAACTGCGACAAACCTGAAGAAAAATCTGTAAAAATGTCGTATCTAATATTACACAATTTTTTCTGGTATCGATGACCGTTACATGTCGTTCAATTGACTGTTATTAGTAGGAAGAGCGTTTTTATAATCTAAAAAAATCTTCAAATGAGCGTTTAAAAATATGTATTTATGATCTCAAAATTCTGAATTATGTACTTTGTAAGCAATTAAAATCAACAATATTTCAATTCCCGCATAAACCTTTCTTGATAAAATCCAGGAGAAGCATCGCTGGATTGAAAAGATATATTTTTGTGCATACATAATACATAAATTAGCTTACTTCGCACGAAAAATAATTGTAGTAAATATGCATTTTAACGTACATTGTCATGTTTCATTTTTTTACTTTCTCGTATACGTACGCATTTTTTTCTTTCTGGTTTAAAAATATGTCAAGAAATACCCGACATTAGCATAAGTGTTTGAACATCTACAGAAAAGAAAATGAAAACTGTAAAAAGACCTTTCTAATCAAGGAACGCTTACAAATAAATAGATTCTATCAAAAGATGAAAGGTTTTAGAGATAAATCTCTATTTAAACTCAATATTCAAAATATGCGCCTATAACAACATGAATATGCACTAACAGGAGAAATCTGCCAAATATCAACAAACATATTAATCTACACCGCAGCCCATTCTATACAACTGATAAGAAATTTCACTTACAGTTAGTTATGCCTTGAAGCAACAGACAGAAATATGCAAAATCCTAGCAATCCATTTCCGATTCATTAGTGTGGAAGATTATTTCGGTGATGCGGTCCCACTGAGCACCCTTGTCTCGACGGCCGGCCTCCTGTGGCGGTGGCCTTGGATCTACAGGAGGCCGTGGGCGGGACGCTCTCCACAGGGCGCCCGAAAACAGTTGGAGCGTCCACTCCCACAATCCTCCCCCACACACACCCACATACACACACGTGCCTCCACGTGGCCCGATTCCCAACGCCTTGCGTTCGAGGAATACAAGAACGCATCTCTATGGCTCTAAACGTGTTCACAAAAGGGCATTTTATTTTGAAGATACGTAGCTCAAGCAATAATTAATCTGTATTACTAGTTTCAAATTCGCACAGAAATGGAAATAAAACAATTCAACCCTTGACCATTTTAGAGGTGTCTATGGTTTCATTAGATACCGAAGAACTTGAAAAAAAGGAAACAAAGAAATAGTGTGATTTTCATTCAAAATTTAAACAAAAAAATTCTCCCAATATATTTCTGTGCAAACTAACTGAATTATTACACTAAGTGTGTTACTGCTTATAACATGACTGAAGTTGTGTGACAGTAAGGCTCCGAGAAAAAGTGTGCACACCACTAAATATTTGCTATTAAATCCGTTGCTTTTTGGTACAGAAACTTTTTTGATATTCTTAGTGCATAAACAACTATAGTACTGTTTGTCAGTTATCTACACCATATTATTCGTGAAGAATAGCAATCACCTGGTACATGACTTGGAAAGCCGTCACTACAAGATTCTGAACACATCAAATGTGGAAATTTGACGCAAAACTATATATTTTTTTACTAAAGGGAACCCTATTAACACATCACTTTCCTCTGGATTCCTAATTCTGAATCAAACATGTCTCTGAGTGTCTTTTAGTATTTTTAAAACCGCTAAATAGTATGAGCCAAATTCTTACCGCGAGCAGTCGCATAACTTTCTATTCCGATAGTACCCGAAGAACACCATTGGAGATATCAACAGTGGATCTGACAACAAACACAATCGCATTGGCGTTAAAATATTTTCATTTTGTGAGGAAGGAAATGCATATTTTAAACATTTTCTGTATTTTACGTAGATGGCGACATTTTTTAAAACTAATTCACTATTCACTATCTTTCTCCGACTACACAACTGGTCTCTTCACTGGTAGATACTAAAGTAAGATGTTAACATGCAGGCCTGGTTGTAGGAGAACGCAGGAGTTTCCAGATGTGATTACACATGGTGGTGGTATAAAACATTTTAATCAACATCCGATTATCCTTGTAAGACGAAACTATTCCAGAATAAATTACACTACATGTAAAGTAATATTTATTTAATATCTAATAATTTACGCATTGAGAATTCACTGCAATAATATTCAGCACCCTTTTAAAAATATTTTATTTTTGGTGTAAGGAAATATATGAGTATAATTTGAACATTTTCTGTATTTGCTGTACTCTCCTCAGACGCACAGTCTGCCACGTCAGATTTTTTTTCTTTTTTTTTTGTAAAATTAACATCGCATCGCTGGTATCTACACAGCATTATAATAAAATTGGATTCCAATGAATTTATGAGCAGGTCTTTCTGTATGTTATCACCAGAGTATTTACGATGTGATTTTGCATGGTGAAGTTTAGAATTTTTTTTGTTAACATCCGATAAGTGTTGAAATACGAAACTATCACTGAGTGTTAAAAAAGGTTCTAATAATAAAAGTCCTAAATGATGAAACAGTAACTACTTAACTAAACTAGTGATGCTATAACCCATACTTTCTCGCATTATTCATACATTTTCAATTTTCGGAAATCCAGAGAGTTGAACGAAAATGAGACCCACATTATTTTGAAAGCATCATCTCTTCTACCTGTGAAAAAACTTAAAGGAAAATTTGAGCTGATTTCGAGAATAAAATTTTAATTTTCTCAATTGCTTATATTTTGCGCCAAATGAAATGAAAATGACTCGCATTTTCTAATAATGAACTTGAACTTATTTAAAGATCCATTTTAAGGTACCGATTTCATTAAGGAAAAAAATTCTACCTTCAGTACTACAGGTGTAAGAAGACGCCTCAAAGATATTGCATTTTTGGAATTTAAAAAAATTCTGAGATTCCAACAAATATGAGACAATTCTTTAAGCTATCTGAAGACAAAGTTTAATCAACAAATTTGGTGCCACTTTTGAGAAAATTGTGAAAATGATTTTATGTCTTCGTGCCCTCAATAATTGAAATATCGGTTTGAAACTCCTAAAGCCTCAAGCTCATTCAAATCGATTGAGGAATATCAATTTTACGGTAGACAGACGTCTTGCCGTCAGTCGATGTTTCAGTATCAAGAATTAAACGGCAGCTCACCCAGCAATAATAGTTTTTCTGGCGAAAATCCGCAGTTTTCCGGCGCACGATTACATAACTTTCTGTTCTTATGAAGTACCTTCGTAAGAGCGAAAAATTAAAAAAAAAAGAGAGAGAGAGAAATAACTATGAAGGGGTCGACCTCATCGGTATGCCACTGTTAGAGAGTAGCAACACCGAGAAGCAACCAAGATTAGTAACAGTAAATAGTGACTGCACTAGTGAACACGATGGAAGTATTAGTTAAAACTTGAAGGCGGAGTACAAAGTCAAGAAGGCTGATGACTGCCAAGAAAGTTGGAATAAAACAAAAGTTTAGGTCTCGATAAATAAAAAAGTTTCTTTGAAAAGAAGATAAGTGAAGGTAAGATTCTGCCAGACAGTCATCTTGAGTCAGTGAAGACATCTTTCTTGCGACCGTTTTCTTGCTCATTAAGGCATTGCAGCATTGTGCGCCACTAGAAAGGGTTGGTGGTGAATGAAGGTTACAGTAGACACAAATTGTATGAAATGAGAATGTCAGTTTGTTTAACTTCTTGCTGCAATGCCAACTGCGCAACTTAACAGTTCGAAATCAAGCTGGAGAGATTTCAGCCTTAATAGCCATAAATACATAGCAAACAAATAAGAAAATTGAACGTTCAGTTCACTCAGTTTTGCTATAGTCTGGCCAAATGAATTGCAATAGCAATAGCTTTGAATTAATGGAGAAAAGAGAGATATTTTCTTTCTTTTTGTTCACTAAATTATTTCTTAATAGATAAAGTGTGTGTATTTTTTTCCCAAACTTGCTCTCCCCGAATTTCGTCCACAGCAAATTCTTGATGTATGAGCAATAGCAAGCACTGGCAATACAACAGATTTTGAGTAGTTTTCAAATGTAATAACTTCTTTGCATGTTGAATATTTGCGTTGGTGAAAAGTGTTAAGAAAGGAAATCGAGAAATAGACTTCTATATTTCCACATGCTATATTAATTATTTTGTACATCTATATTTCGAATTTATAAGTAGTTTGTTAATTTACGCATGGAAGGAATAATAAACAAACTTTGCAAACTTCAACGTTTGTGAATGTGAGAAAGTATATTACTAAATTATATTAGTATAAAACATCCTTCGAGAAACCTCTTCGCCAGTTAACAACATTTCTTAAACTTCAAGCATTTGATCACGAAAAATCAAATAATTTGTACCATCCTGCAAATTATCTCTTTTAACGAACAATACATAAACAATAATGTCTGCCATATGTTTGCCTACCAACAACTCACCCCAACGCACTCGCATTCTCAACAATACCACTTCTCCACCCAGTAGAGATTACCACACCCCAACCAGATCACCGGCATTTCTTATAACGCCAATAAATTCGTACACGTAATCATTAACATCCAACACGAACCCAGCCAGCCGTCTTCATCCCGACTCCCCACAGGTTTAACCACGACGACACCAGCGCTCCAGGCGGCGGGTGCGCGAAACCGCGAAACCAGCAGTCTTCCGGTGAAGCACGCTTCACCGCGCAGCGGCAGACCAGACCGCCTCGTTATTATCCGTAATAATATGTAATTATCTAATTAAATAAATGAAGCGAGCGGCGGGCGAACACACAGGAGGCGACACCCCAGAAGGTTCCGGAACAAGAGAAGAACGCAACGCGCCCGGCGCCCGGAGAAGAAAAGAAGACGAGCGGACGAAACAAAAACGAAACGAATCGAAAATACACGCGCGTAACCTGGGAGAAGAATAAATACCATTAGAAGCAGTGAGATGAAGATTGGGTCGCTGATGTATCGTCTCGCGGTCCTGCAAGGACGTCGCTAGGGGTGTACTTCTGAACTTGGATGGGCGCACTTAGGGTGTCAGTGGGCAGATGCTGCTTTAGAAAGTACTTAGTGTTTCAGAACAGAGGGGCAGTTTCTAGGTTGGACTCGACCTCGACGTAAATATTTTTGAGATTTTACTAATTTCTAGCTTGAAATTTGAAAAAAAATCATAACTAGTGAAAATACTCTTTATTGGGCCGGTGTTATTTTTTATTTGACAGGTAAGACAGGAACTAATTTTATCAACGATCCAAAATCAAAACAAACTTATTTACATGCCTAGCCCATCCCATAATCCTGTCCTTTACATTTATTTCTAATTTTGACCCTCAATAATTCAAAGCCTCATTCCACTATTGCAATGAATCAAAATGCGTTTGGTAAGGAATTGTTTGGAATTTTCGGATACAATGCTCCACTTTCGTGGATTCTCTGACCGATTTCGAGATATTCGCAAAAATTGAAAGAGAACGTGCGTAAATCCTCTATGAAAAGAGAACGTGATAGTAATTTATTTTTAAAATTATCATGTAAGACTAACGTTTTTATTGTTTTTAATGTTAAGTGCATGAATATCATCTAAGTTCGAAATATAACTGTTGATTTGGACAAACAAACAGATTTCTTTACATAACTGGAAAAATGTAAGAAGTAAATAAATTACACCTAATAAAATAATCCTTCCAATAAAACCCCCATCGACATCGGTTTAGATGCTTCTCAGATTAGGCAGAACAATAGACAAAATCATTGTAAAACAATTTAACGGTCAATAAGATAAAAAAAGGCTTGAGTTGTTTAAATACATACAGTGTTAACACGTAACTTCTAAAACACTTCTGCCGACCGTACCGTACCTTATAAAGCATAAATTGATACACAGTCCCTCTATGAAAGCTGATATACTAGAAAACGTCACGAACAACAAAAATTGAGTATTTACATAATTGTAAGGGATAAGTAAATAGATATTTCTGGGATGAGACGCTTTCTTCATACTCGTCAACATTTCGAACACACTTTATTTATTGATTTCAAATTTACAAATACTTTTTTATTCTATAACACAGCTTCGAAGGGTCACATCTTTAACTGAACAATACAAAATACATTGTGCATGAATAAATATTATAAAATTGCCAAGCTGTTAAGAAACAAAAACACTACGATATACTAGTGGCCTGCAACTATTGGCCTGCAATATCAAAAAGGCTGAAGAACAAAAACACAGAAAATTGTCTTCCAAAAAATCGCAAGCACACTGTTACAACGAATAACAAATGAAATACTCATATAACATAACTATGATTCAAATATATTAACATAAAACTGTCTACTAACTGTGCAATAAAATAGTATAGGATGTTTGGAGTACAACAGTTCTATACGCACCCAGAATATCAAAAAATTATGTTCTACAATGCAACACGTGAATAGAAAAGGAAAGGAGCCTTTCTTAGAGCTATGCTGTCAAATGATCTCATCTGTGTCTTAAGCAGTGACACATTAATTATAATAATTTTGTCGACTTGCGGAATATGAAAATAGGCATAATAACACTAATATTGGTTAGAAATCAAAACTGTTTCATAGTTTTTTAGATTTGTCCCGAGTTCCTGTGTACCTCTTTAACCAAACCATAGACGTTGGCATGAATAATATATAGAGAACAATACCTATATCCAGGATAAATCTGTGGCTAAGAGTACGCATATTGTATGTCCGTATATACAAAGAGAGAGAGAGAGAGAGAGAAAGAAAGAGAGAAAGAGAAAGAAACAGAGAAATAGAGAGAGAAAAAGAGAGAGAGAAAGAGAGAGAGAAAGAGAGAGAAAGAGAGAAAGAGAGAGAAAGAGAGAGAGAAAGAGAGAGAGAGAAAGAGAGAGAGAAAGAGAGAGAGAAAGAGAGAGAGAAAGAGAGAGAAAGAGAGAGAAAGAGAGAGTAAGAGAGAGAAAAGTGAGAGAAAGAGAGAGAGAATGCGAGAGAGAGAGAGAGAGAGAGATAAAGAGAGAGAAAGAGGGAGCGAGACGGGCTGCGAGAGAGCGCGAGAGCGAGAGAGAGCTAAAGCGACAGCGAGGCCATGAGTGAGCGAGAGAGAGAGAAAGAGAGAGAGAAAGAGAGAAAGAGAGAGCGGTTGTGAGAGAGAGCGAGAGAGAGCTAAAGCGACAGCGAAAGAGCGACAGCGAGAGCGAGAGAGAGAGCGAGAGAGAGCGAGAGAGAGCGAGAGAGAGCGAGAGCGAGAGAGCGAGAGCGAGAGAGCGAGAGCGAGAGAGCGAGAGCGCGAGAGAGCGAGAGAGGTAGGGAGAGAGAGAAGTTCAATGAGGAGAGTGCACACGGCGAGAGGTAGCACTTGAGGAGGACACCGAGGTCACTCAGTTTGCGCATCCCTGGCGCGCATTGGGAGGGGGAGCGGGGGAGGGGCGGTGCCGCCAGCAGCCAGCCACGCACCCATTCATCTCCCGCTCGCACTCCCCTCCCCCTCTCCCTCCGCCGCCCCCGGGCAGCGTTTTTCTGGCGCCCTCTCCACCCCACCCTCCCCGGCGCCCGACGACGCCCAAATGCCTCCGCCACCCGGGCATCACGCGCACGGTCAAGGCACACGTTACCACGTGCAAGAGACGAAGTCACGATGTGCAGGCACTAGGCATACCGGACAAGTTGTCTGCACTAGGCACAACATACAAGTCACGATGTACAGGTACAGGAACTAGGCATAACGGACACGTTGTGTGTACAAGGCGCAAGGTACAAGGCACAACGTTTCAAGCAAAAGGTACACATTACCATGTACAAGGTACAAGGCACAACGTACGAAGTCCCGATGTACAGGTACAGGAACTAGGTATGACGGAGAAGTTCTGTGTACAAGGCGCAAGGTACAAGTTACTATGAACAGAGTACAAGGTAGAACATCACAAGCAAAAGGTACAAGTTACCACGTAGTACAAGGTACATGGCACAACATACGAAGTCACAATGTGCAGGTACAGGGTAGTAGGTATAACAGACAAGTTCTGTGTGAAAGGCACAAGGTACAAGTTACCATGAACAAAGTACAAGGTAGAACATCCCAAGTGAAAGGTACAAGTTACCACGTACAAGGCTGAAGGCACAACGTACGAAGTCACGATGGTAGTCAGGTACAAAGCATAAGGCACAACGTACATGTACGATGTACATGTTCAGGAAAGTAGGCATAACGGGCAAGTTGTGTGTGCCAGGCGCAAGATACAAGTTACAATGGACAACATACAAGTCACGATGTGCAGGGTCAGTGCACTGGACATAACGGACAAGTTCTGGGTACAAGGCGGAAGGTACAAGGCACAACGTTCCAATCAAAAACTAGAAGGCACAACGTACGAAGTCACGATGTACAAGTTACAAGGCACAAGCTATAAGGCACAATTTAGGTTTGTAGTAGACATGAACTACACACAAGTCATTGTGTACAAGATTCAAGCACATAGCACGATGTACTCGCCCACAAAATGCAAAGTACCAAGTGATAATGTACAAGATACGATGTACAAGTTACAAGGCACAACCTACGAAGTCACGATGTACAACTTACTAGTTAGAACGTACAAGATAAATACTACAGAGCACAGCGTTCCAAGCATAGATACAAGTTACGATGTACAACGTACTGGGTTCAAGGCGCAAGGTATGAGTTACAATGTACAAGATTCAAGATATGTATAAATTATACGGCACATCGTACAAGTAATGATGTACAAGTTTCAAGGCTCAAGGCACACTTCACAATGAAAAATGTTTTATTCACAAGATACAAGTTCTATTCCCCAGACACAAGTCACGATTACGAAGCATAAAGCACCAGGCAAAAGGCACAAGGTAAAAGTTATAATATACGTAATATAAAAGTTATATGATACGTAAACTAATGTATAAGGTGCAAGATAGACGTCGCAATGTACACAGTAAAAGTTACCAGCTACAAAGTTCAAGATACAAGGAACTTTGTTCAAGGTATGAAGCAGAAGATAAAAGACAAAATGTACTATGTTCAATGTGCTAGGAACAAGGTGCAAGTTACATAGTACAAGGTACAAAATGTAAGGAATATGAGTCAACGTACAAATAGCAGAGTACAAGACTGCAAGTACAAGGTCTTTACAAGGCAACTAAAAGGCGCAAATCACTATGGTCAGTAAAAAACACAAGATTCAAAATACAAGGTGTAAGGTAAAAGACATACGTCACAAGAACACTATAGCAGAACCAAGGCAAAGTGCAGTGCCTATGGTACAAGACACAGAATACAGCTCCAAGAGCGTAAGACAAGAGTCACAAGGTATCAGACAACGCCAGTTTTCAGAGTACGGAAAACAAACTTCGGTGTTCATAAAAGGTTTTGTATTCCACTTCCATTGTGCGCTTCATTGCAAGAGAATATCTTACGACTTTTTCCTTCTGTAAACATTCCAAGCCGTCTCCAGTTGTTACTTGCTCTGCGGGTTCTGGTTTTTGGAAAATGCACAGAAGTACCGGCTCAAGCCATTCACCTGGCTGGGCAAGCACTGCCTGCGCCAATTGCGGGCAGGGTTTGGTCCCTATAGAGTCCAGATCTGCAACGACCGGTACGGGCACAAGGGACAAGTCACACAATACAAGGCACAAGGGACAAGTCACAGAATACACAGAAAGGTAGAGGGCACAATGTACAATTGAATCGGTGAAAACCAAAACGCTATAAGTGACATTTTAAAAATTCTTAGAAATATGTTTATATAAATCAATATCACTGTAGTGGTGCTATGTTTCATCGATAATAATCACGGTATTCTCATTCTTCATTAAAACCACAAAAATACATTGTCAATGAAATATAGCCTAATATATACATGTTTTTTACAGTTTATAAAATGTCACTTATACCGTTCTTGTTTTCACCAATTCTATTATCCAAGACACATGAAACAAGGAAGAAGGTATCGACGTATTAAGCGAGGTACAAGGCACACTTGCCCCTTATTAAAATGTAGAGATGATATCATACGTCTTATTCTTTAAGTTTAGTATCAATTCACAGTTTTTGATGAAAGAAGATCGGAGACTTGAATTGGTGAATTGTTTTCACCAATTCAATTATCCAAGACACATGAAACAAGGAAGAAGGTATCGACGTATTAAGCGAGGTACAAGGCACACTTGCCCCTTATTAAAATGTAGAGATGATATCATACGTCTTATTCTTTAAGTTCAGTATCAATTCACAGTTTTTGATGAAAGAAGATCGGAGACTTGAATTGGTGAATTGTTTTCACCAATTCAATTATCCAAGACACATGAAACAAGGAAGAAGGTATCGACGTATTAAGCGAGGTACAAGGCACACTTGCCCCTTATTAAAATGTAGAGATGATATCATACGTCTTATTCTTTAAGTTCAGTATCAATTCACAGTTTTTGATGAAAGAAGATCGGAGACTTGAATTGGTGAATTGTTTTCACCAATTCAATTATCCAAGACACATGAAACAAGGAAGAAGGTATCGACGTATTAAGCGAGGTACAAGGCACACTTGCCCCTTATTAAAATGTAGAGATGATATCATACGTCTTATTCTTTAAGTTCAGTATCAATTCACAGTTTTTGATGAAAGAAGATCGGAGACTTGAATTGGTGAATTGTTTTCACCAATTCTATTATCCAAGACACATGAAACAAGGAAGAAGGTATCGACGTATTAAGCGAGGTACAAGGCACACTTGCCCCTTATTAAAATGTAGAGATGATATCATACGTCTTATTCTTTAAGTTCAGTATCAATTCACAGTTTTTGATGAAAGAAGATCGGAGTATCGCCCAATTGGGCGGTACTTACTATTCCGAGTTTTCTGTCACGTACAAGGGCAATATAAAATATTCGTCACTTCAAGTGTTAAAATTTTTTCGGACACAAAGAAAACCGCAAATTTTTAAACTGATAGAATAAGAGCAAATTACGCCAAATAGAAATGGCGGTAGCTACTTAAAACACGTCGCCCGCATTGGGCACGATTTAAGACCACGAGAAACGTCGCTCACCAGCCGGTCGGTTGAATTTCAGCGCACTCGCTGTTCACAAATGACATTTTAACGTGCGTAGAGTATATTACATCTCCACCACAGGTCACAAACACTTTCTCTGTTTAAACGACGAAATAAAGCAAATTAAAGTTTACATCAGTGTTTCAGGTGTTGAAAATGCTCTTAAAGCTACGCTGATAATTGCAAACAAATTTGAAAAATTGCGAAAGCTTTCTTGGTAAGTTGATTTTGAGGTCAAAACGGCAAAGGAAAGATTTATTGCTCATATTATAAGGAACATGCGAGTGTGGTTTTATAACACCTAATTTGACTCAAAATTCAAACAATTCCTACAAAAAATGTTAGGAAAGAGTGTTGTTACAGCACCAATAGCTTTTTCATATGACGTATAACTTTTTTATCTTACGTCGATTCTACGGACAATAAACAGACCGTGAAATGTTATTTTCCAATAATGAATCATATCTCATACAAATACTGATGAAAATCTTCATTGTATTAATCTCATTGTACCTTAAGACAAATTGTTATGTAAGTCTACAGCCCAGTGTTTTGTACTTATCTCGTCTTGTAATCAAGATATACTGAGAAGCAAACAATCACCCAAATTGAAGAAACTATTGCTCATCACAACAAGTATTACATTTAACAGCCGTCAGAATACGTTCAGCATATTGAGGTGTATTTGCAAATCATACTCAAACTATACGAAATCCGGTTAGATAACGAACAGTCGTTCAAATTAAATCCCTTGTTTGGAGCTTGCAAACTGGTCTTTAAAGTCTTTGACAGGCAACTAAGTAAACAAAGGGCACGCGATGACTATCCAGTATCCAACAATGCACAAGAGAAAGCGAATGATTATCACAATCTCTCGCGATGACACAACAGAACAATTTCGAAAACAGCCTCCGCGTGAATTCCAAAGAGAATGGAGAATGGGAGCTATTGAGAAGGTGCGTGATGCTCGTTATGTTTGTGTGTTCCGCCAGAGACCACGTGGTTTTTGATCATCAGCTTGGAAAACCATTCCAAAGACAATTATTGTCAATGACCCGCATCAAACACGCAATGTTACATTACAGCACTGCACGAGTGTAAATATCATTTATGTTGCTCTTATCGTGACAACATAAACAAACAGCAATATTTTGCGAAATAAAAAATAGGATTATTTCATTTCACTGTTAAATCACATTTACGATCATATCGATGTATATTTTTTGGTTCACTTCTTATTGTCAACAATATTATGAATGATGTGTTTCTGCGTATATCATGAAGTATAAAAAGATTGACATATATCATCTCAAACGTCGCCGTATTTTGAGAGTTTGCAATCCAAAGGTAACTGAAGAGAAAAATGAGGATTTTCCGAAACAATATCGAACCTGAAAATAAATATAACTACTGTCCCTGCCCTACTGTCACTGCCCTGAGGAAGCCTGCGATATGTCAGGCGAAACGTCGGCACCCCAGCCAACGACGCGGCGTCTCCCGGATAGCCGAGAATTCAATAAATATAACTAGCTGGACGAGGGCAAACACGCTGTTGGGTCGATGTACATCATCGATAGTGTGGTGTCTCGTAACGTCAATGTTCCCAGGGAAAACAAATAGTAGTTTTTATTTTGTTATTCCAAGAGAAGCTTGAAATAATAGCAGGAGTGAAAAGAAGACAGAAAATATGAATACAAGCAGTATTTGTAGTACATGCAGCTTCTTTATGTTAAGCTTTATTACGTGAGCACACAACGAAAAACTACCGATCAGAGCAGCCGGTTCCAAGAATTCTCCTACACACAGCGACTGAACTCGACCTAGCTAAGAAGCTGCCAGTGTCAGGACTCGAACCCAGAACCCCTCGGTCACAGGCTCTGCAATGATTATTCGATACCCTGAGCCATCTCTCCCGGTGACACACACACACAACAGGGTTTGGTGCTGATGGTTAAATAAAAATAACCAAAACCCGTCATCCATTCTTACCGTACTATAAACAGAGATGCTATTATAACAAGTAGTGGAAATAAGAGACATACAGAAATTATTTCTCCCGTATGTGTTATTCTACTATTACTCACATTGCAGTTTTCGATATTTCAGATGTTTTAATTAATGTAGAAGTAATACTGTATTTATAAATTCACTTCCATTCGAGCAAAAATGTAAAAAAAAATAATATTTTTTGCAGCTATTTTCAGAAACGTTTGAAAATTTCACTGGATCTTCATGTAAAGTACCCTTCAAAATTGAAATACCTGCATGTTGTCAGGAATGGCACAACTAGAATTTTTATTCCTGCATATTTACGAAGTTTCAGCTCGTGATCACGAGACATATACAATTATCCGTCTATTCTGCGTGCGTACATGCATACATAGATATAGAAATTTTCGGGTAGAAAATTGCGTGTATCTCTTTCCTATCTTCACCAATCTTAACCATTTTTGAAGCAGCACTAATAGTTCTTAATCCTGACGAATGTGCGAAGTTATAGCTCAAAAGAACCTTAAAAACGGATTTTACGTCCAAACGGTTGAGATCGTTTTTACTTTTCCATCCTGTATTAAAGGAGGAATAGTGAAAAATGATACCTTATACACAGTGTCATTTCATATGTAGATTCTAATGAGTGCTGAATACTTTTTTCATATCTCTGTATTTGAGCAACTTAAAAAGAAATGAATTTAATTTTTTTGAAACTGAAATAAACTTCTATAAAATTAAAATTAGATATATGTAAAACAATAGCAGATTTAGATGAAATTTTAGAATGCAAATACTCGAAATACAATAGGAAGTCAATGACTTGCAAGTTATTGCAATACACTGCAAAAACTCTTTTGAAAATTAATGATGACGAAACACATATTTTGGTACTGAATACTACCGGGGAGTCCTGAGATCACATTTCTGATCCCGGAGACCGCAGGTGAAGAAATAATTATTAGTTCATTTACCTTTGTGCCTCATGTAATATTAAATGTACTACAGGTACTGGAACTTTGGATGTTGAACTTTTGCCTGTTCACCTTTCTCACGAAAATTTATTTTCAAGTATGCTACTCTCGTTTCGTTATCCGAATCGAAACAAAGAAAATGTGACAAAGAACACTGGAATTACAGCGAAATTAAAACCTTTTCAGCGCGTTTCATGAATTTAATTAATCAGCAAACGCAAACAAGTTGCCGCGCAATTTTAAAAATGATTCATTTATTGACACTTCAATTTTAAATCAATATAAGACTTTTACGTCCCTATACAAAAAGTTCAAGGAAGAAATGGCTGAAAATTTGTGTCTTTGTAACGTGATCTGTGTGACAGACGAGAAAAGACGTACATGCTGCCTTGACGAAAACAGTTTAAACGATCTCGAAACTTCAGTGACATACACTCGAATTGTCGTTACCAATTACGGGATAAATGGTTTTTGTGAATTTAACTTCTCTTTCGAGACAGTGATGAAAGAGGTGATTTCTGAGCAGTCCACCTGAAATTTATTTCATTTGGCTTACTGCCACGAAAAGAAACTGTTCAATAAATTCTTGGGCGCGTCTTCCATTAATATTGTATTAACTCACTTTACGATACGAGGCCGGAGTATTACCAACGTTCAAAAATGTTGCGCAGTTAAGACATAGAACAGCTTCATCTAAGTTGCAATAGAAAAAGAGTACAATCTTTTATGTACATCACATTGTACTGTAGGTGGCATTGCTCTCAGAGTATACTTTTCTAGTTTTCTCCACATTACTTTGGAAGCATAATTCTGTAGAATAATATTTACGTAACTTATTAATTGGATTGTTGGTGATGTAGATACCTTTTTATGATAAATGACTAGAGATATTGTCCGGTATCAAAACTTTTTAATCAACTTATGATCATTTCGATCGCGTTGCGATCATCATCAGAGCTTGCAGCTTCTGGGCCGAAAACAAAGTTCTGCCCAGAAGCTGCAGAACTTTGTTTTCGGCCCAGAAGCTGCAAGCTCTGATGATGATCGCAACGCGATCGAAATGATCATAAGTTGATTAAAAAGTTTTGATACCGGACAATATCTCTAGTCATTTACGTAACTTACTAGTTCATTACCTGGCGTTCTGCGGCTGTTTAGACACGGCTGTGAAATTTGACCGAAATTGGTCAAAAACGTGATATTTTGTTTTTATGTTCGTAAATACTATCAGACCTTAGAGATAAGTGTGCCGAATTTTAATTTGTCTCTGTGACATGTAAATATGTGAAATAGAGGTTTAATGGTACATGCATGCTTTAAGTCCTATCCTTTTTTAAAATTTTTTCATTGATTTCATATATCCGGAAAGCAATTTTTGTCACATAGTACAATATTCCCTACGTTCTTTTGGTAATCATTTTTTTGATATAACCCATTGAAACTTTTAAATAAGCTTCTATAAACGTATCGGAATAATATTTGCTTGTATGACCCCCCAAAAATTATTACCTTTTTGTGGTATAATAGTTTTGATCATTATTATAATCAAAACATTAAAAAATTTTTTTTAGAGATTCAGAATTCTTTTAGAAAACACTACCAATGCTCTTGAAACAATAAAAGCAATATCCATTCTTACAGGTTCAAGAGAAATCAAGGTGAAAAAATAACAATTTCCATAAAATACTACACCTCGAGAATTTTAGTGATAGAACACCTCAAAAAAATGTTCTTTTTTTTCAAAAAATAGCAAAATATAAAAATGTGCATTTAAAAAAGATTGCCCAATTGTTACTTTACATTTACTTATAATATCGTAAAAATCCCTACTCTTTATCTGAAAAAGAATAGATGCTTATTCTCCAAGGGCGTTATAAAGGTTCTAATGACCGAACGGCGACTAAAAGTCCGAGGACTTTTGGCCCGAGGGCTTTTTGTCGCCTGGGATCATTAGAATCTGTTAACGCCCGGGGGACATACATTATAATATTTTTTACTGATTTTTATTGATCCACATTTCCTTATTTACTAATTAACTAGATGCTAACTTGACTCGGTTAGTCTATTCATAATTCCCTCACTGAGGAAACATGTAGCATCATTCAACTGTTTTCGCATATTCCTCGTAACCATTGTCCTCTCGATCCATGTAAGTAATGCTGCGTATATCGAACTCCGTATCGAAGGCAATAACAAGCTATGACGTACAGGTAAAAAGGGAAAATATTTATTGTCTTCAGAGATCCGCTCTCTTCATCGTGCGTCTCCCACATCCCCCGCACTCCATAATCGGCCTGACACGATTGTCCTTTGCGTATCACAGCACCGCCACACCCTCCTATCGGCACGTTTTTTCATTCCGCCGTCTTCTCCTTTTGTTCACCTCTTCCGCTCGCTCTCGCTCTCTCCCTCTCCCTCTCTCTGTCTCTCCCTCTCCCCCTCTCCCTCTCTCCCTCTCCCCTCCCCCTCCCAATCTCCCTCTCTCCCTCTCCCTCTCTCTCCCTCTCTCTCTCCCTCTCTCTCCCTCTCTCTCTCCCTCTCTCTCTCTCCCTCTCTCTCTCCCTCTCTCTCTCCCTCCCTCTCTCTCTCTCCCTCTCTCTCTCTGTGCTTTCCTTCCACTCCGCCTACTTCCTCCGCTGGCCCGCTTTTGCACCCTGCCTCATCCTCCTCTTTTCGGTTCTTGAAATGGAAGATGTTGATCATATTCCGGTTCACATTTCAAAAGAAGTTGCCCCCAAAATTTTTGTAGGTTGAATTCGGTTGAAGCAGGATGTTTATTTAACGGGAATTTAACTAAAATTCTGATTTTGATCTTCAGGCTTCCACTGCTTTTTATTCAGAGAGATAGATATTTATTATTTCTGCATGTAGGTTTATGCAACGTGATGGCAGAATACTACAATTTACATATTTTATTACATATACTACATATTACACTTTATTTATATATTAGAAGTATTAATACACTGTAACTTTAAATTATTTTAAAATAATAAAAATATTAATAAATAATAATAATAATAATAATAATAATAATAAAAATAATAATAATAATAATACAATAACTTTTAATAAGCCTAACTTACTAATTATTTAAGTTTACAATTATTATTGGTTAGAATACTTTTAAATCTAGGAACACCCACAGGAAATGGTTCCAAGGCTGTCGCAGGCAATGTATTCCAGTCCGTTGTTGTTCTATTTGTAAAGCAAAATTTTCCAACATCTCTCCTCTGTGGCCCAAACTGAATTTTGTGCTAGTGAACCCCTCTACTAAAGCACGTGGGTCTACTGAGTCGGATGTAGGTATCTTTCCAAGCTGGATAACCGGCGTACGCCGGTTTGGAAACATTTTAACACAATGCATAAAAATAATAATGCGGAATGTTGGCAGGGGTCTATTATTCCTTACACAATAATTGTGAAGAATATAAATCCTGAATATTATTAAATTACATTTAATTATTATTTAATACATTTCAAAAATAATTAAATGATTAAATAGATATTATAAACTTATCGAATAGAAAATAGAATTATCCTATTTTTGACACGGGGCAAGTGTCCCCCTCCGCGTGCCCCAAAAAGCAGGTTGGAGCGCCCGGCGCCCTTCACTTTCTTTCGGCGAAAGCGGCCCCCCGCGGCGGCCGCGGCGGCGGCGGCAGGTGTCTCGCAGGGGCCTGGGACCGAGGCCCCCTCCGCGCCGCGGTTCGCACCCACGACATCGGCGGGGCGTCGGAGGGTCGATTAATCACGGGGCTGCGACGAGCTGCTGTGGGCCGTGGAAAAGTTCGGGAGGACGGTGACAGAGCCGCCGAAATATCGGTCGCTTGCAACCGGACGACTGCCAGCGAAATCGTCCGACCTACGTCATTCGAAATACACTCCAATGTTGCACTCGAAATCGTACGAATATCCCAATAGTTTCGCAGTTCATTGCTTGAAACATTTGTGAGAGGCAGGCTCAAGACCATCTGCAGATATTTGACGTAGCCTTGGAATTACAGATGACTTTGACTTTCCAACTGATTTCGGACGAACGGAACCGACAAAATCAAACGAAACAGATCAGCGTCCGATAGTCGATCTTTCCGGATGCTGTCAGAAGAGGTCGTTCGGGTTGAATATACCCGTTTCCATTTACATGCTTGTGTTTGAACGAATCGAGCATATCGGTCGAAAATGTCCGACGTCGGCCGACCGAAATGTCGGCCACAATCGGTTCACCTCTGACCGTCGCATTACTCTGCCGAAGGTGGTTGTCACACTACATTCGGTTGCACCAGACATTTGTCTTTTGTCTTTACGCATAAGCAAATGTGTAATGAAATAGAGTGGGCTGAAACTGCTCGAGATCTGTGTTTGATACGAAATACCTTTGAGATGATTTGCGAGAGATTTTTGTAGTGTTTTATTTCATAGATGTTTTGTGGATACATGTTTTAAATATTTATTTTTAATATCATTAAAAACTCTCACATATTAAACGAAAAAAAACAATTTATTTTAAATCATTTAATGTCCATTTCGCCACATCCCAATTCTCTTGCCTTTCTATTTCCTCTTCGTCGAGATGAGATTATCCATCTCCTCGGCTGTTGTATGCAGTCCATAGGTCCTTCTTCGTCAGTCTTTTTTGGAGGTTGTATTACCTAGGAACCACATAGGTTACACGAGTGACGGCGCGAGAGAGGTTATACGAGTGATATCTGCGTAAAACATTGCCGATCCCTTAGTGCGTTTATGTTCATATGTGGCTGAACCTACCAGCAACAGATTTAGTAATTTCTTTAAAAAAATCCCACTTTAATACCCTGCTGATGTTCTTGTTGTGTTTTTTGAATTCAGCTGTGTTCGGAGCCATTAGACTTCTCGTTTATACGCCGAGAAAGAGGATGACGTCGTTGCTGAATTGATCAATTCGGCTGAATAGTCGAAGTTCATTTGTAGGCGTTACTTAATGGTGGTACAATGTCATTCATGTTTTGTTTTTTTTAGATACTGAATCTTAAAGTTAAACCATAGTAAAGAATTAGTGACGTGTTCTTTTACATTTTTAGAAATCATTGTCTTGTCTGTCGGAAGATGAAACCATAAGAAAATTGCTTGCGTCGTAGAATATTGGGAGAGTTAAAAGTAACTTAACGGCACCGATCGAATCGGCTTGCAAAGAAATCGCCACCCCAACCATTTTTTCCAGCGGGGCACCGCCACAACCAGGACAAGCTCTGAGGTCACGTCTGGTCTCCGTGGTATGATCACGACTAGTCCTTGACATGTGGGTTAATGTTGTGCATGTGATTGCGTGTGAAGGAGGAAAAGATGGGACAAGGAGAAAGACAAGATCACGCGCCGTCCGTGGCCCGTTTGTTAGGGTACTGCTCCGGCATTCGCCTTGTGTTGATCGAAAATACCACGGAAAACCACCGAACAGAACAGCCCACCTCTAAATTGTTCCTCCAGACAGCGACTAGCTGACAAGCTAGTGTCGGAAATCCTGCCACCGTCGTTGGCTCGAACTCAGGACCTCCCGGCAGGGGGACTGCAGTGACTTCAGTTGAAACCCTGAGCTAACTCACCTGGTGTAAACTACAGGGTCGTACATTAAAGTTCTATTAGCGGAATAATTTTCGACACTAGCTGAGTCGAACACAGCTCCTGACTGGAAGGGAACTCTGTGCTCTGATCAGTAGTTTTCCGTGGTTTCTCCAATCAGTGCCAGGCGAATGCCGGAGAAGACAACCCATAATTCTCCCGTCCCAGTCACCCATAACGCGTGATTCTCCCGTTCCTAGACTACGTCAAATCTAATCCAGTTCTTCACAGCCACTTCTCTCAGATTGCCCCACTCCTCCTCCCTGCTCATTTCGGTAGGATCCAACGGGACCCTCTTCGGCCCTCCACCGTCCCCTGGGTCCACCTACACAGAGCGTAGACCCGCGTAACGCCCTGAACCTCATGGCGAGGTAGCTCTAAGCACATCATTGTCCTTTACAAATAGTATAAACAGGATAGGTAAGTTCAGATGCTGAACGAGTGGAGCTACGACAGCACGCACTTTCTCGCTTGTACTTTCATGCAAAAGTACGCGAAAAGTACTCCAATTTTCTATAATTTGTACCTTATTTCAAAGCTATCTTTAAATAAAAGGTATCGTTAAAGAAAAAAGCCTTTATATTTTAGTTGTAGGTGGACACCGAAAACATTTTGAACTTGCCAATGTAGGGTTGCTGTCGAAAATTATCCGTTTTCTGGCGTCCGATTAAAATACTTTATCGTATTGCGAAGTAAAGGCGAGAAAGTAAAAAACGATATGAGATTGAGCAGCAAACTGGTTGTCCTGTAGTTTGGAAGCAAATCCTCAGCCTCTTAAAGCATTTTCAAGTGGACCAAATAGATGTCAATTACGAGACACGACCGAAACTGTATCCGGGGTTGCTCTGACACATACAAATACAGATTTTGAAGAGTTTGGGCGGCGGTATGAAAATATGGATTGTCTTGCTACAAAAAAATGTCTTCCGACAATCTGTTTATGCGTTTTCATAATCAAAACCCGACTAAGATCAATATGGTTTCTACTTCTCTAAAAGTCAGTCATGGGTTATTCAAGATCAGGACACAGACTTGCTTAATTTGGGTTCAGAAGTGGATGAAGAAGACATTTGCCCTTTTCTCATGTATGTTTCACTGCTTTAGAATAATTCTATTAACTGTAAAACACTTCTCTAAGGAAAACAATGCATCCACATTGTTATGAAAGGCGTCTAAGGATTGCATCTTTTGTTATACAATGACGTCACAAAAACAAAAGCATTTTTTTCTGCAAGCGGAGTGTATGTTGCAGCCTTAAGATGACATCTTTCACTTTGATTATGGTAAGTTTTAACGTTATCACTGAATTTTCGCTTGTGTTGTTGCAAAGAATACGATCCAAGAAGCAATATTCCCAAAGACCTGTGTAACAAGTCTGCACAATACGGAACAAGGAATAGGCTTTTCAAATTGCAATAATGCGTTGCAATGTTGCGACATTAGGTACATTTACATAATTACATTTAAATAGTTTAACGCCATAGAAGAAATACCATCTAAAAAAACGTTTCCGGAAGAAATGACAAAAACCATTAACATAACGCGTAACATAATTAAGTACGGTTATACCTCGACGACAAAACAAATCACTAACGACATTCGGTGTTGTCATAATATATGCTAAGCATTCAATTTTAATCATACTCCTCTCAGAGATCAATTATAATGAAGCGAGCAGCTCTTTCCTTGTAGAAGGTGCAACCAAATACCGCGATAACCCTAACCAAACCACAAAACCACGTAAAAAGACGCGAAAGATGCCCACCGCAGGAGAGCAACTCGCAACGAAAACAGATTACCACACCACGAAAACAAACGAAAACAAACCAAAATGGCGGCGCGTCTCTGTGAATACGATAGAAGCTTCATTAACTAACCTAACCAGGAATTAAAACCATATACAGAAAGACTGTCTCCGCCGCCGCGATTGGAAATAAAAAGCTTCGATTTTCTGGCTAACCTACAAAGCCAGAAACGAGATCAAGAAACCAGATTCACTTCTCGAGATGGCGAGGCCTGAAGTTTTTTGGCTCCCCGCGGAGCGGAACGCAACAAAAACAAGAGACGATCGGCGAAAGAGAGATTTGTTCGAGGTGGCTTTGGGAGCTGCGATCGGGCGGTTGCATGTTGAGCAACCAAGAGGTTTGCGGGACTTGTTAAGCATTTAACGTGTCGGTGATTTTCTCAATAGCGATGGAATATGATTTGGAGTAGATTTAATTCAGTCGTTTTGTGATCGTTCTGTGGAAGTCATGTTGGAAATTCCTCTCATTTCGTTTCATGAAAGGGAATGTATAACGTTAAATGAGAACAATCGATTGGAACAGAAAGTAGATGGAAAGAACACAAAATGCCGTCTGATTGGTTAGACTCGATACAGCAGATGCATTGGGACCAATGATGCTGTTGATATGATGAGTGCCTACTCAAGTCTGAGCGTTGGCGAGGGAGACTGGCGCTCTAAGTCATTCTGTTTTTAGGCGGGTGAACACAGTGACGATTTAATTTGATTTCCAATAGATGAAGGTGTCCTTTTCAATGATTATTTTGCGTGTCCGGAACCGTCAGTTACTACCGACATTACTCCCTTTAGTGTAGTGAATGTTTTTATTGGGGGAGATGGCAGTTTCTTTGCAACTGGGTGGTGAGATCCATCGAAGACCTACACGTCGACTTGCAGAGTTTGCCCATCCAAGAATCTCCTCCAGCGGACCCCCACCCCCCAACTGGAACAAGCGCTAAGCAGAGTGGTTTCCCGATATGTTTGGTACTGTAGTACATGTCAATGTAAGCGGATGTAAGTAAGGTATAAGGATGGGGCTGGAAAGAGGAAGGAAAAATGGTGCGCGCGTTTATTAGAGTACTGCTCCCACATTTGCCTGGTGTTGTTCCGAGAAACCACATAAAACTACGAATAAGAGCAAACGCCAACAGAATTTCCCTCCAAACCAAGGGGGAACTCGAGCTTTCATGTGCTTCCCGAACACCTATACAAAGTGTTGCGTAACATTCAGATTCAAATACTACGCGTGACGCCCCTTTGTATGAAATTTTCCACTAAATGTTCATCAGACAAAGATTATAATTTTCATCCCCACTAGAAGAAAATTATTATGAGACGTCTTGACGTGTGTTATTTTGCTCTTAATGAAAGCACCAGGTTACGTGGTATTTGAGTTTGTTCATTGTGGTCCAGCGTTCTTGAACTTTGCACCAAACCTCTCCTCTACGGATGCCGCTTGGGTATTTTCTTAATGCGTAATTAAAAGAATCTTTCAGGCTTTGACCTGAATAATTGAAGCCATCATGGGAGCAAGAGCACTTTGTGTATGGTAGAGTCCTGTTAGGCCATTAATGTCAGTTTGTGACCGTAGCTGGAAAGCAATTGCAAACAAATACGACACGCAAATCACAAAGTCATGATTAACTATTGCACAATTGCTCCGGAAATCTACGCCAATATTTCCAGAAATCAATAGCACACAATTTACCAGCAATCTGTTTTGAAAAAAAGATCTGTTATAGTTTAAGTATCCCTTCTCTACTTCTCATCCACTTTAAGTTCTGAACTCAAGATGTCAAAACTAATTACACTCCCCTCTCCCTTTCTTTTCCCTCTCTCTTTCTCTTGTGTCTTTCTTTCCTCTCTGTCTCTCTTTCTTCTCTATGCTTCTGACTCTCTCTCTCTCTCTCTCTCTCTCTCTCTCTCTCTCTCTCTCTCTCTCTCTCTATCTCAAAGCGATTTAAGAATTTACCTTTTGAGATCCCGAATTTTTTCGTGTCATATTAGATTCTACATACGCTCAGGAAAATTATATTACTGGACAATTTTTCCTTTTGGAGCTATATTTGCTTTCTCCGAACGCCTAATGTGATAAAATAATATAACCACGCACTGGCAGATACTCTCAATGACTATTGTGGTCGATGAAAGTAAATAAAATCGTGTAAGTCGTTACCTCTGATAATCAGTCTCTAAGAAACCAAAATTGTGAAGCAAATGCAAAGCCACGAAACACAATTCCTCTTTGAAAAATTCCCTTCTTAAGACCAGTACATGATTTATTTCGAAAACGCTGAATGACAAAATTAATATAATAAAACTAAAATAAGGATCTTTTATCCAAATGAGAAATTAAGAGAAAACAAGAAAACACTAAAGCAGCGGAGAGAGGATGCACAAGAGCAGACACAAAATGAATAAAACGCAATCTAAAGAAAACCAGGTAAATCAGAAAACAAAAATCAATGTAGATAGTAAGAGACAATGCACCTTATCTGTGAATCAATATTTCAAGAAGAAAAAGAAGTCAAAACACATCAATATTTACTTCTTTTTTTAAATTGCTTGACTCGAAGGCCCTCAGCGTGACTACGACACACTGAGAACGATACGAGTACATTGAATAATATTAACATTGGTTATGAAACATGATTGATACTCAAATACATTTAGGACTTGGTTACGTTATGTAGATTCAAAAAATGTTTTTGGATTACGAGAGAAGAAGGATGTCATCAGGGAGGGTCGTTGCGGTAGTTTCCGCTTTAGTCAGTTGTGGTGAGATTTTGTTTTAAGGTTATGAAATGTACGTCTAAGGGAATGATATTTATTGAGGTGTATTTTGAAGCGATGTGTCTGCATTGGGTCGTGCAAGAAATATGCCAATAGGTCTGTGAGGTCGAACATAGAAATAAAGTAAGAACGAGGTCTTTCAAGAATAAAGGCAAGTATGCTGCTTATTTTTCTTCATGCCGTTCATTTATTTATTTTTATTTCACTTCACATCAATAACAGTTAAAATCTGTGAGTGGGTACGGGGTGAAGAGAATTCTTTGCGCGTTTTCGTAATTCTGGGATTCCTACTCTAAACCATATACAAGGTAATTTCTGAATTCAGAGAGAAATGAGTGTTTTTGATTAGAATTGTTAACAAAATATTCGCTCCGACTAAATAAAATCTATTTTCAAAGGCAAATCAGCTACAGATTTGCTTTGTTATCTCTCATCAAATCCTTCCTAAATAAACATACTTCTGCCACGACAACATGGAACCCGATAATTTGAATTGCCACAACTAATTTACTGAATCTGAACCTTGAAAATGTCGAGGATCATCTCTCATAACCTATCATCGAACTGATTCAATCCACTTTCTTTCATCTCCAAACAATGTTTCTCTAAATCTAAAAGCACATCAAATAATAGTAATAAATTCCTAGAATTACTGCATTGATAAATTAATTTCATTGTATGTACGGAATGTGTTACCGAAACTACTTTTAGTCCGGGCCCTTCGATGAAGCTTTCTAGACAAACAGGGAAATGAATCGAAAACAAACTGACACAATATCAACATCAGTTATCAGTATCAGTATCAATATCAGTATCAATATCAGTATCAGCAATAGTTAAAGAAAGGCTGGACAATCTACATTAGTGATAACTGTAAAATGTTACTGAACCTGTTCTGGTATCAGTAACTTGTTTGATTTGTAAAACGCCAGTGAGACGGTCACATTAAATCTGGTTGAGTCAACTGTTTTTACCCATGGTGTTTCTAAAAACATCCCAGGCGAATTCCGCTGTAGTACCTCATAGATCGGGCCAAGAATTATTGTACATTATCTATTCCAATTTCCTTCCCATAATTCCCTCTCTATCTGTCCTGTGATGTAGTGGAACATACTACCATTACTTCTCCTTCGTAAGGCAATATAACACTCCTTTTGCTAGTTGTGTCGGAGTAAAGCCGGGGAGTGCGAATAGCTATTTTGTTAGAAATACAATAAATACAAAGATATAGTTCGTTTACCGATTCAAATACGTATTACTCCGTTACTAAGGAATGAAAATATCTAGCTTTGAAATATTTGTAAGCCCACTATGTTGGTACTGTTATTTATCATTCAAGTACAGAGAATAAAATGAGGTAGAGATTCTTTACTTAGGAACATTTACGCAAAGAATACTTTTACCCATTACGACACACATTTGTTTATTGATTTTACTAAATAAATCAATTCAAACGACAAGCAATAGTGACGAAGAAAGATTTTCTCTATATGGGATCGATTTATGTTAGTTTTAATCCTACTAACAGCACATTATGCAATCTTAGATGATTTTATAGATTGGATCCACGCTCACTCAACGACATCCCAGTTGCTTCGAGACTAATGACACCCCAAAACATTGCAACACGTGAGAGTATACCGACCACGAGGCAATCCATGACCCGAGCCACACAACGCAACCAATTTCCAAGTCTAACATTGTTAAAATGCCCGCTACGTGAGGTCATTTCCGCAAAAATTCGTGCCGAGTCGCTCCGCGAGATGGCGTTTGCAATCGCGTCTCCCGCGTTGCACACAATGAATGGGCTTTCCGATCGGCGACAACAAGCGATTTGCATTGTCCTCCGAGGCCGCGAGACGGCGGAGATAAGGGGTCCAGAGGTCCGCTTCGGCTCGTCCTTGCTTTGACGGCAGGGAGAGTTGAAAGGTTGCGGCGCCTGACGAAACGATCTCTTTGTCTCCCGAGATGAAAACGGCAGGCCAGCAGAAAGAATAGTGGGAACGAGGGGAGAAATTGAAGGGAAAGCAGAGGGTGTTTCAAGCAGGGGGTGGATCGAGAATTACGCAGGGCGGCAGGTGGTAGTTAGGCCCGCGGTGGCTCGATGGATAGCGGGCTCGCTTCCCACCGCACACCTCCGGGATCGAGTCCCGGCTGGACCAAAATAATAACTGTTACAAATGTCCCAGTACTTATTGCTGTGTGACGATGAGAAAATGTATTACGTTGATCAAATAAAAAAGGTAGACATACCTTAATTAAGAAACAGCATTACGACTCTCCATTACGTATTTACAATACGCACAGAAATTGAAAGAAATCTAAGCACTCTCCGGCCACTTGAAAAGACTACCTTTTCGTTCGGTACCCAGGAACACAAAACAAAAACAAAAACAAAACAAAACAAAAAAAACAATGAGTTTCGTAAAGTCGAATTAAACGTCGAATTTGACTGAAAATCTAAGTAGTTGATTGGATACTCTTACTGCTTAATGACTAAATTATCATTTTCATCGCGTCACGCAACAGCAATGCTCGATGGCAAACCTCGCCTGCCATTTAATATTTAACGTTTACGTTCTGCATAAACGTTTTCGACATTAATGACATGTACGTAAATAACTGTTGTACTATACATCCATACACACATACATTCAATACAGTCGACTTCGGTTATAGTGAACTTCTGAGGACACTTAAGTTTGGTTCACTATATCCCATGATGTCAAAATTAAATAAAATTTATCCGCAATAATTGATTTTATTAATATAGAAACACAGCAAAATTCACAAACAACACAAACTGAAAATTTCAATAACTTTATTTGTCCCAAAAGTCAATTATTTTCAATTATTTGTTTCGAATATTTTTCATTAGAAATTTCTCCAGAGTTCGTGATCTCTCCTCACTTCTTTCGGCATTTCGGCTTTCGTCCTCTGTCTCCTAGTATCGAATGGAGGTCTTGACACCTTTCATTGCCTCTCGCACTGTTGGTATACAGTCCCATTCTCCGAAGGCTCTTCAACTCACCTAATGACTTACAAGATCCAATTAGTTTATAAATCTCATTTCCTACCTTCACTAGAGCCATGGTTCCGGTTCACTATAATCGAATCTTCCTTTGCTTATTTGTAATGTAAAGTGAAACGGGGCCGGTGGCTAAAGTTCGCTATAACCGAGGGTTCACTATATCCCAGTTCTCTATAATCGGAGTCAGTTGTATGTTGTTTCTCCGATAAATATCAGACGAATGCCGAAGCAGTACCGTAAACAACGGGCTGCAAACCTCGAGTATTCTTTCCTTCCTTTGCTTTGCAGTATCCTCTCCGTTTACACACACACACACACACACTTATATTTACTACTTCGCCTCTCACGTCGAGACACCTGCCGGGAACTTATTTAAGATCTCGTTCCGAAGTGTTTGCTTTAGGCTACATTTCAATGGCATTGTATTTTTGTGGTTTTAATGAAATATCGATTGATATCGTGATTGAAATGTATTGGTTTTGATGATGAAACAAAGCACCACGACTTTGCAGTAATATGGAGTTAAATAAACAGATTTCTCAGAAGTTACAAAATGTACCTGGTTTTCACCCATTCATATTGCGATTTTCCGCATAGTACGTCTCGCAGTTGTCAACTGTCCCGTCCCAGTTTCCCCGCACGCGCACTGGCAAAAGTTCTTCGGCTGGCCGACTGTCTCCCGGCTGACGGTATCTGCGCGGTGCCATCGCAGTCGCATCGCCTTTCTCCACCGCCGTCGCAAGGAGGATGGCGCTGCTGACTCACGCGGCGGGGGCAGAGGGCCGGGGTGGGGGTGGGAGGGGGGCGAGGGCCTCTCATCAGAGGCGTATTGTGCGCGCGCACCCCCGGAGTCACGGGGTCGCGACCCCGCCGGGTCGCCGTTTAGCGGAGGACATGCGCGCCCGGCTGCTCAGCCTTGGGGAACGCCCGCTCCCGCGTTTCCGCGGCCAAAAAATAGTTCCAAATAGAAATTAGAGATACAATTAATTTTATAAACTGCAATTGGAATAACCTGGTTAGAGTTAGTTACATAAGTAAGGTGGAATAACTAACATGAAAATTATGTAATAGTAATGATACAGTAATAAAAGTAATGTAATATATTTATTATAATAATAATAATAATAATAATTATTATTATTATTATTATTATTATTATTATTATTACAATTATTATGATTATCTTAAAACATTACAATAGGGGCCCGTGGAAGTAAAAACTAGTTACAATTCCCTTTAGAATAACGACACAACCTAATTTGATTGATTAGTTATTCCGGCCACGTCAACTGCTAAGGTCATTTGTCACGTAAGTGTAGTGCATGTTTTTATCGCGGGAGGTGACGCGGATCTTGCCCCGCTGGGTAGTGATATTCACGACTGTCTACTGTCGGTTGACAGGGTTTTCCCCATCAGGTATCACCTACCACTGCGGCACTACCCCAGCCGGGCCAAGCTTTAAGTTTCCGACTGGTATCTCGGCATGTGTGTTTGTATACTGCATGTGCGTGTGAAGTACAGGATGAGGATGAGACAAGGATGAGGAAGTAAAGATCGCGTGCGGTCCGTGGCCCGTTAGGGTACTGCTCCGGTATTGATTGTAGAAATCACGAAAAACTACCGATCGGAGATACCGGCCGCTAGAATTCTCCTCCAGACTCCGCTAGCTATCTAACTAGTCGCAAAAATCCTGCCATCATCGTGAATCGAACCACTAGGACCACCTGGTCAAAAATTTTGAACTAGAAATTTGTTTGAAAATTATAACAGAGGTTCGTGAAAATAAAAACTAGTGTTATGATTCCCAATTCCATCATACACTAACGACACTAGTAGTTTGTCTTCTTGGCTGTGACGCCGCGTCGTTGGCTGACAGCCCGACGGTTCACCTGTCGTGTCGCAGGCTTCCACGGGTCAGTGACGTCACGATGCTGTGCGTCCGAACAACTATTAAGACGTGGACTCGAACGGCGGAAGCTTACGTTGACATTTGACACTAGTAGTTGCTCCTGTGCCACTAGTGACCTCTTCAAGAATAAAATTTTAAAAATAGGGTGTGTTGGATTATCACTTACTACTTGAAACTTGTAGATCGGCATGTTAATGTCTTCTAGTACTGAGGAACGAAGATATTTTGTTTCTTTTCCCTAAAATAATATTTAAAAAATAATGTAATCTATCTTATTAATGTTGATAATGCAATAATAAATCACGAATTATTACATTTTTGGACTTGAAGTTCCTTACGTTCAGGAGGAATAATATCGATTGGCTATTACTGAATCCAGTGTCTGATGTCTACCAAAAATGTTCAGTTTTTAAGTGGACACTACTGGAACCAAATCGGTGTGTGGAAGTAGTGAATAAACAAAATAAGAACAATGTTAAAAATTGCCAATTGCAAAAAGGTTGCTAATTGCCTATTGAGTTTTACGTAACGAGTTTGGTACTGTAGCCCAAGAATTTTGAGAAAACAAAAAAAATATTCTTAACTCTTAACTCTGAGTGAAATTCATCTCAGCCAACAGTTTACAATAGTTTATATCACTTTATACCAGGATTGAGAACCAATGATATAGTTATATTTTCACTGTGTTGAAAGTGTATTCCATAAGCAAGAAATCATTGTACTAATTATCTCTCTTAAAATCTACTTATACATGTACGTCGATTTAGGCAAAATCTGATTTGCTGACGCTGTATGTATCTATAAATAAACTTCGATAGAATAATTGTAATAGGTTGCAAAATGTATAAAGCTTTGATTGGTTCTATTTCATTTTATTGGGATTTTTTCCAGCTGACCGCTGGTTACCCTTTACGTGCCCATGGGACGCATATTCGACCATACAGTACCCATCATCACACTTAGCGGGCTTCTCTCATCTGAGACCAGCAGAACGAGATGCCCTCATCGACAACACATACGAGAGAGACACAAGGGACAAACAACCATGGCCAAGGCGGGACTCGAACCCACCACTTTTCGGACCGAAGCTGTTGGACACATCTATGTTTCGCTACTGTTTGAAGTCATTTATGAAAAAAAAGATCATACATTTAAAAATTGGCACTGTTGAGATAGTCTAAATTCGTCCAGAAACCGTTCGAATTCTTTCACAATTAACAAAAAAATAATTTTTGTACGAAGCTCTTCGAAATTGGCTTTCAACTGCTTCGAATATTACCAATAGATTGCACCACCTCCTGAGCTGCCGCGACAAAACGTTTTACCCATTGTCAGATTTTCCGGAATCCAATTTTCTACACATCAGACGTGACGAGCTCGCATTTTTTGAAAAGCAGAGGAGCCGCAACAATTTTCGTGGCGATCGTGCAGAGAAGGTAAGTAATCCGCGAACTGAGCGCATTGAAAGTTGGTTTTACGTTGGCAGCAAGCAATTATCTTGTAGTTTCTTTGAACCAGCGCTCTGAGGCGCGGAACGAAAAAGCAGAAATCATGAAAGACGTGATATTCGTAAGGAGAATGTTTATTTTCGTCCAGACAGAGGTAACCATGACAATGGCTTCAATACTCATTTATTCTTACGGCAAAGTAATAATCTTTGTCAATTATGTGCCGCTTTTTTTCAGAATTCTCTCGTCTGATCAGAACACAAGCCGATGCATAAAACTTCTCGTCGTAGTTTCTGCTAATGCTTTCTTATATTCTAAACAATATTTTGCAACCTGAACAGAAGACTTGCGTCGGTACACTGTCTTAGCCATCTCGGCCGTCCGGGTCGTCAGCTGTTCTTATTACAGATATAAAATTTTCCTTCAATAATTTCCAAGTTCACCCCCTCCCCAAGTTCATGGCACGTGTAAAAACGATGAATTTCAACTTCGATACATTGGTGTCAATTCACCTTAATTGATCAAACCATTAGCAATTTCGGAGTTGAAATCAAACATCCATAAGTACAATCGCGAGGAAAATGGAAGATACTTTGAGTTACGGATATAACACTGTAGATATTTTCATTTTCCCCCTAGAATCATAACTTCACGTTATCTTCACTGTGTCTTCGCTAATCAGAATTTCGAACCTTCAAAGGAATAGCATTTAAAAAAATAATTTTAACCATCTCTATCGAACAAATCCAACTCGAACAAAATAAGGACGTGTAATTGGGAGCATGTAACTCAATAAAACGGAAGTGACAATGCAATAGTGGGTAGCAAATAACACGTATTGTATCATTGTGTATTTTTGCTGCGCGTATGACTGCATTATGTATTGCACAGCGATACATTAATTCTCATTGCTACTGCTCATTCAACGAAATGTGATCGCGATTGTGCTGCTAGACAATGATCCAATCAGTATCCTCGAATCGAATAGTTTCAATGACGTTGATTGTGAATCCTGGCGTTGAATGGAAGTCGTGGAAAATAAGTGGTGTTTCCTAAGATGAGATTTATAGAAGCGAATTAAATAAGCCAGTATAGAGGTAATAAATAGGCCAATAAAGAACAGTAAAAATTGTAAGTCGTACAAGCGAAAAGTACAATCTGTGCATGTTTTCTTGGGTTCCAGAACCTCTTCCCAACCTTTTACCTACAAACAGTTGAATGATGAATAAAAGTACCAACAAAGCGAGGTTACCAACGTTTGGAAACTAGAGCTTTTTCTCTCGTGTCGTAGAAAACGTACGTCCTGCGGTAAACGATTGATTTTTAAGTATTGCTAACAAAATGGACTCTCGTAAGCCCATTGCAAACGGCTACTGTCTCCTTACGTGATTCGTAAGCCCATTGCGAACGAGTAAGTTTCTCGTAAGCCCGAAGCAGCGTTCGCACCTTCTTACGTGAAGAGAGGTGTGGCGGCGATCAGCTGGCGCTCAAGTAATAACCAGTAGGTCCATCCCAGAGGTTTTTCCTTCCAAAACACCAGACGGTCACACACGTTCATTTTATGACACATTTAGGGACATGGACTTGGAAATATATTGCATTGTGTGGCTCGGGTCATGGATTGCCTCGTGGTCGTCACACTCTCACGTGTTGCAATGTTTTGGGGTGTCATTAGTCTCGAAGCAACAGGGATGTCGTTGAGTGAGCGTGGATCCAATCTATAAAACCATCTAAGATTGCATAATGTGCTGTTAATGGGTTTAAAACTATCATAAATCGATCCCATATAGAGAAAATATCTCTTCTTCACTAATGTTTGTCGTTTGATTTGATTTATTAAGTAAAATCAATAAACAAATGTGTGTCGTAATGGGGGAAAGTATTATTTGCGTAGGTTCTCTTAAGTAGAGAATCTCTACCTCATTTTATTATCACACATTTAGGGACAGGGAATAAGATTATTCAGTGCAAGAGTGTGGAGGAAGTATCCCCTTTATGCCACCGCACTAAAGCAAACAGCGCAAGTTCAAGATGGGATTCGAACTCTCGCAGATCTCGCTCCAGGCTGCTCGGGGTACTCACCCCTATACTCTGGAAATCAATAACTGTGGAGAGTACTTCACAATTTGAAGTGTCAACCTTTGCAGGAGGTATTCTAATATTTACTCTATCGTTCCAACTTTGGTACATGTTAGTTCAAGTAGCAAATATTTAGATTTTGTACAACAAAGTTATACCGAAGTAAGGAATTATGCATGAGGAAGATACAGGTCACATTGATTCTGAGATGGCTTTGGGAAACAACTGTTATCATTTTCGCGTCCCTGACTGAAAGGGCCTAGGTTTCGAAACCCGAACTCAGCGGGTATTCGGCGATCGCGTATAGCCAGGTCGTGTTCAGTCGTGGTCTGGAGGACAGTTCTAGCGGCAGGCTGCTCTGATGGTTTCTCCGTGGTTCCTCCTGACAACGCCAGGCGAATGCCGGAGCAGTACCCGATCAAACGGGCTACGAACCGCGCACGATCTTTCCTTCCTTTCCTTGCCGTACCCCTTACACTACACTATCACACATGTCAGAAGGTCAGTTTGGAGCTTAGAAGGTGACCCGGATGGGGTGGTGCCCCGTTGGTGGGAGATACCTGGCCAGGGAAAACCCGCAAGGAAACGTGTAGGTTGTCGCTGGATTTCACCGTCACTACATATCGGAAGAGCATCTTCACCTCCCGCTCTACTTTTACGGGACTAATGACCTTAGCTATAAATCACTAATCAAACTAACAAACACACACATTCATGAACCAATGAACCACACAAGACGACAGCTTTGAGCTTGTGTCAACTGGGACGGTGAGCTTCTGGTGGAAGATATTGACTGCACAAATGCCCACAAGCCTACGTGTAGATCGGCGCCCGATCTCGCCTTCCAGCAGGGGGGGGCGATCATAGCCACCTCCCACAATAAAAGCTGACACTACATTAACGGGATTGATGAATTTAGCAGTTCTCACGCCCGGAATCACTAATCAAACACACATAATGTACTACATAAACACACATGTCGGGGGATCAGTCGGGAGTATAGAGTTTGTCTCCGCTCTCTCATCATCCTGTAAAAAAGGAAATCTGCAACACTCAGGGAAAAACATTCACTACACTAACAGGAATAATAATAGCAGTTTACGCACCGAGCAACACCAATCACTGAATTCTTCTAATGTCTCCTTGATTACGCACCATTTTCGAAAGGAATTCACTTCGCCCGTCGAGCTTGAGTTATATAGAGAGGAACTGTGTGCAAAGCACTACCGCTTGATGTAATTTGCACCACTGTCCGCCATGATTTCGTATGGCTAAACTTTCAACGGCTTAATATACACGATTTGAGTGTTTTTTTTTGGCGTAGTGTTGTACATATGCGACATTAAAGTGCTCTCCTCTTGTTGAGTTCTTAATTTGCGCGATTAGAATCGACAAAAAATATTTCGAATTTTCCGAGAACTCGGTTTGGCCTCAAGCTATTGTAAAGCACAATATAGAGATATCAATATAATTTAAAGTTTTTATAATTATTGTTAATAACCAAAACTATACGACACAAAAAGTTTTTTTTAAAATCAAGTGCCACTAAGGAGAAAATACAATAACTTAATTTTTCCTATGATCTAAGACAACTAATTCATCTAGACTATTCTTAACATGATTAAATATTACGCCTCTTCTAAATGCACTTTTTATCGAATTCATCATTACGCGAAAATTCTGATGTTGCCCACAAAAAAATGGCAATTTTGTTTTTATTTATTTATAGTTGCATCGACATCTGTCATTGGGGATTCGAAATTGGTACATTGATTTAACAATAGTTGACACTTAGTTTGTAATTGACAGTGGATACAGAATTGGCTGTAATACATAGATTTAACATATTTTGACCTTAGCTACCATATAAATATGGCGATTGTCGTTTCAAAAAGATTCAAATATGGCGGGAACATATCCACTCTATAGATGTCTATTGTTCTATCTCGTTGGCTTCGTCTTCTCTATCGTTTCGACGGCCAGGAATTCAGGTTCACCCCACTGTGCTCAGCGTCGCGTGTAACAGCACTCACACGCGCACGGTTCGGCTCTCCGACGCCCACGCCCCCATACGTCGCTTCCGTGCATCACAGGGGCCCTCTCCACCGCGCAGTTGCATTGTACAGATGATGCGCATTCAGAGCCACGTTCGAGCACGATCGGTTCCAATGCGGTGGGCACAAGGCAGAGCCCAATTGCACACACAGATAACGCTGATGAGGCTCGAAAACAATCACGGACCAACAAGCAGCAAATAATGCAGGCAATCCGTGTATAAGCGACCGAATCATCTTTGTCTTGTTGCATTAAAACTTTGATTCGCGCATGGTGGTAGCCAGACGATCTTCCTTCTGCGAGAAAGTGCCGGAAGATTTCAATCATTTACACCCACGAAACTAATATTGCCTGAGAAACAGTTGAGCTTAAATCGTACAGATGAATTTTATACGCAATTGTAGCGATTGAGTGGGTGAACGAGTGAGTGGGTGAACGAGTGAGTGGGTGAACGAGTGAGTGGGTGAACGAGTGAGTGGGTGAACGAGTGAGTGGGTGAACGAGTGAGTGGGTGAACGAGTGAGAGTGAACGAGTGAGAGTGAACAAGTGAGAGTGAACGAGTGAGAGTGAACGAGTGAGTGAGTGAACCAGTGAGTGAACCAGTGAGTGAGTGAACCAGTGAGCGAGTGAACCAGTGAGTGAGTGAAGCAGTGAGTGAGTGAACCAGTGAGTGAGTGAACCAGTGAGTGAGTGAACCAGTGAGTGAGTGAACCAGTAAGTGAGTGAACCAGTGAGTGAGTGAACCAGTGAGCGAGTGAACCAGTGAGTGAGTGAAGCAGTGAGTGAGTGAACCAGTGAGTGAGTGAACCAGTGAGTGAGTTAACCAGTGAGTGAGTGAACCAGTGAGTGAGTGAACCAGTGAGTGAGTGAACCAGTGAGCGAGTGAACCAGTAAGTGAGTGAACCACTGAGTGAGTGAATCAGTGAGTGAATGAGTGAGTGAACGAGTGAGAGAACGGGTGAGTGAACAAGGGAATAGACGAGGGAGTGAGTGAAAGAGGATTTCGTCTTTTCGAGTGCAACGAATACGTGGGTCCCTACGAATAGCCCTAATCGTAGCACATGTTATTAGTGAGAAGTGTCTGTAAGCTCTCCTGCTGGAAAGTTAGACCCGGTACCACTAAGTGACGGCTTTCGAGGTTTTCCCTCCTCTACGTATCATCTTAAGCGGAGTACATCCCCAGACGTGAGAACTCTGCTTCTCCAGACTTCTCTCTCAGCATGTGAGGTAGTGTAGTTCATGGAAGTGAAAGTGTGTGAATATGTAAGATAAGAGATACGAGCTAGCATGGAAATATCGTGCAGGTCCCGTGGCCTCTTTGTTAGGGTACTGCTCCGAAATGGTTGTTTCCACCCCAGCTTAGAAGCTGGTGTCTAATGTTCTTCCTCGTCGGAACTCAAACCCTAGGCTCAGTTGGACAGAGAAACAGCAGTGAATTGGTGTTCTGAGCCATCTCAGATAAGCATTGGTCGCGCTGGATGCGATTGACTTGTGACGTCAGCACAAATACGTATACATAGACGCGTGGTATGCTCCCGTTGATTTTGTGCGGAAGTTTAGAGTAACGTGGGAGCATATATGCTGACGTTGGTGATGTTGAGAAAGAGAATGTGTTTGGAGGTTTAGTTCTTCTGAGTACCTGACGTATTCATTCTATTTCACGATTTCGACTTCATCCCCTTCATTTCGATATCGACATTCTGCTAATGATGATATGACGAGTTCAAAGGAATGAAAGTACTTTAGTAGTTTATTTAGTACAGTAGTATTTTTAGTACTTACACACGTATTCTCTCTCTCTCTCTGTCTGTCTGTCTCTCTGTCAGTCTGTCTCTCCCTGTCTTTCTCTCTGTCTCTCTTCACCTCTCTCTCTCTCTCTCTCTCTCTCTCTCTCTCTCACACACACACACACACACACACACACAATCGCACCTGTTGATGTGCGCAGAGCAGCCGCGTATCGCAGCGCCCAGCGCCTCGCTGTGCGCACGCGCGCGTGGGCGCCGTGAGCGCCCGCGGCGGCGGCCGCCCGCACCAGCGCGAGGGGCGGGGGTGCCGGGTGGTCCCGTCACCGTGGTGACGGCGTCCTGCAGCGACACCGCGTGCCGCATCTCACTCACCGCTCGCCCACGACGCCCCGCGTGAAAGAACCAGCCCCTCTCTTCATTGATGCGGATTCTATGCTACACTGCGGGAAATTTGACAGTTCCGCGGCGACTTTCCGTTTCCTTGGCGACGGCACGCACAGGGCCAATCGGGTGTCAGTTACGTCAGCATCCGTCGACCCGCGGTGCCTAGCAGTTGTATGCATCGTCACGAGCACGGCCAAAAGCACTATTCGGTTACGAGTGTGGGCGCCGCGCCTCGTCTCAGACCCGAATGAAACATCAGTCCTGATAGATTTTTAAACGATGAGTAGTTTCGTACGAACGTCGCAGTGTCGTTGTTGAAATGCTGTAGCAAAAGCGGTATACATTACGCGCTCGTACGTTTGGCAACAGCGCATCATGTGCTCCTTAGCTGACAATCCCGAAGTGTCATCCCCGACAGAATACATCTGCACCGCTCGTAAAAAAAGCCATCATGGCGGACATACCTTTGGTGAGGTCTCGTAGTTTCTCCCACCCTGTGAATGGAACACCAACCCTCATATATTGTAACAGTGAGTAGGGTTTCCCACGAAGGTCACAGTGTCGTTGAAGTGCCATGGAAAGCAGTAGCGAATGCAATAGACATTACACGCTCGTACGTTTGGCAACAGCGCATCATGTGCTCGCTAGCTGTCAATCCCGAAGTGCCACCTCCGACAGGTATATCTGTACCACTCGTAAAAAAATCCATCATGGCGGACGTACCTTTTGTGAAGTCTCGTAGGTTTCCCCCACCCTGTGGCTGAAATTTCCCCTCTCGGCGATAAGGAAGCGCGGAGGAGACTAGGAAAATTAGCTGCGAGACGCAACGATCGCACTGACCGTCACACATCACTGCCCTCATCGTCACAAGAGGAACTCGCACTGCTAGGAGTGTTCAAAGAATTGACGAATTCATCAATGCGTTGGTCCATTACATTATCTTATTACTGAAACTATTTTTAAAAGGGAAGAGGCCTTCTGTCCGAACACAGGGGTGGTTCTCTTTATCTCTTTAGGTGAACCAGTGGTTAAGAGACGTAGTGTTATCACTACAGTTCTACTCTAGTACCAGCCTGCCTGTATATTGTACTGTAGGCAATTTAATACTAACTGCACTTCGTTTTCTGACACATTCTAGTGTCACTTTTGTTTGCTACTTTGCATTTTAATTTCTATATACATTTACTCTTGTTTATACTATTTACATTTGCATTTATTCCAATTTAGCACTTTATTTCGCTAATGGTTTGTGTTATTTGTTTTTCTTGAGCCTTCCATGTTTTCGTGTCCCTTGCTATTATGGACTATAAGTTACCATATACTTAAGTGCATCGGACTATCTTTGTTTAGGACACCCTCTTCTACTTTTTCCCTGTATTGGGTCCCAACACGTATGTCCTTCAGTCATCTTTTCATCTTGCCACGTAATCATCCCATTTCCACTTTTAATTGTATTTGTACTACCTACAGAATTAAGTCAAATTCAGCCGCTGTCTTGAGAATTCTAGTGACCAGTTGTTCTCATTAGTAGTTTTCCGTGGTTTCTCCCATCAACACCAGGCGAATGCCGGAGTATTACCCTACCAAACGGGTCAGGGACCGCGCGCGATCTTTACTTTCTCGTCCTTGTCCTATCCTCTCCCCTTACACTAGCATGCACCACACTCCACACACGGCGGGAGACCGGTGGGGAGCTTAGAGCTCTTCCCGGCTGTGATGGTTAAGATCAACACCAGGCGACTGCCGGAGCAGTACCCTAACAAACTGGCCAGGGCCGTGCGCGATGTTTCCTTCCTCTTCCTTGACCTATCCTCTCCCCTTACACTAGCATGCACCACACCCCACACATGGCGGGAGACCGGTGGGGAACTTAGAGCTCTTCCCGGCTGTGATGGTGAAGATCAACACCAGGCGAATGCCGGAGCAGTACCCTAACAAACGGGCCACGCACCGCGCGCGATCTTTCCTTCCTCTTCCTTGTCCTATCCTCTCCCCTTACACACATTTACACTATACATGCCCTTCTAAATCACTCATGTCAGGAGTTTAGAGTTTGTTCCTGTTGGGGCGGTGCCCCGTTGACGGAGGTATCTGTACGAGAAAACCAATGAATTTATCGAGTAGGCCGGCACAAGATCTCACGTTAAAGTGCGGTACGCACACTACTATACTTCGATTTCCAATCTTTTTTAATTAATTCGCAAACGTTCTTTTCAGCGGGACAAGTGGCCTCTGAAATGTGCTTACCTCAGAAAAAATATCCATTTTGTAAGGCAGAAGCTAATGTTAATGACCTAACAATGACCTAATGCCATCGGCCTATTTTAAAAACTCGAAAAATACCCCCGGGGATATAGCATGCATTACCTTATGGAACTAATGGCCTCAGTGTATGAAGCTCTCAAAGTCAAAACAAAAATCTCACCAACTTGTTCACCCTCATGAGATATTCACTCTAACTCACTCGCCAATTACCTGCAGATACGTTTGGGGCATGCGATGTGTGTTAATTTGTATTTAAACTAAAATGTACAAATTTCATTCGTTACTTAAGTACTGTTCATGTACTAAAGAAGTGTACGCGAGCGAAGTAATAAATTGACGAAAATAAGCCAAACATTTACATAATTTTGATTCAAAATAAAAAAATTGTAATTGAGTCCTACACCGCTAAATAACAAAGAACGTGTTTCAATTTTAACGCATTCTTCCAATTTTTGGAATGCAAACACATCATATTTTTTGACAAATTTTGATTCCAAATTCAAAGTGTAAAAAATTTTAAAAAGCAAATATTTTCAGAAATTATTGAAGTACTTTTTTATTATCATGTCATGAAACGATTAACAACACCATGTTTGATCTGTTGATACAAACATGTGATGAATATGGTTTTCAAAGCCTGCGTTATAAATTCTAGCAATGTTTCATATGAGAGTATGAGCATAACTTTGAGTAAGTTAGTATTGAAAAGAAGGTGATCCGTAACTTAAGAGGTAATGAATTATAGTATTTGAAAAGAGGGTTGCCCGAATCAATCAATAATTTTTACTATTTCTTCAATTATTGAATCTACAAGTCTGGCAGATAAAGCGTCAATATTATATTATACTGTATTGTATTTCAAGTTTTAAGATACATGTCAAAAATATGCAACAATTTTTTATGAAGATGGGCCTTCATGAAGTTTGAATAGCAATTAAATGTGTAAAACAGAGGCTTAATGATGAATTAAGTTACTGATACATGAGCGTTATTTTCAGGTTCAAGTGAATTGTGATACCCTATGCAAATATTTAAGTGAATGTGAGAAAATTGAAATTTCCGTTCAATAAAAACACGACTGTTTTTATCTCTATTGTTTTTAAATACTTGAATAATAAATTCAGCGAGGCAAGTTTCCAGATTAGTGAACTCACGGAAATCATACCGTATTCGACGAAACTACTTCGCATGTATTCATTAATTTATTTTCATAAGTGATAAAAAATCAAGTTTAAATCATTTTTCTGAAGATATATTTTTAAGATGGGAAATATTACTTTCGTTTTCCAATTACTTCAGTGAAACCCCGGGTGAAAAATGTGTTAACGTTTTGATTTTCTTAAACCTTCAAAGACTGCAGAACATGTAAATCCTGTCTGTGAATTATTTTATCAGAGATCGTGATTCATAACTATTGCTTCGGGGGGACGTGCCGTACTGTTTTGCTTTATTTGCACAAACCGTAACGAGCAATTTTGAACCATTATTCAACACTGGCGAGTGAACGTAAACCGGTACTTGAAACACCAGTTTGTCCCTGGAAACTCAATACTTCTTAAGCGGTTTCAACACATCTATGCATTTCAAGTGTTAGAACTTTAAAAGAACCCACTCGCGTTTTATTCTTTTTCTGTCTGCGCCAAACAAAGAACTTGACGACGAGTACACATAGTCGTTTTTTGCACGAAACTCATTTCCATACTGATTCACTCCCTCCGTTCATTTGTTTCATCCCGCGTTCATTTGTTTCGCCTCTCGATCTCGTTTGGAAACAGAATCGACCACCTTCACTCGTCGACAGTTGAACATCGCCGCGGCAGCAGTCATTTGCATACTTTTTGTCACAGGCACCCTGTCTGCCTCCGGGTCCCGTCTCATAGTTGGCTGCTAATTTGATGGCGCGATAGAAGACCCTGGTCCAACGCCTGTAATTGGTCGGGCGGGCGCTTCGAGACATATCGAAGTGCCTTCTCGAGATGTATCGACGCGCCTGCGGGGCTGGACGTCGCGTGCATTGTCCTCATCGGCTCGTGTAAAATACTGCGGCACAGGGGCGCCCGAAAGTTGGGCTTGGGTGAACCACGAGTTGACCGTTACGCGGTGGGCACAGCGGAACTGATTTGGAGCAAATTTTCTGCCGGCCGACGTTGGACGTTTGGGTCCTACATGCGCGATTCGAACACGTGCTAGTAAATGGAATTGAGTATTTTGAACCCGTACCATCTCTTCTGACAGCGTCCAGAAACAGCGGCTATCGGACGCTGATCTGCATTGTTGGATTTTGTCAGTTCCATTCACTAGAAATCAGTTAGAGCACCAAGGCCATCTGTAACACATAGACTACCTCCAATACATGTAGATGGCCTTGTCTAATATACATGTAGAATACTTGTAGCGTGCTTCTCGCAATTGTTTCAAACAATGAACTGTGGAAATATGGAGATTTTGGGACGATTTCGGCTGCAATATTCGGATGATTTTCGGGTGAAATACGTGGGACGATTTCGTTCGAAATCGTCCAATAGCGAGCGACCAATGTTTCGGTTGCACTGTGGTCGTAGCCTTATGCTTTCTATAGGTGTTGTCTCTTGCGTTTCCAAAGTCCAATTTTTTTATAATAACAATACGTAAAGCATCATTCATTTCGTGGTTCAGAGCTAATGAAGATTCGACATTTTTGTTAGGATTTATTTAGATTTTGTTAGTTATTTACCAAAAACACGATGGTGCAGCGAAACATAGTGTGTAATAGGGACACAGTGGACACGGCTAGCACAAGATATATTATGGGGGAAGAAACAGAGCAACAATGCAACAATTTGTTAGTGATAAAAGTGAGTAATAAATGAGAAGTGAAGTACAAGTGAAATATAACGGAATACATGCAAATGAACAAAGTTAAATTTCAAAAGACTAAACAAATAATAATGTAGGCTGCATATTTCTTGTGATTTTAATGATTGATTAATGAATTTAATTAATTTGTAAAAAATGATTGGTCTTAACGTGTAGCAACTGTAGATTAACATATAATACCAATTCATAACATCACAAGTGGCTGCTCTAATCATTACTCAGAAGCTATTCCTCAGTTTCAGGCGGCCTTTGCCTGAAAGGGAGTATTCGGAATTAATATTAACAGTTATTTACGAAATAGTATCATAATACATTGAATTGAATTGAATTGAATTTGCCTTATTTTACGTGGCGAGACTCGGGCCATCAGGCCCGCTCTTCCCTCTGACCACGCAAATTTCGCTACGCTCCTTTCACCAACTAGCAGAGAAAGGAGGTATTTCTTGGGCGAGAAACAGGCGATTTGAATTTAGCTCAGAGGCTACGTCATTTAGGCTTGAGGATCTTTTACATGCAAGTAAATCTACGAACATGGGACAGCCATCTTTACTTCCCCTCCGAAGGAAGGCATACGAAGGATTTTGTCGCCCTAAAAATCCACGGCTTCGATCGGGTTTGAACCCGCGAGCTTGGGTATAACAGTCCGGTACGCTAACCGTCACACCATCGCCGCCGCACAACAATATTAACAGTTATTTACGAAATAGTATCATAATACATTCGTCTCCTTGTAAGAGTCTAGAATACTATTCTACGAGATAGGGAAATTATCAAACTAGTAAAATTTGGTATCAATCGAGTATTGTAATAAGATGTTTCTATGTGAATATTGCACAAAGTTTTAGACACTTTGTAAAAATTCCAATATATTATAATTCATGTAACATTTGCGTAGTAATCCCCAGAAGATCCCATACTGACGTTGAGGGTAGTTAATTAGGTATTATTAGCACATTTGCTTAAAAATTCTTAGTAAACATTTTACTCTAGATTGGTGAAAATTTACTTTAAGATAACGAAAATGAATAAACTGACTTAATTCATTGTTGCAGATTTTATTTTACAGTAAATAAAAATTGCATTCATAAATATATACGTATTGTTTTCGTTACTTTGATAACAGACTCCTTAAAAAATGAAAGAAGTATTTTATGTGATATTACAATATTTGGAATGTTTGTTTAAATATTTTCGTTTTTAATGTAACAAGTTGTAGTGGTTAAAATAGTATATTGCATTCGCGATTAGAGTTTAGTTACTCGGAAAATACTTAAACATTTCTTAATAACAAAAACTCTCATATTCAGACACTCTTTTTAAGTAATATCACGAATGAATCCGCAAATTTTGGCGTCACGAAGCAACGAGGATGTTTTTGTTGAAATATACAATCCAGGTTTGGGGGACACTCAGAACAGGTGAATCTCTCCCATGCTCATTTGAAGATTATGTTACAATAGATATGAACATTCTATGGGGATGGAACTATGTAATTTGAGAAATTGTTACTTTTTCACTGAAAATTTCATTTTACAGGTAATGCACAGACATTTTTAACGCATTCTTGAACTATGCTTTCGATTGCCGGCGTCTTCTACAACTGCCTTGTATAATTTTCTTCTAGAATTTCTTTCCTTGTGTTGCACATAGTTCAAAGTTTCTCCCTCAAATACGATATCGTATTATAATATCAATATAATTCTGGATACTCTCAAGTGTTACATTCATTTTAGAGCTAAAATAAGATAACTTGTAATGTGTAAAATATTAATTTGACTAAAACTGAGAAATGCTAAAACCGAAATCATTATCTCGAACAAGATTGTATATTCAATTATTTAAGTTGCAAAATATGCAAATAAAATAGAGATATAGAAAATAAATGTATTATTTTTAAAATTTCTGTGGAATAATTTGTCGATTGTTGGATAATAACAGCGGCAAATGACAATGAACTGACATTTTACCAAGAAGTCTCAATACCTGACTTGCTCTGTGGCAGTGAATGTTTGGTCTTTAAAAATTGAATGAAAGAGGAATGGATTGAGGTCATCAAAGAGAGATATTTTAAACATACGTAAGTAATGGACATGACGAAATTTGAACCCGAATTACAACAGTCCCAAATAAATACAAAACAGAACAATCATAAATGAAGAGAGTTTATGGAAATATGAGAATGACAAATATATTAACCCATCATATTCAGACTTATTACTTGTTCCAAAATTTTATAAAAATATTCATCATATCAATAAGCACTCAAACATCATCCTATAAAATATTTTGGAATGGTATTGATTTTAACTATCTGAAAACATCCGCTCTCAGAAGGGGACAGTGGTACCGAGAAGTATATTACTAAGTGGATACTAATGAAATTTTGACAATTTGCAATCATGGGCGTCCTAGTTTTTGTACGAAAGACTCCCTCCTTGAGTAGACAATGTCAACCTCTATCTCAAATTCCAACATTAGAACTGATCGCTTCGATATCAGCTTATACGTAACCCAAGCATTCACTATCATCATATTAACCGTATGAGTTATGAGGGGCCAAAAAACTTGTTTCATTTCGCATCTCAGTTCGAGATATAACAGCAACCAACCATTAAAATTACCTTTTCCATTCCTAAGTTGAAAAATTTTATTACTTTAAGCAAAGAGAGATGTTGTAAGGACTCAATATTTTTTTAACGAAATCCCTCAAAAGTTGAACGTAAAACTTTAATTTTAAATTCAATTATTCAAGGGAGAATACAGTATAAATATTTTGTTATTAATATTCACATCCATTTTATTATTATTTTAATATGGATTAACCCTATGTGGACTGACGTTGACATTACTATGTGAACTGAAAGTTTCCTAGGATCGTGTAAAATAAGTTATCAGGGGAGAAAAATAAAAGAGATGTTGTGAAATACAGGAGAATTTAGACACAGATTGACATTAAATTACGAGAGAAAATTTATATATGCAATTTTCAATAAATAAAATGTTACTTTGGTTATAAGCCCCTTTCCTCTAAGTGTTCCAAATTTTAGAAATAAGCTGAGAATAATTGATTTTAAATTAGTAACTAAGTGCTGTGAAGTGCTGTACAGTGTAACCAAAACAAAACAATTCAGTGAAGTGTAGTGAATACGATCAATTCCTTTTTAAAAGAAACTAAGTTAGCCAACATCTTAGTACCTTATATATCATGACAGAGCTGAAATAATTGTTATAATACATAACAATAGTGATAGAATGATTGTTGCATTATCGGTTTGATTAGATTATTTTATTATTATTATTATTATTATTATTATTATTATTATTATTATTATTATTATTATTATTATTATTATTATTATTATTACTGTAATTTGCTTATTAACTGACACCGCGTCATACCCAATTTGCAGTTCAAATAAATGTATGTATGAAATATCTCTGAAACTACATGTCTCTGAAATAATTAATAGATAATTAATAACCAATAGAAAGCTGCGAGCAGCATTTTTATAAAAAGCATAAAAATATTTTATAACATTAATTACTATTCTTATTAAAATTATTGTTAACATATTTGTTACCTTCAGTAATATCGCAAGAAACAACTTAATCTGTAAGTTCTAGAATGTAAATACAAGCATATGTTCAGAAGGTGTAAAACAAATATTATGTGCAAATGAGACACCCACACGCACAAATTCAACATATCACAACAGCGCAATAAAAAAACTAAAAGAAGAACTCTGCTCAAACGTTGCTGTGAAAAAACACAGAGCCGCCCAAAGAAATCAAAGCAAACTTGCCGAAGTGATTATCGACAATAGTCTTTGCAAAACTATACACCATAACTCAAAGGCGCCTCTACCGTGACAAGGACCATTGTTCTTTCTATTATTATGCAAAGAAGTGTGTATCTTCTCCTACGCAGCACAATTCTGGTCAAAGGTTGTGACGTTGAAAACGTACTTTAATGATAATATATGGAGGGGAGAGAACGCGCCTCGGTTCATTTGTCATTGTCACGTGAAACGTACGCCACGGCGGGAAACTATTTGGGAGTTTGATCCTCCCTGATATACTGAATGGCGCAGCATATGTAAGTGTGAATGGTCTTTGTTAGGTGGTTGTTACAATTGAATCACTAAAACCAAAATAGGAGTTTTGCAAATGTATTAATATATTAAACGAATTTTAATTTCAATTGAAAATAAAAAAAATACTATGCCATAATCGAAAATTGTAGTAATTGAAAAATATATTTGTACTCTACATGGTCTTGAAAACAAGTGTAAATAACAGATCTCAAAATTCTAATTGTAAAAATGTCTTAGCAGTTCTTAGCAATTTCATTAGTATGATTGTCAGTCACTTAGTGGTGATCATAATATAAAATTTGAGTCCCTAATGATATCTGCTTAACGAAAAATATTCACGCTTCAGCCGCATTTTGTCTGGAGCAGAGTATTTGGGTTTCGAGTCACTATTTGAGCAGAAGTGTATTGAAGATACAAGAAATTTACTATAATGAATTATACGTAAACTTAGATATGCAGTAACCGTGGTGATGTCGCAACAATGACAAATGAGAGTTGGGAGACACAGGATAACCCCTACAATTCGATCGGGAATCCTACTAGTCCACAACAAAAATTATGCCCGAATCGACCAGGATTAAATACTGGCACGCAGATGTGAAAGAGCAGTGGCATTACATTAAGCCAATCTGAAACTAGTGGTGCTACAGAATGGCACAGACTTTCCCGTATTAGCTTTCTATTTCATTTGGTCTCGGCTAGCTATTCGAACTTGCCACATACTCTGGCCCGCCGCCATCTATCACCACCCATTTTTTTAAAATGTTCTTTATTTTCTGTTTACTAATAATAGAACTGAAATATTATTTTAAGAATATTAAAGAACAGTAAAACCACGTCCTAAATGGCAATTCTTTGAAAAATTTGGAGCCGTCTTTAAGAAAACGGCGCTTAATTTGCTACAGTATATTCGAAATTTGAATCACTTTTTCACAGGAAAGTTTTGAGTTTTCGAAAAACGTCATTGAAAGTCATTTGAAGCACATTAACTCACAAATACAATAGTGTTTACAAATTGCTGGAGATGTGCATATCAATGGCATGAGAAATATTTAAAAAATACATTTGTGTAATTTAAAAAATCCCGAAATGAACTCTACGTTATACTACTTTATACTACGTTATACTTTGCACTATCAGTTCGAAACGTTTGATGCAAAAAATTTAAGCCCTTTTTGAGAAAATGCCGTTTGAGTGTTTCCGAAATTGCGAAAGTTTGAGCTAATTTTGACATAAAACGGTGGAGTTTTCGAGAAGGTTTATGTGACATTATTTAAATCACATGTACTCATAATTATAATAATGTGAGCAAATTACTTCTAATGTACATGAAGGGAAAGACAAGTAATAAAATTACATTTTTGTGATTTGGGGAAAAAACAAAAGAATAGAGCAATTTGGCCTCACCTTATTGCTACTAGCACCTTATAGCACTTAGCACTATCCCTACCAAGCGTTTAAAGAAAAAAATTGGAGCATTATTTTTAATGTGTATTTTTTTTAAATTGCACAAATTGCACGGAATATTGCACGATAACTACTAAAATTTTCAAAAAAAAGTGTACATGACCTTCATGAAAGAACAAACTATGAACAACAAATTTTATATGAAGAAAATATCTCTCTTTTTAACTTTGTTGTAGGAAGACCTCGAATAAATTCAAATGTTTGAAATTCTCGAAAACTCAGAGTTAACCTTGAAAATAGGATCTATGTCATATTTATGAGTGCATTTTACTACATTCTTATACAAATTTAAAGATAAAATTTGGAGCCATTATTGAGCTATGGTTGAAAATGTTCCAGGATCTTCATGTAAAGTACCCCCTAAAACTAATGAATGATTTTCAAAATCTCAAAGCTTCGACTCAGGCCAAATAGACAGGGGTTTTCCAATTTGAAAAAAACAGTCTTTGTTGGTTACGCGCTAGTGTTGTTCACATACACCGAACTGACGGACCACCAGTGGACCAAAAATGGTTGAAAACAACTACTTTTTTGGTATCAGGGGACCAAAACGTTATTTTCGTTGAAATCTCGAAATCAATTTTCTGCAGCATTACGTAACTTTTCCTACACTCCGTATATTACTACGTACGTACGGGAAAGTAAGAAACTTTAACCTTCATTATTAGTCCCCTGTAATTAGTAGTCATATCTGTAATAAGTAGGTTACGATGGATTATAAAGATGGAGCAATGTGTAATGAACAGAGAAAATGAGAGAACCCGGAGAAAATCAGTGCGAACACGAATTTGCCCCACAAACTTCCAGTTGAATAAGCAGGGATACTAATCTTAGCTTCCAAAGGTAGAGTGTGAATATTCTTTATTATTCTGTCCTTGGTATTTTCGCTCATATTGAGATAAATAGTTTTCATGGATCACTAATTTATGATATGAATTGAATGATAACGTAATGATGAAAAGAGAGACATGAGAAACGGGAGGACCCTTAGAAATCTTGTGGCGTACTCGCTTTGTCCACCAGACTCGTTCTAGTTCTGAACCAGAGTACACAGAAGTTGTCTGTGTCTTACACTGCGCGTCGACCCGATATAATTGCAAAGATGATGCGTTGAAGAGCAGGGTTCTACAGTCAATTTTCGTACAGGAGACGACAACGTTGCCTGGAAGAAAAAAAAATATTCCTTCTGTGATGACGCTCAAAACCCTAAGGCGAGTGGTTTCGTGGATTAAAAAAGTAATTTATGACAAAAATTGTTATGAGACTTTTTTTGTCTTCAGTACTAGTCCATAGTTTGCATTCATTGCTGCTCACTGATTCTAATAATTCATATTCTTCACTGCTATCTTTCGCTTCAAATACATTAATATATTTGTACTTCTTTCTCTTCCTCAAATCTCTGCCATATTAATGTTTCCTTCATGTACATTCCTCATTATTATAACTTGACCTCCAGAACCGCCTTCTGACATGGAAACCCTCCTCAACGCGCGAAAGCTATAGAGTAATGGTGAACGTCCTTGCTCAGAAACAGCAGCGCGAATTGTCGCGTAGACTACTATTGTAGTCCAAGCTATATCCGTAATTTATTGCAAACGCAACACTAATTAATAACTGTAGTCATATTTTGCGATAAATGTTAAGATATGATCATCAACGAAAGGTACTTAAAGGTACTCATCAAAATTTTGTTTACTCGCCCTGTTAACAGCGAGTCAATGAGACTGGATTACAATAGTACTCCACGCGACCACTGGAAGGTTACAGCTGTAACGCTAGTGTCAAAAATTCACCACTCAAACCCTGAAATTTCACGGTCAGGTTCGCCGCAGAGACAGAGGCAACGCTCACTGAGCTAATGTCCGCCACCAATTGTTTTGGATTTTCCCCGAGTTCTGGGATGTGTAACGAAATCGTAGAAACCTCTCACACGGTCGTGGGGCTGCAGAGTATTTATTCAATTGCTGCACACGTAGGACATTAGAAATGTAGGTAGATTGATGAGTCACACGACATCAAAGTATGTCCCTTTTACCACTCGTTCCATAAATATTATACTCTCACGTGTCAGCTTACTTTTTGCAATCCGTCCATCGCCCGGAGCGCCCTCTCGCTGGAGAACCCTGGTGCGAAGAGGCCAAAAGACCCCTCGACGTAAAGCGGCTTCGTACGCGTCCTGTGGTGACGGTGGCCGGGTCCTCTTAATTGGGGCGGCCGCCATCAGATAGCGCCGCGCCGCCGTTCGCCGAATTTGCTACCCGCTCGCGCAGCGCGCGTCGTTTGTTAGCGGACGCCGACGCTCCCACCCTCACCCCCACACTCTCTTCTGGAGCCAGAGGGACGCAGAGACCCTCACAGGTTCGTACCGCTCAAACCACTCTGTTTTTCCGATCGACACCAGACGAATACTCCTAACAAAGGAAGGAGGGACACCGCACAATCTATAATGCCCTATTCTCATCCCCTACGTATATATTTACACGATCATATGCCACGAGTCCAGCCGGGAGCTTAGACCTTGTGGCGGTGCCCCGATATGGGAGATTCCGATGGTGTAACGGTTAGCGTTTCGGACTGTTGTACCCAAGTTCGCGGGATCAAACCCGATCGAAGCCGTGGATTAAAAATCCAGGGCGAAAAAATCCTTCGTACGCCTTCCTTCGGAAGGGAAGTAAAGCCGGCTGTCCATGTTAGTAGATTTACTTGCATGTAAAATATCCTCAAGTCTAAATGACGCCTCTGAGCTAAATTCAAAATCGCCTGTTTCTCGCCCAAGAAATACTTCCTTTCTCCGCTAGTTGGTGAAAGGAGCGTAGCGAAATTTGCGTGGTCAGGCGGAAGAGCGGGCCTGATGGCCCGAGTCTCGCCACGCAAAATAAGGCAAATTCAATTCAATTCCTGCATAAGAAAAAAAACGCCTTAACAGACGTGTAGGTCGGCGCCGGATCTCTCAATATCGCAGGGGGGGTGGATATCACCGCCTCCTCTTGAGACAAAACATGGAATACGCGTATGGGAATAAATCGGGCTTAGCTGCTGACACGCCCGGAATCTCTAAACAATGAAACTACTCCTCAGGTACTACGCTGTGGTAGCTGAGAAGTAACACCACTGTTCACAGTGAGATCGTAGGGTTCGCGTTATGAGTAGCGTATTTTCGACACTCGTTAATTGATTGAGTAGAAATCAGTCGTTTTCTGAAAGAGAATTTTAGCGGCCAGAAGCTCTGATCGGTAGTTTTCCATGGTTTCTCCGAACAATACCGTGATAAGCCAGAAACCCCTGGTTTTATTTGAACAAAAAAAAGGCGTGAATGGTAAGAAGGTGACATCATGTACTAAGGACATTTGTTAAGTGTATTAGTAAGTTAGGCTTATTAAAATATTTATTATTTCAGTTATAATTTTATTATAAATGTTATTTTTTATTATTAGTATTGTGATAACCGCTATTAAATGCATTGGTTCATTAAATATACAATTATATTAAAAAAGTTGTGGTTGAACTGGAGTGTCGTGACGTGTTGTGAAGTGTAGTGCGATAGAGAAGTAGAGAGAAAAGTGAAGTGCAAGTGTCGAGATCCATAAGCAAAAGTAGAAGTAGAATCATGATATTAACGTTTTCATACTGAGAAAATTTATGATCATAGCAGAGTAAATAAAATAGATAATAACATTAATAAAAGTAGAGAGAATCATTGTTTCATGATAGTTTACAGAATTACTATGGAATATTCATCAAGATTTATTAATATTATTCGGGCAACAAAAGTAATTCAGTTTAGAAAGGAGCAAACAGTTTTACCAACGTGGGGTAACTAAAGTAAGGAAGTCTAAGAAGATTTCATTTGAGTATTTCACAATACCAGGTAAATTCTGGAGCAGTACCGTAACAAACGGGCCACAGACTGCGTCTGTACGTTTCTTCCTTGTCTCCTCTTACACAGACACACACTTACATGCACTATACTACGCTACATGTCGGGGTACCAGACAGGAGAATGGTTTCAACATTTACGGATCTATTACGTAGCAGACGAGCCCGGAATCAGTGGTCGTTCTCCAAAGCAACTTGATCATCAAGTAGAAGACTATGGGTCATTTGAGATCAAGAGCGCGAATGTTCCTTTATCCACGAACTTCCAAAATCACCAACTTATGTGTAATTTGTGGGAATTAAACGAAAAAAAATATGGTCTGAAATATGTTCAATACATTGGATGGGTAAAAATATATTTTTATTTCATGCTTGAAATTCATTCAAGGGACAACAGTTTTTTCTAATTACGGAACTGGTTCTTGTCAGACCGGTACTTCACATAAAATGGCGACAAGCTCTAACTCATCAATATAAAATGTAAGAAATAAATTAAAAGAAAAAGTCATTATTCACTACGACAACACGCTTAAAACGGATTTTTATTTTATCCATTTTTTACATGAATTCAAGGATTTCTTACAGTTTTGGTACTCGCCGTTTTAAACAACATTAAATAAACATGAATACGTTGCAATCTATAAACTACTCCAGATTGAAAAGAAAAATCATAGTACCCTGAAACATAGGTAAACAAATTTACCCACAGATTGTATAAAATATGCGTTTACTTTACACCGAATTTTGAAATGTATTCTGGAATTCCTGGAACATTCTTGAAATTTTGCTACCTGTGTATCCACACTGGCTCTTGTCTAAACCAGTGTGTCACAGATCAGGGAGAAAACCCATTATACCTATTCGGAGACAGTACACTACAAGTTGACGACAATGGCTAAGTAGGGAATAAATGGGAAACAATGTGTTGCAAAACCATATTCCAAAATTTATAGAAGGTTTTTGTTAAATAAATTGTTTTAGATATAAAAGCGATTTGTTGAAATAAATATATTTTTTAAACTTCAGTTGGTAGATATTCTTATTTTCCAAAGCACCCCTTATACCTGCCGAGTGCAAAATGTCACCGGTACAACTTTTTGAATTTAGAAAATGGATGTGTTTTATGACAATTTTTTATTACACGTGTTTTTTATACAGTAATAGATGCTTAATTTTCTCAGTAGTTTGAAATTCATTCACGAATTCCCCATTCTGGTAATTACGCTACTGGTTCTTGCAAAACCGGTGCCTCAACAAAACGGCGACAATACCCCACCATACCCCTTCAGTGACAGCACGCCAGAAGCCTCAAACGACAGCGGATAAAAAAAATTAAAAAATGAGAAGCAAAATGTTGCATAAGCATGTTCCAAAATTATACAATGTTTTGTTAAACAAATCGTTTTAGAAAAAAGTAGTTTTGGTGAATATATTTTTGATGATATCTCGTTTTCCAGAGCACTCGCTTATCCCTTCCAAGTTCCAAATGTCACAGGTAGAAAAAAGAATAGGAAGGAAAGGTTTTAAAAATGATGTTCCCAATAAAATAAATTTTTGTTATAAGATTTTTTTGAAATGTACAAAACGCTTTTGTTTAAAGACATACGTTTTATTACACATGTTGAGTAATAGATGCTTAATAATCTCCGTGGTTTCAAATTCATTCACGCATTCCTCGTTGTAATTACCCCACTGGTTCGTGTAAAACGGGTGCCCCGAGAAAGCTGCAACAATACCCACCATACCCTTTCATTGACAGCACACCAGGCACATTAAACGACAGCGGATAAACAAGTAAGAAATAAGTGAGAAGCAAAATGTTACAAAAAATGCTGCCAAAATTCTAAAAGGTTTTTGTTATACAAATGATTGAGGATATTAAAATGATTTGTTCGAGACGAGATTTTTCTTGTACTTGGGTTGGTAGATAATCTTCTGTTTTCCAGAGAATTCTCTTATGTCTCCTAAGTACATATCGTTACCGCAGAAATAGAAATAAGACGAAAAAGTTTTTAAAACGATGTTCTAAATAAAAAAGTAGATTTTTGTTATACAACTTTTTAAAATATATGAAATGTTTTATGACAAAATTGTATTGCATGCGTTTTTATAGAGTAATAGAGGCTTAATTTTCTCCATATTTGGAAATTCATTCACGAATGCCTCATTCTTGTAATTACGCTACTGGTCCTTGCAAAACCGGTGTCCCACCGAAACAGCGCCTGTACCCATCATGTCCTTCGGAGTCCCCGCACCAGAAGTTGAAAACGTGACTGGCCAACGCGACTGCGAGGAGCCAATATTGCACCAAACCGGTCGATCCCAACACGAAAAAGACCTCCCAGCGACCCCGTCCCTGAACTCTTCCCCCACCCCTCCCCACTGTTGCGTCATTCTTCATTCAATTCTCTCCGTGTCAACCAGTTCCACTGCACCAGAGATCCCCCTCGCTGCACGTAGTTGTGTGGAAATGACTTCAGTTTCCTCGAGGTCAAATGGGAAGTAATAAAGTATAAAATCGTTTAGAGAAGCAATAGAACGGGTGGTAGGGAGGTTGCGCTGTCTGAAATGAAGTTTTCTCTAGAGACTAGAAGATGGAAGTTCAAATAAAACAAGACACAAACTTCCATAAGGAAAATAAATTAGACAATAATACACACACAATAACAACTAATGATTTCATCTTCTTGGTAAAATGTAATTTGATGTGGAAATATTCTAAACGATGTCGACATTAATCTGTTTTTTGTTAGGACGTTTTAGTAAATTTCCGTTCTTAAAATAGGCTCTTTTCGAATTTAATAAAATTTCTTAATTATCAACTAATCAGAGATTGTTGAATAAAAGTGCAATTCTGATTTGTGTGTAATAATAAATAAAAAATAATATTTTATTGAGTAACATATATAATAGAACTGTGAATGACGAGTTAATAGGTGCAGGCGAGTCTTGGGCGCAGAGAGTGACGTTACATTCCTAAATGTACCACACATTGTTTTACGTTACTTAACAATACGTTTGAGAAATAAACTTGGAGTTAAGTGCTATAGAACCATTACTTCACGTTAGGAAGGCCTAAATAGCATCTGGTCGGCTTTAGAATTAATTTCACTATTAATTTTATTGTGGCTAGCTTTGGGTCAGCGTGCTCGCTGTCCACTACGCTGCCCCGGGTTCGATTCCCGGTCGAACCAAGTCTATAGTGTGTGTTTTCCTTGCAATGTCCCAATATGTGTAGCTGTGTGACGATGAGAAAATTCACTTCTGAGGTTGAGAAGACCGGAATACGGAGAGGGGATGTCTAGGTGCTAACCACACGTAAACCCATGGCCGCGAGGCAGGGACGTCGCCGGTAGGCCTGAGCCAGTTCACGGGATGTCGCGCCAAGTTCATACATACATTTTATTAGAATATTCAAACTATTACAGGGGTATGTACCTTGACTGTCTCCACTCATGGAATCCCCTACATTCCATAATGTCTGTTGATATGTTCTAAGATCATCTGAAGATGACACAAATAGGGATTTAAACATCGTGTCTTTCTTTTTGAAACTTTACTGTGACGATTATTGTAATTTTATAATATCTAAATTTTAAAATATGTAAATAATGTGAAGACATAAGATAGAATACTTATGATATGGCCTAATCTACATACTCGGAACCATTTCCCCCATGACACAAACTTATCATTTTCACCGTGGCTGAATTATAAACATTTTTTAACGCTTCTATAGTATTTTAGGAGACTAAATTCTTAAACGAACAAATTTATTTTCCGACATTTCAGTAAAGAAATTGAAAAATATTTTATAAAAAAATCTCGTGAAAATCGATTTTTTTTATTTTTTACTCTCAGAGATGAAGAGAAGACAAGATAAATTCATTGACAAGATGACATCTACCCGCATGAGCTCATATTTCAAAAATATAAAAAATGCCGTCCTGAGAACTAGGAATTCTTCCGTAATAGCTTTTAGATGTAAATATATTAGGGCACACACAGCCAATTAAATTATCAGTTCATAAAATATAACTTCAGCGTTTCTATTGCATTATGATGTTACTCATTTTTCATGCTCCAAATCCTATCTACCTTACAGAACACGAAACAGTATTATAAGGAATTAAGATAATAACACGAAAAACATTTTCAACGCATTGAATGACACCAAAAGAGCTTATCTGGAATATTAAGAGCCTGAGAAAGAAAGGATACCTGGAATACCTCTATATAATCCGGCCATCTCATAAGAAAATATTCTGAGGAGCTTCGAGACAATATCTTGTTTCAGTCACTTAATACGATGTCCATCAAATATAAGGATTATATGTTTCAAAACATTTTACGGAACACCAGACAAAAAAAAACTCGAAGTTCAAATATTCAAATAATACAACAATAAATATTGATTGTAAAATACAAGGCGATGTCAGAAAAATACAAGAAAAAATTAGAATAAAAGAAGCAAATCTATCCAGTTGTAACTAAGTCTCGGTAGTATA